>CM062293.1:161444340-163844340 GCA_031216915.1 Pictodentalium vernedei
GCACTTAGTTATGCATTGGATATTGCCATTTGTGTTTATATAAGTAGAACATCAAGATTTTTTCTAGTAAATGCCCATTATAATGAGAATTTTAGCACCTAGGATAGCTGTGCGTCCTGAAATACCCCTTTTCTGATACAAACATCTCAAATTGTTCAATATTGTCTGACATCCAGTAAACTTTTTTTCTGAATCAGGAAAGGTCCCTCTATCAGAAACTACTGAGAAAGACAACTTTGGAAGCGACTTTGAGGTTGGGGCAAAAGTAGACATTTGGCAGCCAGACTATTGTGGTAACAAATTAATAATGATTATTGATGGGTTCTGAACAGTTTATGCATATTTATCATGAGTAATGATCTGATGATGTTTAGAGCTATACTGTGCAAATTACAGAGAAATATACATCTGAAATAAAATACAAATATCTTTTGTTGGTGGGGGGGGGGGGGGGGGGGGGGGGGGGGGGGGGAGGGGTCATAAAGACTGAACTGAAGCAATCTCTAAACCCTTGAAGACCTGGAAATTTTTATGCTTTGCTACACCTTGACATTCTATATTCTGTGGCTTTGCTGTTGTTTCTCAGCAAGTCTTCGAATGGAACTTGCAAGTGTACCCAAAGACTGCATGTTGGAGCACCTGTTTGGTTGTTGTAAATAGTGACCAACGTCAGAATTGGGCCTATAACCCTTCAACCAATAAATTGACTGCATATACCCATGTAATTTACAAATTAAGTAGTCGAAAAAAATATATTTTTCAAAAAATTTCAACAACACTATATCATGTGAACACTCATTGGAACAAGCTCGCTGAGCCTGTTCCAATGGAGAGTCACATGATATGGTTTTGTTGAAATTTAAGAAAAAAATGTTTTTCTTTGTGCTCTATTTGTAAATTATGCTAGCCTATGTATCCAATTCATTAGGTAAAGGGTTAATATTCCTCTGAGGCTAATAATCTACAATAACACACTGAACATGATATAGTTTTGTTGAAATTTTATGAAAAATTTGAAATACAATAATTAAAATAATAAATTTTGTTATCCTGCATGTGAAGTTAAGGGTTCAAGGATATATTCAACTGTTTGTAACTGGTAAAATAGTGAAATAGAATATTTACAACTCCTTTAGTAAAACAATTCCCCAACAATGTATGTACATCATCTATATTTTCATAGATATTGCGCTAAATAATAAAACAAGAGGCCCCACGGGGCCTGAAGCGCTCATCTTGTACAGAACACAATTTAAACAGAGTCCAAGAATGAGTCTACATTAAGCAAGCCATCTCCATAGGCTACACTGTCAATCCTTGAGTCCCTCAGGAGTGACAAAAATAATCTGGGCATCATGCCTTTTCTTCAGTTGATCATAAGTAATATGTAGAGCTCCCCTATGAAGCCCCTTGATACAACCTATGTGGATTAATCTTAGTACCTCTAGAGGGTACTGAATACAAAATTTTTAATTCTTCAGCAAAATGGCTAATTCTGGCTCCCATAGACAGCCCAAATATTAACCCAGGCTCTTGATTTGAACACAGTTAAATCTGACATCCCTAGAGATGTTGTGTACCGAATATGAAAGCATTCTGACTGTTGGATCTGAAGAAGAGAAATTGTAAAAAAATTTCTTCGAATTGCACTAAGTTCAAATTTGGGCTACCATAGCGAGCCCAAATATTAACCTATGGATCCGATTTGAACAAACTTGAATCTGACCCCCCTAGAGATGTTGTATACCAAATGTGAAAGCATTCTGACAAGTGAATCTGAAGAAGAAGATTTTTGAAGAAATTCCCTCATATTGTACTTAGTTAAATTTCATGTTCCCATATGGAGCCCAAATATTAACCTAGGCACTCGAACTGAACAACCTGGAATCTGACCCCCCTAGAGATGTTGTATACCAAATATAAAAGCATTCCGACTGGTGGATCTGAAGAAGAAGATTTTTAAAGAAATTTCCTCATACTGCACTAAGTAAAAATTTGGGCTACCATAGTGAGCCCAAATATATACCTAGGGATCTGATTTGAACAAACTTGAATCTGACCCCCATAGAGATGTTGCATACCAAATATCAAAGCATTCTGACTGATGGATCTGAAGAAGAAGATTTTTTTAAATTACCCTCCATATTGAACAAAGATAAAATTTGGGCTTCCGTAGGAAGCCCAAATATTAACCTAGGGACTTGGTTTGAACAATCTAGAATCTGACCCTCATAACAATGATGTATACCAAATATTAAAAGATTCTGACTGATGGTTCTGAAGAAGAAGATTTTTAAAGAATATTCCCCATATTACCCTATGTTAAAACTTCAGGCTCCTGTAGAGAGCCCAAATATGAACCAATGAGCTTTATTTCAACAAACTTTTATCTGACCCCCCCTATGAATGCTGTATACCAAATATCAAAAGATTCTGATGATTGGTTCTGGAGAAAAGATTTTTTAAAATTTTTGCAAATATGCTGACTCAGCATTTTTTGGTTTTGGATGCCCATTACAGAACACCCTAACATAACCGATGGCAATTTTTTTTTACCATTCAATTCTACTGGTCATAAGGATACTTCATACCAAATAAAAGCTCTCTGTTCCGTGGGGTTTGGGAAATATGGGCGTTTGAAAATATTTCTATTTTTAACTACCAGGGTTCCCATGGGGATGCAGGAATTTTTTTTTTTGCATGGGTCAAGTACTTATGACCCAATACTACCACAAACCAAATTTGGTTCATATCGAACCATTAGTTCAGAAAATAGAAATTTTGGGTGGGGTCAAAAATCTTACCCCTCCTATTACAAATCCAAATATTACTTCACGAACTTCGTTTGAACAAACTTGATTCTACACCTCATATGGAAGCTCCATAGCAAATATCAAGTCATTGTACACACTGGTTCTTGAGAAGAAGATTTTTAAAATATTTTGGAGCATTTTCCTCCACTCCCTCCCTATGGGGCTGGGCATGCTGAATTGAACAATGAAAGTGTCAATGACACTGTAGCTCAACTTGTCAAGACAAAGACATGTACATGTATAGTATGTGACACAGCAATGACAAACATCTAGGTAATGACCTGATAACAAAGGTACATATAAAGTATTGTAACGGTCTGTATATAAATACTGAGCGTTGCCTGTAACAAATGTATACGTAAAGTATTGTAAAGGTGGGTGACAGTCAGATGCTAAACTAGAAAAAAATCTTGGAGTCCCAGAGTGGGTCTGACTGAACCCCAAAATATTTGTTCTCATAGCACAGTGATAACAAAGGCACCCCAAAACACACACACTTGAATCCCCCTCCCCCCTCCCCCCCCCCCCCCCCCCCCCCCCCCCCCCAAGGATGCTACTCACCACATATCAAACCATTCCGACTGCTGGATCTGAAGAAGATTTTTTAAGAAAATTCCTCATTTCGAACAAAGTTACAATTCAAGCTCCCACAGTGAGCCCAAATATGGACCTGGGGACATGGCTTGAACAAACTTGAATCTCACACCCCTAAGGATGCTGCATACCAAATATCACAAGATTCTGCCTGCTGGATCTTGAGAAGAAGATTTTCAAAGAAATTTGCCTGAAATGCACTAAGTTCAAATTTGGGCTTCTATACTGAGCCCAAATATAAACCCAGGGGGCCGATTTGAACAAACTTGAATCAGATCCACCCCACAATGTTGCATACCAAATATCCCAAGATGCTGCCTGCTGGATCTGGAGAAGATTTTTGAAGAAATTTGCCTGAAATGCACTAAGTTTGAATTTGGGCTTCTATAGTGAGCCCAAATATGAATCCAGGCGGCCGATTTCAACAAACTGGAATCAGATCCACCCCACAATGTTGCATACCAAATATCAAAAGATTCTGCCTGCAGGATCTGGAGAAGATTTTTGAAGAAATTTGACTGAAATGCACTAAGTTCGAATTCGAGCTTCTATAGTGAGCCCAAATATGAATCTAGGGAGCCGATTTGAACAAAATAGAATCAGATCCACCCCACAATGTTGCATACCAAATATCAAAAGATTCTGCCTGCTGGATCTGGAGAAGAAGATTTTTTAAGAAATTTGCCTGAAAAGCACTAAGTTCAAATTTGGGCTCCTATACTGAGCCCAAATATAAACCCAGGGAGCCGATTTGAACAAACTTGAATCAGATCCACCCCACAATGTTGCATACCCAATATCAAAAGATTCTGCCTGCTGGATCTTGAGAAGAAGATTTTCAAAGAAATTTGCCTGAAATGCACTAAGTTCAAATTTGGGCTCCTACACTGAGCCCAAATATAAACCCAAGGAGCCGATTTGAACAAACTTGAATCAGATCCATCCCGCAATGTTGCATACCAAATATCAAAAGATTCTGCCTGCTGGATCTGGAGAAGAAGATTTTCAAAGAAATTTGCCTGAAATGCAGTAAGTTCAAATTTGGGCTCCTATACTGAGCCCAAATATAAACCCAGGGGGCCGATTTGAACAAACTTGAATCAGATCCACCCCACAATGTTGCATACCAAATATCAAAAGATTCTGCCTGCTGGATCTGGAGAAGAAGATTTTTTAAGAAATTTGCCTGAAATGCACTAAGTTCGAAATCGGGCTCCTTTACTGAGCCCAAATATGAACCCAGGGGGCCGATTTGAACAAACTTGAATCAGATCCACCCTACAATGTTGCATACCAAATATCAAAAGATTCTGCCTGCTGGATCTGGAGAAGAAGATTTTTTAATGTTTTTCCCATTGCCTACAGTGTTCAAAAGTGCTGACTCCGCACTTTTCAAAGTCCCGAAAATGTGCCCTATGATAAAACCGATGGCAATTTTTTTTTACCAATCCTTTCTGTTGGTCCTAAGGAAGCTGCACACCAAATAAAAATTCTCGGTGCTGTGCAGTTTTGGAGATATGGGCATTTTAAATTTTTACTATTTTTAGCTCCTGCGGTTCCCACGGGGCTGCAGGAAATTTTTTTTTTTGCATAAATCAAGTACTCATGACCCAATAAGCCCTCACATAAAATTTGGCTGAAATCGGCTTCTCGGTTCAGAAAATAGAAATTAGGGGCGGGGCCAAAATTTTTGCCCCTCCCATAACAACGCCAAATATTATCCCTCAAACTTCTCTTGAACAAATCTGAGTCTACACCTCAAAAGGAAGGTGCATACCATATATCAAGTCTCTGCTACTGCTGGTTCATGAGAAAAAGATTTACAAAGATTTTGGTGCCCCTTGGGGGCGTGGCACCACCCAGGAGGAGGGGCAACTTCATTTGAACAAATCTGAATTGGCATTAGGTAATAAACATTTAGCCAACATTTGAATAAAATTGGGCTAGTGGTTTAGGAGGAGAAGTTGATAATGTAAAGTTAACGCCGGACGGACGACGGACAATGGACGACAGATGACGGACGGATCACGATCAGTAAAGCTCCCGCTGAGCTTCGCTCAGGTGAGCTAAAAAAAAAAACATGACAAAAAATTTAATTTTGCGACTGTCTAAATAATATTTTAAAACTTCAACTTCTGTAAAAGGGTAAAGAAAAACAAAAGAAAGCACAGTTAGGCATTTAGTATATCTTTTTTTCCTGGAGGATATTCCATTTGCAGTGGCATGTACAAAATTAAGCCTCAAAACAAGTAGCCTGTCATGGTCAATGACAGGCTGAATTTGCATGTTTGATGGGCACCAACTGACTTGTTTCTGACAAAATGACCAGCACAATTTCTCATAACTGGATGGGAGCCTGGAGATATGTAACCTTAAAACATGTCCAGTTTTAGTTGGCACTGCCAACGCAACACTAAATTTTGGAGTTATCATCATTCATTGGAAAGCTATCTTACAGAGAGCTTTCCAATAAATGCCCAGTTACCCAGTAAGATTATTATGTTTGTTTTTTCAATGAACATACAAATGTAAATTTCTAGTTATTGTACCCAAAATGGATTAGTTTATCGACAATTCAGGTCCAAAATAAGACAAAATATCAATAGTTTTCCTTGGATTTTTCCAAATTTTACAAATAAAAAGCCTGGTCAGACCCAAAATGTTCCTACAAACGTTTTGGTGGCGGGATGTACCCTCTTCTCCCACTCGCTGTATCTATGCCACTGTCTTTTTGGTATTGTATTGAATTGATTTGAATCAATTCATAATAAAGTCAAACTGAGTCATCTTTAAATCAAGTTTGGGCTAACCATGTTTGGTTTCTTGCATATTTGTTCTTTTGTGAAACAAATTAAAACCAGAGGCTCAAGTGAGCCTAAAACGCTCACCTGGCTCAAATTGTCAAAACAGATGAGTGTATCAGTAAATGATCAGCAGTACGAGCAATTTTTTTGATTTGCTTTGACATAACCAAAGGCAACTTTTTTGGCCATTCATTTCTGCTGGTCCTAGGAAAGCTTCTTAACAACCTCTGTTCTGTGAAGTATTAAAAAACAGGAACCGAACAAAATTTTTGTTTTGTTTTAAACTACTGTGGTTCTCTCTGGCCCGCCTCCCCACCCCCCACCCCCCCCCCCCCCCACCCACCCCCAAAAAATGTAAAAAAGAAAAACAAGAAAAAACAAGCGAATCGATTTGACCAAACTTGAATTTGACACCCCTAGAAATGTTACATACCAAATTGAAAGGATTCTCACTGGTGGATCTGAGGAAGTAGAATTTTCAAGAAATTTTCTCACATTGCTCTAAGTTAAACTTTGGGCTTCAATAAAAATCCCAAATATTAACCCAGGGACCTGATTTGAACAACCTTCAATCTAACCCACCCAGAGGTGTTGTACCCCAAATATCAAAATAATCTGACTGCTGGATCTGAAGGAGATGATTTTAAACGATAATCCTCCATATTGCACGAAGTCAATATTTGGGCTCCCTTGGGGAACCAAAATATTAACCCAGGAACTCGATTTGAACAAATTTGAACCTTACACCTCTAGAGATGTCACATACTAAATATGAAAGGATTCTCACTAGTGGGTCTAAAAAAGAAGATTTTTTAAGAAATTTTCTCATGCTGCACTAAGTTAAAATTTGGGCTCCAATAAAGAGCCCAAATATTCATCCAGGAATCCCATTTGAACAAACTTGAATCTAACCCCCCTACAGATACTGCATACCAAATATCAAAAGAATTTGACTCATGGATTTGAAGAAGAAGATTTTTAAAGATTATTCCTCATATTGCACAAAGTTAATAATCAGGCTCCCATAGGAAGCCGAAATATTAACCCAAGGACTCGATTGGAATAAATTCAAATCTTCCACCTCTAGAGAAGTCACATACCAAATATGAAAGGATTCTCGTTAGTGGGTCTGAAAAAAAAGATTTTTAAAGAAATTTTCTCATATTGCACCAAGTTAAAATTTGAGCTCCAATAATGAGCCCAAATATTTATCCAGGGATCCCATTTGAACAAACTTGAATCTAACCCCCCTAGAGATGTTGCATACCAAATATCAAAAGAATTTGACTGGTGGATCTGAAGAAGATTTTTAAAGATTATTCCCCATATTGCACCAAGTTAATTTTCGGGCTTCTATAGGAAGCCCAAATATTAACCCAGGGACTCAATTTGAACAAACTTCAATCTGACCCCTGTAGAGATGTTGTACACCAAGTATCAAAAGAATCAGACTGCATGATCTGAAGAAGATTTTTAAAGCTTATTCCCCATAGCGCCCTAATGTTAATTTTTGGGCTCCTCTGTTGAGCCCAAATATGAACCGAGGGGGGCGATTTGAACACACTTGTATTTGACCGTCTTATGGATGCTGTATACCAAATATCAAAAAAAAAGATTCTGATCAGCGGATCTGAAGAACACCCTGACACAACCGATGACCTTCCTTTTTTTTAAATCCATTCTACCGGTCAAAAGGATGCTTCATACCAAATAACAGTTCTCTGTTCCGTGTAGTTTGGAAAATATGGGCATTTGAATTTTTTCTATTTTTAGTCCCTAGGGTACCCACGGGGCAACAAAAAAAATGTTTTGGGCATCAATCAAGTACTTTGGACCCAGTTATGCTACATGCCAAATTTGGTTCAAATCGGCGCATTGGTTCTTGAAATAGATATATTGGGCGAAGCCCAAAATGGGTAAGTGCCCACAGAGAGTCCAAATATTGATCTACCAACTTCTCTTGAACAAACTTTAATCTTCAACACCAAAGAGTGTTACATACCATATATCAAGGCAATCTCTCTGGTGGTTCATGCAAAGAAGATTTTTAAAGATTTTTAGGCTTTGGCAACATTGCCCCGAGCCCGACAAAGACAGTCACTTCATTTGAACAAAATAGAAAGGGTATACCCCAGGGATGGTTTGTGCAATACATGTTTGAATTTGGCTGAATGGCTGTGAAGAAGAAGCCAGCTTTGTAAAAGTTAACAGACGACAGATGACGGACGCCAAGTGATGGAAATACCTTACACTGACTTGCTGTCAGGTGAGCTAAAAATGACATCCTTGCCTGGAGTAATGTACATTGCTTCTTTTAGATACCAGTCATTTCCCAAATTGCTAATTAGGATTAGGGAATGAATATATAAAGGTATCGAGTGGTAAGGTAATAAGACGATTTATATTATTATTATTACAAATCATGAGCTACTGCATGGAATGTGCTCATCACTTCTAAAACTATATATACAAATACCAATTTACCAAAATTTGCCATTTACCATTTAGCCTCCTAAGATTGTGAGAGGGAGTAGTCCAGATGACTTCAAAGAATATAAAT
This sequence comes from Pictodentalium vernedei, assembly GCA_031216915.1. NCBI lineage: Eukaryota > Metazoa > Mollusca > Scaphopoda > Dentaliida > Dentaliidae > Pictodentalium > Pictodentalium vernedei. The sequence continues at coordinate 161,453,112 of CM062293.1, forward strand.
CAGACACAAGCATAATCTACACCCTCCATCACCACCCTCAGTTTGTGAGGAAATTTTGTTTTAAGGTTTTTAACATCAAAATGAAATTCTAAGAAATTTGCAATGTTAGAAACTGACGAATGCATATACTTAACTGAATTCACATGGCACCACAAGTAAAAGACCCTCCACTTCCCCAAATAATTCAGAGAGGAGGTAGCCCACCTTGGAGCAGAAATGCAGTTCATTGCTCTTCTGAAAAATTGTTTATGCCCGAGGAAGGACCTGACAACAGAAGGATATGAAGGTTGAGAACTGCTGGATTGGCATATAGTCTGCAACTGTTGCCTTAAAAACAATAGATCCTCCCACAGCGGTAGACAACATGGAATGTATACTGGAAGTCACACAATACTGTAGGGCTGTTGAATGCGGCTGAAAGATTTGTGGTTGGCTTCAAGGAAAGAAATTTAACAGCTATGCTCGAACATCTCTATCCAGACACCCTGTGAGAATGTTACATCAGGGCAAACACTATCATAATGTTTGAGTGGTTAATAACAACAGTGACATTCAACCCACATCTCTTCACCAAACCGAAAAGATGCTACCAAGACTCTTTCCCTGCTGGTACGGCCATCTGGAACTGACTCCCAATCTTCAATCGCGATAGATGATTCACTCAAGACCCTCCAGACTCGAAATTAATAAATACACTTTTAATTGAGTTTGTTTGCAAAGTTTCTTTTTATCCTGTTTTTATTGAGAGCCCTGACATGATTTTGATTAACTTACATGTGCAAAAACATTCCAGACAGTGCAGGGCACATTATTGGATGAAGAATTTACTTCCTCCAAACCCTTGGGATATTGTCGGAAATTTCTGTCAGACAACTGAAATTGCCTAAATGATCTAAATATTTTATGCCAAGGTTAAAGCATATAAACTAAAACAGACTTTAATGAGGAGTGACACTGTGAATTGTTTATTTATTTTTCTTCAACAATAAGGAATCAAATTCACAAGGAATAAAGAACAATGGCATCACTCATTAATACGACAACAGGTATTCCTCTGACATCTTGGGAAAGGATCTGGGAACCCATTCCATTAGGGAAATTTGCATCACAGCGGCTCCCATTGGGAATTTGTTTTGGAGGGTCAAAAACATACAAAAGACTCATAAATTTTACATCCAAAATGAACCAAGAACATTTAGACCGACACCTAATATTTATTTATTAGTGTTTAAGGTCACATATTTCTGCACAATGGCTAATCATGACCACGACAGTTTTACGGGTGGAGGAAGCCGGAGTACCCGGAGAGAACCACCGAGCAACGGCGAGCAACTGTCATCTCCCCAACATACTAACTCCACACAGGCAGGGTTAGCATTGGTTGAAGACATGTGAACCATCGATGTGCAGTACGACTTAGTACACAGCATCACCATGCCCCCACGTGGGCAATGGGGGTGAAGTGTCTTGCCCAAGGACACAACGCGGTTGCCGCAGGTGAGATTCTAACCGAGGACCTCACGGCTTGCAGCCTGCACCTCTACCCACTGAGCCACCGCGCACCCGACCGATACCTAAACAACTGCACATACACAAGTAAGTTTTATAATAAACAGTCACATGGAATCATGTTCACCCAAGTCTCCTTAGTCTCTATTAAACAGTTTTTGTACAATTAAACAAGAACTTGTTATTTGACTTTGAATTCAGACACTTTCTTAGCTTTGTTAGGTAAGCAATATAATTTTAACGCACAATTGGTGTACTAAACTGGGTGCTTTTAAGACCTCAGAAAACCAATGGTTTCCTGAAGCCTTAGGGCTACCCAGTTCAGGACACAAACCGTGCATAAAATTTTGTTGGAGTGGGGACTGAGATTGTGGAATTTGGGGTTGGGAATTGGAAAAAAACCATGCTCAACTGCCACTGGGAAAGGGTCCCATATTCAGCCCCTATAGATTTCCAAAAGAATCCCCAAACAGCCACATGAGTGCAGCATACCATGCAAGTCTCTAATATGTCATCTGCAAAATGAGGTCCCCAGAGGGTGAATTTAGTGATGCTACCCTGCACAGCAGGGTAGCATCACTAAATTTACCCTCTGTGAACCTCAATCTGAATCAGGGTCTCAAAACTAAACAGAAAGAGGTACCCAGAGGACAAATTGGGCCCACTGTGTGGGATAGCATATCAAATTCACCCTCTGGGGATCTCATTCTGCAAATGTCAGATTGCTTATTTTCAGGCCTGTGTTTGTGCATGAACTGATCACACTATCTTACTGGAAGGGAACTGAACTAGTGTCTCTATGGACTCTTGTCATTTAGTCTCTCCGGCAAAGGGCAAATATGCCATGTTCCCACTGTCACACTGTTTCCCTTATTGACTCATCCATCAGACGAGTCAATAAGAGAAAAAATGTGACTATGAGATTACAACATACATTAGATGAACTTTATTCATTTGTTACTCTTATTTTTTTCTGACTCAAAAGGCTTAGCAACTGATCCCCTAGGACGGCTAAGAATGATCAAAGGGAAGTTAGACTGATCCCAATAGAGATATTTACAGACAGAGCGTTTTTGTGGTGAGTGGTGTGGTCCAAACGAATGGAGATTTCTTCCATGTTGCGGTGCCTGATGCGTTATTCACTATATGTTCTTAACACCGAAAATGAACCGCATCTAAAAAATTAAAACCTCCCAAATCTGACACTTCTGGACTCTTCCTACCAAGCCTGAAAATAATTTTCATTGTGCTTCCAGACAAAATGTCAGATACCAAATGAATCATGTCTGTCATTTAAAAATGATATCTGACTTATTACAAAATGGTATTCAAAATAATGTATTTGGGGTGAAAATGTACCTACATCTTAAAACTGCTCAGAATTCATCCAATAATACCTTGTTTGGCAGGGCTCAATGAGCCCTGCCAAACAAGGTATGATTAGTTTCATTTTGAATTGGAACTGAGTAACCCTTCAGACATAATTTAGATACCTGTATGGCTATATCAAATCGTATTCCTTCACATGCTGTTAATACTGATGAGCTGTACAGTCACTTTCTTCATTCTACCCAACTTTCTAGAACCAGAAATCACATTAATCATTAATTTTAGGCTTGCTACTTATGCACATGATTTCCAGCATGCATGATGTTCTGATCACTGAACTTCATTGATAATTTTGGCATCAGACATTTTGATAGATGATTTTAAACATCAGTCAGACATTGGCCTTTTTGTACCTGACATTGTCCTTGTCTGACCACTTATTTTCTGGTATGCTTTCTACATATCTTCACTCCACCTGCTATGAAAATTTAATAAGCATTTCATTGTCAGCCGAGTTCATATTTTCCAAGTTCCATTTCTGAACTGAATGAATGTTTTATTGTTGCATCTTTTGTTGATAAAACTCGATCAGGATGTATTTTAACTTTTGTGAAAGAGGCTTATGATGGATGTTATGTTGTTCCAAATTCATTTGGTGGTTTTATATTGTTGAAATGATTATATAATATGTCATATTGAAATTATTATGAATATACAAGATTGAATTAAAGGAACAAAAAAAGTGTAACAGGACATATACATTATTCTGTTTGTTCACTGGGAATATAAGTTCAATGCATGGATCTTGAGATCATGTCCCCTGTCATCAAAAAAAATAATGCACATTATTATCAATTCCTTGTGCACTACCTTCATGTTAATACTAATTTACAAAGAGTGTAAGGGAGCATAATAAGCTTGAAACAAAGATTTTATGCGGCGTCGGATGCTAATGGCTATTTTTAGTCATTAGCACCTGTGGACCGAGTCACACGTGCCAACGTTCTGAGCATGACGTCATTTCGTCTTCCTGAAAATCTGTTTACATTTCCTTAAATGTAGTGTTCTGCCTTAAATTGCTTAATAAAAGGTGTTTCACATTGATTCTTTTCACAAAATAATATAAATCCAAAAGGGTAAAAAATCATTCTTATAATTTCTAAGTATTGATAATAATAATAATATGATTTTCTCAGGTTTAGTTTGGCTCCATTACAGGACCTCCATCTGTGATTAGCAGCCCCCACACCCATTAGCGACCCAGTAATGGAGCCCAACGCCCTAAAAAATCATGTTATTGTATATAATTATTACCACTTTAGCAGGTGTTCTCTAGTATATTAACAGAGTTTAGCAGGGTGGTAAGACTCAGTAATTCATGCCGTCATTCTACGAGAATTGAGCGGCAGGCATTCATGAAAACAAAATTCAATTAACAGTCTGCCACCCGCTTCCAGCCATGGTAATAATAGTAATAACACGATTCTGTCGGTGGTCCTGGTTTATTAATGGCCCTTGAGGGCTGAATAACTATCATCTGGTATATTAATGGCCCTTGACTTCGTCTCAGACTGGTAAAACCCTCAGGCTGTTACTCATTCCTCTTGGGCCATTGATAAACCATACCACCCTCCAAACTCCATGTTATTGTTATATTGTTTCAGTGGAATTAATCTCTGTGGGTGTTGTAGTTGTATTACACTCTCCATGTACTGTCCATAACTCCAAGCCTGCAAATAATCAGCCTGTTGCCATCAGATTTTTTTTTATATATCTAAGTTTGAAAAGAATAGACTTTTGTAATTGGTGTAAGGTAAAAAAAAAAATTTCAGAATTTAATGATAAAGGAGTTTTTTTTTTCAGATGTTTAACTAGTGGAATGCTGTAAGTCCATATTTGGGCTTTAATCTTAAGTGTCAGTGCCAAATCTTAAAGGTTTCATATTCAGTGAATGTTCTGTTTATCACATTTGAAGTGAAATTATTCAGTCTGTTAGGATTTGCCCTGTTAAAATTTATGCGAATATCATAAATTTTGATGACAACAATAACACTCTACCAGTTAATGACAGGGAGGTATATAAGAAACAATTTTTTTTTTTAATAACCAAACCAAAATTTTTCATTTTTTGCCTGAAAAAATAGCTAAAGACCCCCTCAAAGGAACGAACTGAAGGGGCTTACTCCAATCTGGTGTTATAAGTGATGTTTTTAGGTAAAAACTGATGTTAATATATGCAAGTCATAGAAATCTGATGATCACTTTTCAAGTTAACACATATGCTTAAAAAATTGAGGTAAAGTGGAATACACAAAGGGCAACAACTCTCTCAATTTTCAACCAATCACCATGACTTCCAATCTAATCCCAGATAATGTTAATACATGTATAAAGCAGCATATCAAATTTTTTTAAATCTGATATTTGCTTTTCAAATAATCACATCAACATTAAAAATTCAAGTAAATCGCAACCAACAAAGGATAATAACTCCTACAATTTTCAATAAGTCATTGTAATTTTTTAACTTGTCTAAGACATTATTAATATAAATACATTATCAACATTTATTGAAATCTGATGTTTACTATAAATTTATCACATAAACAATAAATGTTCGAGTGAAATACAACAAAAGGCAACAACTTTCAATTTTTGAGAAAGGACTGTGGCTTTCAAACTTGTCCAAGACAATGTCAATGTAAAGCAATCCATCATATTTTATTACAATCCGAGGTCTACTGATCAAGTTAATGCATAAACAAAGGAAACTGGGGCAAAATTTAAAAAAAAAACAAAGGGCAATAACTCCCTCAATTGTTATTGGATAATAGTGGTTAATAAAGACCTTGCTGAAAAAATAAAGCAGCACATCAAAATTTACAGAAATCCAGTAACTGTTGTTTCAAGTCACCAGATAAACAAACTTCATATGGACAGACAGACATATGGATGGATGGGATGGATGGATGGATGGATGGATGGATGGATGGATGGATGGATGGTTGGATGGTGGATGGATGGATGATGGATGGATGGATGGATGGATGAATAGTTGGATGAAATAGTGCTGTGTATGGATGGATGGATGGATGGATGGTGGATGGATGGATGGATGGATGGATGGATGGATGGATGGATGGATGGATGTATTTACTTATTTGTTGGTGTTTAAAGTCACATAATGCTGCACAATGGCTAATCGTGGCAGAAACAGGGAGATATAGTCACATTTAGTCATTGTTTATACCCATGTTTCCCATTTTAGAGGACTTCCACCCAAAGCATAGGTGATTAGGTCCTATTTTACTTATAAAACAGAGCTTGTTTAGCACAGAAAACCAGCACTGCTGCACTTCCTGGGGTTTACGGGATGGATGGATATGGCGAGTTGATGGAAAACCAAACCACAAGTCCTAGTAAAAAACAACTGAACAGTTTTACTGCATGTGCATGAACTGATCCGACTATCTTACTTGGAGTGATGAATTTAGTATGGAAAGGATACAAGACTCACTGGCTCCTAGGAACACATGTATCAAGTTTTACTAAGATCATGATAAATCTTAAAAACTACTCCTCATACACTGGACATAATTCTAAAAGTTATGACCATGTTGAATATAAGGACATTATCATTTTTTTTCTCTACAGCACTATCAGATACAGAAATAGAAACTGATGAAGATGGATGAAGGGTTTTTTTAGTCTTCTACTTAACCCTTTACCTAACGAATCGCCCGCATCCGCCTGCGCACTTTGGAAACTGAGCAGTTGAAAAAATTTAATTTTTCAAAATATTTCAACAAAACCATATCATGTGACCCCTCATTGGATCGTGATCATCGAGCTCGTTCCAATGAGGGGTCACATGTTATGGTTTTGTTGAAGTTTTTGGAATAATTTATAAAAATAGTAATTAAAATATTACTGTGTTGGGTAAAGGGTTAACCTTTTAAACACTGCAGACAGTTTTTATATAAGTCTAAAACTTTGAGAGCCAACTGAAATGATGTATAGCAAAGGAATGCGTGGTGCCTACATATTGTTATCATACTTCTACAAGTGCTACTGTTCTGGCCTTTTCACATCATCTTTCTGTACAAACATTTGAATTTGATGCTGATTTTTTGCTATGTGCTCAACAAATGTTTTGTAAGAAATTGGTCAAGATAAGGCTATTAAAAAAATATTCTTGTTTCTCAGACATCTCCCTTGTCATAGAAAATCTGTCTCATCACCTTTTTCTTTCATCTGGAAATCTCTTCTATGACACTATTTTGCACTTGTAGGACAAATATTTAACCCACTATACCTTTTTTTAACGGAGCTCATAGAGCTCTGACAAACAAGATATAGTTGGTTAAATTTTCAACTACATAATGGGAAATTTTCACTGCTGAAAATATTGGTTTGCCACATAATAGTGTAAGTAGTTAAATTTCTGATTCCAACTGTTTGCAGAACTGTTTTGTGAATATACAAGAAAAGCCTCCCTCTCTCATCATAAATTTAAGAAAAATTACCTGAGAATCAAGAAATGTTTTTATAGGCCTAACACATCTTTCTTGAAAGCTAACCCTGTTTACTTGAAAGCTAATTTTTGTTTTTTTAATACCCTATCATCTGGTGATGGTACTGCAAAATCGAATGCTGAAATCTCATGTAAAACATATTCTGTCTGTGATCGTTTACCACTGAGCTGATGAGCTAATGAAAATCTAGGATACTTGTGTTTGTGATGTGAATGAGAACGTTTTAATTCAATGACAACTGACTTTGCAAAAAGTGATGGGCTTAACAGAATCAGGTTAGAAACATCTGATATAGGGCAAGTAAGCTGATCTAAATCCATTGAAACATCAGAATAATCTTTCATTTCAGATAGAGATATTTCCAAAGAAGAGTCTTCCTCATTCATTTCATCTGTAGAGTCAAGTGAATCACACTTCTGAACAGATCGTTCATTTTTTAATTTTCTCAACATTATTTCTTCCTCTCTATCTTCTTTTTGTTTTTCAATACCCTTGACTTTATTCATACTGTCTGCTAGAGACGATAAAGAAATGAGATGATCATTTTGAGAAACAGAGTGCTGTTTCACATCAGGAACAACCTTGTCCTTAGAAGATGGAGAAAGTTCATTTAAATGTAAGTTTGCTAACCTATTCAAGTCTAATCCAACCTTTGTTTCAGAGTTTCCAATAGCTGAAGGGGAAAGACATTTATTTTTTGAACTGGAATGTCGATTAGCAAGATCAGACAAAGAGACATTTTTCACATCTCTAACAGGCATCTGCTTTGTTTCTTTTTCTTGAGTATGTACCTTCAACAAATCAGTGAGTGAAGGGTTCCTCTTATCAGTATGATTTTCAATATCCTTTAAGGGCATTGGAGCCTGCTGCTCAGAATGATTATGTACAAGGTCAGAAAGAGATGTACTGGACTTATCCAAAATGGACAAGGAAGGGAAGCTTGTCTTCTTACTCTCACTGTGTTGTTTTGCTAGATCAGCTAACGATATGTTGTCAGATGTGCTACTGTGGCTGGTTGAAAACGAAGAGCTGCATTCACTGGGAGTTTTAATTGGAATGTTACTTGTACTGTTTGCAGTATTATCTAAATCTACACTGTGATTTTGTTTTTCATATTTACACATTGCTAACAATTCATTATTTGATTTTTCAGATTCAAAGACATTTGATTTTTGATTGCATTTCATATCACCATTTGAGGTTTGTGAAATCAGTTCATTATTATTATCTGTGTGAATCAAGTTGTTTGATTGTAGCTCATTAAGGGTGTGTACACCATTGTTTAATGAGGAACATGGAGGTTCTGATTCATCAACAAAGTCCCCAAATTTCATAATTCCTGAAAATTGTCTATTAATCTGAATTATTTGATTATCATAAAGATCAGATTCTGAGAAAATCTCATCATCTTCTTACCTTACATTTGCCAAACCAACAGACAATCATAAGTCATTCCATTTGACAATCCACAGGTAAGCAAGTACATGAAAAAGAAAAATAAGGGCATTCTGTTAAACAAAATTGTCAAGATGAGAAAAGAAGAATTAGGTAATGATAAAAGTGCTTAACACTTAGCATGCTGGTAGTGCACAAGAATTTTTTCCAATCACTATGTTTTTCTCTTGTTTAACTATGAATTTAACCAATTATATTTGGTTAAATATCAAGCTGCATTATGGGAAATATTTGCTGTTGAAAACTTGCCGTTTTGACATCAGAATGCAGAGGGTTAATACAAACAAACTTTGTAGCCTCGGAACACAAGTCTGCGCAAATTGGAAATTAACTCTTTATCCAACACACAGGATATAAATATTATTATTTTAATTATTGTTTTTTAAATTTAATTTAAAAAAATTTCATAACAAGAGTGCACGTATCGCTGAAGCAATACAATGTCCCCTACCGGACTAATGAGCATTAATAATTATACAAATGTTATAACCTAGATGTGATCAACATGAATTCCGTTGAAGTGTTTCCAAAAAAGTCCGGAAAACTGATATTTTGGCGCTTTTTCCATTTTTCCAAGGGCCATAACTCACACAAGAATAATGCCTTCACCATGAAACTCAAACTTGATCTGTAAGTCATCGTTCTATAGTAGGTTACCAAGAATGAAATCATTCGGTTGAAGCATTTCCAAAAAAAGTCTGGAAAACTAAAGTGTGACTGACAGACTGACGGATGGACAGAGTGCAAATGAAAGTTGATCTGTAAGTCATCGTTCTATAGTGGGTTACCAAAAATGAAATCATTCCGTTGAAGCATTTCCAAAAAAAAGTCTGGAAAACTGATATTTTGGCGCTTTTCCATATTTCTAAGGGCCATAACTCACACAAGAATAAGGCAATCAGCATGAAACTCAAACTTGATCTGTAAGTCATCGTTCTATAGAAGGTAACCAAGAATGAAATGATTCGGTTGAAGCATTTCCCCAAAAAGTCTGGAAAACTAAAGTATGACTGACGGACTGACTGACAGACTGACGGATGGATGGACAGAGTGTAAATGAACTTGATCTGTAAGTCATCGTTCTATAGTAGGTTACCAAAAATGAAATTATTCCACTGAAGATTTCCAAAAAAAGTCAGGAAAACTGATATTTTGGCGTTTTTCCATATTTCTAAGGGCCATAACTCACACAAGAATAAGGCAATCAGCATGAAACTGAAACTTGATCTGTAAGTCATCGTTCTATAGTAGTTTACCAAAAATGAAATCATTCCGTTGAAGCGTTTCCAAAAAAAACTACGGAAAACTGAAGTGTGACTGACAGACTGACAGACTGATGGATGGACAGAGTGCAAACCTATAGTCCCCTCCAGCGATGCCGGTAGGGGACTAAAAACCATATCATTTGACCTCTTATTGGAACGAGCTTGAAGAGCACGTTCCAATGAGGGATCACATATGGTTTTGTTGAAATTTTTAGAAAATGTATTTTTTTCAACTGCTTAATTTGTAAATTATGCAGGTGGATGCAGCTGATTCTTTAGGTAAAGGGTTAAGACAACCAGAAAGAGGGTCCCTTTAATATCATCAGACTACCCCTTTGCAGCTTTTAGGGCAGGACAAAAGTGAAGAGATACTGATATGCTTACCATAATTAATGCAAAGGTTGAGATGGGCAACCTAGAATACCAGAAGTTATCTCAGGCAACATCCAGGGGACATCCTGGATGTCGGTTTTAAACCCTGAAATTGCAAACTGAAGGATTTAAAAAGAGCCATCCAGGAATTAAATCTCCATGTACCCCAGATGTTGCCCGAGATAACGATTTTATCCTTCCCCTTACCATAGAAACAAGAGGCCCCATGGGGCCTAATATGCTCACCTGACGAATGTTGTTTAAAGAGGGATTTAATTAGCATCTATGGCCAGTTAACACTACAGAGGAATGAAGTTATTTAATTATTTATAACTCTGTTGTCCATGCCAGTTGATTTTATTTTAGAATTGGAATGCTACGACAGAAATAAAGCCCAGATTTCCAGCAATGCGAAACTAGGGAGTACAAAATATCAACTTCAACAAACTTGGATCTGACCCTTTCGCCTCTACCACCAAGAAGCCATATACCAAATATAAATAGATTCTAAATGGTCAGGTGGATATGAAGGTGATCTTTATAAAAATTACTTGTCGTACTATACTAAGTTAAAATGTGGGTCCCCATAGGGAGCCCAAGTATGAAACCAGAGAATTAGTGTGAACAAACTTGAATCTCAGCCCGATAAGGGGTTGTATACCAAGTATCAAAACATTCTGAATGGTGGATTTCAAAGAATATTCCTCCTTTGCAAAAGATTCTGACCAGTAGTTCTGGAGAAGAAGAGTTTTAAAGACTATTCTTCAAATTGGACTAAGTTAAAAATTTGGGCTCCAAACGGGATCCAAAATATTAACCTAGGGGCTTGGGTTGACCAAATCAGATCTGACCTCTCTAAGGACCCTGTATACTAAATAACAAACGATTCTGACTAGTGGATCTGAAGAAGAAGATTTATAAACATTATTTCCAATACTGCACTAAGTTAAATTTTGGGTTCTCAAAGAGAGCCCAAGTATTAACTGATGGACTTGTTTTGAACAAATTTGAAATCAACCCCTGTAAAGATTATGTATACTTTATATCAAAAGATTGTGACTAGTGTTTCTGGAGAAGATTTTTAAAGATTATTCCCCATATGGCACGAAGATAAAATTCAGGGCTCCCACAGGATGCCCAAATATTAACTGAGGGACTGGATTTGAACAATCTTGAATTTGACCCACGTAACAATTATACCAAATATTAACAAGAGCACCGCCTAGCGGGGCAACATACGCCTGTCAAAATTGGAACATGCACAAGTTTCTCTGGGGTAAAGTTTGAAATTTTTGTTGACTCGACTATGTCTGTGCCCCCCTCCAATCATTGCCCATTCCCCTGCCCTGTCTGGGGTAAAGGGTTTCAAATCCCCTGCCCTGTCTGGGGTAAAGGGTTTCAAATTGTACACTTGTGTGCACACATTTCATATTGTTTGTGAAATTTTAGTATGCAGAATGGAAATGCAAACATTTTTTTTTTTTTTTTTTTTTTTTTTTTTTTTTTTTTTTTTTTTTTAATAAATGGTGAGGTTTCTCGTTTAAAAATAAAATGGAGTTATCTACAAAACAGAGTTACCTGCTCTTGTCACATGCACAACGACAATTGGTGATCAACATCGACAATTGGTGATCAACATGTGTGCAAAGTTTGAACAATATAGCATGTAAAATGTTGAAGGAGAAAGTGACACAATACTGTAATGTTTTAAGTACTAAAAGGGGCACAACTCTGGAAATACAAAATGGAGTTACCTGTTCCTCACATGCACAACGGCAATTGGTGATCACCATGTTTGCAAAGTTTGAACAATATAGCATGTAAAATGTTGAAGGAGTAGGCGACACAATACTGTAATGTTTTAAGTACTAAAAGGGGGTATAACTCTGGAAATACAAAATGGAGTTACCTGCACTTGTCACATGAACAATGGCAATTGGTGATCAACATGTGTGCAAAGTTTGAACAATATAGCGTGTAAAATGTTGAAGGAGTAGGTGACACAATACTGTAATATTTTAAGTACTAAAAGGGGGACATAACTCTGGAAATACAAAACAGTTACCTGCACTTGTCACATGCACAATGGCAATTGATGATCAAAATGTGTGCAAATTTTGAACAATACAGCATTTAAAATGTTGAAGGAGAAGGCGATACAATACTGTAATGTTTTAAGTACTAAAAGGGGCATAACTCTGGAAATACAAAATGGAGTTACCTGTTCTTGTCACATGCACAACAGCAATTGGTGATCACCATGTGTGCAAAGTTTGAACAATATAGCATGTAAAATGTTGAAGGAGTAGGCGACACAATACTGTAATGTTTTAAGTACTAAAAGGGGGGGGGGACATAACTCTGGAAATACCAAACAGAGTTACCTGCTCTTGTCACATGCACAACAGCAATTGGTGATCAACATGTGTGCAAAGTGTGAACAATATAGCACGTAAAATGTTGAATGAGTAGGCGACACAATACTGTAATGTTTTAAGTACTAAAAGGGGCATAACTCTGGAAATACTAAATGGAGTTACCTGCTCTTGTCACATGCACAACTACAATTACTGATCAACATGTTTGTAAAGTTTGAACAATATAGCATGTAAACCTTTGGAGGAGTAGGCGACACAAAAATTATTTACAGACAGACAGACTGACAACGCTATAACACAATACGTCCGTCAAAAAATGATGGGCGTACAAAAAATGATAAATGATAGTTCTGAAGAAGATTTTTAAAGATAATTTCCCATATTGCCCTAAGTTAAAAACCAGGCTCTCGTACTGAGCCCAAATCTGAACCGACAGGCTTAATTTTAACAAACTTGTATTTGACCCCTCTATGAATGGTGTATACCAAATATCAAAAGATTCTGATCAGTGGTTCTGGGTAAGAATTTTTTTTTTAAGGTTTACAAATATGCAGACTAAGCATTTTTTTAATGAACCTCCCCCCCCCCCCCCTCCCCCCAACAGAACACCCTGACACAACGGATTGACACAACTGATAGCAATTTTTTTTACCATTCCATTCTACAGGTCCTAAGGATGCTTCATACCAAATAACAGTTCTCTGTGCAGTTTGGGAAATATGGACATTTGAAATTATTTTTATTTTTAGCTCCTAGGGTTTCAATAGGGACTCAAGAAATTTTATTTATGCATGAATCATGTATTTATGATGTAATTTATTTATTTAATATATTTATTGGTGTTTAAAGTCATATACTTAAGCACAATGGCTAATCATGACCGTGACAGTTTTACGGGTGGAGGAAGCCAGAGTACCCGGAGAGATTCACCGAGCAACGACGAGCAGCTGCCAGCTCCCCAACATCGTAACTCCGCACTGCAGCACAGGCAGGGTTAGATTGGTTGAAGACATGCTACCATCGACGTGCAGTATGCCTTAGTACACAGCGTCATCGTGCCCCCATGTGGACAATCAGGGTTAGGTGCCTTGCCCAAGGACACAATGCAGGAGTCCGAATTGATCGCTCAGACGGTTTATGAAGCAATAATACCACATATTAAATTTGATTCAAACCAGCTCAGGGGTTCAGAAAAAAGGAATTTTGGGCAGGGCCAAAAATCTTGCCCCTCCCATTACAAAGGCAAATATTGCTCAACAAACTTTGTTTGAATACACTTGATTCTATACCTAAAAAGGAAGCTCCATATCAAATATCAAATCAATGAAATTGGTTGATGAGATTTTTTTTAAATTTTGGAGCATTTTCCTCCACCCCTCCCTATGGGGGTGGGCACGTTGATTTGAACAAAAAAAAATGCGATATCAGAACAAGTCCAACAGTCTACCACTGAGCAACCGCGCTCCCGAGAGTGATCACAATAACTCATCCTTACTTTCAGTCAGGTGAACCAAAAAAAAACCTTATTTTCAACAGAGGTCCTCCTGTGTGGTCAATTTAAGAAGAAGTGACTTCTTCCTTGAGTTAAAATAGGGAGAAGTGGGGAGAAAATAGGGAGAAGTGACCAATAAGGTTGAAACGTGTAATGTATGAATATTGCAGAAAATTAGGAGGAAAGACAAAGATGAAAACATTTGGATAGAAAGAAACATTTTTATATAGATCAGGCATGTTTGATCCATGTTTTCTATGTTAAAAAATCATAAAATTATATGTGTTGATTGAAAATCCCCAACTACCACTCTAGTCTTGTGACCCCCCCCCCCCCCCCTACTCCCCCACACACACACACACATACTCACACAAACACCCTACCTAAGCACCCAAAGTGTACTCAGCTAATAAAGTCTGGAGATGTTAACACCCAACACTCAGGAAAAGGCGTACCAATATTAAGTTATTTTAAGGTGGTTACACTGAAGGTACTTTTTTCCAAGATTCATCATCTGCACTTTTGTGCCCTGCACAAAGCTTTTCTTTGTTGAAGCATTTTTTTCTCTCTTGTTTTAACTGTCGAATGTTTTCACGAAATGCATTTTTTCATGATCCTTTGTTTGCATGCTTGTGCTCTGCACAAAACTTTTCTTGTTTTAACTGTTGTTATTTTGCCGTCGCACAGCTTCCGTTTTAATTGCTAAAATGGGTGAGAAACACAGGTCTATATTTGAACTGAAGAAATAAATATATATTGTTTAATTCTTTTTCATATATTTTATTTACCAGAAAAAATTATTTAAGTGACTGCAGAATTTTAAACTTGTTCAACGTAAGTTGCCTATTTTCGTTTACACACTTGCAAATTGACAGGCACGAATCGCACTTCCGAACAAAACCAGAAATAGATACAGATACACCCAAAATATATATCCTAAAATACTCTTTTATTAAATATATCTAGCTTGTACCAATATTTTACTGTTTCGTTAGTTTAAACCAGAGTTTGGGTTCGCTAGATAGAAATTTTAACTTCGAAAAAGTTGGGTACATTAGCTATAAGGGCCAGAAAATTCGAAGGCGATTTGACTTCACTTTTTACTTCTAACACGGCAAAATTTGAAATTTAAAAGTGACTTTTTCGCCCTAATCGCCCTGTCGGAGGACCTCTGATTTTCAATACTCTTCAGGAGTGAGAAAAATTATTTTTCCAATTCCATACTTTTACCAGGATTCCATACCCATGTATGAACCCTGATGCCTATGCCAAGATGCAGAACTGTAACAATGTATTCTGGACTTGGATAGGAATATTTGTATTAGTGGATTCTGAGTATGAGTGAAACTGGGAAGGTAAATATGCAAATCTTGAGTAAAATATTTGGGCCTGAAACAATGTAACTTACTTGATGATCAGGCCTGAGCATTTTGTGCAAGATTTTCAAAAGTTACATTTTGCATATTCCCCATTTAAAATTTTACCACACTTCTGTGATGAGCGGCTGACCAGTACTGAAGATTGTAACCAGAAAAAATCCTTTAACTTTTCCAGTATAGGTTAATTGATTAATCATTTTAACACTATTTATATGCAACTAAGAAAAATAACCACTGCCATACCTTCAGACTAACTGGAAATAGTTTGGTTCCATTTTGTCAAAAACTGTCCATGCCATCAAGGGTTAATATGCCCTTTTTAATATATTTGCCCCATTTATTAATTCATTCAATTTCAGAGATGAAAAAACAAAAAAATTTTACCTATTCTCGGAGAAAATACAACCCACAAAAGTTAGCCCTCGAAATCAATAAAATGCTGTAAAGAGAGGTGTAAATATAAATGTACAATTTGATCACTAATCCTTGACAAATCAGTAAGCTAAAAACACAGTTAAATTGTGCTGGCCCATGACCCTATTATGTATAGCATTTGTTAAAAAAAAAAATCCAAATTATTACCTTCTGTCCGTGACCTCCGACTCTCTCTTGGAGCTCTCTGAGGTTTAGGTGCATCTGAAAAAGGACAAAAATATTCAAACTTAGTAATAATAATAATAATTGATTTTCTAGAGCGTAAAACCACAAATAGTGCTCTAAAACGATTGACAGAAATAAATACACTATTTTTAATAAATAAAGAGTCACATCTGTTTTGGTTGCCTCTTAGAGAGGTTAAGTAGAATAATTCAGTAAATAGGAAAGTTTTTTCAAGATTTCTTTTGAAGACATTGAGAGTTTCTGAAATTCTGACACTAATTGGCAGGGAATTCCACAATCTGGGACCCACGATGGAGTACACACGATCATGAGCCTGATTAGATCTGCTAAAAGGTACAACTAGTTGAATTTGGTTTTTAGATCTGAGACTGCGTGATGGTTTATATAGTGAGGAGCTCTTGCAGGTAAACTGGAGCCAGTTTGTGGATACATTTGAATACTAAGATCAATATTTTGAAATCAATTCTCTGTTTAACTGGAAGCCAATGTAGTTGTCTTAAAACAGGTGTTATGTGTTCAGAGTGTTTGGTACCAGTAATTATCCTAGCAGCAGTATTCTGAACTTTTTGAAGCTTCTGAATCAGGCACTGGGACAGCCCACTTACAATGAATTACAATAGTCTAGTTGTGAGGTGATGAAGGAGTGCACAAGTTTTTCAAGTGCTGACTGATTAAGATAAGGTCACAGTCTTCCAACATTACGAAGCTGCCAGTAGCATTTTGGACATATTTGATTGATATGGATGTCTAGTTTTAAATTTGAGTGCATAATCAGTCCAATATTCCTGGCCGATTCACTTTTCATAGTGATGTTGTTTCCAACCAGAATTGATGTAACAGAGGGTGTAGGCATGCGAACCCAAGATATCACTAAGAATTCAGTTTTGGAGTCATTCATATTCAGTTTAAAGTCTATCATCCATTCCCGCACGAGATTTATGCAAGTTTCCATGTTATTGACTGCGGTGAATGAGTCACTTGGAACAGATGGGTTGAATGTGATGTACAGTTGGGTGTCATGTGTACAGAGTAAATAAGAGTGGTCCAAGAACTGAGCGACGAGAAACATCACACTTTAATGTCCTGCTTTCTGAACCGATCTTATTGATATATATTTGTTGACTGCGACCTTCTAGATATGATGCAAACCTCGATAAGACAGTTCCACATATGCCATGCTGTGTCAATGTCTGCATGAGAATACCATGGTCGATTGTGTCAAATGCTGCTAACAAATCCAAGAGAACAAGCAGTACAGCTTTACCCTCAGACACTGATTTAACAGTGTCATTGTTGACTCGCAGTAAGGCTGTTTCTGTAATGTGATTGGCTTTATATGCAGACTAGAAAGGCTCTAAAAGATCATTTTCATGCAGATGATTTTTGAGTTGTAAAGCAACAACCCTTTCCAACAATTTAGACAGGAAAGAGAGGTTTGATACTGGTCAATAATTCTTCAGGTTGTCAGGATCAAGAGATGGTTGCTTGATGAGTGGAGTATCAAGGTCTTTTTTCAATGGGTCTAGAACAAACCCCTCACATAGGGATGCAGATATAACAGATGTTATGGCTGGCAGAAGATAATCAATTGTCTCTTTCAAAAGAAATGTTGGAATTTGATCTAGATCATTGGATTTATTGGATGATGATAAAAACATTTTTCGAATGTCTTCTTCTGAGACAGAGTGAAAATTAGAAAAATCACTTTTTATGTCAAGATGATCAAACTCTGGTGGTTCACATGATGGTATACTATCCAGAATTACTTGAATTTTAGGCTGAATTTTTCCAGAATTTCTTCAGTATTTAGATGATCTGGGAGAATGAATTTTTGTTCTTTACCAAGGAGACTATTGGTTAGCAAGAACAGCACCCTTGTATTAGATGATTCCTCTATAAGAGAATTGTAGTACTCCCACTTCATCTTTCTGATGATCTTATTAGTTGTATTTCTTTGGTGGCAGAACATCTGCCAGTGAACCTCAAGCTTCGTTTTATTGTAAAGATGCGCAAGTCTGCGACACTGTTGTTTAGCAGCTCTAACATCTTCTGTAAACCACTCCACTTTTTCCCTATGAGCTATAATTTTTGACTTGGGTAGTGCATGTTCAGACATGATGCCCTTAAGAGTTTTTTCAAATAAAGATAGCAATTGCTCAGATGATTCATGACTACTACAAAAATAATTCGAACACAGAATTGATGAACTCATATCCATTTTCAAGGCATCAATATTTATGGATTTATATTTTCGATAAGTCATTTTCTTGGGAGGAATTTTTGAAGCTGATAGTGTCAATTTGGCCAAGACCGCATAGTGATCAGACAATGCTGGATCTGTGACATGAACATTTTGTACTGACGTGCTGTTAGGGCTGCACGGTATACCGGTAAACCCGTAATTACCGGTATTGAGAATGATACTGGATGAATACCGGTATTGTTTTAAAAGTACTGGTATATCGTAAGAAATGGTATTTGATAAAATTATCGAAGCTGAAGTCGATATATTATTAGGGAAAAACTGACAACTCCTGTGATAAAGTACATTTCAATCAATCTTCATTCGACCAGTGAAAACACAGTTTGTAGCATACTTTAGCTGCGTAAGTTACAAGTAAGTGTACACATACCAGCAATTTGAAATTGAAAGTTGAATATTTCGGGAGTGCGTCGAATTCAGAGAATGAATACTTTGACACATTTGTGTATGTATTCTCACGTTTCCCTGTATGGATAATAAAATTACTCACAAAATCATTATTGGGAGTGTTTGTTTTATTTATTCTGTTCCTCTCAAAAACAGATAAAACCTGAAGCCATGTTGATCAACATTTCCATCAATACTCTCATTGCGAACTTTGAACTTATGAATATTAATAAGCTGTTCAATGGCAATGAAGGCGTGGGTTGGATGTCCATGTCACTTTTCGTCCCAGTTTTAAAACGACAACCAGCAATCTAAAACTGAACTATTTTTTTGTAACTTCAAATATTTTTTTACAGATGTTATCCCAGAAATTAATAATGAATTCAAATAAAAGTATTTATATCTTAACCATTTGAGAAATGTGCCAACCATGCATCACATTAGGTGAAGTTTTGGGGGTGTGAACATACACGGTTCAGAAACAGAAACAGAGGGAAAGGGAAGTCTGCGCAATAATAAACCATTCAGACATTAATAATTGTCGCTCACATGGACATTAATTACTAACATAAACACACCACTGACCATATCTATCAACACTTAAAATACAATAGGTCATAAGAAGAACCAAACAATGGAGAGGAAAATGCAGGGTGCGAAATGCTCACACTCCATAAAACAGCTGTATTAATTAATATTCATGAACAAAGGAAAAATAAACACTACACTCAGCTACAGTGGCGAATTGTGGAATATATATTTTAAACCAAAATAAAATAACTCTGTGCACGCTTGTATAAACAAGAGGCCCCACGGGGCCTGAAGCACTCATTTTGTACAGAACACAATTTAAACAGAGTCCAAGAATGAGTCTACATTAAGCAAGCCATCTCCATAGGCTACACTGTCAATCCTTGAGTCCCTCAGGAGTGACAAAAATAATCTAGGCATCATGCCTTTTCTTCAGTTGATCATAAGTAAAATGTAGAGCTTCCCTATGAAGCCCCTTGATACAACCTACGTGGATTACTCTTAGTACCTCTAGAGGGTACTGAATACAAGATTTTTAATTCTTCAGCAAAATGGCCAATTCCGGCTCCCATAGAGAGCCCAAATATTAACCCAGGCTCTTTATTTGAACACAGTTAAATCTGACTTCCCTAGAGATGTTGTGTACCGAATATGAAAGCATTCTGACCGTTGGATGTGAAGAAGAGAAATTGTAAAGAAATTTCTTCGAATTGCACCAAGTTCAAATTTGGGCTACCATAGCGAGCCCAAATATTGACATATGGATCCGATTTGAACAATCTTGAATCTGACCCCCCTAGAGATGTTGTATACCAAATGTGAAAGCATTCTGACAAGTGAATCTGAAGAAGAAGATTTTTGAAGAAATTCCCTCATATTGTACTAAGTTAAATTTCATGTTCCCATATGGAGCCCAAATATTAACCTAGGCACTCGAATTGAACAACCTGGAATCTGACCCCCCTAGAGTTGTTGTATACCAAATATAAAAGCATTCCGACTGGTGGATCTGAAGAAGAAGATTTTTAAAGAAATTTTCTCAGATTGCATTAAGTAAAAATTTGGGCTACCATAGTGAGCCCAAATATACACCTAGGGATCTGATTTGAACAAACTTGAATCTGACCCCCATAGAGATGTTGCATACCAAATATCAAAGTATTCTGACTGATGGATCTGAAGAAGAAGATTTTTTTAAATTACCCTCCATATTGAACAAAGATAAAATTTGGGCTTCCATAGGAAGCCCAAATATTAACCTAGGGACTTGGTTTGAAAAATCTAGAATCTGACCCTCATAACAATGATGTATACCAAATATTAAAAGATTCTGACTGGTGGTTCTGAAGAAGAAGATTTTTAAAGAATACTCCTCATATTACCCTGTGTTAAAACTTCGGGCTCCTGTAGAGTGCCTAAATATGAACCAATGAGCTTTATTTCAACAAACTTTTATCTGACCCCCCTATGAATGCTGTATACCAAATATCAAAAGATTCTGATGATTGGTTCTGGAGAAAAGATTTTTTTAAATTTTTGCAAATATGCTGACTCAGCATTTTTTCGATGCCCATTACAGAACATCTTAACATAACCAATGGCAATTTTTGTTTTTTACCATTCAATTCTACTGGTCATAAGGATACTTCATACCAAATAAAAGCTCTCTGTTCCGTGGGGTTTGGGAAATATGGGCGTTTGAAAATATTTCTATTTTTAGCTCCCAGGGTTCCCATGGGGATGCGGGAATTTTTTTTTTTTGCATGGGTCAAGTACTTATGATCCAATACTACCACAAACCAAATTTGGTTCATACCGGACCATCGGTTCAGAAAATAGAAATTTTGGGTGGGGCCAAAAATCTTACCCCTCCTATTACAAAGCCAAATATTACTTCACGAACTTTGTTTGAACAAACTTGATTCTACACCTCATATGGAAGCTCCATAGCAAATATCAAGTCATTGTACACACTGGTTCTTGAGAAGAAGATTTTAAAAATATTTTGGAGCATTTTCCCCCACTCCCTCCCTATGGGGCTGGGCATGCTGAGTTGAACAAAAATGAAATGCCCCTTCGGGACCATCACTCACACAAACTTTCACTTGAATTGGCCCAGTGGCTTTGGAGGAGAAGACCAAAACATGGTGTTGACGGACGACGGACGACAGACGACGGACGACGGACGGGAAGCGATGAGATTAGCTCAGCTTGACTTTGTCAAGATGAGCTAAAAAGTGCTTTCTTAAAGATATAGGGTTCAGCTGAACATAAGGTACCAAGTACAGTAAATTTTATTCAATTGTTAACCGCCCAAAATATAACTGTGTTGTCAACTGTTTACGAACTCAGTTCCCCTGAACATACCCGAGTTTTTCACCCTCTGAACTGGTCTACGATATACCGGTATATCGCGGTATTTTTTTCAATACTGATACCGGTATTGAAATTTGAATACCGTGTAGCCCTATGTGCTGTTACTTTGACAAACAAGAATTAGATCCAAGGTGTGTCCTCTCTTGTAGGTAGGTTTTGAGACCAGCTGTGAATAGCCAAATGATTCAAACAAATTTAGTTTAAACAATATTTATTGACAGAAACACTGCAATTGCATACAATATAGTTTACAACAATAACAAAAAAAACCATACAGATACAATTTTAAGATAATGGATGCAGTATACAGTTACATGAATAAATGAAGCAAAATGATGAAGGGATTCAACAGAAAGCTTAATGCTTATATTAGTCGTCTCCCGTGGGTCTTTAAGTTACTGAGTACATATAGCATGAACTGCTGGCGGAACACAAAATACAAAAAATAAACTGTATGTGAAAAGATTTTAGGATATCTAGATAAGTAGAGTAAAGTTAAAAAATTTATAGTAATTTATATATTTTTTATACTTACCAATGACCCAGACTTAGCTGGTGCTAACTCTAAAATATTTAGGGCCAAACGCAAATTTTACCCCCCCAATCCCCAAAATTTGCATCTAAAACCAAAAATTACATGTCCTATATGGTCCTCCATACATTTACTCCACTGCGCATGCACAGTGTCAAGGAGGTATCGAAATTGGTGCCAAATGTCATTCTTACAACCAGTGCCTGGTAAGCGTTATGTACTCAGCGGAGAGGTATGAGTTCCCAACTCATGGGAGGGCCATCCCTATCTGGGTCATTGTTAAGTATAAAAAATATATAAATTACTATAAATTTTTTAACATTTTTATACTGTACCAATGACCCAGACTTAGCTGAATAGTAAAAAGGTTGGAGGACGTAGGACATAAAAGAAAATCCAATAGACTCAATTACATATAACAGAACTATCCCCTCAAGGAGAAAAGGAGAGATAGGCTTTGCATGTATCTTTCTTATTTATATCAAAAAGAAAGACAGAACACCATTCTGTAATTGAGCGCAATAACATCAACGATCTCTATTAACATCCAGTATGACCCTTTATACTAATATTTTTAAAGGAAAGCCAATAAATAAGGAAGTCCAGCGAAATGAGACTCTATATACTCATTTAAAAGTGTCTGAGGATTGTATATTAATGCGTGATTAACACATGACATATACAAATGTCTCACACCGAGCAACACTTAAAAAATATTACATAGATGAGTAAACATTAGCTTGACACTTTAAAACCACCCTAGTACCGACTCGGAATTACTGACTCCAAGGGAGGTTTTCCCTTGCTTTACACTATAAAGTAGGTGACCTAAGGGAACCCCCCCCCCCCCCCCCCCCCCCAACAGCAGACGAACGAGAATGTTGTGCGTCTCAAAGCTCATCCCCCAGTGGGTGAATGACTTGGACGATACCAGATCCAACTTCTCGTTGTTTACGTATGAAACCGAGACATCGGAGCAATAGAAGCAGATTCTGCACATCGTTCTGAAGCGTTAACTCATTGCCGTACCTCTGAAGAATGTCGTCCAGGTAGGCTGACGTTATCGCAGACGAATGAGCTCGGAAATGAGTCATTACTGAGTTCGTTATTCGAGTGAAAGCCCAGGAGGCTAGATTCAGACCAAAGCACATTGCTCTGAGCTGATACACGACTCCTATGAAGAAGAAGCGAAGATACTTTCTGAAGTCTGATGTACCATGACGTGAAAGTACGCATCTTGAGATCTATGCATGTAGCATAGTCATACACCCGAAAACTCACTCTGACCGATCGAATGGACTCCATATAGAAACTTAGAGCCACGATCAGCTTGTTTATCCAGCTCAGATTTATGAGTGGACAGAACGAGCCGTCTGGTTTTGGAAACAGAAAAAGGATGGTTGTAGAAACCTGGAAAATCATGGATTTCTATGATCTCTATCACGATAATCTCAGAAGAGACTGGACTTCTGATGGAAGTGAGCCTCTTCCTGCGGACTTGACAGAAGCTGAGTCCATCTTGGACTTCGAGTTAACGGAGGTTTTGTTTGAAGGACAATTTAGTCCTTCCAAAATCACCCCTCGAATCCCAGGGACATCCGTAATCTACTGCCAACTGATTGAGAAACTCGACAGTCTTCCGCTCACTGGTACACGATAGAGGATAATACCATTACCTCCTGGTCCTGCAAGGCTTGCGGAAGGAGAAACCATGTCCTCCACAGCCCGCACCTCACCCCATCGACCTAGGGGCATCTGACCGGATGTCTTGGCCAGTATTATGGCCCCTACCTGAGTCGCTACTCTGACGGTCTCTAGAGTAAGACCTGGAGGACGCATAGGAACCTCTATAGGAACTTCCTTGGACGTATTCGCCCCAGAAGTGTCCGTCCTACTTTTCTCCACTGAATCCGACTACATGGAAGCGGATTTGAATAGCAGAGAGTCTGAAGCTTTCTTAGTTATCTGATCATAGACTGCGGAAAGCTTGCCGTCGAAGAGAAACTCTCCAGAGACCGGAGCGACTCTGAGAGAGTTTTTCACCTTACTATCCACACGCATGGATGTAGCCAGGGCCGCGTCGCGACTAACCAACACCATATCGCCACTAAAAGGGTGGAGTTCTACGTGAGGCCCTTGAAAGAACTCTTAAGGAGGTTGTACATCCTGGAAGGCTTTTTCCTTTGAGACATAGTGATAATGCTCTGGTAAGGTGATCTGCATACGATGATGTGTCTAAGTTAACCCTGCTAGACGATATTGTCGTTTCCAACATCGTGGTTTGAATTGACATTGACGATGGTATAGACAATACTAGGTCTTGGCCTGGTCGTCTAGACGCAGAGAAACTCTCGGAATGCTCTGTCCTGCCGTTTCAAATTATTCCTTGAATTGATGAAAGGCAGATGTAGAGCATTTGCCGATAAGAAACCTGACTTGCCCCTTTATGTAGCAAGTTATACAAAAATATAGCGTCATTCAACAGTTCAAATGTCTGTGAGACATTTCTGGACTATTTCGGAAACTGAGGGATGATGTCCCTAAACCGATAAGAATTCTGAGTCCAGTGGCGTTATCAGTCTCTTATCCGGCAACGCAGCAATTTGGTCCGGAGGAACAACGTCAGAAGATAATGCCGGATGCACTCTACGGCAATTATGTTGTTCCAAAAGGGAAAATACAACTCATCCATATCCCTTTCGCCATCCTGTCGGCCCACTTGTAATTCTTGGTCGTCCGTGCCTGAACCTGCAGCGGAATGTACCAACCCAGCTTCCTCGGATAATTCTTGATCCGACAGAGTTACTGTCGGGTGCTGGGATGCTACGATAATTTGTGCTATCTGGGATAGCACGTCCGTAACGGAGGCCTGTGGAGCTGCGGTCTTACAGGATTTAGCCGCTGGAAGCTCCTTGGACGTTGACTCCTGCATATTTCTTATATGCTAACGTCTGGAGTATGAAGGCCTCGTATCCTTGGCTACCGGATGGCATGACCTGGTCGCCGTAGAATCCCTGGTCAGCGAAGTTGGTTGAATATGACTGGTCACGTAGCCAAGGAGCGGTTGCGTGTGCTGCCGTGAGGATGAGGAAGCCGAAAGAGCAGTCTCTCCGGACTGTCTATATAACGGAGCGTCCCGAGCGGTGGACATATGTTCCGACTGAGGAACGTTTTGTACCACAACATCTGTGCCCAGATGTTGTAGTACGAGAGAGGGACCTCTCTCGTTCGCAACCCGGATGGACCTGGACGAGCTAGGAACCGGACTAATAGGCTTTCTCCATACCATCCTCGTATCCGTCGTCACTGGGTGTCACGTTGTATTTTATAGTGCTTGCATCACCCAAATCTCTTCCTGGACTGCAACGGACGAACCCGGGTGTTGAGTCATTCGGTGAGTGGTCGCGACACCGGGCGAGCTAGCGAACGCCAAACCCATTGATCCTACTAGGGAACTCCAGGCAATTGACGCATCTACATGAGCACTTTGCCGCTAACACTTCATTTGACTGTAACGACGGAAGCACACTTTACGAAGACATCAGGGTAACAACACCTTGTTCATGTTACTCTATGAGACCTGTGGAGCCGCGGTCCTATGTAAATTATCCGCTGGAAGCTCCAGGGACGTTCATTCCTGCATTTATATAATATGCAAACGTCCCAACTGGAAAGGTCTCGTATCCTTGGCTAGCAGATGGAGTGACCTGGTCGACGTGTATTTCTTGGTCGGCGAAGCAGGAGCACCAGGGACGTTCAATCCTGCATTTATATAATATGCGAACGTCCCCTGGAAATCTGTGGTCACATAGCCAAGGTGCGGTCGTGTGTGTTGACGAGGATGAGGAAGCCAATATAACAGCCGCGTCGGACTGTCATGCGACGGAGCGTCCCGAGCAGGGGGAGTGGACATAAGCTCCAACTAAGCGAACAAACATACAACATCACAGCACAGATGTTGATGCAAGAGAGATGGGGCCTCTCTCGCTCGCGGTCCGGGTGGACCTGGACAAGCTAGCTATCGGACTGACAGGCTTCCTCCGTACTATCCTCGGATCCGTCGTTGCTGGGTGTGCACATCCGATGTTTTATTGTGCTTGCATCACCCAATCTGCTTCCCTGGACTGCGACGGACGAACCCGGGTGCTGAGCCATTCGGTGAATGGTCCCGACCCCGGGCGGACTAGCGGGCAATCAATGCCTTCGATCCAACTAGGGAACTCCCGGCAATTGTTGTAATACCTTGAGCACTTCCCGCCAGCCCTAATATTGCAACGACGGAGACACACTTGTTAAAGATATCATGGAAACATCACTCTGAATTCTGAAAAAGAAACTGATAATATAGAGTGACCCTACGGAGAGAGGACCGTAATGGACCCCTCACCTCTAACAAAATACCGTGACACACGTCTCCAACGTGTCATATCAATCAACACACACAGAGCAAGAATTAGTGCGAATACATTGACTATAAGAAACACAATGAACCTGAGAATTTAGAGGAAGATATCCTCGCATTACAATTGAACAATATTTTTTCAGCATGAAAAAATATACACAGACATATTACTCGCACTAACCCTTGAAATAAATATACATAATATATTATAATCCATTATAACATTTCAAAAGAAAATAATTTTAAAAAAAAAAAATTTTTGAAAAAATTTCCAGAAGAGCCCAAGTTCCCAATGGGAACAATGAGCCCAAATGGATCCCAAAGAAGCCTAAGTGTGGACAAAAATTTTAAAATCATTTCAAAAAATTAATGTAACACTTACGGACAATATTAATGTATCTTGCTATGAACTGAACTAAGCAGAGGACAAGTAATCACTATAAGAAGTAACCATTGTCAACATAAACAAAAAGTGTAAAGAAACCGGAAACATGACTCCAGGCACTGATAAACATGGCCCAAAATCATTTACCAATTTACACACTATCTGATGCAAAACAGAGACTTCCAGAGAAGAAACTGCAGAACATCAGATGGAAGATGCAGACCAAAACGCCTAAATAGCCAAGGGTGTGGACGTAAACATGGGGAAAAAACAGAAAATAATTCTGTTTCCAAGCCAAAACTCCCAAGAAATTTTAGTAATAAACATTACAAAAAATAAGCCAAAAGCATGGGAGAATAGCTAGGGGGGAATAAGGGAAAGGGAGAGAGGAAACACTGATTTCTCTCATAATTATGTGTCTGGCATCATTAAAATTTAGATTTACAAGCACAAATAACAGTGAAGTGTAACTGTATTGAGGGCCAAACAAAGAAAATGACATTTGGCGCCAATTTCGAGACCTCCTTGACACTGCGCATGCGCAGTGGAGTAAAAGTATGGAGCACCATATAGGACATGTAATTTTTGGTTTTAGATGCAAATTTTGTGGATTGGGGGTAAAATTTGCGTTTGGCCCTAAATATCTTAGAGTTAGCACCAGCTAAGTCTGGGTCATTGGTACAGTATAAAAATATAAGGTGTTTAAGAGTGTTAAGAGAAGAAAAGAGAAGAGGGATGAAAAGATAAGAGAAGTGAAACCAACTTGAAATCAAACTTAACCATGTCAAAAATCGAACTAAATTCAAAACACTGGTTAGAGGGCATGGACTTAATTAATGCAGCATTCAAACCCTTGAGAGGATGTAACTACTGAAGTGGTGGAGCAATCGCGAGGTAACCAACAGTGACAGCAGGTCAGAGTCAAAGTTGATTTTATTGTGAACTAAATGAAAGAAGTTCAAAGAGCGGTGATGGCGGTACATACGGATAAAATCGATCTGTGTGTGTAGCCATAGTTTACCACAACATGGATAACCCTTCACCCAACGTGGGAAGCAGTTGACAATTGCAACATAAATTCTTTAATAGCTAAACTTTCTCAACCTGTCACAAGAACACCGCTCATAACCCCTCACCGGAACGAGCCCAACAAGCTCGCTCCAATGAGGGATCACAAGCTATGTTCCTGGGACAAAAAATGAAAACATAATAACATCTGAATGACAATTTTTGTGTACAGCACAGGGCGGTCTTAGCTACTATGTTGGTCAAGGTGGTAAGGGTACAATTCGCCTACGCGAACCGTTTCGTTCCCATGATATATTCCTGGACCGTTTCAAAAACTAAGCGATTTGCATCTTTACTTGAGAGCTCGGACCCGTGCAGTAGTGTAGTTAAATTCACAGGAAACGGTATTTGCCCAATAGTGATGGCCTGGGCAGTCGAGTAGAGCTGACATGATAGCAAAAAATGGTCAGTCGATTCGACTGTTCCACAATGACAGATAGGCGATGGTTTCAGGTGGTTTGCATGTACCAGTAGGTGAGAGTTAAGGTTACTACAACGCAGTCGCAGTTTGCAATGGTATATCTGTGCCAAACAACACTTAGCAGTACTGAATGAAAGTGTCAATGACACTGTAGCTCAACTTGTGAAGACAAAGACATGTACATGTATAGTATGTAACACAGCAATGACAAACATCTAGGTAATGACCTGATAACAATGGTACATATAAAGTATTGTAACGGTCTGTACATAAATACTGACCGTTGCCTGTAACAAATGTATAGGTAAAGTATTGTAAAGGTGGGTGACAGTCAGATGCTAAACTAGAAAAAAATCTTTGAGTCCCAGAGTGGGTCTGACTGAACCCCAAAATATTTGTTCTCATAGCACAGTGATAACAAAGGCACCCCAAAACACGCTCGTTCCTGTCCCAAGGTGAAAACAAAGGTACCCAAGAAGTTTTGTGAAGATCAGTTCATAAATACGAGCTGTACAGAACTTGTGACAAAAACTGATTGGACCAAATTTCGGTACAAAATGGCCACTGCCAGCCATCTTGAAATTTTGGACCGCACCCAGAAACACTCATTCTCATCCCAAGGTGATAACAAAGGTACCCAAGAAGTTTTGTGAAGATCGGTTCATAAATACAGCCTCTACCCTGAGCCGTATTGACATGTGTGCTTACATTGTGTAAGTAGCACTGAATAAATCAAAGTTCATCTAATTTGCATAATTTCTGCACGAAAAAAAACCCCTTACAATATGTGATGTATTCCATGTTACTAAACATTCATACAAAAATTTATTCAAATCAGAACTTTCATACATCTGTACAAAAGACGGATTGCACTAATTTTGGTACAAAATGGCTGCTGGTGGCCATCTTGAATTTCGGACCACACCCAAAAACACTCGCTCTCATCCCACGATGATAACAAAGGTATCCAAGAAGTTTCGTAAACATTGGTTCATAAATATGGCCCCTAGTCTGAGCCGTATAGAAGTTGTGTACAAAAAAACTGATTAGACCTAATTTCAGTACAAAATGGCCACTGGCAGCCATCTTGAATTTTAGACTGCACCCAGAAACACTCGTTCTCGTCCCAAGGTGATAACAAAGGTACCCAAGTCATTTCGTGAAGATCAGTACATAAATACAGACTCTAGCCCGAGCCGTATTGACATGTGTACTTACTGTGTGTAAGTCGCACTGAAAAAATCAAAGTTCATCTAATTTGCATAATTTCTGCACGAGAAAAAAAAACGTATTATATGTGATGTATCCCATGGTACTAAACATTCACACAAAAAATTATTCAAATCATCGCTTTCATATGGAAGTTCTGTGCAAAAATCTGATTGCACCTAATTTTGTACAAAATGGCTGCCATCGGCCATCTTGAATTTCAGACCGGACCCAAAAAACACTCGTTCTCGTCCCACGGTGATACCAAAGGTACCCAAGAAGTTTCGTAAAGATAGGTTCATAAATACGGCCTCTAGCCCGAGCCGTATTGGCATTTGCACTTACAGTGCTGAAAGTAACACCAAAAAACATCAAAATTAGTCTAATTTGCACAATTTACGCACAAGAAAAAAACCTGTATTATATGTGATGTATCCCATGGTACTAAACATTCATACAAAAAATTATTCAAATCAGAGCTTTCATATGGAAGTTCTGTACAAAAAGTTAAAAAATTTATAGTAATTTATATATTTTTTATACTTACCAATGACCCAGACATAGCTGGTGCTAACTCTTAAAATATAGGGCCAAACACAAATTTTGCCCCCCAATCCCCAAAATTTGCATCTAAAACCAAAGAAAACATGTCCTGAATGGCCCTCCACACTTCACCTCTACTGCGCATGCGCAGTGTCAAGGACGTTCTGAAATTGGCGCCATTAATCATTCTTATAACCAGTGCCTGGTAAACGCTATGTACTCAGCGGGGAGGTATGAGTTCCCAACTCCTGGGAGGGCCATCCCCGTCTGGGTCATTGGTGAGTATAAAAAATATATAAATTACTATAAATTTTTTAACATTTTTATACTGTACCAATGACCCAGACATAGCTGAATAGTAAAAAGGCTGGAGGGCCTAGGACATAGAGCAAGTTGGAATACGCTCAATTATATAAAATAGAGTCATCCCCTCTAGGGAAAAAGAAGTAGTATTAGGCCTTACATGTATCTTTCTTATTTATGATAAATTAGAAAGATACAACACCTTCCAAAATTGAGCATCATACATCCATGTACTCTATTAATATCTAGTATAATCCTATACTAATAATTTTTAAAGTAAGCCAATAAATAAAGTAAGTCTAGAGAATAGAGACTCTTTATACTCCTTAAAAGTGTCTGAGGATTGTATAATAACGTCCTTTTGACACGTGCTATATTCAAAAGCTATACTTTAAAAACTAAGACCTGAATGAATTTTTTAAAACATAAACTTCTCACTAAAAAGCCATCTCAGTAACAGCTCAGAATTACTAACTCTGGAGGAGGTATCCCCTTGTTTTCATAGTAAAACAGGTGACCCAAGGGAACACCCTCCCCCCCCCTTTTTCTTACCCTGGGTCAAATAGCCCAGAGCGAAGAGGGCAGCAGAACAGAGTCACTGCCGAAACAGACAGCCTACCTAGCTATAGTGGCAACTGTTAAGTGAATGACATTCTGAGCAGTAGATAATAGACCTAACAATAGAGGCCTCCAGAAATGGACTCGATATTTCTGAGATAAAAAATTCATGAATGTGGATGGCTGAGCGCAATGAGCAGCCTTCAAAAATCTATAATAGCGACACTATTAATGTAAGCCCAAGATGTAGAAAGAACTCTTACTTCATGAGCCGAAATCTCAAACACAACTGTTGAGTCAATGATATACCATAAGCAGTACCGATAGTTAATTGAATCCATTAGCAATAGAATGGAGCGTAACGTCCTTCTATTAGGCATCAAAGACAGAAGAAGCTTACGTCCGTAGTAATAAACAGATATCTGTTTATAAATACGTAAACTCTAACCAGACAGAGTAAAGGCCTATGCCCGTACGAAGACGGAAGGACCTTAATAACAATAGGTTCCGGATATTTATTAGGAGCCTGACTCTTAACCAAAAATCCAACCTAAATAGTAAAGGAAGTAGTGATTCCGAAACTACGAAAGTGAGAATCATCCACCGATAGTGCATGAAGCTCACTGACTCTTCAGTAAAAGAGAAGCCAACAGAATTACTGTCTAAAAGGTCAGAATTTGAAAACTACTGTTTCCAGAGGCTCAAATGATTACTTAGCTAAATAAGAACCGAAATTAAATTCCATATAGAAATTTAATCTAATGATTCTAAGTCTATTTATCGAAAAGTTATTAACTGACTTAGATAAAGAGACATAAGACTCAATTGTAAACTATCATAGAGTGCATAGGTATGAGAAAACAGAAAAAGTAGATCTTGTCAAACAAGTATACTAGAAAGTTGCAATGACTAGTATGGAGGGATCAACAATATCAACATAGTGATCCCTACAACAACGACGAGAGAGCCTCCACTTTAGCCGCATAGTATAGCGAAGAAGAGGTTCTCCTACAATAAGAAATCGCGTCCAAAGCTCGTCCAGTACAATGCTTACAATGCAATAAGGACCACACAACGGAATATGTGAAGGTTGAGACCTTGCAGGTTGTGATGAAGATGACACGATTTTCCCCAGCGAAAGAAGATCCTCTCATGGAGGAAGTTTTCGTGTTAAGTCCCACAGTAGACATCTGAGTAAATTTACCCACGGTCTCTGTGAAGACAGAGATGCTATCAACAGAAATGTATTGTGGTTGTTTATCTTAGCAATACTTGCTGAAACAACAGCGCAGGAGGATACGCATATCCTATCATTCCGTCCTATTAGATCAATAGAGCGTTAACAACATAAGCTCAGGGATCCGGACATGCAAACACATACGTCTGCAATTGATTAGCAAGTTGTGTCATAAATAATTATCATTGGGCGCTCCCATTGATAGCAAATCTGATTGAATACTTGTTTGTTGAGAGTCCATTCTGACGGCAACAAGCGACCCTTACGTGAAAGGGAGTCTGGTAATACAATCAGACGACCCGGAATATGACGGACCGAAGCAGAACTTGGTGTACTATAACAAACAGAAGGATTCTTTCCGTTAAATTGAATAACGGAATCGAATGAGTGCCTCCCTGGTTCCAGAGATACGCAACTACTGTCGTATTATCAGACAGGATTTGGACATGCATTTCTGAATAATGTTCATCCAATGACATAGTGCAAGCCTACAGAACATTATTCCCTGGAAGATAAGTGCTTGCCTAGAAACTGCGGAACCCAAAGACCCTGGCACTTGGAATCCGTTGGGATCAATATTGTACCCCAGCCTGTTTGACTGGCATCCGTCATAATCATAAAACTCGGATCCGGCAACTGCAGTGGCACTCTCTGAGTCAACCACCGAATGTTTGCCCCAGTCTGAATCTCTTGCTACACTTGATAGACAAGAGAACATGTATATCGAGCAATTCATGGATTGCTGAAAAGTTGCCGTCGAAGAGAAGCTTCTCCAAGACCGAAGCGACTCTGAGAGAGTTCTTCACCTTACTATCCACGCGCGTGGATGTAGCTAGGGCTGCGTCACGTCTAACCAACTCCAGGCTGCCACTGAAGGGCGGAGTTATACGTGGACAAACTACTGCCCTTGAAAGAAATCACATTGAGGATCATATCCCGGAATTCTTTCTCTTGAAGACGTAATGATAACGCCTCAGTAAGGTGGACTACGTGTGATAAAGCATCTAAGTTAAGTCTATTAGACATCATTGTCGTTTCCAACATTGTGGTTGGAAAAGACATAGACGGCGAAAAAGATAATTTCCAGTCTTTAACCCCGCCGTCTAGACGCATATGAACTCTCGGTATGCCCTGTTCTGCCAAAATAAATTATTACTAGAAATGATAAAAGGCAGAATTGAGCATTGCGGACAAGAAACTAAACTATCATGCTTGGTAGCAGGCTTATATATATATAGCGTCGATAAATAATACAAATGTTCTAATGACATTATTGGACTGTGTCGGTAAGTCAGGGACAATGTCCCTGAACCGATCCAAAATTCCGAGTCCAATGACGCTATAAGTCTCTTATCCAACATCGCAGCAATGTAGTCCGAAGGAACAACCACTGGAAGATAATGCCGTAAGAAATGTATGGCAGCTTCCATTGTTCCAAAAGGGAAAACTCGAAATCGTCCGAATCCCTTTCGCCATCCTGTCGGACCCTATAAAGCGTTTGGTCGTCCGAACCTGATGCAACAGCAGAGCGCACCGACCCAGCGCCGTCGGATAATTCCTGATCCGACCGAGAAACTGTCGATTGCTGGGATGCTGCGATAAACTGTGCTAACTTGGATAGCACATCCGTCACTGAGGCCTGTGGAGAAGCGGTCTTACGATGCATTGCCGCTGGAAGCTCCATGATCATTACCCCGTGCATACTTCTATTATGCGAGCGAACGGAGTGTATAGGCCTCGTGTCCCTTGGCTACCGGATGGCGTGACCTGTTCGCCATGGAATCACTGCATGACGAAACTGGTCAGATACTCGAGGTCACGTAGCCAATATGCGGTCGTGTGCGCTGCTGTGAGGATGAGGAAGCATTATCGACAGTCTCTCGGACTGTCAATATAACGGAGCGTCCCGAGCAGCGGACATATGCTCCGAATGCGAAATATCTGAACCACAACATGCGGTCCCCTAAGTTGTTGTACGAGAGAGGGACCTCTCTCGCTCAGAATCCGGACGGGCCTGGACGAGCCAGGAACCGGACTAACAGGCTTCCTCCGATCAGTCCTCAATCCGTCGTCACTGGGTGAGTACTAAAGTTATTATAGTGCTCGCATCACCCAAATCTCCTTCCTAGACCGCAACGGACGAACCCGGCTGCCGAACCATTCGATGAATGGACGCTACACCGGGTGAGCTAGCGAATGTCACTCCATCGATCCTACAAGGGATCTCTTAGGCGATAGACATATTCCATGAGCACTTATTGCCGCTAGCTCTTCATTAACTATGACGACAGAGGCACACTTTGAAAGACATCTCCGTAACTTTGCGAACAAGAAACCAGAAATGCTTGGTAATAGCAAGCATATAATAATATATATAGCGTCGTTCAATAATTCGAAAGTTTGTGTGACATTATTGGACTATGTCAGAACTGAGGGACGATGTCCCTGAAACGAACCAAAAATTTCTAAGTCCACCGACGCTATCAGTTTCTTATCCGGCATCGCAGCATTCTGGTCCGACGAAAGAACCTGTAGAAGATAAAGTCAGATGACATACACAACAGCATATGTTGTTCCGAAAGGGAAAGCTCGAAAACCTCCGAATCCCTTTCGGCATCCCGTCGGACCGGATGAAATTTTCGGACGTCCGTACCTGCTTCCGCGGAGCGTCCCGACCCAGCATCGTCGGATAATACATGATGCGACAGATTCAGTTGTTGCTGGGATGCTGCGATAAGCTGTGCTATTTGGGATAGCACGTCCGTCACCGAGGCCTGTGCAGTAGCGGTCTTACGATGCATTGCCGCCGGAAGCTCCGTGTACGTTGACTCCCACACACTTTCTTATGCGAACGTCCGGAGTCTGCAGGCCTCGAGTCCCTGGCTACCGGATGGTGTGACCTGGTCGCCGATGATTCTCTGATTGGCGAAGCTCACTGGATATCCGACGTCACGTAGCCAAGAGTGGTCGTGTGCACTACCATGAGAATGAGGAAGCCTTATTGACAGTCTCTCCGGACTGACTATATGTCAGAGCGTCCCGAGCGGCGGACGTATGCTCCGAATGCGAAACATTTTGTACCACAACATCTGGGGCCAGACGTTGTTGTACGAGAGAGGGGCCTCTCTCGCTCGCCGTCCGGATGGACCTGGACGAGCTAGGAACCGGACTAAAAGGCTTTCTCCGTTCTCCCTCTAATCCGCCGTCACTGGGTGTGCATTTGGTTGATTTATAGTGCTCGCATCACCCCAAAACTCCTTCTAGACCGCAACGGACGAACCCGGCTGCCGAACCATTCGATGAATGGACGCTACACCGGGCGAGCTATCGGACGTCAAAGGCCGTCGAACCTACTAGGGTCCTCTTAGGCAATTGGCGTATTTACATGAGCACTTTTCCGCTAGCCCTTCATTAATTGTGACGACGGAGGCACACTTTTGGAAGACATCACGGATACATCACCCTAATCTTGATCGTCTGAAATAGAAATTGATAAAGTAGAGTGACCCTGCGGGGAAAGGACCGGAATGTCCAATTCCCCACTAACATACCGTGACACACGCTTCCCATGTTGTCATCGAAATTATCACATACAGAACAGGAGTTAGTGTGAGTACACTGACTACATATACAATGATTATAAAAGTCAGAGGAAGATTTCCTCTTACAATTGACCAAAATCCTTTCAATGTGAAAAGAAAACAAAGTCCTAGTACTCGCACCAACCCTTGACAATCAAAATACATAATAATATGATCCATTAACATAGAAAAAATAATTGAAATCAAAAAATTTTGAAAAAATATTTTTTCAGAACAGTTTCTGAAAAGTAACGTTGAGCCCCAATGGATCCCAAGCCTAAGTGTGGACAAAAATTTTAAAAATATTTTAAACAATTTATGCAACACTTAAGAACAATAATAATGTATCTAGTTATGATTAAATTAACATCAAGATATTATTTTCAAGAAATCCCCCCTCACACAGAGGGCTGTTGTAAATGTAAACAATAAGTGTAAAAACACTAGAATAAGACTCCAGGCACCCAGGCCCGAAATCAGTTACCAATAATACACTATCTGATGCAAAACAGAGACTTCCAGGGAAGAAACTGCAGAACATCAGATGGTAGATGGTAGATGCAGAACACTACGCCTAACCACCCATAGGTGAAGACGTAAACATGGGGAAAAGAACAGAATTCATTCTGTTATTCAGCTAAAACTCCCCAGAAATTTTAGTAATAAAATTACAGAAAATATGCCAAAAGCATGGGAGAATAGCAAGAGGGGACTTAAAGGAAAGGGAGAGAGGAAAACACTGAACAAGCAGTGTAACTTGATAACAAGAATGACAACAAAATGGCTGCTGCCTCGAAAATAGGTAACTTAACATAATTTCATTAAAAAAATTTAAGTTACAGCCCTGATAATTTTCTGTCACACATTTTTCCTCTCCTCCTTCTATATCCTTATCCTATATCATCTGCCTCAACCTCAAAAACAGTCTCTAGGACGTGCAACATAATATGCAGGTTTATTTCTTATAGAATTCGCCACAGTATCTATTCAAAGAAAAAGGAGCTCAAAGGACAGAACAATGTTTTCATTACGGAATCTCTCACCTCTCGGAGATCAGCCCTTGTGAGTGGACTTTCTAAATTGCGGAGAAATAAACAATTGTATGCTTACTGGACAAGTGACGGTCGGATCTTTGCAGTAAAAAATGAGAACGACACGCCAATCACCATAAACTGTGAACAGGACTTACAAAAAATTCTTCCAGTGTCACGGATGTAATGTTCCCATAATGTTCAATTGAATACCACCAGCCAAGAAATATTTGTAAGTAACTCTAACTGTGAACCAGACTGTGAACTAAACTGAACCCAATACATGAACCAAGTAATTGCGAACATGCTCATTCATTTGAGTGAGTGGACTGATGGCTTTGTGACAGATAGCTAACCCATTAACCCAAATTGTTCGACACAATATGACCTTGAGTGTTGAAAGTATCATATAAGCAGCAACAAATAAATAAATAACTCTACATTCAAAGCTCCTTCCTTCTTCCTACCCTTCTCATTCATGCACTCATTCGTCCACTCATTCACCCATTCATTCACTCGAATGGGTGGTTGAGTGAGTGGACGGATGAGTGTCTGACTGATTGTTAACTCATTACTCCATTCATTTGAGTGAGTGGACTGATGGCTTTGTGACTAATCCAAATTGTTCGACACGATATGACCTTGAGTGTTGACAGTATCATTAAGCACCAACAAGTAAATAAATAACTCCAGATTTAAAAGCTCTTTCAAAGTAATTGAGAGAAAACTGATTAGTTCGTCCGTTCCTTGACTGTGAACTAAACTGAACATTACTCCATTCATTTGAGTGAGTGGACTGATGGCTTTGTGACTAATCCAAATTGTTCGACACGATATGACCTTGAGTGTTGACAGTATCATTAAGCACCAACAAGTAAATAAATAACTCTAGATTTAAAAGCTCTTTCAAAGTAATTGAGAGAAAACTGATTAGTTCGTCCGTTCCTTGACTGTGAACTAAACTGAACCCTCACATGAACCAAGTGAGATCATATTATGCCCCCCACCCCTTCCTCTCCTTCATTCACCCACTCACGCATTCACTCGTCCACTAATTTGCTCATTCATTCACTACTCGAATGAAATAAGTAACGGAGGACATACTCCCTCCCCCTCCCTCATTCATTCATCCATTCGTTCACTCATTTGCTCATTCATTCACTCGAATGGATGGTTGAGTGAGTGGACGGATGAGTGTATGACTGATAGTGAACTCATGGTTCCAAACTGATCGACACGATATAACCCGGACTGTTGAAAGTGTCGCTAAGCCCCAACAAATAAACAAATAACTCTAGATCCAAAAGCTCCTTCCTTCTCCCTACCCCTCTCATTCATGCACCCATTCGTCCACTCATTTGCTCATCCATTCACTCGAATGGGTGGTTGAGTGAGTGGACGGATGAGTGTCTGACTGATAGCTAACTCATTACTCCATTCATTTGAGTGAGTGGATTGATGGCTTTGTGACTGATAGCTAATCCATTAATTCAAATTGTTTGACACTATATGATCTTGAGTGTTGAAAGTATCATTAAGCACCAACAAATAAATAACTCAAGACTCAAAAGCTCTTTAGTTTAAACAATATTTTATTTCCGGTAAGCAAAAATATACAAGTACAAGTATTTCAAAGTAATTGAGAGCAAACTGATTAGTTCGTTCGTTCTTTGACTGTGAACTAAACTGAACCCTCATATGAACTAAGTAACCAAGATCATGCTCCTCCCCCTTCCTTTCCTCTCCTCGATTCACCCACTCACTCGTCCATTAACTCTCTCATTCATTCACTACTCGAATGAAATAAGTAACGGAGAACATGTTCCCCCCCCCTCTCATTCATTCATCCATTCATTCATCAGTCCACTCATTTGCTCATCTATTCACTCGAATGGATGGTTGAGTGAGTGGACGGATGAGTGTGTGACTGAGAGTGAGCTCATTGCTCCAAATTGTACGACATGAAATGACCTGGAATGTTGAAAGTGAGTTAAGATCCAACAAATAAAAAAATAAATCTAAACACAAAAGCTCCTTCCATCCTCCTATCCCTCTCATTCATTCACTCACTCATCCACGCATTTGCTCATTCATTCACTCGAAGGGGTGGTTAAGTGAGTGGACGGATGAGTGTCTGATTGATCGTTATTTCATTATTTCAAAAAAGATCGACACGATATAACCCGGACTGTTGAAAGTGTCGCTAAGCCCCAACAAATAAATAAATAACTCAAGATCAAAAAGCTCCTATCCTTTTCCTACCCTTCTCATTCCTGCACTCATTCGTCCACTCATTTGCACATTCATTCACTAGAATGGATGGTTGAGTGAGTGGACGAATGAATGTCTGATAGTTGACTCAATACTCCAAAATGTTCGACAAGATATGACCCGGACCGTTGAAAGTGTCGCTAAGCCACAACAAATAAATAAATAACTAAAAATCCTAAAGCACCTAAGTAATTGAGAAGAAGCTAATTAGTTCGTCCCTTTTTTCCTTCCTTTCTTCATTCAGTCAGTCATTCAATCATCTGAAAGAATTACTGGATGGGTGAGCGATGGAGTGTGTGACTGACAGTTAACTCATTAGATCAGATAGCTCAACAAAAAATAAATAACTCTAGATCCAAAAGCTCTTTCAAAGTAACTGAGAACAAGTTTGTCAGTTCGTCCCTTTCTTCTTTCCTTGCTTCCCTTATTCAGTCATCTATTCATCTGAATGAATGATTGGAGGGGTGAGCGATGGAGTGTGTGATTGAAAGCTAACTCATTTGTCCAGATTGCTCGTCACTAGATGATCTTGGCTGTTTAAAGTGTAGTCAAGCCCCAGTGAATCAATAATTCTAGATACAACCTTTCTCAAAGCAATTGGGAACTAGGTTCATTCGTTTGTCCCTTCCTGTCGTACCTCCTTCCTTTCCGCTACTAGTTCATTCGTTCACTTATTCGTTAGTCCGTTCGTTCGTTCACTGGCTCACTCACTCATTCATTCATTTATTTGAATGGATGGAGTTGGATGAGTGAACGGATGCATGTGTGACTGAACACTAACTCACTGGTCCAATTTCTTCACCACGAGAGGTCCCTGGCTGTTGAAGGTGTAGTTAACTCCCAATAAATAAACAAATAAATAGATCCACATTCAAAAACTCCTTGCCATATATCCAAACTCCGAAATTGATAGTATAATACTTAATCATCAAGATTAAGAGTTAATAACTCTTCTAGATGTTTGTTATTTCCCAGTCTGAAGTAGTTGATGGGATGCCTGTCTACATTTCATAATCAACAATTGTCCTGATTCTTATAATGCACACAGGATCTACGACAAGAACTAACTCCTTATGTTCAATTGATTGATGTATTCCCTTTGCAGCCACGCGGGAATCAGCCTTAGAAAATTCTCTTTTACAAGTCTGATACTTTTTAGTGGTAAGCATTGCTATTTTCTAAATCAATGACACTGCAATCCTTTCTGCTGTGGACTGACTTGTCTTTACTTCGATTTCCATAATTAAACCGATGCCCATGACACAACCTCCCCATAAACTATACTCTTGTGACGAGGGTGTGCTCCTTTTCTTCATCATTCAGTCATTCTAGATAATTTGTAATACTGCAAATACTCTTGGTGTAAATCAATTCAGTTAGCTCATTACTCCGGAGTCAAAGTTCAGTATTGTTAACTCATTCATTCGTTCGTCCATTTATTCGTCCATTCCTTTATTCATTCATTCATTTATCCATTCATTCATTTATTCAAGCGAATGATCGCATGAGTGAATGAGTGCATGTCTGACTGAGTGAGTGCATACTGACTTACATCAATCATATGAGACAGAGCAAAGCATACAAGATGTGTGCTGACATACTTGTTTACTTGCATGATGATCATACTGAATCAGAAGATGGAAATGGTCAATGTTAAAACCTTACCCACTGCGGGTAGCGGATGTTACTTGCAAACTGAATTCATAAATTACAAAAATTTTTCAATGTTCTGTCTCGGGAGCATAGCTTATGACCCCTCATTGGAGCGAGCTCAAAGAGCTCGTTCCGAGGTGGGTCATGGGCTATGTTTTTGAGACAAAGATTGAAAACATAAAAAAAAAAAAATGTTTTATATGTAGGCCCAGTCGGTTTTGTTTGTTACGTTGGGTAAAGGGTCCATGCTGTAAATCATCAACGGTATGGTAGTTATTCAGATATCTATTTGAACAAGTGATTAATCGATCAAGAAAACTCCTTAACCTTTTCACTTCTAGACACAACCTTGCAAAATTGTATACTCTTGTGATCAATATGTGCTTCTTTTCTTTGCCATTCTGTCATTCCAGATAATATGTAATACCATAAATAATTTTGGTGTAAATCAAGTCAGATTGCTTGCTTCTCCAGAGTCAAAGCTCAGAATAGTCAACTCATTCATTCTTTCTTTTATTCTTTTTTATTCTTTCATCCATCCATCCATCCATCCACCCATTCGTTCATTTATCCATTCATCATCCGTTCGTTCATGCATCCACTCATTCATCCGTTCATTCATCCTAGGAGTGGGTGGGTGTATGGATGGGTGGACAGATGAATGATTGACTCAGGATACCTCATGATAGTTAACTCATTCATTCATTTTTTCTTTTATTCATTGTTGTCATTCCTTTGCCCATCCGTCCATCCATCCAAGGATTCATCAATTCATCAATTTACTTACTCTTCCGTTCATCATCCATTCATCCACCCGTTCATTCATCCATCCATTCATTCGAGTGAGTAACTGCTGGAGTGGATGCATGCACGTATGACTGACTTTCTTACAAACCAATTCATTCATACATCCATTCATTCATCCATCCATTCATCCATCCATCCATCCATCCATCCATCCATCCATTCCTCCATTCATTCTCATTCATTCATTCATTCATTCATTCATTCATTCATTGGGGTGTTCGAATGGATGGATGGATGAATGAATGATTGGAAATTAAATCATTACAAGTGAAATAATAGCCAAGATCGTTCAATCATCCGCTCATTTGTTTATTTGTTTATTCATTTCATTATTCATTAGGATGGATGGTTGGTTGGATGAACGGGTGAGTGTAATTGGTGGCCATCTCCTAACCTGAAGATGATAACTAAATATCAACTCTGTGACTACGCGAAATGTCTACTTGGCAAACTCGATGCTTCCTCACCCTGACTCGCTCGCTCATTTACTCGCGCATTCAATCACTGACTTGAGTGATGGGTTTGTGGGTCGATGAGCGAGTGTGTGACCGATTAGTAATAAATGCATCTATGCTACTAAAAAACAAGAGGCCCCAGGGGGCCTGAGGGCGCTCACCTGACATGGTAGCCTAAATAGCAACCCAGAGAATTGATTTCCACAAGTTGCATCTGCTCCTCCTAAGAAAAGCTGAAACCAAATATCCAAATATTCTGACCAGTGGATCGAAAAAAAGATTTTTAAAGAATATTCCTCATACTGAACTAAGTCATAATTCGGGCTCCCACAGGAAGCCCATATATGAACCCAGGGACTTGGCTTTAACAAACCTGAATCTCACACCCCTAAGGATTCTGCACACCAAATATCAAAACATTCCGACTGCTGGATCTGAAGAAGAAGATTTTTAAAGAAAATTCCTCATTTTGAACCAAGTTACAATTCGAGCTCCCACAATCAGCCCAAATATGGACCTAGGGACATGGCTTGAACAAACTTGAATCTTACCCCCCCTAAGGATGCTGCATAAAAAATATCAAAAGCATTCATCTGCTGGATCTGAAGATTTTTAAATAAAATT
Organism: Pictodentalium vernedei; assembly: GCA_031216915.1. Classification (NCBI taxonomy): domain Eukaryota; kingdom Metazoa; phylum Mollusca; class Scaphopoda; order Dentaliida; family Dentaliidae; genus Pictodentalium; species Pictodentalium vernedei. The sequence continues at coordinate 161,496,084 of CM062293.1, forward strand.
CCTCATTTTGAACTAAGTTGTCATTCAGGCTCCCATAGTGCGCCTAAATATGAACCAAGGGACTTGGCTTGAACAAACTTGAATCTCAGCCCCCTAAGGTTGCTCCATGCCAAATATCAAAACATTCCAACTGCTGAATCTGAAGAAGAAGATTTTTAAAGAAAAATTCCTCATATTGACTAAGTTATAATTTGGGCTCCCACAGGGAGCCCAAATATGGACCCATGGACTTGGCTTTAACACACTTGAATCCACCCTCCCCCCAAGGATGCTACTCACCACATATCAAACCATTCTGACTGCTGGATCTGAAGAAGAAGATTTTTTAAGAAAATTCCTCATTTCGAACAAAGTTACAATTCAAGCTCCCACATTGAGCCCAAATATGGACCTAGGGACATGGCTTGAACAAACTTGAATCTCACCCCCCTAAGGTTGCTGCATACCAAATATCAAAAGATTCTGCCTGCTGGATCTTGAGAAGAAGATTTTCAAAGAAATTTGCCTGAAATGCACTAAGTTCGAATTTGGGCTTCAATAGTGAGCCCAAATATGAATCCAGGTGGCCGATTTGAACAAACTGGAATCAGATCCACCCCACAATGTTGCATACCAAATATCAAAAGATTCTGCCTGCAGGATCTGGAGAAGAAGATTTTTGAAGAAATTTGCCTGAAATGCACTAAGTTCAAATTCGAGCTTCTATAGTGAGCCCAAATATGAATCTAGGGAGCCGATTTGAACAAAATAGAATCAGATCCACCCCACAATGTTGCATACCAAATATCAAAAGATTCTGTCTGCTGGATCTGGAGAAGAAGATTTTTTAAGAAATTTGCCTGAAATGCACTAAGTTCAAATTTTGGCTCCTATACTGAGCCCAAATATAAACCCAAGGGGCCGATTTGAACAAACTTGAATCAGATCCACCCCACAATGTTGCATACCCAATATCAAAAGATTCTGCCTACTGGATCTTGAGAAGAAGATTTTCAAAGAAGTTTGCCTGAAATGCACTAAGTTCAAATTTGGGCTCCTATACAGAGCCCAAATATAAACCCAAGGGGCCGATTTGAACAAACTTGAATCAGATCCACTCCACAATGTTGCATACCAAATATCAAAAGATTCTGCCTGCTGGATCTGGAGAAGAAGATTTTCAAAGAAATTTGCCTGAAATGCAGTAAGTTCAAATTTGGGCTCCTATACTGAGCCCAAATATAAACCCAGGGGGCCGATTTGAACAAACTTGAATCAGATCCACCCCACAATGTTGCATACCAAATATCAAAAGATTCTGCCTGCTGGATCTGGAGAAGAAGATTTTTTAAGAAATTTGCCTGAAATGCACTAACTTCGAAATCGGGCTCCTATACTGAGCCCAAATATGAACCCAGGGGGCCGATTTGAACAAACCTGAATCAGATCCACCCTCCAATGTTGCATACCAAATATCAAAAGATTCTGCCTGCTGGATCTGGAGAAGAAGATTTTTTAATGTTTTTCCCATTGCCCACAGTGTTAAAAAGTGCTGACTCAGCACTTTTTCAATGTCCCGAAACTGTACCCTATGATAAAACCGATGGCAATTTTTTTTTACCAATTCTTTCTGTTGGTCCTAAGGAAGCTTCACACCAAATAAAAATTCTCGGTGCCGTGCAGTTTTGGAGATATGGGCGTTTTAATTTTTTTCTATTTTTAGCTCCTGCGGTTCCCATGGGGCTACGGGAAAAAAAAAATCAGCATAAATTAGTTACTTATGACCCAATAAGCCCTCACATAAAATTTGGTTCAAATCAGCCTCTCGGTTTGGAAAATAGAAATTTTGGGTGGGGCAAAAAATTTTGCCCCTCCCATAACAACGCCAAGTATAGCCCCACAAACTTCTCTTGAACAAATCTGAGTCTACACCTCAAAAGGAAGCTGCACACCAAATATCAAGTCTCTGCTACTGCTGGTTCATGAGAAGAAGATTTTTTAAGATTTCAGCACACTTTTTGGGTGTGGCCCTACCCACGGGCGGGGCAACTTGATTTGAACAAAATCAAATTGCGATGTCATAACAAACTATTATCTCAAATATCAATTAAATTGGTTCAGCGGTTTGGGAGGAGAAGACGCAAACACCATGTTCACGGACGACGGACGACGGACGCAGGACGACGGACGACGGACGGTGAGTGATCACTATAGCTCTCCTGACTGAAAGTCAGGTGAGCTAAAAAATTGTATGAAATGTGAGAGTCGATCAGAAACCCAGTTATTCAAGAACCCATGTATAGCAACTGTTTTTCTATGTACATAGCCCTGATTTGTTATAACAACTTCTTTTCTTTTGTTTCAACCTTTTTAGTTTCCGCCATTAATATAATTATGTTTGCATTGCCCCAGACTGTTGCCCTTAGTATGAGGTCCAGTGCAGTCACCCTAAGACTGGTTCAAACCTTGTCGTATTCAGTACATCCCTCTTTACCAAATTTCATATTTTTTTCTGCGAGGCGTGGTGCACTTATAGTACTTGGCAGTTACATTGTTAGTAATGGCGGATAGACTAGAGTTGGGCGAGATCCAAACGCGGCCAGAATACGACTTTATTAGTCATTATAAGGAAAAAGTCTACAACGGACAAGATGATGACTTGTTCCCCTTTAAAAAAGTTAAAAATGATTGCTCGTACTACTCCCCTGAACAGTTTGCCTCATGTCGTACTCTACTGAATAAGTCCTTTTCTGTTTTTCACATAAATTGCCAAGGGCTGACCGCACACTGGGATGCCCTAAATGATCTTTTACTCAACCTGCATGACATGGACAGTTTCTTTGACATAATTGGACTAACAGAGATATTCAAAATTCCACCCACTATGTCATACACACTTAATGGCTACCACCCACTCCTTATGAACAGTAGACCAAATGACGATGATGGTCGTGGCGGGGTAGGATTCTTTATTAAGGAACATGTCGATTATAGAGTTCGCCCAGACCTGACTCTTTTTATTCCGCATGTAATTGAATCCCTCTTCATTGAAATCAATACCAAGAAATCCAAGAAAATAATAGGAGTGATATACAGACCAAATACGCCACCTAAAGCAGATATTGACCTCTTCATATCGAAATTAAATGAAATAACCGACAAACTAAATCGCGAAAACAATCCATCCTACATTGTAGGAGACTTGAACATCAACATGTTAAAATTCAGTTCCCATGACAAGACTAGATATTTTATTGATTTAATGTTCAGTCAGGGATTCCTACCTCTAATAACCAAGCCCACAAGAGTAACTCCCTATTCCGCCACTCTTATCGATCACTTATTTTCAAATAATATCTCAACAAATTCTAACACGGGAATAGTAATAACTGATGTATCTGACCATTTTGGCACATTCTATATTGAAACCGATACCAAAGAAAATATACGTTGACCTGTTGTGTCCAAACGAAAAATAAACAAAGAAAGTGTTGCCCACTTTAACTTACTTTTATCTCAGTGTGACTTCTCTCCTGTAATGGAACTAGATTGCCCAAACATGGCTTATAACACATTCATTGAAATTTATCTAAATGTCTTTGAAACTGCCTTTCCTCTATCCCAGACACAGGCAAAGACAAATACTATAAGAAAACAACCTTGGATGTCGAAGGGCCTCTTGATCTCGTCATTAAATAAACGAAAATTCTACCTGAAAAAACCGAAGTGTCCGAGCGACCGCAATATTCAAAACTACAAAAATTACTGTAGGATATTCAACAGAGTGAAAAAACAATGCAAGGCCATGTATCATAAGAACACTCTAGCTCAAAATAAACATGATATGCATAAAACGTGGCAAATATTAAATGATAGCATAAACAAAGCAAAACGAGAAGCCAAACTGCCCTCCTTTTTTAAGCAAGGTGAAAGAGAAATAACTGATCATAACCAAATTGCCACAGAATTTAACAGTTTTTTTGCGAATATTGGGAAACAAACAAGTGAGTTATTACCTATGTCAAATAAGCCTTTCTGGGATTACATGAAAGGGGATTTTCGAAATAACTTTTTTATGACACCAACTACGCCAGCCGAAATTGTTAACATAGTGCAGTCAATGAAATCAAAATTAAGTAAAGACAGTAATGATATCACGTCAACTCTCATCAAGCAATCAATCAACCAAATTGTAGTACCCCTCTCACATATTATCAATAACTCCTTTGTCCAAGGAGTAGTGCCAGAACAAATGAAGATTGCAAAGGTAATCCCTATTTTCAAATCTGGAGATGTGCATAATTTTACCAATTATAGACCTATCAGTATCCTCCCCACCTTTTCAAAGGTTCTAGAAAAACTCGTGTCAATTAGGCTGATAAGCTTTCTCGATCGCTTTGAAATTCTATGTAGCAGTCAATATGGGTTCAGAAAAAATCACTCAACTATCCACCCTGTCCTACATCTCCTAAAGTACATTGCCGATGCAAATAATAGGCAAAGTAAAGACATAACATTAGCGGTATTTTTGGACTTATCTAAGGCGTTCGACACCATAAACCATGATATCCGATTGAAGAAACTAGAATGGTATGGAATTAGGGGCATCTCCAACAATTGGTTCAAAAGTTACCTATCAAATAGACACCAATTTGTTGCATACGGTGAAGGCACATCTGACTTAGCTGAAATAACCTGTGGTGTTCCACAAGGCTCAATATTAGGACCTATTTTATTTTTGCTATACATAAATGATCTTTGCAATTCAACAACATTAAACCCTTTACCTTTTGCCGATGATACCAACGTACACCTTTCGGGATCTAATACTGACAATCTGACAATTACTGTGAATAAAGAGTTAGAAAACATCTCCGAATGGTGTTCCGTGAATAGATTGGCATAGAATGTAAGTAAAACTAAATATATTGTGTTTAATCCATCCCATAAGCAAGCGCTCTCTCACAATAATATTTTCAACAACCAAATAATAAATAAGGTTGGACCAAATGAAGCTGAAAAATCACTGAAATTTCTAGGTATATCCATTGATAATTGTCTGTCATATAACGCCCACATAGCTCAACTTTGTTCCAAGATTGCACGCGCAAACTTTGCCCTTAACAAGGTAAAGGCAATCCTTCCTCATGAGGCTATGAGAACACTATATTTCGCTCTGATACATAGTCACTTGGTATATGGAATCCAAGCATGGGGAAATTCGAGATCTATCAATAAACTTCTAACTCTTCAAAAACGTGCACTGCGCATAATTAATAACAAAAAGTATAATGCCCACACAGAACCACTCTTCAAAAGGGACAAAATACTCAAGGTGACTGACCTGTATAAATTCCATGTATCCCTCTTCGTCTTTGATTGGAAAAACGACAATCTTCCCCAGTCATTTGATAACTTCTTCAGAGTAGCTAGTATGCCTGTCAGAACCACTATACAACGTGATCTTCTCCAAATAACTAGAACAAGGACAAAAGCCCTGGACCGTCTACCTACCAATCTGTATCCCAGGATTTGGAATGCGCTAGATAGAGATCTACGTACGATGAACAATAGAAATGTATTTAAAAAGAAGCTGTTGTCCAGGCTTCTAGCACTTTATTCAGACAATGTTGAATGCAGTAATCCTTATTGTCCAGATTGCACTATATAAAACATCGTAACGGCGGTGATCACATCAGCGGTAGTACGACCCGTTCTCACCCCTGGATTGAGAGAGGGTGTGATCTTGCTGATTTGGACACCGTCATAACACGTCTTCCTGCTTTACTTTACCTATATATGAACAAATTAAATGACCAGACGAAATGACATTCTGTCCTCCAAATAGCTATACCCACCTTGTCCGCGTTAAATGACCTCGCCAGGGGATGTCTTATAGCTTTGGGCCGCTCTCAAGATAAATAAAGGATTGAAGCAAATTTTTATATCTCTTTTACTCGAACTGCTCAATTTAGGTTGCTTCATTTGTAGCACACAGCCAGAAGGCCCCAAGCTGAAATACATCCACTAGAAAACACTTTAACTGCCAAGTCTAAAACAACCCTTACATAGTAAATTTTCTATAACCGATGAGATGATTTTTATAAGAACGTCGACAGTCTGGGCCCGTAAACAGTATTGCAAAATATTCCTTAGGAAGATGACTGGAAGACAGCCAATCTGGCTATGTCATCTCCCAGTAGTATACAAAATGTTATATATTAATTGAACTATGTGATTGTAACCATTGTATTTCCTGTATGCTACTGAACGAATAAATATCTATCTATCTATCTATCCTCCTTAGAATCACCATTTCACTAATATTTATGTGTCTGGCATCATTTAAACCGAGATTTACAAGCACAAAGATCAGTCAAATGTTAACTGATGAAGGGCCAAACTAAGAATGATTAATGGCGCCAATTTTGAAACGTCCTTGACACGGTGCATGTGCAGTAGAGGTGAAGTGTGGAGGGCCATTCAGGACATGTTTTCTTTGGTTTTAGATGCAAATTTTGGGGATTGGGGGGCAAAATTTGTGTTTGGCCCTGTATTTTAAGAGTTAGCACCAGCTATGTCTGGGTCATTGGTACAGTATAAAAATACAGATTTCTGCGTCATCGGTACAAAATGGCGGCTGGCAGCCATCTTGAATTTTGGACCACACCCAAAAACACTCGTTCTCGTCCCACGGTCATAACAAAGGTACCCAAGACGTTTCGTAAAGATCGGTTCATAAATACGGCCTCTAGCCCGAGCCGTATCCAATTGTTGACATGCGGTCAGATGGACAGACAGACAGACGGACGACAGGCCATGACAAAAGCTCAAATTTGGCTTGGACGCTGGATTGCACGATTTAGGAATCTCTTAAAGTGGCTATTTTGTCGAACAGACAACGGGATGTTATTCCACTGATTAGTTACATCGGGAATAAATGACGACCGATATAATTGTGTGTGACAAATTTGTGAACTGCTTGGCAAAAGTGTTATTTAAATTGTCAACATGGATGTTGAATCACCAGCAATAGCTATATCACATCCATACAAGGCACAGAAGGATAGACATTCTGAAAATTTATTTAGAAACTGTGCTGATGTAAGTTTGTTCCTTTTTGATGGTGGCGGTCAGTAAACTACAAGTAATCAAAGTGAACGGTTGCTCGACATGAGGCAGTCTATCATTTCAAAAGATGGCGGAAATTTGCATAAATCAGGATGCTGTTTTATGTTTAAGGCATCACTGTGGATGACTACTACACCACCACCTCGACTCCCCCGTGAGTTGTGTAAGATGGAGAAACCCAGTGGTAATAGTTGTCCAATGGAAAAATTGTCACTACTATCATTTTCTTTCAACCACGTTTCAGTTAGAGCCCAAACACTGAGATTGTTATCTAGTATGACGTCCTTTAGATCATGTTCCTTCCCAGAAACAGATCTTGTATTAAGTAATCCAAAGTTCAAATCAGGTACTTTGTTCCTCACAGATCTGGCATTGACCATTGAAAATATTATATTGGAGGTAGTTTTGTAATGAGCTGTATCTTTGTGGATTAAACTAATGTTACTGAAATTCACACAAGAATTAGTGTGTCTTTTGACAGCCTGTCTGTGTTGTAATTTGACAGTTTCTATTTGGTATACTTTGTGTGATCTGTTGATGAGATGACAAAACTCTGGTTTCAATATCCTTTCTTTTTTCAAGGTTTTGAAAACATTAGCTTTGAGTCTATGCTTAATATGGTTCATTGTTTTTTTGATGGAATTGAGATTATCTGAGGTGTAAGTGATCAAACACATTTTTATTGTCCACAATTTAGATCACCAGTGCGGTGAGCAGACAAAACCCCATGGGACAATAACCCATGCGGACAAAAACCCATGGGACAATAACCCATGCGGACAAAAACCCATACTAGGTGGACAATAACCAATGAATTGAAATTTTATAAAGAGGCGGACTTTAACCCATACTGGGCTGACAATAACCCATGAATTGTAATTTTACCCCATGAATTTAAATTTTAATAAAATTTATTCTTTTAATTTAAATTTTTTAAATCTTTTCCAAAAAATTTCAACAAAACCACATCATGTGACGACGAGCCTGTTCCAATGACGTGGTTTTGTTGACATTTTTTGGAAAATTTTGAATGTTTCAACAGCTTACTTTGTGAATTACGCGGACGGACACTTCTCTGGGAAAATTAACAAAATTAACAACACTTTTCATGTTAATCTTTTTTTATTTTACTTTCAGTTTCAAGAGAAAACACATCGTCATAAAAATAAAAACAATAACAAAAGAGCATTTATCGAAGTAGCACATATTACATTTAAATTCAGACATTGACAGTATATATTCATGTATTCAAATATATATTACGAGTGCTCATTTCAATATATTTCAAGGCTTTTCTTATAACGCTACATTTTTTTTTTCTTCTCTTTTTGCACCAATAAACCTGAAATATATTGGAATGACTACTCGTAATGTTTATGTACGTGTTTTAAACTGCCACAGTCCCTTAGAAATTTAATTGTGTTTACATTTAATTGATTCAGATTCTCAACATTGGTGTCTAAACAATAAAGAAAGCCACATTATCAGTCTCCATATTGTTATTGTCACTCTCCCCCTTTTTTATTTGAACCATAAGCTTCACTCTTGGAACACAAAGGCTGATCCTATTTAGATTTTCATCTAAACTGATTATCCTTTGCACTATACAAAGTTTATTGCTTTCCCAATCCTATTTTCAAAGGTTGTGTTTTGATACCAATTCACAACTTTGGTGGCGTAGCTCGTTTGTTGTCCAACAAACTTGAGATATACTATGCCAGATTTTGTTTTGTCAGCACTAAAAACCACATATATTTCAAGTTCGTTGGCGTTAAAAAGTATAAATTTTATAGTAAATTTCCTTTCTTATTATACCTACTGAAATTGTTTACTACAGGCTTGCACTACAGTGGAAGAACCTAACTCGGATAAAATACTCTCTATTTTAATCTTTCCCAAGATTTGGGAAAGAAAAGTGGTGTAAAAACACCATGAAAAAATAAGCCAAAACTGGGCCGTGCGCCATCGGCACACACCCAGTATGGGACGCTCTTCCATAGTATAAATCCACGACTTCCGTAACAGTGCGCAATGCGTCAATTCGTCATTCTTTTGATTCCGAACAACACAGGAGTTATGTGATCAGCGGGGAGGAAGGATTTTTACCCGAATAAGAAGACGGGAGGGCCTCCATGTAAACAATTTCGGTAGGTATAATAAGAAAGGAAATTTACTATAAAATTTATACTTCTTATCAACCTACCTCAATTGTTTACTACAGGCTGAATAGACAAAAGGCTGGAGGGAATCACATAACCAACCCACACATAACTCAATAGCACTGGGATCGTGGACAGAGGAAGAGATCCCTAGGCCTATCAAACCATAGCATCACAAACATTAGAAAAGCCAATGAAAGATGAGGTGTATGGTGAAGTGCAACGCACAGACAGAAAGGGCAGTAACAGCACAAAGCTGGAAATGACCCTGAAAAAAGCTGAAAAGCTTGGATAGACAACATCCTGAGCCGAAGAAAGAGGGCCCCAAGGTTCTCTGTCGGCTCCTGCAACTGTCGCAGATAAAAGGAGAATGTAGCATTTGTCCAGAAGGCTGCCAGTATAACATCAGTCATCCGACAACATGACAGAGTTATTAAAAGAGGAAGACAATGCACGCACCTCGTGGCAGAAAAAACAATTGGTAATACAATCACCAGTAGCTAGACGAGCGGAAGCTGCACGAATAGCAAGACAAGTCCATCAAGAAATGGATGCAGGAGAGATCTGGCATGTGGGAAAACACATATTCATCCAGGATAAAGGCGTGAACGCCCCCCACCCCCAAGCAGAGCAGCACCCAAGAAAGTGACCATCTTGGAGTAAACTGCAAAGTCCGAGGCCTTTTCAAGGAAAAGAGCTAAACAAGCTTGGAGAGGCAAGGATGAGTGTCGAAACAATGCGGTATCACATAGGTAAAAATGTCTCCGAAGCATGGACATGTACCCATTGCTGGAGACCCCCAGAAACAAACATATACCAGAAACTCCGCAAGCGGTGTGATCGAAGGATCGAAGGAGTGACAGAAGCAACAGAGTGATCGCACACCATCGACAGAAGAACCTTCCACTTAGCCACAGAGGCTAAACCAGTGGAGTGAGTGCCTCCTTGAAGAAAAGCAACTCCACTGCGTGTCTCGAAAAACCACTACGGAGGAGACAGGACCCGATAAAAGACGTGCGAAGGCACAATGAAGTCGGGTCAACATGAAAACTTCCTCGGGCGACTTTGGCAAAGAAAGTCGCGAGGTAGAGGGAGACATGCCGGAACCGCCGCTAACAGAGAGCGGAGCAGATTGATCCACACCCACCGAAGTGACGGGTGTGATCAAAAGGATTCGACGACTGCAGGTTCATATCTGGGTGAGAACCTGAGGCGGAATCGGAACCGGTAGGAAGGTGTAGCCGACAAGACCATCCCAAAGGAGGGCCAGAGCGTCCACGGCGAAAGCCAGAGCATCTGGACACAGGGACACGAAAGTGTCCACCGGATGGTTCCAACGAGTCACAAGAGATCGATTGAACCTGCCATGTGGAGCATCCACCTGGTGGAAATGACCCTGCCCCGACTGGACAGGGAGTCGGCTAGGACGTTCAGGCGACCTGGAATGTGACGAACAGCCACCCCGGCATGGACATCCTGAGCGAGCAGTATAAGATCCCAAGCCAATTCGTACATTGGAACAGAGTACGTGCCGCCCTGGTTCCGAATGTAAGCAATCACCGTCGAATGGTCGGACAACAGAAGGACCTGGCGATTCGACAGGTGAGGGATCCACTGCCTGAAACGCAGAAGAAGAGCAAGAAGCTCCTTCTGGTTGATGTGTAGAGCTGCATGATCCTGGTCCCACATCCCGTGAATGGAAAGACCTAGAGGATCCAACGTCGCACCCCATCCGAGATCGCTGACATCTGCCATCACAACGCGATCGGACGTGGGTAAGTCCAACGGAACACCCTGCGAAAGCCACTGGACATCCGCCCAGAGGAGAAGGTGAGGATAAAGATATTCTGGAAACTGAAGCACCAGATCCAGAAAATCTACATTCGGCCTCCAACGACTGAGCAGAAAGTGTTGGAGAGGTCTGACACGCAGCCGACCTAGAGGAATGAGATCCGTCACCGAACAGCAGAGACCGATTAGCCGGAGAAAACTCCGAGCCGTCGCGGATGTGGACTGGGACAGAGTCAGAGCAAAAGCTGAGAGAATCACAGCCTTGGCCTGGGGAACCGCCACCAAATTTAATTGTGTGTGGAAAGCCATCCCCAGATGATAAAATGACTGAGAAGGGACCAGGTCCGACTTCTCCTCGTTGACTCTGAAACGTAGCGACGTGAGCAAGCTCAACAGAGTGGCGACATCCGACTCCAGTAAAGCAGCATTGGAATGCCCCTGGAGGATATCGTCCAGATATGCCGAAGTAGTCACCCTGGACTGTGTGCGATGGAAAGCTATCACATGCGACATCAGTCTGGTGAAGGCCCAAGGAACCAGGTTGAGGCCGAAAGGCATGGCCTTGAACTGGTAAACTCGCCCCAGAAAAACGAACCTGAGATACTTCCGTAACGCCCAATGAATCGGAACGTGAAAGTAAGTGTCTCGCAGGTCGAAGCTGGAAGCGAAATCTCCCTGGTGAACTGAACGGAAGACCGACCTGAAAGTCTCCATGCTGATCTTGGGAGTAATGATAGACTGGTTCAGGAAACTCAGATCGAGAACCGGTCGGCCTTCCTTCTTCGGCACCAAGAACAGGCGGGAATAGAAACCCACTGACCTAATGTTCTTGATGACCTCAATCGCCCCCTTTGTCAGGAGATTGTCTATCTACGTGGACAAAAGTTCCCGACGTAAAATGTCTGAAGGAACTGTGGTTGGAAAAGGCACCCTGGACAGAGTGGGATGCCGTCGGAAGGATATTCGCAGCCTGGACCAAACAACATCTAACATCCAAGGATCGAATGTGATGGTGGCCCAACGGTCTGCGAACTCTGCTATCCTTCCTCCAACCTGGGACGAGTCGAGGTGAGGACCTTCATTGCGAACCCCGACGAGGCTCGCGAGAGGAGAAAACACCTCCTCTACTGAATGAAGAATCCTGGGACTTCCCTCAAGACTGCCGACGCTTACCCTTACCCCTTGAGTAAGAAGTAGAAGCGGTGGCAGAAGGATCAGCCCCTTTGCTTCGCAGAGGAAGCAGAGGGTACTTGTTAGGCTTGGAACGGCCCCTGCCTACCCTAGAAGGCTGATCAAGCTGAAGAAACAGCAGCTGATCGTTGGAATGAAATAGGACGTCATCCCGGACCGTCAACACAGAACCATGGAAAAGTTGCGGACCTGCCAAAAAAGCAGATCGAAGAGTAGCGCACTGCTCCTCAGGAAGGGATCGGCCTGTGTCCAGCACAGAGTCCCTTTGAACTAATTCCAGATTAGCCGTGTTACAGGCATGCATGTGAGTAAGATGCATGAGCGCCTTGGACAGCACATGCAAAGGAGCCTGTACCTCATCAAACTTATCTGAAGGCAGCTAAAGCTGAGACGACGTGATCGGAGAGAGAAAGCATACCAAGCATCTCTCTCGATAAGCCCAATGTGGACTCCAGAGTCGTCATTGGAATGATGGCAGACTTGGACTTGGAAAGCCAGAGGGAATTGGAATCCTGATCCAAAACCGTCAAAGTCTGGTAGACCGACGGATTGGCAGAATCGTAAGAACGATAACGCGTCGGAGGCAAAAAGGTGTCAACCCTGGTGAAGACCGGAGCCTTCATAGCCTTGGAACTTAGCTTGGAGTCCAAGGCTGAAAATGCTTCAACCAACTGTACAGACAGGCACGGTCAAAGACACCCAGAATCAGGTTGCTCCATAGACTGTTGGCGCGCGACCGATGATCGCGGCCTGGCTGACACAGTAGATTGGTTAGATGGTTTGAGATCCAGAAGGAACCCAAACATGAAATCAAGAGCTGCCCCCAAGTCCGAAGACTGCTGGCTCTCGACATCAAGCATGTCTGACTCCCCAGAGTCGGAAGACACATAGCCCATCATGGGCAAACCAGCCGATGCCTCCCATGGTGTCGGAACACCAGGGTGATCAGAAAGCGGCCTGTTTCCAATCCCGGGAGGCGGCGCCATAGGGGGCGCCTGGAAACCACTCGCTGCCACGCTGGAAGCAACAGGAAGGCTCTTTGACAGAACATGAGTGTGTAAGGAGAGGGCCTCCCTAAGCTCACTGCCCGTACTGGCCGGTTCGACAGGGGAACGAACTGGCAAAGTGGCTTCACCTCTGACCCTCTTAACCAGCGAAGGGTCACGATCCTCCAAAAGACCCGATGTGGGACGACGGGCGGCAGCCGAAAACGTCTGAAGGCAGACGTGTATAGGGGTGTGACACACCCCGAGGATCAACATAGCAGGAACTCATGAGAGTCACTGCTGACCTCTGCAGGGCAGAAGGTCCAGGCTGCACAAAAGACGTTGGACCCCCAAAACTGGTCGTGTGGCCAGAATAAGTGGACGGAAACGCCACAGAGTTCATAGTGTCCCACTAAGAACAAGCGAAACCAATGACAACTGTGGGGCTCGACGGTGCAGAGACCACAGTAGAGGGTCCGTCCGGCAGCCACTTCCAACTTCGCCGAGTTGAAATCAGGGAAGGCTGAGGCCGATACCCCCACGTCTACAAAACCAGACACTGCAGCAGACCACTGCAGGTATAAAACTACTGTGCCCAATGGCTGAGAGGACACAGTAGGGGGTTCAGTCGGCAGCCCCATTTGACTTCGCCGAGAGGAAGTCTGGGAAGGCTGAGGCCGAAACCCCACAACCACACTACAGACATCCCTGCAAACCCTGGCAGGGAGAAGCCGAGGCCGGCTAAAAACGGTGCCCAATGACATTGTAGACGGAACAGCAGTAGCAGCAGATACGACGGGAGCTGTTGGAACTGGCGGAAAAGCGGAGAGAGCCACCAAGCTCGGCCTCCAAAGGAGGAGTCACAACCGTAGTGACAGCCTCAGATGTCGACTGGAGAGGGCGCATAGTCCCGGAACCAGGCATCTCTACACCAGAAAACCAACAGCTCCCGCAGTATCCACCACGGTAAAACACTGCACATTCCCCACGGAAGGGGAATAACTCTCACCAGACATGGTCGAATCGGGAAGCCCCCAAAACGACAGCGGTCCCCACATCACACTGGTGCGGGAGGAGCTGCACATCCCCCATGGAGGGGGAGCAATTCTCATCAGATGTGGTCGAATCGGGCGACCCGAAACGATAGCGTTCACCACCCCCCACGGGAGCGGGAGGAGCTGCACATCCCGCACAGAGGGGGTCAAACTCACACCAGACGTGGTCGAGTTGGGGGGGCCCCGAAACGACAGCATTCCACACCACCCGCGGGTGCGGACGAAACGGACACGAGAATGCACCAATGGCGAGGGCAAAAGGAATTGCCCTAAAGGAACCGAACTGGAAAGAACAGAGGTGAGAGCAGTAGAAGAAAAAGGTGAACTCAACAGAAACAGAAAGTAGAAGAACACCCTCAACTATGAGAGAAGGTGGCAGAACCCAGACGGCCGACACCTACTCCAATAACAAATTTTTATCAACCGAAAAATTCATTGTCGAATCGCGATGACACGATGTCGCAAACAAAACATTCGCGAAAACGGAATAGTAAATAATAAACAATGAGAATGTGGTTGAAAATATAAACGAGAATATATAAAACACAGTCCTGTTATTATACGATCTTCAGATCCATAATTCCAGTCACAGGAAAACCATTATCCAAGAGTTGAATTATCACTGTTTCATAATGCAAATGGCGGAAACACATCCTGCTCGTGCCTCGGATAGAAAAAGAATGACGAATTGACGCATTGTGCACTGTCACAGAAGTCGTGGATTTGTACTATGGAAGAGCATCCCATACTGGGTGTGCGCCGATGGCGCTCGGCCCAGTTTTGGCTTATTTTTTCGTGATGTTTTTACACCACTTTTCTTTCCCAAATCTTGGGAAAGATTAAAATAGAGAGTATTTTATCCGAGTTAGGTTCTTCCACTGTAGTGCAAGCCTGTAGTAAACAATTGAGGTAGGTTGATAAGAAATACCCAGGCCCTTGTATTATTTATTGGAATGCATTTGGGGAGCTCCCCAAATGCATTCCAAGAAATAATACAAGGGCCTGGATTTTTTTAACGCCAACAAACTTGAGATATACTGTGGAATGATTTGTTTTGTCAGCACTAAAAAACACATATATTTCAAGTTCGTTGGCGTTAAAAAATACCCAGGCCCTTGTATTATTTCTTGGAATGCATTTGGGGAGCTCCCCGAATGCATTCCAAGAAATAATACAAGGGCCTGTTTTTTTTAACACCAACAAACTTGAAATGTACTATACAAAATTCATCAGCTTGACTTATTTACACCTCATACATAACCCAACACATTCTAAAAATTCTTCCAATGTTTTAGTCTCATTTTGTCTATCGCGACACAAGTTTACTATACGCTCTCCAAAGATTTTGTGGTTTTGCTTAACTCTTTTTTGGGGTTGCTGCCGAATTCGATGCTGTAAAATTGTTGTGGTTGCCAGAGCATTGTCTTGTTGAAAACCATCTATTAAAGTCCAGATACTGGGATGCTTATGTCCAATGAGTTCACTAAATGAGTTGTTCCACCCCCCCCCCCCCCCCTCGCATATATTATTTGTTCAGACACCTCCTTGTAAAGTTACCTCATGTACATTCCACACCTCAGGAGAGAATAGTGGTTTTTGGCGATGAAAGCGAATTGCTGGAAGTGGATTAGTTAGGTCCTCAGAAGAAGCCTGCACTGTACGGAATCTACCAGAAACATATGTGGCATCAAAGTAGGAAAGAAAGTCCTCCAAACCTTCTGGGGTATTTTGCCTTAAATGTTCCATCCCCAGAGGAACATCGTCTAATGGTAAGAATGCCAGCCCATCTACCATAGCACAAAAGCGTTTCACTTCAATATTAGTTTTATATAAATTCACAAGGCCCAAGTCTTGAAGCTTTCTCCAAGTACTCTGTGTTAAGTGGTAATAGCAACCTTGGGTAATGACGTGATCACCAAAGACACACTTGATGGCATGAATAGCAGAGATTTCAAAATCAGTAACAACAGTCTGGGGGTCAAGCTCAAAACCTAGGTTGTTACATCGTGACTGGACAGCTCCCAACATTTCCTCGTACAATGCTTGGGATTTTCCAGGGAGCAAAGCATATACACATGAAACAGCAGCATCCCCTGATGGCACTCTTATCACATACAATTGTTTATATAATTTGGGGGCCAAGGAAAAGGTTCCATCCATGTGCCACTGATCAGATCGGCCCAAGAGTCGTAAGCCAATCTCTGAACCAAATATCATTATCCTATTGCTGGTATCTGCACCACCATCGTAAATTAGGAAAGGTTTTGGATCTTCCTCTCCTGTTGTTATCCAGCGCGCATTTAACTCAATCTCCTGTTGGGTTTTTGGTTCTGTTGGCCGAATGCCATGCTTTACGTGCCTGATTTGACGCCGAATGGTGTCTGGTTTCCCCATTGTAGTACGTACATTGTCATTAGCAGACAATACTGCCTCTGCTAAAATCTGAGTTGTTTTAACTTTCTTGTTTCCTGCATCATTTTTGATTTTGGCATGTAGTTTAACAACAAGTGCGTCTCCTTCTTGTGGTTCGTGATTGTGATCTTTAAAATTAGATGATGTTACCATAGCCAAGTCTGTTGTCACTGCACCACTGCATGACAGAGTGCAACGTTTAGTGAACTCCCATCTGATGCTTTTCTTATTTAACATCTTTTTGGTATAGATATACCCATCAAAACTAAGTTTTGAACCACCTTTGTTGTTAACTATTACCTCCATATTTGATAAAAGTTCAACATTATTTACCCCTTCTTATACCTTTTTGCTGAAGCCACACAAGCTGTTGAGAAGAAATGACGGCGATCGCAAAGCGAGTAAATGTTATCACAGCATAAAAAATCATCTGGTACCTTCCGACATTGTGATTGTTAAAGAAACAAAAGTGACAACTATAAATTGCAATGAGAAAAAGATCAGTGCCAGCATCTAATTCTAATCAACACTGGGAAAAAACAACAAACAATGCATTGAACAATGCATTGAACAATTCATAAAAAGTCGGCTCCAAAACAAGCGGATTTAATCCTGCCATATGGGCATAGATGTGATATTATTAAGAAAACAAAACAAAAAAAAAAGGAAAAATACAATGGAAAAAAGAAAAAGAGGAATAAGTTTAATCCAAAGTGAAAAACAATCAGTGAAACAAATATAAAATAACCGCAAAAACCAAATAAACTCCACAATTAAAAAAGGGGGGAAATGTCCACTTAGTATGGGTTATTCTCCACCTAGTATGGGTTTATGTCTCCATGGGTTTTTGTCCCATGGGTTTTTGTCCACATGGGTTATTGTCCCATGGGTTTTTGTCCGGCGTTCCTTGTAACATCAGGTGTGAAATAACTATTTCCAATTAGCAGTGAATTAGGTGTGAAATAAATCTAACAGTCCAAGCTAAATTGGAACAATGGGTTAGATAATCCTGGCTAACTAGTGCACTGAATTTTGAAACAAGATTGGAAAATTCTTCAACATGTTTCAAGACTTTTTCTCATAAAAGTACAGAAGTTGTTAACAAATTCCTTTAAAAGTCATATCAAATGAGTCTGCATCAAGTACAGAAAAGCTGGAACAAATTTCAACAAATAAATCCAGAGATATCCACTTGAAAACTGTGAAAAAGCAGGAGCTCAGAAATGTGTGACCACACTTGGTGGCAACGTAATCAGTTAGGACTATGAAAAAAACCTTCTTGTTTCTCAGGCAATTTTGCTTCAGTTTTATGATAAGGGTGAGAAGCTTTTTTCTTCTTTTAATGCAGAACAGTCTTGTAAGTAGTTGGAATTAACATTTTTAAAAAACGGCACTATTATGTGGAAAACAAAATAATGTATTCGGTAGTTAAAATTTCCCATAATGCAGTTTCAAATTCAACCAACTATATCTTGTTTGACAGAGCTCACTAAGCTCTGTCAAACAAGATATAGTTGGTTAAATTTTTCATCCTATAAGTGCAAAATAGTATCATCCAAGAGATTTCCAGGTAAAAACAACAAGAATGTTACTACGGTAACACATGCCCCACCCCACCCCCCCCCCCCCCACCCCCCTTGTGACATTCACATTGCAGATGTGGCAGAAACTATTATACGCGGCAGCGGCACACCTTTCGACTGTCCTTAACATTTGTAAAAAAGTTTAACAATTGTACTATGATTCGTTTCCGAGCTCTGGCTGAGACACGAATATTGACCGATTTTTAGTGTGACCTTGAAATGTGACCTTGACCTTGAAGGTACGAACCCAGCTATGGTGTGTGACACATCCTCCCATGGTCCTTTATAATTGTGTGAAGTTTGATGACTGTGGCCCTAACAGTTTTCGAGTTATTGGCTCGGACACACAGACACTTCAATCACTATATGCAACCCAACCCAAGGCGGGAGGCATAAAAACGAAGTGATGAGACAGGTTTTCATTGATGAAGGAGGTGCCTGAGAAACAAGATTTTTTATTAATAGCCTTACTTTAAAGCTTTTAATTTAATTCCTTAATGATATATAGAAGATATTTAGGATGGAAGTGCCTAAATTATGACATGGGTGAGGTTGAATATTTCTTCGAGTGCAAATGGACCATTTACAAAAATATTTTTATTGCATAAGTTCAATATAAAATAGGTACAATACAACCCAGTTAATTGAATATCCAGTTTGCCTGTGAGAAATATCCAAAAAACAAAAGTATTTGACTAACAATCATTTGGTCACTTTCCTATATAATAAGGATAATGTTTGCAATTATTCCATTATATCTTGCTTGACAGAGCTCGTGGAGCTCTGTCAAACAAGATATAATGGACTAAATGCCTGTATTGGATGCACCAGGGCCAAATGGGTCTATAAACAAGGAGAATTCAGTGATTATCAGTAAAATTTATCGGCAAAACACAAGATTTTTTCATTCAATAACACAAGTTCACATTGTAACCTTCATGCAATTATGGGTCAAATTTGTACTGATGGTATGGTAAATGGTTTGGTGCCAGATATTGCCATTATGTTAAGGAAAGTGCAAACATATACAATCTGTACATGCGAGAATTCTTTTTTACAAATGATGTCAGAGTAAGATATTATCAAGAATGGTTCAATTGGACTGAAATTTTCTTTGCAATTACATGTAGTTCCAAGATAAATTTAATGAAAACTAAGCTGACAAAAAAATACTCATGAAAGAAGACAGAGTTTACCTTGTTGTGAAAATATTTCATTCAAAGATGCCCGGATGTTGAATTTGTTTTTAATAACAATGTCTATTAACATGGATTCAGGACATGTTTCTCCAACAACATTGCGAATTTCATCCATGCAAGAATTTAACTGCCCTACAATGAGAAAATACAATTTCTGTAATATCTAACCATCAGATTTATGTCAACTTAGTTTAAACATTATTTACTTTAAGAGTACAAAGTCATATAATACAAAAATTGTTACATACATTGATGTGGATTCAGCAGGAAGCTATAAGCTTATACAAGGCCGTTTCCACCCAGAACAAGATTACAAAGAGTTACCAATGACAATTTTAGGTATGAGTGATTTTAGTCTTTAGTTTTAACAGTATTTGTATACATTACACAAGCGTCAGTAGTCGAGCTCACATAACGTCGCCGAGGGTCCCCGCCTGCCGTACACCAGATTAACCCAATGCCAACGCGGATAGTATACGATAGTTGCACAAAAGACGTCTTGAGCCACTAAACATTTTTATTTTCTGTTCTAAAAACACAGTTCTTGACACCCATTGGAGCGAGCTCAACGAGCTCACTCCAACAGAGGGCCACGAGCCATGTTTCCGATTCCAAAATTGGAAAAGTTAAAAAATTTATAGTAATTTATATATTTTTTATACTTACCAATGACCCAGACTTAGCTGGTGCTAACTCCACAAAAACCAGGGCCAAACACAAATTTTGCCCCCCAATCCCCAAAATTTGCATCCAAAACAAAAAGAAATCATGTCCTAAAGGACCTCCATAGTACGACTCTACTGCGCATGCGCAGTGACGCAGTCATCCCGAAATTGGCGCCAAATATCATTCTTACTGGCAGTGCCTGGTCAGCGCTATGTACTCAGCGGGGAGGCAAGAGTTCCCAACTCAGGGAGGGCCATCCCCGTCTGGGTCATTGGTAAGTATAAAAAATATATAAATTACTATAAATTTTTTAACATTTTTATACTGTACCAATGACCCAGACTTAGCTGAATAGTAAACAGGCTGGAGGGCCTAGGACATAGAGGAAAATCCAATAAGCTCAATTATAAAATAAAGAGGTAACCCCTTAAGGAGAAAAGGAGTATTAGGCTTTACATGTATCTTTCTTATTTAATATTTAAATTAGAAAGATACACTACCCTTAATAATTGAGCACAATAACATTCATGTTCTCTATTAACATCCAGTATAACCCTTATACTAATTATTTTTAAAGCAAGCCAATAAATAAAGTAGTCCAGAGAATTGAGACTCTTTATAATCATTTAAAAGTGTCCGAGTATTGTATATTAAAGCCCGTTTGACACTTGACATATACAAATGCTTCACACCGAGCTACACTTTAAAAATAAGACATGAATGAAATTAAACATTAATATTACACTTTAAAACCATCCCGGAAGTGACTCAGAAATACTGTCTTGGAGGAGGCATTCCCTTGCTTTTCACTATAAAGCAGGTGACCTAAGGGAACACCCGCCCCCCCCCCCCCCCCCCCCTTCCCCTTGCCCTGGGTCAAATAGCCCAGAGCGAAGAGGGCAGCCGGACGGAGTCACTGCCAGAACAGAAAGCCTGCATAACTATAGTTGCAACTGTTTAGTGGACGACATTCTGAGCAACAGATAACGGACCTAAACAATGCAGGTCTCCAGAAATGGACTCAATATTTCTGAGATAAAAATTAGTAAATGTGGATGGCTGAGACCAATAAGCAGCCTTCATTAAATCTGTAATAGCAACACTATTAGCATAAGCCCAGGAAGTAGAAAGAGCTCTTACTTCATGAGCAGAAATCTTAAGCACAGACTGCTGAGAAGAAGATAAATCTTCATACGCAGTACGGATAGTTAACTGAATCCATCTAGCAATAGAATGGACTGAAATGTCCTTTCTATTAGGCATCAAAGACAGAAAGAAACGTTTCCGCCCCTTTCTGATGAACTGAGATCTCTGTTTATAGATACGTAGTGCTCTAACAGGACAGAGTAAAGGCCTACGCCCGTTTGAAGACGGAAGAGCCTTAATAACAATAGGTTCCGGATATTTATTAGGAGCCTGATTCTTAGCTAAAAAACCGACATTAGTAGTGAAGGTGATAGTGTTCCCAACACTACGATAATGAGAATCAACCACCGATAGTGCATGAAGCTCACTGACTCTTCTGGCAGAAGAGAAAGCTAAGAGAAAAGCTGTCTTATAAGATAAGAATTTGAAATCTACTGTCCCAAGAGGTTCAAATGGCTTTTCCTTCAATTTAAGGAGAACCCAAGCTAAATTCCACTTAGGAATTAATCTAAGAGTTCTGGGTCTATTTATCGAAAAGTTTCTAACCAATTTCGATAAAGAGACATTAGATCCAATTTGTAAACTATCATGATGTGCATAGGTATCAGATAACATAGATCTATAACCCTTTATAGTAACAGGTTGCAGTTTGATTTCGTCAAACAAGTATACTAGAAAGTTAGCAATGTCTGGTATAGAAGGATCAAATATATCAACAGAATGATCCCTACACCAATGACGGAAAACCTTCCACTTAGCCGCATAGTTTAGCGAAGAGGAGGTCCTCCTACAGTTAGAAATCGCGTCCACTGCTCGTCCTGTAAAGTGCTTGCCATGCAAGAAGGACCGCACAACGGAAAAACGTGAAGGTTGAGACCTTGCGGGTTGTGATGTAGTTGGCGCGATTTCCCCTGCCAAAGAAGATCCTCTCGTGGAGGGAGTTTCCGCGGTAGGTCCCACAACAGACACCTGAGTAGATTTATCCACGGCCTCTGTGGCGACAGAGATGCTACCAACAGAATCTTGCATTGAGATTGTTTTATCTTTAGCAATACTTGTTGAATTAACGGCGCTGGAGGATACGCATATCCTATCATTCCGTCCCAAGGGATCGATAGAGCGTCTACTGCAAATGCTCTTGGATCCGGACACGGGGACACATACGTCTGCAACTGATTGTTGAGATGTGTCGCAAATAAGTCTATCATTGGCCGTTCCCATTGGTAGCAAATCTGATTGAATACTTGTTTGTTGAGAGTCCACTCCGACGGCAACAAGCGACCCTTTCGTGAAAGGGAGTCTGCTAGCACATTCAGACGACCCGGTATGTGACGGACCGAAAGAAGAACGTGATGTTCCAACGCAAACAGAAGGATTCTTTCCGTTAGATTGAACAACGGAACTGAATGAGTGCCTCCCTGATTCCGTATATACGCCACTACTGTCGTATTGTCGGATAGGATTTGGACATGAGCATCGTGAATAATGTCCATCCAGTGACGTAACGCAAGCCAAATTGACATCATTTCCTTGATGTTTATGTGCTTGCACAGGAATTGCGGATCCCAAAGACCCTGGCATCTCGAATCCGTTGGGATTAATGATGCACCCCAACCTGTTTGACTGGCATCCGTCATAATGGTAAAACTCGGATCCGGCAACTGCAGCGGAACTCCTTGAGTTAACCACTGAATGTTTGCCCAAGTCTGAATCTCTTGTTTCACTTGATCTGACAAGAGAACGTCTACATCGAGCGAATGAATTTTCACACTCCAATTCTGAGTCAGGAAAATTTGAAGAGGCCGTGTGCGTAGCCGTCCCATCGGAATGAGATCCGCGGCGGCTCCGCACAGACCTATCAGTCTCATAAATTCTCTCGCCGTGACTTTGTCTGTATTCAGACAATAGCGAGCGTAACAACTGACTAATTTCGCTCTGGTTAACGGCAGACGAACGAGATTGTTGTGCGTCTCGAAGCTCATTCCCAGATGAGTGAATGACTTGGACGGCACCAGATCCGACTTCTCCTCGTTTACTATGAAACCGAGACGTCGGAGCAATAGAAGAAGATTCTGAACATCGTTCTGAAGCGTTAACTCGTTGCCGTACCTCTGAAGAATGTCGTCCAGGTAGGCCGACGTTACCGCAGACGAATGAGCTCGGAAGTAGATCATTACCGAGTTCATTACCCGAGTGAAAGCCCAGGGTGCTAGATTCAATCCGAAGCACATGGCCCGGAACTGATACACCACTCCTAGGACTGCGAAGCGTAGATACTTTCGGAATGTCGGATGTACCATGACGTGAAAGTACGCATCTTTGAGATCTATGCTCGTTGCATAATCGTTCACCCGAATACTCGCTCTGACCGATCGAATCGTCTCCATATAAAACTTCGGAGCGACGATCAGCTTGTTTATCCAGCTCAAATCTATGACTGGACGGAACGAGCCGTCTGGTTTCGGAACCAGAAACAGATGGCTGTAGAATCCCAGCGATTCCTGGTTTTCTACGACCTCTACCGCGTTCTTCATTAAAAGAGACTGCACCTCTGATAGCAGAGCGTCTCTTTTCTGAGGGTTTGACGGAAGATGAGTCCACTTTGGACTTCGAGTTAATGGAGGCTTTCGTTTGAAGGATATCTTTAGACCTTCCGAAGTCACTCCTCTCACCCACGGGTCGTCCGTAATCGACGCCCACTCTTGAGAAAAACTCGACAACCTTCCGCCAACCGGAACGCGATAGAGGTTTGAGCCATCACCTCCTGGATCTGCGAGGCCTGCGGTAGGAGAAACCACGTCTTCCACGACCCGCACCTCGCCTCGTCGACCTCGGGGCGTCCGACCGATTGTCCCGGCCTGAAGGACGTCCCGAACGAGAGTCACTATCCTGACGGTCTCTCAAATAAGAGCTAGAGGACGCACCGGAACCTCTATAGGAACCTCTCTTGGGCGGATAAGACCCAGAAGTGCCCGCCTTATTCGTGTCTGCTGTATCCGACCTTTTAGGAGCGGATCTAAACAACAGAGAATCACTAGCTTTCTTTTTAATATTATCATAAATAGCGGAAAGCCTGCCGTCAAAGAGAAGATCTCCTGAGACCGAAGCGACTCTAAGAGAGTTCTTCACCTTAGAATCCACTAGTGTGGATGTAGACAGGGCTGCGTCACGTCTAACCAACTCCAGATTTGCCACTGAAAGGGCGGAGTTACACGTGGAATAAGCTACTGCCCTTGAAAGAAGTCTTAAGGAGGATTGTATATCCTGAAACTCTTCTCCTTGAAGACGCAGTGATAACGCCTTAGTAAGGTGATCTGCGTAAGATAAGGCATCTAAATTGGCTCTGTTAGACGCAATAGCTGTTTCCAACACTGCGGTTGGAATAGAAGCTGACGACGGTAATGATAGCTCTAAGTCTTCCGCCTCGTCGTCCATACGCAGAGGAACTCTCGGTATACCCTGACCTGCCGTGTCGAATTTATTCCTTGCATTAATGAAAGGCAGGTTGAGAGTATTTGCGGACAAGAAGCCTGCTTTCCCCGTCCTGGAAGCAAGTTTAAAAATAGCGTCGTTCAATAATTCAAATGTTCTTGCAACATTATTGGACTGCGGCGGAAACTCGGGAGCGATGTCCCTGAACCGCTCGAAAAAATCAGAGTCCAATGACGCTATAATTCTCCTGTCCGGAAGCGCAGCAGTCTGGCCCGATGGAACAACTTGAGGAAGAAAGTGCCGGATGAAGTCCACGGCAGCTTTGTGTTGTTCCGAAAGGGATAGCTCCAATTCATCCGTATCCCTTTCACCATCCGGTCGGACCTCCCGATGTTCCCGGTCGTCCGCCCTCGATGCTTCGGCGGAGCGTACCGACCCAGCGCCCTCGGATAATTCTCGATCCGACACCGTTTCTGTCGGCTGCTGGGATGCTGCGATAAGCTGTGCTATCTGCACTAGAATGTCCGACGTCGAGACCTGCGGAGGAACGGTCTTTCGCTGCTTCGCCGAGGGCAGCTCCGCATCAGATGGCTCCCGCATACTTTTCCTATGCGAACGTCCGGAGTCCATCGGTCTCGAATCCCTGGCTGCCGGATGGTGTGACCTGGTCGCCGAAGAATCCTTCATCGGCGAAGCTGGCAAAATATCGGAGGTCACGCAGCCAAGGTGCGGTCGTGTGCACCGACGAGAAGAGGAAGCCTTAACAGTCTCTGCGGACTGCTTATACAACGGAGCGTCCCGAGCGACGGACGTATGCTCCGCTAAAGACACATTTTGTACCACAACATCTGGTCCCAGATGTTGTTGTACGAGAGAGGGGCCTCTCTCGCTCGCGGCCCGGCTGGACCTGGACGAGCTAGGAACCGGACTAAAAGGCTTCCTCCGTTCTCGTTCACTATCCGCCGTCACTGGGTGTGCATCTATTATTTTTATAGTGCTCGCATCACCCAAAATTTCCTCTTGGACCGCATCGGACGAACCCGGCTGCCGAACCATTCGGTGAATGGACGCTACACCGGGCGAGCTAGCGGACGACATTTGTCTAATCTCCATGAGCACTTTTGCCGCTAGCTCTGTATTTAATTGTGACGACGGACGCACACTTGAAGAAGATAACATGGAAACATCACCCTGTTCTGGTTCCTCTGAAATAGAAACTGAGAGAGTAGAGTGACCTTGTGGAGAAAGAGCCGGCATCGCTCTTTCTCCAGAAACAACATATCGTGACACACGTTTCCAATGTTTCTCATCCCAATGTTCACATACAGGACAGGGATTAATGCGAGAACACTGACTACAATTAATGCAATAATCATGAAAGTCAGAGGAAGATTTCTTCCTATTACAATTTGAACAAGTTCCCTTCATTGTGAAAGAACAACAATAAGTCCTAGTTACTCGCAAAAACCCCTGACACAAAGATACATAATAACATGATCCATTAATAAATGAAAAAACAATTGCAAAACAAAATAATTTTGAAAAAATATTTTTTCAGAGAAGCCCAAGTTGCTGAAAAGTAACGTTGAGCCCCGATGGATCCGATGGCAAAGTGTGGTCAAAAATTTTAAAATTATATAAAATAATTAATGAGACACTTTCGGATAATATAAATGTATCTTATAATGAGATAAACTACCTCAAAGGCAAGCAGCCCCCCTCAAAAAAGGCTGTTGCCAATGAAAACAAACAGTGTAAACACAGAAGAAAACGACTCCAGGCACTGAAAAAACTGGCCCGGAATCAGTCATCAATTACACTCTATCTGATGCAAAACAGAGACTCCCAGGGGAGAATCTGCAGAACATCAGATGGAAGATGCAGAACACAAACGTTATACACCCATGGGTGAAAACGTAACTATGGGGAAAATAACAGAAAACATTCTGTAACCAAGCAACTCTCCCAGGGAATTTTTAGAAATGAAACTTCTCAAAAATATGCCAAAAGCATGGGAGAATTGCAAGGGGGGACTTTAGAAGGTTAGGGGAGAGGAAACACTGAATAAGCAGTGCAACAATTAGCAAGAATGACAACAAGAGGCGTTTGCCTCGAAAATAGGCAACTTAACATAATTTCAACAAAAAATTTTAAGTACAGCCCTGATTATTTTTTGCCACTTCTTTTTTCCTCTCCTCCTTCTATCCTCCTTAGAATCACATTTTCTCCAAGAATTACGTGTCTGGCATCCTTTAAACTGAGATTTACAAGCACAAAGATCAGTGAGATGTTGACTGATGAAGGGCCAAACAGAGAATGATATTTGGCGCCAATTTCGGGACGACTGTGTCACTGCGCATGCGCAGTAGAGTCGTACTATGGAGGTCCTTTAGGACATGATTTCTTTTTGTTTTGGATGCAAATTTTGGGGATTGGGGGGCAAAATTTGTGTTTGGCCCTGGTTTTTGTGGAGTTAGCACCAGCTAAGTCTGGGTCATTGGTACAGTATAAAAATATAATAAAATTTAAATGGGAGCTTTTGTTAATATGACCACCCTGGGAAGTAGAGTTGGGGACCACTGAGTAACGATATGTAAGAATGTTAAGAGTATACGGTGAACAAAATAAGAACGATATAAAAAGAAACAATACTCGGCCAGCTAGAATACATGGTGCATTTACTACACACGAGAAAGGCGTAAGTATGTAATTTCATTCCGTTTGTTTAGTAGAAGATTATGAATAGTCTGTGAATACTGTCCACAGGGTGGTGAGCTGCAAGAAAAGTTAAATGGTGTAGAGGGGTATATTCGTTCCGTTGAGC
Organism: Pictodentalium vernedei; assembly: GCA_031216915.1. Classification (NCBI taxonomy): domain Eukaryota; kingdom Metazoa; phylum Mollusca; class Scaphopoda; order Dentaliida; family Dentaliidae; genus Pictodentalium; species Pictodentalium vernedei. Next base: position 161,523,638 of record CM062293.1, read on the forward strand.
TAGTTTGGAAACAATATTCATGATATTAAATTATATTTTAAGTAGGTTAGTACTGTTTTAGACATTAATCATTGGATTCGCTTACTTGATAATATAAAGTCATGTACCACTTCAAAGATAAGGTGGTTGTCTTCGTTATTCAAGAACTCTGAACCAAAAAGAAGGGTAGATGTATCTGCTCCGAAAGGGAGCACGTTAACTGTATAATTACAAGCATCTGTGAAAATTGGACAATGCAAGATAAAATGATCAGGAGTCTCCTGCTCGCCACACTGACATAAGGGGTTTGGTATTAAATGATTATCATATAAGTGTGAATTGAGGTTACTGCACCCCAGTCGTAACCTGCAATGATATATTTGAGCTGCACGAGATTTTGCCTTACTATAGAAGCTTGGAGGTCGTTGATTACCATCGTTTAGGAAAGTCTTGAAATTAATGAATGACAAGTTCTCATGGGCAGACAGGGGCAGGTTATTCCATTGGTCAGTAACGCTGGGGATGAAGGAAGACTTGTACAGTTCAGTCTGACAAAAAGGAACACAGTGGTTTTGACTTGATTGGAGAATGAGAGATGGATTGGTCAAAGAGGCAAGTGAGGGGACTTTACTGGAGATGTGTGGTGGTACCATGCGATGGTACATTTTGAAAAACTGGATTAACTTGTGATTGCGACGTCTTTCTTGCAATGGGTCCCATCGCGTTTCTAAATAAAGTAAAGACTTACTAACGGTTGCCCCAGTAATAATCCTTGCCGCTGCAATCTGTATTTTTTTCCGCGTATTCAAGAAGAGGACTAATAAAGGCAAAATATATTTTTTTCTAAGACACTACGATCTAAATTAAATTTGTGTCTCCTCAGTAAGTCTAAGTGAGACCAGGCTTTAGAGAAAATATGGTCGATATGATCGTTCCATGTACAAGTGCTGTTCAGTATGACCCCTGAGTGTTTGTGGTTAGGAACTTTGGATATCTGAGAACCGCCTAAGAATAAAGGTGGATGAGAAATGGGGCTGCTTTTACGCGATATTAGCATACTTTCTGTTTTGTTCGGATTGAACTCCACCAACCATGTTTTAGCCCAATGTTCAATTGTGGCCAGATGTTGATTGATTAAGGTCGAGGCTTGTTCAGGGTTCTCTATTATTAGATATAAGGAAGTATCGTCTGCAAAGAGACGTATACTGCTTAGTAGGTCTTTGGTTATGTCGTTAATGTATATAAGGAACAATAAGGGCCCGAGGATTGATCCTTGTGGAACACCGGCATTAATGGTTCTCCATGAAGATGTCTCAGACGATATCACTACTCGTTGCAACCTATCTGCAAGATACGATTTTAGAAACAGCAGAAGTTCACCCAAAACGCCAATACTCTCCAGCTTGTAGATAAGACCAGCATGCCAAACTTTGTCAAAGGCCTTACTAACATCACAGAAAACAACCCCAACGTCTTTGCCTTCGTCAAGAGCACGACAGAATTCATCATATATGTCAGTCAGTTGGAGGACAGTTGAGTCACCGGGTGTAAATCCTGACTGAAATTGACGGAGAACGTCATTGTCAATTAGGAAATACCACAAACGTTTGAAAACACATTTTACAAATATTTTACCAACACAGCTGATCAGAGATATTGGACAATAATTAGTAACAGAATTGGAGGGTTGTTTTTTTAAGATTGGGGAGACGTTTGCTTTTTTCCACAGTGACGGGAAGTACAAGTTATTCATTAGTATATTAAATAAGATCGAGAGTTGCTCGCATAAAGAGGATTTACTTTCTTTGAGGAGATGCGGGCTTATTAGATCTGGACCAGATGCCTTGGATACTTTTATCAACTTCATTACAGAATATACTTCACTACAATGTAGAGTAATACAATCAATACGTTCGGCAACACGGTGGTGTTTCGCTACTTCTCAGAGTGGATTGGACTTTGGACAAGTATAACACTTTGGCCTTCCTTATAGCCGATACAACTTCATTACGTTTCAGTTTGTATTTTGTCCAGGCATGTGGAATATCAGTATGTTAAGCAATACGATACAAATGTTTTCTCTGTCTAATCAGTAATCTTATTTCATTATGCATCCATTTCGGTTGATCTAATCGCACTGTAATAAATTTGTTGGGTATGTGGATGGATGCAGTATCGAGTAGTTTGTCGGTAACATTAGAAACTATAGTATCAAGACATGGATTATCAAATAGGGAGTTCCAGTCAACGTTAGAGAAAGCCTCATTCAAAGCTTCATAGTTACCCTGGGAGTAGAGCCATATTCTCCTCTTAAATGAGAGGGGTAGTGGTTTTAAAAATTTAGCTTCAAGTCAAACTGGACAGTGGTAGCGGATTATGTCTCGGATAATCGGTTCGAAGACCTCACAAGTTTTCATGTTGATTGTGTCACTAAGAGCAAAGAGATCTAATAATGAAGCCGACGACTCGGTAAAACAAGTTGGCTCACGTACGACTTGCCTTAAATTAAAATAATGTAATATTTCAGAAAATCTGCTTCTTGAGGGAGCCACTTGGTTGTTATTGAAATCACCTGTGACAATTAAGTCGGCAATTGTCGTGTCTCTAGCTTTTTCGATGGATGCTGATATAGCTTCCCACGTATCTGGGGGACTGTTGGGTGGCCGGTAGAATACCCCTAACAGTAACAATCTAGTCTGTTTTGTAGATACTTCGGCCCATAGGCTCTCCGTATTCAACGTATGTAGGTCCGGTATTGGTCGGAATGAAATACTGTTTCTAATATAAATGGCAACCCCACCTCCCCTTGTCGAGCAATTAAATCTTAATGGTTCTTGAAACCCGTGGAGAAGGACATCAGATGTGAGATCGTTGCTATCCAGCCATGTCTCAGACAAAGCCACAATGTCAAATGATGCAAATTCATACTGAATGATATCTAATTTCGGTTTTAGACTCTGGATGTTAAGATGGACAATTTTTAAAGTATTCTGGTTGTGATCCGAGTTAAAAGAATTTGGGCCAGGGTTACTAACGACGTCACTGGACAATAATAAACTTAAGGCCAAATGGAACAACGAGATGACAACGAAAGCTGAAATCAGTACTTTCAGTGTGAGCGCAACCTTCGAAACATTCACGTCCCTGTATGGACATGAAATTTCATGCAGAGGATTTACTAAATGAGAAGTAACGAACTCGCTGAAGTGACCAAGGAACAAGGCAGCCACAGCAGTAAAGCTTTCATGCAGCCCTTCCCCACTGAGACACAGAAGCAAGTAAATTAAGACACAAGTGGATCTTTCCTTTGGCAAACAACGCTTTAAACTACTACAATAAACTTCGAAGTTGAAAGTGCCTATTCGAGCACGATATGATTCAAGGGAACACATAATCAACTACTATGTGATCTGTTGATGTAGATAAAAATTATCTTCAGAAACAAAATTGTATTCAAGCTGGCAAATAGCGCAACTGGTATGTGAAAAATACTGTTGTGCAGTGAAACGACAACAGTAACTTATATACAGATAAGTAACAGAAGAAGGTTAAGAAAATAGAAAGTAAAAAAAGTAAAGCGTTACTAACTTTGTTACCAAATAGACTGGGAGCTTATGAGAACAACGTCTTTGGCGTTACTTGGCTAGTCAGGTAAGTATTGATACTGAATGTCAGTCAATACCTATAGTGGGAAAGAGTCAAGTAAAGAATATTCACTTTGAACAGATAGCAGTGTCAAAATGCCTGGAAGTTCTTTTTCTTTGATGGTGATGGGGTAATATTGAGCATTTAGAGCTGTTTGCTTTCTGCTAGCTAATAAGTACATGAGGTGAAATTATTTGATCTGTATGAATTTGCCCTGCTACAACCCATAAATTACATCAAGGCAAAGACATATGCACACATTATGAGAATTCTCACATTTAGTTATGATCATTGTTGTTATTTCTGTGTATAGATGAAACAGTCAGTAAGATATATTTGTTGCATAGCGGCCCAACATGACACAAATATCCCGTGTATTCAACTAGGTGGCCAACATGACACATGTGACGTCAGTCAGTTCGCTATTTCACTCGAGCATCACTCTCGTCCAACATGGAACTAACTGACACCACACATACCACATTAAAACACCAACTGCTCGACGGGTTGGAGTAGTATCAGACCCCATCCCCCCAGCAAATCTGATGCATCCGACTAAGAAACCACAGAGAATCATAGAACTCTGAAAGCAAAGAGATAAATCTTAAATCTTACAAAAAATGACAAACGTCGATAGGGGTTGTTGAGATGCAATAAAAGTCCGAGCTCATGCTTATTCTCTTCAAATTCAGTTATTATTGCAGTCGTTGTTATTACTGTCCATAACAAGGAAAATTATGACACAGATGGCGAGATTCAGTGGATCACAAAGTCAACTAGAAAGTGTTTTAGCACACTAAAACATATGTCTCCCCTTCCTTTTGAGGTCAGAGGTCAAGGTCACATGCAGTTCATCAAGGTGGCGGACATGCGGTTTCATGGTGACACATCCACGTCAAAAAAAAAAAATTCTGGTCTGAACAATTACTCCCTATTTAAAGTACATAAATTTGACCTTGAGGTCAAGGTCACATTAAGGTCATGATGACATGTGGTCTCATTGTGATACATCCACATGTCAATCATCTAAGTCACAGGTCAAAAAACAAAAAAGTTCTGATCTGGACAATTATTCCCTATTTGAAGTACATAAATTTGCCCTTGAGGTCAGAGGTCAAGCTCACATGCAGTTTATCAAGGTAGCGGACATGCGGTTTCATGGTGACACATCCACATGTCCAAAAAAAAAAAAATCTGGTCTGGACAATTACTTCCTATTTAAAGTACATAAATTTGACCTTGAGGTCAAGGTCACATGAAGGTCATGATTACATGTGACATGCGGTCTAATTGCGATACATCCACATGTCAAATATCTAAGTCCTAGGTCAAAAAACAAAAATGTTCTGGTCTGGATAATTATTCCCTATTTGAAGTACATAAATTTGACCTTAAGGTCAGAGGTCAAGGTCACATGAAGGTCATCGAGGAACACGACATGCGGTCTCATGGTGACACATCCACATGTCAAATAATCAAGTCCTAGGTCAAAAAACAAAAAAATTCTGGTCTGGACAATTACTCCCTATTTGAAGTACATAAATTTGACCTTGTGGTCAAGGTCACATGAAGGTCACGACATGCGGTCTCATGGTGACACATCCACATGTCAAATAACCAAGTCCTAGGTCAAAAAACCAAAAAATTCTGGTCTGGACAATTACACCCTATTTGAAGGACATAAATTTGACCTTGAGGTCAAGGTCACATGATGGTCACAATGGTATGCGACACACCGGCTCATGGTGATACATCCACGTGCCAAATATCTAAGGCCTGGCTCAAAAGACAAACAAGTTTTGGTCCGGACAAAGTTTCCTTGAAAAAAGCACAAATCTGACCTTCAGATCAAAGGTCAAGGTCACATGAAGGTCACAATGGTATGCTACACACCGGCTCATGCTGATACATCCACATGCCAAATATCTAAAGCCTGACTCGAAATACAAAAACGTTCTTGTCCAGACAGTTTCCCTTAAAAAAGTGCATAAATCTGACCTTCAGGTCAAAGGTCAAGGTGACATGAAGGTCACTATGGTACACTGCACACCGGTTCATGGTGATACATCCACATGCCAAGTATCTAAGGTGTAGGTCAAAAGACAAAAAAGTTATGGCCCGGACAAAGTTTGTGTGATGTTTCCCTTAAAAAAACACATAAATCTGACCTTCAGGTCAAAGGTCAAGGTCACATGAAGGTCACTATGGTACACTGCACACCGGCTCAAGGTGATACATCCACATGCCAAGTATCTAAGGTGTAGGTCAAAAGACAAAAAAGTTATGGCCCGGACAAAGTTTGTATGAGAAGAAGAAGAAGAAGAAGAAGAAAAGAAGAAGAATATGCACTAAAACAATATGTCTCCCTTCTGGGGGAACTTATAAACAAGTGTTGGACGTTTCCACACATATGGGCAAGGCTCTTGTTCATACAAAATTGCGTTCACAATTTCGATAACTGGAGTTAAATGAGACAGGGGAGGGATATACACTGGATTTATTGGCCTGGGCTGAGGATTCATACTTGTGTTGCAGTTTAGTATACTGGAAAGATATTCATGGAAGTTCTGATAGGAAACTCGTGGTAATTATTCGTTTCTCCCCCCCCCCCCCCCTCCCTCAACTGAGTTCACTCCCCGAAAGAAATACAAATAAACTGGATAATTTATATTTTTTTAAGATATATAAACCAATTAGTGAGGAATACTTAATACATCATTCCACCCCGACAACCTTATCACAGTCTCTAATGACAGAAAATCTACACACCATCAGATAAGATTAATAAAACTATAATAAAATGTCACATTCAGGATAGAAAGCAGGATCTGATCGATCATAATTTGGCAGACATGGTCCATAGACCCATATGACGAATCAAATACTTATTAATACTGCTGGCAGTCAATTCACTTAACCCCCACCCCCTCCCTACTCCCTGGGATTGAATGACACAGGAGAAAATAGAGTTGATTTATTGAGCTAGGCTGGGAATTCACACTTAAAGTGTTTCAGTTTGGAATAGTTGATATCTATACAAGGAAGTAAAGTAGGGAAGAATCGTGGTAATTATCCAATTAACCCCCCCCCCCCCCCCCAAACTCCCTGATAAAGGTTCAGATAAACTGGATAAGGTAAAGCAGTTAGCGTGAGGATTACTTAATTTAACTGCAATGGATTGTTCCACCCCACCAATGGGTATATTTTTTTCCCTTGAGATCTATGAAGAAATTGATGTGACGGAGTCATAATTTAGCTGCAGATGCCCCCACCCCCTCCCAATACCCACACAACCACACTTTAGTAGCAAAAGGAATACCACCATCAGAAACAATTAACAAGGTTATAAATAAAAGTTACATTCAGGGTGGAAAGCATGATTCAGTTGGCTTTGTCCTGTCTGACATGGTCTACAGATCCCTGTCAACCCAGATTTTATAAATGTCACAATCAGAATAGAAAGCACGAGTGAGTTGATTGATCACACCTTGACTGACATGGTCAACAAATCAGCATGGGAAAGCATGGTTTGATTGATTATATATCCTGACCGACTTGGTCCACAGATCTGTGTCAGTCCCGATACAATGAACAAGTACATATTTAAATTTCTGGCAAATATTCCACTCCATCTCACCCCATATCTCCCCTCCCGATAGAGAAAAAAACGTTGTAAAATGGTACACATACTTGAGGGCTGTGCCGTATTTAACTACTGCTCCGGTCGGACTCATATTACGACAGCAAGAATAGCCCAATTAGGACATGGGGAACATATGTATGTTGCCTCATTCATCAGTTGGAGTTCTGACCCACTTTGCTAGACATTTGTAAAACAAAGCATAAACGTCGAGACAGGGCATTGACCCACTGTTGCCAGATTGTGAAATCAATCAGGCAACAGTGGAGCAATACTCTTGCGTCATCAAGGGGAAAGTGTTGCAAAAAAATGTTAAAAAGTTAAAAAATTTATAGTAATTTATATATTTTTTATACTTACCAATGACCCAGACATAGCTGGTGCTAACTCTTAAAATATAGGGCCAAACACAAATTTTGCCCCCCAATCCCCAAAATTTGCATCTAAAACTAAAGAAAACATGTCCTGAAAGGCCCTCCACACTTCGCCCCTACTGCGCATGCGCAGTGTCAAGGATGTTCCGAAATTGGCGCCATTAATCATTCTAATAACCAGTGCCTGGTAAGCGCTATGTACTCAGCGGGGAGGCAAGAGTTCCCAACTCCTGGGAGGGCCATCCCCGTCTGGGTCATTGGTAAGTATAAAAAATATATAAATTACTATAAATTTTTTAACATTTTTATACTGTACCAATGACCCAGACATAGCTGAATAGTAAAAAGGCTGGAGGGCCAAGGACATAGAGCAAAATGGAATACGCTCAATAAAATAAAATAGAGTCATCCCCTGTAGGGAAAAAGAAGTAATAGGCCTTACATGTATCTTTCTTATTTATGATAAATTAGAAAGATACAACCCCTTCCCAAATTGAGCTTCATACATCCATGTACTCTATTAATATCCAATATAATCCTTATACTAATAATTTTTAAAGTAAGCCAATAAATAAAGTAAGTCTAGAGAATAGAGACTCTTATACTCCTAAAAGTGTCTGAGGATTGCATAATCATGTCCGTTGACAAATGCAATATTCAAAAGCTATACTTTAAAAACTAAGACTTGAATGAATTTTAAAAACCTAAACTTCTCACTAAACAACCATCCCAATAACAGCTCAGAATTACTAACTCCGGAGGAGGTATCCCCTTGTTTTCATAGTAAAACAGGTGACCCAAGGGAACACCCTCCCCCCCCCCCCCTTTTTCTTGCCCTGGGTCAAATAGCCCAGAGCGAAGAGGGCAGCCGAACGGAGACACTGCCGAAACAGACAGCCTACCTAGCTATAGTAGCAACTGTTAAGTAATGACATTCTGAGCAGTAGATAATAGACCTAACAAAAGAGGCCTCCAGAAATGGACTCGATATTTCTGAGATAAAATTCATGAATGTGGATGGCTGAGCGCAATGAGCGGCGTTCAAAAATCTATAATAGCGACACTATTAATGTAAGCCCAAGAAGTAGAAGAACTCTTACTTCATGAGCCGAAATCTTAAGCACAACTGCTAAGTCAATGATATACCATAAGCAGTACCGATAGTTAATAGAATCCATTAACAATAAAATGGAGCGTAACGTCCTTCTACAAGTCATCAAAGACAGAAGAAGCTTACGCCCATAGTAATAAACAGATATCTGTTTATAAATACATAAACTGTACCCGGAAAGAGTGAAGGCCTATGCCCATACGAAGACGGAAGGACCTTAAAATAACAGGTTCCGGATAATAGGAGCCTAACTCTTATGCAACAATCCAACCTAAATAGTAACGGAAGTATTGATTCCGAAACTATGAAAGTGAAAATCATGCATCGATAGTGCATGAAACTCACTGACTCTACAGTAAAAGAGAAACCAACAGAATTACTGTCTAAAAGGTCAGAATTTGAAAACTACTGTTTCCAGAGGCTCAAATTATTACTTAGCTAAATAAGAACCGAAGTTAAAATCCGTATAGGAATTTAATCTAAAGATTCTAAGTCTATTTATCAAAAAGTTACTAACTGACTTAGATAAAGAGACAAAAGACTCAATTGTAAACTATCGTAGAGTGCATAGGTATGAGGTAACATAAACCTATAACCTAAATAATAACAGGCTGCAGTAGATCTTGTGAAACAAGTATACTAAAAAATTGCAATGAGTAGTATGGAGGGATCAACAATATGAACATAATGATCCCTACACCATGACGGAAGAGCCTCCACTTTAGCCGCATAGAATAGCGAAGAAGAGGATCTCCTATAGTAAGAAATCGCGTCCAAAGCTCGTCCAGTACAGTGCTTACAATGCAATACGGACCACACAACGGAATACATGAAGGTTGCGACCTTGCTGGTTGTGATAAAGATGACACGATTTACCCAGTGAAAAAGATCCTCACATAGAGGAAGATTTCACGTTAAGACCCACAGTAGACAAGAGAGTAAATTACTCATGATCTCTGTGAAGATAGAGATGCTATCAACAGAAAGTATTGTGGTTGTTTATCTTAGCAATACCTGCTAAAACAACAGCGCCGGAGGATACGCGTATCCTATCATTCCGTCCTATAGATCAATAGAGCGTTAACAATATTAGCTCAGAGATCTGGACAAGCCAACACATACGTCTGCAATTGATTAGCAAGCTGTGTCATAAATAAATCATCATTGGGCGCTCCCATAGATAGAAAATCTGATTGAATACTTGTTTGATGAGAGTCCATTCTGACAGCAACAAGCGACCCGTAAGAGAACGGGAGTCCGATAAAACAATCAGACGACCCGGAATATGACGGACCAAAACTGAACTTGGTGTACTATAACCAACAGACGGATTCTTTCCATTAAATTGAATAACGGAAACTAAAGAGTGCCTCCCTGGTTCCGGAGATACGCCACTACTGTCGAATTAAAGGACAGGAATTTGGGCATGCGTTTCTGAATAATGTTCATGCAATGACATAAAGCAAGCCTAAAAAACATTATTCCGCGGAAGAAAACTGATTGCTAAAAGACTGCGGAACCCAAAGACCCTGGCACTTCGAATCCGTAGGGATCAGTATTATATCCCAATCTGTTTGACTGGCAACCGTCATAACAGCCACACTCGGGTCCGGCAACTGCGGTGGCACTCTCTGAGTCAACCACCGAATGTTTGCCCCAGTCTGAATCTCTTGTAACACTAGATAAACAAGAGAACGTGTAAATCGAGCAATTCATGGATTGCCGAAAAGTTGCCGTCGAAGAGAAGCTCCTCCGAGAACGAAGCGACTCTGAGAGAGTTCTTAACCTTACTATCCACGCGTGTGGATGTAGCTAGGGCTGCGTCACGTCTAACCAACTCCAATCAGCCACTGAAGGGCGGAGTTATACGTGAACAAACTACTGCCCTCAACAGAAATTACATTGAGAATAATATCCCGTAAATCTTTTCTTGAAGACGTAATGATAACGCCTCAGTAAGGCGGATTACGTATGATAAAGCGTCTAAGTTAAGTCTACTATACATCATGTCGTTTCCAACATTGAAATTGGAAAAGACATAAACGGCGAAAAAGAATATATGCAGTCTTTAACCACACCGTCTAGACGCATATGAACTCTCGGTATGCCCTGCTCTGCCAAAATAAACTATTCGTATAAAAGATAAAATGGCAGAAATGAGCAACGCGGACAAGAAACTAAACTATCATGCTTGGTAGCAGGCTTGTATATATATATATATATATATATAGCGTCGAAAAATAAAACACATGTTGTAATGACAATATTGGACTGCGTCGGTAAGTCAGGGAGAATGTCCCTGAACCGATCGAAAAATCCGAGTCCAATGACGCTATAAGTCTCTTATCCAAGATCGCAGCAATGAAGTCCGAAATAACAATCACTGGAAGATAATGCCAGAAGATATGAAAGGCAGCTTCCGATACTACTAAAGGGAAAACTCGAAATCTTTCGAATCCCTTTCGCCATCCTGTCGGACCCTATAAAGCGTTCGGTCGTCCGTAGCTGATGCAACCGCGGACCGCACCGACCCAGCGCCGTCGGATAATTCCTGATTCGACCGAGAAACTGTCAATTGCTGGGATGCTGCGAAACAACTGTGCTAACTTGGATAGCACGTCCGTCACTGAGGCCTGAGGAGAAGCGGTCTTACGATGCATTGCCGCTGGAAGCTCCATGATCGTTACCCCGTGCATACTACCAATATGCGAGCGAACGGAGTGTATAGGCCTCATGTCCCTTGGCTACCTGATGGCGCGACCTATTCGCCGTGGAATCACTGAATGATGAAACTGATCGGATACTCGAGGTCACGTAGCCAATGTGCGGTCGTGTGCCCTGCTGTGAGGATGAGGAAGCATTAAGGACAGTCTCTCGGACTGTCAATATAACGGAGCGTCCCGACCGACGGACATATGCTCCGAATGTAAAATATCTGAACCACAACATGCGGTCCCCTATGTTGTTGGACGAGAGAGGGACCTCTCTCGCTCACAGCCCGGACGGACCTGGACAAGCCAGGAACCGGACTAACAGGCTTCCTCCAATCTGTCCTCAATCTGCCGTCACTGGGTGAGTACTAAAGTAATTAAAGTGCTCGCATCACCCAAATCTCCTTCCTAGACCGCAACGGACGAACCCGGCAGCCGAACCATTCGATATATGTACGCTACACCGGGTGAGCTAGCGAATGTCACTCCGTAGGCGATAGACATATTCCATGAGCACTTATTGCCGCTAGCTCTTCATTAACTATGACGACAGAGGCACACTTATGAAAGACATCTCCATAACTCTGCGAACAAGAAACCAGAAATGCTTGGTTATAGCAAGCATAAAATAATAATATATATAGCGTCGTGCAATAATTCGAAAGTTTGTGTGACATTATTGGACTATGTCAGAACTGAGGGACGATGTCCCTGAACCGAACCAAAAATTTCTAAGTCCACCGACGCTATCAGTTTCTTATCCGGCATCGCAGCATTCTGGTCCAACGAAAGAAGCTGTAGAAGACCAAGTCAGATGACATACACAACAGCATATGTTGTTCCGAAAGGGAAAGCTCGAAATCCTCCAAATCCCTTTCGGTATCCCGTCGGACCGGATGAAACTTTCGGACGTCCGTACCCGCTTCCGCGGAGCGTCCCGCCCCAGCATCGTCGGATAAAATATATGCGACAGATTCAGTTGATGCTGGGATGCTGCGATAAACTGTGCTATTAAGGAAAGCACGTCCATTCCCGAGGCCTGTGCAGTAGCGGTATTACGATGCATTGCCGCCGGAAGCTCCGTGAACGTTGACTCCCGCACACTTCCTATGCAAACGTCCGGAGTCTGCAGGCCTCGTGTCCCTGGCTACCGGATGGTGTGACCTGGTCGCCGAAGAATCCTTGATCGGCGAAGCTGGTAATATATCGGCAGTCACGCAGCCAAGGTGCGCTGACGAGAAGAGGAAGTCTTAGCAGTCTCCGCGGACTGCCTATACAACGGAGCGTCCCGAGCGACGGACGTATGCTCCGCTTGCGACACATTTTGTACCACAACATCTGGGGCCAGATGTTGTTGAACGAGAGAGGGGCCTCTCTCGCTTGCCGTCCGGATGGACCGGAACGAGCTATGAACCGGACTAAAAGGCTTCCTCCGTTCTCCCTCCGATCCGCCGTCACTGGGTGTGCATTAGGTTAATTTATAGTGCTCGCATCACCCCAAAATTCCTTCTAGACCACAACGGACGAACCCGGCTGCCGAACCATTCGGTGAATGGACGCTACACCGGGCGAGCTAGCGGACGTCAAAGGCCGTCGAACCTACTAGGGTCCTCTTAGGCAATTGGCATATTTACATGAGCACTTTTCCGCTAGCCCTTCATTAATTGTGACGACGGAGGCACACTGTTGGAAGACATCACAGATACATCACCCTAATCTTGATCGTCTGAAATAGAAATTGATAAAGTAGAGTGACCCTGCGGGGAAAGGACCGGAGTGTCCAAATCCCCAATAACATACCGTGACATACGCTTCCCATATTGTCATCGAAATCATACGATACAGAACAGGAGTTAATGCGAGTACACTGACCACATATAGAATGATTATAAAGTCAGAGGAAGACTTCCTCTTAATACAATTGATCAATATCCTTTCAATGTGAAAAGAAAACAAGTCCTGGTACTCGCACTAACCCCTGGCAATCAAAATACATAATAATAATATGATCCATTAATATAGAAAAAATAATTGAAATCAAAATATTTTGAAAAAATATTTTTTCAGAACAGCCCAAGTTTCTGAAAAGTAACGTTGAGCCCCAATGGATCCCAAGCCTAAGTGCAGACAAAAATTTTAAAAATATTTTAAACAATTTATTCAACACTTACGAACAATAATAATGTATCTAGTTATGATTAAAATAACATCAAGATATTATTTTCCAGAAATCCCCCCCTCACACAGAGGTAAATGTAAACAATGAGTGTAAAAACACTAAAATAAGACTCCAGGCACCCAGGCCCGAAATCAGTTACCAAAAATACACTATCTGATGCAAAACAGAGACTTCAAAGGAAGAAACTGCAGAACATCAGATGGTAGATGCAGAACACAACGCCTAACCACCCGTAGGTGAAGACGTAAACATGGGGAAAAGAACAGAATTCATTCTGTTATTCAGCTAAAACTCCCAAGAAAATTTAGTAATAATAATTACAAAAACTATGCCAAAAGCATGGGAGAATAGCAAGGGGGGACTTAAAGGACAAGGAGAGAGGAAAACACTTAAAAAACAGTGTAACTAAATAATCAGAATGACAACAAAATGGCTGCTGCCTCGAAAATAGGTAACTTAACATAATTTCATTAAAAAATTTTAAGTTACAGCCCTGATAATATTCTGTCACACATTTTTTTCCTCTCCTCCTTCTCTATCCTCCTTAGAATCACCATTTCACTAATATTTATGTGTCTGGCATCATTTAAACTGAGATTTATAAGCACAAAGATCAGTCAGATGTTAACTGATGAAGGGCCAAACTTAGAATGATTAATGGCGCCAATTTCGGAACGTCCTTGACACTGCGCATGCGCAGTAGGGGCGAAGTGTGGAGGGCCTTTCAGGACACGTTTTCTTTGGTTTTAGATGCAAATTTTGTGGATTGGGGGGCAAAATTTGTGTTTGGCCCTATATTTTAAGAGTTAGCACCAGCTATGTCTGGGTCATTGGTACAGTATAAAAATACATGACTCCAGGCACTGACAATCCTGGCCCGAAATCAGTTATCAAAATATACACTATCTGATGCAAAACAGAGACTTCCAGGGAAGAATCTGCAGAACATCAGATGGTAGATGCAGAACACAACGTCTAAACACCCATGGGTGAAAACGTAAACATGGGGAAAATAACAGAAATCATTCTGTTACCAAGCTAATTCTCCCAAGAAATTTTATTAGTAATCTTACTCAAAAATATGCCAAAAGCATGGGAGAATAGCAAGGGGGTACTTATAGGACAAGGGGAGAGGAAACACTGAATAAGCAGTGCAACTTCATAGCAAGAATGACAACAGGCCCATGCCTCGAAAATAGGCAACTTAACATAATTTCACTAGAAAATTTTAAGTTACAGCCCTGAATATTTTCTGTCACTCCTTTTTCCTCTCCTCCTTCTATATCCTCCTTAGAATCACCATTTCTCCAATATTTATGTGTCTGGCATCATTTAAACTGAGATTTACAAGCACAAAGATCAGTGAGATGTTAACTGATGAAGGGCCAAACAAAGAATGATAATTGGCGCCAATTTCGGAACGTCCTTGACACTGCGCATGTGCAGTAAGGGCAAAGTATGGAGGACCTTCAGGACATGATTTCTTTGGTTTTAGATGCAAATTTTGGGGATTGGGGGGCAAAATTTGTGTTTGGCCCTAGTATTTTAAGAGTTAGCACCAGCAACTATGTCTGGGTCATTGGTACAGTATAAAAATATTCATTGTTTAAAGGATGTGGCATATATTACTACTGGACCGGTTAAACCCATGTTATGACAGCAGCATTAACCCATTTGGGACAGGAGGAACAGAGGTATGGTGCTTCACTCATCCGTAGGAGTTTTGACCTACTTCGCTGGACATTTGTACAACATGAACATAAGACCCATTGATCAGGATTTCAAGCATAATCTACACGTTGGCAGAGCACTGACCCACCATCGCCAGATTCCAAAAGCAATCTGTCTACTGTGAGGCAATACCCCTGGCATCACTGAGAAAACGTTACAAAATGGTACACTTACTTAAAGGCTGTGTCATATATAGCTGCTGCTCCGGTTCCATTCGTATTATGAATGCAACATAACCCATTTAAGGCAGGGGGAACACAGGTATGCTGATTCATCCATCAGTGGGAGTGTTGACCTACTTTACTGAACATTTGTACAACATGAACTTAAAACATATTGGTCAGAATTTCAAGCATAATCTATATTGGCAGTGCATTAACCCACTGCTGGCATATTGCTAGAGCAATCTGACAACAGTGAGGAAATACCCTGGCATCATCAAGGGGAAAACATTACAAAATGTTACACTAAATTGATGGCTGAGTTGTAAACAACTACTGCTCCGCTCACACTCATATTACAACAGCAAAATTAACCCATTTGAGATAGGGAGAACACAGGTATGTAACCCCATTCATCAGCTGGAGTTTTGACCTACTTTGCTAGACATTTGCATAACATGAACTTAAAAATTATTGGTCAGGATTTCAAACATAATCTTCATGTTGGGCGAGCATTGACCCATTGCTGCCAGACTGGGGACTTCACCTACTTAACTATACATTTGAACAACTTGAACAAATAACTACTGATCAGGATTTCAAGCATAATCATTCATAGTGACAGAGCATTGACCCACTGTTGCCAGAATGCTGAAGTCAACTTAACCCTCAGCACTCTGTCAAGGTTGTCAAGAGCAAATATTTCCCACAATGCAGGCAGATATTTAACCAAATATATCTTGTTTGACAGAGCTCATTGAGCTCTGTCAAACAAGATGTAATTGGTTCAATTCATATTTAAAACAAAGAAAAACAGAGTGCTAGGGGTTAAATTGAGCAGGATAGAATAAATATTTTTGTCCCTCCGATAAATTATGTAGTATTCCTGAAATGGAAATCTCAATACAATATTGAAAACTGAACATTTGGAAGGTCAGAAATACAAATGCAGGAAAAATTCAAGACATCAATTCAGAATTAAATATCACAGAAGTTCAGTGTGCTAGCAGGTGGCCTGTTGATAGCATACATGCAGGGATTTCCATGACTACTTTGGGAGAGGAAGCTTGACACCAATTGAAAAATAAGCCATCACTGGGAAGGAGCTTGGAATTTTTATCGCTGTATTTTCAAAAATGAGGGGATATACATGTAGTGATCCATCCATCAGTAAATCCAAAACATATATATACTGTTAAAAAAAAGTAGGGGATATTTGATAAAAATGAGATATATGAAGAAGTTAAAAAATTTATAGTAATTTCTATATTTTTTATACTTACCAATGACCCAGACATAGCTGGTGCTAACTCTTAAAATATAGGGCCAAACACAAATTTTGCCCCCCAATCCCCAAAATTTGCATCTAAAACCAAAGAAAACATGTCCTGAATGGCCCTCCACACTTCACCTCTACTGCGCATGCGCAGTGTCAAGGACGTTCCGAAATTGGCGCCATTAATCATTCTAATAACCAGTGACTGGTGAGCGCTATGTACTCAGCGGGGAGGCAAGAGTTCCCAACTCCTGGGAGGGCCATCCCCGTCTGGGTCATTGGTAAGTATAAAAAATATAGAAATTACTATAAATTTTTTAACATTTTTATACTGTACCAATGACCCAGACATAGCTGAATAGTAAAAAGGCTGGAGGGCCAAGGACATAGAGCAAGATGGAATACGCTCAATAATATAAAATAGAGTCATGCCCTCTAGGGAAAAAGAAGTAATAGGCCTTACATGTAACTTTCTTATTTATGATAAATTAGAAAGTTACAACACCTTCCAAAATTGAGAATCATACATCCATGTACTCTATTAATATCCAATATAATCCTTATACTAATAATTTTTAAAGTAAGCCAATAAATAAAGTAAGTCTAGAGAATAGAGACTCTTATACTCCTTAAAAGTGTCTGAGGATTGCATAATCATGTCCGATGACACGTGCTATATTCAAAAGCTATACTTTAAAAACTAAGACTTGAATGAAATTTTAAAACATAAACTTCTCACTAAACAACCATCCCAATAACAGCTCAGAATTACTAACTCCGGAGGAGGTATCCCCTTGTTTTCATAGTAAAACAGGTGACCCAAGGGAACACCCTCCCCCCCCCCCCCCCCCCTTTTTCTTGCCCTGGGTCAAATAGCCCAGAGCGAAGAGGGCAGCAGAACGGAGTCACTGCCGAAACAGACAGCCTACCTAGCTATAGTAGCAACTGTTAAGTGAATGACATTCTGAGCAGTAGATAATAGACCTAACAATAGAGGCCTCCAGAAATGGACTCGATATTTCTGAGATAAAAATTCATGAATGTGGATGGCTGAGCACAATGAGCAGCCTTCAAAAATCTATAATAGCGACACTATTAATGTAAGCCCAAGATGTAGAAGAACTCTTACTTCATGAGCCGAAATCTTAAGCACAACTGCTGAGTCAATGATATACCATAAGCAGTACCGATAGATAATTGAATCCATTAGCAATAGAATGGAGCATAACGTCCTTCTATTAGGCATCAAAGACAGAAGAAGCTTACGTCCGTAGTAATAAACAGATATCTGTTTATAAATACATAAACTCTAACCGGACAGAGTAAAGGCCTATGCCCGTACGAAGACGGAAGGACCTTAATAACAATAGGTTCTTAGCTAAATAAGAACCGAAGTTAAATTCCATATAGGAATTTAATCTAAAGATTCTAAGTCTATTTATCAAAAAGTTACTAACTGACTTAGATAAAGAGACATAAGACTCAATTGTAAACTATCATAGAGTGCATAGGTATGAGGTAACATAAACCTATAACCTTAATAATAACAGGCTGCAGTAGATCTTGTCAAACAAGTATTCTAAAAAGTTGCAATGAGTAGTATGGAGGGATCAACAATATGAACATAGTGATCCCTACACCAACAACGGAAGAGCCTCCACTTTAGCCACATAGAATAGCAAAGAAGAGGATCTCCTATAGTAAGAAATCGCGTCCAAAGCTCGTCCAGTACAATGCTTACAATGCAATACGGACCACACAACGGAATATGTGAAGGTTGCGACCTTGCGGGTTGTGATAAAGATGACACGATTTACCCAGCGAAAAAAGATCCTCTCATTGAGGAAGATTTCGCGTTAAATCCCACAGTAGACATCAGAGTAAATTACCCACGGTCTCTGTGAAGATAGAGATGCTATCAACAGAAATGTATTGTGGTTGTTTATCTTAGCAATACCTGCTGAAACAACAGTGCCGGAGGATATGCGTATCCTATCATTCCGTCCTATTAGATCAATAGAGCGTTAACAACATTAGCTCAGAGATCCGGACAATCCAACACATACGTCTGCAATTGATTAGCAAGCTGTGTCATAAATAAATCATCATTGGGCGCTCCCATAGATAGAAAATCTGATTGAATACTTGTTTGATGAGAGTCCATTCTGACAGCAACAAGCGACCCGTAAGAGAACGGGAGTCCGATAAAACAATCAGACGACCCGGAATATGCTGGACCGAAACAGAACTTGGTGTACTATAACCAACAGACGGATTCTTTCCATTAAATTGAATAACGGAAACGAATGAGTGCCTCCCTGGTTCCGGAGATACGCCACTACTGTCAAATTAACGGACAGGATTTGGACATGCGTTTCTGAATAATGTTCATGCAATGACATAAAGCAAGCCTAAAAAACATTATTCCGCGGAAGATAATTGCTTGCTTAGAGACTGCGGAACCCAAAGACCCTGGCACTTCGAATCCGTTGGGATCAATATTATATCCCAATCTGTTTGACTGGCAACCGTCATAACTATAACACTCAGATCCGGCAACTGCAGTGGCACTCTCTGAGTCAACCACCGAATGTTTGCCCCAGACTGAATCTCTTGTAACACTAGATAGACAAGAGAACGTGTAAATCGAGCAATTCATGGATTGCTGAAAAGTTGCCGTCGAAGAGAGGCTTCTCCGAGAACGAAGCGACTCTGAGAGAGTTCTTCACCTTACTATCCACGTGCGTGGATGTAGCTAGGGCTGCGTCACGTCTAACCAACTCCAATCAGCCACTGAAGGGCGGAGTTATACGTGAATAAACTACTGCCCTCAAAAGAAATCACATTGAGAATAATATCCCGTAAATCTTTTCTTGAAGACGTAATGATAACGCCTCAGTAAGGTGGATTACGTATGATAAAGCGTCTAAGTTAAGTCTACTAGACATCATTGTCGTTTCCAACATTGTGGTTGGAAAAGACATAGACGGCGAAAAAGAATATTTCCAGTCTTTAACCACGCCGTCTAGACGCATATGAACTCTCGGTATGCCCTGCTCTGCCAAAATAAATTATTCGTATAAATGATAAAACGGCAGAAATGAGCATTGCGGACAAGAAACTAAACTATCATGCTTGGTAGCAGGCTTATATGCATATATAGCGTCGAAAAATAAAACACATGTTGTAATGACATTATTGGACTGTGTCGGTAAGTCAGGGACAATGTCCCTAAACCGATCCAAAATTCCGTGTCCAATGACGCTATAAGTCTCTTATCCAACATCGCAGCAATGTAGTCTGAAATAACAATCACTGGAAGATAATGCCAGAAGATATGAATGGCAGCTTCCGATGCTACGAAAGGGAAAACTCGAAATCTTTCGAATCCCTTTCGCCATCCTGTCGGACCCTATAAAGCGTTCGGTCGTCCGTACCTGATGCAACCGCGGACCGCACCGACCCAGCGCCGTCAGATAATTCCTGATTCGAGTAAGAAACTGTCGATTGCTGGGATGCTGCGAAACAACTGTGCTAACTCGGATAGTACGTCCGTCACTGAGGCCTGAGGAGAAGCGGTCCTACAATGCATTGCCACTGGAAGCTCCGTGATCGTTACCCCGTGCATACTACCAATATGCGAGCGAACGGAGTGTATAGGCCTCGTGTCCCTTGGCTACCAGATGGCGTGACCTATTTGCCGTGGAGTCACTGAATGACGAAACTGATCGGATACTCGAGGTCACGTAGCCAATGTGCGGTCGTGTGCCCTGCTGTGAAGATGAGGAAGCATTATCGACAGTCTCTCGGACTGTCAATATAACGGAGCGACCCGACCAACAGACATATGCTCCGAATGTAAAATATCTGAACCACAACATGCGGTCCCCTATGTTGTTGGACGAGAGAGGGACCTCTCTCGCTCACAGCCCGGACGGACCTAGACAAGCCAGGAACCGGACTAACAGGCTTCCTCCGATTTGTCCTCAATCCGCCGTCACTGGGTGAGTACTAAAGTAATTATAGTGCTCGCATCACCCAAATCTCCTTCCTAGACCGCAACGGACAAACCCGGCAGCCGAACCATTCGATGAATGCACGCTACACCGGGTGAGCTAGCGAATGTCACTCCGTCGATCCTACAAGGGATCTCTTAGGCGATAGACATATTCCATGAGCACTTATTGCCGCTAGCTCTTCATTAACTATGACGACAGAGGCACACTTTAAAAGACATCTCCGTAAGTTTGCGAACAAGAAACCAGAAATGCTTGGTTATAGCAAGCATATAATAATAATATATATAGCGTCGTTCAATAATTCGAAAGTTTGTGTGACATTATTGGACTATGTCGGAACTGAGGGACAATGTCCCTGAACCGAACCAAAAATTTCTAAGTCCACCGACGCTATCAGTTTCTTATCCGGCATCGCAGCATTCTGGTTCGACGAAAGAAGCTGTAGAAGATCAAGTCAGATGACATACACAACAGCATATGTTGTTTCGAAAGGGAAAGCTCGAAATCCTCCAAATCCCTTTCGGTATCCCGTCGGACCAGATGAAATTTTCGGACATCCGTACCCGCTTCCGCGGAGCGTCCCGACCCAGCATCGTCGGATAAAAAATATGCGACAGATTCAGTTGATGCTGGGATGCTGCGATAAACTGTGCTATGTAGGAAAGCACGTCCGTTCCCGAGGCCTGTGCAGTAGCGGTCTTACGATGCATTGCCGCCGGAAGCTCCGTGTACGTTGACTCCCGCACACTTTCCTATGCGAACGTCCGGAGTCAGCAGGCCTCGAGTCCCTGGCTACCGGATGGTGTGACCTGGTCGCCGATGATTCTCTGACTGGCGAAGCTGACTGGATATCCGAGGTCACGTAGCCAAGAGCGGTCGTGTGCACTACCATGAGAATGAGGAAGCCTTATTGACAGTCTACTCCGGACTGACTATGTGTCGGAGCGTCCCGAGCGACGGACGTATGCTCCGAATGCGAAACATTTTGTACCACAACATCTGGGGCCAGACGTTGTTGTACGAGAGAGGGGCCTCTCTCGCTCGCCGTCCGGATGGACCAGAACGAGCTATGAACCGGACTAAAAGGCTTCCTCCGTTCTCCCTCTAATCCGCCGTCACTGGGTGTGCATTTGGTTGATTTATAGTGCTCGCATCACCCCAAAACTCCTTCTAGACCGCAACGGACGAACCCGGCTGCCGAACCATTCGATGAATGGACGCTACACCGGGCGAGCTAGTGGACGTCAAAGGCCGTCGAACCTACTAGGGTCCTCTTAGGCAATTGGCGTATTTACATGAGCACTTTTCCGCTAGCCCTTCATTAATTGTGACGACGGAGGCACACTGTTGGAAGACATCACAGATACATCTGAAATAGAAATTGATAAAGTAGAGTGACCCTGCGGGGAAAGGACCGGAGTGTCCAATTCCCCACTAACATACCGTGACATACGCTTCCCATGTTGTCATCGAAATCATACGATACAGAACAGGAGCTAATGCGAGTACACTGACCACATATAGAATGATTATAAAAGTCAGAGGAAGACTTCCTCTTATTACAACTGATCAAAATCCTTTCAATGTGAAAAGAAAACAAGTCCTGGTACTCGCACTAACCCCTGGCAATCAAAATACATAATAATAATATGATCCATTAATATAGAAAAAATAACTGAAATCAAAATATTTTGAAAAAATATTTTTTCAGAACAGCCCAAGTTTCTGAAAAGTAACGTTGAGCCCCAATGGATCCCAAGCCTAAGTGTGGACAAAAATTTTAAAAATATTTTAAACAATTTATTCAACACTTACGAACAATAATAATGTATCTAGTTATGATTAAAATAACATCAAGATATTATTTTCAAGAAATCCCCCCCTCACACAGAGGGCTGTTGTAAATGTAAACAATGAATGTAAAAACACTAAAATAAGACTCCGGGCACCCAGGCCCGGAATCAGTTACCAAAAATACACTATCTGATGCAAAACAGAGACTTCCAGGGAAGAAACTGCAGAACATCAGATGGTAGATGCAGAACACAACGCCTAACCACCCGTAGGTGAAGATGTAAACATGGGGAAAAGAACAGAATTCATTCTGTTAATCAGCTAAAACTCCCAAGAAAGTTAAAAAATTTATAGTAATTTATATATTTTTTATACTTACCAATGACCCAGACTTAGCTGGTGCTAACTCTAACAAAACCAGGGCCAAACACAAATTTTGCCCCCCAATCCCCAAAATTTGCATCCAAAACAAAAAGAAATCATGTCCTAAAGGACCTCCATACTACGCCCGAAATTGGCGCCAATTATCATTCTTACTGGCAGTGCCTGGTCAGCGCTATGTACTCGGGGAGGCAAGAGTTCCCAACTCCAGGGAGGGCCATCCCCGTCTGGGTCATTGGTAAGTATAAAAAATATATAAATTACTATAAATTTTTTAACATTTTTATACTGTACCAATGACCCAGACTTAGCTGAATAGTAAACAGGCTGGAGGGCCTAGGACATAGAGGAAAATCCAATAAGCTCAACTATATAGTAAAGAGGTAACCCCTTAAGGAGAAAAGGAGTATTAGGCTTTACATGTATCTTTCTTATTTAATATTAAATTAGAAAGATACACTACCCTTAATAATTGAGCACAATAACATTCATGTTCTCTATTAACATCCAGTATATCCCTTATACTAATTATTTTTAAAGTAAGCCAATAAATAAAGTAGTCCAGAGAATTGAGACTCTTTATAGTCATTTAAAAGTGTCCGAGTATTGTATATTAAAGCCCGTTTGACACTTGACATATACAAATGCTTCACACCGAGCTACACTTTAAAAATAAGACATGAATGAATTTTAACATTAATATCACACTTTAAAACCATCCCGGAAGCGACTCAGAAATACTGACTTGGAGGAGGCATTCCCTTGCTTTTCACTATAAAGCAGGCGACCTAAGGGAACACCCGCCCCCCCCCCCCCTTCCCCTTGCCCTGGGTCAAATATCCCAGAGCGAAGAGGGCAGCCGGACGGAGTCACTGCCGGAACCGAAAGCCTGCATAACTATAGTTGCAACTGTTTAGTGGACGACATTCTGAGCAACAGATAACGGACCTAAACAATGCAGGTCTCCAGAAATGGACTCAATATTTCTGAGATAAAAATTCGTAAATGTGGATGGCTGAGACCAATAAGCAGCCTTCATTAAATCTGTAATAGCAACACTATTAGCATAAGCCCAGGAAGTAGAAAGAGCTCTTACTTCATGAGCAGAAATCTTAAGCACAGACTGCTGAGAAGAAGATAAATCTTCATAAGCAGTACGGATAGTTAATTGAATCCATCTAGCAATAGAATGGACCGAAATGTCCTTTCTATTAGGCATCAAAGACAGAAAGAAACGTTTCCGTCCCTTTCTGATAAACTGAGATCTCTGTTTATAGATACGTAACGCTCTAACAGGACAGAGTAAAGGCCTACGCCCGTCTGAAGACGGAAGAGCCTTAATAACAATAGGTTCCGGATATTTATTAGGAGCCTGATTCTTAGCTAAAAAACCCACATTAGTAGTGAAGGTGATAGTGTTCCCAACACTACGATAGTGAGAATCATCCACCGATAGTGCATGAAGCTCACTGACTCTTCTAGCAGAAGAGAAAGCTAAGAGAAAAGCTGTCTTATAAGATATGAATTTGAAATCTACTGTCCCAAGAGGTTCAAATGGCTTTTCCTTCAATTTAAGAAGAACCCAAGCTAAATTCCACTTAGGAATTAATCTAAGAGTTCTGGGTCTATTTATCGAAAAGTTTCTAACCAACTTAGATAAAGAGACATTAGATCCAATTTGTAAACTATCATGATGTGCATAGGTATCAGATAACATAGATCTATAACCCTTTATAGTAACAGGCTGAAGTTTGATTTCGTCAAACAAGTATACTAGAAAGTTTGCAATGTCTGGTATAGAGGGATCGAATATATCTACAGAATGATCCCTACACCAACGACGAAAAAACCTTCCACTTAGCCGCATAGTTTAGCGAAGAGGAGGTCCTCCTACAGTTAGAAATCGCGTCCACTGCTCGTCCTGTAAAGTGTTTGCCATGCAAGAAGGACCGCACAACGGAAAAACGTGAAGGTTGAGACCTTGCGGGTTGTGATGGAGTTGGCGCGATTTCCCCTGCGAAAGAAGATCCTCCCGTGGAGGAAGCTTTCGCGGTAGGTCCCACAACAGACACCTGAGTAGATTTATCCACGGTCTCTGTGGCGACAGAGATGCTACCAACAGAATCTTGCATTGAGATTGTTTTATCTTTAGCAATACTTGTTGAATTAACGGCGCTGGAGGATACGCATATCCTATCATTCCGTCCCAAGGGATCGACAGAGCGTCTACTGCAAATGCTCTTGGATCCGGACACGGAGACACATACGTCTGCAACTGATTGTTGAGATGTGTCGCAAATAAGTCTATCATTGGCCGTTCCCATTGGTAGCAAATCTGATTGAATACTTGTTTGTTGACAGTCCACTCCGACGGCAACAAGCGACCCCTTCGTGAAAGGGAGTCTGCTAGCACATTCAGACGACCCGGTATGTGACGGACCGAAAGAAGAACGTGATGTTCTAGCGCAAACAGAAGGATTCTTTCCGTTAGATTGAACAACGGAACTGAATGAGTGCCTCCCTGATTCCGTATATACGCCACTACTGTCGTATTGTCGGATAGGATTTGGACATGAGCATTGTGTATAATGTCCATCCAGTGACGTATCGCAAGCCAAATTGACATCATTTCCTTGATGTTTATGTGCTTGCACAGGAATTGCGGATCCCAAAGACCCTGGCATCTCGAATCCGTTGGGATTAATGATGCACCCCAACCTGTTTGACTGGCATCCGTCATAATGGTAAAACTCGGATCCGGCAACTGCAGCGGAACTCCCTGAGTTAACCACTGAATGTTTGCCCAAGTCTGAATCTCTTGTTTCACTTGATCTGACAAGAGAACGTCTACATCGAGCGAATGAATTTTCACACTCCAATTCTGAGTCAAGAAAATTTGAAGAGGACGTGTGCGTAACCGCCCCATCGGAATGAGATCCGCGGCGGCTCCACACAGACCTATCAGTCTCATAAATTCTCTCGCCGTGACTTTGTCTGCGTGCAGACAATAGCGAGCGTAACAACTGACTAATTTCGCTCTGGTTAACGGCAGACGAACGAGATTGTTGTGCGTCTTGAAGCTCATTCCCAGATGAGTGAATGACTTGGACGGCACCAGATCCGACTTCTCCTCGTTTACTATAAAACCGAGACGTCGGAGCAATAGAAGAAGATTCTGAACATCGTTCTGAAGCGTTAACTCATTGCCGTACCTCTGAAGAATGTCGTCCAGGTAGGCCGACGTTACCGCAGATGAATGAGCTCGGAAATAGATCATTACCGAGTTCATTACCCGAGTGAAAGCCCAGGGTGCTAGATTCAATCCGAAGCACATCGCCCGGAATTGATACACCACTCCTAGGACTGCGAAGCGTAGGTACTTTCGGAATGTCGGATGTACCATGACGTGAAAGTACGCATCTTGAGATCTATGCTCGTTGCATAATCGTTCACCCAAATACTCGCTCTGACCGATCGAATCGTCTCCATATAAAACTTCGGAGCGACAATCAGCTTGTTTATCCAGCTCAAATCTATGACTGGAGGGGACGAGCCGTCTGGTTTCGGAACCAGAAACAGATGGCTGTAGAATCCCGGAGATTCCTGGTTTTCTACGACCTCTACCGCATTCTTCATTAAAAGAGACTGCACCTCTGATAACAGAGCGTCTCTTTTCTGCGGATTTGACGGAAGATGAGTCCACTTTGGACTTCGAGTTAATGGAGGCTTTCGTTTGAAGGATATCTTTAGACCTTCCGAAGTCACTCCTCTCACCCAAGGGTCGTCCGTAATCGACGCCCATTCTTGTGAAAAGCTCGACAACCTTCCACCAACCGGTACGCGATAGAGGTTTAAGCCATCACCTCCTGGACCTGCGAGGCCTGCGGTAGGAGAAACCACATCCTCCACGGCCCGCACCTCGCCCCGTCGACCTCGGGGCGTCCAACCGATTGTCCCGCCCTGAAGGACGTCCCGAACGAGAGTCGCTACCCTGACGGTCTCTCGAATAAGACCAAGAGGACGCACCGGAACCTCTATAGGAACCTCTCTTGGGCGCATTAGACCCAGAAGTGCCTGTCTTATTCGTGTCTGCTGTATCCGACTTCTTAGGAGCAGATTTGAACAACAGGGAATCCTTAGCTTTCTTTGTAATTTTATCATAAATAGCAGAAAGCTTGCCATCAAAGAGAAGTTCTCCTGAGACCGAAGCGACTCTAAGAGAGTTCTTCACCTTAGTATCCACTAGTGTGGATGTAGCTAGGGCTGCGTCACGTCTAACCAACTCCAGATTTGCCACTGAAAGGGCGGAGTTACACGTGGAATAAGCTACTGCCCTTGAAAGAAGTCTTAAAGAGGATTGTATATCCTGAAACTCTTTCCCCTGAAGGCACAGTGATAACGCCTTAGTAAGGTGATCTGCGTAAGATAAGGCATCTAAATTGGCTCTGTTAGACGCAATAGCTGTTTCCAACACCGCGGTTGGAATAGAAGCTGATGACGGTAATGATAGCTCTAAGTCTTCCGCCTCGTCGTCCATACGCAGAGGAACTCTCGGTATACCCTGTCCTGCCGTATCGAATTTATTCCTTGCATTAATGAAAGGCAGGTTGAGAGTATTAGCGGACAAGAAACCTGCTTTCCCCGTCCTGGAAGCAAGTTTAAATATAGCGTCGTTCAATAATTCAAATGTTCTTGCAACATTATTGGACTGCGACGGAAACTCGGGAGCGATGTCCCTGAACCGCTCAAAAAATTCAGAGTCCAATGACGCTATAATTCTCTTGTCCGGAACCGCAGCAGTCTGGCCCGACGGAACAACTTGAGGGAGAAAGTGCCGGATGAAGTCCACAGCAGCTTTATGTTGTTCCGAAAGGGATAGCTCCAAGTCATCCGTATCCCTTTCACCATCTGGTCGGACCTCATGATGTTCCCGGTCGTCCGCCCCCGATGCTTCGGCGGAGCGTACCGACCCAGCGCCGTCGGATAATTCTCGATCCGACACCGTTTCTGTCGGCTGCTGGGATGCTGCGATAAGCTGTGCTACCTGCACAAGAATGTCCGGCGTCGAGACCTGCGGAGGCGCAGTCTTTCGCTGCTTCGCCGAGGGCAGCTCCGCATCAGATGGCTCCCGCATACTTTTCCTATGCGAACGTCCGGAGTCCATCGGTCTCGAATCCCTGGCTGCCGGATGGTGTGACCTGGTCGCCGAAGAATCCTTCATCGGCGAAGCTGGTAATATATCGGCGGTCACGCAGCCAAGGTGCGGTCGTGTGCGCTGACGAGAAGAGGAAGCCTTAACAGTCTCCGCGGACTGCTTATACAACGGAGCGTCCCGAGCGACGGACGTATGCTCCGCTAAAGACACATTTTGTACCACAACATCTGGTCCCAGATGTTGTTGTACGAGAGAGGGGCCTCTCTCGCTCGCGGCCCGGCTGGACCTGGACGAGCTAGGAACCGGACTCAAAGGCTTCCTCCGTTCTCGCTTACTATCCGCCGTCACTGGGTGTGCATCTATTATGTTTATAGTGCTCGCATCACCCAAAATTTCCTCCTGGACCGCATCGGACGAACCCGGCTGCCGAACCATTCGGTGAATGGACGCTACACCGGGCGAGCTAGCGGACGACATTTGTCTAATCTCCATGAGCACTTTTGCCGCTAGCTCTGAATTCATTTGTGACGACGGACGCACACTTGTAGAAGATAACATGGAAACATCACCCTGTTCTGGTTCCTCTGAAATAGAAACTGAGAGAGTAGAGTGACCTTGCGGAGAAAGAGCCGGCATAGCCCTTTCTCCAGAAACAACATATCGTGACACACGTTTCCAATGTTTCTCATCCCAATATTCACATATAGGACAGGGATTAATGCGAGAACACTGACTACAATTAATACAATGATCATGAAAGTCAGAGGAAGATTTCTTCCTATTACAATTTGAACAATGTCCCTTCATTGTGAAAGAACAACAATAAGTCCTAGTTACTCGCAAAAACCCCTGACACAAAGATACATAATAACATGATCCATTAATAAATGAAAAAACAATTGCAAATCAAAATAATTTTGAAAAAATATTTTTTTCAGCGAAGCCCAAGTTGCTGAAAAGTAATGTTGAGCCCCGATGGATCCGATGGCAAAGTGTGGTCAAAAATTTTAAATTTATATTAAATAATTAATGAGACACTTACGGATAATATAAATGTATCTTATACTGAGATAAACTACAGCAAAGGCAAACAGCCCCCCCCTCAAAAAAGGCTGTTGCCAATGTAAACAAACAGTGTAAAAACACCAGAAAACATGACTCCAGGCACTGAAAAAACTGGCCCGGAATCAGTCATCAAATTACACTCTATCTGATGCAAAACAGAGACTCCCAGGGGAGAATCTGCAGAACATCAGATGGAAGATGCAGAACACAAACGTTATACACCCATGGGTGAAAACGTAACTATGGGGAAAATAACAGAAAATATTCTGTAACCAAGCAACTCTCCCAGGAAATTTTAGAAATGAAATTTCTCAAAAATATGCCAAAAGCATGGGAGAATTGCAAGGGGGGACTTTAGAAGGCTAGGGGAGAGGAAACACTGAATAAGCAGTGCAACATTTAGCAAGAATGACAACAAGAGGCCCATGCCTCGAAAATAGGCAACTTAACATAATCTCATCAAAAAATTTTAAGTACAGCCCTGATTATTTTTTGTCACTTCTTTTTCCTCTCCTCCTTCTATCCTCCTTAGAATCACATTTTCTCCAAAAATTACGTGCCTGGCATCCTTTAAACTGAGATTTACAAGCACAAAGATCAGTGAGATGTTGACTGATGAAGGGCCAAACAGAGAATGATAATTGGCGCCAATTTCGGGACGTCTGCGTCACTGCGCATGCGCAGTAGAGGCGTAGTATGGAGGTCCTTTAGGACATGATTTCTTTTTGTTTTGGATGCAAATTTTGGGGATTGGGGGGCAAAATTTGTGTTTGGCCCTGGTTTTGTTAGAGTTAGCACCAGCTAAGTCTGGGTCATTGGTACAGTATAAAAATACAAACAGTGTAAAACACCAGAAAACATGACTCCAGGCACTGAAAAAACTGGACCGGAATCAGTCATCAAAATTACACTCTATCTGATGCAAAACAGAGACTCCCAGGGGAGAATCTGCAGAACATCAGATGGAAGATGCAGAACACAAACGTTATACACCCATGGGTGAAAACGTAACTATGGGGAAAATAACAGAAAACATTCTGTAACCAAGCAACTCTCCCAGGAAATTTTAGAAATGAACTTTCTCAAAAATATGCCAAAAGCATGGGAGAATTGCAAGGGGGGACTTTAGAAGGCTAGGAGAGAGGAAACACTGAATAAGCAGTGCAACATTTAGCAAGAATGACAACAAGAGGCCCATGCCTCGAAAATAGGCAACTTAACATAATTTCATCAAAAAATTTTAAGTACAGCCCTGATTATTTTTTGTCACTTCTTTTTCCTCTCCTCCTTCTATCCTCCTTAGAATCACATTTTCTCCAAAAATTACGTGTCTGGCATCCTTTAAACTGAGATTTACAAGCACAAAGATCAGTGAGATGTTGACTGATGAAGGGCCAAACAGAGAATGATAATTGGCGCCAATTTCGGGACGTCTGCGTCACTGCGCATGTGCAGTAGAGGCGTAGTATGGAGGTCCTTTAGGACATGATTTCTTTTTGTTTTGGATGCAAATTTTGGGGATTGGGGGGCAAAATTTGTGTTTGGCCCTGGGTTTTGTTAGAGTTAGCACCAGCTAAGTCTGGGTCATTGGTACAGTATAAAAATATTAAGTAATAATAATTACAGAAACTATGCCAAAAGCATGGGAGAATAGCAAGGGGGGACTTAAAGGACAGGGAGAGAGGAAAACACTGAAAAATCAGTGTAACTAAATAATCAGAATGACAACAAAATGGCTGCTGCCTCGAAAATAGGTAACTTAACATAATTTCATTAAAAAATTTTAAGTTACAGCCCTGATAATATTCTGTCACACATTTTTCCTCTCCTCCTTCTCTATCCTCCTTAGAATCACCATTTCACTAATATTTATGTGTCTGGCATCATTTAAACTGAGATTTACAAGCACAAAGATCAGTCAGATGTTAACTGATGAAGGGCCAAACTTAGAATGATTAGTGGCGCCAATTTCGGAACGTCCTTGACACTGCGCATGCGCAGTAGAGGTGAAGTGTGGAGGGCCATTCAGGACATGTTTTCTTTGGTTTTAGATGCAAATTTTGGGGATTGGGGGGCAAAATTTGTGTTTGGCCCTATATTTTAAGAGTTAGCACCAGCTATGTCTGGGTCATTGGTACAGTATAAAAATATATATTTATATTTTCATCAAAAAGACAGTTGAGGCATTGCAGTTACATCTGGTGAATGATTTCAGAGGTAGTTGGGTGTCTGACAAGCACACATTCCACGCACTGAGCTGTAGAAGACATGGATGTTCAGTCAGAGACTTCACCACATTCAGTCCAAAACCTCAATACCTTGTAAAACCTCTTCGGTTCGTGAGACAAGCACGGATCTGACATGGCATACTCCTCACCAAACATCCAATATTAGCTTGACTGATGTTATTCTATTCTTCCTGCAGTGTAGCAGCGAGTTCCTGGACATTGGTAGGGGGCTGTTGGCATTGTTGTAGGCACCTGCCAAGCATATCCCAGATGTGATCGATAGGTGGAAGGTCTGGACATAGTGCTGGCCAAGTCAGTGTAGCAATGTTCTGCTCCTGAAGGAACTCTGTAGCAACATGGGCCCTGTGTGCTCTTGAATTGCCATCTTGGAAAATGAATTGACGGCTGTGACGTCGTGCAAATGGCACCACATGAGCTGCTAACATGTTGTCACGGTAGTACTGCCCTGTGACATGCCCTTGTTTGACATGCAATGCTGTTCTGCTGTCATGGTTATGCCTCCCCACACCATAACCGATCCAACACCAAAACGATTGTGCTGCCTAAGGGTTGCATCATGGTATCATTCATTCCGCTGCCGCCACACTGTTTTGCCTGTCATTAAAGTCGAGAGTGAACCATGATTCATCGGTGAACATGACGTTGCTCCACCAACGATTGTCCCAGCGCTGTCGTGCTGCACACCAATTATGCCTTGCTGCGACATGATGTTCAGTCAAACGTGGAATTATTCGAGGTCGTCCAGCCAGGGATCAAAATAAGTGGTATTGCATCGCATTTCGCTATGCAAAATGCAGGAAAAGCTATGTAATCATTAAATATGCATAACGAAATGCAATGCATGTTCTCAAGTTCTATATCATGGTAGACAATGGGCTACTGCTACTTGTCCGGTAGAAAGAGGATGGCTCAATGGCAAATTAGCAGTTCATGGACCACCAGGTAGAATACCTGGTGGTCCATGAACTGCCGATTTGCCTCCAAGTCCTCAAGTATCCACTCAAGAAAAAAGGTAATTGGGGATAGATGCCTACTCACATGCTGGCAGAGTACCAAATCAGTGTGCCTGCACCGTGTTTTTTTCTTCAAGTAGGCCTCCCACTAATATGTACATGTAACTAAGTGTCAAATGCTTTCTAGAGAAAAAAAGGCACTCATCATTGTTTATTGAATTTGAAACATAAAAGTTCTATAGAATTTTCATAAAATGCTGTACATTTTTTTTGAAAATGTATAGCATTTCGCTATGTAAATAAAAAAAAAATGTATAGCATTTTGCTATGCAAATAAAAAAAAAGTATTTTGATCCCTGTGTCGAGCATACAAATTCTAGCTGTGTAGGCAATTTCGGATAGTCTGACCACTGACTCGCACAGCTGATGCTCGATGCAGCTGCTGTCCAATTTCTGAGGCACTTTGATGGTGGTTCAGTAATGCTGCAGTTCGGATGAAATGATCCTGCTTAGCAGTTGTCGCACTTGGACAACCTGACCGACGTCTGTCATCAACACTGCCTGTCTGATGGTAGCGTGACCACAACCTGCTAATCACTGATTGAGTAACATTGAGAATTTGAGCCACTGCAGTCTGTCTGTTGCCAGCTTCCAACATGCCAACGGCACGTAAACGTTTGTCACGTGTCAGTCTTCGCATACCTCAAAAGTTACATTTCGACCAGAAACTATTGATGAACAAGTTTATACCAAGAAACGAATGATGAGACCTCCAAAAAAGCCTGTCCAGTACAAATGAAAATTTCAAAACATACCCCATAGACATTAATGCGGTGCTTGTGAGAAAAACCTGCACAAAGTTTTTGTAGGCTGGTGACATTCCTGATCCACACTAAACTTGGTAACATATTGATGTGTCCAATCACATGTATCCAATACCATTTTCCGAAAATATCAACATCAGTCTGGATATCCCCGACTTTTTTTACTAGTATATACATGCAAGGTGCAAGTGGTTCACTAAGAAGGGGACAAAGTTGGGGTTTGGGCTTTTATCCGTAGTTCTATACACTACTAAAGTTATCATCCAGAAACCATAAGAATTGAAATTTTCTAAGTTCAAAAAAGTCGAAAAAGGCCCATAACTCTAGAAATGAAAGTGTCAATGACACTGTAGCTCAACTTGTCAAGACAAAGACATGTACATGTATAGTATGTGACACAGCAATGACAAACATCTAGGTAATGACCTGATAACAAAGGTACATATAAAGTATTGTAACGGTCTGTACATAAATACTGACCGTTGCCTGTAACAAATGTATAGGTAAAGTATTGTAAAGGTGGGTGACAGTCAGATGCTGAACTAGAAAAAATCTTTGAGTCCCAGAGTGGGTCTGACTGAACCCCAAAATATTTGTTCTCATAGCACAGTGATAACAAAGGCACCCCAAAACACACTCGTTCCTGTCCCAAGGTGAAAACAAAAGTACTCAAGAAGTTTTGTGAAGATCAGTTCATAAATACGAGCTGTATAGAACTTGTGACAAAAAACTGATTGGACCTAATTTCGGTACAAAATGGCCACTGGCAGCCATCTTGAATTTTGGACCGTACCCAGAAACACTCATTCTCATCCCAAGGAGATAACAAAGGTACCCAAGAAGTTTTGTGAAGATCGGTTCATAAATACAGCCTCTACCCTGAGCCATATTGACATGTGTGCTTACATTGTGTAAGTTGCACTGAATAAATCAAAGTTCATCTAATTTGCATAATTTCTGCACAAAAAAAAACCCCTTACAATATGTGATGTATTCCATGTTACTAAACATTCATACAAAAATTTATTAAAATCAGAACTTTCATACAGAAGTTCTATACAAAAGACTGATTGCACTAATTTTGGTACAAAATGGCTGCTGGTGGCCATCTTGAATTTCGGACCACACCCAAAAACACTCGCTCTCATCCCACGGTGATAACAAAGGTACCCAAGAAGTTTCGTAAAGATTGGTTCATAAATATGGCCTCTAGTCTGAGCTGTATAGAAGTTGTGTATAAAAAACTGATTAGACCTAATTTTGGTACAAAATGGCCACTGGCAGCCATCTTGAATTTTAGACCGCACCCAGAAACACTCGTTCTCGTCCCAAGGTGATAACAAAGGTACCCAAGACATTTCGTGAAGATCAGTTCATAAATACAGACTCTAGTCTGAGCCGTATTGACATGTGTACTTACTGTGTGTAAGTCGCACTGAAAAAATCAAAGTTCATCTAATTTGCATAATTTCTGCACGAGAAAAAAACCCGTATTATATGTGATGCATCCCATGGTACTAAACATTCACACAAAAAAATTATTCAAATCAGGGCTTTCATATGGAAGTTCTGTGCAAAAATCTGATTGCACCTAATTTTGTACAAAATGGCTGCCATCGGCCATCTTGAATTTCGGACCGGACCCAAAAACACTCGTTCTCATCCCACGGTGATACCAAAGGTACCCAAGAAGTTTCGTAAAGATCGGTTCATAAATACGGCCTCTAGCCCAAGCCGTATTGGCATTTGCACTTACAGTGCTGAAAGTAACCCCCAAAAACATCAAAATTAGTCTAAATTGCACAATTTACGTACGAGAAAAAAACCCGTATTATATGTGATGTATCCCATGGTACTAAACATTCATACAAAAAATTATTCAAATCAGAGCTTTCATATGGAAGTTCTGTACAAAAAACAGATTTCTGCATCGTCGGTACAAAATGGCAGCTGGCAGCCATCTTGAATTTTGGACCGCACCCAAAAACACGCGTTCTCGTCCCACGGTCATAACAAAGGTACCCAAGAAGTTTCATAAAGATCGGTTCATAAATACGGCCTCTAGCCCGAGCCATAGCAGCTTGGCACTTACAGCTCTGAAAGTAACACTAAATAAATCAAAGTCAGTCTAATTTGCATAATTTACGCACGAGAAAAAAACCCGTATTATATGTGATGTATCCCATGGTACTAAACATTTATACAAAACTTTATTCAAATCAGAACTTTCATACAGAAGTTCTGTACAAAAAACTGATTTTTGCATCATCGGTACAAAATGGCCACTGGCAGCCATCTTGAATTTCGGACCACACCTAAAAACACTCGTTCCCGTCCCAGGGTCATAACAAAGGTACACAAGAAGTTTCATAAAGATCGGTTCATAAATACGACCTCTAGCCCGAGCCATAGCCAATTGTTGACGTACGGACAGACGGACAGACGGACAGACGGACGACGGGCCATGACAATAGCTCAAATTTGACTTCGTCAAAGTTGAGCTAAAAATGATTGGACAAAACCTGTTACTTGTGAATATCCATTCCCCATGATGGTCCATCAGCATACCA
The DNA here is from genome assembly GCA_031216915.1 of Pictodentalium vernedei. Taxonomy (NCBI): domain Eukaryota; kingdom Metazoa; phylum Mollusca; class Scaphopoda; order Dentaliida; family Dentaliidae; genus Pictodentalium; species Pictodentalium vernedei. Next base: position 161,559,455 of record CM062293.1, read on the forward strand.
AAGATTATTCAAATACAACAAGCACTGACCGAGATACAGAGGTCTAAAGTTGTTACAGGCGGATGGCTGGACAAATGGATGGATGAATGGACGGATGAATGGACAGACCCCACTGCTAGATCCCCCACAAACTGCGTTTTGGAGGGGGATAATAATACATAATTTTGAAACTTACTACGCTTCTTAAGTATGGTATTCTCACAAGAAAATATAAAATTGGTTTGAATTTTGGAAACTAGGTGGTCAATGTGGTGTCACTTGAAAACATTGATAAAATAACGTTTTCCAGCAAAAAGGCTCCTTGGGTATATAATTTGAAACGTATAAAGTATACTCAGGTGTTCTGGTAGAATTGTAGATAAGCCTTAAAGGTTCGGATTTTTCGTTCAACCCCCATAGGTTCCAATGATGTCACTTGGGTTGTTAGAGATATGGTTTCCACCAGAAAGTTCTACGGGTATATAATTTCAAACTGTTCAAAGTAGGCACTGGTGTCCAGGCAGGGTTCGTAAAGCAAAGTTTCAAATTTCTTATACCACCTCCAGTGGTTCCAATGGTGCCACTTTTGTCATTAGGGAGTTGGTTTCCAGCAACCAATCAAATATTAATTAATAAACAGTACCAAATTATATGATTTGGTCCATTTACTGACAAAAATAACATCTTTTTTATGCCAAGTTAAAATAATATATCACATATTTCAAGTCAGGGAACCTGGAATTAGTGATTGTCAATTTAACCTGTGATGTACTAAACTGATTCAGTGCCAGGATGATTTGATCGGCCCAGATTACAAAAGAATATCCCTTAAAGTTCTCTCCAATGAATTGCTGTTAATAATGACACACTGTTGGAAGGGCTCTCCCTTTTTCAATAGTGCATCAAGCAACATAATCAAGGTGATCAATAAGCTTAACCTGCTGAGTATTTTCAAAATATTTTTCATCAAATCTAGTTATGGTGGCTTTGTAGAGTCATTAGTAAGAAAGTCCATTTGGTTAATGGTAGAAATTTGGTTAAATTATACTACTGTCAGTGGCAAGAGATGTTGTGTCAAGGGCAGGAATATCTGGCAGCAGCATGTAAAAAGTTAAGTTTGACTACAAAGCTTCCAAACTACTGAACACTTTCTGAAATATGAACAGAATTTAGCATGTTCCAGGAACTCAAAATGTTTGAAGTACAGTTTATTCCCAAGATCAATAACAAGAGGCCCCAAGGGGCCTGAGGGCGCTCACCTGACATGGTAGCCTAAATATCAATCCAGAGAATTGATTTCAACAAGTTGCATCTGCTCCTCCTAAGAAAAGTCTCCTACCAAATATCCAAAGATTCTGACCAGTGGATCTAAAAAAAAAGATTTTTAAAGAATATTCCTCATATTGAACTAAGTTATAATTCGGGCTCTCACAGGGAGCCCATATATGAACCCAGGGACTTGGCTTTAACAAACTTGAATCTCACCCCCCTAAGGATGCTGCACACCAAATATCAAAACATTCCGACTATTGGATCTGAAGAAGAAGATTTTTAAAGAAAGTTAAAAAATTTATAGTAATTTATATATTTTTTATACTTACCAATGACCCAGACATAGCTGGTGCTAACTCTTAAAATATAGGGCCAAACACAAATTTTGCCCCCCAATCCCCAAAATTTGCATCTAAAACCAAAGAAAACATGTCCTGAAAGGCCCTCCACACTTCCCCCCTACTGCGCATACGCAGTGTCAAGGACGTTCCGAAATTGGCGCCATTAATCATTCTAATAACCAGTGCCTGGTAAGCGCTATGTACTCAGCGGGGAGGCAAGAGTTCCCAACTCCTGGGAGGGCCATCCCCGTCTGGGTCATTGGTAAGTATAAAAAATATATAAATTACTATAAATTTTTTAACATTTTTATACTGTACCAATGACCCAGACATAGCTGAATAGTAAAAAGGCTGGAGGGCCAAGGACATAGAGCAAAATGGAATACGCTCAATAAAATAAAATAGAGTCATCCCCTCAAGAAGTAATAGGCCTTACATGTATCTTTCTTATTTATGATAAATTAGAAAGATACAACACCTTCCAAAATTGAGCTTCATACATCCATGTACTCTATTAATATCCAATATAATCCTTATACTAATAATTTTTAAAGTAAGCCAATAAATAAAGTAAGTCTAGAGAATAGAGACTCTTATACTCCTAAAAGTGTCTGAGGATTGCATAATCATGTCCGTTGACATATGCAATATTCAAAAGCTGTACTTTAAAAACTAAGACTTGAATGAATTTTAAAAACCTAAACTTCTCACTAAACAACCATCCCAATAACAGCTCAGAATTACTAACTCCGGAGGAGGTATCCCCTTGTTTTCATAGTAAAACAGGTGACCCAAGGGAACACCCCCCCCCCCCCCCCCCCTCCTTTTTCTTGCCCTGGGTCAAATAGCCCAGAGCGAAGAGGGTAGCAGAACGGAGACACTGCCGAAACAGACAGCCTACCTAGCTATAGTAGCAACTGTTAAGTGAATGACATTCTGAGCAGTAGATAATAGACCTAACAATAGAGGCCTCCAGAAATGGACTCGATATTTCTGAGATAAAATTCATGAATGTGGATGGCTGAGCGCAATGAGCGGCCTTCAAAAATCTATAATAGCGACACTATTAATGTAAGCCCAAGAAGTAGAAGAACTCTTACTTCATCAGCCGAAATCTTAAGCACAACTGCTAAGTCAATGATATACCATAAGCAGTACCGATAGTTAATAGAATCCATTAACAATAAAATGGAGCGTAACGTCCTTCTACTAGGCATCAAAGACAGAAGCTTACGCCCATAGTAATAAACAGATATCTGTTTATAAATACATAAACTGTACCCGGAAAGAGTAAAGGCCTATGCCCATACGAAGACGGAAGGACCTTAAAATAATAGGTTCCGGATAATAGGAGCCTAACTCTTATGCAAAAATTCAACCTAAATAGTAACGGAAGTAGTGATTCCGAAACTATGAAAGTGAAAATCATCCATCGATAGTGCATGAAACTCACTGACTCTACAGTAAAAGAGAAACCAACAGAATTACTGTCTAAAAGGTCAGAATTTGAAAACTACTGTTTCCAGAGGCTCAAATGATTACTTAGCTAAATAAGAACCGAAGTTAAAATCCATATAGGAATTTAATCTAAAGATTCTAGGTCTATTTATCAAAAAGTTACTAACTGACTTAGATAAAGAGACAAAAGACTCAATTGTAAACTATCGTAGAGTGCATAGGTATGAGGTAACATAAACCTATAACCTAAATAATAACAGGCTGCAGTAGATCTTGTGAAACAAGTATACTAAAAAATTGCAATGAGTAGTATGGGGGGATCAACAATATGAACATAATGATCCCTACACCACGACGGAAGAGCCTCCACTTTAGCCGCATAGTATAGCGAAGAAGAGGATCTCCTATAGTAAGAAATCGCGTCCAAAGCTCGTCCAGTACAGTGCTTACAATGCAATACGGACCACACAATGGAATACATGAAGGTTGCGACCTTGCGGGTTGTGATAAAGATGACACGATTTACCCAGTGAAAAAAGATCCTCACATAGAGGAAGATTTCACGTTAAGACCCACAGTAGACAAGAGAGTAAATTACCCATGATCTCTGTGAAGATAGAGATGCTATCAACAGAAATGTATTGTGGTTGTTTATCTTAGCAATACCTGCTGAAACAACAGCGCCGGAGGATACGCGTATCCTATCATTCCGTCCTATAGATCAATAGAGCGTTAACCACATTAACTCAGAGATCTGGACAAGCCAACACATACGTCTGCAATTGATTAGCAAGCTGTGTCGTAAATAAATCATCATTGGGCGCTCCCATAGATAGCAAATCTGATTGAATACTTGTTTGTTGAGAGTCCATTCTGACAGCAACAAGCGACCCGTAAGAGAACGGGAGTCCGGTAAAACAATCAGACAACCCGGAATATGACGGACCAAAACAGAACTTGGTGTACTATAACCAACAGACGGATTCTTTCCATTAAATTGAATAACGGAAACGAAAGAGTGCCTCCCTGGTTCCAGAGATACGCCACTACTGTCGAATTAAAGGACAGGATTTGGGCATGCGTTTCTGAATAATGTTCATGCAATGACATAAAGCAAGCCTAAAAAACATTATTCCGCGGAAGAAAACTGATTGCTAAGAGACTGCGGAACCCAAAGACCCTGGCACTTCGAATCCGTAGGGATCAGTATTATATCCCAATCTGTTTGACTGGCAACCGTCATAACAGCCACACTCGGGTCCGGCAACTGCGGTGGCACTCTCTGAGTCAACCACCGAATGTTTGCCCCAGTCTGAATCTCTTGTAACACTAGATAGACAAGAGAACGTGTAAATCGAGCAATTCATGGATTGCTGAAAAGTTGCCGTCGAAGAGAGGCTTCTCCGAGAACGAAGCGACTCTGAGAGAGTTCTTAACCTTACTATCCACGCGTGTGGATGTAGCTAGGGCTGCGTCACGTCTAACCAACTCCAATCAGCCACTGAAGGGCGGAGTTATACGTGAACAAACTACTGCCCTCAAAAGAAATTACATTGAGAATAATATCCCGTAAATCTTTTCTTGAAGACGTAATGATAACGCCTCAGTAAGGCGGATTACGTATGATAAAGCGTCTAAGTTAAGTCTACTATACATCATGTCGTTTCCAACATTGAAATTGGAAAAGACATAAACTGCGAAAAAGAATATATGCAGTCTTTAACCACACCGTCTAGACGCATATGAACTCTCGGTATGCCCTGCTCTGCCAAAATAAACTATTCGTATAAATGATAAAATGGCAGAAATGAGCAACACGGACAAGAAACTAAAGTATCATGCTTGGTAGCAGGCTTGTATATATATATATATAGCGTCGAAAAATAAAACACATGTTGTAATGACAATATTGGACTGCGTCGGTAAGTCAGGGACAATGTCCCTGAACCAATCGAAAAATCCGAGTCCAATGACGCTATAAGTCTCTTATCCAAGATCGCAGCAATGAAGTCCGAAATAACAATCACTGGAAGATAATGCCAGAAGATATGAAAGGCAGCTTCCGATACTACTAAAGGGAAAACTCGAAATCTTTCGAATCCCTTTCGCCATCCTGTCGGACCCTATAAAGCGTTCGGTCGTCCGTACCTGATGCAACCGCGGACCGCACCGACCCAGCGCCGTCGGATAATTCCTGATTCGACCGAGAACTGTCAATTGCTGGGATGCTGCGAAACAACTGTGCTAACTCGGATAGCACGTCCGTCACTGAGGCCTGAGGAGAAGCGGTCTTACGATGCATTGCCGCTGGAAGCTCCGTGATCGTTACCCCGTGCACACTACCAATATGCGAGCGAACGGAGTGTATAGGCCTCGTGTCCCTTGGCTACCGGATGGCGCGACCTATTCGCCGTGGAATCACTGAATGACGAAACTGATCAGATACTCGAGGTCACGTAGCCAATGTGCGGTCGTGTGCCCTGCTGTGAGGATGAGGAAGCATTAAGGACAGTCTCTTGGACTGCCAATATAACGGAGCGTCCCGACCGACGGACATATGCTCCGAATGTAAAATATCTGAACCACAACATGCGGTCCCCTATGTTGTTGGACGAGAGAGGGACCTCTCTCGCTCACAGCCCGGACGGACCTGGACCAGCCAGGAACCGGACTAACAGGCTTCCTCCGATCTGTCCTCAATCTGCCGTCACTGGGTGAGTACTAAAGTAATTAAAGTGCTCGCATCACCCAAATCTCCTTCCTAGACCGCAACGGACGAACCCGGCAGCCGAACCATTCGATGAATGTACGCTACACCGGGTGAGCTAGCGAATGTCACTCCGTAGGCGATAGACATATTCCATGAGCACTTATTGCCGCTAGCTCTTCATTAACTATGACGACAGAGGCACACTTTTGAAAGACATCTCCATAACTCTGCGAACAAGAAACCAGAAATGCTTGGTTATAGCAAGCATAAAATAATAATATATATAGCGTCGTTCAATAATTCGAAAGTTTGTGTGACATTATTGGACTATGTCGGAACTGAGGGACGATGTCCCTGAACCGAACCAAAAATTTCTAAGTCCACCGACGCTATCAGTTTCTTATCTGGCATCGCAGCATTCTGGTCCGACGAAAGAAGCTGTAGAAGACCAAGTCAGATGACATACACAACAGCATATGTTGTTCCGAAAGGGAAAGCTCGAAATCCTCCAAATCCCTTTCGGTATCCCGTCTGACCGGATGAAACTTTCGGACGTCCGTACCCGCTTCCGCGGAGCGTCCCGACCCAGCATCGTCGGATAAAAAATATGCGACAGATTCAGTTGATGCTGGGATGCTGCGATAAACTGTGCTATTAAGGAAAGCACGTCCATTCCCGAGGCCTGTGCAGTAGCGGTCTTACGATGCATTGCCGCCGGAAGCTCCGTGTACGTTGACTCCCGCACACTTCCTATGCGAACGTCCGGAGTCTGCAGGCCTCTTGTCCCTGGCTACCGGATGGTGTGACCTGGTCGCCGAAGAATCCTTGATCGGCGAAGCTGGAAATATATCGGCGGTCACGCAGCCAAGGAGCGGTCGTGTGCGCTGACGAGAAGAGGAAGCCTTAGCAGTCTCCGCAGACTGCCTATACAACGGAGCGTCCCGAGCAACGGACGTATGCTCCGCTTGCGACACATTTTGTACCACAACATCTGGGGCCAGATGTTGTTGAACGAGAGAGGGGCCTCTCTCGCTTGCCGTCCGGATGGACCGGAACGAGCTATGAACCGGACTAAAAGGCTTCCTCCGTTCTCCCTCCGATCCGCCGTCACTGGGTGTGCATTAGGTTAATTTATAGTGCTCGCATCACCCCAAAATTCCTTCTAGACCGCAACGGACGAACCCGGCTGCCGAACCATTCGGTGAATGGACGCTACACCGGGCGAGCTAGCGGACATCAAAGGCCGTCGAACCTACTAGGGTCCTCTTAGGCAATTGGCGTATTTACATGAGCACTTTTCCGCTAGCCCTTCATTAATTGTGACGACGGAGGCACACTGTTGGAAGACATCACAGATACATCACCCTAATCTTGATCGTCTGAAATAGAAATTGATAAAGTAGAGTGACCCTGCGGGGAAAGGACCTGAGTGTCCAAATCCCCAATAACATACCGTGACATACGCTTCCCATATTGTCATCGAAATTCTACGATACAGAACAGGAGTTAATGCGAGTACACTGACCACATACAGAATGATTATAAAGTCAGAGGAAGACTTCCTCTTAATACAATTGATCAATATCCTTTCAATGTGAAAAGAAAACAAGTCCTGGTACTCGCACTAACCCCTGGCAATCAAAATACATAATAATAATATGATCCATTAATATAGAAAAAATAATTGAAATCAAAATATTTTGAAAAAATATTTTTTCAGAACAGCCCAAGTTTCTGAAAAGTAACGTTGAGCCCCAATGGATCCCAAGCCTAAGTGTGGACAAAAATTTTAAAAATATTTTAAACAATTTATTCAACACTTACGAACAATAATAATGTATCTAGTTATGATTAAAATAACATCAAGATATTATTTTCCAGAAATCCCCCCCCTCACACAGAGGGCTGTTGTAAATGTAAACAATGAGTGTAAAAACACTAAAATAAGACTCCAGGCACCCAGGCCTGAAATCAGTTACCAAAAATACACTATCTGATGCAAAACAGAGACTTCCAGGGAAGAAACTGCAGAACATCAGATGGTAGATGCAGAACACAACGCTTAACCACCCGTAGGTGAAGACGTAAACATGGGGAAAAGAACAGAATTCATTCTGTTATTCAGCTAAAACTCCCAAGAAAAATTAGTAATAATAATTACAAAAACTATGCCAAAAGCATGGGAGAATAGCAAGGGGGGACTTAAAGGACAGGGAGAGAGGAAAACACTTAAAAAACAGTGTAACTAAATAATCAGAATGACAACAAAATGGCTGCTGCCTCGAAAATAGGTAACTTAACATAATTTCATTAAAAAATTTTAAGTTACAGCCCTGATAATATTTTGTCACACATTTTTTTCCTCTCCTCCTTCTCTATCCTCCTTAGAATCACCATTTCACTAATATTTATGTGTCTGGCATCATTTAAACTGAGATTTATAAGCACAAAGATCAGTCAGATGTTAACTGATGAAGGGCCAAACTTAGAATGATTAATGGCGCCAATTTCGGAACGTCCTTGACACTGCGCATGCGCAGTAGGGGCGAAGTGTGGAGGGCCTTTCAGGACATGTTTTCTTTGGTTTTAGATGCAAATTTTGGGGATTGGGGGGCAAAATTTGTGTTTGGTCCTATATTTTAAGAGTTAGCACCAGCTATGTCTGGGTCATTGGTACAGTATAAAAATATTCCTCATTTTGAACTAAGTTTCAATTCAAGCTCCCATAATGAGCCCAAATATGGACCTAGGGACATGGCTTGAACAAACTTGAATCTTACCCCCTAAGGATGCTGCATAAAAAAAATCAAAAGCATTCATCTGCTGGATCTGAAGAAGATTTTTAAAGAAAATTCCTAATTTTGAACTAAGTTGTCATTCGGGCTCCCATAGCGAGCCCAAATGTGAACCAAGGGACTTGGCTTGAACAAACTTGAATCTCAGCCCCCTAAGGTTGCTGCATGCCAAATATCAAAACATTCCGACTGCTGAATCTGAAGAAGAAGATTTTTAAAGAAAAATTCCTCATATTGAATATGTTATAATTCGGGCTCCCACAGGGAGCCCAAATATGGACCCAGGGACTTGGCTTTAACAAACTTGAATCTCCCCCCCCCCCCCCCCCACCCCCACCTAAGGATGCTACACACCACATATCAAAACATTCCGACTGCTGGATCTGAAGAAGAAGATTTTTTAAGAAAATTCCTCATTTCGAACTAAGTTACAATTCAAGCTCCCACAGTGAGCCCAAATATGGACCTAGGGACATGGCTTGAACAAACTTAAATCTCACCTCCCTAAGGGTGCTGCATACCAAATATCAAAACATTCAGACTGCTGGATCTGAAGAAGAAGATTTTTAAAGAAAATTTCTCATTTTGAACTAAGTTATCATTCGGGCTCCCCAAGTGAGATCTAATATGGACCTAGGGACATGGCTTGAACAACCTTGAATCTCACCCCTCCCCCTCCCCCTCCCCCCTAAGGATGCTGCATACCAAATATCAAAATATTCTGACTGGATCTGAAGAAGATTTTTAAAGAAAATTCCTCATTTTGAACTAAGTTATAATTCAGGCTCCCACAGTGAGCCCAAATATGAACCCAGGGGGCCAATTTGGACAAACTTGAATCAGATCCAACCCACAATGTTGCATACCAAATATCAAAAGATTCTGCCTGCTGGATCTGGAGAAGAAGATTTTTTAAGAGATTTGCCTGAAATGCACTAAGTTCGAATTTGGGCTTCTATAGTGAGCCCAAATATAAATCCAGGGGGCCGATTTGAACAAACTTGAATCAGATCCACCCCACAATGTGGCATACCAAATATCAAAAGATTCTGCCTGCTGGATCTGGAGAAGAAGATTTTTAAAGAAATTTGCCTGAAATGCACTAAGTTCCAATTCGAGCTTCTATAGTGAGCTCAAATATGAACCCAGGGGGGTCGATTTGAACAAACTTGAATCAGTTCCGCCCCACAATGTTGCTTACCACATATCAAAAGATTCTGCCTGCAGGATCTGGAGAAGAAGATTTTTTAAGAAATTTGCCTAAATTGCACTAAGTTTGAATGTAGGCTTCTATAGTGAGCCCAAATATGAATCCAGGGGGCCGATTTGAACAAACTTGAATCAGATATACCCCACAATGTGGCATACCAAATATCAAAAGATTCTGCCTGCTGGATCTGGAGAAGAAGATTTTTAAAGAAATTTGCCTGAAATGCTCTTAGTTCAAAATCGGGCTCCTATACTGAGCCCAAATATGAACCCAGGGGGCTAATTTGAACAAACTTGAATCAGATCCACCCTACAATGTTGCATACCAAATATCAAAAGATTCTGCCTGCTGGATCTGGAGAAGATTTTTTAATGTTTTTCCCATTGCCTACAGTGTTAAAAAGTGCTGACTCGGCACTTTTTCAAAGTCCCGAAACTGTACCCTATGATAAAACTGATGGCAATTTTTTTTTACCAATCCTTTCTGTTGGCCCCAAGAAAGCTCCACACCAAATAAAAATTCTCACTGCCGTGCAGTTTTGGAGATATGGGCGTTTTAATTTTTTTCTATTTTTAGCTCCCATGGTTCCCACGGGGCTATGGGAAAAAAAATTCTGCATAAATTAGGTACTTATGACCCAATAAGCACTCATGTAAAATTTGGTTCAAATCGGCCTCGCGGTTTGGAAAATAGAATTTGGGGCGGGGCCAAAATTTTTGCCCCTCCTTTAACATCGTCAAATATAGCCCCTCGAACTTCTCTTGAACAAACTTGAGTCTACACCTCAAAAGGAAGCTGCATACCAAATATCAAGTCTCTGCTATTGCTGGTTCTTGAGAAGAAGATTTTTTAAGAATTGGAGCATTTTTGCCACATCCAATATGAGCCGAAACCTAATTTCACAAAAAATGAAAATGCCCTTATATAACCCTTACTCACATGAAATTTCATTAATATGCGGCCAGTGGTTTGGGAGAAAAAGGCCCAAACACCACCTTCAAGATGGACGATAGACGACGGACGAAAAGTGATCAGAATAGCTCACCCTGACTTTCAGTCAGGTGAGCTAAAAAGCTGCCCTAAACTATGAATATCTACAGTCCATTACCTCTTTCTAAATCATTTAACTTTCGAGTTTGGGAACTGGTTGAAGAGTTCAAGGGCTGATGATCAACCTCTGTTTCTTCCTCTGGAATATCTTCCTCATGCATAAATGAGCCAAGCTCATGTCCTCTATCCCGATTATAAGTGAACTGAGCAGCTAAAAAAAACAATGAAAAGTAATTCATGTGATCAACAAAAACTTCAAATCTAACTATTTATTTATTTATTGGTGTTTAATTCTTAACCTGCAGAGTATTTTCAATATTTTTCATAAAATCTAGTCATGGCTGTCATGATTGTATCTTTCAATGTTCAAGTCCTTATGGTGATGTCAAGTTTTGTACCAAGGAGATTGGCATACCACCAGATATGTTCAGTCTCAATATTTTAGAGAGTAGAGGGACATTTATTATTTCCCAGAAATTTTTTATTGTTAAATGCACCTGAAAATTAAGCCTAAATTTAACAGAATCTCAATGATAAATTCAATAAATGTTCCTATTTGAGCTATATAAAAATAAAAATCTCACTATTCGGAGAAATATAAATTTATAGTAATTTGAATATTCTTAATACTTACCAATGACACAGGCTTAGATGGTGCAACCTCAATATTATTAAGGGCCAAACACAAATTTTGAACCCCCCCCCCCATGCCCCAAATTTGCATACAATACCGAAAATTAAAAATCCCGGCTGGCCCTCCATACTTTTAATACTTGCGCATGTGCAGTACCAAGGATAGAGACCGGAATTGGCGCCAACATCATTCTTCCTAGTTGTGCCAACTGAAGTGATAACTCAGCGGGGAGGTATGAGTGCACACTCATGGGAGGGCCATCCCCGTCTGGGCCATTGGTATTAAAAGATATAAAAATTACTATAAATTTATCATATTTTTATACTAAAATCCAATGGCCCAGGCCCAAACTTACCTGAATCGTAAAAAGGTGGAGGGCCTAGGACTTAAAGAAATAGCAGACCAAAATACAGCTCCTTAGCCTGTATTAGAACTCCCAAGGTGAAAAAGAGATTAAAATTATAAGGAATTACCTATATGTCTCTCTATACAACAATAGAGAAGACATACCACCGAAATAAGGAGCAATATCCAAGTAATTCCCTATTACTTAGCATAAATGATTACGCTAATTGGGTGTAATGAGTCGCCAATTTTAAGGCTAGTCCGGAATAAGACGCTTAAAATTAGAAAAGGCGAGTCCGAGAGTGAGAGACTAACGTCCACAAACACACACCATATATAATGTAACAAGCTGTACATAAGATCAGAATAATCTACAGACGATAACAGTTTCACGCATAGTTGCACACTTATTAAGGCCAGAAGAGGTAAAGAGAAAATCATCCCCCTCCCCCATCCTTAATTATATTATTATAATTATTATTAATTTATTGGTGCTTAATGCCACATCAGCAGCTGAGGCTATATCGTGGCAATCCCGGTTATTAAAATCGCAAGCTTCTAAACGTATGCCACATCCGGAATACATAGGTCAAAAACGTGTGATATCAATATGTACAACCTTAAACTTGTCCAAATGAATCCCAATGGAAAGTTATCTGATATAACTTATACGCTTCTGAGCCAACCAACAGGCGACCACGTTCAGGTGTACAATTAATTCCAATAATGAACCTCCAAATTGTAACCGCTCAAATATATGAGAATAGGAATACGCCTTGTGTACCGTTATCGTTTGAAGACTGGATTCAGAACATTATAAATTTAAAGTAATTTGTATATTTTTTTATACTTACCAATGGCCCAGACTAGCTGATGCACACTCAAAGTTATCAAGGGCCAAACACAAATTTTGAACCCCCCAATCCCCCAAATTTGCTTGCAAAACCAAAAATTAAAAGTCCTATCTGGTCCTCCATACTTTTACTCTCTGTGCATGTGCAGCCGTCAGGAAGTGACCGGAATTGGTACCAACATCATTCTTAGTAGAAAAGAGTACTACATAATAACTCAGCGGGGAGGTATGAGTGCCCACTCATGGGAGGGCCATACCCATCTGGGCCATTGGTAAGTATAAAAAATTTACAAATTCCTTTAAATTTATAATATTTTTATACTATAACTCAATGGCCCAGACTAGCTGAATCGTAAAAAGGCAGAGGGCCTAGGAATTCAGAATTAGTAGACCAACATAGTTCAAAGCCTGTAATCCAAGGTGAAAGGAAATTAAATTTAAAAGTAATTACATGTATGTCTCTCTATACAGTAATAGAGAAGACATACATAAATAAGGAGCCAAATTCCAGTAATTCCGTATTCTTAGCATGCAGACTATGCTAATTGGATGTAACAAGTTCCCAATTTTTAAGGCTAGTCCGGACTAAGCCCCAAAAATTAGGATGGCGAATTTGAAAAAAGAGAGGATATCCCCCACAAACATATGCCATATACAATAAAACACAAGCTGTATCCAGGATATAATCTACAGACAAAACCGCTGCACTCATAGTTAAACACTTATCAAGCCAGCGGAGAGGTAAAAAATCACTCACCCCACCCCCCCCCCCTCTTTTTGAAGGAATCTTCTTCAAAAAGAAAGAGGGGAGCGCTCTGGAATCAGTAAAAGCGACACCAAATAACAATATAAATATTCGTCGAACAGGCACCCAGGTATTAATTATTATTAAGAAATTGGTGCTTGACGCCACTTCAGAAGCTAAGGCTATTGTGGCGATCCCGCTAATTAATATCGCTCGCTTGTAACGTATACCGGAGTCGGCATATGCAGATAGGTCGAAAACCGGTGATATAATATATAACACACACATGTCCAATAGAATCACAATGACAATCTTTGGAGAGTAAACACATTTCCGAGGTAACCCACAGGCGAGCACATTCAGATGTACAATAAATTCCAGTAAATAACACTCCCAGACGTGAACTATCTAATATCTAGGTTCCTAGAAATGTGTGAATATACTAGAGTCTAAGACAAGTTGTATTCGATTGGGTACCGAAATGAATAGAAACCTGGATCTAGAAATGGAACGAGCTATGATTAACGGACTCGTAACGGACCACCCCAAAATAATTCATTGTTTCTAAGCTCCACAGGGTTCATACAAAAATTTGCTCACAAAGTTCAAGGGTTTTTCAAGGGCTTCTTTCTTTTTTTTTCAAGGGCTACATATACTATTCAGCTTGTTGTATGAGCTCTAAAAATCTAAGATTCATGTGACACGGATCTGACTTTGGAAGTCAGGAAGTACTGGTACCCAAAGTGTGATCTGTGTTACAGTAATCTTGGTAAAACGTTCCATACTTTTTTATGTTTTTTTTTAACTGAGCGACACGAGCGCAACAAACAAGTAAAAGGCGGGTACACATATATTTACAATGCCCAGGAAATAGCTTGGTATTCAAGGGTTTTTCAAGAGATTTCTGAAAGTTCAAGGGTTTCTCAAGGGCTAATTTCAAATTTCAGGGTTTTTCAAGAAAAAACTCATTTTCAAGGGTTTTTCAAGAGCTGTATGAACCCTGCCCCATAACATACAAAAATACATCTGCCTAATAATGCATTTATTATGCGGGTGAGCCTTGAAATCCCGCATGTAATCATCTGAATACCAGTTTACTGACTAGACAGCCTCCCAGGTACCCAAAGGCTATTCGAAGAAATCATATCAACCCCCCCCCCCTCACCCACATTATTTGAATCGATCTTGTGTTAGTCATCAAATAGTATTATGTACAGGAACTGCACGGCTCCCTCACGTCTAACCGACTCCATAATGCCACTAAGAGCGGAGAAGATCAATCCACGGTTTCTGAGATGACAGAGGTGGTACTAGCAGGATTTGCAACGAGACTGTTTGATCTTAAACTGAATCTGCTGAATCAACGGAGTTGGAGGATACGCATATCCTATCATTCCGTCCCATGAGATCGACAGAGCATCTACTGTGTACGCTCAATGATCTGGGCATGACGACATGAACGTCGGTAACTGATTGTTCTGGCGTGTTGCAAACAGATCTATCATGGGACGATCCCACTGGTAGCAAATCTGCCTGAATATTCGCTTGTTGAGAGTCCACTCCGATGGCAACAGGCAACCTTTCCGAGATAGCGAGTCTGCTAGTACATTCAGACGACCCAGTATATGATGGACAGAAAGATGAATATGATGATTCATGACGTATAGGAGAAACCTCTCCGTTAATTCACATAATGGAATTGAATGAGTGCCGCCTTGGTTCCTGATGTAAGCTACTACTGCTGAATTGTCCGAAAAAATTCAGTCACATAAATTCCCTCGCTGTTAATGCGTCTGAGTGCAGACAAAAGCGAGCATAACAACTGACTAATTTTGGTTTGAGTAATGGCAGATGAACCAGATTGTTGTGAGTCTCGAAGCTCATTCCCAAGTGAGTGAACAACTTGGACGGAGCTAGATCCGACTTCTTCTCGTTTACGATGAAACCGAGCCGTCGGAGTAATAGACGCAGACTCTGAACATCGTTCTGAAGTATAATTCTGTTGCCGAAACTCTGCAGAATGTCATCCAAGTAAGTCGATGTTACCGCAGACGAATGAGCTCAGAGGTATGACATTACCGAGTTCATTATTCGAGTGAATGCCCAGGGAGCCAGGTTCAGACCAAAGCACATTGCTCTGAACTGATAAACCTTCCCTTGTACAGCAAACAGCAGGTACTTTCTAAATGCCAGATGTACCAGGGCAGGAAAGTAAGCGTCCTTTAGATCTATGCTTGCCGCATAGTCGTTCACTCGAATGCTCGCACTTACATACCGAATGGTCTCCATATAGAACTTTGGAGCCACGTTAAGCTTGTTTATCCAGCTCAGGTCTATTATCGGTCAGAATGAGCTGTCTGGCTTCGGTACGAGGAACAGTGGACTGTAAAAACCCTGAGAATTTTGATTCTCGATGACCTCTATTGCTTCCTTTAATAAGAGAGCCTGTACCTCCGCTAGGAGAGACTCTCTTTTGAAAGTATCCGCCTGAAGATTTGTCCAAAGCGGACATCTTGTTAGTGGGGTTTTGCTCGGAATGATAGCCGTAACCCGTCTGAGACTACACTTCTCACCCACTGATCTTCCGTGACTGCTGTCCAGTTTCTCGCAAAGTTTGATAACCTTCCACCAACTGGCAAGTAATAGAGAGGTCTTGACCATCACTTGTAGGACTTGCGAGGCTTACGAGAGGAGAAACTACGTTCTCCCCGTGAATATCCTCGCCCCGTCAGCTTAGGTGCATCTGACCAATAGTCCCAATCATATTTACGCCCCTTTCCCGAGTCGCTATATTGACGACCTCCAGTGTAATTGTATGAGGGTTTCTTGTACCCTCACGACGAGTTCCCTTTTGATGACTTTGATTTGGAACGTCCTCGCTTACTCCGGTGTACTGAAGCAGGTTGTTGAGACGCTGACTTCAAAAGCAGAGCACTAGATGCTTTCTTAGTAGCTTGTTCGTATATGAACGAAAGCTTGTCATCAAAAATAGTATGTCCGGAGTCTGGAGCAACCCGGAGAGAGCTGTTCACCATGTCATCTATAAGTAATGATGATGCAAGGGCAGCATTATGTCTAATTAAGTCCAGATTAGCCACTGTCAGGACGGCGTTATAAGTGGCATACATGATTGCCCTGGAAAGAACTCAAAGAGAGGTACACACATTCTCAAATTCCTTTCCATTGAGATGTTGCACCATAGCTCTAGTAAGGTGATCTGCATAGGACATTGCGTCCAAATGCGCTCTATTCGATGAAATTGTAGTTTACATTACATCTGAGCGAATACTGAATGATGCAGGTTAAGGATATATTTAAATCCTCGGCCTGCTCATACAAATGCAGTGGAGCTCTCTGCACATCTTCTCCAACCGTTTAAATGAACATGGTCCAAGGAACGGTATATTTATGGAAGATGTTGACAAGAAACCGCTTTTTTCCTCGCACTTGAGAGATTAAATATGGCATCGTCTACATGGCCGAAGGCCTGCGACACCTGCCTAGACTGAACCGGGAAAGAAAGAACTTTTTCCTTCCTCTGTATAAAGTCTGCATCTAGAGACGCCAGCGGTTTCTCTCTTGTTGTCGCAGCTTGCTGATTCGATAGAACTCAGGGTAGTATTGATTGATAAAATCCATCGCAACCATTTGTTGTTCCGAAAGGGAAGGGTAATCTTCTTCCTTATCCCTTTCACCATCCGAGTGAATCATTTGCAAATCTCGGTCCATTACATCTGCGTGAACAGACGATTGGACCAACCCAGAACCGTCTGACAGCTCAGGTTCTGAGTCTGAGGGAGGCTGCTCCTGCACTTGCTGGGATGCTGCGATCCACTGCGCAATCTGCGACAGCAAGTCCATCATCGAGGCCTGTGGAGCAGCGGTTTTCTGTTTCTTAGTCACTTGCAGCTTCTGGGACAGCATTCCAGAGATGGATCTTTTCTCCAAATGTCCCGATGATCGAGGCCTTAGCTCCTTAGCTACCGGATGGTCCGACATCACAGGCAAAGAGTGGTTCCTTCTTCGTGCAGCAGGCTGGATATCCAAAGTTGGGTAGCTAGGATGCGGTTGCGTGTGCGTAATGATCATAGCGGAAGAAGCCGTGACTGTAGCCAAAGCTGCAGTCTAGACGGCAGGTGTGGACGTATGCTCCAGCCCTCGCAAGTTTTTCATAACAACATCTGGCCCCAGATGTTGCTGGGTTAGAGAGGGACCTCTTACGCTTGCGGCCTTATCCGACCTAGCTGTGCCTCCCAACAAAAAACTTGCTGGCTTCCTCCCTAGTTCCATCGTCGCTGGGTGAGCTTGTTTTGTTTTTAAGGTGCTCGCTCTACCCACTACACTTCCTTCGACCGCAACGGACATACCCGGTGTCACGGCTTCCACGGATGGAGTAACCGCTTCACCAGTCGAGCTAGCTGCTGGCAAAGGATTAAAACCACCGCCCAGTGGCCTTATCCTTTGCCTAATATTCAAGAGCACCTTAGCAGCTAGCTCTGTTTGCTCATCAGAGTGCGATGACGGCAGCACACTTTTGGCAGGTGTCACATTACCATCACCATGTTCTTATTCCTCTGAAAAAGAAACTGAAAAAATAAATTGAATGACCTTGCGGCGAGAGTACCAGTATTGGCCTCTCACCGCTAACAATGTACCGTGACACCTGCGTCCAACGTTTGTCATCCCAATCAACACATGTAGGACAAGAATTCGTAGGAGCACATCGACTACAGGCGAGGCAACATGCATGTAAATCTGAGGAAGACTTCCTCGCCTTGCCTTTTGAGCAATAAGCTTTCATGATAATCAAAACAAAGTCGATCAAACTCCCACAAACTCCACAATAAATATATGATAAAGATACGTAATAATCAACAATCAAAATTGAAATCGAAAAATTAAATTCAAAAAAATTTTGACAAAAGCCCAAGTTCCCAAAGGGAACATGAAAAGCCCAAAGGTATCCCGATAGAGCCTAAGAGTGGACAAAATTCCAAAAATTATTGCTACACTACCGGAACATAAATTAATGTACCTTACAACAATCCTACAGTAATAATAACTAAATACTACATATATTTAAGGACGTTGCCAATGTAAACAACGTCAAGAAAAAAACGGAAACAAGACTTCAGGCACAGAACAAAAAGGCTCAAAGTCATTAACAGATTTTAAGCTACCAGATAGATGTAAAGCAAGATCTTCAAACAAAGAAAAAACTAGAAAGTGTTTTAGCACACTAAAACATATGTCTCCCCTTCCTTTTGAGGTCAGAGGTCAAGGTCACATGCAGTTCATCAAGGTAGCCGACATGCGGTTTCATGGTGACACATCCACATGTCAAAAAAAAAAATTCTGGTCTGGACAATTACTCCCTATTTAAAGTACATAAATTTGACCTTGAGGTCAAGGTCACATGAAGGTCATGATGACATGTGGTCTCATTGTGATACATCCACATGTCAATCATCTTAATCCTAGGTCAAAAAACAAAAAGTTCTGATCTGGACAATTATTCCCTATTTGAAGTACATAAATTTGACCTTGAGGTCAGAGGTCAAGGTCACATGCAGTTCATCAAGGTAGTGGACATGTGGTTTCATGGTGACACATCCACATGTCCAAAAAAAAAAAATCTGGTCTGGACAATTACTCCCTATTTAAAGTACATAAATTTGACCTTGAGGTCAAGGTCACATGAAGGTCATGATTACATGTGACATGCAGTCTAATTGCGATACATCCACATGTCAAATATCTAAGTCCTAGGTCAAAAAACAAAAAGGTTCTGGTCTGGATAATTATTCCCTATTTGAAGTACATAAATTTGACCTTAAGGTCAGAGGTCAAGGTCACATGTAGGTCATCGAGGTAGACGACATGCGGTCTCATGGTGACACATCCACATGTCAAATAACCAAGTCCTAGGTCAAAAAACAAAAAAATTCTGGTCTGGACAATTACTCCCTATTTGAAGTACATAAATTTGACCTTGAGGTCAAGGTCACATGAAGGTCACAACATGCGGTCTCATGGTGACACAGCCACATGTCAAATAACCAAGTCCTAGGTCAAAAAACAAAAAAATTCTGTTCTGGACAATTACTCCCTATTTGAAGTACATAAATTTGACCTTGAGGTCAAGGTCACATGAAGGTCACAATGGTATGCGACACACCGGCTCATGGTGATACATCCACGTGCCAAATATCTAAGGCCTGGCTCAAAAGACAAACAAGTTTTGGTCTGGACAAAGTTTCCTTGAAAAAAGCACAAATCTGACCTTCAGATCAAAGGTCAAGGTCACATGAAGGTCACAATGGTATGCTACACACCGGCTCATGGTGATACATCCACATGCCAAATATCTAAAGCCTGACTCGAAATACAAAAAAGTTCTGGTCCAGACAGTTTCCCTTAAAAAAGCGCATAAATCTGACCTTCAGGTCAAAGGTCAAGGTCACATGAAGGTCACTAGGGTACACTGCACACCGGTTCATGGTGATACATCCACATGCCAAGTATCTAAGGTGTAGGTCAAAAGATAAAAAAGTTATGGCCCGGACAAAGTTTGTGTGATGTTTCCCTTAAAAAAACACATATATCTGACCTTCAGGTCAAAGTCACATGAAGGTCACTATGGTACACTGCACACCGGCTCATGGTGATACATCCACATGCCAAGTATCTAAGGTGTAGGTCAAAAGACAAAAAAGTTATGGCCCGGACAAAGTTTGTATGAGAAGAAGAAGAAGAAGAAAGAAGAAGAAGAAGAAGATGTTAAACTCCCAAGAATTTTAATAAAAAATTTCAATAAAAATAAGCCAAAAAGCTTGGGAGTTTAACAGGAGGGTTTCAAGGAAGGATAGGGAAGGAACACTTAACAAACAGTGGATAAATCATTAGCAAGAATGATGACGTCAGGCACATGTCCCAAAATTGGGAAACATGAAATAATTTTGATAAAAATTATAAAGTTACAGTCCTGAACGTTCCTAACCACCGCTGTTCACTTCCATCATCCATTTATGTCCTTGGATCCATCAATTTTACCACTGATTTGCATCTGGCATTCTCAAAAGTGAGATTTAAAAGCACAGATGTCAGTTGAATGTTGCTGAGAATGATGGTTTGCACCAATTTCAGTTCCTTCCTGGATACTGCATATGCGCAGATCTAAAAAGTATTGAGGACCAGACAGGACTTGATTTTTTTGGTTTTGCATGCAAATTTTGGGGATTGGGGAGCAAAATTTGTGTTTGGCCCTGGATGAATTTTTGACTTAGCACCAGCTAGTCTGGGCCATTGGTTGTTGTATAAAAATACATAGCTTACGATCCCTCATTGGAACAAGCTCCGATGAGGGATCATAAGCTATATGTTTGAGACAAAAATTGAAAACATAATAAAATCTGAATGGGGATTTTTGTATGTAGAGCTGGCCGATTTTGTCCTTTATGTTGAGTGAAGGGTTAATGCTATAAATCATCAACGGTGTAGCAATTATTCAGCTATCTATAAGGGCAAGTGATTAATCGGTTAACCAAGGTTTATCCATGTGATTAATTGATCCAGAAAACCCTTTAACTCTTTCAGCTCTATTAATTTTTTCCACTGAACAGATGAAATGCTACGATGTTATACACTGTTGGAAAGGACTTGGGTATATATGATTATGTATGCAACTGGACCTCGCTTTACTACCTGAAAAGATGCTACTTTGTTCTACGAAGCCGAACATGCAGAATTCCTGGAGATAAAATGTTCACCAATGCTGACACCTACATTTTTTTTTTAAAATAAATTAGTTTTCATTCATGGAAAAATATTTTTTAAATTCTGTGACTTTCTAATGGAAATGGAATACTGTAAACACTAAGTCATTTGTCACCAGTCAAGCCTGGAAATAAGCAGACTGTCATCTGCAGAATGAGGTCTCCAGAGGGTGAATTTGGCAATGCTACCCTGCACAGCCTGGAAATAGGTAATCTCATTTTGCAAATGAGATTACCTATTTCCAGGCTTGGTCATCACATCATTATTCTCTAGAAATTTGTAATTGCTTCCACACCTCAAAAAGTGTTGAACACAATATAGCCTAACCTATTGATAGAAATACCAGAGGATAAATTGGCCCACTGTATAGTATAGCACCTGCAAATTCACCCTCTGGAGACATCATTTTGCAAATGAGATTACTTATTTCCAGGCATGGTCACCACATCATTATTCTCTAGAAACTTGTAACTGCTTCCACACCTCAAAAAGTGTTGAACAGAATATAGCCTAACCTGTTGATAGAAGTCTTAAAGTGACATTAAAGAAAAGTTGTTTTGGAAAATTCAGTCAGAAATTAAAATACAGAATTCTACCTGTTGATGGAGATATGCAATAGTTATCTTCCATAGAATGCCCATACATATCATCTTCATCATCATAGTACTCTGAAAAAACATGAAAAGACAATACAAAGACTTTTGTGATTACATGAAAATACAATATAAACTGAATTGATAAGATTAATACAGATGCTGCTATACAGTATGTATTCTTCATTTATTGCTGAATTAGGATTAGTGATGAAATGGTTTGTGAATTTTGTAACAGGTTATTCATTTGGTTTTGCTCTGCCAAACAAGATATCGTTGATTAAATTTTTCTCGTGTTCAACGATGATTGGAACCAGTCACCACAATTGGCCGATTGTGGGAAATTGGATGACAATGGCAACAGCTCCTGGAACATCGGTTCAACTGATTGTTGCCAAACATTTTGTGATGATTCATTAACCGCATTTTATTATCTTCTGGAATTGTTCAATTGTTACTGTAAAATGATGTCTGACTCAATGATACCATTCAATAAAGTTGAGAAAGAACCACAATGTGTATTCTTAATCTGTCTAGATGCCCATTTACGGGATATACAAGTTAAACCACTTATAAAGCTTACAATTGAGCATACTTGCAAAAATCGCCAGTTCATATTGGAAAAGTGAAGGTTGTACTCCATTGACCCAGGTCACAGTAAAATTACCAGGCGTGCGCACTTGGGTGGTAAACGTGGCTCAGAGAGCCACGTTTACCACCCAAGTGTGTGCAACTCGTCATTTTACTGCGATCCCAGTCCATAAAGTTTAACACTGTGAAAAATGGTCAGTTTAATGTAATTCTTTCGAGCCTTGACTTGTCTAGTAGTGCACAGTATTACAATCAGAATTGGCTGATTGTGAGCTCAAATAACCGGTAATTGGTCAGCAACCATTTTTGGTAATCGATTGAACAATAAATTTTTCATCCTATAAGTGCAAAGTAGTATCATCGAAGAGATCTCAAGGTAAAAAAATCCAGAAAGAGGATCACAGATCCAGAAGTCGAGTTTTTACATTAAATTCTGAAGAAATAAGCTATTTATAGTAAGAGTGACCTTGACCTTGGAGTCCCAGACTCCGAAATCAATAGGTGTCTTCCCTTCCTATAAGGTAACCTCTGGTATAAGTTTGGTAAAGGTGTGTCAAAAAGAACTAAAGTTATTGCCCGGAAACCAATTTGTCACAAAATATTCTATTGATAGTAACAGTGACCTTGACCTTGGGGCCCCAGTCTACGAAATCAATAGCTGTCTTCCCTTCCTATAGGGTAACCTGTGGTATAAGTTTGGTGAAGATACACGGAATAGAGCTCAAGTTATCGCCCGGAAACCAATTTGTCACAAAATATTCTATTTATAGTAACAGTGACCTTGACCTTGGAGTCCCAGACTCTGAAATCAATAGGTGTCTTCCCTTCCTATAGGGTAACCACCGGTATAAGTTTGGTGAAGGTGCATCAAATAGAACTAAAGTTATTGCCCGGAAACCAATTTGTCATAAAATATTCTATTGATAGTAACAGTGACCTTGACCTTGGGGCCCCAGACTCCGAAATCAATAGCTGTCTTCCTTTCCTATAGAGTAATCTGTGGTATAAGTTTGGTGAATATACATGGAATAGAACTCAAGTTATCGCCCAGAAACCAATTTGTCACAAAATATTCTATTTATAGTAACAGTGACCTTGACCTTGGAGTCCCAGACTCTGAAATCAATAGGTGTCTTCCCTTCCTATAGGGTAACCAAGTTTGGTAAAGGTTCATCAAATAGAACTAAAGTTATTGCCCGGAAACCAATTTGTCATAAAATATTCTATTTATAGTAACAGTGACCTTGACCTTGGAGTCCCAGACTCCGAAATCAATAGGTGTCTTCCCTTCCTATAGGGTAACCTCTGGTATAAGTTTGGTAAAGGTGTGTCAAACAGAAATAAAGTTATTGCCCACAAACCAATTTGTCACGATATATTCTATTTATAGTAACAGTGACCTTGACCTTGGGGCGCAAGACTCTGAATCGATAGGTATCTTCCTTTCCTATAGGGTAACCTCTGGTATAATTTTGGTAAAGGTGCATCAAATAGAACTAAAGTTATTGCCCGGAAACCAATTGTTTATGCACGCCCGCCCGCCACTTCATCAAACTATAAGTCGAGTTTGACTTCGTCAAAACTCGACTAAAAATGAAGTGATGAGATGGGTTTTCATTGACGAAGGGGGTGCCTGAGAAACAAGATTTTTTTTATAGCCTTATCTGCAAATCGGTATGTGATATATATAATAAGACTTGTCACTTTCAATCTGGCAGTTACCATCACCCTCAGTTGCCTGTGTAACCTCAAAATTGAACGAATGGATGATGGAAGTTAATTTTGCATGTCTGAAAGCACTGGTACTGCCCACCTCAGTCAGCATTTTTCACAGACAGGAGATGATAACATCATTCAATTCCATTTTGCAAACTTATGAATTCAGAAACAAATGTGCTCAATGTTGATACTTTGCTGTTGGCTGACCTCGTTAAATTTGCTGATGAATTGGACTCAATCGTAATACCAATTCAGAACATGTGTGATCATCAGCATTTCACTGGAAGTTACAACCAAAGATTTCCAGAAGCAAATAAAAGTGTTACATCATATGCACAAGGGGGAAATACTGGAAAACTAGCAGTGGCCACCATTTGCAGTGCTCTGTAAAATTTGAATTGTTAAACACCAAAGTAAGCAATTTGGGTGGGGGTGGGTGGGGTTTGTCCAATCAATTTGCAGGGCTTATATATTTCATCTAAATTTGGGAGCATCCATCTAGATTCTCGTGAAAATGATTGTGAGAATCCATACCTGCTATGAGTGTCCCAGGATCCTGTGGGTCCACCATGGCCGAACCCCTGTTGTATACTGATAACACATTTTATACTGATAAAACATGTTAACCTTTTACTCAACACAGCTTTTTAATGTTTAAAGCATAAACTGAATTCGATAAATTTAACAATAAACAATATTTACCAATAAAATCTCACAAATATGGATGTTATTGGAACCGGCTCATTGTACAGTCATATTTCTACAATTTTATTGACAAAGTGTCAAGATATTTCTGATCATGTTAGCCTTCTATTGGTTAATTTGCTGCCATTATGTTAGGTAAAGGGTTAAACTGACTTGATTCTTTTCATACGAATCCAAGCAGAGGTGCAGCGAGAATCTACATGGATTCTCGCTGGTTTTGTTACGTGAATTATAGTGAATCAATTTGTGGATTGTCATCGAAATATAAGCCCTGATTTGAGTGAAGAGAATTTACTTATCAGTCAAAATAAATCAAATGTCCGTTGATTTATCAGTAAAAAAAAAACTGATAAAACTATAGAGAATTAAAGTCTGGGTTGGTAAGCCTGAGAACATTTAAGGAATGTTATACAGTGGAACCCTGTTAACTGAATAGCCACTTTGCCAGGAGTATTCAATTAACAGGGATTGTGTCACTTTCCTGTATTTTAGAGATAAACTTAGCATTTATTCTATTATATCTTGTTTGACAGGGCTCCATGAGCTCTGTCAAACAAGATATAATAGACTGAATGCTTGTATTGGATGTACTGGGACCAAATAGTTCTATAAACAAAAAAAAACTGGGGAGAGTCAGGGTAATTTCTCGAGAGGTTATAAGATTTTTTATTCAATTAACAGGAGTTTACTCTGTAACCTATATTCAATTAACAGGTAAAATTTGTACTGGAGGTATGGTAAATGGTTTTATGTTGAGAAATTATATTAAATTAACAGGGTTATTTAGTTAAGAGATATCCAATTAAGTGGGTGTCACCGTGCAACTGTATTGTTCAAACTTCAGTGAAACCTTTACATTTATTAATCTTCTCAACCTGGAGCTGACATTTTGGCAGGTTACAGGTTATAAGATAACAATAATCAAAATTGGATCACTTCCGTGCATGAGAATGATAATTTTCAACTTGAAGCGATAGGTTGAAGCAGTGTCAGAGTCTTCTCCAGCCACAATGTCATGTTATTTGATTGTTGGGAAAGTTTGAAAAATAGCTTTGCATTCAACTGAAAAATTATAAATTTTAAGTAATTTGTATATTTTTTATACTTACCAATGGCCCAGACTAGCTGGTAATAACTCAAAAAATAATCCAGGGCCAAACACAAATTTTGCCCCCCAATGCCACAAATTTGCATGCAAAACCGACAAAATAATGTCCTATCTGGTCCTCCATACTTTTCAGATCTGTGCATGCGCAGTATCTAGGAAGACACCAAAATTGGCGCCAACCATCATTCTTTCTATAATTGCCTGTTAAATGTTGTATACAGCGGGGAGGTATGAGTGCCCACTCATGGGAGGGCCATACATGTCTGGGCCATTGGCAAGTATAAAAAATATACAAATTACTTAACATTTATCATATTTTTATACAACAACCAATGGCCCAGACTAGCTGAATTGTAAAAAGGCTGGAGGGCCTAGTACATAAAGGAAAATCCAATCTCTCAATCACTTCAGTAAAGGATATCTCCTACAGGAGAATGGGAGAAGATAGGAATTATATATGTCTTTCTCCTTTACGAGAAACGAAAAAGACATAACACCAACAATGTAATTGAGTATTACATAATATATAATTCTCCATTTAATGCTAGCATAAACCGTTATGCTAATTTGGTGAAGGAAAGCCAATATATAAAGATAGTCCAGAGAATGAGACTCTTTATACTCATTTAAAAGTGTCCAAGGATTGTATATTAACGCCCATTTGACACATGACATATACAAATGCTTCACAGAGAGCTACACTTTAAAAACAGTACATAAATGAGACATAGTTATTGCTTCACATTAAAACCATCTCAGCACCGACTCAAGACTACTGACACCAGAGGAGGCCTTCCCTTGCTTTTCACTATAAAGCCAGATGATCATAAGGGAAACCCACCACCCCCCCCCCCCCCCCCCTTCCCCTTGTTCTGAGGTACATGTCCTCAGAACAAAGAGGGCAGCGGAACAGCGTCACTGCTGGAACGGGCTGCTTAAATAACTACAGATGTAACCATTAAAGGATGACATTCTGAGCAACAGAAAGAGGACCTAAAGATCTAAGGTCACTGGAGATGGACTCTTAAATTTCTCAGGTAAAACTTGGTAAATGTAGAGGGCTGTGTCCAATATGCAGCCTACATGAGATCAGTAATGGCTATACTGTTAGAATAAGCCCAAGACGTGGACAGCGCTCTAAGTTCATGCGCTGATATCTTATTAACAGAACGTTGATCCGAAGATAGATTTTCATAGGCAATGCATATTGCCAACTGAATACATCTAGCGACTGAGTGAACATAAATATATTTCCTGTTAGGAATCAATGAAAGAAAGAAATGTTTTCTTCCTTTTCTAATAAAATCTGATCGACGTTTATATATGAGCATAGCCCTGACTGGGCACAGCAAAGGTCAACGGCTGTCCGAGAACGACAGAGCCTTAATGATAATAGGCTCAGGCCACTTGCCTGGAGTCTGATTCTTAGCCAAAAATCCCACTTCCGTAATCAGGGTAATGCTATTACCCACACTACGGTAGTGAGATTCCTCAACCGATAAAGCAGGAAGTTCACTAACTCTTCTAGCAGATGCAAATGCTAAGAGAAATGCCGTTTTACAGGTCAAGAATTTGAACTCTACAACATCCATGGGACATGAAGGTATGCATCCTTTAGATCTATGCTTGCCGCATAGTCGTTCACTTGAACGCTCGCCGTTACCGACCGAATGGTCTCCATATAGAATTTTGGAGCCACGATAAGCTTGTTTATCCAGCTCAAGTCTATTGCTGGTCGGAACGAGCCGTCTGGCTTCGGTACGAGGAAAAGGAGACTGTAAAAACCCTGAGAATCTTGATTCTCGACAACCTCTATTACTTCCTTTAATAAGAGAGCCTGTACCTCAACTAGGAGAGACTCTCTTTTTCAAGGATCCAATGGAAGATTTGTCCAACACAGACATCTTGTTAGTGGGGGTTTCACTCGGAATGATAGCGCAATGATAGCAGTAGGCCGTTCGAGACTACACTTCTCACCCACTGATCTTCCGTGACTGTTATCCAGTTTCTCACGAAGTTTGATAACCTTCTGCCAACTGGCAAGCAATAGAGGTCTTGACCATCACCTGTATGACCTGCGTGGCTTACTGGAGGAGAAACTATATCCTCCCCGCGAAGAACCTCGTCCCGTCGGCCTAGGGACATCTGACTGATAGTCCCGATCAGACCTACGCCCCTTTCCCGAGTCGCTATACTGATGTGACCTCCGAGTAATTGTAAGAGGGTTTCTAGTACCCTCGTGAGTTCCCTTTTGACGATTTTTGTCTGGAACGCTCTCCTTTACTCTTGTCTGCTGAAGTGGGTTGTTGAGACACCGACTTCAAAAGCAGAGCACCAGACGCTTTCTTAGTAGCCTGTTCATAGACTAACGTAAGCCAGTCGTCGAAAGTTAAAAAATTTATAGTAATTTATATATTTTTTATACTTACCAATGACCCAGACTTAGCTGGTGCTAAACTCCTTAATTCAGGGCCAAACACAAATTTTGCCCCCCCAATCCTCAAAATTTGCATCAAAAACCGAAAAATACATGTCCTATATGGTCATCCATACATTTACTCCTCTGCGCATGCGCAGTGTCAAGGAGGTCCCGAAATTGGCGCCAATTATCATTCTTACAACCAGTGCCTGGTAAGCGTTATGTACTCAGCGGGGAGGTATGAGTTCCCAACTCCTGGGAGGGCCATCCCCGTCTGGGTCATTGGTAAGTATAAAAAATATATAAATTACTATAAATTTTTTAACATTTTTATACTGTACCAATGACCCAGACTTCGCTGAATAGTAAATAGGCTGGAGGGCCTAGGACATAAAGGAAAATCCAATAAGCTCAATTATGTATAATAGAATATCCTCTCCAGGAGAAAAGAAGAGATAGGCTTTACATGTATCTTTCCTATTTATAATAAAGAAGAAAGACACAACACCGATCAGTAATTGAGCATAATAATCAATGATCTCTATTAACATCCAGTATAACCCTTTATACTAATATTTTTAAAGGTAAGCCAATAAATAAAGGAAGTCCAGAGAAATGAGACTCTTTATATTCATTAAAAGTGTCCGAGGATTGTATATTAACGCTCGTTTGACACATGACATATACAAATGCTTCACACCGAGCTACACTTTAAAAATATTACATGGATGATTAAACATTATCTTTACACTTTAAAACCATCCCGGTACCGACTCAGAATTACTGACTCTGGGGGAGGTATTCCCTTGCTTTTCACTATAAAGCAGGTGACCTAAGGGAACACCCCCCCACCCCTCCCTTCCCCTTGCCCTGGGTCAAATACCCAGAGTGAAGAGGGCAGCAGGACAGAGTCACTGCCGGAACAGAAAGCCTACATAACTATAGTTGCAACTGTTTAGTGGACGATATTCTGAGCAACTGATAACGGACCTAAACAATGGAGGTCTCCAGAAATGGACTCAATATTTCTGAGATAAAAATTAGTGAATGTGGAAGGTTGAGACCAAAATGCAGCCTTCATTAGATCAGTAATAGCAATACAATTAGCATAGGCCCAAGAAGTCGAAAGAGCTCTTACTTCATGAGCTGAGATCTTGAGTGCCGACTGCTGAGAAGAAGATAATTTTTCATAAGCAGTACGAATAGTTAATTGAATCCATCTAGCAATAGAATGAACCATAATATCCTTTCTATTAGACATCAAAGACAGAAAGAAACGCTTACGTCCCTTTCTGATGAACCTAGATCTACGTCTGTAAATACGTATTGCTCTAACAGGACAAAGTAGAGGCCTACGCCCATCAGATGATGGAAGGACCTTAATAATAATAGGTTCAGGATACTTATTAGGAGCCTGATTCTTAGCCAAAAATCCAACATTGGTGGTAAAGGTAATAGTATTACCGACACTACGGTAGTGAGAATCCTCCACAGATAGTGCATGAAGCTCACTAACTCTTCTAGCAGAAGAGAAAGCTAAGAGAAAAGCTGTCTTATATGTTAAGAATTTGAAGTCAACTGTGTCAGGAGGCTCAAAAGGCGCTTCTTTTAGCTTAAGAAGAACCCAGGCCAAATTCCACTTCGGAATTAATCTAAGGGTTCTAGGTCTATTTATCGAAAAATTTCTAACTAACTTAGATAAAGAGACATTAGTTCCAATCATCAAGCTATCATGATGTGCATAGGTATCGGATAGCATAGACCTATAACCCTTAATGGTGATAGGCTGCAGATTAATCTCATCAAACAAGTATACTAGAAAGTTTGCTATGTCTGGAATGGAGGGATCATAAATATCTACTGAATGATCCTCACACCACGGACAAAAGACCCTCCACTTAGCAGCATAGTTTAGCGAAGAGGAGGTCCTCCTGCAGTTAGAAATCACGTCCACTGCTCGTCCTGTAAAATGTTTTCCATGCAAGAAGGACCGCACAACGGAAATACGTGAAGGTTTAGACCTTGCGGATTGTGATGGAGGATGCACGATTTCCCTTGCGAAAGAAGATCTTCCCGTTGAGGAAGCTTCCTCGGCATGTCCCACAACAGACACCTGAGTAGATTTATCCACGGTCTCTGTGGAGACAGAGATGCTACCAACAGAATCTTGCATTGCGATTGTTTTATCTTGAGCAATATCTGCTGAATCAACGGCACTGGAGGATACGCATATCCTATCATTCCGTCCCAAGAGATCGAGAGAGCGTCTACTGCAAATGCTCGAGGATCCGGACAAGGTGACACATACATCTGCAACTGATTGTTGAGATGTGTCGCAAATAAATCTATCATTGGCCGTTCCCATTGGTAGCAAATCTGATTGAATACTTGCTTGTTGAGAGTCCATTCTGACGGCAACAGGCGACCCCTCCGTGAAAGGGAGTCTGCTAAGACGTTCAGACGACCCGGAATATGACGGACGGAGAGAAGAATCTGATGTTCTAGTACAAACAGAAGAATTCTTTCCATTAGATTGAGCAACGGAATGGAATGTGTGCCACCCTGGTTCCGAATATACGCAACTACTGTCGTATTGTCGGACATAATTTGCACGTGTGCATTCTGAATAACGTCTATCGAATCGACATCATCTCTTTGATGTTGATGTGCTTGCTTGGAAACTGCGGATCCCAAAGACCCTGGCACTTCAAATCCGATGGGCTCAGTGTCGCACCCCAGCCTGTTTGACTGGCATCCGTCATAATCGTAAAACTCGGATCTGGCAACTGCAGTGGAACTCCCTGAGTTAACCACTGTATGTCTGCCCAAGTCTGAATCTCTTGTTTCACTTGGCTTGACAAGAGTATGTACGTTTCGAGCGAATGAATCTTCACTCTCCAATTCTGAGTCAGATAGACCTGGAGAGGACGAGTGCGTAGCCGCCCCATCGGAATGAGATCCGAGGCAGCTCCGCACAGACCTATTAGTCTCATGAATTCCCTCGCTGACACTTTGTCTGAGTGAAGACAATAGCGAGCGTAACAACTGACTAATTTCGCTCTGGTTAACGGCAGACGAACGAGATTGTTGTGCGTCTCGAAGCTCATTCCCAGGTGGGTAAATGACTTGGACGGCACCAGATCCGACTTCTCTTCGTTTACTATGAAACCGAGACGTCGGAGCAATAGAAGCAGATTGTGCATGTCGTTCTAAAGCGTTAACTCATTGCCGTATCTCTGAAGAATATCGTCCAGGTAAGCCGACGTTACCGCAGACGAATGAGCTCGGAAATGAGTCATTACCGAGTTCATTACTCGAGTGAATGCCCAGGGCACTAGATTCAGACCAAAGCACATCGCTCGGAACTGATAAACAACACCTAGGACAGCGAAGCGAAGATACTTTCTGAATGCCGGATGTACCATGACGTGAAAGTACACATCCTTGAGGTCTAGGCTCGCAGCATAGTCGTTCACTCGAATGCTCGCTCTGACCGATCGAATGGTCTCCATATAAAACTTTGGAGCCACGATCAGCTTGTTTATCCAGCTTAAGTCGATCACTGGACGGAACGAGCCGTCTGGCTTCGGAACCAGAAAAAGATGGCTGTAGAAACCTGGAGATTCCTGGTTTTCTACGACCTCTATCGCGTTCTTCGTTAAAAGAGACTGGACTTCTGATAGAAGTGCTGTTCTTTTCTGACAATTTGACGGAAGCTGAGTCCATCTTGGACTTCGAGTTAATGGAGGTTTGCCTTTGAAGGACAGTTTTAGTCCTTCTGAAATAACCCCTCGAACCCAAGGGTCCTCCGTAATTGATTCCCAATTGCTTGAGAAACTCGACAGTCTTCCGCCCACTGGAACGTGACAGAGGTCTAGACCATCACCTCCTGGATCCGCGAGGCTTGTGGTAGGAGAAACCACGTTCTCCGCAACCCGCACCTCGCCCCGTCGGCCTAGGGGCGTCTGACCGGTTATTTCGGCCAGCGTAACGGCCCATAGTCGAGTCGCTACTCTGCCGGTCTCTAGAGTAAGACCGAGAGGACGCATAGGAACCTCTATAGGAACTTCCCCTGGACGAACTCGTCCCGGAAGTGCCTGGCCTACTCCTGTCTTCTGGTTCCGATTTCTTGGAAGCAGACTTAAACAGCAGAGAGTCCGAAGCTTTCTTTGTTAATTTATCATATATATCAGAAAGCCTGCCACTGAAGAGAAACTCTCCAGAGACCGGAGCGACTCTAAGAGAGTTTTTCACATTACTGTCCACGCGTGTGGAAGTAGCCTGGGCCGCGTCACGTCTAGCTAACTCCAGATTTGCCACTGAATGGGCAGAGTTATAAGTGGAAAAAGCTATGGCCCTGGACAGAACTCTTAAAGACGTTTGTACGTCTTGAAATTCTGGTCCTTCAAAGCGTAATGACAACGCTCTAGTAAGGTGATCTGCGTAGGAAAGAGCGTCTAAACTAGCTCTGTTAGACGATATCGTCGTTTCCATCGTAGATGACGGAAGTGACATAGACGACGGCATGGATATATCAAGGTCTTCAGCCTGGTTGTCTAAACGCAGAGGAACTCTCTGGATGCCCTGACCTGCCGTATCAAACTTGTTCCTTTGATTAATAAATGGCAGCTGTAGAGCAGATGCCGGTAGGAAGGCTGACCTGCCTGTCTTGTTGGCAAGTTTATCAATAGCGTCATTCAATAATTCAAAAATCCGAGAGACATTCTTGGATTGTGACGAAAATTCCAGGACAATGTCCCTAAACCGATTAAAAAAAACGGTGTCCAGTGGCGCTATCACCCTCCTATCCGGCTGCGCAACATTTTGGTCTGGCGGAACAACTTCTGGAAGGTAATGCCGGATGAATTCTACGGCTATTTTATGTTGTTCCGAAAGGGAAATATCTAATTCATCAGAATCCCTTTCGCCATCCTGCCGGACCTCATGTAAATCATGTAAATCTCGGTCGTCCGGACCGGATCCAGCGGCGGAACCTACCGACCCAGCATCTTCTGACATTTCATGTTCCGACAGAGGCTCTGCCGGTTGCTGGGATGCTGCGATTAACTTTGCTATCTGTGATAGCACATCCGTTACAGAGGCCTGGGGAGCGGCGGTCTTACTGGATTTAGCCGCCGGAAGCTCCCTGGACGTTGCATCCTGCATACATCTTTTATGCAAACGTCCGGATGAAGAAGGCCTCGTATCCCTGGCTACCGGATGGCGTGACCTGGTCGCCGTGGAATCCCTGGTCGGCGAAGCTGACTGTAATTCACTGGTCACATAGCCAAGGTGCGGTCGAGTGTGCTGCTGAGAGGATATGGAAGCCTTATAGGTAGCCTCGCCGGACTGCCTATATACCGGAGCATCCCGAGCGGCGGACGTATGCTCCGACTGCGTAACACTACGGACTACAACATCTGGTCCCAGATGCTGCTGTATGAGAGAGGGACCTCTCTAGCTTGCAGCCCGTGCCGAACTGGACAAGCTAAACACCGGACTGTCAGGCTTCCTCCGATCCATCCTCCTTTCCGCCGTCACTGGGTGTGCACGTGGATGTTTTATAGTGCTCGCAACACCCGACTCTCTCTGCTGGACCGCAACGGATGAACCTGGGTGCTGCCCCATTCGGTGAATGGACGCAACCCCGGTCGAGCTAGCGGACATCAACCCCTTCAGGTTCCTTTCAGGGAATTGACGAATCTCCATGAGCACTTTTGCCGCTAGCTCTTCGCTTGTATGTGACGACGGAGGCACACTTCTGGATGACATCATGGAAACATCACCCTGTTCTTGTTCCTCTGAAAAAGAGAGTGAAATACTAGAGTGACTCTGAGGAGAAAGAACCGGAATGGACCTTTCTCCAAGAACAACATACCGTGACACACGTTTCCAACGTTTTTCATCCCATTTGAAACACACAGAACAAAGATCAGTGCGAGTACAGAGAGAACAATTAATACAGAGATCATGAGAATCATAGGAAGATTTCCTCCTATTACAATTTGAACAATAATCATTCAGTGTGAAATGTAAGCAATCAAAGTACTCGCACTAATCCTTGAAAATAAAGATACATAATAGAACAATCCATTATATTCATTAATAAATAATGATTTGAAAAGAAAAAATTTTAAAAAAAAAAAAAAAAAATTTCAGAACAGCCCAAGTTCCCAAAGGGAACCCTGAGCCCAATGGATCCCAAAAAAGCCTAAGTGTGGACAAAAATTTAAATTCATTTTGAAAAAATTAATGAGACACTTACGGACAATAATAATGTATCTTACTATGAATAAGAGATGCAGAAGACAAATAATCACTATCAGTAGTAACTGTTGTCAACCTAAGCAAAAGTGTCAACAAACCGGAAACATGACTCCAGGCACTGAAACAAACATGGCCCGAAATCAGTCACCAATTAAAACACTATCTGATGCAAAACAGAGGCTTCCAGAGAAGAACTGTAGAACATCAGATGGTAGATGCAGACCAAAATGCCTAAACACCCCTAGGGTGAGGACGTAAACATGGGGAAAAAACAGAAATAAATCTGTTACCAAGCCAAAACTCCCAAGAAATGTTAGTAATAAACATTACAAAAAATAAGCCAAAACATGGGAGAATAGCTAGGGGGGAATAAGGAAGGTAGAGAGGAAACACTGATCAAACAATGGTACTTCATAGCAAGAATGACAACATCAGGGCTATGCCTTGAAAAAAGGCAACTAGAAATAATTTCATAAAATAATTATAAGTTACAGCCCTGAACATTTTCTTGCACTAAATTTTTTCCTCTCCTCCTTATGTATCCTCTTTATTTCCACCATTTCTCTCATGAATATGTGTCTGGCATCATGAAAACTGAGATTTGGAAGCACAAATAACAGAGAAGTGTGACTGTTTTGAGGGCCAAACAAAGAATGATAATTGGCGCCAATTTCGGGACCTCCTTGACACTGCGCATGTGCAGAGGAGTAAATGTATGGAGGACCATATAGGACATGTATTTTTCGATTTTTGATGCAAATTTTGGGGATTGGGGGGGCAAAATTTGTGTTTGGCCCTGAATTAAGGAGTTTAGCACCAGCTAAGTCTGGGTCACTGGTACAGTATAAAAATATACTATGTTCGAAGAAACAAGTAGAGAGCTTTTCACCTCGTCATCTATCAGCGATGACGACGCAAGGGCATCATCACATCTGATTAACTCCTGATTAGCCACTCTTAGGGCAGTTATATGTGGTATACATAATTGCCCTGGAAAGAACTCTAAGAGGGGTACGAACGTTCTCAAATTCCTTTCCATTGAGACATTGCGCCATAGCTCTTGTAAGGTGATCTGCGTAGGACATTACGTCCAAATTCGCTCTATTTGAAAAAATTGCCGTCTCAATTGTGTCTGAGCGAATAGTGAATGATACAGGTAAGGATACCTCTAGATCTCCGGCCTGCTCATCCAAATGCAGAGGAACTCTTTGAACATCTTCCCCGACCATTTTAAATGAACGTTGTCCAAGAAACGGTGGAAGATGAAGTTAAGAAACCACCTTTTTTCCTCGCAGAGGTTATATATACGGCAGCGTCTATATGGCCGAAAGCCTGCGACACCTGCCTGGACTGAACCGGAAAAGAAAGGACTTCCTCCTTTGTCCGGATAAAGTCTGCGTCCAACGACGCCAGCAGTTTCTCTCTTGTCGTCGCAGTATTCTGATTCATTGGAACAAATTCAGGGTAGTATTGATGGATGAAATCCATCGCAACCATGTGTTGTTCCGAAAGGGAAGGGTAATCCTCTTTCTTATCCCTTTCATCATCCGAGAGAATCAGTTGTAAATCTCTGTCCATTGCATCTGCGTGATCAGACAAATGGACCGACCCAGCACCGTCCGACAGCTCAGGTTCTGAGTCTAAGGGAGGCTGCAACTGCACTTGCTGGGATGCTGCAAACAGCTGCGCAATCTGCAACAGCAAGTCCGCCACCAAGGCCTGAGGAGCAGCGATCTTCTGTTTCTCAGCCGCTTGCTGCTCCTGGGTTGGTGTGTTGGAGATGGCTCTCTTCTCCGAACGTCCCGATGATCAAGGCCTCATCTCCCTAGCTACCGGATGGTCCGACTTCACGGGCGAAGAGTGGTCCCTTCTTCGCGCAGCAGGCTGGATATCTGAAGTTGGGTAGCTAGGCTGCGGTCGTGTGTGCTTTATATTCGAAGCGGAAGAAGCTGTGACTGTAGTTGAGGCCGGCTGCAATCTATAGAACGGCAGGTGTGGACGTATGCTCCAGCCTGCACGAGTTCTTCACCACAACATCTGGCCCCAGATGTTGTTGGGATCGAGAGGGACCTCTCCCACTCGAGGTCCTTTCAGACCTCGCCAAGCTTCCCACAACACTTGCTGGCTTCCCCAGTTCCGTCGTTGCTGGGTGAGCAGCATGTTTAAATTTTAAGGTGCCCGCTCTACCAATACACTTCCTTCGACTGCAATGGACACACCCAGTGTCACGGAACCCACAGACGGAGTAACCGCTTCATCGAGCTAGCTGCTGACAAGGGATAAAAAAAAACACCAGCTAGAGGCTTTATCCCCTGCCTAATATTCAGGAGCACCTTGGCAGTTAGTTCTGTCATCAGAGCGCGACGGTAGCACACTTTTGGTAGGTGTCACATAACCATCACCATGTTCTTGTTCCTCTGAAAAATAAACTGAGAAACTTGAATGACCTTGCAGCGAGAGGACCGGCACTGGCCTCTCACCACTAACAACATACCATGTCCAACGTTTGTCACCCCAATCAACACATGTTGGACAAGAATTCGCAGTACATCGACTACAAGCAAGGCAACAAGCATGTAAGTCTGAGGAAGACTGCCTCGCCTTGCATTTTGAGCAATAAGCTTTCATGATTAATCAAACAAAGTTGATTGAACTCCCACCAACTCCACAATAAAGATATGATACAGATACATAATAATCAACATTCAAAATACAAATCGAAAAATTAATTTCAACAAATTTTTCGAAAAAATTTTGACAAAAGCCCAAGTTCCCAATGGGAACACGAAGAGCCCAAGTGTATCCCGATAGAGCCTAAGTGTGGACAAAA
Organism: Pictodentalium vernedei; assembly: GCA_031216915.1. Lineage (NCBI taxonomy): Eukaryota > Metazoa > Mollusca > Scaphopoda > Dentaliida > Dentaliidae > Pictodentalium > Pictodentalium vernedei. The sequence goes on from CM062293.1 coordinate 161,596,855, forward strand.
TTCCAAAAATTATTGCTACACTACCGGAATAATATAACATGTATCTTACAACAATCCTACAGTAATAATAAGTTGAAACTACATATATTTATAGGACGTTGCCAATGTAAACAGCGTCAAAGAAAAAAACGGAAACAAGACTTCAGGCACTGAATAAAAAAGGCCTGAAGTCCATAACAGATTTTAAAGCTACCAGATGTAAGGCAAGATCTTCAGATGAAGAAAAAACAATACATTGGATAGAAGATGCATGACCCAAATGCCCCAACACCCCTAGGGTGAGGACGTAACCATGGGGATATACAGAATAAACATTCAGTAATACACATTAAACTCCCAAGAAATTTAATAAAAAATTTCAATAAAAATAAACCAAAAAGCTTGGGAGTTTAACAGGAGGGCTTCAAGGATGGATAGGGAAGGAAGACTTAACAAACAGTGGGTAAATCATTAGCAAGAATGATGACGTCAGGCCCATGTCCCGAAATTGGGAAACATGAAATAATTTTGATAAAAATTATAAAGTTACAGCCCTGAACATTCCAAACCACCGTTGTTCACTTCCATCATCCAGTTATGTCCTTGGATCCACAAATTTTACTATTGATTTGTGTCTGGCATCCTCAAAAATGAGATTTAAAAGCACAGATGTCAGTTCATTGTTGCTGACTTCAGGGCCAAACAAAGAATGATGGTCTGAGACCAATTTCGGTGTCTTCCTGGATACTGAGCATGTGCAGATCTGAAAAGGATGGAGGAGTAGATAGGACATTATTTTTTCAGTTTTGCATGCACATTTTGGGGATTGGAGGGCAAAATTTGTGTTTGGCCCTGGATTATTTTTTGAGTTAGCACCAGCTAGTCTGGGCCATTGGTTGTTGTATAAAAATATAATACTCTCCAACATGTCCTTTCAAACATTTTTGATGAATAAATGGTTGAAACTCTTTTTCTCAGTGTGCAAAATTTGACGAGAATGCTTGTCTCGTTCACGTGGTGGTTATGCAAATTCAAATCTACTAGAACGGTTGACCAGTTTGGCAAAAGTTGCATCCTTGAATACTAAAGTTTGAGTAACTTAACTGGTAGGGTGCTAATTTTTTTTCTCAGCCTCAAGATTTGTTCACATATTTCTGTCTTGTTACAATTTACACTCTCCCATAAATTGTAACAATGCAAATCGATGGAGATGAAGTAATTTTACTTCCAAGATAATATGAAGGACATCCACAGAATATGAAGCCTTTAACTCTAGGTTCCTGCAGTTCAGAATAAAGCCCAAATATGGTCTTTTAGCATTCTACCAGTTAACCAGACTTTCTTGTCTCTTGATACATTTTCAGACTTTTGCCTTGAGAGGCTATATATATTTCAATTCCACGTGAAATATGAATACTTGTTAATGATAAAAAAGCAGTTTCCCAAGAATTTTATATAGCCAAGCGTTCGGTTAGCCATCTCCAAACCATGTGAATGGTCAGTCGGTTAGAGTCATTTTTTAAATTTTGCACTCTGCTTTCTGGTGTTTTCAGTCATTCGAAAAAGCTTTCTTTAATTCATTTAATCCAGTAAATAGAGACATAATGTGAATATCAATTTATCCCAAACAGCCATGTGTTGACTGAAACTTGACCCCATTCTTGCCAATCTTGGAAAGTTTTCTCAGGATGTTTCCTAAAACAAGAGGCCCCAAGGGGCCTTAACCACTCACCTGACAAAGTGGTTCAAAGAAGTATTTGGAGTCACATTCGGTTAGACATGGTTCATCAACACTACAAAGGAATGAAGTGATGAAAGGCAAATTTTAAGGAAAAACACTTAGGAATGGATCTGACCAACTTGAACCAAACCTGCTCCCATCCCCCTGACCCCCCCCCCTCCCCTCCCAAAGAGATTCCAAATATTAAGCCAGGGTCTCAAATTGAACAAACTTGAATCTGATCCCCTTGAGATGTTATATACAAAATATGAAAGAATTCTGACTGGTGGATCTGAAGAAGAAGGTTTTTTTAAAGAATGTACTGTAAGTTAAAATTGAATGAAGGTGTCAATGACACTGTAGCTTAACTTGTCTGTGTGTTGTGTTTGATGAAAAGGATAATGTTCAATGTTCATGAAAGGATTATGAAATAAGACAAGAATTGTGATAATTGAGAATAAGTTAATTTCTATTCCATGACAATTCCACACACATATATGGGATAATTATCTATAATTAGCTAATCTAACACATGGTTCCTTGGTGGTGGGAAGAAATAACCTGCCATCTGAGACTTGGCCACTTGATGCTGACAAGATGTGGAATGCAGACTTGAGGTTTAATTTTGACAGTATTATTCTCTTAACTAAATTAAATGAATTCAGTGATGATGTCTGTTTATTTTTTCTTGAAATGAAACAATCAATGCCAACAACATCTACTGAGTATAAAGATAATTTGTGAGACATAATCTGGTTTGGATTACCTCTGCTGGTGATGGCCAGTTGTTTCAATTCTCCCTTGAGTTTGATAGAATCAGTAGCAACTTGGTCAGAGCTGTGACAATGAGGTGTTGACCTGACATGACAAACCAGAAGGTCTGTAGTAACTGTTCCTTTACAAGATTCACTTATACCTAAGTGAAGAATGAACAGCCTACATAGAATTTAGATTCTGAATGCTGGATCTGAAGAAGATTTTTACAGAAATGTCCTCATATTGCACTAAGTTAAAATCTGGGCTCCTATAAGGAGCCCAAATAGAAACCCAGGGACTCGATTTGAACAAACATGAATCTGCCAGCCTCCCCTCCCCCCTCCCCCCCCCCCCTCCTCAGAGATGTTGTATACCAAATATGAAAGTATTAGGACTGGTGGATCTGAAGAAGAAGATTTTTAAAGAAATTTTCTCATATTTCACTAAGTTAGAGCCCAAATATAAACCCAGGCACTCGATTTGAACAAACATGAATCTGACACGCCTAGAGGTGCTGTATACCAAATATGAAGGATTTTGATTAGTGGATCTGAAGAAGAAGATTTTCAAAGAAATTTCCTCATACTGCACTAAGTTAAAATTCGGGCCCCCTTTGGAAGCCCAAATATTAACTGAGAGACTTGATTCGAACAAACTTGAATCTGACCCTCGTAACAATGATGTTTACCCAATATTAAACATTCTGACCAGTGGTTCTGAAGAAGAAGATTTTTAAAGTCTTGGGCTCCTGTATTGAGCCCAAATACGAACCAAAGGGCTTAAATTGAACACACTTGTACCTGACCCCCTATGGATACTGTATGCCAAATATAAGAATATTCTGATCTGTGGTTCTGGAGAAGAAATTTGTTTTTAATAATTGCAAATATGGTGACTCAGCATTTTTTCGATGCCTTCTAAAGAGCACCCTAACAAAGCTGATTATATTTTTTTATAAATCGATTCTACTGATCCTAAGGATGCTTCATACCAAATAACCGTTCTCTGTTCTGTGTTGTTTGGGAACTTTGGGTGTTTGAAAATATTTTCTATTTTTAGCTCCAGAGGTTCCCACGGGGAACATGGGAATCTTTTTAGCATGAATCAAGTACTTATGGCTTAATAATACCACATACTGAATTTCGTTCAAATCGGACCATCGGTTCAGAAAGTTAAAAAATTTATAGTAATTTATATATTTTTTATACTTACCAATGACCCAGACATAGCTGGTGCTAACTCTTAAAATATAGGGCCAAACACAAATTTTGCCCCCCAATCCCCAAAATTTGCATCTAAAACTAAAGAAAACATGTCCTGAAAGGCCCTCCACACTTCGCCCCTACTGCGCATGCGCAGTGTCAAGGACGTTCCGAAATTGGCGCCATTTATCATTCTAATAACCAGTGCCTGGTAAGCGCTATGTACTCAGCGGGGAGGCAAGAGTTCCCAACTCCTGGGAGGGCCATCCCCGTCTGGGTCATTGGTAAGTATAAAAAATATATAAATTACTATAAATTTTTTAACATTTTTATACTGTACCAATGACCCAGACATAGCTGAATAGTAAAAAGGCTGGAGGGCCAAGGACATAGAGCAAAATGGAATACGCTCAATAAAATAAAATAGAGTCATCCCCTGTAGGGAAAAGAAGTAATAGGCCTTACATGTATCTTTCTTATTTATGATAAATTAGAAAGATACAACACCTTCCAAAAATTGAGCTTCATACATCCATGTACTCTATTAATATCCAATAATCCTTATACTAATAATTTTTAAAGTAAGCCAATAATAAAGTAAGTCTAGAGAATAGAGACTCTTATACTCCTAAAAGTGTGTGAGAATTGCATAATCATGTCCGTTGACATATGCAATATTCAAAAGCTATACTTTAAAAACTAAGACTTGAATGAATTTTATAAACTTAAACTTCTCACTAAACAACCATCCCAATAACAGCTCAGAATTACTAACTCCGGAGGAGGTATCCCCTTGTTTTCATAGTAAAAACAGGTGACCCAAGGGAACACCCTCCCCCCCCCCCCCCCCCTTTTTCTTGCCCTGGGTCAAATAGCCCAGAGCGAAGAGGGCAGCAGAACAGAGACACTGCCGAAACAGACAGCCTACCTAGCTATAGTAGCAACTGTTAAGTGAATGACATTCTGAGCAGTAGATAATAGACCTAACAATAGAGGCCTCCAGAAATGGACTCGATATTTCTGAGATAAAATTCATGAATGGATGGCTGAGCGCAATGAGCAGCCTTCAAAAATCTATAATAGCAACACTATTAATGTAAGCCCAAGAAGTAGAAGAACTCTTACTTCATGAGCCGAAATCTTAAGCACAACTGCTAAGCCAATGATATACCATTTATTTATTATTATTTATTTATTGGTGTTTAAGGTCACATACTTATGCACAATGGCTAATCGTGACCGTGACAGTTTTACGGGTGGAGGAAGCCGGAGTACCCGGAGAGAACCACCGAGCAACGACGAGCAGCTGTCAGCTCTCCAACATCGTAACTCTGATCTCTGCACCGCAGCACAGGCAGGGTTAGATTGGTTGAAGACATGCGCACCATCGACATGCAGTACGCCTCAGTACACAGCGTCATCGTGCCCCCATGTAGACAATCGGGGTGAAGTGTCTTGCCCAAGGACACAACGCGGTTGCCGCAGGTGGGATTCGAACCGAGGACCTCTCGGCTTGCAGCCTGCACCTCTACCAACTGAGCCACCGCGCCCCCAATGATATACCATAAGCAGTACGCTACTTAATAGAATCCATTAACAATAAAATGGAGCGTAACGTCCTTCTACTAGACATCAAAGACAGAAGAAGCTTACGCCCTTGTAATAAACAGATATCTGTTTATAAATACATAAACTGTACCCGGAAAGAGTAAAGGCCTATGCCCATATGAAGACGGAAGGACCTTAAAATAATAGGTTCCGGATAATAGGAGCCTAACTCTTATGCAACAATCCAACCTAAATAGTAACGGAAGTATTGATTCCGAAACTATGAAAGTGAAAATCATCCATCGATAGTGCATGAAACTCACTGACTCTACAGTAAAAGAGAAACCAACAGAATTACTGTCTAAAAGGTCAGAATTTGAAAACTACTGTTTCCAGAGGCTCAAATGATTACTTAGCTAAATAAGAACCGAAGTTAAAATCCGTATAGGAATTTAATCTAAAGATTTTAAGTCTATTTATCAAAAAGTTACTAACTGACTTAGATAAAGAGACAAAAGACTCAATTGTAAACTATCGTAGAGTGCATAGGTATGAGGTAACATAAACCTATAACCTAAATAACAACAGGCTGCAGTAGATCTTGTGAAACAAGTATACTAAAAAATAGCAATGAGTAGTATGGAGGGATCAACCATATGAACATAATGATCCCTACACCACGACGGAAGAGCCTCCACTTTAGTCGCATAGAATAGCGAAGAAGAGGATCTCCTATAGTAAGAAATCGCGTCCAAAGCTCGTCCAGTACAGTGCTTACAATGCAATACGGACCACACAACGGAATACATGAAGGTTGCGACCTTGCTGGTTGTGATAAAGATGACACGATTTACCCAGTGAAAAAAGATCCTCACATAGAGGAAGATTTCACGTTAAGATCCACAGTAGACAAGAGAGTAAATTACTCATGATCTCTGTGAAGATAGAGATGCTATCAACAGAAATGTATTGTGGTTGTTTATCTTAGCAATACCTGCTAAAACAACAGCGCCGGAGGATACGCGTATCCTATCATTCCGTCCTATAGATCAATAGAGCGTTAACAGAATTAGCTCAGAGATCTGGACAAGCCAACACATACGTCTGCAATTGATTAGCAAGCTGTGTCATAAATAAAACATCATTGGGCGCTCCCATAGATAGCAAATCTGATTGAATACTTGTTTGTTGAGAGTCCATTCTGACAGCAACAAGCGACCCGTAAGAGAACGGGAGTGCGATAAAACAATCAGACGACCCAGAATATGACGGACCAAAACTGAACTTGGTGTACTATAACCAACAGACGGATTCTTTCCATTAAATTGAATAACGGAAACGAAAGAGTGCCTCCCTGGTTCCGGAGATACGCCACTACTGTCGAATTAAAGGACAGGAATTTGGGCATGCGTTTCTGAATAATGTTCATGCAATGACATAAAGCAAGCCTAAAAAACATTATTCCGCGGAAGTTAAACTGATAGCTAAAAGACTGCGGAACCCAAAGACGCTGGCACTTCGAATCCGTAGGGATCAGTATATATCCCAATCTGTTTGACTGGCAACCGTCATAACAGCCACACTCGGGTCCGGCAACTGCGGCGGCACTCTCTGAGTCAACCACCGAATGTTTGCCCCAGTCTGAATCTCTTGTAACACTAGATAGACAAGAGAATGTATAAATCAAGCAATTCATGGATTGCCGGAAAGTTGCCGTCGAAGAGAAGCTCCTCCGAGAACGAAGCGACTCTGAGAGAGTTCTTAACCTACTATCCACGCGTGGATGTAGCTAGGGCTGCATCACGTCTAACCAACTCCAATCAGCCACTGAAGGGCGGAGTTATACGTGAACAAACTACTGCCCTCAAAAGAAATTACATTGAGAATAATATCCCGTAAATCTTTTCTTGAAGACGTAATGATAACGCCTCAGTAAGGCGGATTACGTATAATAAAGCGTCTAAGTTAAGTCTACTATACATAATGTCGTTCCCAACATTGAAATTGGAAAAGACATAAACGGCGAAAAAGAATATATGCAGTCTTTAATCACACCGTCTAGACGCATATGAACTCTCGGTATGCCCTGCTCTGCCAAAATAAACTACATGTAAAAAAGATAAAATGGCAGAAATGAGCCACGCGGACAAGAAACTAAACTATCATGCTTAGTAGCAGGCTTGTATATATATATAAATATATAGCGTCGAAAAATAAAACACATGTTGTAATGACAATATTGGACTGCGTCGGTAAGTCAGGGACAAAGTCCCTGTACCGATCGAAAAATCCGAGTCCAATGACGCTATAAGTCTCTTATCCAAGATCGCAGCAATGAAGTCCGAAAAATAATCACTGGAAGAAATGCCAGAAGATATGAAAGGCATCTTCCGATACTACTAAAGGGAAAACTCGAAATCTTTCGAATCCCTTTCGCCATCCTGTCGGACCCTATAAAGCGTTCGGTCGTCCGTAGCTTGATGCAACCGCGGACCGCACCGACCCAGCGCCGTCGGATAATTCCTGATTCGACCGAGAAACTGTCAATTGCTGGGATGCTGCGAAACAACTGTGCTAACTCGGATAGCACGTCCGTCACTGAGGCCTGAGGAGCAGCGGTCTTACGATGCATTGCCGCAGGAAGCTCCGAGATCGTTACCCCGTGCATACTTCCAATATGCGAGCGAACGGAGTGTATAGGCCTCGTGTCCCTTGGCTACCGGATGGCGCGACCTATTCGCTGTGGAATCACTGAATGCCGAAACTGATCGGATACTCGAGGTCACGTAGCCAATGTGCGGTCGTGAGCCCTGCTGTGAGGATGAGGAAGCATTAAAGACAGTCTCTCGGACTGTCAATATAACGGAGCGTCCCGAGCAACGGACATATGCTCCGAATGTAAAATATCTGAACCACAACATGCGGTCCCCTATGTTGTTGGCTTCCTCCGATCTGTCCTCAATCTGCCGTCACTGGGTGAGTACTAAAGTAATTAAAGTGCTCGCATCCCCCAAATCTCCTTCCTAGACCGCAACGGACGAACCCGGCAGCCGAACCATTCGATGAATGTACGCTACACCGGGTGAGCTAGCGAATGTCACTCCGTAAGCGATAGACATATTCCATGAGCACTTATTGCCGCTAACTCTTCATTAACTATGACGACAGAGGCACACTTTTGAAAGACATCTCCATAACTCTTCGAACAAGAAACCAGAAATGCTTGGATAGCAAGCATAAAATAATAATATATATAGCGTCGTTCAATAATTCGAAAGTTTGTGTGACATTATTGGACTATGTCGGAACTGAGGGACGATGTCCCTGAACCGAACCAAAAATTTCTAAGTCCACCGACGCTATCAGTTTCTTATCCGGCATCGCAGCATATGTTGTTCCGAAAGGGAAAGCTTGAAATCCTCCGAATCCCTTTCGGTATCCCGTCGGACCGGATGAAACTTTCGGACGTCCGTACCCGCTTCCGCGGAGCGTCCCGACCCAGCATCGTCGGATAAAATATATGCGACAGATTCAGTTGATGCTGGGATGCTGCGATAAACTGTGCTATTAAGGAAAGCACGTCCGTTCCCGAGGCCTGTGCAGTAGCGGACTTACGATGCATTGCCGCTGGAAGCTCCGTGTATGTTGACTCCCGCACACTTCCTATGCGAACGTCCGGAGTCTGCAGGCCTCGAGTCCACGGCTACCGACCCAGCGCTGTCGGATAATTCTCGATCCTACACCGTTTCTGTCGGCTGCTGGGATGCTGCGATAAGCTGTGCTATGTGCACAAGAATGTCCGGCGTCGAGACCTGCAGAGGCGCAGTCTATCGCTGCTTCGCCGAGGGCAGCTCCGCATCAGATGGCTCCCGCATACTTTCCTATGCGAACGTCCGGAGTCCATCGGTCTCGAATCCCTGGCTGCCGGATGGTGTGACCTGGTCGCCGAAGAATCCTTGAACGGCGAAGCTGGTAATATATCGGCGGTCACGCAGCCAAGGTGCGGTCGTGTGCGCTGACGAGAAGAGGAAGCCTTAGCAGTCTCAGCGGACTGCCTATACAACGGAGCGTCCCAAGCGACGGACGTATGCTCCGCTAGCGACACATTTGTACCACAACATCTGGGGCCAGATGTTGTTGAACGAGAGAGGGGCCTCTCTCGCTTGCCGTCCGGATGGACCAGAACGAGCTATGAACCGGACTAAAAGGCTTCCTCCGTTCTCCCTCCGATCCGCCGTCACTGGGTGTGCATTAAGTTAATTTTATAGTGCTCGCATCACCCCAAAATTCCTTCTAGACCGCAACGGACGAACCCGGCTGCCGAACCATTCGGTGAATGGATGCTACACCGGGCGAGCTAGCGGACGTCAAAGGCCGTCGAACCTACTAGGGTCCTCTTAGGCAATTGGCGTATAACATGAGCACTTTTCCGCTAGCCCTTCATTAATTGTGACGACGGAGGCACACTGTTGGAAGACATCACAGATACATCACCCTAATCTTGATCGTCTGAAATAGAAATTGATAAAGTAGAGTGACCCTGCGGGGAAAGGACCGGAGTGTCCAAATCCCCAACAACATACCGTGACATACGCTTCCCATATTGTCATCGAAATCATACGATACAGAACAGGAGTTAATGCGAGTACACTGACCACATATAGAATGATAATAAGGTCAGAGGAAGACTTCCTCTTAAAACAATTGATCAATATCCTTTCAATGTGAAAAGAAAACAAGTCCTGGTACTCGCACTAACCCCTGGCAATCAAAATACATAATAATAATATGATCCATTAACATAGAAAAAATAATTGAAATCAAAATATTTTGAAAAAATATTTTTTCAGAACAGCCCAAGTTTCTGAAAAGTAACGTTGAGCCCCAATGGATCCCAAGCCTAAGTGTGGACAAAAATTTTAAAAATATTTTAAACAATTTATTCAACACTTACGAACAATAATAATGTATCTAGTTATGATTAAAATAACATAAAGATATTATTATTTAGAAATCCCCCCCTCACACAGAGGGCTGTTGTAAATGTAAACAATGAGTGTAAAAACACTAAAATAAGACTCCAGGCACCCAGGCCCGAAATCAGTTACCAAAAATACACCATCTGATGCAAAACAGAGACTTCCAGGGAAGAAACTGCAGAACATCAGATGGTAGATGCAGAACACAACGCCTAACCACCCGTAGGTGAAGACGTAAACATGGGGAAAGAACAGAATTCATTCTGTTATTCAGCTAAAACTCCCAAGAAATTTTAGTAATAATAATTACAGAAACTATGCCAAAAGCATGGGAGAATAGCAAGGGGGAACTTAAAGGACAGGGAGAGAGGAAAAACACTTGAAAAAACAGTGTAACTAAATAATCAGAATGACAACAAAATGGCTGCTGCCTTGAAAATAGGTAACTTAACATAATTTCATTAAAAAATTTTAAGTTACAGCCCTGATAATATTCTGTCACACATTCTTTTCCTCTCCTCCTTTTCTATCCTCCTTAGAATCACCATTTCACTAATATTTATGTGTCTGGCATCATTTAAACTGAGATTTAAAAGCACAAAGATCAGTCAGATGTTAACTGATGAAGGGCCAAACTTAGAATGATAAATGGCGCCAATTTCGGAACGTCCTTGACACTGCGCATGCGCAGTAGGGGCGAAGTGTGGAGGGCCTTTCAGGACATGTTTTCTTTAGTTTTAGATGCAAATTTTGGGGATTGGGGGGCAAAATTTGTGTTTGGCCCTATATTTTAAGAGTTAGCACCAGCTATGTCTGGGTCATTGGTACAGTATAAAAATATATAAATTTTGGGTGGGGCCCAAAATCTTGCCCCTCACATTACGAAGGCAAATACTGCTCCATGAACTTCATTTGAACAAACTTGATACTACACCCCAGAAGGAAGCTCCATACCAAATATCAAGTCATTGTACCCACTGGTTCATGAGAAAATTTTTCTTGAATTTTGGAGCATTTTCACCCTATGGAGCATGGCAACTTTATTTGAACAAATTTGAATGGACATATAAGGACCATGCATATCAAATTTGGTTCAATTTGGCCCAGGAGTTTAGAAGGAGAAGTTGATAATGTAAAGTTCACGATGGACGGATGGACGGATGGACAGAAAGTGATCAATTGAGCTCCCCATGACTTTCAGTCAGGTGAGCTAAAAAATGTCAAGCTTCTAGGCTCACAGATTTCGTTCCAATGAGGAGTCACATAAGGTTTTGTTGAAATTTTTAAAAATTTGAAAAAAATTATATTTAGAGTGAGGAATTTTGATACCCAGTGCATTGAGTAAATGGCTGCTTAACCCTTTACCCAACGAATCGGCCGCATCCGCCCGCGTACTATTCAAATTCAGTAGTTGAAAAAGTTAAAAAATTTATAGTAATTTATATATTTTTTATACTTACCAATGACCCAGACTTAGCTGGTGCTAATCTCCTTAATTCAGGGCCAAACACAAATTTTGCCCCCCCAATCCCCAAAATTTGCATCAAAAACCGAAAAATACATGTCCTATATGGCCCTCCATACATCGACTCCTCTGCGCATGCGCAGTGTCGAGGAAGTCCCGAAATTGGCGCCAATTATCATTCTTACAACCAGTGCCTGGTAGGCGTTATGTACTCAGCGGGGAGGTATGAGTTCCCAACTCCTGGGAGGGCCATCCCCGTCTGGGTCATTGGTAAGTATAAAAAATATATAAATTACTATAAATTTTTTAACATTTTTATACTGTACCAATGACCCAGACTAAGCTGAATAGTAAATAGGCTGGAGGGCCTAGGACATAAAGGAAAATCCAATAAGCTCAATTATGTATAAAAGAATATCCTCTCCAGGAGAAAAGAAGAGATAGGCTTTACATGTATCTTTCCTATTTATAATAAAGAAGAAAGACACAACACCGATCAGTAATTGAGCATAATAATCAATGATCTCTATTAACATCCAATATAACCCTTTATACTAATATTTTTAAAGGTAAGCCAATAAATAAAGGAAGTCCAGAGAAATGAGACTCTTTATATTCATTAAAAGTGTCCGAGGATTGTATATTAACGCTCGTTTGACACATGACATATACAAATGCTTCACACCGAGCTACACTTTAAAAATATTACATGGATGATTAAACATTATCTTACACTTTAAAACCATCCCGGTACCGACTCAGAATTACTGACTCTGGGGGAGGTATTCCCTTGCTTTTCACTATAAAGCAGGTGACCTAAGGGAACACCCGCCCCCCCCCCCTTCCCCTTGCCCTGGGTCAAATACCCCAGAGCGAAGAGGGCAGCAGGACAGAGTCACTGCCGGAACAGAAAGCCTACATAACTATAGTTGCAACTGTTTAGTGGACGATATTCTGAGCAACTGATAACGGACCTAAACAATGGAGGTCTCCAGAAATGGACTCAATATTTCTGAGATAAAAATTAGTGAATGTGGAAGGTTGAGACCAATATGCAGCCTTCATTAGATCAGTAATAGCAATACAATTAGCATAGGCCCAAGAAGTAGAAAGAGCTCTTACTTCATGAGCTGAGATCTTGAGTGCCGACTGCTGAGAGGAAGATAATTTTTCATAAGCAGTTCGAATAGTTAATTGAATCCATCTAGCAATAGAATGAACCATAATATCCTTTCTATTAGGCATCAAAGACAGAAAGAAACGCTTACGTCCCTTTCTGATGAACTCAGATCTACGTCTGTAAATACGTATTGCTCTAACAGGACACAGTAGAGGCCTACGCCCATCAGATGATGGAAGGGCCTTAATAATAATAGGTTCAGGATACTTATTAGGAGCCTGATTCTTAGCCAAAAATCCAACATTAGTGGTAAAGGTAATAGTATTACCGACACTACGGTAGTGAGAATCCTCCACAGATAGTGCATGAAGCTCACTAACTCTTCTAGCAGAAGAGAAAGCTAAGAGAAAAGCTGTCTTATATGTTAAGAATTTGAAGTCAACTGTGTCAAGAGGCTCAAAAGGCGCTTCTTTTAGCTTAAGAAGAACCCAGGCCAAATTCCACTTCGGAATTAATCTAAGGGTTCTAGGTCTATTTATCGAAAAATTTCTAACTAACTTAGATAAAGAGACATTAGTTCCAATCCTCAAGCTATCATGATGTGCATAGGTATCAGATAGCATAGACCTATAACCCTTAATGGTGATAGGCTGCAGATTAATCTCATCAAACAAGTATACTAGAAAGTTTGCTATGTCTGGAATGGAGGGATCATAAATATCTACTGAATGATCCTCACACCACTGACAAAAGACCCTCCACTTAGCAGCATAATTTAGCGAAGAGGAGGTCCTCCTGCAGTTAGAAATCGCGTCCACTGCTCGTCCTGTAAAATGTTTTCCGTGCAAGAAGGACCGCACAATGGAAATACGTGAAGGTTTAGACCTTGCGGATTGTGATGGAGGATGCGCGATTTCCCTTGCGAAAGAAGATCTTCCCGTTGAGGAAGCTTCCTCGGCATGTCCCACAACAGACACCTGAGTAGATTTATCCACGGTCTCTGTGGAGACAGAGATGCTACCAACAGAATCTTGCATTGCGATTGTTTTATCTTGAGCAATATCTGCTGAATCAACGGCACTGGAGGATATGCATATCCTATCATTCCGTCCCAAGAGATCGAGAGAGCGTCTACTGCAAACGCTCGAGGATCCGGACAAGGTGACACATACGTCTGCAACTGGTTGTTGAGATGTGTCGCAAATAAATCTATCATTGGCCGTTCCCATTGGTAGCAAATCTGATTGAATACTTGCTTGTTGAGAGTCCATTCTGACGGCAACAGGCGACCCCTCCGTGAAAGGGAGTCTGCTAAGACGTTCAGACGACCCGGAATATGACGGATGGAGAGAAGAATCTGATGTTCTAATACAAACAGAAGAATTCTTTCCGTTAGATTGAGCAACGGAATGGAATGAGTGCCACCTTGGTTCCGAATATACGCAACTACTGTCGTATTGTCGGACATAATTTGCACGTGTGCATTCTGAATAACGTCTATCCAATGACGTAGAGCAAGCCAAATCGACATCATCTCTTTGATGTTGATGTGCTTGCTTAGAAACTGCGGATCCCAAAGACCCTGGCACTTCAAATCCGATGGGCTCAGTGTCGCGCCCCAGCCTGTTTGACTGGCATCCGTCATAATCGTAAAACTCGGATCTGGCAACTGCAGTGGAACTCCCTGAGTTAACCACTGTATGTCTGCCCAAGTCTGAATCTCTTGTTTCACTTGGCTTGACAAGAGTATGTCCGTTTCGAGCGAATGAATCTTCACTCTCCAATTCTGAGTCAGATAGACCTGGAGAGGACGGGTGCGTAGCCGCCCCATCGGAATGAGATCCGAGGCAGCTCCGCACAGACCTATTAGTCTCATGAATTCCCTCGCTGACACTTTGTCTGAGTGAAGACAATAGCGAGCATAACAACTGACTAATTTCGCTCTGGTTAACGGCAGACGAACGAGATTGTTGTGCGTCTCGAAGCTCATTCCCAGGTGGGTAAATGACTTGGACGGCACCAGATCCGACTTCTCTTCGTTTACTATGAAACCGAGACGTCGGAGCAATAGAAGCAGATTGTGCATGTCGTTCTGAAGCGTTAACTCGTTGCCGTATCTCTGAAGAATATCGTCCAGGTAAGCCGACGTTACCGCCGACGAATGAGCTCGGAAATGAGTCATTACCGAGTTCATTACTCGAGTGAATGCCCAGGGCGCTAGATTCAGACCAAAGCACATCGCTCGGAACTGATAAACAACACCTAGGACAGCGAAGCGAAGATACTTTCTGAACGCCGGATGTACCATGACGTGAAAGTATGCATCCTTGAGGTCTATGCTCGCAGCATAGTCGTTCACTCGAATGCTCGCTCTGACCGATCGAATGGTCTCCATATAAAACTTTGGAGCCACGATCAGCTTGTTTATCCAGCTTAAGTCGATCACTGGACGGAACGAGCCGTCTGGCTTTGGAACCAGAAAAAGATGGCTGTAGAAACCTGGAGATTCCTGGTTTTCTACGACCTCTATCGCGTTCTTCGTTAAAAGAGACTGGACTTCTGATAGAAGTGCGGTTCTTTTCTGACAATTTGACGGAAGCTGAGTCCATCTTGGACTTCGAGTTAATGGAGGCTTGCCTTTGAAGGACAGTTTTAGTCCTTCCGAAATAACCCCTAGCACCCAAGGGTCCTCCGTAATTGATTCCCAATTGCTTGAGAAACTCGACAGTCTTCCGCCCACCGGAACGCGACAGAGGTCTAGACCATCACTTCCTGGATCCGCGAGGCTTGCGGTAGGAGAAACCACGTCCTCCGCGACCCGCACCTCGCCCCGTCGGCCTAGGGGCGTCTGACCGGTTATTTCGGCCAGCATAACGGCCCCTAGTCGAGTCGCTACTCTGCCGGTCTCTAGAGTAAGACCTAGAGGATGCATAGGAACCTCTATAGGAACTTCCCCTGGACGAACTCGTCCCGGAAGTGCCTGGCCTACTCCTGTCTGCTGGTTCCGATTTCTTGGAAGCAGACTTAAAAAGCAGAGAGTCCGAAGCTTTCTTTGTTAATTTATCATATATATCAGAAAGCTTGCCACTGAAGAGAAACTCTCCAGAGACCGGAGCGACTCTAAGAGAGTTTTTCACCTTACTGTCCACGCGTGTGGAAGTAGCCAAGGCCGCGTCACGTCGAGCTAACTCCAGATTTGCCACTGAAAGGGCGGAGTTATAAGTGGAAAACGCTATGGCCCTGGACAGAACTCTTAAAGACGTTTGTACGTCTTGAAATTCAGGTCCTTCAAAGCGTAAAGACAACGCTCTAGTAAGGTGATCTGCGTAGGAAAGAGCGTCTAAACTAGCTCTGTTAGACGATATCGTCGTTTCCATCGTAGACGACGGAAGTGACATAGACGACGGCATGGATATATCAAGGTCTTCAGCCTGGTCGTCTAAACGCAGAGGAACTCTCTGGATGCCCTGACCTGCCGTATCAAACTTGTTCCTTTGATTAATAAACGGCAGCTGTAGAGCAGAAGCCGGTAGGAAGGCTGACCTGCCCGTCTTGTTGGCAAGTTTATCAATAGCGTCATTCAATAACTCAAAAATCCGAGAGACATTCTTGGATTGTGATGGAAATTCCGGGACAATGTCCCTAAACCGATTAAAAAACTCGGTGTCCAGTGGCGCTATTACCCTCCTATCCGGCTGCGCAGCATTTTGGTCTGGCGGAACAACTTCTGGAAGATAACACCGGATGAATTCTATGGCTATTTTATGTTGTTCCGAAAGGGAAATATCCAATTCATCAGAATCCCTTTCGCCATCCTGCCGGACCTCATGTAAATCATGTAAATCTCGGTCGTCCGCACCGGATCCAGCGGCGGAACCTACCGACCCAGCATCTTCTGACATTTCATGTTCCGACAGAGGCTCTGACGGTTGCTGGGATGCTGCGATTAACTTTGCTATCTGTGATAGCACATCCGTTACAGAGGCCTGGGGAGCGGCGGTCTTACTGGTTTTAGCCGCCGGAAGCTCCCTGGACGTTGCATCTTGCATACATCTTTTATGTGAACGTCCGGACGAAGAAGGCCTCGAGTCCCTGGCTACCGGATGGCGTGACCTGGTCGCCGAGGAATCCCTAGTCGGCGAAGCTGACTGTAATTCACTGGTCACGTAGCCAAGGTGCGGTCGAGTGTGCTGCTGAGAGGATATGGAAGCCTTATAGGTAGCCTCGGCGGACTGCCTATATACCGGAGCCCTCCGAGCGGTGGACGTATGCTCCGACTGCGTAACATTACGGACTACAACATCTGGTCCCAGATGCTGTTGTATGAGAGAGGGACCTCTCTCGCTTGCAGCCCGTGTCGAACTGGACAAGCTAAACACCGGACTGTCAGGCTTCCTCCGATCCATCCTCCTTTCCGTCGTCACTGGGTGTGCACGTGGATGTTTTATAGTGCTCGCAACACCCGACTCTCTGTGCTGGACCGCAACGGATGAACCCGAGTGCTGCCCCATTCGGTGAATGGACGCAACCCCGGTCGAGCTAGCGGACGTCAACCCCTTCGGGCTCCTTTCAGGGAATTGACGAATCTCCATGAGCACTTTTGCCGCTAGCTCTTCGCTTGTATGTGACGACGGAGGCACACTTCTGGATGACATCACGGAAACATCACCCTGTTCTTGTTCCTCTGAAAAAGAGAGTGAAACACTAGAGTGACTCTGAGGAGAAAGAACCGGAATGGACCTTTCTCCAGGAACAACATACCGTGACACACGTTTCCAACGTTTTTCATCCCATTTGAAACACACAGAACAAAGATCAGTGCGAGTACAGAGAGAACAATTAATACAGAGATCATGAGAATCATAGGAAGACTTCCTCCTATTACAATTTGAACAATAATCATTCATAGTGAAATGTAAACAATCAAAGTACTCGCACTAATCCTTGAAAATAAAGATACATAATACAACAATCCATTATATTCATTAATAAATAATGATTTGAAAGAAAAAATTTTTTTTTTTAAAAAAAAAAAATTTTTTCAGAAGAGCCCAAGTTCCCAAAGGGAACCCTGAGCCCAATGGATCCCAAAAAAGCCTAAGTGTGGACAAAAATTTAAATTCATTTTGAAAAAATTAATGAGACACTTACGGACAATAATAATGTATCTTACTATGAATGAGAGATGCAGAAGACAAAAAATCACTATCAGCAGTAACTGTTGTCAACCTAAGCAAAAGTGTCAACAAACCGGAAACATGACTCCAGGCACTAAAACAAACATGGCCCGAAATCAGTCACCAATTAAAACACTATCTGATGCAAAACAGAGGCTTCCAGAGAAGAAACTGTAGAACATCAGATGGTAGATGCAGACCAAAACGCCTAAACACCCCTAGGGTGAGGACGTAAACATGGGGAAAAAAACAGAAATAAATCTGTTACCAAGCCAAAACTCCCAAGAAATTTTTAGTAATAAACATTACAAAAATTAAGCCAAAACATGGGAGAAAAGCTAGGGGGGAATAAGGAAGGTAGAGAGGAAACACTGATCAAACAATGGTACTTCATAGCAAGAATGATAACATCAGGGCCATGCCTTGAAAAAAGGCAACTAGAAATAATTTCATAAAATAATTATAAGTTACAGCCCTGAACATTTTCTTGCACTAAATATTTTCCTCTCCTCCTAATGTATCCTCTTTATTTCCACCATTTCACTCATGAATATGTGTCTGGCATCATGAAAATTGAGATTTGGAAGCACAAATAACAGAGAAGTGTGACTGTTTTGAGGGCCAAACTAAGAATGATAATTGGCGCCAATTTCGGGACTTCCTCGACACTGCGCATGCGCAGAGGAGTCGATGTATGGAGGGCCATATAGGACATGTATTTTTCGGTTTTTGATGCAAATTTTGGGGATTGGGGGGGCAAAATTTGTGTTTGGCCCTGAATTAAGGAGATTAGCACCAGCTAAGTCTGGGTCATTGGTACAGTATAAAAATATATTATTTTTCAAAATATTTCAACAAAACCATATCATGTGACCCCTCGTTGGAACAAGCTCGTTCCAATGAGGGGTCACATGATATGGTTTTGTTGAAATTTTTTTTAAAATGTGAAAAAATGATATTTAAAAAAATAAACTTTGATATCGTATGCATTGGGTAAAGGGTTAAATGGTTAAGAATAGTGATATTAGCGAAGTCCAGAAGTTTTGTCATCATAACAAAGCAGAACCAGGGGGGTCATAACATAACAGTGGAATAGAACTTCAGGTGGGGTGGGGGATTTGGGTAAGGCTTAAATAACTGACCTCATTCAAATTTGACAAGGAATACAGTTCAGGCCTTCATTATTTGTGTTTTTCACACGAGTTTACCCTTACACATTAGCAGGGGTGTATTGTGGGCAGTCTGCAGTCATGTGACCACCTTTCAAATCCGAAAAGACCGAGAACTGTTCCCTTGCATCTTTGTTTATTATGCAACCATAAATGTAATAGGCATCTATGGTTTGATAGAACTGTTGCAAATTTATTCACGAATTGGATGATGAGAGACTGAGAAAATTGGAGTGTGGGATTGATAAATATTTAGAACACCTAGTGGGGATAGTGCCGTCAACCTATAGGCCTATATTGCATTTGCAAATATAGGACAATGATGCCACACCCCCCCCCCCCCCCCACAACCTACCTGCCCCCTATAAAAAAATATGACCACCTGAACTATCAGACCCCACCATCCAAATTGTTCATGGATTTTATCCTTTGCACATCCAATGGGTCAGGGACAGATTCCTTGATATAACAAGAGGCCCTGTGGGACCTGAGGCACTCACCTGACAATAGTTGTGTAAAGAAGGATTTAATTAGCATCTATAGCTAATTAACACTACAAAAAATGAAGTTATTTAATTTTTATAACTCTGGTAAGCCCTTCCACCCCCCCCCCCCCCCACCCCAGAGATGTTGTATACCAAATACAAATGCATTCTGACTTGTGGATCTGGAGATGATTTTTAAAGAAATTCCTTCATATTGCACTAAGTTAAAATTCAGGTTCCTATAGAAAAAAAACCCAAATATTAACTCTGGGTCTCCATTTGAACAAACTTGAAACTGCCCTCACTCCCTCCCCCCTTAGAAAATATTTCTATCTTTAGCTGTTGGGGTTCCCACAGGGACGCGCGGAAATTTTCTTTTTTGCATAAATCAAGTACTTATGACTCAATAATACCACATTCAAATTTGGTTCAAATCGGACGAGCGGTTCAGAATATAGAAATTTTGGGAGGGACCAAAAATATCCCCCCCCCCCCCATTACAAAGGCAAATATTGCTCCACGAACTTCGTTTGAAGAAACGTGATTCTGCACCTTAAAAGGAAGCTCCATACCAAATATCAGGTCATTGTACCCATGTACCCACTAGTTCATGAGAAGAAGAGTTTTAAAGAATTTTGGTGGATTTTCCTCACCCCCTCCCTATCAGACTGGGCAAGTTGATTTGAAAAAAAAACCAAAAAAACTGCATTGTCAGAACAAGCAATCACCTCAAATATAACTAATATTGGTTCAGCTGTTTTGAAGGGGCAGGTGCAAACACCATGTTCACGGACGGCAGACGACGGAAAGTGAGTGATCACCATAGCTCATCCTGACATTCAGTCAGTTGAGCTAAAAATTAGCAAGTGTGTGGGGGAGGGGTGTCCATGTGAGGGGGGTCCAGGATGCAGGAGTTAATATGTAGGCATATTTCAAGCTCAAAGGTTTTGCCCTCTTTTTTCACTATTGTTGGCAGTGGGTACTTTCTAATACTTGTTATTCAATGCTGGATTATTTGAAGCTTCATAATGTTAGGTATGAATTATACATGTACAAGCAGAGTTAAGTTGCCTCAGTTAACTGGAATTTAATCTCAGGATACTTGTCTGTAACATTTATATTGTATTAAAACAAGAGGGCCCAGGGGGCCTGAAGCACTCAACTTGAACAGAACCTGATATAAACCGAGGCCACGAATGAATCTACATGTACATTAAGGAATCAATCTCCATAGGATCCATTGTCAATCCTTGAGTCCTCCGTAGTGACTAAAATGGTCCAAGCATCATGCCTTTTCTTCAGTTAATCATAATGTACAAAGTGGAGCTTCCCTATGGAGCCCTTGATATACAACCTATGCTGATTAATCTTAGGTATACACCTCTAGAGGGTACTTAATAACAATGGCTCCTAATAAAATTAACTTACAATTATGTTTCTATTTTTAGCACACATTGAGTCCCACTTATAGCTAGGGTTAATTTTTTTCATTTAAATCAAATATCTGTTTCCCAATTATGCTGCATATCAAATTTTGTTAAAATTGGACTAAAAGTTCTGAGTAGTGATCAAGAGATGTTCTGTTGTGTACCAAATATGAAAGGATTCTGACTGGAGGAGCCCA
Source organism: Pictodentalium vernedei (assembly GCA_031216915.1). NCBI lineage: Eukaryota > Metazoa > Mollusca > Scaphopoda > Dentaliida > Dentaliidae > Pictodentalium > Pictodentalium vernedei. Next base: position 161,618,079 of record CM062293.1, read on the forward strand.
AATATGAACCCAGGGACCCAATTTGAACAAACTTGAATCTGACCACCCTAGAGATGTTGTATACCAAATATGAAAGCATTCTGACTGGTGGATCTGAAGATGATTTTTAAAGAAATTTAAATTTTATAGTAAATTTCATTTCTTATTATACCTACCACAGTTGTTTACTACAGGCTTGCACGACAGTGGAAGACCCTAACTCGGAAAATATACTCTCTATTTTGATCTGTCCCAAGCGATTTGGGAAAGAAAAGTGGTGCAAAAGCACCAAGAAAAAATAAGACAAAACTGGGTCGAGTGCCATCGGTGCACACCCAGTAGGGGACGCTCTTCTCTTAGTACAACTCCACGACTTCCATTGCCAATGTGCAGACACTTAGCTAAAGACTCATTCTTTTGAATCGGCCAATGTAGGAGGCATGTGATCAGCGGGGAGGAAGAATTCTTACCCGAATAAGAAGACGGGAGGGCCTCCATGTAAACAATTGTGGAAGGTATAATAAGAAAGGAAATTTACTATAAAATTTAAATTTCTTATCAACCTACCATACAATTGTTTACTACAGGCTGAATAGACAATAGGATGGAGGGAATCACATAGCCAACCCACACATAACCCAATTGCACTGGAACCGTGGATAGAGGAAGAGGTCCCCAGGCCTATCAAACCATAGCCTCACAAACATTAGTAAAAGACAATGAGAGATGAGGCGTACGGTTCTGTGCGACACACAGACAGAAAAGGACAGTAATAGCACAGAGCTGGAACTGACCTTGTGACTAGCCTAATGGCTAGGGAAAACAACAGCCTGAGCAGAAGAAAGAGGGCCCAAAGCAAAAAGGTCCTCAAGACTGCACCTGCAACTGACGCAGATAGAAGGTGGAGAAAGTAGAAGTATTTCTGCAGTAGGCTGCCTGCATAACATCCGACAACTTTACGGAGTTAGAATAAGCCCAAGAGGTAGACAATGCACGCACCTCGTGGGCAGAAATACGATTGATAAGACAATTGTCAGTCGCCAGACGAGCGAATAGCAAGACAAATCCATCGAGAAATGGATTGAGGAGAGATCTTCTGTCGACCAGGAAGAGACAAAAAAAAAAGTGTTTCCTGCCTTTCCTAATGAACAGCATCCGATTGAGATAAATGCGAATTGCACGAACCGGACAGTGCAAAGGGCAGTTACCCTCAACAGAAGGAAGAGCCCTGATACAGATAGGAGGCAGAGTAGTTTCTGGTATCTGGTTCTTGGCCAGAAAGGAGCAATCAGTGGTAAATGTAACACTGTTGGGAGAGCACCTGAAAAAGGCCGGGTCAACCGAGAGGGCGTGAAGCTCACTAACCGGTCTGGCAGAGGCAAAAGCCATCAGAAAAGCTGTCTTGTATGTGAGAAAAATGCATATCCACCCGGGATAAAGGTTCGAACGGCGCCCCCCCCCCCCCCCACCCTCCGGGCCCTCCCCCAAGCAAAGCAGCACCCAAGAAAGATTCCATCTTGGGGTAAGCTGCAAAGTCCTAGGCCGTTTCAAGGAAAAGTGCCAAACAAGCTTGGAGAGGTATGGATTAGTGCCGATACGATGCTGTCCCACATACGAAAAGGTCTCCGAAAGCATAGACCTGTACCTTTTGATGGTAACAGGCTCGAGACCCCGAGAATCAAACAGATATACCAGAAACTTCACAATCTGTATGATCGAAGGATTGGCATAATCAACAGAATGATCCGCACACCATAAACAGAAGACCTTCCACTCAGCCGCATAGGCTAAACCAGTGGAGTGCCTCCTTGAAGAAGAAATGCACTCCACTGCTTGTCTCGAAAAAACCCCTGCGGAGGAGACAGGGCCTGACAAAAGATATGCATGAAGGCACAATGAAGTCGGGTCGACGTGAAACCTCCTCGGGTGACCTGGGCAAAGAAGGCCACGACGTAGAGGGAGACGTGCCAGTACCACCACCAACAGAGAGCGGAGCAGATTGATCCACACCCACTGAGGTGACAGGGGAGCGATCAAAATGATTCGACAACTGCAGGTTCGTATCTGAGGCAGAATCGGAACCGGTGGGAAGGTGTAGCCTACAAGACCGTTCCAATCGAGTGACAGAGCATCCATGACGAAAACCTGACGATCTGGACATGGGGACACGAAAGAGTCCACCTGATGGTTCCAACGAGTCGCAAAGAGATCGATGTGAGGAACGACCCCAGAGATCGCAAAGCGACTGGAACACCGCCCTCATGCACTTGGTGGAAATGATCCTGCTCCGTCGGGACAGGGAGTCGGCTAGGACGTCCAGACGGCCGGGAATGTGAAAAAACCACCACTCTGGAGTTGACATCCTGAGCGAGCAGTAGAAGATCCCGAGCCAATTCGTACATGGGAACAGAGTGCGTGCCGCCCTGGTTCCGAATGTAAGCAACCACTGTCAAATTGTCAGACAACAGAAGGACCTGGCCATTCGAAAGGTGGGGGATCCACTGCCGGAAACTCAGAAGAAGAGCAAGAAGCTCCTTCTGGCTGAAGTGAAGAGCTGCTTGATCCTGGTCTAATGAACCGTGAAGGGAAAGACCTAGATCCAACGTCTCACCCCCATCCAAGGTCGCTGGTCACTGCCGTCAGAACACGATTGGATGTGGAGATGTCCAACGGAACTCACTGCATAATCCACTGAACATCGGTCCAGGGGAGAAGGTGAGAATGAAGAGATTCTGGTAACTGAAGCACCAGATCCAGAGGATCGACATTCGGCCTCCAACGACTGAGCAGAAAGTGTTGGAGAGGTCTGACAGGCAGCCGACCTTGAGGAATGAGATCTGTCACCAAACTGCATTGACCAAGCACCCGGGGAAGACTTCAAGCTGTTGCAGATGTGGACTGGGACAGAGTCAGGGCAAAAGCTGAGAGAATCACAGCCCTTGCCCAGGAAACCGCCACCATATTCAGCTGAGTATGGAAGGCCATCCCTAGAGTACAGAAGGCCATCCCTAGATGACAAAATGACTGAGAAGGGACCAGGTCTGACTTCTCGTTGACTCTGAACCGTAGCAACGTGAGCAGGCTCAACAGTGTCGACATCTGACTCCAGAAAGGCAGCACTGGAATGCCTCTGGAGGATATCGTCTAGATATGCCGAAGTAGTCACCCTGGACTGTGTGCGATGTAAGGCTAACACATGCGACATAAGTCGGGTGAAGGCCCAAGGAGCCAGGTTGAGGCCAAAAGGGCATGGCCTTGAACTGGTAAACTCGCCCCAGAAAAGCGAACCAGAGATACTTTCGCGATGTTCGATGAATCAGAACGTGAAAGTAAGCGTCTCGCAGGTCAATGCTGGAAGCAAAACTCCCTGGTGAATGGAACGACGAACCGACCTAAAAGTCTCCATGCTGAACTTAGGAGCAATGATACACTGGTTCAGGATACTCAGATCAATAACCGGTCGGAGTCAGCCATCCTTCTTCGGCACCAAGTACAGGCAGGAATAAAATCCCACTGAATGAATGTTCTTGACGACCTCGATTGCCCCCTTTGACAGGAGATTGCCTATCTCCGTGATCAAAAGTTCCCAACGTGTAACGTCGAAAGGGACCTGTGTTGGAAGAGGCACTCTCATCTGAGTTGGATGCCTCAACCTGGGACTAATCGAGGTGACGACTGCCGATGCATACCCTTACCCGTGAGTAAGTAGAAGCGGTGGATGCCTCAACCTGGGACTAATCGAGATGACGACTGCCGATGCATACCCTTACCCTGTGAGTAAGTAGAAGCGGCGGCAGGAGGATCAGCCCCTGGCTTCGCATAGGAAGCAGAAGGGTGCTTGTAATGTTAGGCTTTGGATGGCCCCTGCCTCCAACAGAAGGCTGATCAAGATGACATAGGGCGTCATCCCGGACCGTCGCCACGGAACCATGGAATAGTTGCGAACCCGCCGAAGAAGCAGATCAAAGAGCAGCGCGCTGCCCCTCAGGACAGGAAGGGAACGGCTTGTGTCCAGCACAGCGTCCCTGCGAACTAATGCAAAGTTAGCCGTGTTACAGGCCTGCATGTGAGTAAGATGCATGAGCGCCTTGGACAGCACATGCAAAGGAGTCTGTACGTCGTCAAACTTATCTGGGGGCAGATAAGCAGCTAAAGCAGAGACGATGCGATCTGAGATAGAAAGCATTGCAGCATCTCTCTTGATAAGCCCAACACAGACTCCAGAGTCGCCATCAGAGACCAGCTGACCAGGCGACTGGGGCAAAAAAGTCGCCTTGGATTGCATAACTTCGCTCTGACATCACCAAAAAGCAAAATCGTGTCACCCTGTAATTTGTAAATTCCCAATTGACCTACCTTGAAATTAGGTGAATTCACGTAGAATTTACAAAGTAATTTCCATCTGAAAAGAGTATTATTGCTAGGGTTAATTGTTATTGTGATTAATTTTCACAGTACCTAAAAATAAAATCAGCATCTAAAAACAATGCTCGATTAATAATGTAATCGCAAACCGTCTTGGCTGAATTGAAATTAGGTGACAAGTCGTCAAGTTAAGACAAGATTTCCTATTTAAGTTATCTTTGAAATAAGTATTTTTCACACTCAGAATTTTTTTTCTGGGGAGCAGTTTTTCATAAAACAACACTTTTTTGTAAAAGCTGAAGTTTTAATTCCAATCTGGATTTTATTTTTGTGCAGCAAAAACCTATTTAGGGTATTTTTCAGTGAACTATTCGGGTTTACTATTCCATGTAAACCTAAACTAGGTTTAGAAATCACAACAGAATGATATGTTGAATACTATTCCACATAAACCCGTTTGATGTTGCTAGGAAACGCGACGCATGAAAGTACTGTCAGAAGGGGGACATCCAAAGCGTGGGAAACATATCCCTGCTTTCATTTTTAAACAATCTGAGAAACCCATAGTTAAAAAGGCTCTCATCAGAAACTTTCCAGTGATAGTGTCAAAAATTGCATGACTGCTATCATGGAAATAAAATGGCCAAAAAGGATCTTCTGAAAGTTGTAACAATTTATTCGGAGAGAAAAACACCCTTTCAGTTGAGAATGCCGCTTTTATGGGCTAAATAAATGTTATTAACTTTTTTTTATAGTTTCTCTCTCTTGAGTTTTAGCATTTTTCATGAACCTTGCACTGTTTATTTCTTTTCTGACACTCAAAATTGAATGTTTTTTTTTATTATCGTTGTGCGAGGCGTAGAACTTTTATGTGGGTTCCACTGCGCATGTCAAGAATAGAATGATAAACCAGATAACCCTGCTCTCAAGGAGGTTTAGTTGGTTTAATCCAGAATGACAAACCAGAATATAAACTGCTCAATAAAACGACCTGGTTTTTATTCCGTGTGTCTACGCATGCTCACAATAAACCAAGTAAACCGGAATAGCTCACTGAAATATACCCATATATTGACCTCCTTTTTACTCACTCTGGACCAAGAAATAGACAGACTTGAATTGTTTAATTCAAGGCTGATCTGTCTCTTCTAAAAAGTAAATGCCCATTTGAATTTGAATTGTAAACTTTTCTTTTTATAAATAAATTAATACAGAAAGGCATGTTTTTTTCTCGTAAACAATTCTTTGTACAAATAAATTTACACATAGAGATGTGTTATTGCCCAATTGTAGTGATTTATTTTTGTGAGAGATGAAAATATAATATACCGGTAGATCACACAAATGCAGAATCATCGCTCTACATTTTCTTCTCACTTCTCCCTGTTTCCTCTGACTTCTCCTTAAAGTCAGTGGAGGGAGAAGTGACTTCTCCCTCAAATTACCCTCTAGGCTGGTCCCTGATCACCATAGGAATAATGGCCGACTTGGGCTTGGAAAGCCCAAAGGAGTTAGAGTCCTGATCCAAGACCGTCAAAGTCTGACGGATTGGCGGAATCATAGGAACGAGAACGTGCCGGAGGCAAAAAAGTGTCAACCCTGGTGAAGAATGATGTCTTCATAGCCTTGGAACTCAGCTTCGAGTCCAAAGCTGTAAACGGGTCAACCACCTGTACCGACTGGCACGGTCGAAGGCGCCCAGAAGTAGATTGCTCCACAGGCTGTAGGTGCGCCATCGATGATCGCGGCCAGGCTGACACTGTCGGCTGGTTTGACGGTTTGAGATCTGGAAGGAACCCAAACACAAAAGTCAAGAGCTGCCCCCAAGTCAGAAGACTGTTGGCTCTCGAGGTCAGGCATGTCGGACTCACCCCCTGAGTCGGAAGACACATAGCCCATCATGAGCAAACCAGCCAACGCCTCCCATGGTGTAGGCACACCAGGGGGATCAGAAAGCGGTCTGTTTCCAATCCCAGGAGGCAGTGCTACAGGGGGCACCCCCAAACTACTCGTAGCCTCACTGGAAGCAACAGGAAGGCTCTCACAACCCTAGTGACAGCCTCTGATGTTGACTGGAGACCACAGTCACGGAACCAGGCATCTCTTCACCAGACAACTCAACAGCTCCTGCAGTATCCACCACAGTTAAAAACTGCACATCCCCCATGGAGGGGGTATAACTCTCACCAGACGTGGTCGCGTCGGGAAGCCCTGAATGACAGCATCCCCCCCACCACGGGTGTTGGAGGAACAGCCACGAGAATGCACAATAAGCGAGGGCAAAAGGCATTGCCCTTAGGAACAGTACTGGTCATAACAGAGGTGAGAGCAGTAGAACAAAAAGGTGAACTCGACAGATGTAGAAAGTAGAGTACATTGTAATCCCTCCAACTACGAGAGCAAGATGGCAGAAAAAGGACCGGCGGGAACACAACTGAACCCAGACGGCCGACAGGGACCCAAAAAACAGAAATTCTGCCCTCAACAGAGGGGAGAAATCCTGTCCATACAGTCCCCCATTGACACCTAACCCAAATAATAATAATAAAATTTATCAACCGAAAAATTTTATGTCCTTACCGCATGGTACGCGAAAGTCGCGCGCGACACGGAAAATATATAAAATACAATGAAAATGTGGTTGAAAATAATAACTAGAATATATAAAACACAGTCCTGTTATTATACGATCCTCAGATTAATAATTCCAGTCAGAGGTAACCATTATCAATGAGTTGAATTATCACTGTTTCTGAATGCAAAAATGGACGTCCTGTCTGGGGGGGCGAAAAAAGAATGAGTCTTTAGGTACGTGTCTGCGCACTTGCAATGAAATTCATGGAGTTGTACTAAGAGCGTCTCCTAGAGGGTGTGCGCCAATGGCACTCGACCCAGTTTTGGCTTATTTTTTCTTAGTGCTTTTGCACCACTTTTCTTTCCCAAATCTCTTGGGAAAGATCAAAATAGAGAGTATATTTTCCGAGTTAGGGTCTTCCACTGTAGTGCAAGCCTGTAGTAAACAATTGTAAGGTAGGTTGATAAGAAATTTCCTCATATTGCACTTTGTTGAAATTTTGGGCTACAATAGACAGCCCAAATATGAAGAACCCAGAGTCCCGATTTGAACAAACTTGAATCTGACCCACCTAGAGATGTTATATGCCAAATACCAAAGCATTCTGACTGGTGGGTCTGAAGAAGAAGATTTTTAAAGATTATTCCCCATATTGCCCCAAGTTAAAAATTTGGGCTCCTGTTTTTAACCCAAATATAAACCGAGGGGCTTCATTTTAACAAACTTATATTTGACCCCCATATGGATGCTGTATACCAAATATCAAAAGATTCTGATGTTTGGTTCTGGAGAAAAATTTGTTTTTAATTTTTGCAAATATGCTGACTCAACATTTTTTAGACACCCTCTACAGAACACCCTGTTACCATTCAGTTCTATGGGTCCTTAGGATGCTTCATACCAAATAACAGTTCTCTGTTCCGTCGGATTTGGGAATTATTGGAGTTTGAAAATATTTATATTTTTAGATCCCTGAGTTTCTACGGGGACACATTAAAAACGTTTTTTGCATGAATCAAGTACTTATGAGTTATGACCCAATAATATCACAAACCAAATTTGGTTCAAATCGGACCATCGGTTCAGAAAACAGAAATTTTGGGTGGGGTCAAAAATCATTCCCCTCTCATTACATAGGCAAATATTGCTTCACGAACTTCCTTTGAACAAACTTACCAAATATCAAGTCATTGTACCTCTTGGTTCATGAGAAGATTTTTTTAAATTTTGGAGTATTTTCCCCCACCCCCTCCCTATCGGGCTGGACATGTTGAGTTGAACAAAACGGCAATGCCCCCTCAGCACCATCACTCACACATACTTTCACTTGAATTGGTCCAGTGGTTTTGGAGGAGAAGCCCAAAATATGGTGTTGACGGACAACGGATGGAGAGCGATTAGATAAACTCAGCTTGACTTTGCCAAGGTGAGCTAAAAAATATCGACAGAATCGTATCATGTGACCCCTCACAGGAATGAGCTTGATGAGTCACATGATGTGGTTTTGTTGAATGTTTTTTTTAAATTGGAAGGATTAATAGATTGTTAGTTCTTGAGTTTACTTTTAACAAAAAGACAATTTCTGATGGGTAGACTGTGGGTGAGGCTTGAAGCAAGTACTCTTTTCAATAGAAATAATGACTGACATCCACAGACTGAACTGATGAAGAATGAAAGTGTTAATGACACAGTAGCTTAACTTGTCTGTGTGTTGTGTTTGATGAAAAGGATAATGTTCAATGTTTATGAAAGGATTATGAAATAAGACAAGAATTGTGATAATTGGGAATATGTTAATTTCTGTTCCCTGTATGCAATGTTTTCAATAAAAATAATATGAGGTGTAGACTGTACTAATGAAATGAGGAGTGGGTTAATGTGGCCCTCACAGTTAATGTATGTGGCCCTCACAGTTAATGTATGTGGCCCTCACAGTTAATGTATGTCAACCAAAGTTACCAAGTTACAGTGAAATTATTCCAAAACGAGTCATCCTATCAAGTTACATTGAAATCCCTTCATAAATATGGCCTGCAGACTATGCTAAAGGTTTTCGAGCTTTGGGCCTGTGTAGCCATCACGGCTGACTGATCGCAACCAAAAGGGGACATCCTCATCTAGACTTTATACTGAGTCATCCTACCAAGTTACAATGAAATCCCTTCATAAATACGACATGTAGTCTGTGCTAAAGTTTTTCGGGTTTTGGACTCGGGCAGTCATCATGGTTGAATAATCATAACCAAAAGGGGACGTTCTCATCTAGGCATTATCTGGAGTCATCCTACCAGGTTACAATGAAATCCCTTCATAAATACAACTTGTAGACTGTGCTAAAGGTGTTTGGCTTCAGGCACCTGTAGCCATCACAGTTGACCAATCGCGACCAAAGGGGGATGTTCTCATCTAGACATTATATGGAGTCATCCTACAAAGTTACAATGAAATCCCTCAATAAATACGACCTGTAGACTGTGCTAAAGGTTTTGGGATTTTGGGCTTGGGCTGCCGTCACGGCTGAATGATCGCTAACTGTCAGGGCAAAGCCAGCCTAAATATAGGGACAAGGGGCCTCATATTTAAAGATATTGTAAGTTCAAAATATATTCCGCGTCAAGGCGAAAAACCTACATGAATTTCACTTCTCTGTAAAGCTGGAAAAACACACGTGGTGTATATCCAGCTTTAGCGCAGGGACCCAGGGGAGAAACGGTATGTTAGATAAGGTCTGATCTCATTTAATTTATACAGTAGTCGGAGTCTTACGAGACGTAATCGGTTTTCGTCACGGCCAATTGAGAAACGAGATTTTAAAACGATAGAAATGTCTGTCGTGTCGTCACCCGATCATTAGTTATAGCAATGCGTGTCAGGAACGAATCATCGTTAAGTCACGCGTGAGATGACTTGTAGTGATTCTGCCTCGATATACGTCATCTCCCACCGTTTTGACAGGTGGACAGATGAGCGTCGGTCCACCTGACAGTTTAGGGTAAAAAGTATATATATACCTGGAAGGGCAGAGCATTAGACACACACTTGGGGTCACACACGCGTTGGTGAAGTCCAGGACAGGCGGACTCTGTTTCCTGGCATAAGGGTACCTTCGATCACAGGACCCTGAAACGGCTGGAATCGCCAGAGAGGGCATTCCATGACTGATTTAGCTTAGCGTTGATAGGCGGCTACGGGGCCGAATTCATGAGAAGGAACACCCCAGGTGGAACGTTAAAGTTTAGACTGTCGAGTAGCAGGTATCGGCCTGCAATAGTCAGAAGTGTAGGTTAATTGTATTGTGCGTATTAACCCTTTGAAGCGTCAGCCTGATTGCGTTCTGAGTAGTTTATTTTGCTGTCGGAACATCGTAATACCGACTGGAGATCGGTGTGAGTGACAATTTCGCCCTAGCACAAAAAGGGGCATTTGTGAATCGTGAATTCAACCAGGAACGGTGGATATTTCAATAGGACTTTCACGGAGGACTTTCAAAGGCACATAAGGTACGAGTAGACAATATCTGACCCAAATCAGAAGTACGGTGGTTTAAACATGACAAACATTGCTGGTCGGAACCCTCCGACAGCCAGAGGTACAGTTACGCACAGACGTTGACATTTGAGCCTAAGCGGGTGAAGCTCTTATGGCGAGCTCACAGTAATAACATTTCAGATTTGTGAAGCTCTTATGGCGAGCTCACGGTAGTAACATTTCCAGTGTGTAGACTATAGTGCCAGTACAGGGCTATAGAATGACTATATGATTGTTTAGAATTATTTAACCGTAGTGACCCATTTTCTGTGAAAAGAATTGAATTGTTGATTGTTGAAATATTGAAACGGATTTATTTTTATGTGTAAATAAAAGAATCGTTGTTACTTTAAATCATTCTTTCCATTATACAGCCTGAAGTGATTAGGAATCACACCTAACGGAAATCGAACCTATTTCAGGCCAATTTGGCAGAGAAGGAATCACGGCGTCGGTCTAACTCAGCTCTCTGCGCCGAGTTCGCGACACTTGGATTCCGACCCTCCACGTTGGTCTAATTTTCCCGCAACTTCATCAGCGGGACTAAATAACCCCACGTCAGCCCAGGCCTTACGGGGCCTCAGGTGTCCCTGACACTAACAAAAGGGGGCATTCTCATCTAGACATTATCTGCAGTCATCCTTCCAAATTACAATGAAATCCCTTCATAAATAGGACATGTAGACTGCGCTAAATGTTTCGGGCTTTGGGCCCCTGTAGCCGTCACAGCTGACCATTTGTGACCAAAATGGGACGTTCTCATCTAGACATTATATGGAGTCAACTTACCAAGTTACAATGTAATCCCTCCATAAATATGACCTGTAGACTGTGCTAAAGGTTTTCAGGTTTTGGGCTCAGGCAGCCATCACAGTTGACAGATCATGACCAAACGAGGATGTTCTCATCTAGATATTATATAGAGGCATCCTACCAAGTTACAATGAAATTCCTTCATAATTACGACCTGTAGACTGTGCTAAAGCTTTTTGGCTCAGGCAGCCATCACGGTTGTCGCGACCAAAAGGGGACGTTCTCATCTAGACATGACCTCAAAACTGCATATGAAATTTTGTGACGATTGGACAAGAACTATGGGGTGTAGCCTGTGCTAAAGGAAAATGTGAACAGACTCACAGACTAACAGACTTCTGCATCCATGATGGCAATAGCTTATCTTGATTTTGTCAAGTTAAGCTAAAAATGTAAATCTGAAACTGAAAGCAACTATGGGGCTGTTTCCATCATGAGCATAGGCACATTTCGTATGATCCGAATTTAAAATACTCAATAAAATAAATAGGATGAAGTATATTACCAACAATAAAAAACAGCTAGGGCAAGCCAACTGTTGTGAAATGACAAATTGAATAGAAGAGAAGATAAGAAAACCAAACAGCAATGTCTTCTAACATCGTAAAATAACATCGTACAAACTTCTCTTTTGGCATATATATTTTGTATCGCCCCCTGGGTATACTTTCCAAATTTCATAGAAAACAACCAACAAATAAATTAGAAAATGATAATTTAATTCCCGACTACACTTTTTCTCAGACACAGACTACACTTTTTAGTGTGTGTCCCCCTAAAATTAAATAATGAGACTGATTGCTTTCACACCACACTACAGACTGTCGTTATATATGGAGACTGCACAGTTAACTTATTACTTTAAACAAAACCCGTACTCCAGATTTGACAATGGGGCGAGCTTTCCAAGGTTACAGTAGTAGCCACAGTACTGTGTACTGTTGTGTTGGGTGGCAATACCTACTATTATTACCACTCAATCTATAAATATAAGTTACTAGTCGATTAACATAAGTTTGGAGGCCCGTTAAACTCCATAATTTCAGTGAGGTCATTCGACGGAGCCGGGCAGCGGGCGATAATGGTATAAATAGCCATTAGCGGCCCACGGCCCGTTTAGATTCAAGTTAGCTGTAACAGGGAGTGGTAATAATAGTAAAAACATGATTGTTTTCAGGCATCATGATTCATTAGCGGCCCTGCACTGCAGAATGATGAACAGCTCTTTGGCTTATTAACGGCCCTCGACTTCGTCTCGGGCCTTTAATAAAGCCTCGGGCTGTTCATCATTGCTGCAGGGTCGCTAATGAACAATAATGCCCTCCAAAATCATGTTATTGTTATATTTGTACAAAACTTTCTAAAGTAATGCCTTATGGTATACTGCCTTCTGGATAATTTCAATTGGTCGGGATTCGATGGATATTTTTATCAATATAATGAAATTAGTACTCTACAGTCTATTTAATGATTTTACCATCGGCTATATTCATTGCTCGCACAATTCTGTGCCGAGACATTTTGATTTGTGTGGTTTTTATAGCCCACAAAATATGAAATTTTCTTCACGTCATGACTATTGTAACTTTGTATCTTCTTTTGTCGTGTAAAAAGAACACGACACATTCGTAAAACAATTTTGCTCGAAGTTAGAGAAAATAGTCATGATTATAAAACAAAATGATATTTTGTTATTTTATTAAATATATTCATAATTATCCTTTTTGTATTTCTGAATTAAATGGATATTAAAATTTAAATACGAAACTTCCACACTTCCTGCTAATTTCGGGAACATTAAAAAGTGTATCCCGGTCCCGGCCTTGGCTTTAGATAATGTGTATGGGATCCGGGAAATATAAAGTTGCATTTCTTTCGTATTTGCGCGTTTATCCAGGGGTTCCCTGTTGATTTTTCGGAGTCTATAACATCTTTTGGGGGTACTTTACAAGTTGGATAGGAAATATTTCTAATTAGTTTATTTTTTTAGTTTTATCCGAGTTTTCCGTTTCGGAACACACTAAAAAGTGTATCCGAGGAAATAAGTGTTCCTATTAAACAACCATATAAAATCCATGGCCACACACCTGAAGACGTTGAGACTTGTAACAGACTGCGAAGTGGAATGGGTAAAGATCAAGCTTCAGAACAATAAAGATCTTCTGATAGGAGCCTTCTTCGTGCCTAAACGGAACACCAAAGACCTTGATGAACTCAGTGAATCACTAAACATTACCTTAAATCCCAAAGCTACAGAAAAGGCAGTACAACAAGCACGGATAGACACCACCGCAGACGTGAAATTGATTCAAATCCACAACTCACCAACCGGATAAGAAAATATTATTCAAGTTGACTTGGTGTTCACAACAAATCCAAGCCTCGTCAAAACACCAACCTCAGTGCCTGGAATATCGGGCCATGATATGATAGTCACAGATATAGACACAAGACCGTCTTACACCAAACAACAGCCTAGGAAAATATACCAGTACTCCAGAGCAAACTGGGACCTACGACAAGAAAGGCTAGATTCCTTATCTAATGACCTAATCGAGATGCAAAAAAACGAGGATAGGGGCAAATCCTATGTGGAATACACTCAAAACAACCCCCCTAAAACATATAGAAGACTTAATACCATCAAAACTGCAGAAATAAAAAAGAACATTATCTTGGATCAACAAGCCAATCAGACGGATGCTTCGGCGGAAACAAAAACTACGAACACAAGCATCCAAAATCAAAAATTTGGAGAATTACAGAATTTTCCAAAAAGAATTCAAAAAGACCATTCGAAGAGCAGAATGGGAATATGTTAACAACATCATCCAGGACTGCCTTAAGAGAAACACTACAAAACCATTCTGGAAATATATCAAGCGAAAAAAAAACAAGACAGTTTGGGCGTCTCACCATTAAAGGACCAATGACAACTAGTAAACAACAGTAAAAGCAAGGCTCAACTACTAATAAATCAATTTAGACCAGTCTTCACCATAGAAAACACCAGTACAATGCCAACAGTAAACAAACAGGTTACACATAACATTGGACCATTGGAAATAACAGTAGCAGGTGTTGAAAAATTATTTTTTTAAAAAAATCCATCGAAAGCTAGTGGACCAGATAACATCCCAAATATGATCCTATACAAATGCGAAACCAGCATAGCACCAGGTCTCTGTAGCATATTCCAGACATCAATTAATTCAGGAGTACTCCCCACCGACTCGCTAGCAGCAAACATGTCATGTGCCTATAAAAAAAAGGAGACAAACACCTAGCTGAGAATTACAGACCAATATCTTTAACCTCTGTGCCAAGCAAATTACACAGTGGAGCACATAATATGTCGCCACATTCTACACCATCTTGAGGAAAACAACATCCTTACAAATCTGAACCATGGTTTCCGCACGGGCTACTCATACGAAACCCAGCTCTTAATAACAACAAACGACTTCCTCAAAGCACTTAACAACAACAAACAGGTAGACATATAGCCATCCTCGACTTTTCAAAGACATTTGAAACCGTGCCACACTCAAAATTGCTGCACAAAATCGATAAATATGCATAAAAGGCCCAATTCACACCTGGCTGACTAACTTTTAACCAGACGCACCATGAAGGTGGTCCTAAGGTGTGTGTGTGGGGGGGGGGGGGGGGGGGGGCATCAGAAGATGTAAAGGTTGATTCGGGCGTACCACAAGGGACAGTCCTTGGGCCATTATTATTATTATTATTATGCCACATAAACGACCTACCAGAATGCATGTCACCACAAGTACGCCTCTTTGCCGATGACTGCCTGTTATACAGACAAATTAATTCCAACAGAGACCAAATCACACTCCAAGAGGATCTCAAACACCTAGAATCGACTTGGGGTATGAGGTTCAACTCCAAAAAGTATTAGATTCTCAGCATAAAGAATAAGATAATCCACTTCTATAACCTAAAGGACACAATTCTACAACAAGTTAGCAGCAACCAGTACCTAGGCATCCAACTATCTGAGGACATGAAGTGGACCACGCACATCAGAAACATCACAAAAAGCCAACTCACAACTAGGCTTCCTGAGAAGAAACCTAAAAAAATTGTCCACAGGTAAGCAAACGCATCGCATACCTATCTCTCGTCAGAAACACTCTCGACTATGGGCAGTAATCTTGGACCCATATCAAAAGAAAGATATAGACAAACTTGAGCGTATTCAAAATCGTGCTGCTCGCTTCACCACAAAAGATTACAAATCAAGAGATAGTGGGTGTGTCACCAAAATGCTGCATAATCTTGAAATGTCATCACTAAAATCCAGATGACAGCAAATCCGACTACAGTACATGTACAAAGTGGCTGAGGGGCTGATACCAGCCTTACCTCCAGACCAATTCCTGGAAGCCAAAAACAAGGCAGGTGTATAACAACAAGGAACCTATTAAGCTATTATAGTGATAATATAATTGAACGTTCAGTGGTAAACAACAACAGGGGATTCACTGTACAAACAGAAAAAAAACTGAACAATACAAAAATTCGTTTTTTTTTTTATAAAAACAGTGGTGGAGTGGAACCATCTGGATAACACAGTTGTCTGCGCAAAAACACCGGAAGAGTTCAAGAAGAAACTCGGCAGCAACCTGACAACACGGTAAAGTGTCCCCCTACCCGTTGCAATACGCCAGAAGTGGATTGCCGCAACGTATAATACAGATACAGATCAAAGTACCTGGACGTCAACATCCATCGCAGTCTCAGTTGGAACTCGCATATCGATCATGTGGTGAAGAAAGCCAACAACACCAGGGCATTTCTACAAAGGAACATATACCAGTGTCCACGAAAGAACAATGGGCTGTGCTATAACTTGTATAAGAAACATGTTACGCCTCAAATGGAATATGCCAGCAACATATGGAACCCACAGACTGCCGCTAATATCAACAACCTGGAGATGGTACAGGCGAGATTTGTAACCGGATACTATCGCCGGACCAGAAGTGTAACTAGCCAATTACACCCGTCCGTGTCCCTAACCAGCATGGTGAACGACCTAGAGTGACCAACAGTTCGAGATCGAAGGGCATCCAGTAAACTGGTATTAATGTTTAGAATTGTCCACAAAGAAGCCGCCATTCCATCAAATCAACTCATACCATCAACTACTACAGCCAGAGATCACAACATGAGATTTCTGGTTCCATATGCAAGAAGGAAGACACACCAGCACTTCTTCCCAGACACAATCAGGCTATGGAACAGTCTACCAGAAAGCATCACCACCTGCAGCTCTATATCCAGCTTCAGACTGGGGTTGTGAGACTTTGATGAGCAGTTCAACTAATTTTAATTGTAAATATACTCTGATTTTAACCAAAACACACCTGTACATATAGGTTTGCTTGCACTACGCGAAGTTGGAATGTACGCCAGATGGTAATCCCCGAAAAACCTTTTCACTGCACCTCCGAAAAGGTGTAGTGTAATTCACAATGATTCTGTTTATTATTAATTACAATTTTGTTTCTGATTCACTCCTCCTATGATCCCCAATCAAAGCTAATGATCTGTGTTGATGAAGGTTCGTGATATATAATGTGCTCAAGCGTTCATCTTTCTGTATCAGTGTGTAATTCAAATCTAAGAGTTCAGCAACAAGACTTAGTGTCACATAAACAGACAAGTATCAGCTGAGTAAGAAGAGTATGTTTATGAGTGATTTAGAGTACGTTGAAAGTAGGAATTGAAATAAGAGCCTTCATTTTAAATGTGTAAATTTACTTCCTCGTTCACCTACTAGACACATCTACATTGACATTATTATTTAGCTATATAAACTCAGTATTTTGCAGCTCGTCCACTTAACTCCCGGAAAAAATAGACATATCTCCACAGCCAATAAATCAGCATATGTGCCCTTGCCCTAAGCTGTCCAACTATACCCTAAGTCCGAAACCACTGGACAGCAGACCAGATCACCTGTGTTATTGAAAGCTCCCTGTTTCCTTCATTGTGCGTCGGACTCCATAATGACTAATGTTGTCTCACTTGATGAAGTTCAGAATGATGCTGCCTTTGACTTTGTTGCACAATTCAACCATGAAATCGACAGTGTTTCTGAAGATGATCCTCTCACCCCACTTAATGCCGACGCGAACAGCTGCCAATACTACACATCAGAAGAGTTTTCCTCAAGGGTTGGTACGTGTAAGAAATCCTTCGCCTTACTCAACATCAATTGCAGGAGCCTGAATGCCAATTTCGAACACCTGCAGAGTCTGCTTTGTGACCTCCAAACAACTGTAAATATTTTTGACATCATAGGTATCACTGAAACATTCAGCGTAAAAGAAAATATATCCTACACCTTAGACGGCTATCAGCCACTTGTTTTGCGTTCTCGTCCTGCCGGTGACGACGGCAGGGGAGGTGTTGGTGTCTTCGTTAAAGATTCTATTCCATTCAAAGTAAGAAACGACTTAAGTATTTTCATTCCTCATGTTTTCGAATCACTGTTCATCGAACTTACTGGAAAATCCAAAGTAATTGTAGGAATTATTTACCGACCTAACACTGCCCCAAAAGCTGATTTGGACCTGTTCCTATATCAATATTCAGATCTACTTGAACTAATCAATTCCGAAAAGAAGACAACTTACTTGATGGGAGACTTCAACATAGATTTATTAAATTTTAACCAACACCAAAAAACTAATCATTATTTAGAATCGCTGTTCAGCCCCGGATTCACACCCATGGTAACTAAACCAACAAGAGTAACAAGTCACTCGGCCACAATAATTGACCATATATTTTGTAACAAACTAAACCCAAACACCTCTGGTATAATTATTACCGATGTGAGCGATCATTTCGCCACATTCTATATCGAAAATCTCAAAACAACCCATCCTATTGACACAGACCAACCTAAGAGAATCTTCAACACAAGGAACATCAACCTATTTAAACAACTGCTATCCGAGACTGACTTCAGCCATGTGTGCCAAGAGACCAGTGCAAATGAAGCGTATGAGAAATTTATAACAATCCTAAACACAACGTTTGACCAAGCCTTCCCGTTGAGAATAATGAAGACCTCGAAAAAATACATCAAACGAGAACCATGGATGACGTCCGGCCTCTTACAATCCTCCCTGAACAAACATAAACTTCTGGAAAGAAAGTACAGATCCCCGACTAACCACAATATTACGCGATACAAAACCTATTGCCAAATTTTTAATCAGCTTAAACGTAAACAAAAAAAAGAATTATTATAGTCAATTACTATTAGAAAATCAGGGGAACATTAAGAAAACATGGGAAATTCTCCGTAAAGCAATAAATAAGTCAAACCTTCCTCCTTCCCTACCATCATCATTTATTGAAGATAACGTGGAGTTTAGTGACCCCATCCACATTGCTGAGAAATTCAACAGTTACTTCACCAATATTGGAAATCGAGCAATCAACAATATGGCAAGCTCCACTCATCCATTCTCGCATTACCTAAAAAACAGTGTCTCCGATTCATTTTTCATATCACCTACAAGCATCGATGAAGTCGTATCCTCCATAAAAAGCCTTTCCACAAAAACTTCGGCTGGCCAGGACAATATTTCTCCTAAACTACTTAAAGAAATTATACACGAAATAGTCGTTCCTTTAACCCATATTATAAATACGTCATTTTCGACTGGAATTGTCCCATCCAAAATGAAAATCGCAAAAGTAATACCAATTTTTAAATCTGGCGATAAACAGTCATTCGACAACTACCGTCCAATAAGTATTCTTCCCTCGTTTTCAAAAATCCTAGAGAAATTAATGCATAAAAGGCTAACAAATTTCTTAGATGACAACAACGTTATTTATAACTACCAGTTCGGATTCAGAAAAGGACATTCAACATTTCACCCAATAATTCATCTTATCAACCACGTTGCCATAATGAATAACAAAGCATCTAAAGACTGCACGCTATCCATGTTTTTAGATTTTTCCAAAGCCTTTGATACCATTGCATGACCACAATATACTCGTTAGGAAACTCGAACATTACGGCATTAGAGGTATAGCTAATTCTTGGTTTCAGAACTACCTCTCTGGGAGGTTCCAATATGTGCGATTCACGAATGAATATTACTACAGGGGTGCCACAAGGTTCTGTACTCGGCCCTCTTTTATTTGTACTATTTATTAATGACATTTGTGAGTCCACTGACATGAGCATCCTATCATTCGCGGATGACACAACAGCTTATAAGTCTGGGAACGACCTCAATCTCCTGATGGAGATGGCCAACAATGAATTATCGAAAATCAACAATTGGTGTTTAGCAAATAAGTTATCGTTAAATGCTAAAAAACAAAAGTTATACTTCTTCACCCTCAAAACGACAACTATAAATACAACAACGCACAGACCAAAATTTCCTTGAAAAACTCAGACATAATATTTGCAGGTAATAATAGTCATGACAAATTCATAAAAGTTCTGGGAATTAACCTGGACGAGAATCTTAAATTTAATCAGCATGTATCTGCTCTCTGTACAAAGCTATCCAGGGCAATTTATATTCTGAGAAGAGCCAAAAAATTTCTGCCGCTCGAGACGTTACGTTCACTTTATTTCACCCTAATTCAAAGCCATTTAATTTACGGGATCCAAATATGGGGTAACACACCAGCAAGCAAACA
Organism: Pictodentalium vernedei; assembly: GCA_031216915.1. Lineage (NCBI taxonomy): Eukaryota > Metazoa > Mollusca > Scaphopoda > Dentaliida > Dentaliidae > Pictodentalium > Pictodentalium vernedei. Next base: position 161,638,051 of record CM062293.1, read on the forward strand.
AATTCTGAAGTTGCAGAAAAAGGCTGTTCGTATCATAGCGAAAAAAAGTACAACTCACATACGGACCCCCTTTTCAAACGTTTGAAAATTCTCAAATTTAACGATTTGTACAAGCTATACTCACTTCTATCCATGCAAGACTGGTCAGAACACAACCTCCCTGTCAGTTTTGAAACTACATTCCAAGTGTACTCAAATCCCTCAGGCATGAATACAAGGCAATGTGGAAACCTGAACACACATAAACCCCGCACTCAGTTCTCAGCATCTCTTCCATATTTTTCTATTCCAAAAATGTGGAACGACCTTGATACAACGTTAAGAACCTCCAACCGCAGGTTATTCAAAAAAACATTAATTGATCAATTTCTACACACATATAACGCTGATGTCAGCTGTTCCTACCCGAGATGTCCCGACTGCCTGCTGCCTAATAGTTAGTCTCCTGGGTTGTTATCGCCTTTTTTTCTCCTAGAGAGCTCAGGAACATATTACCTTGCCATTTACGGTTTTCCGATTATATATCACCCATGGCCTTACTGGTCTACTCAGCATAAATAAATTATTTCATTTATTCGGAAATACAGTCAATTAATTAATTGATTGATTATTTGATTACTTAATTGCCAACTACCGCCTAATAAGTAGGCTCTCGGGTCGTTATCGACTTCTTTTTCTCCTCGCGAGCTCAGGAACATGTTCCCCCTCCAATTTACGATTTGCGGTTTTCCGATTATACATTACCCCATTACCTTACCTTACTGGTCTACTGGTCTACTTGCAAAAATATATTTTTATTATTTCTTTTATTCAGAAACACGGTCAGTTTATTAATTGATTACCTGATTAATTAGTTGAGTGCCCAATTGTTCAATTGACTGATCAGCTGATTAACCAGTTACTCGATTACTCATTCAATGCGCCAAATCAAAATAACAAATGATAGAACATTCTGGAGTTTGATTCATGACGAAGAAAATTTTAACCAATTCCTATCAACTCGATCTCAAAATAAAAAGTAACAACTACTTGCTGTCCAGATAGAGCTTATTCAACCTTACCATTTGCCATTTGCCATTCTGTTCCTTTAACTTACACTATTAGATTGTCCAGGGGATGACAGGAAGACAGTCGTAAGACTATGTCATTCCCCACAGTATACATCTGTCTATGATTTTGTAACCTTGTTTTTTCGCCTCATGTTTGTATTTGTATGCTGTGAAATAAATTGAATTGAATTGAATTGAATTGAATTGAATAAGGATGATTCTCTACCCTTTTTCATTACTGGGTAAGTGCATCTAGTTAGAAGGTGTTCAACATTTTCATCTTCTTTGTTACAAATCTTACATTTAGGACTTTCATTATAATATGCTGCTCTGTTAATCCTCATGGTATGTACTCCAAGTGGCATTCTTACTTTCACTACAACTCGTTTTATGTATTGTGTGTTGTTTTTAACAGTTGACCATACATGGTGAGAATATCCAATCTTGATAGCTGAAGAGTTCAAAAGTCTGATTGATGTTTTACTTGCTATTTCATTCCTAATACTTTCCCCCCAATAACTACCAATGTATACGCCGATCATTGTTTCCATTTCATCTTTTCTGGTGGTGATTCAAGTACATCAAAGTACATCAAATGCTGATGGTAGATTATACTTTGATAATATCTTCCTCACCACGGAGAATCAGCTATCAGACTTTAACTCTTTGATTGACAGTTGTCGCTGAGCTACCTCTCTCTCTCAGCTGAATTCTTTCTCCTGCAAAAACAACCAAACATTGACAACATGTTCTTGTGAATTAAAGCTTCGAATGCAACAATTCCTACGGCCCCGATTGCACTTCGTAAACTTCTAAATTTGGAAATTGTCAAAGTCGTGGTCCGCGTCTAAATCTGGAATTCTCGTTTTGTGCAACCTGTCGCGCTTCCTCCTCACAGCGGTGCTATGTAAAATACTATATGGATACAACTAAGAACTTGCAAACAAAAGTCTAAACAAATAAATCATAACATTCGTCATCCTACGATGATGATGCAGCTAACGTAGACACCACGCCCAAACATCATGACCAACCTCTTTGTCGCAGTCTAAACGATACAAACTTCACGATGGAACTTGTTGCCACCCTCGGGTGTTATGATAAGTAGTGGAGGGAGTCCTATAGGCAGGTTGCTTTTTCCCTACCCTGAAGTTCCGTCTTTCCGCTGGCGAAAATGAAGCACCAATACTCTAATCCCAGAAAGTAATGACTCGATTGTCATTCGTCATTCTCTATCATGTGTCACATAATTGGCTCTCAGTTCATTCTTTCAGTCACAGTCTGTTTGCAATCACCCCATCTTCTTCCAGGCGGCGGCAGGTAGACAGCCAATCTGGCTATGCCACTTCCCACGGTATACTTCTCATTTCACTTGTGCAATATGTTTATTTGTAACCATTTTACATGTATGTGTACCGTGAATAAAGAATCTGAATCTGAATCTGGTATAATATTGAGAAGGCCGTATACTGTAGCAACCTGAGATGGTAATGATTGGAGCTGCTTCAGAGTTTTTCTCTGGAACAATTCTGATTATTTGATATCTGATGAAGATGGAGAAATGACTCTGTACCATACAGTATTCGATGCATGATGAAAACCTTCCAGATGTTAACCGAAACTTGTGGTTTTAGTCCATCATTTCAGGTAACCAAGCTGAAATCAGAGCATAAATGGCCTTTCTGACTTTCTGAATTCTTGTGTCCACATCACTTTTACCATTAATTCCTCTTTCTATTCGCATATACACCCCCGATTCAACACCTTCAGTAAATTTAGATTCAACCCTTTACCCAACGAATCGCCCACATCCGCTTGCGTAATATGCAAATTCAGCAGCTGAAAAAATATTACTTTTCGAAAAATTTCATCAAAACCATATCATGTGACCCCTCTTTGGAACGAGCTCGTCGAGCTCGTTCCAAAGAGGGGTAACATCATATGGTTTTGTTGAAATGTTTTGAAAAAATTTAAAAAATGATATTCAAAATAATAAATTTTGAAATCGTTTGCGTTGGGTAAAGGGTTAAATGATATAGGTATCAGATTTTGACGGAAGGTATCTAGATACAGTGCTATTTGTGGTATTGATATGATATCTTTCTATGTTGGAGTTGTCTTCGACTTCAAATAGCATCTGCTGGAAGTCAACCGAGTCACGTGAGAGGAGAGCAACATCATCTGGACAGGTTACATGTGGAATGCGTATTTGCCCAATCTTGGCTTCAGTGTATCTCATTTTCAAGTTCAGCAAGAGGGCATTGTTCGAACGTTTGTAATGAGTCGATGAGAATACTCCCAAACGAACACATTGATTGATGCCAATGGCTTCCGACAGATGTCCATTCCAATTCACCTTGGACTTCATATTTTAGTATAGATTGTTAAGCATTTAACTAACTCACCTCCACCTATATCATCAAGGAACAGCTTCCTCATAAGAGTAGAATGTGGGACAACATCAAATGCCTCTTGAGCATCATGAATGCCCAGGAAAAATGGTGTCTCCATTTCTGTAGCTTCTGTAATTGCCTCCGATATGGTTAGAGCGGCATTTGCTGCTGATATTCCTTTTGTGAATCCCGTCTACAGATTGGAATGAGTGGACTTAAGATATGCTAATCAGGATTTTCTCGATTTTTGTGGACGCATCGTCAATTAATCGACTTAATACCACTTTCAGCTTATGTCACGCCTATATCCATAACCATAGGGCTAACAGAGACCAGACTGCACATGTCGCCGTGCCAGTAACATTTCTAAGACAATGCCAAGTTTCGTTGCGACTGATGCAATACTTGTGGAGTTACAGAAGAATAAAGTCAAAAAGGGACAAACACACCCACTTCTCTGGTTACATCTGTACATATCAAACTACTGGAGATATTGTTATGCAATTATGAATGCAATTAGAGTACCGATGGAACTAATGCAAAGCCATACTTTCACTTTGATTTCCCTAACCCTCTACACGCCACTGTGTCCAGTATGGCCATGGACGGAAACGGTCAAAATTACATTTCACTTTATACAACTGGAATTAAGCAACATTTCACTATTTTATATCCATGCACCTTCTTCTCGTTGTTGGTTGTAGCGTGATTCGGCGTTGGCCGCATGTCGTTAACTGACCTCTGAAAATTCGCTTTGCAATTTCAAAACCACTCAGTACTTATATTGCGATGGTGTATGTGCAAATGGTCAGCCCATGGAGAGACTGGCGGCCCAGCTCCTCAAGAGCAGCCACATGTTGGGAGACCTAAGAGTGATAAACAGCGGGTGCAGGCATTCTATTATTGGCCAGCCCATGAAGACCCGAACAACAGGCCCACAAAAATGGCATGTGTCAGGAGACCTAATATTTAAATCGCGATAGCGCATGCACAGCCAACTTGACAGTCCACAAAGAAACTGACGGCCCAGGCTATGAACAGCAGCCATATATTCAGAGATCTAAGATGGATATAACGCGGGTGCGTGCACTCGATTATTGACCAGCCCACGAAGAACCGTCAATCGGGATAATGAAGAGCAGAATGTGTCAGGAGACTTAATACTAATATTTAGATGTTGTTTGTACAAATGGCCAGACTATGAAGAAACTGACGGCACAGTCCATAAAAAAGCAGACAAACATAAGGAGGCCTAAGACTGACATTCCAAGGATGTATGCAGTCGATCGGCCAGCCCACGAAGAACCGTGAAGAGCAGCATGTGTAGGAAGACCTTTTACCTACACAGCAATGGTGTATGCAAAACTAAGTGGTCAGCCCACGAAGAAACCGACGACCCAGTCCGTGAACAGCAGCCATATATTCAGACCTAAGATGGATAAAACGCGGATGCATTCACCCTGTTATTGGTCAGTCCATAAAGAACAGTCAGTCAGGTCGATGAAGAAAAACATATGCTAGGAGATCTAAAACATATATCGCGATGACATATCGTCCACTGAGTTCCAATGTATTCTATGTGCCTATTGGCACATAGAATACATTGTAACTCAGGAGACGATATGTACAACTAACATGTCAATCCACGAAGAAATTGATGGCACAGCCTATGAATTGCAGCTATATATTCGAAGACCTAAGACGAATATAACGTGAGTGCATGCACAACTGACAGACAGGTCCATGAAGAGCGGCATGTGTTAGAGGACCCAATACTTTTTGCTCGATGGTGTATGCACAACTAACTCGTCAGCCCATGAAGAAACTGACGACCAAGCCCATGAATGGCAGCCATATCTTTGGAGAACTTAGACGGATATAACGCAGGTGCATGAACTCTTTTATTGGTCTGCCCATGAAGAACTGATATCCAGTCTCACTAAGAGCATGTGTCAGGAGACTTAATATTTATATCGCGATGGTTTATGCATAACTAACTCATCTGCCCATGAAAAAAACTGACGCCCAGCCCATGAACAGCAGCCATAAACTCTGAGATCTAAAAGGGATAAATCACGGTTGCATGTACTCTATTATTAGTCAGCCCATGAAAAACCCACAGCCAGACCCACGAATAGCTGCATGTGTCTGGAGATCTAATACTCTTCTCGTGATGGTGTATGCACAATTAACTTGACAGCCCACGAATTAACTGATGGACAATCCCATGGACAGCAGCCGTATATTAGGAGACCTGAGACGGATATAACGCGGGTACATACACTCTATTATTGGTCAACTCATGAAGAAGAACAGCCAGGTCCACGAAGAGCGGCATGCGTTAGGGGGCCTAATATTTATATCGTGATAATGTATGCGCAACTAACTCGGTAGACTCTGTATAAATTGGCGGAAAAATGCACCTTTGACATACAGTATACGCGTTAGTACACAACGTCCCGCACAACCTCGTGCGCAATTGGGATTAAGTGTTTTGCCTAAGGACGCAACGCAGTTATCGTTGGCTAAAAGGCATCGAAACATCGATCTGTCGGTTTAAAGCACAATGCCTAACCACTGAATCGCCGTGCTCGTTATTCAGTTAAAAATTGTGTAATGTGGCGCATTAGTCCAGACTCTGACACAAAGGCCGTGATATAACTTTTTGATGTGATACGTCCTGTGGTCTTACCACACCTAAAATATATTGCGGGCTTTGAGCACAAGTATGGACGATATCGCGCATAATTATATGACACACAAATTTAAGTCACTTTTCGGATTCCTTTGACTTCTACGAACAACAATTTTTTCGGCCAATGTCAAATGATGTGCTTCACAGAATTACATGGAATTTAAGATATACTTTAATGTCGTAGTTGGGTAGTCCAATGAAAACTGCCCTGCGTGAGACACCCATTGAATCAACACAACTCTGTTGCCATTGTGAGCAGTGATTTTATATTTTATGCAATTTGGATTCAGTTCAATCAATGTTTTCCTTGTGTTGAAAAAAACATAACGAATTGCGTACATCGCGACAACCTGTCCAACCATTTTAAATAAACATCTCGTCCCCTGAGTTCCAATGCGTTCTATGTGTCTACTGGCACATAGAACACATTGGAACTCGGGGGGGGGGGGGGGAGGGGGGGGGGGATCTGCCAGGGTGGTACAAACATCAATCGCATTCTCATTCTTGCCTTTGTTCTCTTTGAGTCATCTCCCTTAGTTCAACAGATTGCTGTCTCAACACGATCCCACAGGAGACAACGGAACACCCTGCAGTGTCAGGCGAGAATGGGTTGGAATGGGTGAAAGATGAAAGGGTCCTCGGAGCCCTTTCCAACGATATTTCACGTAGCCACATATCATCAGGATAATGAAATAAATTCGGCGATGAGTTGGGGAGTATACAGCCATCTCGTCGGCTTGGCCATACTCCAAACTTGACTCCAACGGTCGTTACATAAGTTTTGGGTATAGTACGTCTTGTGACTACAGGACGTACCACTCCAAAAGCTTATATTACGTCCTTTGTGTCCACGTTTGGAGTAGCCTGGACACTGCAATAATAAACCAGAATGTGTTTGGTTCTGCTTTCCAATATCTTGAATCGACATTTAACAATTATCAAAACTGTTGTCTATCACACAAACGATACTTTGTTTCAGTGGTGGAGTTATGGGGAGCCTACTGCGTCCCCTCCAAATCTCAATGAGCCCCCCCCCCCCCCCCACTTCAAACCCCATTTCAACTATTTTCACCCATCTATCACATGTTGAAACTAGATTGGGACAAAAACACTGATACAGTGTTTGGTGTTGGAGAACGTTCATTATGTTACTTCGGAAATTAAGCACAAACATGATTCCGAAGTCCATGTGGGCAATTGTCATGGTTTGAAAACCGGTCATGTGTAAATGTTTTGTACGTCTGTCCGTCTGTCCTAGCTTCCATCCATACGTATTTTGGTTTCCATACGATATCTTGAGTAATGAACGGATCTTCTTCACATTTGATATGTAAGTCATTTAAGAGGAAGATTGAGAGAGAATACTGACATGCACATATTTGATGACACCGTCACTGACACCATATCTTGACATTTGTAATTCTAAAGCTTTCCATATTGATGAAACTTCAAACCATCACCAACCATTTTGCCTATGTATGATATGTTTGAGAATCTGTTCCTCGCGAGAACGATACAGGCATTAGCATCTCTGTCCACATCACAATTTCCTTGTTTTCCTGGCACAGATAATTGCCTCAAGTTGGAAGCAAATTTTACCCCAGATTCATCCCCATAGCACTAGATTTTTCAAAATTTTCATGGGGAGGGCCCCTGACCCCCACTTTAGGGAATGGGAACTCCCTCCCAGAGCCATCACTCGCTCGGCCCTGGAACCCCGGGACATGTCTGCCTGCGGCATGTCATGCCGCAACCCATAAATATTGCCCAGCCCCCCCCCCCCCCCATCTTTTTGAGAACTCTAAATCCACCGCTGCTTTGTTCAACCATTATCTATTTATTATAGGGATGCAATTGAAACAAAAGAAAACAACAAGTCTCTGTTATTTAGACATGACCAACAACCCCGACACTTATTAGGCCGACTTCGTGTTATACAGTACGCGGCGAGTGGATTGTAATTAAATCACCCGCGGAGTGGGGTTATCACCCAATCTATAACTTTCAAATTGTGTACACATCGACAAAAACACAAGCAATGATTCAGCCAATGGACCTCCGGGTTGAACCCGGAGGTCCATTGGCTGAAACTTTGCTTGTGCTGGTTATGCTTTGCCGCAAATTTGCAATTATTGCTTGGGTGAAATCTCCACTCTGTGGGTGATTTATTGATAATACACTCTACACGTACTGTAGATCTGAAATGGTGAGGAAAAAAGTACATCTCTTTTCCAGGTTTCAAATTTTCAGTTTTCTGTCTAGACGTTTTTACTTGTATTGGGGAAAATATGTTCTTGTGAGAAAATTAAAAAACAACACACAATTTCCCTTAGGCTGGGTTTAACTCTTAGGGCAAAACATTTACATTGGGACAAATATTACCCACTGTCGTCGTTTTTTAAGACTCGATCTTTTGAGTTTTAGCTTTCAGAAAACTGTTGTTACGTTACCCGTGCTGGTACCCTTCTAACGTCCAAAAAAAAACAAAACAGCGGTACTTTGTATGGCGAGGGAAAGGACGTCAACGGTATGTTAGTCATATCAAAACTTGACGCTGTCTAAGTATTGAAATTGCAAATCAATGGCTGTGTGCAGAACCCTCATTGTCGGAAGTGTGACGAGAGCATGGTAAATGTGAGGGGGTGGCTTATGAAATGTCCGAATAATTCATACTGAACAATTTCACATTTTATTTTTTTTCTTTCCAAAAAGAAACTAAAGAAAAATAAATTCGAATTACTTTTAATTGTTTAACAATCCAGCCAAATAGGTTCAGGCCAAGGTAAATGCGTGTTCTCCCATAACAATTTATAATGTCTTGTAATTGTTCAGCTGTTATACACTGTTTCATTGACTTGTCTATCGGAATTTCACTCACCCCTCATTAGGAATTAGTCTAATTGCTTTAAGTCCGATCACTTCATCACAGTCTGTTGCGATTTTTATTTTCCTAGGGAGTGTCAGGTAGACAGCCAATCTGGCTATATCACTTCCCAAGGTATGCTGACTACATTATCTGTAAAACATTTATCTGTAAAAACGTTTTTATATGTATACCGTAAATAAAGAATCTGAATCTGAATTTTCTCGCAGTCCATTTGAGACAACCTGTTTGCCATATCGTCGCCTGAGTGCTAGAATGTTCTATGTCCCCCATGGGACATAGAACATTCTAGCGCTCAGGCGACGATATTCTTAAAGCATAATGGCAGTCTAAAAGTCCCTCTGTTCTTCACTCCATGATATCCTCCCCACAAGTCTAAAAGTTCCTCTGTTCTTCACCCATTGATATCCTCCCCACATTGTGCGACCATCTTCATGCTCTGTGGTTTATCATGTTATGAATAATTCAGAGGCGAAGTCGCCGTATGGTCCACCGGGAAAATTCCGGTAGGTCCCTAATGGGTTCCCCCAGGGGCCGGCAAAATTGATGCAGCACAACACTTATTGGTATGTGAAATTTCGTGAAAATGACCAAAATGCGAAATGAATCTGATTGCATAGACTGTCGGTATATCGAAATATACCATGGACAGTCCACATAGAGGACATTTCGATACACAAGAAGTCTAGTCTGCCATTGATCGCTCAGATGAAAGGAAACAGAGACACTTCAATTTAAAAAATCTAAATTTTCTCCAGTTGAGCCGAACTATGAACTTCCTGATGCCCCCCCCCCCCCCCCCCCCCCCCCCAGTAGAACCATTTTTTGTCGAATGGTCAATAAAGATCATACAAAAATGCCATCAGAATGTCCTCAATGTGGACTGCCATTGATCGGTAAGATGCCGCGTTCGTTCAGTTTGCAAAATCAAAATTTTCTCCGGGTCTGCCACCACCCCCCCCCCCCCCCCCCACCCCCGGGGCAGTCTCCGGTGACTTTTCTTGGATCAGTCCGCCTCTGGCATAATTTACCAGTGATCCGTTCAATGAAGACAATACCATACTTCTATAGAATAACCGGTTTTCTAGCACCCATCTCGGCATATCTTATCGATATGAAGTATCATTAACAAATGACAACATTAGGATAACGAAGTACTACAAAAGGGCTTGTCTGGCAACTCTGACTCCCCGACTCACCAGATATGCACGTTGGAGAAGAGAACAGTTAGGTAAACAGACTACTAGACTAGAACTCTGTGTTGAGATGTTTGCCGATGGATCACTGTCTCAATCCAACATAAAAGAGTCCACTATGCTAGAACACAACCGAATTTTGACCATTTTGGCATGTTAATCACGTGATCTGACCTTTTACCCATGGTCACCAAATTCCTTGGGTGGCCAGCATCTACTCGCCCGATATCTTCCCCAAGATTCTTTTATGCAAGAGTGAATGGACACGAGCCAACGTACACACTGGCATGTGATACTATAAATCGTAACAACCCTCCAACTACCAGCACTGTGTTTGTAAAATGTATTCGATAACTAAACCGAAGTATTCTCTGCCAGCACTACTGAGTGATGTACAGTCCCCATGGACTTGGTCGTAATCCACGCATAGGCAGTGATGCCCACGCATACGTTTACCGGGTAAGAAAAATCATCAGCAGCAAAATTTTAATTAATGAAGCACCGGGCTCTGCCCGGTGCTTCGTCAATTAAATTTTTATTCCTATAATTAGGGCTTGAAATCTATACTATTCTAGAATGCCTGCCTGCCTGCCTGCCTGCCTGCCTGCCTGCCTGCCTGCTCTGTCTGTCTGTCTGTCTGTCTGTCTGTCTGTCTGTCTGTCTGTCTGTCTGTCTGTCTGTCTGTCTGTCTGTCTGTCTGTCTGTCTGTCTGTCTGTCTGTCTGTCTGTCTGTCTGTCTGTCTGTCTGTCTGTCTGTCTGTCTGTCTGTCTGTCTGTCATCAGGAATCTAATGGCGAGGTTTACAAAAGTATCGGGTGGGGGTGGGGGTGTAGAGGGGCACCATTATGACCAAAATTTTTTCTCACCGATACAGGTCTTCAAAGGGGTCTACTAGGGGGTAATTTTTTACCAGGAATCTAATGGTGAGGTGTAAAAAAGTGCCGAGGTGGGGTGGGGTGGGGTGTAGAAGGGCACCAACAGTTATGACCAAAATGTTTCTCACCCATATAAGTCTTCAAAGGGGTCAACTAGGAGTAAGTTTAATACTCTCCTCAGCCCGAGCAACGCCGGGTAACCCTGCTAGTTTAATATAATTGCGCCCGTGGAAACATTGCCCACCCATGGAAAGTGACCAGTCCACGGAGGCCGTACTGTACTGGTTGTTTGATATGTCGATAAGAAAAAAAAACTTCTAAAATATAATACTCATATGTTAACCCTTTACCCAACGTAACGGCCAAAACCGGCCGGCGCTATTCTAAAAAATCGCCAATTAATTTTCATGATTTTTTCATTTTTTGTCTCCAAAACATAGGTTATGACCCCTCATTGGAACGAGCTCGTCGAGGTTACATATATATGTGGTACACAATTTGCATGTAAACCGCGGGTAATGACATAGCCATAGTGGCTGTTTTCCTGTCATTCCCTAGAATAGAAAATTATAAAGAATTATAAAGACAACAGAGTTCACATTATTATTTTTAAATTGGGTAATTCAATAATTTGAAATTTACTTGAACAACATGTTTGTTAAGAGCCATAAGGTATAGATAAAGGAAGGGACAATTGATTAGGCATGATTATCCATGATAGGATCCATCTCTTTACAGGATTATATATCCTAGCAAAAGAGGAAAATATGAAATTAAACGTGAATTGTCAGAACATAATTCGTCGCCTGAGTGCTGGAATGTCCTATCTCCCCTATGTTTCTCACCCATATAGGTCTTCAAAGGGGTCAACTAGGAGTAAGTTTAATACTCTCCTAAGCCCGAGCAACGCCGGGTAACCCTGCTAGTTTAATATAATTGCACCCGTGGAAACATTGCCCACCGATGGAAAGTGACCAGTCCACGAAGGCCGTACTCTACTGGTTGTTTGATATGTCGATAAGAAAAAAAACTTCTAAAATATAATACTCATATGTTAACCCTTTACCCAACGTAACGGCCAAAACCGACCAGCGCTATTCTAAAAAATCGCCAATTAATTTTCATGATTTTTTCATTTTTTGTCTCCAAAACATAGGTTATGACCCCTCATTGGAACGAGCTCGTCGAGCTCGTTCCAATGAGGGGTCATAACCTATGTTTTGGAGACAAAAAATGAAAAAAATTAGTTATTCAAGAATTTTTTTTGCAAGTGTCGTCTACTTTTCATGTTAGGTAAAGGGTTAAATATACGCATAAAAAACTTCTAAAATATAATATGTTATCTATACGCATAAAAAACACTATTTAAAAATGCGTGTTGTTCAGTTTTACTTTTAGATTTCCTTCTACGACACACACACCTTTTTCTAGAAATGCACCCGAGTAAGACATCGCAACAAAGCTATCATTCAATAGTATGTAAATTATGACGGAACTTCCACATACGTAACGGTAGTAGTGATACTTCCACGACCAATAAAGAACTATTTCCACCCATTAACCGGATGTTGAGCGGACCAGTTGGAAAAAATATATAAAAGATCATTCAAGGTGAATTTTTTTTAAACAACCGTATCACTTACAAATATATACAATACTTACACAATGGTATGGATTTAATTAAAACAACTACTTTTTAGCTGTGCAACGGGCCGTGCAAATATAATAATAATTGTTTTCGAATTTAACGAAATTGTCATGCTCTGCTGTACCGAACAGAACAACCTGACCTCTCTACAAGGCTATCAGACACATGAGGTGTGTTTGTGTGTGTGTGTGTGTGTGGAGGGGGGGGGGGGGGGGGGGGGGGCGGGGAGTTTGATATAGGGGGAAATTCTTCATATAATAGCATGCATGATCAAACAAACTATCGCTTTAAAATCATGCCTTTGATTACCCTGCCTTAATCATTTGGACCCAGCCCCCAGGGTTTCTGAATCACAGCTTTCGGGTCGAATCGAATCACTAGACAGAGGGTTTCGAATCGAATCTGGAATGTCGGGTCAGGAAAAGAATCTCGCAGCTTTTCAGGTTGCAGATATTTGGTCTTCTTAGAAACGTGGACTATAGCAAATGTTGTCAGTATCCCCTCCACTGTTGTATAAAACGGCGAATGTCTGTTTGTACAAGTCAATCAAAAGAAAGCGAAATATTCTAGAAAGGGAATTAACCCTTTGAACCCCGGTGGTATCTTCCATGCCAGTTCTATGACAGCAATTAGAAGAGTCCATACTCATTATTTGGGGTAGACCAATCAATATTTTCAACGTGCAGCCTCGGGGCTGCACGTTGAAAATATTGATTGGTCTACCACACACATTTACTGAACAGTCATCCAATATAATGACGTTATTACATAATTATAATGTTCCTACACACTAAAAACTAAAGTGTTAAAACTGACACTTTCAAGGTGTTAAACCCATTCTAACTCTTAGGGTTTGATTTTAACACTCAAAGTGCAATGCTTTAAGCACTTAGACTTTACAATCGTCAGACATCTGAAACTTGAATGGATGGCACTTCCCATGTGTCTAGCATTGGTGGTTCTTCCAGAATCGTCCATAATTTGATTTGCGCTTGGTGGGTACATAATTAAAAGAACACAACGCAGATGACGCGGATCAGGCTCGAGAGTTCGAGCCTGATCCGCGCCATCTGCGTTGTTTCCTTTTAAGTGTCGCGACATTACACTTGTCAAGTGGTATTATTGTAACACCTGTCAAGTTCTGGGATATCTACACTTGAACAAAGTGCTAGTTCAGCACTTAGTAAGTGTCAAATACAGCACTTCAAGTGTAGTTTTTAACACTTTAGTTTTTAGCGTGTAGCAGTAAAATGGGTCAGTCCAGTTCAAAGGGTTAAAGAAGTTTCGAAAACAGATTCTCTTTGAAACGTTCTTCTATCGTCAGGTCTCCTGTACAGGAAGCCCGATGATAGAAGAAGAGTTCACGAAGAGACTCTAAGTTTTGGTTAGGCTTTGAGAATATTTCTACGATTCGCAAAATTCCGACGGTACTCGAATCGAACCATCATGACGATTTCGAATCGAATCGATTTTCGAAGCCTCTGAGAGCCATATTTCGAATGATTTTGTTGAATGTAATGGGCCTACTGGCTACGGTTTTCATTGCATTTTGTCTGGAAGTTCAGTAATAATTTAATCCCACATCGTAATATTGTTTGCTTATCCACCACGAAGTTTTATTTTTCTGTAAAAACTCGTATGTAGCCCTTTCTGCTTGAAAGGGTAAATAGTATAGTAAAAACAGTCAGGTGATTCTGTGGCAGAGAAAAAAGCTTAAATAAAAAAATTCGTCTTAGGTTTAAAGAAATAAAACTAACAAAGCAGAAAGAAATGTCGACAGTGGGCACTCATGTCCGTTTTTAATCCAATGGGACTTTTATCCCAAATGACATTTAGTGTAAGGGACTTATTGTTCCTTTCCAAAGTGACCAAGCTGTGCACTCAATATCTATTTCGGGGGTATAGTCGCCTTAGAAATCCTGTGAAATTCTGTCAAATTATAAACGCAAGTGTAGTCCACTTTTACTATTTATTTATTTATTTATTTATTTATTTATTTATTTATTTATTTACTGGTGTTTAAGGTCATATATTTATGCACACTGGCTAATCATGACCGTGACAGTTTTACGGGTGGAGGAAGCCAGAGTACCCGGAGAGAACCACCGAGCAACGGCGAGCAACTGTCAGCTCCCCAACATACTAACTCCACACAAGCAGGGTTAGCATTGGTTGAAGACAAGTGCACCATCGACGTGCAGTACGCCTTAGTACACAACGCCACCGCGCCCCCACGCGGGCAATGGAGATGAAGTGTCTTGCCCAAGGACACAACGCGGTTGCCGCAGGTGGGATTCGAACCGAGGACCTCTCGGCTTGCAGCCTGCACCACTTCCTACTGAGCCACCGCGCTCCCTCCACTTTTACTAGCTTCCTCACGGAGTTATCGACATCTTTCCTCCATACCAGGAAAAAGACCTTCTCTGGGGAAACTCCTTATCAGTGCTTCACCCCAGCACAAACCTCTGATTTTGAATTACTATGCAGGAGTTAACCTCTCAGAATAAAAAAAATAATAACTAAATTAACCCACTGCACATTAACCCTTTACCCAACGTAACTGCAAAAAAACGATCAATCATTATTCTCAAAAATCGCAAATTAATTTTCATTATTTTTTCATTTTTTATCTCAAAAACGTAGTTATGACCCCTCGTTGGAACGAGCTCGTTCCAACGAGGGGTCATAACTATGTTTTTGAGACAAAAAATGAGTTATTCACGAATTTGTTTCCAAGTGTCTTCTGCTTTTCATGTTAGGAAAAGGGTTAATGACGAGAAATCAAACTAATGAGCTGTAAGTTTTTTCTATAAAGCACCTAGAAATTTTGTCAATTCAATGTTATTGATAGATCTCATTTGGCTCCGACAAACAACATTAATTTAATTAAATTCTTAGTTGCATTGTGGTAAACAGCTTGGAACTTTAACATTTATACAGCATTGTGTTGAGGGTTAATCGGTGTGTTCGCTATTTTAATGAAGAGGTCCAGAAATTTCGTATGAAATAGGAAATTAGACGTGAGTTGTCAGAACATATGGCAACTATACCTGATATTGCTTAAACCATGAATGTGAGAAAAGTAAAAAAGATGGAAAAAGAGTAAAGGGAAGTGAGACAAGAAAGGACAGAGAAAACAGCTTGAACACGATGTCTATTGCCTATACATTCGTAGAGGTGTTTTACAGTGTGATTGACACAGAGAACGACTTAAAAGAGAGCAGAGAAAAGATTCATCTTTGAAGAAATGCGATTTTCACAATAAGCGAAAACGTCCATTTGATAAAATAAAGTCATGAACCACTTCAAAAACAAGCAGGTTCTCCTGGTTATTGAAAAATTCAGATCCAAAAAGAAGCGTTGGTACGTCAGTTGGGAATGGTAGTAGCTTAATGGAATTATCACGAGCATTTGTGAAGACTGGGCAGTGGAGAAGATAGTGTTCCACGGTCTCACACACCACATACTGGCATAAAGAGGTAGGCGACAGGTGATTTGAATACAGATGGGAATTGGGGCTACTGCAGCCCAGACGTAACCTGGTGTGGTAAATTTGAGCTTTGCGGGACTTTACACCACTATAAAACTTAGGAGGCCTTTGGTTCCCAGCACTTAAAAATATCTTGAAGTTGGGCAATGAGGAGTTTTCACGCACAGACATGGGCAAGATGTTCCATTGCTTCGTAACGCTGGGGATGAAGGAAGACTGATATAATTGTATCCAACAGAAAGGAATTCTGTGGTTGTTACATGACCGGAGATTTTGCGATAAATTTGATGATGAGATGATTGGAGGGACCTTATTGGCAAAATACAGGGGCGACATTCGATGGACATTTTGAAATATTGTAACAATTTGAGTTTGCGACGTCTTTCTTGTAAAGAGTCCCAGCGTGTTTCAGTATTGAGTAGACGCTTACTGCAATTAACTGTTGCCCCGGTTATGATTCTCGAGGCTACAATCTGTATTTTCTCTAATTTTTCAGCTT
This sequence comes from Pictodentalium vernedei, assembly GCA_031216915.1. Taxonomy (NCBI): domain Eukaryota; kingdom Metazoa; phylum Mollusca; class Scaphopoda; order Dentaliida; family Dentaliidae; genus Pictodentalium; species Pictodentalium vernedei. The sequence continues at coordinate 161,654,780 of CM062293.1, forward strand.
CGGTTGCAGAACAGTTATCCCAGGCAACATCCGCATATTGAAGTAATGGCCCGATGAAGGCAAAGTAAATTTTTTCTAGGACGTCACGATCGAGGTTGAATTTCTGCTTTCTTAATAAGTCTAAACGAACCCAAGCTTTCGAGCAGATGTGGTCAATGTGATCGCCCCACGTACAAGAACTGTTTAATATGACTCCAAAGTGTTTGTGATTTTTTACTTCAGAAATCGGCGTTTTACTAAAGAAACGTGGTGGGTGGGCAACAGGGATGTTTTTGCGCGATATCAACATATTCTCTGTTTCATGGGGATTAAACTCTACCAGCCATGTCTTGGCCCAATGTTCAGTTGTGGCCAAGTCTTAGTTCATTAAAGTCGAGGCGGGATGCTCTACTATTAAATACGGGAAGTATCGTCATCAAATAGACGTATATTACTGAATAAGTTTTCGGTAATGTCGTTGATATAGATTAAAAACAGTATAGGGCCTAGTATCGAGCCCTGTGAACACCAGCATTAATGGGCCTCCATGTTGAGGCATCGGATCCTATTACTACCCGTCTCGACAGAATTCGTCATATAGGTCGGTCAACTGGAGGGCAGTCGAGTCACTCGGCGTAAAACCTGATTGGAATTGACTAAGTACATTATTATCGACCAAAAACTGCCACAACCGTTTGAAAACACATTTTTCAAATATTTTACCCACGCAGCTAAGCAATGATATCGGACGATAATTAGTAATTGAGTTTGCGGGTTGTTTTTTTAAGATTGGGGATACATTTGCCTTTTTCCACAGTAGAGGAAAGTATGAGTTATTCAATAGCACATTGAACAAGATTGTGAGAGGCTCACATAAGGATGATTTGCACACTTTGAAAAGACGAGGATTGACAAGATCGGGACCGGACGCGTTTGATACCCTTAATGATTTCATGGCTTCGTATATCTCACTACTTTGTAAAGTGATACTATCAATAACTTGTGGAGCGTTAGATGCAGAGCTGGGTAGGGAAGCGTTCTTGTCATCAACTGTTGAGATTGAACTGAAGTACTCATTTAAGACCCCAGCTTACTCAATATTAGAGGAATAAATTTTATTTAGGTGAACAAGAGTTGGGACAGTTACTGCTTTTTTGTGCAAATGAGCGTTTTGAGTGTCTTCCACCACAGTGAGGATGACGTGTTGCTGCTTCTTAATGTAGTTTGGACTTTGGAAATATACGATGATTTTGCCTTCCTGACAGTTGATACGACTTCATTTCGTTTACGTTTATATTTGTCCCATGCAGTCGAAAGACCATTGCGTTTCCCTATTCGATATAATCGCTTTCTCTGTCTTAACAGAAGTCTGATTTCGTTGTGGTACCATGTCGGCAGCTTCGTCGCGAAGTAATTATTTTGTTTGGAATATGTTTAGATGCAACGTCGAGTACTTTATTGGTGAAGTCAAAGGTGATAGTATTAAGGCATCTATTATCAAAAAGAGAATTCCAGTCGATGTCGGCGAGGGCAACATTAAGTACTTCATAGCCACCCCGAGAGTACAGCCATATCCTTCTCCTAAATGACAAAGAGATAGATTTAAAAAAATCAATCTCAATCGACACCGTATAGTGGTAGCGTATCATTTCCGGGATGATTGGTTCTAAGACCTCGCAATATTATACCCTGATCGTGTCGCTTACAGCAAAGAGATCTATCAGAGAGGCTGACGACTCCGTAAAGCAGGTTGGCTCACTCACAAGCTGTCTCAGGTTAAAAACATTTCTTATGTCAGCAAAACCTCCTTTTGAGGACACCAGTTGGTTATAATTAAAATCGCCGGTAACAATTAAATCGGCAATTGACGTGTCTCGGGCCTTTTCGATCGATGCTGATATGGCATCTGATATTTCTGGGGGACTATTTGGTGGGCGGTAGAAGACCCCTAACAATAAGGACTTCTTGTGTTTATTGAATATTTCAGCCCATAGACACTCGGTGTTCTGTACCTCGAGATCGGGCCGCCGTCGAAAGGAGATAGTATTCTTTAAGTAGATGGTAACCCCGCCTCCCCTTGACGATCGATTTTGTCGCAATGGTTCATGAAACCCGTGGGTGGAATAATATATCTGGTGTGGGATCGTTGATCTGAAGCCATGTTTCAGTAAACGACAAAATTTCATGGGATGAGGTCTCGCTTTCGATAATATCTAACTTAGGCTTTAAGCTTTGAATATTAAGGTGAAAAACTTTCAAATTATTTTCATCAATGAGTGACCTTGTGAAGCAAGGACCGGGATTTGGTTCAATGTCACCAGACTGTAATAAAATTATACTCAGATAAAGGGCTGCCAAAACAGCGACAACTAGATTTAATATTCTCACAACTGTTGAGATATTTATGGCGTGAATAACTTTTTGTGGACACTTGTATTGTGCATCGAATTTTTTAACATGCATGACGATTGATTTTGTATAGTACCCAAAGAACAGTGCTGTCGTGGCAACAAAACTTTCATGACCTTTTGCACCACCGAGACGTAGGAACAGGTAATGTAAAATACAATTAGACTGATCCTTTGATATCTTGTGCCTTAGACTGCGAACATGAACTACGATGTTGAAGGTGCCTATCCGGGCACGGTGTAGATCAATGTGGCCCGTTATGTGGTTGATGATATAATCTGATACGTAGAACACAAGCTCACTGCTCGGATAACAATACCAATCAACATTACTGGTAACAAGGCAATATCTCTTCTTGGGCAAATTGTATTCAAACTGGCGGGGAGAGAAAGAGTACAGTAAAGAGGAATGAGAGTAAAACAAATAGACAGGGGAGCAGAAGAAACAGACAGCACAAGACAAAGATAAATATAGGTATTAATATAGGTGCTTGGTATTGATATGGTGAACAGCATACAGTTGCGGGGTTAAAACTTGAATTACCTACATTCTAGGGTACGTTCTACCAACCATGTTTCAGTTTTGTTATTTTATTTTCATATCAGTAATACTGATTTAACTCTGATACTGAACTTGATGTAATTTATTTCATATATCACTGTTGGAACAAGTTTCAGTAATATGCCTGATTATTGAAACTTGTTCTGAAGGTGATGTGTTGGATAACGTGAATATTATGTCATTCTGAATATTATAAGAAATTTTAACTTCAGTAAAATGTCCTATTCAATCAATGCACATGATCGTAGATAAATTCATTCTGAATATTTTAAGAAATTTTAACTTCAGTAAAATGTCCTATTCAATCAATGCACATGATCGTAGATAAATTCAACATATTTTGCTCAATATGAACGCCAAAAAGCAGCTTAGTGAACAATTAGCTAGTAGAAACACCTAAATTTTGAGTTGTTTTTTAATCTTCTTGGTTGTATTTTTGTTACTTCAATTTTGTGTTTTACTTCTGATGATTGAAAAATGTATTTGTAAGACCCAAGTTCTGTTTTTCACTTTCCCATAGAAATTTACACTTGATACTGAGTTTTTTTTATCAACAGCACCTCACACTGGTTGTGTGATACACAGAGTGGCAATCGGGTTTAATGCTCTTATTTTTACAGAACCTCAAATCCCTATATAAATCAGTTGACCAGTCTTTTAGCCAGTACAGGTTCAGTGCAGTAACAGTAACATAAATGCATGTGTATACCTCAATGAGTGAACTACTCTAAAGTCTAAACCAGATCAAACAAGTAATTGCTATGCATTATTATTCCAACAGTACCTGATGGTTCCAGTGTGTGAATTGCTCAAAGTTCCCTGCTTGAGCATTTGTTTAGCACATATTGAATTTCCAGAATAATTCCAAAGAATATTAAACCTTTACCCAATGCAGACAACATCAAAATTTATTATTTTAAATAAATTTATTTTTAATTTTTCCAAAAATTTCAACAAAACCATATCATGTGACCCCTCATTGGAACGAGCTCAATGAGCTCGTTCCAATGAGGGGTCACATGATATGGTTTTGTTGAAATATTTTGAAAATCTTAACTTTTTCAACTGCTCAATTTGCATATTACGCGGGCGGATCCGGGCGATTCGTTTGGTAAAAAGTTGTCCTGATAATCCTTTCATAAATGCGTCGGCATTTCAGTTACTAGAATCAATTTTATGCCCTCTTTCATGGCTTCATTTTCAAAATCTTTCAAAACCACCATCCCGGTCCCTCCCTCTGGTTAGAAATTTACTACCCTACACCCCCAATTGGAAACCTCTAGCCACGTCCCTGCTAAATGCAACCAGCACCATTCATAAAAATCGTCAACCAAATTTAAATATTTCCCTTTTTTGCCTCGAAAACAAAGCTCGTCGGGCCCGTTCTAAAGGGGCTCATAAGCTATGTTTTCGAGGCTAAAAATCGATTTTTATAACTTTTTTGGTCGTTCGGGAAATATTTTTGCGAATGTCGTGGTGATCCAGCCTCGTTAAGTGACCAGTTCAGGAAATAATGACGTCAAGAACTGAGAATGGGATAAAATTCTCTTTCTCTATTACGCTTAATTGAACCTTTAACTAACACGAATAGGAGACGACACTTGCAAAATAAATTCTCGAATAACTAAAAATTTCTGTTTTTGCATTAAAACATAGCTTATGACCCCAAATCGGAATGAACTGAACGACCTCATATCAATGATGACTGATCCGCTCTGTTTTTGAGACAAAATACAATAAAATTTGAATGACTATTTTTCTGTGAATAGCGATGGCCCGTCATGGCCATAACGTTACGTAAAGGATATTATACCACGATTGGTGTGTGGATTCAACATGGTCCGGTACAATGCAGAGATGTGCTAGATATCCCACGCGTGGAATCCGGCCTACGTGCAAGAGCGTCACGTAAGAACGCATGTGATTGGTTTATTGCGTGTTTGAATGTTTGATTGACGTTATGGCGTGAATGGTATGCTTTGACACAAAACAGTACCACGCAGGGAAGTAAGCAGACCATTAAAGGCGATATTTTTCTTCAAAAATTTAAGCTCCATTTATTTGATTCAAGTTTGAACAAACACACCACAATTCAGGTAGAGTACGTGGCTGTACCACGTACTCTACCAGAGTTGTTAATTACTTGATTTAAGTTTAACCTTTTACCCAACGTAACGGCCAAAACCGACCAGCGCGACTCTCAAAAATCGCCAGAGATCGTTCCAATGAGGGGTCATAACCTATGTTTTTGAGACAAAAATGAAAAAAACTAGTTATTCAAGAATTTATTTTGCAAGTGTCGTCTGCTTTTTATATTAGGTAAAGGGTCAATCGTGGTATAAATACTGAACACAACTTAGGTAGAGTACGTGACCGCGTACACTACCAGAGTTGTTACGGCACTACTGAAATGTAGGACAAATTTCAACAAGGGTCGTTGATTCCTGTTCTCCGGCACCCCACCCCCGTTGTGTGAAATCTTAATAATTACTTAATAATTACTTTAGGATTGACAGGTAAGATGGGAAATTTAAAGACACATACAACATTGATTAATTTGTTAAATTTATTCTTTATATTTTATTGTGTTTTACTCAAAGTGTGCTCTTCATTTTTCTCAATTCGTGATAATCAAAATATTTTTGCTATTTAATTTTGGTAGCCTCTGCACAATTTGTTAATGGATGTCGACTCTAAATGTTCTAAATATAGTATCATCCATTGAGTGGAAGGGGTGGTGGCTCAGTAGGTAGAGGTGCAGTCTGCAAGCCGAGAGGTCCTCGATTCGAATCCCACCTGCAGCAACCGAGTTGTGTCCTTGGGCAAGACACTTCACCCCGTTGCCCACGTGGGGGCACGGTGACGCTGAGGCGTACTGCACATCGATGATGCACCTATCTTCAACCAGTGCTAACCCTCTTGTGTGGAGTTAGTATGTTGTGGAGCTGACAGTTGCTCGCCGTTGCTCGGTGGTTCTCTCCGTGTACTCCGGCTTCCTCCACTCCTAAAACTGTCGAGGTCATGATTAGCCATTGTGCAGAAATATGTGACCTTAAACACCAATAAATAAATACAATCAATATATAAATTGAGTGGAAGAACGTGCCATCTGCAATTCTAAAGTATTGCAGATGACGCCTCAATGGATGACATATCGTATGAAAAACATAATATGTAATAAGTATAAAGATAATATGTTTGATCGACAGGTAAATGGTATTTTCCGTTTGTTTTATAAACGGTCTTCTGTAAAGAATACCCAACCGGATCTGATGTGAAAAACATTTCTTCGGGACCAATGTTAAATAACTTCGTGGGAAGTATTTAACTTTCGACACAACCACAGGTAATTAGTTTTAATCGCTTGAAAAGTCATGGAAGCCCACCCGGATATAATATGAATGGCTTCTTTTATCAGATATACCTATATTTATCTCTGTCGTGGTTGTATATAATAAACGGTTCATACCACAGGTAAACATTTAAAAACTGACTGGGTGTGCTTTAATATTTTACACATGTAATATATCTCAAACATGGGTGCTTCAACGACAAAACCCGAACGTAAACTTCTAAAACAGCTTGAGGATATCTGTGATCTGGATGGTAGCGATATTGAGGAATGGCATCGGCAGTTTAAATCCAGATGTTCCAAGGAACACCCGGACTCGTTATGTTTGTCTGACTTTATCAGCGTGTATAACGAAGTGTATAATGGTTGTGCGGGCAATTTTGCCGAGCACGTGTTCAGAACATTTGACAGAGACCGAAACGGACTTGTGGATTTTCGTGAATTCATGATTGGACTTTCTGTAACTGAGACCTCAGACTTTAACAAGAAACTCAGATGGGCATTTGATATGTATGACATTGATGGGAATGGTCTAATTTCTAAAAAAGAAATGAAAGATATATTTTTGGTGAGTTTTCAAATATTTATCGAGTTTTGCTTTTCAGCGTCTTATACCTTTCTGGAGGTGTTGCAAATTACTTGTGTGAATGTTTGATCATGAATCAAAGGTTTCTATGCGCCTAAGACGCGCATAGAGTGTGATTAACCCTTTACCCAACGCAGACGATATCAAAATTTATTATTTTAAATATCATTTTTTTCAAATTTTTCAAAACATTTCAACAAAACCATATCATGCGACCCCTCGTTGAAACGAGCTCGACGAGCTCGCTCCAACGAGGGGTCACATGATATGGTTTTGTTGAAATTTTTTGAAAAATAATTTTTTTTTTCAACTGCTGAATTTGCATATTACGCGGGCGGATGCGGCCGATTCGTTCGGTAAAGGGTTAAGACGCACAGTGAGCGTCACTAAGTGCGGGGGTCATTGTGACTCCTTTTGGAAGTATTTGGTTCTAGATTATTTTTTGGAAGGTGGTGTTTATTTGGAAGTTGAAAGTCAAAGATGACAGGTTGTCTTATTGTGATCAAGAAGGTTTGTTGTATCCGGTGGGTTCAACCAGTCACAATCAAGTCTTCTTGGTCCATCTCTTGGACTGTGGGAGTCAGGGTTAGTGTGGTGGTTCATCGTGGTCCAGAAGGTCTGTTTATGGCTGCTGGGCCAACAAACAAGAAATAAGTCTTCTGCATTATTTCCTAGAAGATGAGTGTCAAAGAAGGTAAGGTGTGGTTTGTCTTGTTCCAGAACACATGGTTGTGGCCGATGGAACCGACGGTGGGAGTGGGAGGGAGCGGTAGTTTCTATAGCACAAGCACTTCGCATCCTTGGACTTCCGCCTTCAAAATAAAACAAGCAAGAACCGAAAACAGCAGTACGGGAAGTTGCACCTTTCACCCCCTTTCTTATTAATTTCATCTATTGATCTCAAACATATGACAAGTAAACATTATATTGGATGTTGTGGTAGGCCACGTGAAGGGCCATTTTGTGAAGTCATTACCATGTGCAGCGCATGTGTTGTTAGGGTTGTTCCGGTGTCCATATTATGTAACGGGACCTCCATTTTGCTTTCTGTTCTTCTCCAAAGATTCCGAAATCCTCACTTTTTCATTCCAAATTTGGTGACATACCCCAGCAAGTACGTTCGAATGTTCGATTGTTCTGGAGTGAACCTCGGATGTACAGAAATATAATGACGTAATATGGTGTCCGTAGACTCCAAATCGGACCATAATTCCTGATATAATGTCAGCTTCTAACGAATTGCGCGGCGAATATCTGACTGCTTACTTGTAGAATATTATACTGAACTAGCGATCCCACCCTTCCTGGACGGGAATCCCCGTCGACCCTTCACACTCCGCCGCATATCAACGGAGATAATCCATTGCATATCAACGGAGATAATCAAAGCTTCAATATCTAGCTAGACATAATTACAGAATCACAGATTTCCTGTTCATATAATAGATCAGCAATTACAATGGTTAATGGTCGAAAAATATTACTTGTTCATTTTAATGGGGCGACCACTCTTGCGTTTGCTGTGTTGAGATTTGAACTTATTGTTTGTTATAAAAACAACTCGCATGTGACGTCGCAAACCCTATATATGAAATTCTGATAATTGTTTGGAAATAAGATAAAGTGTTATATCAGGCATAGACAAATTTAGCATATCGTTTCTTGAGGAGTGCGACAAGGAGTCACCTGAAATGCATTAGCATTGCAGGTGGCGCCTTGTTGCACCCATGGGACCATGTTTATTGAGGAGAAATAAACAGTCTTGAGTTCGAAATATTTCAAAGCTGTTTAACTCTCAGAAGCCGGGGAATCAGAATGAATTTATTGAACATGACATACCGCGAAAAACTTATAGTGAAGCAGGTGCTTCTAGACAAGTGTCGACTGCCTACTCAGGCAGACGACATTTGACTAGAAGCACCTGCTCAGTAGTTAATTTTCCACAGCCCAAAGATAGCCGAACCGACACAGCCAGATTACCTGCCGTATTACATCACAGGCGAGAAAACTCGACTCTCGGCTTCTAAGAGTTAATTTGTTTTTATTATTTTGATTTTATTTCAGGCATGGTTTAGGATGACCGGTGTGATATCAGCCAATAAAGACGAGTCTCCCGAGAACCTAACTGAAAGGTGCTTCGATACGATAGACTTAAACAACGACAGTCAGATATCGTGGGAGGAATTCAGCCAGGGGGTTCAGAAAGATCCTTTTCTTGTCAATTTATTGCAGTGTCATCCTAACATAGGGCGTCAAGACAGCCAGAATACATGATGTCTTTAAATGAGACTGTCTGCTATGAGCTTATAAAAGGGCGTCAGAATGCATCTGATGGAAGCAGTTCTTTGGTCAAGTTTGGAAGTCCAAGAATGAAATTGCAAAAAGGTGTTTAGTAACAAGAATGCGAGATTATTCTTTGTGCAATTTTTAATTTTTCTCACGGACATTATCCTGTCATAAAATTATGCCACCAAGGACCAAAGAGAGCATTTTCTCCTTTTACATAAACGCATACATCTCCACCCAAACACATTTGTAGTGTGAGTCAACCTGGGACTAATATATGCACACAGATACCATTTATGGAAACAGTCATGTTTTATTAAGAATAATTATGGACATATCCGGTACCAGTATTGATAACAACCGGAGACATTGACCAATTAGGACTTTCTACGGTATTTTCGCAATCTACAGTGCATACTAATGCCAATCGTGGACATCCCTGGTTGCCGTCTGCCCCGCTTAGTGTGAATCAAACTTGAAACACACACGCGTATACACACACAAATACCAACCATCAGTCCCCACCCCCCCCCCCCACACACACCCACTACCCTAACCCCACACACCTAAACACACCTAGTTACACACAGGGTGTTACCCAGGAAATGCCATAGATATTCATGTAATTCTGTTTCGTCCTAATACATACGTGACATATACACTTTAACCCTCTCTCTAATAGAAGTTTACCAGAAAAGACTTGCAAAAATATTTTCTTAAATAGCTCAAATTTGAATTTTTGCCTTAAAACACAGCTTATGGTTCCCCACTGGAACGAGCTCGACGATTATCGTTCCAATGAGAGGTCATAACCAATGTTTTGAAAAAAAAGAAAATGTGGACATCGATTGTTGTGAATAGCGCTAGTGGGATATTGGTTATTACGATAGGCAAAGGGTTAACCCTTCACTTATCGAATCAGTCTCATCCGCCCGCGTAATATACAAATTAAGCTCAGTCTTGAAAAAAAATTATCATTTCAGCGAAAAACATATGATTTGACCTCTTATTGGAACGAGCTTATCGAGCTTGTTCCAAGGAGGATCACATGATATCGTTTTCTTGAAATTTTGTGAAAAATTTGAAAATTGAAATAAATTTTGATATTGTGTTCGTTGGGTTAAGGGCTAATTTTACAGAACGCGGAAAGTGGATTATTGTCAAAACTCCATTGTGATAATAATTTAAATCCGTGAAAAAGCATAAGACGGACATGCATAGTTGAAATTTGCTTGCCTTTTTTTAGGCTTTTCACGAGGTTTGAGTTATTCTTAAGGCGTAAACAACTCCATTTTATCCGTGTTTTAGTGACAATCACTCTCCGGGTACTGTATATGCTGAAAACAGTACATCTGCCAACAAAACTATATAAAAAACTCGTGTGATTGTGTTTGTTTTTTAATTTATTTGCCACATTACACTGTGAAGAAGTTGCAAGCGTTGTCTGGATATGTCAATGAGAATGTACAGAACGTGGAGAGTGGATTGTAAATAAATCACCCGTAGAGTGGAGATATCACCCAAAGTACCACTGTCAATTATGTACATAAGGACAAAAAGACAAGCAATGTTTCAGCCAAAGGACCTCCGGGTTTGACTGGAACTTTGCTTGTGCTTTGCAACAAGTTTGCAATTATTGCTTGGGTGAAATTTCCACTCTGTGGGTGATTTAGTGATAATACGCTCTTCTCGTCCTGTACTCATCCTCCATTTTCCTTGCAACGCTCATTTTCAGCCTTGGCTGATAATTTTTCACCAACAATTTAGGGTTGGAGATCTAAATAATGAAAATATACTAAAAATATACTAAACATATGTTAACTGGTAGAAAACCATATTTGGGCTTCATTCTGAAGTATGGGTACCGTAATTCAATCGGCTCATATTCTGTGAATGTGTTGTGTCTTATTTTTTAACCCTTTGAACCCTAGTGGCCATTTTTACGGTCAGGAACATGATACGTCATAATTTCATTAAATAGGATGGATGCAAAGTGCATGTGTATGGTAGACCAATCAATATTTTCAACGTGCAGTCCCAAGGCTGCACGTTGAAAATATTAATTGATTCACCCCTAAATAATAAACATGGGTTCTTCCAGTTGCTGTCATTGAACTAATATGGAACATACCACCAAGGTTCAAAGGGTTGAGAGAAATTATAAGAATTTGCCTTGTTGCAATTTGTAGGAGAGCACTCTTCCATAAATTGTAACAAGGCAAATACATGCGAACAAATTCTGATAGCCAAAAATAATTTGGAACTCTCCCTGTTAAGAGAAACAAGGAAAGACTTATGTCACACGTGGGCGAGGCACAAACATCTGCACAAAAGAGAGGCGGGAGATTACTGCAGATGTCTTGCACACCAAAGAAACGGTGGGGGTATGGGTGAGGGGGATATTTCAGTTATGTCAGCGCTGCTAGGCGTGGGGGAAATTATGTGTTACCACATTTTTTCTTCCCTTTGAATTTGTACATAATTGTAAATTTTATTGTTTTGAGATATAAAGTTTGTCTTCATAAAAGTTTGTGATAAAGTTGGGGCATTTGCGTCCTGTGGGCTCATGTTGTGAGATTGAGTGGTGGGTGAATGAGAAGATGAGAATCTATGACGATGGAGCACGCGGGGTGTAGTCATCCTTGATGTTATTTGTGTTGTAAGGAAACTTATTTCCACCACCTTTGGCTGCAATACGGGAAGACAGTTACTTGCAGTGTTTGAGTAAAACACGCAAGTAGAGTTAGCTAACTTTCAGAACCATGGAACGGGATGGAAACATCGCGGGGAGGCAACTCTGAGGTTAGTAAGTCTGTGTTAAATTTTAGTCAAATTTTCATTCCGTTCCATAATTCTGCTCCAGTGTTCTTTCTCTAGCACCTAGCCTCATTTCTATTCTAGTCATTTCATTTTTATGCTTGTATTGTATGTGCATACATTTGTGCGTTGTTTTTTTTACAGTTAAATGTTATTTATAAATAAAGCATTTTGTGGGTGCTCTCAAGCAATATTTATTTTTCATTTATTTTTCATTTTTTTAAACGTACCGTACCAATCAGCCTAGTGTCCAATGGACGGATATGTGATTGAAATTAGGAAACGGGGATTCTACACTTCAATGGGGAATCGTGGTGTAAAGCAAGGGCAATAATTGCTCTGAGTCACGTGGCGTATTCTGATTGGACAGACGACCATTGACTGGAAACAACTGCAAAACCATAATAAGTCTTTAAATGAATGTTTAATCCTTTGAACAAGAGAGACCCCTTTTCCTGTACAGGAATATGATACGTTATAATTTCATTAACCCTTTAGTTAACATGAAAAGCAGACGACACTTGCAAGCAAAATCCTTGAATAACTTTTTTTTTTCATTGTTTGTCTCAAAAACATAGGTTATGTCCCCTCATTGGAACGAGCTCGAAGAGCTCATTCCAAAGAGGGGTCATAACCTATGTTTTTGAGACAAACAATGAAAAAAATAATGAAAATTAATTGGGGACTTTTGTGAACAGCGCTGGTCGGTTTTGTCCGCTACGTTGAGTAAAGGGTTAAGTATGATGTAGGACCCAAAGAGGCTTCGAGATTCAATTCGATTTAGAATCTTAAGTTCATATTCGATTCGATTCGAAATCAGCTGTCTGATTGGTTTAGCTTCGAATCTTTACACGAGAATATAGCTTGGTATTTGTCATTGTCATCGTCTCAAAAATGAAAAGTTCAGATGGAATTTATACGTAAATAATGCTGAAAATAAAGACAGAGTGGAATTCCATCTGTATTAACATAAATAGCATATCTGAGCCATGCCAGCTCCCATGCTAATCCCAGTCTCACTAGTCTCTACCACTGAAAAACAAACTTAAAGTTTCCAAACAATGTTGACGATAAGCTGTTTCTAGCGGCTTGTCCTCTACAGTGCTTAGTGCTGGCAAGTCTGAACCGGTTCTGCTGGTAAGTCTCGCACCAGTTCCTAAGTAATATTCCAACCACATCATCAAGGGTTGCCTTCCAGGAAGGCATGCCTTGATGATGTAGCTGGAATATTCTATCAGTCGGGACTTGAGCGTCACAATCGGAATAACAAGGTTTACAGTTGGTCCTCCCCTTATCGGTCAGCTTCAAGACGCCCAGGATTCGATTCGAGATTCGGTTCGATTTCGAATAATAGACCGATTCGATTCGAGATTCGATTCGAATCGAATCGAAAATGTGTGATTCGGAGGGCCCCTAGTATGACGGCTGCTTAATGAATGTTTGGTGTAGACCAATCCATATTTTCAACGTGAATCCCCACGGCTGCACTTTGAAAATATTAATTGGTCTTTTCCCAAATAATGAGAATGCATCCCTCCACTAACTCATACTCTTTCACATACAAAGAATGCTGATGCGAATCAGATCGATCCAATGAAGGATCCTAAGCTGTGGGGGGGGGGGGGGGGGGGGGGTGGTGGTGTAGGGTGGGTGGGGGTGATTCGGAAGAGAAAATTGAAAAAGTTAAATTCGCACAGCTATGTGTGTGTACAGTGCTGGACGGACCCCTACGTGGTAGGTCAAGATGATCCTCTTCAACTTTTGTCCACTGAGGAGTGATTTCTTCTATAGCTTCCACAACTTCTCTCTCTTTTCTTTTATTTCAACATCAGCCATTTTCAATCTTTAAAAAAAATGCAGTGCATTACTTCTTGCTATCCGTCTACCACGAAATGTTCCTTATAATCCGCCATCTATACCCCATAGAGCCTATACTATTACTCTGATCACCCCCACCCCTCCCCTTCCGCTGTTAGTGATAGACATATTACTACAAGAATTGCATCTACCAATATCTGGACTGCGGCCACTCGTTTTATCTTTCTGCGCTGGCACTCGTGCCTTATCGAATAATCCATCCACACACGCGTGCCTTCTGTGTTTATTACATGCCTTAACGTTTATAAAAACAATTATTGAAAGGACACACTATTCATTTGACAACTCTTCCCCTGAGTTCCAATGTGTTCTAGTAGGCCACATAGAACACATTGTAACTCAGTGGATGAACTATCAACAAAAAGAACACATTTTATAGCCAACCCAATTTGCGAGGGGAATCCGTGTTACGTTTTTTAGCTATCGGTAGCGATTCAAATTGTAATTGCGATGCACAATTTATAGAAAATTCCACTGAAATTTCGCTTCTATTTAAAAAAAAAATGTCCGACAACGATTTGCGTTCGGCACATGTGTGCGGAGCGGATTTTCATTTTCCGCATGGTTTAGTGTTGCTGTAGATGAGGATTTAATAGAACAGGCGTGTAATAAAGAGTTAACCGGCATGTCACAATGATAAAACATTGACAGAGTTGATCTTCTCGCCGAAGTACAGCCTACACTCATTTCTCACTGTTTGGTTTACCAGCACTGTACAGGATTGAGTCATGTAGGGCAGAAAAAAAGCTCGATTATAATAAAAATAGTACCCAAAGTCTCATTCATGATCTCTGTCAGTAGCAACATTGGAAAGGTTTTCTGTAAAGTCCTGTGTGGGAGACTAGAGGAGATGATTGAAGACAATGTTTTTTTGGGAGAAATCCAGAATGGCTTCAGGAAGGGAAGGAGAGTTACTGACCATCTTTTCACGGTATCCCAAATGATTGAATCCGCGAAAGCAAAAAAGAAAAAGATGTTTATGGCCTTTTTGGATGTCAAAAAGGCATACGATAGAGTATGGAGGGAAGGTATGTGGCGCAAGCTGGAGGCTCTGGGCTTAGGAGGCGAGTTTGTTGGAATTATGAAAGCATTATATAAAGAAGTACAGAGTGAACTTAGCCTGGGAAACATTACAACAAAACGTGTGCCTATGGAGATAGGCCTAAAACAAGGGTGTATCCTTTCGCCAATCCTGTTTGCATTGTACATCAAAGGTTTAGGAGATGAACTCCTGCGTAGCTACGAGGGGGGTAGCAGTTGGGGACTTGAAGATCCCAGGGCTATTTTTTGCAGACGATATGGTTCTAGTGTCAGAAAGCGAAGAGGGGGCTAACGAAAATGCTGGGAATTGTTGGGAAATATGGGAGCAAATGGAGACTCGAACTTAATGAAAGCAAGAGCAAAGTTATACCTGTAGGCCGCAAAGTGGACCCCACTCGAAGGTGGAGAGTGGGTGAGTTCTGCATTCCGGAAGGGAGCAGCAAACTTCTCAGTGTAGGAGAGACAGGTGATTACGAGTATTTGGGGGTAAATATAAACATTACAGGAAGAGGCATCTACAGAAACCACACAAATGAATTCATTCTGAAAGGGAAGCGAATCCTTAACCAAATGAAACTTATAGGGAGAAACAGTTTCAATAAGGTTTTCGTGGGGAAAACCATTTGGGAAATGGTGGGGCTGCCAAGTATAACATACGGTACGGAAGTGGTACCCCTAAATCAGACGGCCGTAAAGAGCTTGGAAATCCTGCAGAGCGATGCAGGCCGATGGATAACGGGGTTGAGTAATGCTGCAGCGCTAGAAGCAATCAGGGGTGAGCTTGGGTGCTTGAGGATCAAGGACAGGATAGACCTGTTGAAACTCGGTTATCTTAATTATTTGGTAAATCTCCCCGACAGCCGATGGTGTAAAGTAATGTTCCTGAGATTTTTCAACTCAAATATCAAAACGGGGTGGATGGTCCAAGTGAGGGAGCTAGTAGAGAACCACTCATTGGAGATCTCGGACGTGGACGTTGGGGCAAACCAGGGTAAAAAAATCGTCAGAGAAAGGGTCATGGAGGATTGTAACCCTAATTGGCGAGAGGGAGTCAAATCAAAGAGGTCTTTGGGTGGCCTGCGTGATAAAGAGAAGCCAGGTTTTGAAGAGTACCTCGATGGCACCTTTGGGGGGTCAATGTTGTTCAAGCTGAGGTCGCGATCCCTGGAGCTGAGGGGAACAATTGGGAAAGACGGTGAAAGGGAGTGCCAGATGTGTAACTTGGGCATGGTGGAGACCCTGGAACACTTTCTTCTAGAATGCCCAAAGTACCAGTCTAAAAGAATGAGATTCACTGGGAGTATAATGGGGAAGTGGGATGGGAAAATGAAGGACATGTGGTTAGGGGGAGACTCAAAGGAGAGGGTTAATATGCTAATCGGGGAGATTGGAAAGAATGGGGCAAGGGATGTCATCAAGCAGTTCGTCTCCGAGTGTTGGGAGGAGAGGAGAAGCGTGGGAATAGGGAGGCAGTTGGGAGTACAGGTGTAACCAAGGCCTTCTCGTCCGATAACCGCGACAAATCAGCGGCTGGCCAAAGTGTTATTATATTATTATTATTATGAGGGACTTCCATCGTTTGAAAAGACGTTATGATGCTCTCCCCTTATTTATGTCTTCGTTTATTGACTTGCAACGTAAAACTCAACTGCACCATGAACATTTTACAGCTTGGAAACCGGAATATGTTTACGGTACCAGGTGTTGTGATTGTTGAGAAGTAATAATGTAATTTTTCAATATGAACATACGACAAAGCTTGTTAAGTGAATGCATCCTAACCCTTTAAACCCGATGTGCATAAATTTTTGCGTGAAGAAAAAATTGGTTGTGGACGAGCGGACGATATAAAGAGCACAGAATCTGAAGCGAGGCTTGGTAATAATTTAATCCAACAGCTCTGTCGAGCTGTTGGATTAAATTATTACCGAACCTCCCAACAAACCAAGATGGTTTCGCCCATTTCGCCATTGACAGTATTGACTGAAATGATACCTTCAGGGCGCCAGTGTTGAAAGGGTTGAGAAATACATGCTATTATAGAGGCATTTAGTGAAAATAATTAATGTAAATCATTAAAAACATGTTAAATTAAAGCATACAAAACTCAATTCGGAAAAAATAAATCCCTTAAAAGCATACTTAGTAATAACCTTCGGATCGTGTAGCGGAACACGCACTGTTAATCGTTTATTACATACATATTATAAATATACTAATGTCTATGCAACTGCGTTCTTTTGTCGCCATTTGCTGTTTGATGTTTTGGCAATGAAAAATGAGGTTGCTGTTTAGGCATAATTTGTAGAACTCGTGATGGGCGTTAACGATTTCATGAGCAATGAGAGTTTCTGTTGGAAAGGATAAAGTCACCTAATCAAAAGCGCGTGGTAAGTTTTTACATGATTTTTTTTCCTGCCCGGATACAAAAAGTGGTTCGAAAATAAAGTTTAATTTTCAATTTCAAAAATAAAAGTAAATTATTATTATTAAACAAATAGAAATTACAATACAAACAGTGCATTTCCTTAAAATAAAAAACCCATCATAACCTTAAGAACACAAACTTACTATCAGCGGGCTGAAATGTAAATGGGGGTCTTAAATGTAAGCGAGGTCCCGAGACCCTCTCCCATAAAACTGTATATCTGAGAAGCGATTTTAAGGCAATAATGGACAACTGGCACCGTTCCGATTCCGGTGTCCACTAATACTCGAAAATCGCCCTGATCGGACTATTGACCTACAATGGGCAATTTGGTACGCCATTAGTGTCGCCACGTGACACTACTCCGCCAGTAGTATGTAATGTGGTTTTGGGGCCTCAGTTGGGGGATCTCATCGGGGGATCTCATGTGACGTCATAGTCACGTGACGTAGTGGCGCCATGTTGTGTTGTCATGGTAATCCGCGTGAGCGGCCATGTTGTGACGTCATCCCCATAGTGATACGTGGTGTTAGTGCGCATGCGCAGCGCGTGTTGTTAGGGTGATACGCGTTTCCGTCGTCCATTTTGTATACTGGAGGCCGCCATCTTGGTTTCTATGGAAGCACGTGATTGCTATGTTACCCAATTTTTCTGCAATGAGACGGGGTATGTTCGGAGGGTATGTTCGATTGTAGAAGAGTAAATCTAATTACCACAAACAACCCGACAATCCTTCCAAATCACCAAAATCCACCCCAACTTTTACTATTTCGAATTCTTTCAGAATTCTCTGCTTCTATCTATATATGCAATAGTTTACGTCTATCTGTCCATGTTCCTTTGTTCTGGAGTATACTCCAGTAGCGTATAAGAGCATATCAACTGGAACAGTTTTGCTTATTATTACTATATTTAGCTTTTCTGGTCTATTCTTGTTAGTTCTGACCCTATTCCAAGTACTCTTGTTGTTTCATTTATCTAGATTATAACTAACCAATCAGATTGCTTCATCCCCCGTAATCATATACAGAGTTATCTCCCCTGTGTATAATAAAAGCCTATATCAAATGGCCATATCCCATGGAATCCCATTTTTGGGAAACACCCGTGGCTATGGAATCCCTTTTTTGTCGTATGAGGCTATGAGGGCTATGTAAAAGCCCTCAATGAGTCCTCATTTATTATCCCTCATAGCCTCATTGAATTTTGAGGTTATGAGGACCATTAAAAATCCCTCAATGAGGTATAATTTACTACGACTCTTAGCCTCATTTCAGTATTTGAGGATACCTATGGCCTGGTATTGTATTATTCGAGGATACCTATCGAGGATACCTTTAGGAGAATCCCTTTTTTGTCGTATGAGGCCATGAGGGCTATGTAAAAGCCCTCAATGAGTCCTCATTTATTATCCCTCATAGCCTCGTTGAATTTTGAGGTTATGAGGACCATTAAAAATCCCTCAGTGAGGTATAATTTACTACGACTCTTAGCCTCATTTCAGTGTTTGAGGATACCTATGGCCTGGTATTGTATTATTCGAGGATACCTATTGAGGATACCTATCGAGGATACCTTTTGGAAAATCCCTTTTTTTGTCGCATTAGGCTATGTAAAAGCCCTCAATGGGTCTAATGTAGTCTTACCAACCGCTTCCATCTTGTCGCCAAAGCTCGTAGTAAATTATACCTCATTGAGGGATTTTTAATGGTCCTCATAACCTCAAAATTCAATGAGGCTATGAGGGATAATAAATAAGGACTCATTGAGGGCTTTTACATAGCCCTCATGGCCTCATGCGACAAAAAAGGGATTCTTCTAAAGGTATCCTCGATAGGTATCCTCGAATAATACAATACCAGGCCATAGGTATCCTCAAATACTGAAATGAGGCTAAGAGTCGTAGTAAATTATACCTCACTGAGGGATTTTTAATGGTCCTCATAACCTCAAAATTCAATGAGGCTATGGGGGATAATAAATGAGGACTCATTGAGGGCTTTTACATAGCCCTCATGGCCTCATACGACAAAAAAGGGATTCTCATCAAGGTATCCTCGATAGGTATCTTCGAATAATACAATACCAGGCCATAGGTATCCTCAAATACTGAAATGAGGCTAAGAGTCGTAGTAAATTATACCTCATTGAGGGATTTTTAATGGTCCTCATAGCCTCAAAATTCAATGAGGCTATGAGGGATAATAAATGAGGACTCATTGAGGGCTTTTATATAGCCCTCATAGCCTCATACGACAAAAAAGGGATTCCATAGCCACGGGTGTTTCCCAAAAATGGGATTCCATGGGATATGGCCATTTGATATAGGCTTTTATTATACATAGGGGAGATAACTCTGTATACTGATTACGGGGGATGAAGCAATCTGATTGGTTAGTTATAATCTAGATAAATGAAACAACAAGAGTACTTGGAATAGGGTCAGGACTAACAAGAATAGACCAGAAAAGCTAAATATAGTAATAATAAGCAAAACTGTTCCAGTTGATAGGCTCTTCTACGCTACCGGAGTATACTCCAGAACAAAGGAACATGGACAGATAGATGTAAACTATTGCATATATAGACAGAAGCAGAGAATTCTGAAAGAATTCGAAATAGTAAAAGTTGGGGTGGATTTTGGTGATTTGGAAGGATTGTCGGGTTGTCTGTGGTAATTAGATTTACTCTTCTACAATCGAACATACCCTCCGAACATACCCCGTCTTATTGCAGAAAAATTGGGTAACATAGCAATCACGTGCTACCATAGAAACCAAGATGGCGGCCTCCAGTATACAAAATGGACGACGGAAACACGTATCACCCAAACAACACGCGCTGCGCATGCGCACTAACACCACGTATCACTATGGGGATGACGTCACAACATGGCCGCTCACGCGGGTTACCATAACAACACAACATGGCGCCACTACGTCACGTGACTATGACGTCACATGAGATCCCCCGATGAGATCCCCCAACTGAGGCCCCAAAACCACATTACATACTACTTCCGCCGCCGACATCAACTCGAAAAGTGAGTCCTTTGGTAATTAAAAATTGTATGTAGAATAAGTAGTAATTAATGTGGAAACATATCGGTGCCACACTTGAGAATTTTTTTTACAGTTATCTCTTATACTAAGACTTACGTATCTCTGGATTAAGACTTACTATCTCAGAATTAAGAGAAGGGACGTGCCCACCCCCCCCCACCCCCCCCCCCCCCCCAATCTTGGCATAAATTTTCTATAGTTGGAAATTCGGAAGGCAAGTTATGAGTAGTTGGAAATTCCATCTATCTCAAGTGGGTTTTAGAGCTTCTTTGGTGATGCTGATGTCTCCTTTACTTCCCAAAATACCAACTCGGTTTCAAATCAGCAAAAATTCTAACTGTTACTATTTACAACTACAGTGTACGCAATATCGAGCTTCATAAGTATGCATGATGTCAATCGGTACGAGATTTCTATAGTAAGTTTACTTATCGTAATTAAAAAAAAATCCTCTAAATACACTTCAAGAAAATCGCATCATGTAAAATCGTTATCCTGAGTTAATTCCATCATTCACAGTTACAAAATGATGAAACTTCGAAAATTGATCATTCCTGCATAAGATCTGATTTAAAGTTAGGACAGTCTGAATTGTTCAAAGTTCTCAGCTTGAGCATTTGTTGAGCACATATTCAATTCCCAGGAGAATGCCAAATAATAATAACCTGATAATTCTATCATAAATGTGTTGGCATTTCAGTTACTAGAATCAATTTAATTTTATGCCCCCTTTCGTGGCTTCATTTTCAAAGTGTTTCTGGGTGGTGAATTTCCAACTGTGGGGAAGGACCGTGAAGGGTTTCCCCCTCCCGGTCCCTCCAAGTTGGAAATTCACTACCCTATACTCACCCTCCCCCCAATCGGAAACCTCTAGCCACGTCTCTGATTAAGACTTACATATCTCTGAATTATGACTTGTTATCCCCGAACTAAGGCTTACAGTATCTCTGAGTTAAGATTAACAATATCTCTCAAATTAAGGCTTTCGTTTCTCTGAATTACGGACAAAGTACCTCTAAAACTAAGACTTATGTATCTCGGGAAAACTGAAGCATATTAGAATTATCCCTTAAATTAAGACTTACATATCTCTGAAAAACAGAAACGTATTAGTGCCACACTTGAGTTTTCTCTGAAATTAAGACTTATGTTTCTCCGAATTATGACTTACTATCTCTGAATTAAGACTTACAGAATCTCTTAAATCACAGCTACTGGAAGTGTCACTAACCACCTTTTCATCGATAGCAATGAATGCACGTCACAACCCGACACCATGTTACACTTACAGTGTATGGGATCGGATTGTGACGTGCATTCCTTGCTATTGACGAAAAGGTAGTTAAAGAATAACTTCCAGTAACTGTGCTTAACCCATTACCTAACATGGAAAGCAGACGACACATGCAAACAAAATTCTTGAATAACTATTTTTTTCATTTTTTGTCTCACAAAAATAGGTTATGACCCCTCTTTGCAACGAGCTCGACGAGCTCGTTCCAAAGAGGGGTCATAACCTATGTTTTTGAGATACAAAATGAAAAAAATAATGAAAATTAACTGGCGATTTTTGAGAATAGCGCTGGCCGTTTATGGCCGTTACTTTGGTTAATGGGTTAAATTAAGACTTAATTATCTCTGAATTAGGATTTATTATCTCTAAATTAAGACTTATAGTATCTTCGAATTATAAAAATTAAAAATGATCCTAATATAGTTTAGAAATAAGTTTAATAAATCGCAGCGATACATCTTTAACATGTCATATTGCGTATGACATAGCCCATGACGAATAGCTTGCTGTGTTATGACAGTTGTTCAAAGTCTAGATATCAATAAGTCGGGAAGTGGAACTGTTTAATATTCATATGCAACACGTACAGTTAATACGTCAAAAGGCCAGTCAGCGCTATTAAAAAAATGGCATTTAAATTTTATTATTTTTTCACTTTTCGTCTCTAATACATTGTGTATGGCTTCTCAATGGAACCACCTCATTGAGCTGGTTCCAGTGAGGGGTATTAAGCTATATTTGTTAGGCAAAAAATGTAACTTTTTAGTTATTCCGGATCGCTTTTGTTGGTGTCGTCGACTGTTCGTGTTGTGGAAAAGAGGTAATAAAGTTTCAACTCAGTATATTGTACGTGGAGAGTGGATTGTAATTAAATCACCCGGGGAGTGGAGTTAACACCCAAATTTCACTTTCGAATTCTGTACATATGACAAAAAAAAAACACGAGCAGTGTTTCAGCCAATGAACCTCCGAGTTAAACCCGAAGGTCCTTGGCTGGAACTTTGCTTGTCTTTGTAATTATTGCGTGAATGGAATCTCCAGTATGCGGGTGATTTAATGACAATATACTGTCCACGTCCTGTGTATTACTGATTGCCATACACTGCTAATTTCGAGGGCTGGTGTGTGTGTCGAAATCTGGAAGTCCAATTTCGAGAGTTTCAGATTTAACCATTTACCCAACGAATTGGCCACATCCGCCCGCGTAATATGCAAATTCAGCAGCTGAAAGAAATATTATTTTTCTAAAAATTTCAACAAAACCATATCATGTGACCCCTCTTTGGAACGAGCTCGTTGAGCTCGTCCCAATGAGGGGTCACATGATATGACTTAGCTGACATTTTTTTGAAAAGCTTTAAAAAATGATATATAAAATAATAAATTTTGATATCGTCTGCGTTTGATAAAGGGTTAAGGGGATGGACAACTTTCGATGTTAACACTTGTGAGAAGTTTTATGGTTTTGATAAACCAAACACACTATTCCCACCCACTCTTCCAGAAAAATCTATTGACGCCACTGTTCGAAGGAAAAGGGTAGTGCTCTGGTGATTATCACACGAAAGTGAACGTGACATTTTTTCATCTGAAGCATCTGCTCGACAAAGAACACACGCGGGTAATTATCGATTTGAATGTGACAATCACACAAGTGTCATATATCCTGCGTAGCTATTCTGATAAAAAAAATCGCTATTTTCTTCATGTGCGGTAATTACTAATATTACAGATTATTCTATGTGCATATGGTTGCATTAGAATGAACACTTGATTTTCACATCTTCGCAAACGCCGAGTGTCAGCGGATATCAACCAACACGTTCTGTCCTGTATTCATGGGCGTATCCATAACACAGGCTCACGAACAACGTTTGGATGTCTGCAGTATTAATTATATAGTCATCTGAATAAAGGAGTAAAGAAGGAGGGATGACTTAGCCAACGTGGCAAGCTTAACTTAATTGAAACCACTGGACACAACTAAAAAGTAAGAACACACAGACGGAGAGAGCTGCATGGAAAGCCCAGTTACCCAGGTGACCGACGTTATTAAAAGAGCGTGGCAGCTTGGCTTGTTCAAAAACCTCCGTGTAGGTATAAAAACTGCCATAGGTAGTTGATAAGTTGGCGATATGTGAGTCGGACTAGCCAACAAATCGGCAAAGTCGTAGTAAAGGCGTGTTGGTCCGTCATGCCTTTTACCATGGCATTGCCGATCAGAGGCGGACTGGTCAAATGGTCCACCGGGAAATTTCCCGGTGCGCACCCCTATTGATGCACGAAATTTTGTGAAAATGACCAACGAGAGAAATGGATCTGATTGCATAGACATTCGGTATACCGAAATGATCTCTCTGTGGACAGCCATTGGCAGTCCACAGAGACATTTCGATATACAGCAGTCTATTCTGCATTTGATCGCTCAGATGAAAGGAAACAGCGTTCTGCCAGTTTAAAAAAAAATCAAAATTTTCTCCCATTGGGTCGAACTGTGATTGACTCGATGGGTCTAAGCTAAGCCAAGTTTTTCTCGTTCAACAACGCTCTTTTAACCCTTTACACAACGCAGACGATATCAAAATTTATTACGGTAAATATTTTTTTTATTTTTTCCAAAAATTTCAACAAAACCATATCATGTGACCCCTCATTGGAACGAGCTCGTTCCAAAGAGGGGTCACATGATATGGTTTAGTGGAAAGTTTTTGAAAAATAATATTTTTTCAGCTGCTGAATTTGCATATTACATTTGCGGATATACCCGATTCGTTGGGTAATGGGTTAAAACCTCGACTGAAAATGGTCTGTAGGCGCCTAATATATGGTCTGATTTTATTTTCGTAACATCGTCTTCAAATACTGTAATCCGCCATTTTGAGGAGCATACCTCCAGTGACCTGATAGTGCAATCAAGAATAATTGAAATATCATTAAAGATTTGAGTATCATTAATATTGATCCGATACGAGCCACGTCGAAACATGAAGTTTTCATTCCAATCGAGTCGAATTTCATTGTCAAATGGTGTCGATTCGGAACAGAATTGCATTTCGAAAATTCAATGTCTTCTGTTGCAAACAGAAGTATAAAGACATTTACAAACCAGATGTGATGTGAGCCGTGCTCACGCTGGTCCAAACTTTTTGGCACCAAAAAGAATTTTTCGTTGGGAGCTAAATAATTTTTTTTTTTTTTTTTTTTTTTTTTTTTTTTTTTGTACCAAATGAAATATGTTTAGTACCAAATGGGATTGATTGTAAATGAGAATAAATTAACCATGCATCGTATTTTGAGTGCAACGAGGCGCCATCTGCAACGCTAAAGCGTTGCAGATGGCGCCTCGCTGCACGCAAAGTACTATATCTAAATTAGAATTACCTGGCCCCTTTAAGTATTTTTGTTGCCAAAACCCACAAATGATAAAAAAAAGTGTTTTGATTCTCAGGCAATCCCTCAGTGAATTTGAACACCCCGATTTTACATTTTTATTGCCTTTCATTGTCTTCTGATGTTAGAATATTTGTACAAACTCAGGGAGATCCGAAACTTTTTTTTACACTTTTTGATTGATGCATATTTATTTTGTTGCGGTTCCAATATGTTTGTGTTGTTACAATTTATGGGAGGGTGTCTATAGGTACTCTTCCATAAATTGTAATGAGGCAAATCCCCATAGGTTAAATACTTTTACTTCAAAGATAACATGAAGTGCATCGAAATAATAGGAAGCCCTTGAATTGCAGTACCTACAGTTTTTAGAGGACTGTTTTTTTTATTTTTCAAATTAAAAATGAATTTATTTGTATAAATATACAATTTCTATATTTCTATGCGCAAAAAGACAGCCGAAATCCTCTCCATGCTTAATAAAAATTAAAAATAATACCCTCCCTCCCTCACTGATTAAAAAAAAAATTGCCTGAGAATCAATTAATTTATTTTGTCTGGCTTTATTAACATTTACAAAATAATTTCATGAATATTATTTACTCACTGTGTATTCAGTCCACATACTGGCGTCATTGTGGCTGGGTCGCCTGCGGGGTAGAGTTGGCACCCGAACTATAACTTTCAAATTTTATACATATGAAAAAAAAAACCCCGCAGGCAATGTTTCAGCCAATGGACCTCCGGGTTTAACCCGGAGGTCCATTGGTTGAGACTTTGTGCATGTTATGCTTTACAACACATTTGCAATTGTTGCGTGGGTGGAATTTCCGCTCTGTGGGTGATTTAGTGATTGTGCACTCTCCACTTACTGTAGAAACATCTAGCATTCCTGGTGTTTTCCCCTTGCAGAAAACAGTGCCCTGTTTTTCGTCTTTTCGAGGTAAGGGTTTATTTAGCCCATTACCACTTTTTGAAAGTGCATTCTGCAAGGAGAGAAGCAAATCGGATGAATGCTACATGTGGTACGTTCTCGAGAGCACATACTGCATACTGATTTCAACAATACAAATGTTTATATCTCAAGTCATGGGTACATCATAAGTATGTATAAACTGTGTTCTGCTAAAATGCACTTGGGCATTGATCCTAAAGGATGGAAATAGTAGAGAGGCGTGGAAGGGGAGGGGGAGGCAGAGGACGGAGAGGAAGGGGGGGGGTCGAGAGGGCCGAGGGAGCGATCGACTAAAGTTGATAATGATATTATCTTGTGTGTGTACACCACCTCCAGCATGCTTCTTTTTTTTTTTTACATGTTTTGTATATTTATCATATGACTATGACATTTTTACCCTAAATATCACTACTGTTTGACGATGTTTTCCAAACTGTTGTATCACACCGGGTGAGATTTTTCCGGATCAAAAGTCCATATCACACTCTTACGGAAATCAAAAATCCATATCACACTCCCACGGAAATATCCGAGAGTTTCCGTGAATAGTTTTCGTAACTAGGGAAGTCGCTGTTGTTTCTCTGCCGGGAAGAATCTGGGTATCTAATTTATAACGGCCAGTGAATCGAAGTGAGCAAATTATGTTACTATTTGCGTGTCATATGATAAACACATCATCATAACAGTGTGTTGATCCGTGTCGTCGCATCACGTCTCGTTGAGGTGGCCAGATTTTCGGATCACATGAGCTGCCGCATCCGAAAATCTGGCCACCTCAACTCGACGTGATACTACGACACGAATCAACACACTGTTATAATAATATCTATTTATTATTACTTTACCCCATATTACAGGGGAATAAGTTCAAAAATAAATTGTAAACTGTATTGGCATTCGACAGAGTAACACCGGATGCGAGCGCATGAGCGTTTTTGACAAAGTAACAAATAATAAATGTTTATCCCATTCCCTTTACCCAAAGAACGGGGTACTAAAATTTATTATTTTAATTATTGGTTTTTTTTCAATTCTCTCCTTGTTCCACAGATGTGTCTAAGGAGTAAAAATAATGAAGAATCTATCCAAGTGACTCCTCGTTGGAATGAGCTCGTTCCAATCATGTTCAGCTTTTAACTTTAAATTTGTGGAAAACGGTCTGGTTAACTCCCCTGAAATTGTCGTTTCGGGGATTGGAAATTAGCATTGTGGAGATGGGGAAGTTTTACAATTCCAATGATTAAATAAAATGTTTGAAAGTTACATCATGGTAGCGCATGGCATCGAAAAGTTCAATATATTTTCTTTGTAGCTAGTAATTGTTGAAAGTTGCCAGTTTACCATCTCAGTTTTATTCCCCCGTCACTTATAAAATGTATTATTTTCTCCATTGCAATCATGCTAAAAATGTTGAAAACAATGTTTCCCTTGACCACCTATGTACGCTTTTAGTTTTGGCAGATAACTGGGAAGCGCATAAATACGGAAAATATGATCTCGTCTCTCCTGCCTGGTAAAAACATCTACAAGACGAAGATGTCCAAAATTCTGTATCATCTTATTACGTTTCTCACACCTTGGCCAATTATCTGTGAAGCAATTAGCAGATGGGTTCTCATGGTCGATAAGGGATAGCCGATAAGGGGAGATAACCGTCCACTTGAATCAGTCAGCTGAAGTGAAAAGCTGAGTTTTGAGGGTTCTCATGATATGATTTTGTTATTTATATTTATTTATTTATTGGTGTTTAAGATCACATATTTCTGTACAATGGCTAACCATGACCGTGACAGTTTTACGGGTGGAGGAAGCCGGAGTACCCGGAGAGAACCACCGAGCAGCGGCAAGCAACTGTCAGCTCCCCAACATACCAACTCTACATAAGCAGGATTAGCATTGGCTGAAGACAGGTGCACCATCGACGTGCAGTACGCCTCAGTACACAGCGTCACCGTGCCCCCCTTATATATGATTTTGTTGAGATTCAGGGGAAAAAAAATAAAATAAAATTTCAGCTGCTTAATTTGTAAATTTCCACAAAACAACATCGTGTGACCTCTCATTGGAACGAGCTCGTTCCAATGAGGTGTCACGAGCAAAGCTATGATATTGCTGATTTTTTCTTAATTTGAAAAAATAATATTTAAAATAATAAATTTTGCCATGTCTGCGTTGGTAAAGAGTTGATAAATTTTTATCATTAATTTTCAATGCCTGTGTTTAGTTATTTCATGATGTCAACATATGGTTCAATATTATATTCAGTCAATGTGTCAAGAACCTGGCTCCAAATTTTAGTCAATTTTTCAAACTGACAGATCATTTTAGTCAATTTAGAAGATGACTGAATGAAAAATGCACCTTACAATTGAATGAAAAAAATCAGTCAGTTCACACCTACGAATTTTGAACATTGACTGTATCATACATTGTGCAATACGCATATCTTCTCTGTGTATACGAGCAATAAATATGACCGATCTTAGGATTTATATCCTGTCATTGTAAACACAATACTCTGTACACGACGCATCGCTACTGTCCCCTTCCGGCAACGCCACTCCTCGTGCTTTTAGTATTGCCTTCGTAACACCTGTACTTTCTATCCTGGTTCAACGAGGAAGGGGTTGTAAGATATATTTTTAGGCGAAATGAGAATATTCAGTAATTCAAGAACACTTTTATGATAGTGTCGTCTTTACGTCGTCGTGTTTGGTAAATGTGTTAACTGGTAGATTGCTACATTTTTCTTCACCACAGATTTCCCTTCACTATATATTGCTCTGTTACATTTGATTGGATAGTGCCAAAAGGCACTATCCAATCAAATGTCACTGAGCAGGGTGTCAATAACAAAATTTGATTCTTGCCATGGTCAATATAAAACCACCATCAGTGGGGAGTAGGTGTTATAGTCACGGCCTGTGGTATTTAGTAAAGCCCAAATTATTGGCTTCCAGCACTCTACCAGTTAATATACGCAGCAAGTGCTAGATTGTGAAACGTAACACCAACGGCATGCTTACTGGGGTGCCTGACTGCATTATGCATCCGTCTTGAATGAAATTTATGACGGTTTTACCTTGACAACTTCACAATTTACTCTTATCCGTTTTTAGTAAATAAAATATATCATTTAATGGATTATCATGTCCTGTTATTTACATACCCAATCGTGAGCAAGCACTGCTGTTCAGTTGTACGGTGTATCATAATTTGTGTAATAACTTGCGAAGAAACATACCAAATTTAACACTTTCACTCTGCACAATGGCTTTTGTGACGTGATTGACTCGCTGGTTGTTCGACTTCAGATCAATTCAGTTGCTCTGTCCCCTTGAGGAGGGGGGGGGGGGGGGACTCAGTAGGTAGAGGTGCAGGATGCAAGCCGAGAGGTCCTCGGTTCGAATCCTACCTGCGGCAACCACGTTGTGTCCTTGGGCAAGACACTTCACTCCCATTGCCCACGTGGGGGGGGGGGGGGCACGGTGACGCTGTGTAGTAAGGCGTACTGTACGTCAACGGTACACCTGTCTTCAACCAATGCTGACCCTGCTTGTGTGGAGTTAGTATGTTGGGGAGCTGACAGTTGCTCGCCGTTGCTCGGTGGTTCACTCCGGGTATTCCGGCTTCCCCCATCCGTAAAACTGTCGTGGTCATGATTAGCCATTGTGCAGAAACACGTGACCTTAAACACCAATAAATAATAATAATAAATAATACTACTGTCTGTCCCCTTGGTCAAAACACTTGAACCGATATTCTCGGAATGGAGACACGATGTTCTGGGACGAACATCACGTCGATGGTACTTTTGCCTTTGACAAATACACATCCGGCTTGTGCTTGGTTAGAAAGAAGGAAAGTCCGATATTTAGTCACTGTTGTTTGGTGGTACTCTGGCTCTTTTCACCAGTAAAACTCTCCGACACAAAATGTGTCTGACTTCGCGCGTGGCACACACAATTCACCGTGGCATGGCGTCACATCCGAAGTCCCACAGAAATTGGACCCTGGGAATCATACATTTTTGATTCGAATCGAATCCCGAATCGGATCATATCTACTATTCGAAATCGAGTCGAACCTCAAATTGAATCAGTGGCATCTTGAAGATGACCGATGGAGTTTAGAATGCTATCAACCTGATTTGTTCCGACTGTGTCGGCTCAAGTCAAGTCACGACTGATAAAATAATTCAACTACATCATCGAAAGCATGCCTTGATAATGCAGTTGCAATATAATAACTAGAGAATTGTAATTTGTTGGACAAATTACGGGCTTTCCCAACTTTCCGGTGTGAAAATGCAGACTACATATAGCAAAGCAAAGTGCTTGAAATTATCCATTTCCAAAGTGATAGATATTTTTAGCATTCTGTAATGGTACTCTTATTCTCGCCCTCGCTTGGGAGTTAAATCTTGAGATTAAAAAGTAAACAGTAACTTTCTTCTGCAATCATTGTTACATCTATCCATACCAAAATACTTGCTACAACAACATTGCAATTAGAGGAAATGAGTACAGACGTTTGCAAAATTCACTGAAAATCAATTTTTGTCATCCAATACTATTCTTTACGTGGCCAAAGCATATGTTGGGTTAAGCCCCAAAGCATAACTCACAGCAGCGGATTTGTTCATTAAGCATCTCTACCTATAGCAAAACAAAGTATCAAAAATTAACCCTTTCCAAAATGGCAGGAAAATGTAACCGGAGTTAGCTAATTTTAGCATTTACGAATGGAAATCTTACCCTCACTGTGCTTGAGGGTTGAAGATGAGATTAAAAACTAAACAGTAACTTTCTTCTGCAAGCATTGTTCCATCTATGCATACAAAAATAATTGTTACAACAACATTGCAATTAGAGAAATTAGCGCTTGAAGTTAGTCAATCTCGGAGATAAAATGATATATTCATATCATTTGTGGCCATAGGGGTTAATTCTGAAATATTTGTCTGGTAATTTTAGTGTATCATATTATGCTCTTAATGTGTGAACATCAGTCACAGACTGGGTGTCTGAAAAGAGACATGGACTAATCTTGAATCTTGGTATTTGAATGAACATGTACAAGTTGAGGGTACTCGAAGTCAAGGCACGACAACTGGGTGAGGGTTAAATCTTGGAATAAAACATATAACAGCAAAATTGTTCTTGGATGAATGTCGTATCTTCTCATGGGAAACGTTTTGAGAAATATGGCTCCAGTGCTCAGAAATTGCTGGTAAATTTTGGCGAAAATAACAATTATTCCGACAGTACCCTTATAGGAAGTCTCAAATCTGCCAAGGGTTAAACTTTTAATAATAACATATAGAACAAAATTTGTCATACTTTGACTGCTGCATGCTGCTATAGAAAACATTCAGAGCTCAATCAATTTAAAATGGAGTAAATCGTCACCTAAACTTACCAAATTCTGAAAAAATTGGATTTTTTTTCAACGGTACCTACTTTTATGCAACCTGCATAGGATAAGGTTAAATTAAACTCCAAACTGGGTTTGGGAAAGCCTAATAACAATTAAGAATAATACCTTTAAAGCCTAGAATCCACACACGGAGCTCAATGGCTGTACAACAATTGCATACAAACATATACACACAAACACGTATATTTTTTTCACAGATACATTGATATATGGATCACGATTATGATTTATTGGTGCCTAACGCCACATCAGCAACCAAGGCTATATCATGGCAATAAAAGCGACAGAACCTAAAAGAAAAGGGGTATTGAATTGAAACAAAATAAAAACAAAACTACAACTTTACCAAAACAAGTATGTGAGTGTGACTTGACGAGTAACGAGGCAATCCTCACTGACTCAGTCACACTCTCACACACCTGGTAATGTCAGTTTATGACCAAAATTAAAAGACCACTGAAGGAAATGCCTTACGAAAAGGGTAGGTTTTAGTACCAGACTAAATATTACCCTGTATGGATTATAATTCATTGTCGACATTGCTTGGAAATCTTGAATTTGCATTTAACAATTGTAGGGACTAGTTGTATTGGAGTTAGCATAGGTACATAAGTACAGACGTCATTTATGTTAATGTAGCGAAAGTTACACTCAATCGTTTCTTTCGACATTATTTTTGTACGATTTGCATCTGAACTAGGTTCATTCCCACTAGACGAATTCCCTTTAGACCAATTCCCACGAGGCCAGTTCCCAAAAGACCAATTCCCCTTAGACCAACTGATGTGTTCTACTTTTAAAATAATTCTATATCAATAATTTGATATATTTATAAATATTTATAAATGTATTTAATGTTATTGATATTCAAGCCTGAAAATAAGCAGTCTGTCATTTGCAGGATGAGGTCCCGAGAGGGTGAATTTCCTGATGCTATCCCATACAGTGGGCCAGTTTATCCTCTGGATACCTCTTTCTGTTTATGTTTGAGACCTTGATTTAGGTTGAGGTTCACAGAGGGTAAATTTAGTGATGCTACCCTGCTGTGCAGGGTAGCATCACTAAATCCACCCTCTGGGGACCTCATTTTTCAGATGATAGTCTGCTTATTTTCTGGCTTGTTGATATTTTATATATGTTGGGCAGATTTTTCATAACAATTGTTAAAGAAATCACACACTTACAAAGGCTGTGATTCTTTTTATTATTTTTTTTTATCAAATAAAGTGCTTATCAATAAATAAATGTTTTCTTAATTATCCTTAATTAACCCTTAATCAATAACAGTATGTAGTTGGTCTGAGGGGAATTGGTCTTTTGGAAATTGGCCTGAAGGGAATTGGTCTAAAGGGAATTGGTCTAGTGGGAAGACACCCTGAACTATACGTTTTGTGAGACTGTCAAGGTGATAGCTAAAAGTTGTGATTTTGTTGTATAAACGTGTAAATATCTTTCGATAATATTTCTGCCTGTGTTAAATGTAAAGCGTAAAGACAGGTATGTGACGGACCCTGAAAATAGATTTGTCAAACTAACGTTAATTCGAGAGCTTCCTAATTAGGCATGAGATTCAATGTCAATTATGACGCACGTGTTGAACGCAACATGGGGTATCTATAACAGATCAATAGTAAGAGAGACAATATTCTCTTCTGTATCATTATCTGGGTAATTAAGACCAGTTAAATCGTAATTGTTGGAACCAGTGCATCACACATGTTCTGGACACACACCCATACTACGCATCTATCCTGTCTCCGAAATGTCGAAAGTTTTCATCTCAAACAAAATTCACATTTATACTTATATCCATATCGCATTACAAAGCACTCGTTAAATCAGAATTAATATGTTTAAACTTTGAGTTCTGGCTGTATAAAGAGAGAAGCAGAATTCTGAGAGGCAGTTGGCCTTGGCCGTCGAGGGTAAAAGGCACCGAAATTGAAAGTTCGCGTATTGTCGTAACCCTGTGAGGGTTGTAAGGAACCGATAGTAGTTTGTTAACGGTTGCGAACCGTAGTGGCATAGTAGCCAAAGAAGTAAAAGCTGTGACGTTGAGGTCTAGAGACCGTATTAAGAGCTTGAGTAAGCGCTTGGATAGCTCGCGAGATAAAATAGTTTTAGACGATGCGAAAATTGGTGATGTTGAGAACACTTTGCAGAATATTATTATGTAAGCTTTGTTAAGTATATATCTGAAGGCGAAGAATAACTTAACCCCTTGAAAAGCAGACAAGGCGCAAAGTGATCGTGAACTGTAGTAGACGCCGATTGAATTGTGGTTGAACTGTGAGAACGCTGATAGAGTCGCACAAGCAGAACATTATATGTGTTAAGCCCGACTGACGGTGAAGTTAACCCTGCGAGGAGGAAGCAACGAGAAGTGAATAGACACTTTGTATTCACCACAAACCGTGAGAAGATGAAGATGATGTGAGATCGATCCAGCGGACACAGCTAGCTGTGGGAGACGTTGAAGGCCCTAAAGAATAAACTTTTATCCGCGTAATTTGTGTATTCTTATAGATAATTTTGTGAGTAGTTTGTTTCATATTATATTTCTTCGTACATGTAAATAAATAATCTTTTCAGTGAATTATCGTTGATCACCCTTTGGCATTGAAAGCCACAGGCACCTCCAGGAATCCTAAGTGTCCCAAGCGGATAGGGCTTTGATAAGGTGGCAAGGTTTACGTTCGAACTGGGGTTCAGACGACAGTAACTGGCTGTCGGCTGAGCACTGATAAGAACATAAATTTTCCTCCATCACTTAACCCCTATAATCCGGCGACAGAGACGATGGCTGATACCAAGTTATATTTTCGAGAAAAAAAATCGAGAGGAAACGAATCGAGCAGCCGATTTCGAATCGAACCGAATATCTAACTTAATATTCGAAATCGAATCGAATCTCGAAGCCCTGCGCAGAATTGGCAAAATTCATTCCTCGCAAACTACACTAACTGATACCAACTCTCTATTATTTTTATTATATACGTTGTGATGTTCAGCTGCAATAAAAATATGTTTTATATGTAAATAAAATATCCAAACGACAATAACACTCAATGAATCGATCCAAACCGGATTTCTGGAACACCCATTGGTCACATATAATGAAGTGTCTCCACCGCCACCATCTGAATCAGGGTCCAGTCGCAATAATCTTTCCACTTTTCTCCCACTGAAGAAATCGGAAAAGAAATGCGAGAACACTGAATCCGAGATGCTATTTCCGTTTTAGATTTTCGTAATCAGGGTCCAATGTTATAAAACTTTTACAATTGTATTTTCTAGTATTGTATTTTTTAGTTATGACTTTAAATGGATTAAAATGAACCACTAGCGTTTTCAAAGATCTGGCAATTTGCCAGTTGGCAAATTGCCATATCTTTTAAAATGTCAATGATTCATTTTAGTCAGTTATAGTAATAGGTAGAAAAATATAATTCTAGAAAATACATAGACAAAACTACATGTATGTTTCAATGAGTTGTTTTGTATTCAATGAGTCAGATGTGCGTAGGAAGAAAACGTCGAGACCGAAGGTCGAGACGTTTTCTTTCTACGCACATCTGACGAATTGAATACAAAACGACTCATTGAAACATACATGTGGTTTTGTATTTATTACATGACCCAAGCACCTACTGACCTAATTTTCTTTTCTATCAACGGTGGTAAACACCATGCACTTTATGCAGTCGCATTGCATAAAAAAAGTCCCGGTTGGAACAGGTTGGTGTGCAATACGGAATTCCGTATTGCACAGCCGTATTGCATGCCGTATTGCATAAGAGAGACTGCATGGGCATGTAATAAAATTGTGTAAGTATTATAGTATTGACTTCCGGTCTTAATTTCGCAAAGTTTTATTTATGAACTCTGGGCTCACTGGTGTATAAGTGTGCTGCGACCCGACCCTGAGTTCCATGCAAATCATCCACTGACCCCAAGCAAATATAACTTTATTTGTCGCCTTCCGAGATAACGTGACACATTCGAAATCCTAGGTTGCAACATGGGCGTTTAAATGGCGGATATTAGAGTCATTGGATAGCACACCACCTTTTCTTTTTTCATGTAATTCTACAACAAACTACCTTCGTGATAATCATGTGCATGACACAAAGATGTTTTTTTACGCTTGGATAGGGATGTGATTTTACAAACCATTAACCTCTCACACTCCCAATCCCTAAATATAGTGCAAATTGCACATATGTTATACGGCAATATATATGATTTGTTGTAAAAAGAACAAAACTGCTTTAGGCTGAAAAAGTGTTTTGATTCTCTGTCAATCCCTCGTTGAATTTGAACCCCCTCATTGGACATTTTCATTGCCTTTAAGTGTCTTTCAATATTTATTTAGTTGCGTCTCCAACATGTTTGCCTTGTTACAATTTATGGGAGAGTGCCTATAGGCACTCTCTCATCAATTGTAACGAGGCAAATGCCCATAGATTAAATACTTTTACTTCAAAGATAATATGAAGAGCATCGAACGAATATGAAGCCTTTCAACTGCAGCACCTACAGTTTGTTTTTAGAGGAATGTTTTATTTTTCAAATTAAAAATGAATTTATTTGTATAAATATGCACTTTCTATATTTCTGTGTGTAAAATGTGAGACGAAATCCTCCCCATGTTCGCTCACTTTTTGGAAAAAAAATGCCTGAGAATCAATTAATTTAGTTTGTGCGGCCTTAAATCTGAATTTTGTGCGAATAAATTCTTTTGGCGCCAACTGACAAAGAAGCATTCTACCCAGCGACAATGCCCCACCCACCAAAACAAAACCTAAATAAAAAAAATGAAATGTTGGAGATGTTGCGCTGAAGATGATAATGCTTCAGAAGATGTTTTTCTTGTATAAGTGTATTCCCTTATGTGTGATATGGCTATTATTTTGTATAGAATTAAATTTGTATGTTTTTTTTCTCGACAGCCCAAAATGAGCGTTGGTCACATTGTGACAATGTCCATTGATAGGGCCGACTATGGCCACAATATTGCCAGCACTCATGATAGGTATTATATATTTCGTGTTTAGGTAACAGCCAAGACTTTTGACAGATGTAAAAATAACTGGGACAAGATCCCAGTGTTGCATTTAAAGGGATTATGTTAGATTTCTGTTTAAAAATTAAAGTGGATTATGGGGCGCAGCGATAGTGGAATTGTCAGGAGACCTTGACTTCACACTGCGTTCATACAGAAATGGGCATTTTAGCCAACGAACTGTCCAGTTCACCACCAATGGTATTATTACGACCAAAAACATGCGTGATAACCAACTCCAGGTTTTCATATAGGCCT
This sequence comes from Pictodentalium vernedei, assembly GCA_031216915.1. Taxonomy (NCBI): domain Eukaryota; kingdom Metazoa; phylum Mollusca; class Scaphopoda; order Dentaliida; family Dentaliidae; genus Pictodentalium; species Pictodentalium vernedei. The sequence goes on from CM062293.1 coordinate 161,691,580, forward strand.
TAAAAAATAAATACAGCAATTGTGTCCCTAAGAGGAGAGAGTTTTTCCCTCAAAGTTTGAAGTGACTGATATTTTGAAATCCAAGATGTCGGTCGTAGTTGGGATCGGTTCAAGTTTGTCATGTTCTTATTTGAGGGCACAGACAGAATTCAACCTGCGTGCCAGTTTCTTAACTTTTTTTAAACTTTGAACAAATTATCTCCTAATTTAATGATGTAATAGGATTACTGCCGTTATCGGGATCGATGGCCCTTGCGATGCTATACAGCGCTAAGCCCCCCCCCCCCCCCCCCCCCCCCCCTTCGCGTAATCAGGCTAAATGAAAGGGTGGAACACAATATCCCCCCCCCCCACACACACACACTGATGTGTTAACAATCTGTACCTCCAACCCCCATAGATGAGGGTCCAAAGTCTTCCCTCGGAGAAAAAAAAGTATGCTAATTTGAGCACCGTGAGTACGTTTTGCAGGCTTCAGTAACCATACAGAAGATGAAGGAGTAGCGATAGCAAATAAGTATCAAAAGTCTGCTGCAGAAGTGTTTAATGGGGGATTTATAACCGACCATCGAAATGCATCGGCGCTTTTTAGTCGAGTTGGCGTTTTGGCCACTCCGAAATAATTCGAATGGGGTTGATGGCCCTATCACATGAAATACTATATAATTTATTTATTTATTGGTGTTTAAGGTCACATATTTATGCACAATGGCTAATCATGACCGTGACAGTTTTACAGGTGGAGGAAGCCGAAGTACCCGGAGAGAACCACCGAGCAACGGCGAGCAACTGTCAGCTCCCCAACATACTAACTCCACACAATCAGGGTTAGCATTGGTTGAAGACAAGTGCACCATCGACGTGCAGTACGTCTTAGTACACAACGACATCGTGCCCCCACTCGGGCAATGGAGATGAAGTGTCTTGCCCAAGGACACAACGCGGTTGCCGCAGGTGGGATTCGAACCGAGGACATCTTGGCTTGCAGCCTGCAACTCTACCTACTGAGCCACCGCGTTCCCTACTATATAATAATGGCGTATTTGTACAACAGTGTCGAAAGAGTTAAGTGTGGCTGTGTTATGAAACTATTTTTATTTGTAGCAGAAGGAAGCACAGACATTACGTCTGTTTGCCCACTTGAATGTACTTGTGTCAACATTATTTATTTATTTATTTATTGGTGTTTAAGGTCACACTTTTGCACAATGGCTAATCATAACCACAACATGGAGATACAGTCAAGGTTAGCCAATCGTGTACACCCCATGCTGCCTATTTTAGAGGAATCGCACCCCGAGCATTAGTGACTGGGCCCTATTTTACCAGTGAAAAAGAGCTTGTTTACCACAGTAAACAAGCACTGTTTCACTTTCCGGGTTTCCCGGGTGGAAAGAGTTAAGTGTGACTGCGTTATGAAAATATTTTCATTTGTAGCAGAAAGAAGCACAGACATTACGTCTGTTTGCCCACTTGAATGTACTTGTGTCAACAAAAATGAGGCATGAACTTCTTATTGGCGTTTGAATTCACGCGTCATCAAAAGAATAATATTCTTACCCTTCGGCTTGAAACACCAAAGAGCTTTTAAGTAAAGCGGCGAATTTTGAAATGTATATAAGCAATCGTAGAAAAAAAAACGGCTACTTACAGTACCACTGAGAATAAATAAATATATCCACCAAAGCAGTTAGTCTATGCGAAATGCATAATAAGTTATTATTACCACTTTAGCGGGCGTTCTCTAGTAGATTAACGGAGTTTAGTGGGGCGATAAGACTCGGTAATTCATGACGCCATGCAACCGGAAGCGAGCCGCGGGCGTTATTGAAAACAAAATTCATTAACAGCCCGCGGTCCGCTTCCGGTCATGGTAATAATAGTAATAACATGATTTTGTCGAGCGTCCCGGTTTATTAACTGCCTCGAGGAATGAATAACAACCCTCTGGCTTATTAACGGCCCCCGACTTCGTCTCGTGCCGGTAATAAACCCTCGGGCTGTTATTCATTCCTCTCGGGCCGTTAATAAACCGTGACGCCCCCCAAACCCATGTTATTGTTATATTGTGATGAATTGGCGGTAACATGGTCTGAGGTTTGCGGCTCGGAGCTTATGTCTCGGTTAAAAATACGCCCCGAGCCGCAAACCTCAGACCATGTTACCGTCAATTCATCACAATAACGTATATGTTCCAATAGACACTACCTATAGCGCAAAACCTACATCGTGAAACACGAGAGGCTTATTTACTAAACTTGTGATCTTTAAAAGTTGCCTTGTCTGCTGCACACGTGAAACTGTCTGCTGCACACGTGAAACAGCAGACAGTTTCACGTGTCTGCTGCACACGTGAAACATCCAGCCTCGAAAGTGAAGCGGTTTGCTAATCACTCCGTTGATGAAGCAGTTAAGAAACGGACGACGTCATTGCAAATATTTCGCGCTGTGGCGTTAGACGGTAACATTTGCCACTTGAGCCGTAAACATAGAATATACTAAGCGAGCGCTCGTCCAATCAGAGGATTTTAGTCTTACACTGAGAACTTATCGAGAGTTTAAGAACAAATATCACCTGTAGCCTTATTTGATTTATACAACATCCCCGAGGCGAGAAACATATTTACTCGTTTGCGTGTAAGTAACCACAAACTTATGATAGACAAGGGGAGGAATGTGCAACCACCCATCCCTGTAAGTGAACGCTTATGTGCGGTGTGCGGCTCAGGTGCAGTAGAAACAGAATGGCACTTCGCTATGAAGTGCGGTGGATATGCATCTCCCAGAGAACGTGCATTTAACAAATTTGAACGTGAATACCAACAGTTGTTGAGATGGACACATCTGAGAGATTCATAGTCCTGATGAGAAACAATGTGCCACAGCTGTGCGGTATCATCTGTAATATGTCCCAGCAATTCTTAAAACAACGAGAACAAGTTTTGTCAATCTGAGACCAAGAAGTGACATTAACAATATTATATTACAACCACTATAAGCCTTAATATTTACGTTTGTCATTCGGAATTAGTATTGTTTTATGTTTCTATTTATGTTGATTTTGTATATACAAAGCAATCTGCCTTTGTTCAGGTGCATTTGCTTAACCCTTTACCCAACTTAACGGCCAAAACCGGCCAGCGCTATTCTCAAAAATCGCCAATTAATTTTTAAAATATTTTCATTTTTTGTCTCAAAAACATAGGTTATGACCCCTCGTTGGAACGAGCTCGTCGAGCTCGTTCCAACGAGGGATCATAACCTATGTTTTTGAGACAAAAAATGAAAAAATTTAGTTATTCAAGAATTTTTTTTGCAAGTGTCGTCTGCTTTTCATGTTAGGTAAAGGGTTAATAAATCTTATCTTATCTTATCTTTGTTTTTGTATGGCTTCCTTGTCTTTTCTTCTTCTTCTCCTTCTTCTTCTTCTTCTTCTTCTTCTTGAAACTGGGACACGCTCATATCTCAAGCATGGTATGACCTATCGACCTGGGATGAACGCCAAATTAGTCAAAATTCTACGCTGGTTCAAACTATAAGTCAATGTCTCTGAGGTCACCCAGGGGTTCTTGAGTGCATTTTTTCAGAATTACTGGAAATCCCATAATGAATACTTGAAGATCATACATGTATTTCCACACTCAAAAAGTAAAGTGGGTATGGTCAAACAGCAAATGAGTTGAAACTCAATATGGATCAAGTTCACTGATATCGCACCAGTGATCATTCACTGCATTTTTCAGAACTGCCGGAAAGCGTATTGTATTACCCCTAATGCCTTCCCGAAATTTATACACGTGTTTCACACTCAAAAGTGGGCATGGCAAAACATTTTGAAAGTGGGTCACACTCATATCTCAAGAATAGTATGAGCTGTGGATCTGTGACCAACAGCAAATGAGTCGAAACTCAATGGAGGTCCAAAATAGGGGTCCGGGTACCGAGGTCACCTAGGGGTCATTTTGTGCATTTTTCAGTATATCTGGAAATAGCATTTTATGAATCCTTAACCCTTTACCCAACGTAAAGAATATCAAAATTTATTATTTTAATTACTATTTTTTTTTAAATTTTCAAAACAATTTCGATAAAACCATATCATGTGACCCCTCATTGGAACGAGCTCGATGAGCTCGTTCCAATGAGGGGTCACATGATATAGTTTTGTTGAAATATTTTGAAAAATTAATTTTTTTCAACTGCTCAGTTTACAAATTACGCAGGCGAATGTGGGCGATTCGTTAAGTAAAGGGTTAAAGCATTCCCGAAGTTCATAAATATATTTTTACACTCAAAAATATTGGACGAGGACAAACATTTTGAAAGTGGGTCATGTTCAAATATGAAGCATGATATGGGACTGAGACTATCACCAAATGCGCCGAAACTCAAAGGAGGTTCAGGGAGACGACTTACATAAGCTGTAATCTTTCTGTGGAATCCCTTTTCTAATCAGCAACCTTTCTTCTTATAATTATTGTCTTTTTGTATACTACTGTATCATGTACTTCGACGATGTACTTCTTTGAACAATTATTGTGAACTGTATACATTAAACAAATTCTTTAATAAATACTGATTAAACTAAAGGACGCTTATTTACTTCATCCATTCAGAAATACGGTTAAAACACGGTTAAAACACGGTTAATTCACAATCCACAGATCTTAATAACCAGAGTCAGAATATCTGGAAGTTTGATCCGCAACGAACTAATAATCAATACATATCAATACAATATTAACAAAAAAAACTATGTACTACCTGCTGTCAAGATTTACCTTACTTGAGTCCATCATTTGCCATTTTGCCTGTTTAGTCTTTATTTTTATTGTCTAGGGGATGACAGGAAGACAGTCACAAGGCTATGTCATTCCCCACAGTATACATTTGTTCATCTACCTTTGTTTTTTGTAACCTTGTTTCTTTCCTTTGTATATGTATGCTGTGAAATAAATATTGAATTGAATTGAATTGAAGGAGGTTCAATATATGGGTCAATACCACTGAGGTTACCCGGGAGCATTGGGTGCACTTTTCAGAAATGCTGGAAATCGCAAATTATGCCTCCTCTTCCCACTGCCTTCCCCAAGTTCACATGTGTATTTCATCACTCGGAAAAGTGAGAGGGCCCAAAAATTAGGTCTCATAGATACCTAAAACATGGTATGCCATATGGACCTGGAACCAACACCATATGAGTTTAACTCTCTGGAAGTTGAAAATACTAGTCTGAATCAATGGGGCCACCCAGGGGTTACTAAGTGATTTTTTCAGAATTGCTGGAAATTGTATTATATAACTCCCTAATGCATTTATGAAGTTCATACATGTATTGCATCACTCACAAAAGTGATCGGAGCCAAAAATCTCATTTTTTGATTTTTTATAGAACATGTTGAATGTTGTGCACAGACGGCACTTATAAACAAAATTCTTGAATAACTAATTTTTTTCATTTTTTGTCTCAAAAACATAGGTTATGACCCCTCTTTGGAACGAGCTCGACGAGCTCGTTCTAAAGAGGTGTCATAACCTGTGTTTTTGAGACAAAAAATGAAAAAAAAATAATGAAATTTAATTGGTGATTTTTGTGAATAGTGCTGATCGGTTTTGGCCGTTACGTTGGGTAAAGGGTTAAAGATATTTTACTCCCGAAAATAAGTCTCCATAAATTCTCTTTCTATATAGTTTATATCTGATGCTTTCACAATTTTCACACGACTCGAATTTAGCAATCGCTGTTATTCGGTTTCTCTAGTCGATAGAATCTTCTCGGCTGATACGGATCACTTTTGAAAGAATCGTTCCACCCGTCGTCGTGTAGTCTGATTTCCGGAAGGGTTTTGTTGTGTTTGTTGAATGTTGTTAAGCGCCTTCCTACCACCGAAAGACTGGCAACTCTTAGACTTCTTACCCTCCATTTGAATCAAGGTAGAAAACTCGGCTAAACGGGATCACACTCGGCAAAATGGAATCACTGCTTTAAAAGTTTAATCTCACTAACAAACACTGTACTACACATTTCTTATCACATTGTATGGTCAGGCTTATTCAAATCCAAGCATGAGTTCTTTTACTAGTTTGCATGAACGAAATATCGCTTGGCACTATTTTCCCATGGTAAATCATGTGATAAGTTGCGCTGAAACCAGTTTGTCTCAAGAATAGCTGTTCGTTTTGGGCACATTGCATAATGGTAACATGATTCAGTAATGGCGGTACAACTTCGTTATGCTCAGTCAGGGGGGCGCGGTGGCTCAGTTGGTAGAGGTGCAGGCTGAAAGCCGAGAGGTCCTCGGTTCGAATCCCACCTGCGGCAACCGCGTTGTGTCCTTGGGCAAGACACTTCACCCCGATTGCCTACATGGGGGCACGATGACGCTGTGTACTGCGGCGTACTGCACGTCGATGGTGCGCATGTCTTCAACCAATCTAACCCTGCCTGTGCTGCGGTGCAGAGTTCAGAGTTACGATGTTGGAGAGCTGACAGCTGCTCGTCGTTGCTCGGTGGTTCTCTCCGGGTACTCCGGCTTCCTCCACCCGTAAAACTGTCACGGTCACGATTAGCCATTGTGCATAAGTATGTGACCTTAAACACCAATAAATAAATAAATAATAATAAATAATAATGCTCAGTCAAACGAATTCAGAAGAACTTACCTATTTTCTAACCCTGGTTTGTCTGCTTACTCTGCTGCGGTGCTACCCGTCTGTCGTTCGTGAACATTTTTATTCAGGGTTAAAAAAAACCCTTCTTAACCCTTGAATCCTTTTCATGAAACGTTACAAATGTGTCTCTTTCATTCAGTGGCGTAGCCGGGGGTGGGGGTGGGGGAGGGGGCATGCCTCCTGAAAATTACAGTACCCCTCCCCTCAAATGGAAAAATTAAAGCTCCAGAGGGTCCCAGATACACTCTTTAGAAGGATATTGAATTTTCGAAATTTTCTCGGGAGAGTCTCTCAACCCCCACCAATGAGAGGGGAGGGGATACCAAAGGCCAGAGGTGAGGATGGGGTGGGTATGGCCCTCTCATTGGTGGGTGTTCTGGGGATCTCCGAACCAGGCAAATGGGAGGACCATACCTATCCCACCTCAAACCTCCGCCTGTGGCAAATATCGACCTGACACCCCTAAAAATACCCCCCCCCCCCCCCCAATAGGAAATCTTAGCTATGCCCCTGCTTTCATTGGAAGACGGGGTTGATGTTGCTCCACTCAGAAGATCAAGATCAGGAGATCGATCTCTGTAGACTAGGGATGTTGAGTGAAATTGGTAAAAAGTGATGTAGCATCATCGTGCTATTAGAGTTACCCATTTCATTGAATTTCAATCAAGTCAGAAATTTTCTTTTTCATAATTTTGAGGTAAAGACGTGGTCAATATTAGCCGAGTTGGGTTCATGGTGTTTACGGATATACTTTTAAGGGTTAGAGGTGACTATTAGGTCTAATTAACAGTATACTTGTTGGTGAAAAATATTAATTATCTTGCGATAAATTCCTGCGCAAAAATAATGTCGTTCACGGCAATCTATTTTTACGTACTTATTTTTTATTTTTATTTTTTTTTGTCGGTATCATAAACATCACGTTTCATCATTTTCTACCCGGCCCTGATGAGTTCACACTTTACACAATTTATATATAACATACAAGGCCGCCATTTAAATTCTATTCTTTTCCGTTTTTGCTCAAAATCATAGCTTTTGTCTCCTCAGATGACGTCAATTGTTCTTTCCAGTAAAGTTGGCCTTCACTATTTTTTTATTGATATCCTGGATCCGTCACTGCTAAAGGGATTAACCCTTTGAACGATGGTGGTATCTTCCATGATTGTTCAATGACAGCAATTGGAAGAGTTCACATTCAGTATAATACAAATTATTTCGGGGTTGGTTGGTTACTGCACCGGGATTTTGATAAGGGGATCCCAAGTGCGGAATTAGTTGTATTCGGAAGGAAGACACGCCACCTCAATGACGTCACAATTAATAACCCCTTTAGCAGTGACCAATTAATATTTGTATTATATAACATTTAGAAGAAATACATAAGCGGTTCGTTTTCTCTGAGGGTACATTAACCGATTGTGTCAAATATAAACATTTCTGAGGTGCGTGTATTTATTTTACCTGGAGTAGCAAGTCCGCCTCTGTTCTGTAGTTTACACATATATTTAGTGACAGAAATTCTGCTTATCTGCTCCAGAGAAAAGATTTGTGTGGTTTAAATTATCTTTGTCTTCTGAAACTTTTTCTCAGTGGTAGGGGGCGCGGTGGCTCAGTTGGTAGAAGGGCAGGCTGCAAGCCGAGAGGTCCTCGGCAACCGCGTTGTGTCCTTGGGCAAGACACTTCACCCCATTGCCCACGTGGGGGCACGGTGACGTTGTGTACTAAGGCGTACTGCATGTCGATGGTGCACCTGTCTTCAACCAATGCTAACACTGCTTGTGTGGAGTTAGTATGTTGGGAGCTGACAGTTGCTCGCCGTTGCCCGGTGGTTCTCTCCGGGTACTCCGGCTTCCTCCACCCGTAAAACTGTCATGGTCATGATTAGCCGTTGTGCAGAAATGTGTGACCTTAAACACCAATAAATAAATAAATAAATATTCTCAGTGGTACTCACAAGATAGGGTTTGACTAGAAACTTCAATGATTTTGTCAAAAAAAAAACAAACAGTTGCATATGTAATTGTTTTATCAGTCTTTGGCCGTTTTGCAATTTATTTTTACTTGTAACACTGATATTTTCTTGGCTTAACCCTTTACCCAACGAATCGCCCGCATCCGCCCGCGTAATATGCAAATTCAGCAGTTGAAAAAATATTATTTTTTCAAAAAATTTCAACAAAACCATATCATGTGGCCCCTCGTTGGAACGAGCTCGTCGAGCTCGTTCCAACGAGGGGTCACATGATATGGTTTTGTTGAAATTTTTTGAAAAAATTAAAAAAATGATATTTAAAATAATAAATTTTGATATCGTCTGCGTTGGGTAAAGGGTTAACCCTTTGGCCCCTGGTGGTCCACACCAATTCAGAGCCATTAAATGACAGAGTATACATTCGTTACTTGAGGAAGAACAATGGAGAGAAAAAAATTGTGTGGTTTAAATTATTTTTGCTTTCTGAAACCTTTTCTCAGTGGTACTTGCAATATAGGGTTTGACAAGAAACTACAACGATTTTGTCCAAAAAAAAAGACAAAAACAAAAACGAAAGACAATTGCATATGTAATTGTTTCATCAGTCTTTGGCCATCTTGCAATTTATGTTTACTGTAACACTGATACTTTTCTTGGATTAACCATTTGGGCGCAACAGGCCTAATTTATACTTGTTGCATATGACTGCAACAAACCTAAATTTGGATGCAACAAGCCTAAATTAGGCTTGTTGGGTATGTAGACAGTTTCATATGTAATTATTTTATCAATCTTTGGTCGTCTTTCAATTTATTTTTACTGATACCTTTCTTGGCTTAACCCTTTGGAGACTGGTGGTATCTTCCACGCCAGTTCAGAGCCATCAGCTGGTAGAGTCCACATACTCGAGGAAGATCAATTAAGAGGAAAAATTTGTAAGGTTTAACCCTTTATCCAACGCAGACGATATCAAAATTTATTATTTTAAATATCATTTTTTAAATTTTTCAAAAAATTTCAACAAAACCATATCATGTGACCCCCTCATTGGAACGAGCTCAATGAGCTCGTTCCAATGAGGGGTCACATGATATGGTTTTGTTGAAATATTTTGAAAAATTAAATTTTTTCAACTGCTCAATTTGCATATTACGCGGACGGGTGCGGACGATTCGTTAGGTAAAGGGTTAAATTATCTTTGCCTTCTGAAACATTTTTCTCAGTGGTACTTACAAGATAGGATTTGACTAAAAACTACAATGATTTTGCAAAAAACAAACCAAAAAGACAGTTGCATACGTAATTGCTTTATTGGTCTTTGGTCGTCTTTCAATTTAATTTTACTGAAAGGTTTCTAGGCTTAACCCTTTGGACAATGGTGGTATCTTCCACGCCAGTTCAGAGCCATCAATTGGTAGAGTCTATATTCATTACTTGGGGAAGACCAATCAATATTTTCAACGTGCAGCCCCAAGGCCGCACAAATTCAACTGAACAGCTACCTACTTTATGAATTCGGGGCGTTTCACGATCCTAGACCGAAAAAGCGGGCTTTCGGATTCAAATCGTCCCGAAACACGACACGAAGACGATACTTTTAAATATTTTGTCAAGAGTAAGGAAAATTGTTTATTCTTTACCTTAACAAAATTTTCCATTTAATAACTTTTTACCTAACATGACCAGAAGACGACACTTGCAAAACGACTTCTTGAATAATTAAGTCAATATCTTGACCTTCAACACCTCGCAGAAAAACTAAGATGGTTTGTCTTTAACATTAAATGGCCGCTGAAAGTTACAAGATGTTAAAAACAAGAAGGATGCCAATGCCCAATAGCTTACCAACTTTCCTCTTTGATAGTAACTTTGGCAAACACAAGAACTGTATCAAACAGGCTCATAACATGCGACAAAGCTTACCTAAACACAACCTCTTAAAAGTGAAACACAGAAACTGACATAAACACTAAGTTAAACATGAAATTCTGAGCTAAACAGAAAACTAAACGCAACTAAAAATGTCAAGAAAAATGTTTAAAATGCAGGGTACGAGGGGTTAATCATGGAACAATGATACTGAGGAACATGTATGATGAATATAAGTGCCATGGGAAGAGAAGGAGCACAGCAGCTGACCTAGACACTTAGTTAAACATGAAATTCTGAGCTAAACAGAAAACTAAACGCAACTAAAAATGTCAAGAAAAATGTTTAAAATGCAGGGTATGAGGGGTTAATCATGGAACAATGATACTGAGGAACATGTATGATGAATATAAGTGCCATTGGAAGAGAAGGAGCACAGCAGCTGACCTAAACACTTAGTTAAACATGAAATTCTGAGCTAAACAGAAAACTAAACGCAACTAAAAATGTCAAGAAAAATGTCTAAAATGCAGGGTATGAGGGGTTAAATCATGGTAAAATGATAATAATCATCATATAGCAGCATTATAAAAGCCATGATATGGAAATAGGGCGAATAAGTGACCTAAACAGAAACTTTAACATTACTGGACACGTACGCTGACGCCGACGCTGATGCCTACGCCGACACCGACCGATCGAGCCATGCCATAAGCTCACACAACTAAAGTTAGTGAGCTAAAAATCCTTCAAGACCATGGAACATGAAGAATAACATACAGATCAATGGGATTTGATAGGCTAGAATATCGTTATTTACTAGATATATTTGTCGCACATGGTTATTTCTGACATAATACTGGCCCTAAATACCTATTAACAACGCAACACCAAAAATGAAATGAAAGCAAATACGTTATTAACGAGAGGTTTAGGACGTCCTCTCCAACACACAATCATTTGACTTAAATTAAGCTAATATAGCATTGAACAGGGCGGGTCCATATTCTTTTTATTTTTGAGCAGTGAAGTTCTTAAATGCGTTTTCCCTCGTAATTGATCACAAGTTTCATTAACTTCAATAATCATTTCATGGGATTACACTTCAAGGCAGATTTATGTGCAAAGATCCATCTGATATAAAAAGACACCAACTGATGTCACAGTTCCTAACGCCCAAATCTGAAGCGGTATGATTGCATTGGATTACACTTTAAGGAAACTTTATGTGCAAAGATCAGTTCGCTTGGTACACCAGCTGAGGTCGAACCCTTAAAGTCCAAAAACTGAAACGATGTGATGTTCATGTCCGAACGTCAAGCAGCGTGGTGGCCACTACTTTACAATGAAGGCCAGATATAGGTTGTGTTGACGCGTAATGGAAAAAAGAACCAAGATCAGTCCCACTTAACCCTTTACTCATCGTAACGGTCAAAACCGACAAGCGCTATTCACAAAAAATCACCATTTAGTTTTCATTATTTTTTCATTTTCTGTCTCAAAAACATAGGATATGACCCATCAATGGAACGAGCTCGTTGAGTTCGTTCCAATGAGGAGTCATAAGTTATGTTTTTGACGCAAAAAATAAAAAAAAATAGTTGTTCAAGAATTTTGTTTTTAAGTGTAGCCTTTCTTTTCTGTTAGGTAAAGGGTTAACCCTAACGTAACCCTCATATCCGACCATTTATCCACAAAAATTGTCATTCAATTATTTTTTTTTTCAATTTTTTTAAACCACCATAGCTTATGGCACCTTATTGGAACGTGCCCCCCCCCCCCCCCTTTAATAATCACCATAATTTTCAATAGTTGGAAATTCAAAGATTTTCCAATTTTTGGTCAAATTCTCCGGCTTTTCCAAACGGCTGACACAAATTTTCCGAAATTCCGACTTGAATATGTGACCGGTCCGGTTTTCGAACTCATCGTTCCTTTTCCCTTACAATTGCCAGGCTTCTGGTCATTGTAACCGACTGGCAGTCAGCTGGAAGGAGTAGGTATTGGCCGAATAGCTGTCAGCCTATGGTCCTTGTGTGGCTTGGTCAGTATAAGGGAAAACTCGTGGACCTACTTGGGGAAATGCATTGTTCTTGTGAATAAAATGACTAGATTTAAGCCAGAGGGAGGCCTCAGAATCCATCTCAGGGGTTCAAAACTAAACATGTTCCCCCACTTGAAGTCTCCCCCAACACCGGATTGTGCGCCCTTGGGATATGCCTATGGCATGTCGTGCTGGGACCCCAAACCCAGTTAGAAATCTAATTGATCACACCTCCATTAACCTTTTACCCGTATGTTTTTAAATATTTTTCATGAAATGTAGTCATGGGTGCTCAACAGTAGCCATGACAAGATTTAATGAAAAATTCATTGAAGTTTGACTCAAGAAATTGCTGGTCAAAATTTGCAGATGAAAATTGGGTTAATTGTGCACAAATTATACTTATTTCAGTGGCGAGATATTTCTTATGCTGGGTAAAAATATCTGCCACCAGTATGCATGAAGTTAAAGTATTTATTTATTTATTCATTGGCGTTTAAGGTCACATACTTATGCACAATGGCTAATCATAACCGTGACAGTTTTACGGGTGGGGGAAGCCGGGGTACCCGGAGAGAACCACCGAGCAACGACGAGTAGCTGCCAGCTCCCCAACATCGTAACTCCGCACTGCATGCAGGCAGGGTTAGATTGGTTGAAGACATGCGCACCATCGTCGTGAAATACACCTTAGTACACGGCGTCATCGTGCTCCCATGTGAACAATCGGAGTTACGTGCCTTGCCCAAGGACACAACGCGGGAGTCCGAATCGATCGCTCAGACGGTCACCCATCCGAAGATTAACCGGGCTCGATGTTGCTTAACTTCGGTGATCTGACGAGAACCGGTTACCGCAACACCACCGCGCCCACATGGAGTTGAAGACCCTCTAGCTACTTGCCTGATGATGAGGAGTCATGGGCTAAGTTTTTGAGGCAAAACAAATGAAAACTTGTAGATATTCAAGAAATGGTTTTGCGAGTGTGGTCTGCTTGTCGCGTTAGGAAAGGGGCAATTATACAATGGGCTGTACAGATGACCCATATGTGAAGGTACTAAGGTGAGGGGTACGGGAATTTATACGGACGCAACGTTCTTTGAGCTGAATTATTCTAAAAAAAAAATTGACGAATACGTCATACAGAGACAGTTTCCTTTATCGCGATACAATTTGTTAGACCTTATTTCCCCAACATGATGATGTCGTTTCTTCAATACTGAAAAAGGTGAACTTTTGGGTAAAAATATGTTGTTCCCACAACAAAACATCATGCTGTCCGCTACAAAGAAAATACCTTGTCCCTACAACATAATATTGTATTTCCACAAGAATCATATTTTGTTCACACAACATATCTTCTTATGTTGTGGTAACGAGATATTTAAAACAAAAATAGTATACATGACCTTAATCTGCCACCGTGGCGAGGTGATTCAGAACAGCAAAATTCCGAAAGTTACGGGTAGTGAGGTCGGAAAAAATTACAGGAACATATGAAGATTTTTAACTTTCGATATGTTAGACCACCAACCCATCCCTTTGTCCCTAATTTTTTTCCATGTTCGACAGTTTTTTCTAACCAATTACTGACCACTACTCCGCTTTGATGGATATTCAGAGTCTTACTCGGTATTCACTACTGTTTAACCCTTTGAACTCTAATGGTATCGTCCATGCCAGTTCAATGGCAGCAATTAGAAGCGTCCATATTCATTACTTGGAGTAGACCAATCAATATTTTTTCAACGTGAAGCCTCGGGGCTGCACGTTGAAAATATTGATTGGTCTACTCTACACGTTTACTGAACAGCCATCCTATTTAATGACGTTATGGCGTATAATGTTCCAGGAAGGGTACAAAGGGTTAAAATGTTGACGGGGGTGGTCTCTATATCTATAACATTTTCTCCAGTATTATTTGTCCACAGTCTTCACAGGAAGTTGACGAACATGTTATATTGAAAAACGTCTGCAAAAGTTTTCTGCACGTTTGTGGTCTAATATTAGTTACACAGTTTGTTGGTGGCCTAATATGGTATATATGGTGTCAGTTAATTTCATATTGGTCGAGAGCGAATTAACTGACACCATATATAGGCCACCAACAAACTGTGTAACGAATAATATATCTTACCGACTGCTGCATCGATGCACAGAACTAATAACAACAGCGATCAAAATTAAATGAGAGAATTCTCAAAAGGTGTTCACGTGTCTTTGCCTTGTTACAATTTATTTATAAATTGTAACAAGGCAAATTCATACGTACCAAACAGTTTCATTTCGAAGGTAACATGACACACATACACAGAATATGAAGCCTTTTAAGTTGCCTAACCTGCTCTTCAGACCAAATATGGGCTTCCAACACTCAATCTTTCAACTTGAAGCGTTTATCGGCTGCCGCCATTTTGAATAATCAATGAACAAAGGGGAGATTACCCATAGCTGTCAGCGTATATTGATGTTGACAGGCAGTATATGGTTTTATATGCAGTCTGCATGTGATGTCTTTGAACCAATGAAATTCCCAGATACTTGTGGAAGGTAAGATATATACTTATATCCTCACAGTATTGAGTATTTTAGTTTGAGTCCCTGGGCAAGATTAATCAATTGATGACAGATGATCAGATGTTGAAAAACGATTTTATTTTTGACCAATCCTAACTTCCAGAATTGAACATAGAGTTGACTGCTTGTATCCATGATAAACAAACGTGGACTATTAGATACCGGTATAGACCAATCAAGGGCGTAAATCCTGGAGGGCAGGGCAGAGAGCGGGGAATGCCCGGTTACCACTGTCCGCGACTCAAGCAAGCAACTACTGTCCTGCCAAGGAATTATTTGCCAGAATGTTGCCCTGTCTATCAGAATAGAGATGAACAGCTAGGGCACGCTGGACACCTGATATATCATGGTCTTGTACAACTTCCATCTCTGTTCATATGTCTTGCTGCCCATGCAAAAGGAGGCCAGGGTAAATAAAAATTGTATTGCTAAGCATATAGTATGGGCAGGTGTGGTGATATATATGCAGGGTAATATGCGCTGACTGTAGGGCAGAGTGATGATATATCCCCCACCCCCACACCCAATAGTTTTCGGTAGTTACGGGCCTCACACCAATGTATTAATCGGATTTCTCAGGTAGTGTACCACTAAAAGATTTTCACAGTATGCTACGAGAATGTAATTATAAAAATGCATTAATACTTCTATTCTCTGATATTCCAGGTTTGAATGACTTCTATTTTATTTGGTAGATTTGATTGAGCTTCGAAGTTTTCTTTAGCTTGTACATGCAATTCATAGAGTGATTTTTCTTACAATTTTATTTTTTATTTAAAAAATTGACGGTGACAATGAGTGGAGTGACAAGGAAATAGTTTTAAGAACAAATCTATTATCAGTTCACTACCAATTACTTTCAGTAATTTTCAGTACCTATCAATGTGGCCTATTTTTCGTTCATGTCAGCGCATGGCCATGTCTCAAATCAGGAGTGTCAGTTGAGAATAGTCCGTCTGAAAGTACACTGGTATGTGTTAACCCTTTGAACCCGAAAGGCCGCTTTCCCGTCCCAGGAACCTAATACGTCATAACTTAAGGCTTTACATAACACGAAAAGCAGACGACACTTGAAAATAAAATTCTTGAAGCACTATTTTTTTTTATTTTTTGCGTCAAAAACATAGCTCATCACCCCTCATTGGAACGAGCTCGTTCAGCTCGTTCCAATGAAGGGTCAAAGCTACCTTTTTGTGACAAAAATTGAAAAAGTAATAAAAATTGAATGGTGAATTCTGTGAATAGCGTGGCCATTTTTGGCCGTTACGTTGGGTAAAGGGTTAAGGAAGAAGGATGGGTGCTTAGTGTATGGGTGGAGTAGACCAATCAATATTTTCAATGTGCAGGTTCAGGGCTGCATGTTGACAATTTTGATTGCTTTACCCCCAAATAATAAATATGGACTCGCCCATTGCTGCCATTGGACTGACTTGGAAGATGCCACCGTGGTTCAAAGGATTAATAATAAGTCTTTTTCTGTGTTCATCCAGCGGTTCTGCTGGAGATATATATCAAATGTCGCTACTACTAACATTGTTGAGTAAAAAGCTAAAAAAAAGTTCAAACTGGTTGAAAAAAGTGACTAATGACTCATTGAATGATTGCTACAAATCTATAAAAATGACAAAATCAACATTTATATGGATGTACCTGTCCTAAAATGTCTATAAAATTATTAAAAGAATGAATGGAAAAATTTTTTAGAACATGTAAAAAATTGATTTGTGGCCACTGCGACCACCCACCCACCCACCCCATCATACGTTCCTCGAAAACATTTTTTTAACCCATCCCCCACATCCCTGAAAGTTAAGGTAATTGTCAAAAGGAGGCCCTTAAATGTGTTTTCGAAGATCTTTGATGCGATGGGTAGATATTTATCGCCAGCTGAGTTCAGTCGCAAAGACCCAGCATCCTTTTGCTAAGAAAATAAAAGCACAGATCCGACAACAGAGGATGGGTCTGACAAGGACCGACCAAATAAGTTTATTTATTTATTTATTTATTTATTTATTTATTTATTTATTTATTTATTTATTTATTTATTTATTTATTTATATATTTATTTAAGATTACTTTCAGCATCTATGTCTGGCTGTATCATGACTGCAACATGGGTATGATGTTAAATTTAGCCAATCGTTTATATCTATGTTGCCCAGACTCAATGGTTATTGCCTTGGACTTCAAACCGGAAGGTCGACTGCTCGATCATGACCTGCAGTAACTGCTTTCTGTCCATGGACAATGCACTTAATCTGAGAGCACAGTTGCGTAGTGTACTGAGGCGTACTGCACGTCGATGGTGCCTGCTTGTACAGAGTTAGTAAGTTGGAGAGTCTGGCAGTTGCTCGCCGCACTCGGTGGTACTCCTGCCTCCTCAGCCCGTAAAACTGACAATACCGTGTAAATATGTCCGTTGAAAGTGCCAGTGAAAGTGTCGTTAAGCCCCAATAAACAAACAAAGAAACAAATTGTTCTGCCCACTTTAGGGGGATACCACCCCTGATGTTGGTTATCGGTCCTATTTTATTAGTAGACAAGCATTGCATAATTTGCAAATTAAGCAGTTAAAAAAACGAAACTATATTATGTGACCCCCTCACTGGAACGAGCTCATACAGCTCGTTCCAATGAGGGATCATAAGCTAGAGGGCTACCACCCATGACGTTGGTTACCGGTCTTATTTTATTAGTAGACAAGCACTGCTCCGTTTCCCGGTTTTCCACGGAGAAATTAAGTTGATATTATATTGTTGAATAACTTACTGATAGAAACAATCAACAGCAAACTGCCAAAGTATATAATAACTGGAATGTGGCTCTTAACCCTTTGGCTAACATGACAAGCAGGTGACAATTTAAAAACCTTTACCTAATGAATCGCCCGTATCCGACTGCGTAATTTGCAAATTGAGCAGTTGAAAAAAATAATTTTTTAAAAATATTTCAACAAAACCATATCATGTGACCCCTCATTGGAACGATCTCGTCGAGCTCGTTCCAATGAGGTGTCACATGATATGGTTTTGTTGAAATTTTTTGAAAAATTTAAAAAAATAGTAATTAAAATAATAAATTTTGATAATCTCTGCATTGGGTAAAGGGTTAAAAAAGGTATTGAACAAGCAAATGTTTCCATCTCTGCCTCTAAAATGTATCTAATGCCCCCTCATTGAAATAATCTGGACGAGCTCGTTCCAATAAGAGGCCATAAGCTATGTTTTTTTAGGCAAACATTGAACAAAAAATAAATTTTTAGTTTTTCTGTATAGCGCAGGCTGCATATGATCATATCAAAGGGTTAATTCAGATTATGTTCTTTTCACGCAAGGACACGCAGTCATTCATACATATGAGCAAACCTATCGGAGGTAACAGAGCTGATTCATATCATATATGACCCATTTCCCGATACTCCAACTGCACAAATGTCTTTTTGTGTAGCCCCATAGCCAATCATAATGCGCTCGACCCCGATACACTTCGTTGTACATCAATTTTCACCGGATTGTCAACCAAACAGTCTGTCATTGCAGCAGTGATGTGGAGAGACCTGCGTGTGTAATGCGTAATCGATCTCAACGGAATTGCCCTCAAATATTTTTGTACATGTCACAATGCTCGATCATGTTTTACAAAATGTGACAGGTGTCAAGTGACGATAGAAGTTAGAACAGGTGTATTGGTCTACAGTAGTGACTTCGTCTTCGCATTTGTGATACAATTTCATTTCGCATTTATTTTAGGAAAATTATGGGTGGAAAAATGGGGAAACTGAGTCCTCGGGACATAGAAGATTTATCCAAGGAGAGTCAATTCACGGATGAGGAGATTCGCGATTGGTACAATGAATTCAAGATGAGGACAAAACGACGTCATAGTGCAGCACTCAGTGTCAACGAATTCAAAGACGTCTATAACGAGCTCTTTACAGGTGACGCCAGTTTATTCGCTGAAAATGTGTTTCGAACATTTGATACCGACAGGAATGGTAGCGTGGACTTTCGAGAATTTTTGATAGGCCTCGGTGCCACAGCTAATGGTAATATGGAAAAGAAAATAAGGTGGTCATTTGATATGTACGACATTGATGGGGACGGCTTTATATCAAGAGAAGAAATGAAGTACATCATTACAGTAAGTATATAGAGCTATCATCTTCTTTTTTTTAATCTTATTTGTTTTACAAGGATTGGCGAACAAGTTATGCCACTTATATTAACGCCTCTCCTTGCCCCAGTGGCGCAGTTGTGTGGGATGACCATCGTAGCAGCAACTTCGTGGCCTCACTCTTCTCGAATTCTACGAAGGGATCTTTAGCCTGCACGGGGCGTGTCTCTCTCCGCACAGAGTACAGCCATCCGATAGGACGGTATGCTGTGACAGCATCAACTCCATAATTGATGCTGATAGAGAGTGTTCGAACACCTCGAGAACTTTCCCCCACCGGGGATCGATCCCGGGACCTCTGGCATGAAAGACCAGTGCACTTATCCACTCGGCCACCACTATCATATTAATCCTTTGCCTTACACGAAAGGCAGACGACACTTGCAAGCAAAACTCTTCTAATTATTTTTTTTCATTACGCATATCTTATGACCCCTCATTGGAACGAGTTCGATGAGCTCGTTCCAATGAGGGGTCATAAACTGTTTTTGAGACAACAAAAATTTTTAAAATAATGAAAATTAAATGGTAATTTTTATGAATAGCGCTAGCCGGTTTGTGCCGTTGCGTTAGGTAGGGGATAAAATGAGACTCGATATTTGGTTTGATTTGGGTGCAAATGTTATTGTTGAGGAGGTGCAGAAGATTTATTTCACAATGCAGATGGAGTGAAATGATCACCGTATCGCGTAAGAGGATAGCAATCGAACCCAAATCAAACTAATAACGATTATATTTAGTACATTTTACTGTAAATATTCATTTGGCGAACGATACTTTCGTTCGCCTTCTCTTCATCATCTCTTCGCCTTTCGGTCGCCTGAAGAGAAATAAGTCCAATAATTCTTCATTCGTCTACAAAGACAAAGACCAATAAAGTTTACTCGGACAGGCCACCATATTCATTTGTGAACTTTTCCCGAAATCAGTATCTGCTTTTAATGAATATTAGATTGAGTGTAACTGTTTGTGAAAGGTGTCGACCCTTATTCCGAAGGTCTATTACACTGAAGGACAGAATTCCGAAGGCCCACTATTCCGAAGGTCCGATATTCCGAAGGCCCACTACTCCGAAGTTCTGGTATTCTAACAGTCCAGCGCTCCAAAGGTCCGATATTCCAAAGGTCTGATATTCCGAAGGTCCCGTATTCTCAAGGCCAGATATTCCAAAGGTCCGATATTCCGAGGTCCGATATTTCAACGACCTAGGAGTCAAAAGGTTCAATACTCCGAAGGCCAGATTTTCCAAATGTCAAATTCTCCGAAGGTCCGATACTCCGAAGGGCCGATACCGGGCCTTCCGAGTATTAGACCTTCGGAGAATCGGACCCCAGGAGTATTGAACCTCCGAAATATTGAGCCTTAGGTTTATCGGTACCTCGAAATATTGGAGCTTCGAAATATCCTATCTCGGGAGGATTGGGCTTCCGGAATATTGGTAGCTCCCAGCATTGAACCTTCTGAATATAGGTTCGTAACCGTGTGATATTCTGTCGAGTGAAACACTTTAGAAAAGGTTTTTCTGAGCCCTTTCCAACAAAGTATTATATCACAGCATATTTCGACCTGATTTGACGAACTCGGGAAATTAGATTGCAATGTTCTTGGCTGCTCATCTCAGTCTTTGAACAAACCTTGGTAACGTTATGGGTGCTTCTATTCCTTCCGCTTAAATTTGATTTTAGTTAAAACAATCTATTTCAAATTTATAGTTCATATATGGGCGATGTAAACCTACCGAATGTTTAACCCCTTTATCTAGTTTGAAGATAATAATTGGTAAGGCCATGCAAGGCTTCAAAATTCGATTCGAATCGAAATCATCCTGATGATTCTATTCGTGTCGCGATGATTCGGAAATTTTCGAGTCGTCGAAATATTCTGAAAATCCTACCAAGTGTCATCTCTTGACTCTTCTTCTATCACCTGGTCACCTGTACAGGAGCAAGCCAGAAAATAAGCAGAATGACATCTGCAAAATGAGGTCCCAGAGGGTGAATTTAGTGATGCTACCCTTCAGAGCAGGGTAGCATCACTAAATGTACCCTCTGTCCCACTGTATGGGATAGCATAATCAAGTTCACCCTCTAGGGACCTCATTCTGCAAATGTCAGACTGCTTATTTTCAGGCATGTAAAGGAGACCCTATAAAAGAAGAGTTCAAAGAGGATCCACTTTCGAAATTACTTTGATTCTAACCTGGAATATTCCGCCTTTTTGATTAATTTGCTCAAACAGACGTCTCCGTTGAATATAATACTTGAGTGGAGACTAACGAAAGTGACGATCTTTATGCTACGGTTATGGGGAAAGTGCAATTTGAAGAGCCACAGGGTCCTATTCGAGATTCGATTCGAAATCTTCAGCCCAGTTCGATTGGAGATTCGAAACGAAATTTAACACACACAAGACACAAGGACGCCGGAAGCACGGGGGCAGAGGGAGCAGCTGCCCTCTCTGCCTTCGAATCACGAGGGAGAGAGGGGGCAGACAATTCCCTTCCTGGGTCCATCACTTAATTTTGATTTATTCTCGCAGTAAAGATAAAATACTCCCCAAATCCGTTCGGGGAGCTTTCAAAATTCAGTGGGGAGTTTGGGAGGAGGTGTCCACACACACTATTATGAAGGCATTGATCATTCTTGTACAGGCAGTCACCAAGTTCACTTGTGCAGTTATTTTCAAATCATCGTGCTTTTCATTCCTCATGAAAAGAAACAGAGGTTTTACAAGACTTTCGAGGTCTTTCGTAATAGTGTAATATTTATACGTTTAACGGTTTTATTGCTAATGCTGAGACGGGCCCATACCCACTGCGAGGGTGATTCTTTGTTGGCTGAGATCAGGGATGGATCCAAGTAGTGTAGTTAAGGGAAACATCATCCGTACATTCTAATCGGGTCGGATTGTTGAAATAGAAGCAACAGAGCGCACCGATCGAAGTAGAAAGTTGTTAAAATTCAAGCTTCCAAGCCACCAGTCTAATTCAGTAAAGAATTCGCTATTATGGATGAAACCAGTCTTTCCATCGCCTATGATTAGATTCAATCGTCTTTTATATTTCAGTTAGTCGGAAAAGCGAATTAACTGATACATTTCAGGTGACTGAATACCAATACCGATTCATTTTCTTTGAACGCTCGAAATGTTTCTCAATCCTGATTTGATTTGACCGACAATTGATAATAGTATCATAATACAGTGGAGCCCACTTAATTGGAAATCTCTTAACCGAATAACCCTGTTAACTGAGTACAAATTTGACCTGTTAATTGAAAATAGGTTGTAGAATAAACTCTGTTAATTGAATAAAAAGTCTTGTAACTTGTCGAGAAATTATCATGACTCTCCCCAGTTTTTCTTTGTTTATAGACCTATATGGCCTCAGCACATCAAATACAGGCATTTAATCTATCAAATCTTGTTTGACAGAGCTCGCGGAGCTCTGTCAAACAAGATATAATAAAATAAATGCTAAGTTTATCTTTAGACTACAGAAAAGTGACACAATCCCTATTAATTGAATACTCCTGTTAATTGAATAATTTTCATTGCCAAAGTTGCTATTCAATTAAAAGGGTTCCACTGTATCATCTTTAGAAATGATGTCTCGTCGCAGCTGTACAGTTTTATGATTGCAACGCGTTGTTTAACTAATTGTGTTATTATACTGATTTTTTCAAAGTGAAATCGATACTTATTAATTGTAATATCTATAACTGGAGCACGAAAGAATATCTGCACCATAGTAGGGTGGGTAAACAAACAGCCAGTAAATTAGAGGAATTCTTTGAAGAGTTAGACTGGTGGACTAAGAGCTTTGCCAAATGCATGAAATTTTTTATGAAATGAACAGAAATACACTGAACATGTTTTTGAATACAGTGAAATGTTTCTGACTCAACTATCATGTTCAAATAATGCAGTGGATGAATGTGTGTGTGTGTGTGTGGGGGGGGGGGGGGGGGTATCAGCGCTGGGCTGAGGGTTCTCTATCGTGCGCAATATTAATATAAACGTTTAGCTAACCTTAGCTTTTATTTATAAAAAAATAAATTCATTTATTAATTATCATCACCAAATCGTCGTCAGGTGATACAGCCGAAATATTTTAGTAGTTGCCTTGCTTTAGGTGGTGACTACCTCAGTCCTTCGGCCATACCAATAGTATTCTTGCCACATAAATATTTAAGGAGTTTCTTTCTGGCCATCCACTGAAGTGTTAGGTTCAGTCGATCATCCTCGCCAGTATTTAAGTAACGAACGAGTTAGTCAGTTCTATCCGAGTCTCGCCATTCAACTCTTATTTCAAATATCGGCTGAACTCTGATGCATTTTGAACGTGAACAAAAGTGCTCGCATTAATAGCTAACAAGTATAATGTTTTTCGGTTTCCGGGTTGGCAGTGACTGTTTGGAAACCGGAGTAACCAAAGAGAACAATCGAACAGCGGTAAGGAGCTCAGCTGTCAGACTTTTCACTATACTAACCGAGTCGCCCAAGCAAGCCTTGATACCAGGTTCCAGGTTTAAGGCACATTATGTGATCGAGCGCCCATCTGATAAAATGGGGTTTAAGTGGCTTCCCATGGCCACAACGTAAATGGCGCGGATCGGAACTGAACCAACCACCTCTCAATCAACTAATGAATCACTGCGTCCTTCATACAGAGTTCATTTAATTTCATAGAACATTGTGTAATGTCTGTAAAAGCACCGTTATCAATGTTCCATTTCATATATAAAAGTACAGCGTTGGTTAACCCTTTACCCAACGTAACGGCAAAAACCGGCCAGCGCTATTCACAAAATTCGCCAATTAATTTTCATTATTTATGTCTTTTTTTGCCTCAAAAACATAGGTTATGACCCCTCTTTGGAACGAGCTCGTCGTTTTTGAGACAAAAAAATTAAAAAAAATAGTTATTCAAGAATTTTGTTTGCAAGTGTCGTCTGCTTTTCATGTTAGGTAAAGTATTAAATCCTAATATTAAAAGCACATTGCACAAAGATGTTCAAGGCGCGTGGCACATTTAATTAATTAAATGGTTGTTTTCGCGACAGAGCTTTTCAAACTATTCAAGATTGCTAAGTGTTTAGTTAGATTTATGATCTGAATTTTATTCTAACCATACCTTTCAACCTTTTACCAAACGTAACTGCTAAAACCCACCGACAGTCACAAACATTGCCATTTCCAGTTGTATTATATTTCAAGTTTTGTCCCTATGAAGTAGCGTACGGCCCCTCATTGGAACGAGCTCATTGAGCTCGTTCCAATGAGTGGTCAGAAGTTATGTTTTTAGAACAAAAAATGAAATTGTTTACTTATTCAGGAAATTTGTTAGTTACAGTGTCCGTCTCCAATTCGTGTTAGGTAACAGGTTGAAAAAACATTGTGTATCAAAGCGTTCTGGTCGCCCATGCATGCGCGGTTCCGCGAGAATGAGTTCGTTCCAATGAGTGGTCAGAAGTTATGTTTTTAGAAGAAAAAAAAATGAAATTGTTTACTTATTCAAGAAATTTGTTAATTACAGTGTCCGTCTCCAATTCGTGTTAGGTAATAGGTTGAAAAGACATTGTGTATCCAGGTGTTATGATCGCCCATGTATGCGCGGTTACACGAGTAAAAACCGCTATGTCTATTCAAGAATATTGTATGCAATGTAATGATGCATATTAAAAGCTAAACCTGCAAAAGACAGGCTCATGCACTGGGAATATTTTACATTGGCTATCTCCCCTAACACTCTGCACGATGAAAACACGATGTACACATTTAGTGTGAGAGGAAATATGTATAGGCTAAGAAAAACTAAAAAAAAAATCCCTTTGACCACAGTGCTAACCTTTCACTCCCTGTACAACAACCAAGTTATTTAAAAAAAAATACCTATACATCCACAAAGTACATCATCTTTTGAAAATATTAAACTGGAAAAATATATGTTGCCATATCTCAATTCAGTTTAAATTTCGAATTTTCACTACTACCGTATGGTCTTGCAATGAATGACCTTGACACTTTTTTCCATACCTCATATTTTTGAGAGATTCTCGCACATTCCGGCACACAATTACAAACAAACTTTTTAATCTTTCCTAAAGTAAACACAACAAATAATGGTTTCAAAGCCAACTGATATTGAACCAATCAGCCCTATTTAATCCTACTCATAACTTTGGGTGTCAAATGCACTGAGTTACGTGTTCACTTATTTAGACTCTCATAACCTACAGACATTTAAATAATTTATGCAAGGTCTAAGTATGATGATGTATTACATCTATTAATTCATACACTGTCCGCGACAAAAATTAGACACATTATAAAGTTATTGTGATGAATTGACGGTAACATGGTCTGAGGTTTGCGGCTCGGAGCTTATGTTCAACCGAGACGCTTCGCGTCTCGGTTGAACATAAGCTCCGAGCCACAAACCTCAGACCATGTTACCGTCAATTATTTCCACTCAATCCAGTCGATTAACATGATTTTGGAGGGCCGTTAAAACTCCATAATTTCAGTGACGTCATTCTACGGAGCCGGGCCGCGGGCGATAATGGTATAAATAGCCATTAGCGGCCCGCGGCCCGGCTATTTTTAGATTCCCCGGTCCAATGAATTACTCCCATTCGGATGACGTCCCTTTGTATTTCTGAACTGAAGTCGAACGCACGATCGAAAGTGAAATATCGAACCGACTTTAGTGATTATTTCTCCCAGCAATTCCCTACTGCGGTTATCTGTAACAGGGAGTGGTAATAACAGTAATAACATGATTGTTGTCGGGCATCATGATTCATTAGCGGCCCTGCAGCAATGATGAACAGCCCTTGGGCTTATTAACGACTTCGTCTCGGGCCTTTAATAAACCCTCGGGCTGTTCATCATTGCTGCAGGGCCGCTAATGAACCATAATGCCCTCCAAAATCATGTTATTGTTATATTCATCACAATAACGTATATGTTCCAATAGATACTACCCATAGCCCAAAACCTACATCATGAAACACGAGAGGCTTATTTACTAAACTTGTAATCGTTAAAAGTTGCCTTGTTCAAGGCAATTTTTAACGATCACAGGTTTAGTAAATAAGCCTCTCGTGATCCACGACGGCACAGGATAAATAATCAATAAACCATATAAACTCGTTCGTTCCATCTTAGTTCAAATCGTAAATCGGTTTGTTATTTAAACAACTACTTCATCCGGAACACTGTCTTATGCACACGTGAAACATCCAGAAAAATGAAGCGGCTCGCTAGTCACTCCGTTGATGAAGCAGTTACGAAACGGACGACGTCATTGCAAATGTTTCGTGTTGTGGCGTCAGACGGTAACATTTGCCACTTGAGCCGTAAACATAGAATATACCAAGCGAGCTCTTTCTTTGACCACTGGGATCAGAAACGTGAATGTTTAGTGTCTGGTGCAAGTATATAGATGTGCATGAGTATTTTGAAATGTTGGGCTAACATTGGTTCATTTATGCAGAGATTTTAAATTCTCATTAACTTATAGGTTCTATCGTCTGGAGCACAGCATGATTCTACCATCTAATTACATTACTTCCCCAGAAAGTCTGAAAGTGGTATCCTTGGAAACACGGTATAATTTTTTCAGTGACACTACTTTGGTCATGGCTAACTTAAAATCTAACCAAGTCCATCGTTTGCCATAGAGGCCTATTATGGAAATTCAAATATCACGGGTAATTAGCATACCAAGTTTCGCTCACTTCCATTTTAATGTGAAGAGCAGTTTCGCTTGCACAATAGCAGGACGTTTTGAATAAATACCTTGAGTTCAAGGTCAAGGCTGTTTTTTCAATGTGCATGCATATGTATCTACATCCCGAGTAATATTTGGATTTGCATCCACATCCGTGTATTCTACACACTATTCCTACCAAGTTTTGACGACCCCCGTCTACTGAACAAGTTATCAAAACTGAAGAAACAATAGCGATCTCTTTGGGAGTATGAGCGCGTATTGTGAATAACAACGAATATCCACATTTAACTATTTAGAAACGAGCACACATGTACTCCCAAAAAGGCTTCATTGAAGTGTTACTCAGCTTTTATTTTTGCGATATATTTCCAGGTCCGAAGCAGATCAGGGGCGGGGGTGGGTAGGGGCGACTGTCCCACTTCCGTCTGAAGATTTGAAGCCAAAATCAGTAGTGGGAATACCACAAGTGTATTTTCACCCCATTTTCTTTTTGTTAATAATTTAAATATTGTTTTTGCGAAGCTCTCCTTAATATTTAGTTTCCCAAGAAATGATTCCAAGGCTTGTAATTATCGACAAAGAAAAAAATAGCAAATTTTCTTGTTATCTAGAACCTATTTTAGTGGTTACTGTAGCTTGACAACACAAGAAATTCCCAAAGTTCATTGCAAAATTAGGACAAATAGACACTCAGCATCAGGGGTCCCCTCCCCCACCCCAATAACTTTTCAAGTCGGGATATTTTCGTCTGCATTGGACTCTTAGATGTCTATTCTCGCTTTCTGGCAAACATGCACAAAACAATATTTGATAACTTGAATTAGAGACTTAGACTTAATGTCACACACACATGCGGTCACACAATAGAACGACACACGCGTGTTAACCCTTTACCTAACATGAAAAGCAGAAGACACTTGCAATAAAAATTCTTGAATAACTAGTTTTTTTCATTTTTTGTCTCCAAAACATAGGTTATGACCCCTCGTTGGAACGAGCTCGACGAGCTCGTTCCAACGAGGGGTCATAACCTATGTTTTGGAGACAAAAAATGGAAAAAATAATGAAAATTAATTGGCGAATTTTGAGAATAGCGCTGGCCGTTTTTGGCCGTTACTTTGGGTAAAGGGTTAATGGGTTAATCGATATGGCACGAGTGCCAGCGCGGAAGGATAAAACGAGTGCCTCGAGTTTTATCCTTCCGCGATGGCACAAGTGCCATATCGATTAACCGATTCACACGCGTGTATCGTTCTGCGTTTATTACACGCCTTCACGTCTATAAAAACAATTATTAGAAGGGCGCTCAGCATTTCATTTGACAACTATCAACAGAAAGAACACATTTTATCGCCAAAAAAATTTGCAAGGGGAACCCGTGTTAGTATTTCGTCCCCTGAGTTCTAATGTGTTCTATGCACTTACTGGCACATAGAACACATTGGAATTCAGGGAACGATGTTTAGCTATCGCTAGAGATTCAAATTGTAATTGTGGTGCACAATTTGCAGAAAATTCCAGAGAAATTTCGCTTTTATTTAAAAATAATATATATGTGCGGAACAGATTTTCATTTTCCGCATGGTCTAGTGTTGCTGTAGATGGGGAATTCATAGAACATATGTGTGTAATAAAATGGGGTCCTGTGTAGCACGATTGTGCTTCGTGAGTGGGCCGCGTTGCAGCACCACCAATTTGGAGTATCGGTACGTTAAATGTTGTTTGTTTTATTGGGGTTTAACGACGTTTTCGGCAGCCAGGGTGAAGGAAGCCACTGTACGTAGAGAGAACCGGCAAACAGCGTCAATGAGGAGGCCAGAGTACATGGAGAGAACCGCCAAACAGCGTCAATGAACTGCCAGACTGCCCAATATACTACCTCCACACAAGCAGGGTTAACATTGGTTGAAGGCAAGAGCACCATCGGCGTGCAGTGCGCCTTACAATGCAGCACCACCGCGCCCCACGTGGGCAATTGAGGTTAAGTGTTTTGCCTATAAGGACACAACGTGACTACCCCTGGTGGGGCTCGAACCGTGCACCATTCGTCCAATGACGAAACCACTAAGATAGAGGGCAACCAGCTGTTAATTCCTACGTGTAAACTTTACCTATCCTCACTGGATCGCGGTGGCTCAGTGGTTACGGCATTGAACTTCAAACCGAGAGGTCCACGATTCGATTGCCCTTGGGCAAGGCACTTCATCCCGATTGCCCTCGTGGGGGCGCGGTAGCCCTGTGTACTAAGGCGTACTGCACGTCGATGGTGCACTTGTCTTCAATCAATGCTAACCCTGCTTGTGTGGAGTTAGTACGTTTGGGGGGGGGGGGGGGCTGACATTTACTCGCCGTTTCTCGGTGGTTCACTCCGGATACACCGGCTTCCTCCACCCGTAAAACTGTCCGACACGAGGTGATCCAGGTTGTCGTTAAACTCCAAGAAACAAATAAATAAATAAGTATCTGTCCTCAAATAAATTACCAAGTCTGAAGTTTTTTAACTGCAGTTCAGACTAACTTGCATTCTAACTTCATCATCAAGGCATGCCTTTGACGAAGGCATGCCTTGATGGTTCAGTTGGAATATTTTACCAGTCGGGACTCAGACGGGACTCAGTCGAGACAAATCAGGTTCACACCCCCACCCCCTCCCAATCGGTTATGTTTTCGATGCCCCTGCCCCCAAAGCTATGGATAGCATTAATTTAACCCCTTACCTAACGCAGACGATATCAAAATTTATTATTTTAAATATCATTTTTTTTTTTAAATTTCAACAAAGCTATATCATGTGACCCTCGTTGGAACGAGCTCGACGAGCTCGTTCCAACGAGGGGTCACATGATATGGTTTTGTTGAATTTTTTTTTTTTAAATCTTGAAAAATACTATTTTTTCAACTGCTGAATTTGCATATTACGCAGGCGGATGCGGCCGATTCGTTGGGTAAAGGGTTATTAAAGAACCAATGCAAGATCTAAAATCAGTTGTATAGTGCAGGGGATTT
Organism: Pictodentalium vernedei; assembly: GCA_031216915.1. Taxonomy (NCBI): domain Eukaryota; kingdom Metazoa; phylum Mollusca; class Scaphopoda; order Dentaliida; family Dentaliidae; genus Pictodentalium; species Pictodentalium vernedei. The sequence goes on from CM062293.1 coordinate 161,721,634, forward strand.
AGATGCCCATTGAGCCATCTTTGAATAATATATAGATATCTAGTTTTAAATTAGGGTGATCAGAGGCGGCTGGTCCAGGGGGGCACGGGGGTACTTGCCCCTCCACTTTTTCCACAGATATGTTTCGCAATTAAACAATGAGTCAAAATGGGCTCATGCAAACAATATACAGTCATTCCTGTAACATTATTTCAAAATCCAAACAATATTTAGCCAAAGAATCCCACTTTCGGTCGCTTCGGTCCGTTTCTTCTACTTCAACCGTCTTCCAACCTGGAGGCTGGCCTTCGGGTTGGAAGATGATTGAAGTAGAAGAAACGGACAGGACAGTGACCACACAACGGCATATTCATCTAAACGAGAGACTATAGCGAGTCATGGTACATTTACCGATATACCATTGTAACCTTTCTCACATTAGATCGAACCATGGTAGCATTGTAAATTTGTGCCCCCTCCATTTTTATCGAGCTTCCGCCGCCCCTGAGGGTGATTGATATTTGATATATTTTTCTGTTTTCAGGCTTGGTACAGGATGACGGCACGACAGCCCGCGTGCGAACAAGACACTCCAGACCAATTGGTGGATCGCTACTTCAATAAAATGGACACAAACAATGACAATCAAATATCGTGGGAGGAATTTTCTAACGGAGTTATGGAGGACGAATTTCTCGTAAATCTCTTGCAGTGTAATCCTGATTTGTAGTAAAATGTCGTGTTAAAGGGGCGATTCTAGATGAAGACCAATAACGTACATGTTGCTCTTACCAGCTCGACATCCACAATCTCATAATTTATTGGGTTAAGACTATGGAAGTGGCGATAGGGGGGGGGGGGGGGTCGTGCCCACCCCATCCCCCCCCCAATCCTGGCCAAAATTTCATATAGTTGGAAATTCGGAGGGCAAGTCATGAGTAGTTAGAAATTCCATCTATATGGATTTTAGAGCTTCTTTGGTGATGCTGATGTCTAATTTACTTCTCAAAATTCCTACTCGGTTTCACTGAATCGGCAAAAATTCCAACTGTTACTATTTACAACTGCAGTGTACGTAATATCGAGCTTCATAAGTAACTGATAGTTACTTATGATATTTAACCAATGTTGGTTAAATATCAGCAGCTTATAGCCAATTATAATCATCAAAATAACTCTGATCAGAAAATTCCATTTAAACCTGTGAAATACATAACAATATGAGAAAATCTGAAAGAGACCCATTTAAATAATTTTTATAATGCTATATTTGATGACAAAAGGAAAACTGGAAAAAATAAACTCAGAACTTATCAAAAGTTTAAAAACAAATATCACCTCGAGCCTTATTTGATCTATACAACACCCCCCGAGGCGAGAAACATATTTACTTGTTTGAATGTAAGTAACCACAAACTTATGATAGAAAATGGGAGGCATATGCAACCACCCATCCCCGTAAGTGAACGCTTATGGGCGGTATGCGGCTCAGGTGCAGTGGAAACAGAATGGCTCTTAGTTATGGAGTGCAGTGAATATGCATCTGTTATAGAAAGTGCATTTTACAAATTTGAGCGTGAATACCAAGAGTTTGTTGAGATGGACACATCCGAGAGATTCATATTCCTGATGAGGAACAATGTACCACAGCTATGCGGTATCATCTGTGGTATGACCCAGCAATTCTTAAAACAACGAGAACAACAAGTTTTGTCAATCTGACACCAAGAGGTGACATTAACCCTTTACCCAACGCAGAAGATTTCAAAATTTATTATTTTAAATATCATTTTTTAAATTTTTTCAAAAAATTTCAACAAAACCATGTCATGTGACCCCTCTTTGGAACGAGCTCGACGAGCTCGTTCCAAAGAGGGGGGTCACATGATATGGTTTTGTTGAAAATTTTCGAAAAATAATATTTTTTCAGCTGCTGAATTTGCCTCATTACGCGATCGGATGCAGGCGATTCTTTGGGTAAAGGGTTAACAATATCATATTACAACCACTATAAGCCTTAATATTTACGTTTGTCATTTGGAATTAGTATTGTTTTATGTTTCTATTTATGTTGATTTTGTATATACAAAGCAATCTGCCTTTGTTTTGGTGTATTTGCTTAATAAATCTTATCTTATCTTAGTATGCATGATGTCAATCGGTGCGAGATTTCTATAGTACGTTTACTCATCGTAATAAAAAAAAATCCCCGTAATGCACTTCAAGAAAATCACATCATATAAAATCGTTATCCTGAGTTAATTCCATCATTCGCAGTTACAAAATGATGAAACATCGAAAACTGATCATTCCTGCATAAGATCTGATTTGATGTTAGGAGAGTGTGAATTGCTCACAAGTTCTCAGCTTGAGCATTTCTTCAGCACACATTCAATTCCCAGAATAATACCAAATAATAATAACCTGATAATTCTATCATAAATATGTTGGCATTTCAGTTACTAGAATCAATTGTATGCCCCCTTTTATGGCTTCATTTTCAAAAATTTTCACGGTAGTGAATTTCCAACTGGGGGGGGGGGGGGATTCCCCCTCTCGGTCCCTCTCCCTAGTTGTAAATTCACTACCCTACACCCCCATTCGGAAACCTCTAGCCACGTCCCTGGATAAGATATTCGATAAGCTGAGCCTGCTGGTCGTGCACAGAAAACAACAATTCTTGTCTGACGCAAATCTATATATGTCTTGAGAAAATATGCGGGCTTTAGACCTATCGGTAAACAAAACTGCTCGGGATGAACAGCGCACAGCCTTTTGTATTGATTTCCCGCATTTATTCTCGATACTTTAATATTTTGTATTTTTAAGGAGGTACACTCAACTGATAACTCCTTTAACACTTTACACCACACGACTGAAATATGACACTTCCAAAAAAATCTTTAATACCAAAAGATTTCTATTTCCCTCCCAAAACGTGGCTTATGACGCCTCGTTGGAACGAGCATGTTCCGTTGAAGGTCCATAAGCTACGTTTTGCAGACAACAGTCGAGGTAAAAAAATTGAATGGCGATATTTTGTGAATATCGCTTGCCAGACATTGTCATTACGGTAGGCAAGGGTTAATAATGTAATTCTACAAGCCTTTAGGGCTGTGTGGTTAAATTATTACTAACTGCCTACCAGTCTGTTGACCTATACGTTATGTGCTCGTCGAGTGACATGCACGCATTTTTTGGAAGGTGAAGCTGAGCTTTGTACATTGGAACGAGCTGTCAGACAAGAAAGGTACTGGCGTTTGCATGGCTCGCGATTTCCACGACTGAAACTCCTGGTATATCTGGACCTATAATGCCAAGATGGGAACTATCTGTTAAACGTATTGTATGTGGGAGGCAAGGGATTGAATGATAGGGTGCGAGTGCGTATCCTTGTCTCGAAAGGGCCTCTAAAATGCATTTTCGAGCATCAGGTTTTAACCCTTCGCACACTGGTGTGAAACTATCGAAATTTCAAGCAGCAATTTTTTCCCACAATGCAACTTCGTATTTGACAAATTCAGTCTTATAACAGAGCTCAGTGAGCTCTGTCAAACAAGATTGAATTATTTATATTCCTAGTTACATTATGAGAAAACTTTACTAGATCTCAGCACAGCTACGCCGTATTCTCATCAGAAGCCGAAAGAAAAATTCATTCTGGGCAATTTTCTGAAGATTTTCTTAAGAAGCTTAAAATGAGGAGCAACAGTTCTGATGGAGATGACACCGCCAGCCATCGGATCGGATTTAGTGCGCCTACAAACTTTCCTTTACGGTTGAATTTCGATGATGTTATGTATTTGCTAAACGTTGATAATGCCCTCCCCCTAAAACTTACACGAATAGACAACAACATCTTGTTTACACTTCAACTGTTTATTTTCAATTTGATTACTGGGAATATTCTCACAAAAATAAATATAATACATTAAAAGGTTTAACTAGCCTTTTATAATCCATGTAAATTGCGTGTTTAAATTTATCAGTAACGCATCAGCTCTCTTGTCACAGATATCACACCTCAAATGTTGCAAACTTAGGCTCATGTACGGAACGCTTTTCCTTTCATCAGAGCGGGTCTGTAGTAGCTCAGAGGTTAGGACATTGGACTTTAACCCCTTGGGCGCTCGTTTTCTGGAATGGTATCGTCTTTGTGTACACTTTCAGCGAGATGGGTCAGTCCAATATCAATATACAAGTGGGATAAAATAATTACTGCAGTCTGCAGCTGTCTGGGCAGTCTGCAGTTATTATTTTATCACCAGTGCCCCGTATATAGACCTCTTATAATAAGAGAAAAAATGGGACGAAATTATGCCTTGAACCGAAAAATCGGGTTAACCCTTTAGCCCAACGCAGACGATATCAAAATTCATTATTTTAAATATAATTTTTAAAAAATTTTCCAAAAATTTCAACAAAACCATATCATGTAACCCCTCATTGGAACGAGCTCAATGAGCTCGTTCCAAAGAGGGGTCACATGATATGGTTTTGTTGAAATATTTTGAAAATTTAATTTTTTAAACTGCTCAATTTGCATATTACACGGGCGGATGCGGGCGATTCGTTAGGTGAAGGGTTAATCGAGTTCAAAGGGATAAACCGAAAGGTCTGCGGTTCGATCCTGACCAGCGGAAACTGCGTTGTGTCCTTGTACAAGATACTTGATCCTGACTTTCACGCGCGATCGCGGCGGCGGCGGTGTGGACTCAGACGCACTCTTCGTCGCACTTTCCTTCAACCGTTGTCAACTCTGCTGGTATAGAGAGTTACTACATTTGCGAGTCTAACAGTTGCTCGCCGCTTCCTGATGGGTTTCTCCTGGTATTTCAGGTTAGTTCCAGGTACCCGGGACCCTGACTGTTGAAAGTGTCACCCCCACCTCCAATACAATAATCATAAACATTTTAACATACCTCTTTTTACAGCCCAAGATATTTCATCAACTGTTCCTCTATCGACCGACAAATAACTGGATACATGACTGAACAGACCAGTCTGAAAATGCAGAACGTATAATCAATCAAAACCCGTCATTATTGACGAGTACACCCCCCCCCCCCCTCACCCACCCGCCCCCAACCCCCTGCAGTGTTTAAGAAACATAGAATCACTTAATCCTATACTTGCCACGAATGTAGGAGAGCGACGCGTGCAAAAACATTACTTGTATCATAACAAGAAAGTAAAAAAACATTGCCTATGACCCCTCCTTGGAACGAGCTGGTAGTATTAGCTGACAATATTAGTAACAGTTTGCTGAAAGCAGTTGGTCCATGCATGACAGATAGTTTATCAAAACTTTTCAACCAAGTTTTAACTTCTGGTTGTTATCCGGAAGATTGGAGTAAGTCTGTTCTTTCCTTAATATATAAGAAGGGTGATCGCAAAGATCCAAACAATTATAGGGCCATTGCTGTAAGTTCCGCTATCGGAAAATTGTTCAACAAAATTATCAACCAAAGATTATCTGATTTTATAGATGATAACAATATTATTGGCGAAAACCAGTTTGGATTTTGCAAAGGAAAAGGGACCACAGATAGTGCCTTTGTTTTGAAAACGGTTATTGACAAATACAAATTTCAAAAAAAACACTGTATGCTGCTTTTGTTGATTTTCGCAAAGCATTTGATTCGGTGAACAGGGAATTGCTCATGTTGAAACTTCAACATATAGGTGTGAGTGGTGAAGTATTCAACGTGATCAAATCTATGTATGAATCTAGCTTTTATTTGACTAAAACTTCTATTGGGTTGGGACCAGCCTCCCTCTCTTCTGTAGGTGTCCGTCAAGGGCGCATCTTATCTCCCTCTCTATTTAAAGTTTTTATTGAAGACATAAAAGACATTTTCGACAATTTGTGTGATCCTGTGTGGATTCGTGGTTACAAATTAAATCATCTTCTTTTTGCAGATGATCTAGTAATGATATCTGATAGCCAGAAAGGGCTTCAACGGTGCCTCAACAAGCTCCACAATTATACTGAAACTAATATGCTGCAAATAAACGTTGGAAAAACAAAATGTTTAAGATTTGGATCTGCGTCAGTTAATGAAGCACAAAAGCAACCAATATTTTTTATCGGAGACAAGCGTATTGATATGGCTGACGAATTTACATATCTAGGAATAAAATTCTCAAAAGATGGTACATTCTCAAAAGCCCAAAATGATTTGGTTGTTAAAGCCCAAAAAGCTTTATACTCACTTTTTCGTGCATTTAACGAAACTTCACGGGTTCCAATAAAGACAATGTCAAAGCTGTTTGATAAATTAATTCAACCTATAGCCTTATACGGGTGTGAAGTCTGGGGATCAGAAATAACGTACGGTAAGCGTTACAACATAGCCTGTGAAAAATTACACACTTCCTTTTGTAAAAAAGTTTTGGGGGTTGGGAAATTTTCCTCCAACCATGCGGTCCGCGCAGAACTTGGTCGATATCCGCTATATATCGGGGCGGTAAGTAGGATGGCTTCTTTCACAATCAAAATATCTGAGAATCAAAATGACCTGATGTGGAATGTGGTAGCTGAACAAAGAAATCGTAAAGGAAAACCGGAATCCCCTTTCAGATTACTGGAAAGATACGGTCTCGCTGTCCCTCAACATCCAATTATCACTAACACTAATGTTATAGGTAAGCTCAAGTACAATTTGCGCTTGCAGCATGTAAACACGTTCAAGAAGTCAATGTTTGAGAACTGCAAAAAGAATGGAGATAATAAACTGAGAACTTACAGGCTGTTTAAAAATGACTATTCAATGGAAACGTACTTAGTGGAAACGAACACGGCGGAAGACCGGGAAATTTTCACTAAGCTTCGTATCAGCAATCATAAGTTAGCTATTGAAAAAGGGCGACATTATCAACCGCCGAAGCCTGTTATCGACAGGATATGTACTCACTGTGAAGCAAACCCCGGGAAAATAGAAAACGAATACCATTTTCTTATGGAATGTACACATTATTCAGAGCTTCGATCAGAACTATTTGTTCTAATGAACAGTGAGATTGACGGTTTTATTGATCTGAGTATATTTGAGAAATTCAAATTAATATTTGAAAATAGAACCCCCAGTTTATGCCATAAAATCTGCAGCGTGATCCGGGATTTTTTCGCCAGACGATTATGATATGTTTAGTGATGTGTATTGGAAATTCTAGCTCACGTCTCCACGATCTTTTTCGTATCAAATTAATAAAAATATAGTACTTTGATCATGGAAAATTGGTGGATGAAATTGTAATATTTTGAGTACTACTTTTGTTCATGTTACTTGTAGATTATCGCATACTGTCCTACAGGATGTTTTATGCTAATAAATGTTATGTTATGTTATGTTATGTTATGTTATGTTATGTTAAGGTAAAATATCAAATCCGAAAGCAGATTTCTCTGAATATTGCTGTTCGGTTGTCCTCGTTGCGTTAGAAAAAGGCTTCAGTTGTATCACTGTTGTTTTGTTTTCTAGTAAATATGCCAATCTTGGATCAGTCTACCGTCATGATCCTAAGTCAAACCAAGTTACAAATTCTTTTTCTGTGTAAAAGACATATTATTTATTGGGGGTTTTAACGGCACTTTCGACAGCCAAGGTCGACTCGTATCGGACAGTTTTACGGGTGGAGAGAACCACCGAGCAGCGACGATCAACTGTCCGACTCCCAAACATACTAACTCCACACAAACAGGGTCAGCATTGGTTAAGGACAAGTGAACCATCGACGTTCAGTATGCCTTAGTACACAGTGCCACCGTGTTCCCTGTGGACATGCGGGATTAAGTGTCTTACCCAAGGACAAAATGCAGTTACCCATGGCGGGACTGAACCGTGGACTTTTTCAGTTTGAAGTGAAACTTTGTTTTGACGCCATTTTCGAAAAACACAGTATTATTTGAGCAATTATCAAAAATACCACAAAATGATGTACCGTGGAGCTTACTTATTAGAACGCTGGTTGCTGAAAAAGCATTTGTCAGTTTTAGCATCCCAGAAAGAGTTCTTTTCTTATTTATCATAATTTTGTCCATAGATTCCTATTCAATTTTAATCAAGATATTGTGCTTGTTTATGCTGATTTGTTGTTTCATTAATCTTGTTAAGTTGAATGGTTCCTTGTTTTTATCTCGGAAATTTATGCTTTAGGCTTTTAGCCATATCTGCTCCAAAATATAATTGTACCACCGCTGTATCATATCCTGAGTCATTATTTTCTGTCGTTGTGCACATCGTGTCGGGGGTGAGGGTGGGTTTGTAGATCTGTAGCTTTTGTCGGCAAACCATCAGTGAACGGAGTATGATAAAATGGATAATTTAAATGGACAAAATATGAGTTAACCCTTCAAACAGTTTTTCCGGTTCAGGAACGTCATACATCATAATTTCATTAAGCAGAGTGGCTGCTAAGTGGATAGGAGGAGTAGACCAATTAATATTTTCAACGTGCAGCCCTAAGGCTGTACGTTGAAAATATTAATTGGTATACTAGGGGGGGGGGGGGGGGGGGGGGGCACCAAAAATTTGCAAGACGTGACGTGGGAGTGGTTGGGTCTCTTGAGTGCGCCAAAAATGTGCATTTCCAACTTGTGCAATTTTTTTAATTTTTTCAAAATATATCAATATATCAGCTAATATATACCATCATTTGTGTTTCAAACCTTAAAGATGATGTTGTACATCACACTCTTAACATAAATACAACATCAGGAGGCTTTATATGTGAGAATATTGGGCTTAATCTGGGAAAATGTCACACGTTAGTAGGGGGTGGGTGTCTTGTTCGAAATGTAGAAAATGTTCAGACAGTATTTTGGGAAAATTCTCTCTGATGCACTAAATTCAACCCAAGTTATTTATTTATTAATAGAATTTGTATGGATAGAAGAGGAAAGTAGCAAACACCTGAGAGTACTGACAGAACAATTCAAATGAAAATTTGTTCCCGTATATGTACACCTGCTCTGGCCAACAAATATGTACAACAGCTTGCCATTTGTAGATTGGGGCCCACAGCAGTCCACAGAGGTTTAAATTGGTGGTACCAGTTTAAGAACATTATGAAAACTTCCTAAAGACAGTTGTGCCTACTAAGTTTATAAATTTATTTTGGATTTTAATGGGAGAGTGGTGGGGGGGGGGGGGGTGTCTGAGAACTGTAGTAGAAAATTTGCACGTAGTGGTGGGTGGGTGTAAAAAGGAGCCGAATAAAAAATAGGACGTCACGTCTTGCAAATTTTCAGTGCCCCCCTCCCCCCCCCCCCCCCCGGGTATACCCACAAATAATGAATAAGGACTCTTCCAATTGCTGCAGTTGAACTGACATGGAAGATACCACTTGGGTTCAATCAAAGGGTATCTTTAATAATTCAGCCTCACAACTCTAAGTACTGTAGCATTATATTACTACTGGCCCGGCCTACAAACAGATTCGCCTACTTATTGTAAATAGTATTGTATTGTAGGACGATTGTTTGTGTCAAATACATTCGCAATGTCGAATATGTCCGCTGGCTGATTAATCTCCAATAAACGAACAAATAAAACCGAAATTCCCCCGTGGGAACCACGGGAAGAGAAGCAGTGCTTGTTTACTGTGGTAAACAAGCTATGTTTTACTGGTAAAATAGGACCCGGTAACCACTGCCTGGGGTGGAGGTCCTTCAAAATGGCTACTTGGATATAAACGATTGGCTAGACTTGACTTTATATCCATGTTGCGGTCACGATTAGCCATTATGCAGAAGTATGTGACCTTAAACACCAAAAAATAACAACAAATAAAACGCAAATTAGCCGGTCGAGGCGTCACTAAGCTTTTTTTGGAGGGGGTGACCTCCCCCCCCCCCCCCCCCCCCCCCCCCACCCAACCCAATAATTGTTCCGATCGGGACAATTTGTCTGGACTGGAGTTTTAGATATCGATTCGCTTTTGCATCTGACCATGAATTTTCGTGCAGGACAAGATCTGATACTTGGTTTGGACTTCTGTCACACGCATAGTAGACCCTACAAATAGAGGTCTGTAGTACCCGCTTTGGGCTGTTGGGACATACCAAGCTTTACACTTCAGCTGACTGGTTCAAGTGGATGGTTATCTCCCCTTGTTGACTTTCCGAACCCATCAGCTTTTGCTTCACGGATAATCGGCCAAGGTGTGAGAAAAGTAATCAGATTTATACAGAATTTTGGACTTTAAAGGAACAAAAGTCAAGACTTGGGTCTGATATATATTTCAACCGGACAGTAGACACAAGATGTTATTTTTCTTCAAATAGCATCCCAGTCAGCTGTCAAGCCAAAAAGCGTATAGAGATGGCCAAAAGTCAATGGAAACACTGTTTTTAAACATTTTTGGCATGATTGCACTGGAGTAAACAGTACATTTCGTGAATGCCCTTGGAACAAAAGTCAGATGGTAAACTGGCAGCATTCAACAATCGTTATAAAGAAAATACACTGAACTTTCAGATGATATGCGCTTCCATAATGTAACTTTTGAATATTTTATTTAATCTTAGGAATTTGAAAAAATTCCCATCTCCGTAATGCTAATTTCCAACCCTCAAAACGACAGTTTCAGCGGAGATAACCAGACCGTTTTTCCACTAATTTGAAGATGAAAGCTGACCATGTCTCAGCGTGACCGATTCGGAGTACCTGTGCGGTGCGTGTTAAGTAAATGAAATGTTGTGTCACGATTACTAAATTTAAATTTTGTATATCTACAGATACATTTGGGACAAATTTCGAGTTTAGTTTAACTAAAATCCCGTCTGACTAATATTAAAATCACACCATCAAGGCATGCCTTCGTTCAACGAAGGCATGCCTTGATGCTGTATTTGTAATTTTTTGTTAGTCGGTACTTGAGCCATCACAGCCGGGAAAAATCGGATTTACCCCCTCCCCCTCCTTACCCCCTCCCAATCGTTCATCTTCGCGACGCGGCTGCAACCAGTCATGGTAAAAAATATGAAATCGCCAGTTATCATTTGACGCGATAGTTCTTCGCGTGAAAAAGCATGATCGATTATTATTGTGCATCAGCTTGAATATGAACCGTCTTTGTGTTGCACAAAGATACAAACTGCAAATACCACCTTATTTTTGCAGCTTGTTAACTCTGGATTTTCAACTGGAAATAAAGTACAGCCTATAGCAAATGAGCGATTCCACCGTGCACTTGCAACAACATACCAGATACGGAAGAGTTGACGAGGCTCAGTAGCAGTTTAATCCCACGGCACTACCGGGTTGTTGAATTAAATTCTCACTGATCTTCCTTAACAATACCCTATCCGTTACAATCCGACTATCAACTTCTCTTTTATTCAAATATTTTTTTTATAAATGAATTGAAATGAATTATCTGTCGCATTATCTGAGTATAAATGTGACGTGATAAGTTGTATGAAGTATGTAGAACTTCATGAAAAACGTGTCATACTAAACTTAACACGACCATCCCACATTCATACTCTGATAAAGCGACAGGTAATCCATTTCAATTGTTATAATTTAATTTAGAGTGCATGCTTGAATTATAATGTATTCTCGCGCGACCGAAGTCTCCGTCATTTATATCATTTGCAGTCAAATCAACTTTTGTGCACACGACAGTTTCATTATTTTCAACATAGGCCAACACACACTGTCTCGAATACTCAAGAGAGAAAACTAGAGTGAATAACGCACATCAACACAAACTAACAGCCTATCTGCAGCAATTACAGTTTACCCCCTTTCAACCCGGTATTACAGTTTACCCCCCTTTCAACCCGGTGTGCATAATTTTTTGTGTGAAGAAAAAATTGGTAGTGGACGAGCAGACGATATAAAGAGCAAAAAAAAAATCTGAAATGAGGCTCGGTAATAATTTAATCCAACAGCTCAACAGAGCTGTTGGATTAAATTATTACTGAACCTCACAATAAACCAGAATGGTTTCGCCTATTTTGCCGTTGACAGTAATTATACCTTCCAGGGCGCCAGTGCTGAAAGTGTTAAATGAATCGTTGGACACACAAACAATTTTTTATTTGACAAATCGGCGGGACAAAGCAAAAACATTCATACGACTGGAAATGTAAAACTCACCTCGATCAATCATATGCGTGCAAATGGGATATCATTGTAGAAAATTAAATTTTCTCGGGATGAAAGGGTTGTGCAGAAAGCTGAAAAAACAGCCATGCACTGTCATTGACTATATCTTTTTAATATCTTACACGTTATTTGCATCGGACGCACGCCGTGTGCGACGAACTTCACTTTGTATATAACATAATACCACACATTTCATGGAGCATTGTTGTGTAAATAAACAATAATAACATCATTGCATTTATTCTATTTTATGTAATTACTATGGAGATAATGGTAAATACTGGACGCTTTTTAATTACCTCAACTCGTTCCATAATTTGGTAAACCTTCGTCATTCCCTTCACCGAGATGAGAAATTGGACTGTTTCGTCCAAGAGCTGTCGTTTACAATGGGAAACTAGTTCATATTGTATGTAAGGTTTAACAGTACTAAATATTTCCCTTAGGCGACCATTATAACGTTCGTGTGAAAAAAACATGATCGCATCATTCAAATTGGGGCATTCAAATATCACCGTCAAGTATAACCATTCAGACAACTTTTTCTCTCCTCAAAACTGGGGTTCATGCAACATATTAGAGAGAAAAATTGACGGGAAGGAAACTACTGGTCATGGCATGTTTTTTTTTCGGGGAATTCCTAACAAAAAGGCTAATTGTCAATTCTATTTTTAGGTCTCAAAATTCATCAAATCACTCCTCTGTTTTCTCTGTAATAATCAGCAGTGATGCAAGATTTCAGAACAATGCCTCAAAGGTTTTTTAACCCTTTTCCAAACGTAAAGTCCCAAACTGGCCAGCGCTATTAACAAAAATCGCCAATTTTTTCTCACTATTTTTTTCATTTTTTTTTTGTCTAAAAATTTAGGTTATGACCCATCTTTGGAACGAGCTCTCCGAGCTCGTTCCAATAAGGGGGTCTTAACCAATGTTTTGAGACACAAAGTGAAAAAATTAGTTATTCAAGAATTTTGTTTGCAAATGTCGCTTGCTTTTCATGTTAGTTAACGGATTAACTGAATATCCGAGCTGGTTCCAATGAGGGGGTCATAACCAATGTTTTGAGACACAAAGTGAAAAAATTAGTTATTCAGGAATTTTGTTTGCAAATGTCGCTTGCTTTTCATGTTAGGTAACGGGTTAAATGAATATCTTTTCTCAAGCCTGCTTAGTTTCGGAGGTTGCGCAACTTTTCAAAGCGGGTAACTCTAATTCAAATATTTTAGTACTGTCATACCATATTGTGATCTGTGACTAACGCTAACAGTATGAATCCTCTGACGTTGGCAACTTAGACATGAACGATTGGTTAAGTCTGTTATACCTGTGTTCCGTGGGAATATGGGCATTGATAAGGCCAGAATTTTAAAAAAAAAAGTTAGCTTTTTATCCAATTTGTTTTCAAAAGTGGGACGGGGGACGAATTTTTTTTAGCAGTATGAATACTGTATGCAAAAATCAGGGATTACAAGTCGACTGGTCGTCGCCTGAGTGCTAGAATGTTCTATGTCCCCTATGGGACATAGAACATTCTAGCATTCAGGCGACGTGGTAGTGGCTGATCATTGTTCAATACAATTTGTTGTCTGTGAGCCCATTTCATTATATCACAGCATCGGGAAAGGGCGGTTATTTGTATTTCCATTCAACTTAATATAATACTTTAATGGTTCCAAATATATTTATTTATTTATTTATTTATTTATTTATTTATTTATTTATTTTTTTATTTATTTATTTATTTATTTATTTATTTATTTATTGGGGTTTAAGGTCACATATTTTTGCACAATGACTAATCATGACAGTTTTACGGGTGGAGGAAGCCGGAGTACCCGGAGAGAACCACCGAGCAACTGTCAGCTCCCCAACACACTAACATACTAACTCCACACAAGCAGGGTTAGCATTGGTTGAAGACAAGTACACCAACGACGTGCAGTACGCCTTCGTACACGACGTCACCGTGCCCCCACATGGGCAATGGGGGTGAATTGTCTTGCCCAAGGACACAACGCGGTTGCAGCAGCTGGGATTCGAATCGAGGACCTCTCGGCTTGCAGCCTGCAACTCTACCTACTGAGCCAAATGGTTCCAAATAAGCCGTAGTCAAAAACAGTAGTTTAAAATGAAGCCGTTTAAAATGTAATAATTATATCATTACAGTTTTAACTTATTCTTTTTATCCAACGAGTCCTCAAGCATTCAAGATGATCGCTTGACCATCAGGAGGGCCAAATCTTAAAAAGCAATATTAATTAAAATAAATCCATGGTATCCTATGCATCCAGAGTCTTTATTTCGCCTTACCAAATAACATGATAGGGAGTGGGTATGTGGTTTTATACCATGATTACCTATTCTACTATATATGAAAAGCCCATGACATAAATTTTAGCTCAAAACACCAACCGTGGTGAACACGCCAGCAATGGGATTTCAGTAGTTAAATTTACACCTGCAGTGGAACTACATCCAAGTTGACCTTCGGTGACGTCGATCTAAATGTGAACTTGTCTAAATTTATCGCACTTCGCCTCGCGAAGAGTGAAATGAAAGTGGCAGTTATTTATTACGTTTTTAAATAAGTTTACCCCATAAAACACCAAAAATTAACAAACATGCATTGTCTCGTGTTAATAAAGCATCCATAATTCGAAACAGTATGTTATTAAAATGAAAAAGGCCCTGTTTCTTTTTCTATTTCGTTTCGGCGATAAAATTGACAGCGGAAGTAGCGCCCACCGATCCTCATGTAAACAAAAACAAATTCGCACGTATGTACGGCTGCTGCTCAGTAAAATCGAGAAAAAATAACAGCGACTCTTAATAATCTGACGATCATGGTATAAATAAAATATACCCAAAGTAGCTTGGTGTACCAAATGTTCACCACTCGTGGTGAAGTGGTGTTAACTGCGCGCCGAAGGCTCGCGGTTAACAACATTTCACCACTCATGGTGAACATTTGGTACACCAAGCTACTATGGGTATATTCTATATGTAAATGTATAGATCATGACAAAAAAAATGACCCTGGGCATTCACACTGAATCGGATGTACATATTGAATACGTTATATTTCATGTGAGTTAATTCAGATCCACAGAAACCACATGCTACCCCGAAATTCCAACATAGCGTCATCCAAGTGAGAATGGTCGCACTCTACGAGCATCACGACAACACATTTCATTACCCGTGGGAACCCTAGAAAGTGAAGCTGTGCATGTTTACGGTGATAAAAACAAGCTCTGTTTTACTGGTAAAATAGGATCAGGTAACCAATGCCTAGGCTGGAAGTCCTCTAAATGGACAACGTGGGTATAAACAATTGGCTGTACTTATCTTTATGTTCATGTTGCAATCACGATTAGCCATTGTGCATAAATTAAACATAATACATAAATATATCACATATAGCTGTTTACGTCCGCTTCCTGGGGGCGCGGTGGCTTAGTTGGTAGAGGTGCAGGCTGCAAGCCGAGAGGTCCTCGGTTCGAATCCCACCTGCGGCAACCGCGTTGTGTCCTTGGGCAAGACACTTCACCCCATTGCCCACGTGGGGGCACGGAGACGTTGTGTACTAAGGCGTACTGCACGTCGATGGTGCACCTGTCTTCAACCAATGCTAACTCTACTTGTGTGGAGTTAGCATGTTGGGGGAGCTGACAGTTGCTCGGTGGTTCTCTCCGGGTACTCCGGCTTCCTCCACCCGTAAAACTGTCATGTTCATGATTAGCCATTGTGCAGAAATATGTGATCTTAAACACCAATAAATAAATAAATAAATAAATAACGTCCGCTTCCTTGAAAGCTTAAATAATCTCTCCTTGCATCCCGGATTGACGTCATCCAAATGAGGTTTGTTGGGATGTACTCCGGTGGAGGATGCAAGCATCATTCCGAACTTGGAGTCAAGGTCATAGAAGAGATATACACCAGTGATGGCCCGTGTGCCTTTGTTATATGGTAGGACTACAATATATATAGTTGCGACTAATACACCTCTATACATACAGTTGAGAAAAGTGCACATTTTTGGCTCCGTGTTTAACAAATTTGTTAAATTAGAAGCCACAAATTGAACATTTCTTGACTTTAACGCTTTGATCTCTGGTGGTATCTTCCATATCAGGTGGAAGAGTTCATATTCATTTTCTGGAGGTAGACCAATTAATATTTCCAGCGTGAAGACTTGCGTCTGCACGTTGAAAATATTGATTGGTCCACCCCAAACATTCAGTTAGCAGCCATCCTACTTAATGAAATTATGATGTACGGTATCATATTCTTGGATCGTAAAAGCGGCCACTCGGGTTGAAAGGATTAAAACTCCACAAGAGATGAATTATACAATCCCCGGGCACATGATACGAGTATAGAACTATTTCTGGAAAATGTTGAGACGGAGGAGGTTGTAAGTGTCAGCTGAATCCCAGATTCATACGTCCATGGTTGAGGAACATACCACACTACTTCGAAACTTCGAAGACACATTTTGTCCATGAGACATTATATTAGTCATCCTTGTGTTTTCCAGGGTGAATGGGAATTTACACCGGTTTGGGAACTCAAACACCCTGAGGCGAAGCCGAAGGGTGTATGAGATCCCAGACCGGTGTAAACTCCCATACACCATGGAAAACACGAGGATAACGGATTTGTTTCCAAGAATTTTGGTGTACTTAATACTGTAACCTAAATTGTTGGAAAAACTGATAGAAAATTTGTACTTTGTAAGTTTCTTAATAAAACCTGAAGAATATGGATGTCATTGGAACTGGCTCAATGATCCAGTTCCAATGACATCCATATCTGTAATATTTTATTACACATAAATATTAAATTTCCTGTATTTTTATTTTTGTTCTAACATAACCGAACAGAAGGTATGAATTAATAATTAAAAATGGGTACTTTATTTAGCCATGTAGCCTTCTATTGTGTATTCTTGTTTTTACACCGTGGTTAACCACGGTGTAAAAAAGCTACTGTGGATTGCAAGTTACACCGTACCTCTCAGCCAATCAAAACGCAGTATTTTGTTTCATTTGGAAATAATACATTTTATAACCACAAATATCGTTTGGGACATCTAATATGCAAAACTCGTTCTATGTGGGCCCCCGGCAAGTGTATCTGTGTTGTTTTACTGCTGTAAATAAATAGAACCCAGTAGCAAATTCTTTGTGTCTGATTCACATCTTCTAAAACGGACCGCATCGGAACAAACTATTGGCTTAGACTCCGATTTCCTGACGTTGCGGTCGTGATATGGGCACAGATGTTGAAAGTGCTCAAACAGCAATAAACATAAACATAACTTGCACCTCTTACAAAACTTCTTGTCATTTTGTCCCTGAAATAAATACTTGTATGTAGCAGTAACATGGGATTGCGTTGTCCATTGGGTAGAACAGTGGACTTCAAATCGAACGGTCCACAGTTTTATCCTGGCCAGCGGTTACTGCGTCGTGTCCATGGGCACAGTACTCAATCCCAATTGTTAATGTGGGGGCACGATGGTGCAGTGTTCTAAGGTGTACTGTACGACGATGGTGCACTTGCCTTCAACCAATGCTAGCCCTGCTGGTGTGGAGTAAGTACGGCGGTGAGTCTGACAGTTTCTCACCGCTGCTTGGTGTTTCTCTCCAGCCTCCACCCCTCCCGTAACACTGTACGACAAGAAGTGACCCTGGCTGTCGAAAGTGTCGTTAAATCCCGCCAAAAATAAATAAATAAGTACTAATGGCTAGAAAACGTTAATCGACCACGGCTATGATTGCATTGAGCTTTTCCATGGAAATGTTTCTATACAATTTAGGTTCGTGTACAAACGGCATAACGCATAAAGTACATTTTTTGAGTGCTAATGAAATGTCACCTCCAACTCGACAATATATGAACAAAAGCCCCAACAAAGTATATTTAGACAGTTAGTTAGATGACTCGGTTTTGTGTATTGCTAACCCTTTGCCTGACACAAATTGTAGACGACACTTGCAAAAAAAAATGCAAATAAATAAAAAGAAAATTCATTTTTTGCCTAAAAACATAGTTCAACGACGATCGTGTTCTAATGAATGGTCATAAGCTATGTGTTAAGTTGAAAATTGAAAAATAAAATTTGACCAAACTTTTTCGTGAAAAGAGCCTATTATTCCCGTTACCTTACGTAAATGGATAAACAAATGAATTGCATGCATTCAAAACAATTGACATTCACAGGTCCTATGTCAACATTTCTAAATATACGTACCCACGGGCGGGGGGGGGGGGGGGGGGTAGTTTCCGGCGAGTGCAAAATAACATACAAGTTGCAACAGGATTCCTGGTATCTGTTGATGAGGTATATAATATCTTGTGAATAACGACTTGTTTTGTGTTGAAATATAGTGAAGTGCGAGGTTCTTTTCATAGCTGCAATTTTAATATGTTGTCAGAAACATAAAAAGGTTTATTGTTGAAAGATTCCATTAAAATTATAAGTTCCGATAAGCGCGATGCGCAATGCATTTAAGGCAAGTGCATAATCACTGATATGTTATCTCGTGAAACTAAAATTCTTTCTTGACTCAATGGATAAAAGGACATGATGTTGAGTGACGTAAATCCCTAGGATTGTGATTGTTGTCACCAGGGGCGTAGGAAGCTTATAATATTGGGAGCTTGTAGAGGACAGCACGGCAGCCTTTGGTGACCCGCTCTGTGTAACCGAACCCGGGGGAGAGTGCGGTGGGGTTTGGTTGATACCAGGAAAATTTGTGAAATATGAACTACTGAGAGCTCATTTCCTCGCTTCTCAAGTGAAAAAATCAAGGTATTGTTGCTGTTAATTTTTGGTGTTTATCCCTTTACCTAACAAGAAAAGCAGACGACACTTGCAAAAAAGAAAATTCTTGAATAACTAATTTTTTTCATTTTTTGTCTCCAAAACAGAGTTTATGAACTATCATTTGAACGAGCTCGACGAGCTCGCTCCAATGAGGGGTCATAACCTATGTTTTTGAGACCAAAAATGAAAAAATCATGAAAGTGAATTGGCGATTTTTGAGAATAGCGCTGGCCGGTTTTGGTCGTTACGTTGGGTAAAGGGTTAAAGGAGGATGTATGTCAGAGAGGAGGATGTTAACCTGTTGAGCGCCAGATCAGTCAGTGACATTGGCTACCAACTTTTCTATGCACTGCAAATGTTGTAGATCATGCAGTTTTTATGTGCGCCTGTATGATGTAGAATATGCAGATGTATGTGGTTATTTTCGTGTAGATGCTAGATATGATTTACAAAGTTTTTCAATTTTTTTTTTTTTGGGGGGGGGGGGGTAAATACCCCCCTTACCGTCCCCCCCCTCCGGTTCCTCCGCCACTGGTTGTCACCCCTTTTTCCCATTCTTTGTATCGTTGGGCAATAATACTGTTGCCCGAAAGGGTCACGGTGGAGCTCTGTACTAAGTACTAAGGCGTACTGCACGTTGACGGTGAACTTGCCTTCAGCCGTTGCTAACTCTACTAGTGCTGAGTTAAAGATGGAGAGTCTGACAGTTGCTCGTCGCTGTTTGGGTTCACTCCTTGTACTCCGGCTCCATCTATCCGTAAAACTTTCGGATACGATATGGTCCTGGCTATTGAAAGAGCCCTTAAACCCAACAAATAAACAAACGAATTGTAATGGTAATTGTAAGGAATCACGGTGTGTTCAAACTGATTAACCATTAACCCTTTACTAACACGAAAGCAGACGACACTTAAAACAAAATTTTCGAATAACTATTTTATTTTACTTTTTTGCGTCAAAAACATATCTTATGACCCATCATTGCAATTTGCTCAACGAGCTCGTTCCAATGTGGGTCATAAGTTAGGTTTTTGAGATAATTTTTTTTTAAAATAATGAAAATTGAATGGTGATTTTTGTGACTAGCGCTGGTCGGTTTTGGCTGTAAGGTTGGGCAAAGGGTTAACCATCAAAATCTTTGTAAACATAGTTTATGGTGTATTCTTGGGGCACTTGTATTCTATACGATAATAAAATTTATTGAGATCTCCAAAATTTTTTATAAATTAAATATTTAATAAACTCACTTTTAAAGGATATGTTTTTTTATTCTCATTGTCATGAGGTCCAACCTGTTCAAAACCTTTGTCAACAGTTCTCTCTCTTTGTGGTATATATGTGCTGAGACTCGGAATTTTGATATATTGTGTCACAAAAGTAGAGCTGAAACGGTTAAGGGGGTTTTCTTGATCGAATAATCACGTTAGCCGATTAATCACTTGTCCAAATAGATATCTGCATAATTGCCATAACGTTGATGATTTACAGCATGAACCCTTTACCCAACGTAACAAACACAACCGACTAGGCCTATGTACAAAAATCTCCATTCAAATTTATTATGTTTTCAAATTTTGTCTCAAAAACATTGCCTATGACCCCTCATTGGAACGAGCTCGTTGATCTCGTTCCAATGAGGGGTCATAAGCTATGTTTTTGAGACAAAAATTGAATTTTTTTTAGTAATTCATGAATTTATTTTGCATGTATCGTCTGCTACCTGCAATGGGTAAAGGGTTAAGAATGACCATTTCCAGCTGCTGATACAGTATGATGATCATGCAAGTAAACAAGTATGTCAGCAAGTAACTTGCATGCTTTACTCTGTCTCATATAACTGATGTGTCAGTGTGACAATGTTTGCGGTTTTGGAGCAAGTGTGTTCCTTTGTTGACCCATATAATACAGTAGTTCAAAAGTAACGGTTAATCGAACAATTACTTTTTGGATCGATCAAGATGTTGATCATTGATTAATCGATTAATCGGTTAACCGTTTCAGCTCTGGAATAAAGGAGAAAGTTTGATGAATATGTTAATGAAGCTGATGTAAACAAAAAAGCCATCTATATGCATGTTGGGGTGTCTTAATTTTTTCAAAAACTACGGTGAGCAATAGTTGTCAATGGTGAAGGGTTGTGTTTGGCCCCGATAATTTGACAAAACAACTTCAGAATTACGTCAGTTTCATGGCTGACCGGGTCTTTATTGTTTGTGAAATCTCCGTGACTGCGTTCAGACAATCTTCTTGATTGGACATGATGCAGCTGATACAGTTATGATAGCAGCATTGAAAAGACGTGACAGCTAAATTTCATCATGTTTACTCTGATGAGCTACAAATATTAACCCTTTGAACACTGGGGTATCCTCCATGTCAGTCCAGTGGTAGCAATTGGAAGAGTCGTAGGGCTGCACGTTGAAATATTAACTGGTCTACCCCACACATTCACTCAGCAGCCATCCTGCCTAACGAAATTATGACGTATCTTGCTTCTGGGTCGGAAAAACGGCCGCTCGGATTCAAAGGGTTAGAATATGAGGCAACATTTCTCCCTCAGTGCACTGGCACATCTGAAGGGTATTTATTGATTCGTCTAAACCAAATTAAAAGTTCATTTAGATCACACTTCGGGGGTAATAGCTGAAGCGTTTTTAGGATTGAGTCGTTTTCAACATAATGGAACTTTGACTGGGTTAATACTATCAGAAAAAACATTGACTGAAATTACTCGCCATACTTTCCAGACAAAAATGGTTCGCCAAGCATCAGCATGGTAGGTTTTGTTTACATGAGCTTCATTAACATATTTTGAAAACTTTCACACTTTTTTCTTTGTGGCACAATATATCGGATTACCATATACACCAGAAAAAAGACAGGGCTGCTGCCATTGGTTTTGTCAAGGTCGAATCTCACGGCGATGAGAATAAGTACCTCGAAAAAATATATTCTTTGAAAGTGAATTTATTAACTATTAAAATTGTTTAAAACAAAACTGCAGCTCCCAGCATATTTTATTTATGGTATAGAATGCAGATGAACTGAAAATAAATCACAAACCAGAATTCGTAGCCCATTTTGCACAGTATGCTTTTTAGTAATTTTCTTCATATTGTTTCTGTTTACCCTCCCCTTGTCGTAAACATGAAATCACAAACATCGCCAATCAAGTTTTATTTTTTTTCAATTTTTGTGTTCAAAACTTAGATTTTGACGCCTCATTAAAACGAGCTGGTCGAGTTCGTCCCAATGAGGAGTCACAAGCTATGTTTTTGATAAAGATTAATATTTTTAGTTATTCGAGAATTTTCTTTTGCAACTGTCATCTGCTTCACTTGTGTTTGGAAAAGCATTAAATTGCGACCAGTTGGTCCTTCCAACCGATGTGTTGTTGATTGTGACTTCTATTCATCAGTAATCAGCTTTTCTCTAACGTTAAACTCGTGTATACCACAAAGAACAGGTTCGAGTCCATATATATATATATGTATATTTATATCTACATTGGTAATTAGTTACAAACATATTCAAAACAATCTATCACCCCTGTCACACGCGTTCGCATTTTATGTAAATACAAAAAGTTCACTCTTGATATAAAATGCGGTAGAATAGCTATTTTATTGTCAAAGGTTTAGTTTAAACAATATTGTTATTTCAAAACAACTATTTTGTGATATGTTTACATCAAGCTGTGCAAGAAAAAAGATGTAACAAAGCAACATCTAAATTAGTAGTACACAAAATTACAAATTCGAAAGCAAATTGTAAGAATGGAATTCGACAGTAAGCTTGAAGCTTATGTGAGTTGTCTCTCCATTATTATTACGCTACCACAGCCTACAGTACGCGGAGAGTGTTTATCACTAAATCACCCGCGGGGTGGAGATTACACCCAAGCAATATTTGCAAATCTGTTTCAAGGCATAACACGCATAAGCAAATTTCCAGACGATGGACCTCCGGTTTAAACCCGGAGGTCCATCGGCTGAAATATTGCTTGTGCGTTTTGGTTATATGTACAGAATTTGAAAATGATACTTTAGGTGACAACACCACCCGCGGGTGATTTTGTTACAACCCACACTCCATGTACTGTATATGTTATTTTAGCCAACATAGTGTAGGAAAGGTTAAGGACATTGTTTACAGCCTGGCGACTTTACGTTGTGTTTAACATGCCCCCTGGATATCTTTATTGAGAATGCATTAAACGAATGCATACAAATTTAGCTGGTGTAAATTGATAATACGGTTAGATTTCTGAAGAGCATCGACAAAAACTAGTTTCAAAACTATACCTCGAACAGGTTGATATGATATAACAATGGAAAGAGTTGATTATCTGTAATATAATCAAAGTAACATGTGATATGCTTTCAACTTTATGACTTCCTGGTTGTTTGTGCAATTGTCATCTAGACAGTTGTGTTGGGTACAGACAACCAATTTGTTTACTTGGATGATTCGAACTGACAGCCGTGAAATGTTTTCATTCGTGATTATTCAGTAGGTAACTTCTGTAACTTCTGTTGTAAAACCTTGAAATCTAATGTCATTGCACTGCAGTGATGCATTTCGAACAAAGGATGCAACGTCAGAATCCTAATTTCTTCAAGTTGTTATACATTCAAGACTGAAAAACAGGGACATTTAAAGTAGTTTGAACTTGGGTGAGAAAGTCATTGAGTCCTTGTTAGCAAGAGAAGGAAGTGTTTTGATGTTAGTTTGGGTTGACACGGACAAATTGCATATTTGAAAGGCTAATCTTTTACCCAACGTAACGTCCAAAAACCGGCCAGCGCTATTTACAAAAGTCATCATTCAGTTTGCATTATTGTTTTTTTTAAGTTCTTATTTTGCCTCAAAAACATAGCTTATGACCCCTCATTGGAACGAGCTCGTTCCAATGAGGGATCATAAGCTATGTTTTTGAGTCAAAAAATTAAAATATTTAGTTATTCAAGAATTTTGTCTGCAAGTATCGTCTGCCCTTCGTGTTAGGTAAAGGGCTAAAAAGCCACATCGTGATATTTCGATGAGTAACTGTTGTTAAATTTCTCAGCTCCTGACTGAGTGGAACGGAGAATGTTTTCATGGGGTCGAGCTCGTTCCAATAAAGTTTCATGAGCTGTTTTTTTAAAGCAAAATATGAAGAATAAAAAGTTCTGGCGGAAACTGAATTCCTACTATCGTCTCCAGAGCGCTTTAGGGGAAGGGTTAACTTTTCAACACATTATGCCTAATTGTTTGTAAAGAAAAAATTAGTAGGTTTCGACATATTTATTGATTGACTGATTATTGATGTTTACGGTCACTTTCAGCATCTGTGGCTATATCATGACTGCAACACAGGTATGTTGATAATGGAAGTATATTGAGCTTAATAACGGATTGAGCTTATGACGGGTAGCTTTCACTGGATGAGGGAAGATGGGACACGGGAGGTGGCATTCCTGAACACTTTAGGCCTAGATTATATCTCAGACGGTAGTCACGCATTTTCGCAGTTCAGAAATCCGCTGGCTGAATAAAAGAACGACTGGCTCCGAAGCTTCCTAACTGAAGGCGGTGACACACGGCGGCGGCTCTGGCGTCTATAGCACAAAACACAATAATCACCAGATTTAATCTTACCATTTTTCACACCATGGTTCAGAGTCGAAGCCACTGGTTCAAATAAACCATGTCATAAAAAGAAGATAAAGAAGAAACATGTTATGGGCATCTGATGACCCCCTTGCGCTATGTTGACGAGGCAGCCCCTTGATACTAGGGGAGTAAGGGGGTGCATGCCCTTTTGGTCATAAGCGCACTAGTGGAAAAATACTGTATTTGATAAACTCTCGCGTATTAACTTGTAACCTATTTTATGTATGCCAATGCCATTGGGGAGATTGTTTCAGGTATAGTGACTGAGTTTGATTCATTTATTTATTTTTCGGGTTTAACGACACTTTTGACAGCCAGGGTCACCGCGTGTCAGAGTGGTTTACGGGTGGAGGAAGCCGGAGTACCCAGGGAGAACCACCGAGTAGCGGCGAGTAATGTCAGTTTCCTCAAAGTACAAACTCCTCACAAGCAAGGTTAGTATTGACTGAAGGCAAGTGTACCATCGACGCGCAGTGAGCCTTTGTACACAATGACACAATCGGGCAATCGGGATTAAGTGTCTTGCCCAAGGACAAAGCTCAGTTGCCCCTGGCGGGGATCGAACAGTGGACCTTTCGGATTAAAGTCCAATGCCGTAACCAATGAGCCACCGTGCTCCCTACAGCGTTTGATGGATAATCACCAAGCACAAAGACACTTCTTTTCCGCTTTTTGTTTATTTTCTCTCTTTTCTTTCTCCTTTCCCCAATAACCGTTACAGAATTATTATAACCGCCAAGGATATTTAGTAACCGTTATGGAGTCTGATCATCCTTCACTCCATCCCCAGAGGCGGTCGGTCACCTCCGGGGGTGCGAGGGTTGGTCCTGCGTCCCTCTTCTTGCTCTTTTTGTAAATGCAACTTGTGCGCATTCCGGTCCCGGCCAAATAGGTTAACATGCAGGCCTATCCCCGAACCAGGCAAGTTCGGGTCTTTCTTTTGGTGGAACCACGGAAGGGGTTGTTGGGTGTGAAAGTTGATTGACTGCCGAAGCCGAAAACTGGTATTCCTCTTCAAGAATTGCCATTGACAGAGGCAGACTATACTTGCCAATGACGGCCTCAGAAACAACACAAAAACAAGTGGCAGATTATACTTGCCTGAAGACTCCACCCCATCACCCTCGGGAAGAGGCAGCACCTTTGTCGAGAGGCCCCCTCTCGCACTGATCCCCATCCGAGGGAGGATAACACCTCAACTAAAACATCAAGAAAAACGTCAAAGCCTTCTCCCTCAGCCTTTCCTCCGCTGCTGTCTCCTGCCCTGTCGTGATCTGCGAAAAACCTTCAATCCAAAGCGTCAAAGAAGGGTCGAAAGGGGTTTGCCCCAGACGGTCCCTGCGCGCTTGCGGAGCAGGAAACCATTCATTCACTATGAAAAAGCCTTGAATGGTTTAGCATTCTTGCCTACTGAAGATGTGAAAAGGAGGTTTATGAACTCAAGCATATTATTCCCAATGGAGTTGAGGAACTGACTGAATACTTCGTGTCTAATTACATCAGTAGTAAGTAAGAAGCAACACGTGGTCCAAAAGTTGTTATGAAAATTAGGCGATCCAATAAGCCACTTTTTGATATAACTTTATGGAATGTCCATGTGTGACCATAGCTGGTGGTGATCGCACCAACAATATCTGTGCAGCTTGGAATAATGGCTTCACATATCTTGTTGGAAACAAAAACCCTAGTCTGTGGCTCCACATTAAGTGCATACAGAGAGACCCTGTAAATTCATTAACAGAAATAATGCGTCTACAGAGATGGGAGCCAGCACCAAAAAGAGTCAAGAGAGACACTAAAAACTTTATAAAAGTCTGTACTTTTTAACTGGGGGAGGGGGGGGGGGGATTATATGCTGGGGAAATTAATTCCCACAATGCTCTTTCTGATAGCCTTGTCTCCCTTGCCCCCGGGTGCTTCTGACGCTCTAGGTGGCATTCAACATTAATTCAAATACTACCAATAAGGTTATGCCGGACTCATCAGTCCATAATACATTTGTGTTTCCTTGGCATCACGACACCTTTTGCGTTGCTTTTGCTTAGCTGGCCTCTTTCTATCTTCCCTTAGTCTGTTTTATTTTTCTTTAACAGCAGCTTCAGACAAATAAAACCAATTTTTTGGCAGTGGTAGTTACAAGTTTGGTTTGCAGTGTCCATAAAGTTAAGAATTAACAATAACCCTTTGTCTCACACAAGCTAAAGATGAGATTTCCGGCAACGAATACAAAATAATTTGAACACTGTATACTTTATACTTGAAGACTTTATATTTCTTCCAATAAATAGCTTACGATCCTTCATTGGAACAAGTTTCTTCAATACGTTCTGCTGAATGCTTATTGGTTATCTTTTGTATAAATAAAAACAGGGGCTCACATGAGCCTCAAAGTTCGCCTGGACCAAGCTGTATAGGAGAAAATTAAATTGAGTTAGGAGGAGGAAGCAAGAGAGAGATAAGGATTAAGTGTTAAGGGATCAGAAAGACAGAAGTAAAAGGGAAGTGTCACCTTGTGCATGTACGAATGTTGCAATGGTTATCCTCTAAAATGCTCTAACCCTTTACTCAAAGAATTGCCCTCATCCACCCGCATAATTTATAAAATGAGCCATTCGAAAATATTTATATTTAAAAAAATTTCAACAAAATGATATCTTGTGACCCCTCATTGGAACAAGCTCATTGAGCTTGTTCCAATGAGGGGTCACATGATATGGTTTTGTTGAAATTTATTGAAAAATCTGAAAAAAATAATATTTAAGCTAGAGGTACTGTGTGCAAGCTCACAAAGTGATACCCCCCCCCCCCCCCACCCCCCCGTATCTGAAATGTATAAGTTAGATTATCTCCCCTTGGAAATGTCAGAACAGAATTGTATTGCTTCATGCACATCTTCATATGGAGTTCTTCCATTGTGTAAAGTTTCATGAAAATTCTTCAAACGGTTTAGGAGGAGTTGCGCTTATAAGGATGGACAGATGGACAGATGGACGGACAGACAGGGTGATTCCTATATAACCCCCCCCCCCCCCCCCCAACCCCCCACTTTGTTTGCGGGGGGTATAAATAATAAATGTTGATGTCGTCTGCGTTGGGTAGACGTTTAAAGAAGGATGTCTGTTTTTCAACCCCTACTCCCCACTGTAGAGACACATCTTGCTACTGAAGAGCTTCTGAAAAGGCTTAGAGGTTGGTTAGAATTTCAGGTTGATAATAGGTTAAATATTCAGTACTTTTGGAAGCCATCAGTTGTGTAAAGAAATGAAGTGAAATGGCAGTCAACAAGGACCTGACTGAGACTTGGCACAAATTAGGGCTTTCTGGCTTTCACAAACAGATGGAATCGTTGATGAAACAAACATTTGTTTGAAAGAAAATTTGTTTTCTCACCAAATATTAAAATACTCTGCATGGTCGATCTGAAGAATATCTTGAAAAAATATTCCTCATATTGCACCAAGTTAAAATCTGGGCTCTATTTGGGCTTAATAGGAAGTGTGATTATGAACCCAGGGACTTGATTCAAACAAGCTTAAATCTGGCCCCTATAAGGATGTTGTATACCAAATATCAAAATATTTTGATGGTGGATCTGCACTATTTATTTATTAGTGTTCAAGGTCATATTTCTGAATAATGCGCAACATGGATATAAAGTCATGTCCGGCTAATAGTTTATACCCATGATGCACATTTCAGAGAACTTCCACCTCAGGCATTAGTTACTAGGTCCTATTTTGTCAGTGAACAGACCACAGAAAAAAGCACTGCTTCACTTTCTGGGGTTCCCACGGGAAGTATCTGCACTATGTTAAAATTCAGGCCCACCCATAGGGAGCTCAAGTATGAAACCAGGGACATGATTTGAACAAACTTGAATCTGATCTCCCTGAGGATGTTGTTTACCAAATATCAAAAGATTTGATTGGTAGTTCTGCAGAAGATTTTTCAATTGTTAAAGTGCTGACGTTTTAACATTACCACATAAGGCACCCCATGACACAACCAATTGCAGTTTTGTTTGCTCATTTGATTCCACTGGTCCTAAAGATGCTTCATACCAAAAAAACAAGTCTTTGTTGAAGTTTCTTCCATGCAGTTCTAGAAATGTAGACATTTGAATTTTTTTCTATTTTTACCACCTGATGTTCCCATGGAGGAATGGAACTTTTCATCCAGTATAAATCAAGTACATGTCCTCCAATATTATTGCATACCCAAGTCTGGAAATAAGCAGTCTGTCATTTGCAGAATGAGGACCCCAGAGGGTGAATTTGCTGATGCTCCCGCTAGAATCCCCCAAATTATCCTATGGGAACATCTCAGTTTAGGCCTGAGATCTTGATTCAGATTGAGGTTCACAGAGGGTAAATTTAGTAATGCTACCCTACTGTGCAAATCACCAACTTCACTCTCTGGGGACCTCATTCTGTAGAGGGCAGTCTGCTTATTTCCAGTTTTGTGCATACCAAATTAAGTTCAAATTGGCTAGCCGGTTTAGAAAATAGACATTTTGGGTGTGGGTCAAACATTTTGCCTCTCCCAACATGAGGCTAAATATTGCCCAAGAAACTTTATTTGAACAAAGTTGAACCATGAGCCTATAAGGAAGTTACATACCAAATTTCAATGCATTGTGACTGGTGGTTTATGAGAAGAAAGATGTTTTAAGAATTTAGGGCTTTTCGGGTACTTCCACCTGCTGATTGGACTTAGCAACTTCTATTGAACAAACTTGGAAGCATATTCCCAAAAGATTATTTTTGCCAGGTTTGGTTGGTTTGGAGGCAGTGATCCGAAAGAGGAATATGGAAATGCAAAAGTTAATGTATGAGAAACAATAGATGACAGCATTGACACCAATTGATGGCAATAGCCCACCGAGACTTCAGTCAAGTGAAGTAATAAAGAGAAAAACGTGAAGCATTGCATATGCCCCCTCCATTACCATGGATAGCATATGCTGCTGATTGTAGTGGTGGCATATCTCAAATGGCATAAATGTCTATCATTTTGAACAAAAAACGAACACACATGCAAACCAACTCAGTTAAACTCCCCCTGCACACCTGTTTAACATGTGCGATATAAAAATTATTCAGTTTTCTACTAACATTCAATAAAATTATTCCCATATTGTCCCATGGAGAAATAAACAACAATGCAAAAAAGTTCAATGGGCCATTTTTTTTTCGAACGTCTAGCAAGGAGCATAACTGTGGTCCTTTCCTCTACACTGGTATATCACCATACCAAAGGACATCAAAACCTGACAACAAATACTTTGGTTATAAAGCAAAACGATCCTAGAGACAGTTGTAAGTATAACAAGGGACATAACTCTGGTATGTATACATCAGGCCATAAAATTTGAGAGGAACAATTTTATCATTCCTCTGGTGGTTATCTAAATGACAAAACAGATAACCAAAAAGTTGTTTGTCTGGAACTACAAACAGTTCGTCAAAGAGTTGTGGCTTATCACCTCATTTGATAGCACTGTTTTAAAATGTTCCTGTGGGAAAAACCCTCTCTTCAATGCTCAAAGTCCCTAAGACAGCTGATGCCCCATGTACTTGCCGCAGATGCTTTCGAAATCTGTGAACCGTCAAACAGTAGGGCCATCGTGGACGGGACAAAATGCACAGGATGTCATTTTTTCACGCATATAATTCAGAGATGCTCTGCTATAAGACCTAGCAAAATTTCCACCAATGAAGCACCGGGATTGGAAAAATGCCAACCCATAGATTTTGACCCGTCCACAATGGCAGTACTGTAATCAGTCCTCTTTGTTATATCCAGATGAATGGTAAATATGTTATCTCAAAATTCAAGATTTTATTCCTTGATGCATGGATGAAATCCATGCCATGTGGGGTGCAATACGAGGAATGTGGATATTCTTTCCCCCATTCTGGCCACTACTCAAAATTTAACAACCAATGCTGGAGTTATAATGCAAAACGTAGATCCACAAAAGTTGGATACCCTTTCCCATATGCTGGTCTGGCACCATACCAAAGGACCTCAAACCTGACAACCGCTTCTTGAGTTATAAAGCAAAATATTTGTAAGGAAAGTTTTCTAAGTGTATCAAGGGCCATAACTCTGGTACATATGAAAAGACGAAACCCACAATACATGGATGTGCTTTCCCCAGTGTTGGTCTCTCTCACCATACCAAAGGACATCAAAATCAGCCCCCAATGATTGAGTTATAATGCAAACAGTTTGTACAGAAAGTTTTCTAAGTGTAACATTTATTTATTTATTTATTTATTTATTTATTTATTTATTTATTTATTTATTTATTTATTTATTGGTGTTTAAGGTCACATACTTATGCACAGTGGCTAATCGTGACCATGACAGTTTTACGGGTGGAGGAAGCCGGAGTACCCAGAGAGAACCACCGAGCATCGACGAGCAACTGTCAGCTCCTCAACATACTAACTCTGTTCAAGCTCCGCTCAAGCAGGGTTACAGCAGTTGAAGACATGTGCACCATCGACGTGCAGTATGCCTTGGTACACGGCATCATCGTGCCCCCATGTAGACAACCGGGATAAAGTGCCTTGCCCAAGGACACAATGCGGGTTGTCCCGGACAGAGATCGAAACTCGGGACCTCTAGCATAGAAGTCCACTGAGCCACTGTGCTCCCTTCTAAGTGTAACAAGGGCCATAACACTGGTCTGTATACATGGACAAAACTTGTAATATGAGGGGTGGATATCTTTTCCTCAATGCTGGTCTGTCACCAAAGGATATCAAGTCTGACAACTGCCATTTTAGATATAAAATGTAATATTTATATAGAAGAACCTCCACAGATGCTGTGTCCCAAATATAATATATACAAAAGATTCTGACTGGTGGTTCTGGAGAAGATTTTTAAAGAATATTACTCATATTTGATTTGTACAGACCTGAATCAACTCCACACACCCGCCCAACTCATCACCTATTGATGTTGAATACTAAATATTTTATAAAATAATTTTCCTCATATTGCCTAAGGAGCCCAAATATGAACCCAGGAACTTGATTTCAACAAGCTTGAATCTGACCACCATAAGGATACCAAATTTTAAAAGATTTTGACTGGGGATCTGAAGAAGCTTCTTTTAAAGATTATTCCTGATACAGTGGAACCCTGTTAATTGAATAGCCTCTTTGCCCATGATAATTATTCAATTAACAGGAGTATTCAGTTAACAGGGATTGTGTCAGTTTCCTGTATTCTAGAGATAAACTTAACATTTATTCTATTATATCTTGTTTGACAGAGCTCCATGAGCTCTGTCAATCAAGATATAATAGATTAAATGCCTGTATTGGATGTATTGAGGTGAGATTGGTCTATAAATAAAGGAAAACTGGGGAGAGTCAGGGTAATTTCTCGACAGGTCACAAGATTTTTTATTCAATTAACAGGTTTACTCTATAACCTATATGCAATTAACAGGTAAAATTTGTACTGGAGGTATAGAAAATGGTTTTGTGTTGAAAAATTATATTCAATTAACAGGGTTATTCAGTTAAGAGATATCCAATTAAGTGGGCTCCACTGTACTGGATTAAGTTCAAATTTGGGCTATATTAATGCAGGGACTAGATTTGAATAAATGAATCTGAAGCTCTAAGGATATTGTTTACCAAATATCAAGATTCTGACTGGTGGTTCTGGCAAAGAAGATATTGAAAGAACATTTTTCACATTGCAACAATTTAAAATTCGAGCTCCCACTGGGAGCCCAAATATTAACAAAAGAAACTTGCTTTGAACAAACTTGAAGCTGACTGTCATAAGCATGTTTTATACCAAATATCAAAAGATTCTGACGGGTAGATCTGAAGAAGAAGATTTTTAAAGTGAATTCCTCAAACTGCATCAAGGTAAATGGGGAGACCAAATTTGATCAAAGGTTCTTGATTCTGATCCCCATCCCCCACCCCCATCCAGGATGCTATATAAAAATATCAAAAGATCTTGGATCGGCATTCTGGAGAAGACAATTTTTAAAGCCTTTTCCAAAATTTGGGCTCCTGTATCAAGCCCAAATATGAACCCAGGGACTTGGTTTGAGCCAATTTGAATCTGACCTCCATATGGATGTTGTACATCAAATATCAAAATATTCTGATTTCTGTTTCAGCAGATTTTCACTATTTTTGAAGACATGTTGACTCTATATTTTCCCATGACCAAGTGGTAAAATGGGTGTGTCTGGGGTGGAGCTCAAATACAAACCCAGAGACTTGATTTGACAAAACTTGAATCTGATCTCCCCTTAGGATGTTGTAAACCAAATATAAAAAGATTCCGACAAGTGGTTCAAGAAAAGATGTTAATTTTTTTTAAATGGTGACTCAGCACTTTTTCAATTCCCTATACCGTACCCTGTAACACACCCAACTGCATGTTTGTCTGCCCACTACTAGTCCTTAGGATGCTTCATACCAAATAACAATTCTCTGTTCGATGGGGTTTTGTAATATGGGCGCTTGAATATTTTTCTATTTTTAGATCCTGGGGCTCCCATGGGAATGTGGGAAATTTGGGGTTTTTTGGTTTGTTGCATAAATCAAGTACTTATAATAGTATCCCATTCCATATATGGTTGAAATCGGCCCATTGATTTAAAAATAGAAATTTTTGTGCCAGCCCAAAAATCTTGCTCCACCCTGAATAACTATAAATACTGCCCCTCAAACTTTAGTGTACATCTCAAAAAGAAGCTAAATACTAAACATCAACTCATTACATCCATCGAATCATTAAACGATTTTTTTTAAAAATTTGAACAATTTTCCTTGACCCCCTTTCTTTGAGGCATGGCAACTTGATTTCAATAAAATCACAATGTAACCCCATGACTAACAATTTCCTCAAATTTCTTTGAAATTGGTTGAATGATTTGTTAACAAGAGATACGCAAAGCGTGGCATATGCCCCTACGGTGTCATAAAAGGGTAGGTTTCTCGGGGCATAACCAAATCAAAAGGAAGCTTCCTCTAGACACCAATAATGCATCCAAAAAAAAAAAATTGATTTGAGTCAGCATTCATTTAATAGTTATTGGACGGAAAGCAAATTCAATATGGCCACCACGGTGGCAATATTCAATTGGTTAGCTGATCCAAAATCGAAAGGAAGCTTCCTCTAGACATCAATAATGCATAACCAATGAAAGTGTCAATGACACTGTAGCTTAAGTTGACTGTGTGTTGTGTTTGATGAAAAGGATAATGTTCATTGTTTATGAAAGGATTATGAAATATGACAAGAATT
Organism: Pictodentalium vernedei; assembly: GCA_031216915.1. Classification (NCBI taxonomy): domain Eukaryota; kingdom Metazoa; phylum Mollusca; class Scaphopoda; order Dentaliida; family Dentaliidae; genus Pictodentalium; species Pictodentalium vernedei. The sequence goes on from CM062293.1 coordinate 161,755,522, forward strand.
TTGATAATTGAGAATGTGTTAATCTCTGTCCCCTGTATGCTATGTTTTCAATAAAAATAATTTGAGGTACTGTACTAAAGAATTGAGGGGTGGGTTAATGTGGCCCTCATAGTTAATGTATGTCAACCAAGTTACCAAGTTACAGTGAAATTATTCCAGAACGAGTCATCCAACAAAGTTACAATGAAAACCCTTCATAAATACGACCTGTAGTCTGTGCAAAAGTTTTTCAAATTTAGGGCTCGGGCAGTTGTCACGGTTGGACGATCATGACCAAAAGGGGAAGTTCTCATTTAGACATGGTATGATATGGAGTCATCCTACCAAGTTACAATGAAATCCCTCCATATTAAATATGACCTGTAGACTGCTAAAAGTTTTTTTTCTTTCGGGCTTGAGCAGCTGTCACGGTTGACATATCATGACAAAAAGCAGACATTCTCATCTAGACATTATTCAGAGGCATCCTACCAAGTTACAATGAAATCCCTTCATAAAAACAGCCTGTAGACTGTGCTAAAGGTTTTTAGATTTTGGGCTCAGGCAGCCATCATGGTTGACCGATCATGACCAAAAGGGGACGTTCTCATCTGGACATGACCTCAAACCTGCATATGACATTTTGTGACAATCGGACAAGAACTACGGGGTGTAGCCTGTGCTAAAGGAAAATGTGAACAGACTGACAGATTTACACACTAACAGACTAACATACTTCCGTACGCGTGATAGCAATAACTTATCTTGACTTTGTCAAGTTAAGTTAAAAATTTAAATTGATTTGTGTCAGTATTCATTAGTTATTGGACGGAAACCAAATTTAAGATGGCCACCATGAAAGCCATAATGAATTGGCTACTGGTGGCCATCTTGGTTCAGCTGACTGGTTCAAAATCGAAAGGAAGCTTCCTCTGGACACCAACAATGCATAATTAAAAAATAAAATTGAATTGAGTCAGCATTCATCAGTTATTGGACGGAAACCAAATCAATATGGCACCATGGCGCCGAAATTGAATTGGCTAGCTGGACCAAAATCGAAAGGAAGCTTCCTCTAGACATCAATATTGCATAACCAAAAACTGAAATTGATTTGAGTCAGTATTCATTAGTTATTGGGCGGAAACCGAATTTAAGATGGCCACCATAATGAATTGTCCACTGGTGGCCATTTTGGATCATCTGACTGGTCCAAAATCGAAAGGAAGCCTCCTCTAGACACCAATAATTCATAATTAAATGAAAGTGTCATTGACACTGTAGCTCAACTTGTGTAAGACATGTACAGTATGTGACACAGCAATGACACACATCAAGGTAATGATCTGATAGAAAAGGTATTTGTAAAGTATCGTAAAGGTCTGCACATAAATGCTGAACGTAGCCTGTAACAAATGTACAGGTAAAGTATTGTACAGGTGGGTGATTGTTAGATGCCTCTAGTCAGAGCTGTATTGAAATGTGGACTTACTGTGTATAAGTAGCACTGAATAAACTCGAGGTACTGTGAGCAAGCTCACAAAGTGATACCCCCCATGCCTGTCAGTACGGAATTATATTGCTTCATGCACATCTTCATATGGAGTTCTTCCATTGTGTAAAGTGTCATGAAAATTCTTCAAATGGTTTAGGAGGAGTTGTACTTATAAGGATGGACAGACGGACAGACGGATGGACAGACAGGGTGATTCCTATATACCAGCCCAAACTTTGTTTGCGGGGGTTGGGGGGGGGGGGGGTATAATAATTGGCCGCTGTCTAATTGGCTGCTGGTGGCCATCTTGAAATTTTGGACCACACCCCAAAACACTTGTTCTCGTCCCAAGGGGATAACAAAGGTACCCAAGAAGTTTCAGGAAGATCAGTTCATAAGTACAGCCTCTAGCCTGAGTAGTATTGACATGTGTACTAAATGTGTATAAGCAGCACTGATTTTCAAAGTTCATCTAATTTGCATAATTTATGCACGAGAAAAAAACCTGTATTATATGTGATGTATTCCATGTTACTAAACATTCATACAAAAATTTATGCAAATCAGAACCTTCATACAGCAGTTCTGTACAAAAAACTGATTGCATCTAATTTTGGTATAAAGTGGCCACAGGCAGCCATCTTGAATTTCGGACCGCACCCAAAAACACTTGTTCTAGTCCCAAGGTGATAACAAAGATACCTAAGAAGTTCGTGAAGATTGGTTCATAAATACAGCCTCTAGCCCGAGCCGTATTGACATGTGCACTTACTCTGTATAAGTAGCACTGAATAAATCAAAGTTCATCTAATTTGCATGATTTCTGCACGAGAAAAAAACCTGCATTATATGTGATGTATTCCATGTTACTAAACATTCATTCAAATGAAAGTGTCAATGACACTGTAGCTTAACTTGTGTGTTGTGTTTGATGAAAAGGATAATGTTCAATGTTTATGAAAGGATTATGAAATAAGACAAGAATTGTGATAATTGGGAATATGTTCATTTCTGTTCCCTGTATGCTATGTTTATGATAAAAATAATATGAGGTGTACACTGTACTAAAGATCTGAGGGGTGGGTTAATATGACCTCACAGTTAATATATGTGGCCCTCACAGTTACCATATATCAAAAAAAGTTACCAAGTTACAATGAAATTATTCCAAAATGAGTCATCCTATCAAGTTACATTAAAATCCCTTCATAAATATGGCCTGTAGACTGTGCTAAAGGTTTTCGGGCTTCGGGCCCCTGTAGCCGTCAGTTTCCCAATTGCGTCCAAAGGGGACGTTCTCATCTAGACATTATATGAAGTCAACCTACCAAGTTACAATGAAATCCCTCCATAAATACAATCTGTAGACTGTGCTAAAGGTTTTCAGGCTTCAGGCACCTGTAGACATCACAGTTGACCAACCACGACCAAAAGGGGATGTCATCATCTAGGCATTATATGGAGTCAACCTAACAAGTTACAATGAAATCCTTCCATAAATATGACCTGCAGACATGCTAAAGGTTTTTGGGCTCGGGCAGCCATCAAGGCTGAATGATCATGACCAAAAGGGGACGTTCTCATGTGGACACTATTTGGAGTCATCCTACCAAGCTACAATAAAATCCCTTCATAATTATGACCTGTAGACTGTTCTAAAGGTTTTCGGGCTTTGGGCCCCTGAAGCCGTCACAGTTGCCCACTCGTGTCCAAAAGGGGACGTTCTCATCTAGACATTATATGAAGTCAACCTACCAAGTTACAATGAAATCCCTTCATAAATATGACCTTGGACTGTGCTAAAGGTTTTCGGACTTCGGGCTCGGGCAGCCATCATGGTTGAATGATCGCAACCAAAGGGGACAATCTCATCTGGGCATCATCTGGAGTGATCCTGCGAAGTTACAATGAAATCCCTTCATAAATATGACCTGTAGACTGTGTTCAAGGTTTTTGGGCTTCGGGCACCTGTAGCCATCACAGTTGACCAATCACGACCAAAAGGGGATGTCATCATCTAGGCATTATATGGAGTCAACCTAACAATGTTACAATGAAATCCTTCTATAAATATAACCTTTTGCCTATGCTAAAGGTTTTTGGGCTCGGGCACCCATCAAGGCTGAATGATCACGGTCAAAATGGGACGTTCTCATCTTGACATTATTTGGAGTCAACCTACCAAGTTACAATGAAATCCCTTTATAAATATGACCTGTAGACAGTGCTAAAGGTTTTCGGGCTTCGGGCACCTTTAGCCGTCAAAGTTGCCCAAACATGTCCAAAAGGGGACGTTCTCATCTAGACATTATATGAAGTCAACCTACCAAGTTACAATGAAATCCCTTCACAAATATGACTTGTAGACTGTGCTTAAGGTTTTCGGGCTTCGGGCTCGGGCGGCCATCATGGTTGAATAATCGCAACCAAAGGGGACAATCTCATCTGGGCATCATCTGGAATGATCCTATGAAGTTACAATGAAATCCCTTCATAAATATGACCTGTAGACTGTGCTCAAGGTTTTTGGGCTTCGGGCACTTGTAGCCAACACAGCTGACCAATTACGACCAAAAGGGGATGTCATGATCTAGGCATTATATGGAGTCAACCTAATAGGTTACAATGAAATCCTTCCATAAATATGACCTTTTGCCTATGCTAAAGGTTTTTGGGCTCGGGCACCCATCAAGGCTGAATGATCGCGATCAAAAGGGGACGTTCTCATCTAGACATTATTTGGAGTCATCCTACCAAGTTACAATGAAATCCCCTCATAAATATGACCTGTAGACTGTGCTCAAGGTTTTCGGGCTTCGGGCACTTGTAGCCATCACAACTGACCAATCACGACTGAAAGGGGATGTCATCATCTAGGCATTATATGGAGTCAACCTAACAGGTTACAATGAAATCCTTCCATAAATATGTCCTTTTGCCTATGCTAAAGGTTTTTGGGCTCGGGCACCCATCAAGGCTGCATGATCGCGATCAAAATGGGACGTTCTCATCTAGACATTATTTGGAGTCATCCTGCCAAGTTACAATGAAATCGTATCATAAATATGACCTCTAGACTGTGCTAAAGGTTTTTGGGCTTTGGGCTCCTGTAGCCGTCACAGTTGCCCAATCATGTCCAAAGGGGGACTTTCTCATCTAGACATTGTATGAAGTCAACCCACCAAGTTACAATGAAATTCCTCAATAAATATGACCTGTAGACTGTGCTAAAGGTTTTCGGGTTTTGGGCTCGGGCAGTCATCACGGTTGGCAGATCATGCCCAAATGGAGAAATTCGCATCTAGACATCATAAGGAGTCATCCTACCAAGTTACAATGAAATCCCTCCACATTAAACATGACCTGCAGACTGTGCTAAAAGTTTTTGGGTTTCGGGCTTGGGCAGCCATCATGGTTGATAGATCATGCCCAAAAGGGGACGTTCTCATCTAGGCACTATACAGAGGCATCCTACCAAGTTACAATGAAATTCCTTCATAAATACGACCTGTAGACTGTGCTAATGGTTTTCGGGTTTTGGGCTCGGGCTGCGATACCGGTTGCCCGATCGCGACCAAAAGGGGACGTTCTCATCTAGACATGACCCCAAACCTGCATATGAAATTTTGTGATGATCAGACAAGAACTGCGGGGTGTAGCCCGTGCTAAAGGAAAATGTGAACAGACGTCACAGACTCACAGACTAACAGACTCACAGACTAACAGACTTCCGCACGCGTGATGGCAATAGCTTATCTTGACTATGTCAAGTTAAGCTAAAAATTTATTCAAATCAGAACCTTCATATAGAAGTTCTGTACAAAAAACTGATTGTACCTAATTTTGGTACAAAATGGCCACTGGCAGCCATCTTGAATTTCGGACTGCATCCAAAAACACTCATTCTCGTTCCAAGATGATAACAAAGGTACCTAAGAAGTTTTGTGAAGATCGGTTCATAAATACAGCCCCTAGCCCGAAACGTATTGACATGTGTACTTACTGTGTATAAGTAGCACTGAATAAATCAAAGTTCATCTAATTTGCATAATTTCTGCATGAGAAAAAAAACCTGTATTATATGTGATGTATTCCATCGGTTCATAAATACAGCCTCTAGCCCGAGCCGCATTAACATGTGCACTTACTGTGTATAAGTAGCACTGAATAAATCAAAGTTCATCTAATTTGCATAATTTCTGCACGAGAAAAAACCTCCATTATATGTGATGTATTCCATGTTACTAAACATTCATTCAAAAATGTATTCAAATCAAAACTTTCATACAGAAGTTCTGTACAAAAAACTGATTGCACTAATTTTGGTACAAAATGGCTGCCAATGGCCATCTTGAATTTTGGATTGCACCCCAAAACACTTGTTCTTGTACCACAGTGATAACAAAGGTACCCAATAAGTTTCGTAAAGATCGGTTCATAAATACAGCCTCTAGCCCGAGCCGTATTGAAGTGTTGATGGACTGACAGGCGAACAGATGGATGACGGGCCATGACAAAACCTCAAATTTGACTACATCAAAGTTGAGCTAAAAATACAAATGATTCAAGTCAGCATTCACTAGTTATTGGACAGAAACCAAATTCAATATGGCTGCCATGGTAGCCATATTGAATTGGCTAGCTGAACCAAAATTGAAAGGAAGCATTGTCTAGTCGTCCACCAGTTACTCCTAAAATTATAATTTGCTCAAATAAGAGGTTCATTAGTTATCTGAAGGAAACCAAAAGTTAACGGATGGATGCCGGATAACGGACGACAGAGATGGGCGACAGAGGTTCTCGGGGCATAATAAAAACCACAAACACTACCTTCACTAAGGTCGATGAATGGGGAGCGATTACTAGAACTCATTCCATCAGGAGGGGGCACAGTGGCTCAGTAGGTAGAGGTGCAGGCTGCAAGGCAAGAGGTCTTCGTTTTGAATCCCACCTGCGGCAACCGTGTTGGTCCTTGGGCAAGACACTCACCCCATTGCCCACATAGGGACATGGTAGCATTGTGTACTAAGGTGGACTGCACGTCAATGGTGCACTTGTCGTCAACCAATGCTAACCCTGCTTGTGTGGAGTTAGTATGTTGGGGAGCTGATAGTTGCTCGCTGTTGCTCGGTGGTTCTCTCCGGGTGCTCCGACTTACTCCACCCATAAAACTGTCGTGGTCATGATTAGCCATTGTGCAGAAATTTGTGTCTGTAAACACCAATAAATAAATAAATATATTCCGACAGGAAGTCAGGTGAGCTAAAAGCTGTTCAACAGTGATCAGTTTTCTTATTGTTTGAATAAGTTTGATTTGTTAGGAAACAGATGAGGGTGAACAAAAGTTTTAGATGTGGTATGCAGAGGGTGGGATACAAGTGAAACACAGCATTCATACAGATTTCAAATCTTAATTGAAATATTTTCAATTTTACATAACTAATAAATACGAAACCATTTTTTTTAGCTTCAATGCCGTTTTCTGATGCAAACCCTGTTAATTGAACAGCCACTTTGCTGGTGAAAAATATTCAGTTAACCATAAGAGGGCTATTAAATTTACCTAAATGTGATGAATTCCCTACATTCTGGAGATAAACAGAGTATTTATTCTACTTTTTTGCTGAGCTCTGTCAAATAAGAAATAATAAAATGAATTCTAAAATTGGAAGAACTGAAGCCAAATAGTTCTGTTCTGCACTGGAGTTTGAGGGTTTTCAGTAGAATTTTTTGATCAATCAAAATATTTTTTATTCAATTAACAGGGATTTGCCCTTTTAGCTACATGCAATTTGTTGCTTGCAAATATGTTAACATTACTATCAAGGGACATAACTCTATACAAGAACTGGTGATCAAGAAAAAGAGGGAACTAAAAGTGAGGCTGAGTTTATTGGAGGAAGGTTGTGAAAACAAGGTGTAAATGGTGGAGCAGTATTTTCAGTAAGTTAACACATTTATTGGGTTGGACATTTTGCATTAGGGGTATGGTAAATGAATTTGTGTCTGATAATTACATGCAATTACCAAATTGCAAATGCAACTAGGAATTTAACTAATTCAGTCTTGTTTGACAGAGCTCAATGTGCTTCATTCATTAGTTGTGAACAAAACACACTATTATTACTTCTTTCTCGCATGTTCAGACTACTTTCTAGTTCAGCTGAACTGAAAAAATATCTAGCAAATGCAACACCATGAAACAGTCAAAATCCCCTGCCACATTAAGTACAACAAAGGCATTATTTGGACACAGCTGGTTCGCAATCCCCTTCATGATTTTAATGTCAAAAAGGTATATATTAAATCAGGGAAAAACTTCTTGAACAGATTTCTTTGAAATGTGTTAACAATAATTGGTAATGTGATTACAAGAAATTCTGAGTCCAACAATGGCAATAACTTCCTAAGAAATACTTTGACACAGCTGTTTCACAATCCCCTTCATGATATTATCACCCAAAAGCTATATGTTAAATTTGGAGAAAAAAATCTTGAACAGTGTTTTTGGAAATGTTATCACAAAAAATTGTAATGTGACAACAATAAATTCAAAGTTCAACATGGGCAATAACTCTTGAAGAAATACTTGAACATATCTGGTTTGCAGTCCCATTCATCATATTATCACCAAAAAGTTATATCTTAAATTTGGAGAAAAAAATCTTGTAACGGTTTTCTCAGAAATGTGATGACAAGAAATGGTAATGTGATGATATGCAAGTCCAAGTCCAACAAGGGAAATAACTCTTGAATAACTACTAGAGCAAAGCTGGTTCGCAATCGCATTCATGATATTATCACCAAAAAGCTATATATTAAATTTGGGGCAAATATTTTGATCAGTTTTCTTTTAAATGTGATGACAAGAAATGGGAAAGGACAGTCGGATGGAATGGTGGACGGTTGAAAGGAACCCATACCTATATCCCCCTCCTTACTTCGAGGTTGGGATAAAAATTAGTGACTGTCTAAATAATCATGCATGCCAAATTAATTCTAGAGGTATAATTTGCTATTTGCCTACAATTTCAAATCTGAAGCCTTTTAAACAGGTTTACAATGTTTGAGAAAGCATAAGAAGCAGTTGCAAGTTTTTAGCACACACTGGTGCAATACCACACTGGGTATTCGGAAACTCGGAACAGGTGTGACAAAAAGAACACAGAGCAGAAAAAGTGGCAGGAGAGACAGGAGTGAGTACACTTTTTTGCTAAGAAAAACATATTCAGATGAAACAATCTTCCAAAATGTTTTTCTGACTCAGTTGTGTATTCGTTAAGGTATGCTTTGACAGAATTTCTCCCATGAACAATGGCGTATTAAATCGAGGAGGTTATCATTTCTATTGTCACGTGACCAATTTCTGATGAAATATACCAAGTTATTGCCTGTCACATGTTAAATTTAGCAATCTGCAGCAGTTTTATTAGCCCACTGTCTTCCGAAATATCCAGTAAAACTACTGTGAAAGTCGTAGCTCCACGGCAATCAGCAGATTTCTATATAAAATACATTTTGTAAACGCAGGGTTTGAAAAAATGGGCACTAAAACCCACGGATACTGGTATAATGGAACCTGGAGTTGACAAGTGTTACAGATACAAAGAACACCAAGTTTTAAAGAAAATGTTCAGTCGTTATCTGTTTGTGATTGTGATTGTTCATTCATTTGTAACATCATTCCGTTCATTTTAGGGACCTTCCCTGCTATAGTGATCTTCGTGAGTGTCATGAAATCATCGGAAAGTCAACAAGTTGTAAAAATATCAGGTATAGTTGTGTGAAATTGTCATACAAGTTTTGTTTGCTAATGCATCTACTACTCAGCTGACTTGTATTTACTGTTAATTCCAAATATACCACACACTGCGAAATGGAAGCCCAGCACAGAAAGTACCTATGCTACTATTATGACGACAAAGAAGAGTCCTTGTCGGATATGATAGAACACTGCATACAAAAACACAAAAGCAATGTCTTTAAGTACAGACAATTGTATGGTGGCTGGGAAAGGACATCATATGATTTTATTTTTCTTGTATCTCGATCGGTAAACTTATTATCTCGATGGATCGATCGACTTAGTATCTCGATCAATCAAGTTTTCTATCTTGATCGATCGACTTAGTATCTCAATCGATCGACCAACTTATCTCGATCGATCATGATTTCTATCTTGATCAATTGACTTTTCTCGATCGATCAACTTAATGAAAAGGATGCCTCATTACCCAGAGCTTTGCAGGAGCAGCTAGAGATAAATTCCCACAGGAACTGGAGCTTTTGCCAGAGCAACTTTTTCCTGTGCAAAACTACGGCCTCCTCAATCTAGATATGCCAAATGGTATACGTGCTGCATATATAATATTGTACAGTGATATATGTACACACAGGGCTATGGGTATTTAGTATGGGTATGTGATGGCATATTGATGGGGAAGTTGGGTTTTCTTGAAAGTCAACGTTGCTATTCACGTTGTGACATCATTATAAGCATGCGACATCATAGAAACATTGACCGCTGGTGTTTGCACCATACAATCTGATATGACATTATTCGGGTAAGGGTGTGGAGGCCTTGTCATACGGGAGTGATCTTGTAGTATAGTATGGGAATTATATGCCCCTGCAGGTCCCCTGTTAGCCCTTGGTACCATTAATACACCTTTTACTTTACATTATCCTGTCTGATATAGGTAATACATAATGCTAGTCCAGGCAGTATTGTGGGATGGGTGGGAGTAATACATGGTTGTCTACTGCAGGTACCCTGATGGTCTACTTGGTGTGTCCCCATGTGACGTTTCAGGTTGAATTTGGGCTTTCAGAACAAACTTCTTCAGTTATTGACACATCATGAAATGAGCCATTAATTGGAGGCGTCTCACCTGTATCATCTGTAACACCTATTATTATCTGTGAATTAATAAACTTTGAAGTTATTTCTCACTTAATATAGAAGTCATTCAGAGAACATGGAACAATCACACATTAACTCCTCAGGTGTGTACTACTGATGTTCTGGATTATATCAGTGCTTACTCTCTCGGACATGCTTTTTTTAAACTGGCAGTTTACTGCTAATAATGTACCGGTGCCCTAAATTCCTCGCTGTCTGCGAAGCATATGCGGTTGAGCAAGTACCGATACAACCCTGATCATCAGTAGCACATTCCAGATGAGTTATCTCCCCATTTTGGGCTAATTATAGTACTTGTTCTAAGTGACCAATATCCATGTTTGAAGTGTCAATAATTCAATTTGCTCCATGGGCTTTAGTGCCCATATATTCGAACCCCATGTTTATAAAATGCATCTTATATAGATATCTGGTGAATGCTTGAAGTTGCCTCTTTCACAGTTGTTTTACTGGACATTTAGGAAGACAATGGGCTAATAAAACTACTGCAGATTGCTAAATTTAACATGTGATTATTTTGCATATTTCATCATAAATTGGTCAAGTGACAGAGGAAATGATAATCTCCTCAATTTAATAGCCATTGTTCATGGCTGAAATTCTATCACAGCATGCCTTAAACAATACACAACTAAGTCATAAAAAAATTCCGGTAGATTGTTTCTTCTGAATGTTTTCTTAGCAAAAAAGTGTAGTCACCCCTATCTCTCCTGCCACTTTCTCTGCTCTGCAGCATTCTATTTGTCACTTCGGTTCAGAGTATCCAAATACCTGGTGTGAATACTGTCTCAATACTATAGAGGTACAGATAGGTGAACTGACAGAAGGATTAACAGGTAACAAGAAGGCATGATATGCCACCAAAATATACTAGGATATAAAAGAATAAACAACACATTAATTTTGAAATTTTCAAGGAAACTTATTTTATTCAGAAAATCTGTTTCCAAAATACATATCTAATTCTCATTATTAAATAAACTGATACCATCCGAGATACAAAAGCATTTATTCATTTAGGCAAACACGAACTGATGTACCACCATAAATCTAAAGGAATCAAACTGATAAACTGCTCAATGGCTGTAGAATATTTTTGATAGATAACAGATGCTTAGTCTATTTACTGGGGTTTAGTTCTTTAACCCTTTACCCAATATAACAGCTGTATTCTCAAAACTCGTCATTTAATTTTTGACCCCTCATTGGAACGAGCTCATCGAGCTCATTCCAATGAAGGGTGATAACCTATGTTTTTGAGACAAAAAATGAAAAAAAATAGTTGTTCAAAAATTTTTTTTGCAAGTGTAGTCTGCTTTTCATGTTAGGTAAAGGGTTAAGTACAGACTGTTTTCTATTGCAACACAAACTTGAAGTATAGAGGCTTGGCAGTGATTTCTAGTCAAGTCCCTTGGCTGCTGAAACAGGCAGCCAAGACTGAAGAAGAAATTACTGTCAGGTTAAATTCAGAGATACTTGAAAGACAGTCCCATGCTTACCCACTGGAGCACACACTGGGAGAGTACAATGTTTACCAAATTGAACTTGTCTCTATAACCCTTTATCCAAATCACACATCCAAATTTGGGTTTTTTTTTTTATTTTTGAAAAATTGTAACAAAATCATATAATGTGACCCCTCATGACATTAGAATGAGCTTGTTGAGGTAATTCCAATGAATGGGCACATGATATGGTTTTGCTGAAATTTTTGAAAAATTAATTTTGATAATAAGTGTGTCACTTAAATCATTATAAGCCTACTTATGTTTAACAAAATTTTAAGACCTTCAAATTGGATCAGTCATTTCAGGAATAACTTCAGGGCTTCATCTGTTTGAATTTTTTTTCAAATACAGTCATGGCTGCTACACATTTGGCAGCCACAACTAGATTTTATATATAAAGAAAATACTCAGCAGGTGAAGAGTTAACATCATTTCAACAACCATTTCATTAATCACAGCCATATCATGTCATATAGTTTTATGGCTGCAGGAAGTCAGTGTACCTGATTTAGCACAGAGTGCTACCATGCCATGCCTGGGCAATCAGAATTAAGTGCCTTACCCAAGGGCACAACGCAGTTACCCCTAGTGGGGATCAAACCATGGACTTTTGGATTTGAAGTCCAATGCTGTAACCGCTGAGTCAATGCTCTTCCAATTTTTTCTGCAGGAAAATGTACAGCTAGAAATAACCAAGTTTTGACATCAGTGTTTCACTTACGGTAGGCATAAATGGGTTAACTTTACAGAAAGTCATGTCATTTGGCTTGGTCGAAATTTAGAAGCAATCCCCACCACATCTGGAATATGACAAATGATGTATGGCACTAGATAAAAGCATTTTGATGTTCCCTGACTCTTTATTTATTTTTTACATGTTCCTTAGGGTCCTGCGAATATTCGAGATGCAATTCGATATTGATACCATACGACTGCTTTGAGTTCGATCCCAAATCAGTCTCAAGATTCAAATTTTTCAAATCTCTCGTACTAACTTCAATTTGTTACATTTCCAACAAAAATTGGATAAAATTGACATTATACAATTCATTCATGTAGGCTCAATTCAATTTCATATTTAATTGAGTAACTGACAAAGGTTAATTGTTAGGTAAGTAGTGAATTTTGCACAGAACATTATCCATAATTTTAGTTTTTGGAGGCTTAACTTGTTACTATTCACATTCTTAAGAACGTGAATAGTAAAAAATTAAGCCTTCAAAAACTAAAACAATGGATAATTGGCCTAGCTGTTTCAGAAACAGTGCTACAGAGAATATTTATTTATTGGTGTTTAGGGTGTCAATCAGTCTTGTAAGGGTCATCACAGTGTACCATAACTTCCATTTCGTGCGATATCAAATAACTTGTCTATTAAGATTTGATTCAATATCGATATCAGAGACACGATTCGATTCGATTCGATAAAAAATGTGTGATTTGCAGCTACCCTAATGTTCCTTGCTAAAATTCTCAGATGGAGGAGATCGATCTTGTATCACAAAATGCAAATCGATATTTTAATACTGTATCATAGAAGACAAATCATGCATCACATTTTGAGATGCAAAACCAAAGAAAATAAACTCTGCATTTGGTACCAAAATTACACAAAACTTGGTTATTCTGTTGAAATGGGGGCGGCTCTATAACACTTATGAGTCCTCGTCATTTAAAATGTTCTTGATGGAAACCTAATCATGAATATATACATTTATATTAAGTCTAGTTTGCTGTGCCATCAGATGAGTCCCTATTGACAAAGAAAGTACCTCCTTCGAATGGTAATGCTTTATGATGCATTCTCAGATCATAGTTTAGCAAACTTCTGTCACTCAAACCAAAATCTTTAAAAACCATTCCAACTAATGCTAGTAACATTCCCAATCGAATGCCCTTGTATGCACCAACTGAAATAGAAGATAAAATGATTGTGGTAGACGTTAAAGAGACACTGAATTATCAACTACTAGAACACTATCAGGGAGGACTTTCCATCAGACAGGCACTAACCTTTTTATCCCTTTACCCAATGCAGGCGATATCAAAATTTATTATTTTAAATATTATTTTTTCAATTTTTTCAAAACATTTCAACAAAACTAAATCATCTGACTGCTCATTGGAATAAGCTTGATCAGCTCTTTCAACAAACTATATAATGATCTCTCACTGGAATGAGCTTTATGAGCTCGTTCCAATGAGGATCACATATATGCTTTTGTTGGCATCTTTAGAAAATTTGTATTTTTCAAGTGTTCAATCTGTGTATTATGCGGTCAGATATGGGCGATGCATTGGGTAAAGGATTAAACCAATATGCATGCATATTTATGGGAAGCAAAAATTAGCAGCTGACAAGAAAATAAAACATTGAACAACAAATTGGTAAAAAGATACAGTAGTAACTAGAGCTTAAACTTCTGATGGAAAAGAAATAATTACAAAAAGAAAAAATAAAATTAAAAAACGCCCGCCCGCCCACCTGCTTTTGCAATTTACAAAAAAAAGAAAAAAAATATCTACTTTGTGGGGTCTTAGTATTCAGTTGTCTATCAAAGCACACTATCTGAGCAAGCATGTGTGTATCACATGTCCTAGTGTTTAACAACAACTGCTGCGCATGAAGTGTGATGATAAATTAAATGAGTAACTCTATATTCCATTTGCTGCCATAAAGAATGGTGGTTTTTAAGCATTTAAATTCATTTTTGGCAAAATAGTTAAAAATAGTGTCTATAAAATGCTCATTGAAGAAAAAAACATGTGTTAGGCCTATAAAAAAATTTCTTGTTTCTCAGGCAATTTTTCCTCAATTTTATGAAGGAGGGAGGCTTTTTTTTTTTATTTATTCACAAAACAGTTCTGAAAATAGTTGAAATCAGAAATTTAACTACTTACACAATTATGTTGCAAATCATTGTTTTCAGCAGTGAAAATTTCCCATAATGTCTGATAATGGAGTTGAAAATTTCACCAACTATATCTTGTTTCACCGAGCTCTGTGAGCTCTGACAAACAGGGTATAGTTGGTTAAATATTTGTCATACAAGTGCAAAATGCTGTTGTCGATTTCCAGGTGAAAAAAAAAGTGATGAGACAGATTTATGACAGGGGAGGTGCCTGAGAGATAAGACTTTTTTTTAATAGCCTTATTTATATATATGAGAATTTCTCTCCTCCATCCCAATCCACACCCTAAAAAAAACCCTTAATGCTTGTCAGAAAGCCATTCACAGGATTCAATCATACCACAGTGTTTTATTTTAAACCATACCAATTCAGGAAAATAACAAAATTGTGTTAATTGATTATTCCTGTTAATTAAATAGGGTTCCATTGTAATAGTAATAATATGAGATTCTTAGACTTTTTTTAAAATTTTCTCTAATTATACTAAGCAGCCCTCCATACTTATCAGCAGTCCATAATTTGGACACTCTTGTTGTGTTGAAAGAAAAACACACAACACATCCCCAAATGCCACGTTACTATTATAATAGTAAACATGGTATATTTTTCTTTCAAATAATTTAATCAATTTACAAGAGTACTGTAGCGAAACATCATCAATAAGCTACTTACAATACATTCCTCTCACACTTCCAGCAACCATGCCAGCAACTCCATGATTGAGATGGTCATTTTTGTTTCTTATTTTTGCCGTGATACCAACAGCTGATGCATACAGGAATCCAGTTGCAGCTGGAAAAAATATGAATGTGAATATTACAAATTCGACAAATATAACTCTCTGTGCCGTGGCTCAGCGGTTAATGACATTGGACTTCAAACCAAAAGGTCCATGGTTCAATCCCCCACAGGGGTAACTGTGTTGTATACTTGGGCAAGGTGCTTAACCCAAACTGTCCACTTGGGGGCATAGTGGCTCCGTGTCCTAAGGCATGCTGCATGTCAATGAGGCACTTGTTTTCAACCAATGCAAACTAGGGCTGTCACAATTTTTTAATTTAGGAAATCAATTAATCGTACCTAGATGACCCCCTCTCCCTCTCTCTGAAGTCGATAAAAAATAAAGTTCAAGTCAGTTGACCTACCTCCGGTAAACAACGAAGACGTTCCTCTTTTAGGTACATTCATCAAAACTTTGATGAATGTACCTAAAAGACAAATGCTTCCAACAGCTTCTTGGGGTTTAACATCGATGTTCTTAACTCTTTACCTTTAGAAACAATAATTTTTTTATCAAATTTTCTTTTAATTATTAAACGTCTAAAGCGGGATACAATTTACCGATTATTCAACAATGAAAAATACTAATCGATTTCGCCGTGACCAATCAACAATCGATTAATCAGGACAGTCCTAATGCAAACCCTGCTTATGCAGAGTTAGTAAGTTGGGGAGTCTGACAGTTGCTCGCCACTGCTCGGTGGGTGATTCTCTCCTAGTACTCTGACTTCCTCCAGCCATAAAACTGCCAGACACAAGGAGATCTTGGATGTCAGAAGTGGCAATAAACCTCAATAAAGAACAAAAAATGGTATATTGCCCATCTCTACAAAAAGATTCACTCTAAAATTGAGCAATGTCCAATAAATTCTAATAAAGCATTCAGCAAAATTCAAATGGAAATGATATTCAACAAGAATTGGTTTCACTGGTAGTTTTAAAATAATCCAATAAAATCCTGGTGGTTTTACAAGAGTAAATCCTCTTCAAGATTTGGAAATCCTTTTCCAATTCAAAATGATTCCTCAGCTAATGTCATGGAATTCTTAAAAATAATAACTCAGCTGCTATAATCAAAATACACTCTCTCCAATGTTCAATGAATGCTTAACCCTTTACCTAACCTGAAAAGCAGATGACACTTGCAAAAATAATTCTTGAATAACAAATTTTTTGTCTCAAAAACATAGGTTATGACCCCTCATTGGAACGAGCTCGTCGAGCTCGTTCCAACGAGGGGTCATAACCTATGTTTTTGAGACAAAAAAATGAAAAAAATAATGAAAATCTAAATTTTATAGTAAATTTCCTTTCTTATTATACCTACCACAATTGTTTACTACAGGCTTGCACTACAGTGGAAGTCCCTAACTCGGATAAAATACTCTCTATTTTTGTCTTTCCCAAGCAAGTTGGGAAAGAAAAGTGGTGCAAAAGCACCAATAAAAATAAGCCAAAACTGGGTCGAGTGCAACCGGCGCAGACCCAGTACGGGACGCTCTCTCCCAAGTACAACTCCACGACTTCCGTTGCCAGTGCGCATATACCGTCTCTAAAGACTCATTCTTTTTGAATCCGTAAACGTTAGAGTTATGTGATCAGCGGGGAGGAAAGATTCTTTACCCGTAAAGAAGACGGGAGGGCCTCCATGTAAACAATTGTGGTAGGTATAATAAGAAAGGAAATTTACTATAAAATTTAGATTTCTTATCAACCTACTCACAATTGTTTACTACAGGCTGAATAGACAAAAGGCTGGAGGGAATCGCATAACCAACCCCCACATAACCCTAGTGCACTGGAACTGTGAAGCAGAAGGAAGAGGTCCCGAGGCTTATCAACCGTAATGTCGCAATCATTGGTAAAGGACAATGAAAAGAGACATATGAGCCTGTGTGACACACAGACAGAAAAAAAAAAAAGGGCAGTAACAGCACAAGGCTGAAACTGACCTTCAAGAAGCCTAATGGCTATGGCAGACAACAGCCTGAGCAGAAGAAAGAGGACCCAAGGCAAAAAGGTCCTCCGACTGCTCCTGCAACTGGCGTAAATAAAAGGTGGAGAAAGTAGAAGCATTTCTCCAGTAGGCTGCCTGCATAACATCCGACAACTTGACGGAGTTAGAATAAGCCCAAGAGGTAGACAGTGCCCGCACCTCGTGGGCAGAAATACGATTGGTAATACAATCGCCAGCTGCTAAATGACTATAAGCCGTACGAATAGCAAGACAAATCCATCGAGAAATGGATTGAGGAGAGATCT
Organism: Pictodentalium vernedei; assembly: GCA_031216915.1. NCBI lineage: Eukaryota > Metazoa > Mollusca > Scaphopoda > Dentaliida > Dentaliidae > Pictodentalium > Pictodentalium vernedei. Next base: position 161,773,382 of record CM062293.1, read on the forward strand.
TCTGTCAACCCGGAATGAGAGACAGAAAAAAACGTTTTCTGCCCTTCCGTATGAAGCGTGTCCGATCAAGATAAATGCGAATAGCACGGACCGGACAGAGCAAAGGGCGAGTACCCTCAACAGAGGGAAGAGCCCTGATACAGATAGGAGGAGGAGTAGTATCTGGTAACTGATTCTTAGCCAAAAAGGAGCAATCAGTGGCAAAAGTAACACTGTTGGGAGAACTCCTAAAAAAGGCCGGGTCAACCGGGAGGGCGTGAAGCTCACTAACCCGTCTGGCCGAAGCAAATGCCATCAGAAAAGCCGTCTTGTATGTGAGAAATTGCATATCCACCTGGGATAAAGGTTCGAACGGCGCCCCCCCCCCCCCCCCCCCCCCCAAGCAAAGCAGCACCCACGAAAGATTCCATCGTGGAGTAAGCTGCAAAGTCCGAGGCCTTTTCAAAGAAAAGTGCCGAACAAGCTTGGAGAGGTAAGGATTAGTGCCGATACGACGCTTCCCCACATAAGAAAAAGTCTCTGAAAGCATAGACCTGTAACCCTTGATGGTAACAAGCTGGAGACCCCGAGAATCAAACAGATATACCAGAAACTCCGCAATCTGTGAAATCAAAGGATTGGCATAATCAACAGAGTGATCAGCACACCATCGACAGAAGACCTTCCATTTAGCTGCATAAGCTAAACCAGTGGAGTGCCTCCTTGAAGAAGAAATGCACTCCACTGCTCGTCTCGAAAAACCTCTACGGAGGAGACAGGACCTGACAAAAGATATGCGTGAAGGCACAATGAAGTCGGGTCGACGTGAAACCTCCTCGGGCGACCTTGACAAAGAAGGTCGCGACGTAGCGGGAGACGTGCCGGAACCGCCGCCATCAGCGAGCGGAGCTGATTGATCCACACCCGCTGAGGCGACAGGGGAGCGATCAGAATGATTCGACAACTGCAGGTTCGAATTTTGGCGAGAACCTGAGGAAGAATCGGAACCGGCGGGAAGGCGTAGCCGACTAGACCGTTCCAATCGAGTGACAGAGCGTCCACGGCAAAAGCCAGAGGATCTGGACACGGGGACACGAAAGTGTCCACCTGATGGTTCCAACGAGTCGCAAAGAGATCGATGTGGGGACGTCCCCAGAGATCGCAAAGCGACTGGAACACTGCCCTGTGAAGCATCCACTCGGTGGAAATAACCCTGCCCTGTCGGGACAGGAAGTCGGCTAGGACGTTCAGACGACCAGGAATGTGACGAACAACCACTCCGCGTGAACCTCCTGAGCGAGCAGTAAAAGATCCCGAGCTAACTCGTACATCGGAAGCGAGTGCGTGCCGCCCTGGTACCGAATGTAAGCAACCACTGTCGAATTGTCGGATAGTAGAAGGACCTGGCGATTCGACAGGTGAGGGATCCACTGCCTGAAACTCAGAAGAAGAGCAAGAAGCTCCTTCTGGTTGATGTGTAGAGCTGCTTGATCCTGGTCCCACATCCCGTGTAGGGAAAGACCGAGAGGATCCAACGTCGCACCCCATCCGAGATCGCAGGCATCTGCCGTCAGAACGCGATCGGACGTGGGTAGGTCCAGCGGAACACCCTGCGTAATCCACTGAACATCTGTCCAGGGAAGAAGGTGAGGATACAGAGAGTCCGGAAACGGAAGCACCTGATCCAGAGAATCTACATTCGGTCTCCAACGACTGAGCAGAAAGTGTTGGAGAGGTCTGACACGCAGCCGACCTAGAGGAATGAGATCCGTCACCGAACCGCAGAGACCGATCAGCCGGAGAAAACTCCGAGCGGTCGCGGACCTGGACTGGGACAGAGTCAGAGCAAAAGCTGAGAGAATCACAGCCTTGGCCTGGGGAACAGCCACCAAATTGAATTTGGTTTGGAAAGACATCCCCAGATGACAAAACGACTGAGAAGGGACCAGGTCCGACTTCTCCTCGTTGACTCTGAATCCTAGCGACGTGAGCAAGCTCAACAGAGTGGCGACATTCGATTCCAGTAAGGCAGCATTGGAATGCCTCTGGAGGATATCGTCCAGATATGCCGAAGTAGTCACCCTGGACTGTGTGCGATGGAACGCTATCACATGCGACATCAGTCTGGTGAACGCCCAAGGAGCCAGGTTGAGGCCGAAAGGCATGGCCTTGAACTGGTAAACTCGCCCCAGAAAAGCAAACCTGAGATACTTCCGTGACGCCCGATGCATCGGAACGTGGAAGTAAGCGTCTCGCAGGTCGATGCTGGCTGCGAAATCTCCCTGGTAAATTGATTGGCGGACCGACCTGAAAGTCTCCATGCTGAACTTGGGAGCAATGATAGACTGGTTCAGGATGCTCAGATCGATAACCGGTCGGAGTCGGCCGTCCTTCTTCGGCACCAAGAACAGGCGGGAATAGAAACCCACTGACTGAACGTTCTTGACGACCTCGATCGCCCCCTTTGCCAGGAGATTGGCAATCTCCGTGGACAAAAGTTCCCGACGTAAAACGTCTGAAGGAACTGTGGTTGGAAGAGGCACCCTTGACAGAGTGGGGTGCCGTCGGAAGGATATGCGCAGCCCGGACCGAACAACATCTAACACCCATGGATCGGATGTGATGGTGGTCCAATGGTCTGCGAACTCTGCTATCCTTCCTCCAACCTGGGACGAGTCGAGGTGAGGACCTTCATTTCGAGCCCCGACGAGGCCCGCGAGAGGAGAAACCACCTCCTCTGCTAAATGAAGAATCCTGAGACTTCCCTCGATTCTGCCGACCCCTACCTTTACCCCGTGAGTAAGAAGTAGAGGCGGCGGCAGAAGGACCAGCCTTTTGCTTCACAGAGGAAGCAGAAGGGTACTTGTTAGGCTTGGAACGGCCCTTGCCTCCCCGAGAAGGCTGATCAAGCAAGGCTTGGAACGGCCCTTGCCTCCCCGAGCAGCTGATCTTTGGAATGACGTAGGACGTCAACCCGGACCGTCGACACGGAACCATGGAAAAGTTGCGGACCTGCCAAAGAAGCAGATCGAAGAGTAGCACGCTGCTCCTCGGGAAGGGATCGTCCTGTGTCCAGCACAGCGTCCCTTCGAACTAATTCCAAATTGGCCGTGTTACAGGCATGCGTGTGAGTAAGGTGCATAAGCACCTTGGACAGCACACGCAAAGGAGCCTGTACCTCGTCAAACTTATCTGGAGGCAGATAAGCAGCCAAAGCTGAGACGACGTGATCTGAGAGAGAAAGCATGCCAAGCATCTCTCTAGATAAGCCCAACGTGGACTCCAGAGTCGTCATTGGAATGACGGCAGACTTGGGCTTGGAAAGCCCGAGGGAAGTGGAGTCCTGATCCAGAACCGTCAAAGTCTGGCAGACTGACGGATTGGCAGAATCGTAGGAACGATAACGCACAGGAGGCAAAAAGGTGTCAACCCTGGTGAAGAACGAAGTCTTCAAAGCCTTGGAATTCAGCTTGGCATCCAATGCTGAAAAAGCCTCAACCACCTGTACCGACTGGCATGGTCGAAGGCGCCCAGAAGCAGGTTGCTCCATAGGCTGTTGGCGCGCGACCGATGATCGCGGCCAGGCTGACACTGTCGGCTGGTTAGCAGGTTTGAGCTCAGGCAGAAACCCAAACACAAAGTCAAGAGCCGCCCCCAAGTCCGAAGACTGCTGGCCCTCGACCTCAAGCATGTCGGACTCCTCCCCAGAGTCGGAAGACACATAGCCCATCGTGGGCAAACCAGCCGACGTCTCCCATGGTGTCGGGACACCAGAGGAATCGGAAACCGGCCTGTTTCCAATCCCGGGAGGCGGCGCCATAGGAGGCGCCTGGAAACCACCCATAGCCTCGCTGGAAGCAACAGGAAGGCTCTTTGAGAGAACCTGAGTGAGTAAGGAGAGGGCCTCCCTAAGCTCACTGCCTGTACCGACCGGTTCGACAGGGGAGCAAACCGGCAAAGTGGCTTCACCTCTGACCCTCTTAACCAGCGAAGGGTCACGATCCTCCAAAACACCCGACGTGGGACGACGGGCGGCAGCCGAAACATCTGAAGGCAGACGTGTATAGGGGTACGATGCACCCCGAGGATCAATATTGCGAGAACTCATGAGAGTCACCGTGGACCTCTGCGGGGCAGAAGGTCCAGGCTGCACAAAAGGCGTTGGTCCCCCAAAACTGGTCGTGTGACCAGAGTGAGTAGACGGAAACGCCACGGAGTTCATAGTGTTTCCACTACGAACATCCGAATCCAAAGACACAACTGTGGTACTCGACGGCAATGAGACCACAGCGATGGGCTCGGCCGGCAGCCCCTTCCGACTTCGCCGAGTTGAAGTCAGGGAAGGCTGGGGCCGATATCCCACGTCTACAGTATCGGACAGTTCTGCAGTCCCCTGCAGCGAAAAGCCGAGGCCGGCTGAAACAGACAACGAAGCAGACGGACCAGCAGCAGTAGTAGATACGTCGAGAGTCGTTGAGGCTGGTGAAAAAGTGGAGAGAGCACACCGGCTCGGCTCCGAAGGAGGAGTCACAACCCTAGTGACAGCCTCAGATGTCGACTGGAGGGGGACCGTAGTCCCGGAACCAGGCATCTCAACACCAGAACACTCAACGGCTCCCGCAGTATCCACCACAGGAAAAGACTGCACATCCCCCACGGAGGAGGAATAACTCTCACCAGACAAAGTCGGCTCGGGAGGCCCCGAACGACCACGTTCTCCTTTCCCGCGGGAACGGGAGGCACGGCCACGAGAACGAACGACACGATTTACTGACGCCCAAAAGGTGGAAGACCATGTTCCACAGACACCACACGGCCGCTCAGCCGAACACCCATTACAGGAGGAACACGACGAATGTACATCGTCCACATGCTTAGGCAGCAGACACTGCCCACAAGGAATTGTCCTAGGCATGAAAGAGGTGAGAGGAGCAGAGAAGGTGAGATCAGAAAACAGAACACCCCCAAAGAGAGAAAGGTGACAGAAACAAAGACCCCAGACGGTCGACCGGGAACCACCCAACAGGAAGACTACTCTCAACAGAAAGAAGAAACACTGTAGGAGTGGTACCCCGCTGACACCTAACACAATTAGAAAAATTTGCAAAAAAAGCATGAACAATAATTGTGAAAATCTAAGTCCGAACCGCGTGGCCCGCGAAAATCGCGCGCGACCCGAGAGAGAGCAAATAAATATACATTATGGACATATAATAGAAAAAAGAGAATATAAAACACTGTTCCTGAGAATACAAAGGATACACTGTGGTATAATGAATCAGGAATCATCAAACATCGAGCTGGTGGAACACTGATAAGCGTGCAAAAACATCTCGACACGAAGCGGATTTTAAAAAGAAGGAGTCTTTAGAGACGGTATATGCGCACTGGCAACGGACGTTGTGGAGTTGTACTTGGGAGAGAGCGTCCCGTACTGGGTCTGCGCCGGTTGCACTCGACCCAGTTTTGGCTTATTTTTATTGGTGCTTTTGCACCACTTTTCTTTCCCAACTTGCTTGGGAAAGACAAAAATAGAGAGTATTTTATCCGAGTTAGGGACTTCCACTGTAGTGCAAGCCTGTAGTAAACAATTGTGAGTAGGTTGATAAGAAATTAATTGGCGATTTTTAAGAATAGCGCTGGCCCTTTTTGGCCGTTACGTTAGGTAAAAGGTTAATGTATACACTATTGTCATCTCTCAATGCTGTGTATGTGAATTCAAATGGAAAGTTCCAGAAACAGAAATTTCTCCAATGTTCTTTTGTTCCATTAATACATGAATGACTCAACTAAATCACCTCATTAAGTTACTAGATCATTCCGTCTAATTTCAAGTAAAGAAGTGTGATCCAATTAAACATGCAGTGAGCTAAAAATAGATCCTGTGTACACGTTACAGTATTTGTGAACATGTAATAGGTACATTCAAAAATCACTCAGTACAAAAAAGTGCAAATCAACCCAGCTAAAATCAGCTATCTTTAATTAACCCTTTGTACTCTGATGTCAAAATGGCAAAGATTTCAACAGCAAATATTTCCAATAATGCAGTTTGATATTTGACCATATTTTAAGACATGATCCTTCTCCTTGATCCAACATCTGAAGCCAGGAAAACACAGAAATTTCAAAGAGCTAAGAAACTGAACATGTTTGCACCAGGCCAAACAGAAGAATGATTCTTAGGAAATTGAAGACACTTCCTTGGCTCTGCGCATGCACAGAAGCCATCTTTGAAGGACTGGACAGAACTCTGTTTTTTTTATTGTTTTGGCTTAATTTGGGGGGGGGGTGTTCAAATTAAAGTGTAGGCCTGAATTCTGATGAATAGAGTGCCAGCATGTCTGGGCCAGTGGTAATGGTGGATAAATATATATTTTATGCAGGATTGAATAATCATTTTTATCGGAATAAAGCATTTGTAACAAGTTAAAAATTTATTGTGGCTGCAATTTGCAATGGTAAAAATATGCTGCTGTTAAGCTATTGGTACTTCATTGATGTCACTTAACATGTCAAATACTCTGACCTAAGACTGGTGTGTAGTGAAGAGTTGGTTGCCTATACAGAGAGCCAAGTCTTCACTAACGATCACTACAAAGGTACAGTACAGTCGTCAGGGACTGGTTGTATTTATATTATTGATTGGTGTTTAAAGTCACATACTTATGCACAATGGCTAATCGTGACAGTTTTATGGGTGGAGGAAGCCGGAGTACCCAGAGAGACCACCGAGCATCGATGAGCAACTGTCAGCTCCTCAACATTTTAACTATGTTCAAGCTCCACTCAAGCAGGGTTACAGCGGTTGAAGACATGTGCACCACCGATGTCCAGTACGCCTTAGTACACAGCATCATGGTGCGCCCATGTAGGCAACCGGGATAAAGTGCCTTGCCCAAGGACACAACGAGGTTCGTCCCGGGCGGGGATCGAACTCGGGACCTCTAGCATAGAAGTCCAACAGTCTACTACTGAGGGACTGGCTGTAATCCATAGGTGGGTAGTGATGCCCATGCATGTATTTACTAGGTAATAAAAATCATCATCAGCAAAATTTTAATGAAATTAGTGTTTGGAATCTGATATTATTACATCCATGGAAATATTGCCCACCTGCAGAAAGTGACCAGTCCATGGCGGCTGTACTATACTGTAACTTTCATTCTAGGTCACCAAGTCTATGTATGTTGGAACATGTGTTCTACTTGTACATGTACATTGTAAGACGGAAAAATCAGCAAAAAGGAACAAGGCCTATAGAAAGTTAAACTCTTGCAAATTTATAATATATGGTTTGTTTTTTACTATGGAATATGTACGGATTACACTCACAAGGGTATAATACAGTAGAGTTGTCGTGGACTGGTCAAAATCCACACATGGGCAGTGATGTCCATGCATGCGTTTACTAGTACTGAAATGTTTAACTGGATAATCGGTTTGAAACCAGTTAGCTACCTAACCGATCAGAAAAAACGTCAACCGGTTATCCGAAATATCGACAGTGATCGTCAATCCACGTTTAAAACGTAGTAAATCTGCCACTTCTCCTTTGTGATAGATTTCACATCAAAGCCGCATTGAAAAAAAGAGAAATAATCGACTTTGGCATTCAAGACTTTGTTAATGATCGGCAGTTTCCGTGAGCAATGAGTAATCGCAGAAACTATTCCATAGTGTGTATACAAACAAACATTGTCGAGTACTCAACAGCGTTCATTTGTGTACACACTTCGGAATAGTTTGAGAATACTGCTTGCCGATTCCTATAGTTTTGATGCCATATTCAGTAAAATAATGGCCACGGATAACCGGATATTATCCGGGTTTAGATCTTGGTTAGTCGGTTACGAAAATGAGCTAACCGTTTCAACCCTAGCATTTACCAGGTAATAAAAATAATCATCAGCAAAATTTTAATTAATGAAGCACCGGGTTGTATCCAGTGCTTCATTAATTAAAGTTTTGATGATTATCTCTACAATTAGTGTTTGAAATCAGATATTATTGCATCCGTGGAAATATTGCCCACCTGTGGAAAGTGAGCAGTCTGTGGTGGCTGTACTGTAGTACACTCAAATTCCAAATTATTTAACCCTTAACCTAACACGAAAAGCAGAGGACACCTGCAAACAAAATTCTTAAATAACTAAATATTTTCACTTTTTGACTCAAAAAAATAGCTTATGACTCCTCATTGGAACAAGCTCATTGAGCTTGTTCCAATGAGGGGTCATAAGCTATGTTTTTGAGACAAAAATTGAAAAAAAAGTAATCAAAATTGAATGGTGATTTTTGTAGATGGCGCTGGCCGGTTTTGACCGTTACATTGGGTAAAGGGTTAAGAACTGAAAATTGATTTTTGATATAGAAGTTTGTGAGAACAAAAATCTATTCCCACGAATAGGGATAAAAATTAAGGCCAACATTGCAGTTTTCTTTTCTAAATCTCTCTTATCATGTGCTGCTCCATGTATTTGGCAGGTTGGTTTGAAAAACACAAAAGTCAAACACTTGCTGTAGCAGTGAGAAAAGTTAATCCAATTTCGAAACCTCAAATCATGAGTGATGGAATTATTTGAGTGTTGTGTGAAAATATTGAAAAAAATTAATATACTCAGCTTTTTAAGAGAATAAAAACTGAAATTATGTGGAAGCCAATACAAAAACTTGTATAAATGTAAAGTGGATGGAAAACTGTCCAACCATTTTTTTGCTGGGTCTTGCAGTGCGATTTTCCAGTTTGCCAAAACACACAGAAAGCCCCAAAATGCCAAGCTTTAAATATAAAGGTCTGCACATGATCACCGATATCTATAGGGATGGCCATGATGTATGCATGACATACTCACCAATTGGAACAATAACCTGCCCAGCTCTTGCAACACCCATCAACCATGATGGCGGCTTTGAAAATAAAAGGACCTCATAAAAGGAGACATAACCACCTGAAATGTAAGATAAAATAAATTCTCAAGATGAGATCTTTAGTTTCTCATTAATTTTACATGACCTTGATAGCAAGCTGAAATTTTTCAAGGTAATGATCAATCTGTTTCCATGCCGTTGCCATGAAGCTAAACTGACGGACCCAATTTTCTGTTTCCCACTCTTTTGTTGCAGATTTTTTCTAACAACAAAAACAAAATGGCCATTACCAAAATCAAAAGCAGTAGATACATGTACATAGTTCATACGTGGAAGGCATGTTGGGGTGATATGGATGCACTGACTGAAACAAGCACTGATTCACTTCTTGGTTGGGGTCCCCATAGGGATCTAACTATTGTTAAGACATTACTTTTTACTTTTTTCCCAGGATTCACTTCATTCTGAATACCAAACAGGACTAGGGTTGCATGGTATATCAATAAACCATTACATACCAGTATTCAAACCAGTATCGATTGAATACTTATGTTATTACAACAATATTGGTTTATCATCACTTTTATTTACTCAGAATTCAATTTTCAAGATGTCTCGAGATTTTTAAACTTCAGTCCCAAATGAATGATATTATCCATTTACCTACCGAATCATCTGCATCCACCTGGTTGATATATAAATTGAACAGTTGAAAAAATATTTTTCAAACAAGAGGTCCCACGGGGCCTGAAGCGCTCACCTTGAACAGAACAAGAGTCCAAGAATGAACCTACATTAAGCAATCCATCTCCATAGGATACATTGTCAATCCTTGAGCCCCTCAGTAGTGATAAAAATAGTCCCAGCATCATGCCATTTCTTAGTTGATAATAATGTAAAATATGTAACTCCCCTATTAAGCCCTCTGATACAACCTTTGTGGATTAATCTTAGTCACACACCTTCAGAGGGTGCTGAATACAAAATTTCTACTTCTTCAGCTACATGGCCAATTCTGGCTCTCATTGGGAGCCCAAATATTAACCCAGGCACTCAATTTGAATGAAGTTGAATCTGACCTCCCTAGAGATGCTGTATACCAAATATGAAAGCATTCTGACTGGTGGATCTGAAGAAAATTTTTTTAAAATTTCCTCATATTACACTAAGTTAAACTTCGTGCTACCATAGGGAGCCCAAATATTAACCCATGCAATCAATTCGAACAAACTTGAATCTGACTCCCCAAGAGATGTTGTAAACCAAATATGAAAGGATTCTGACTGGTGAATCTGAAGAAGAAGATTTTTGAAGAAATTCCCTCATATTGTACCAAGTTAAATTTCAGGTTTGCACATGGAGTCCAAATATTAACTAGATCGAGTTATTTGTGTGCAAAGCACACAATGGTGTATCCCCGCATTTCCTTAGCAACACCTTAGCATAGTCTTAACGTTTCGAATAAATACCCTTTGAGCCTTTCGATGAAAACTGATTTTCTAACGTTAAAAGTGGTTCCATTGGAACCACCGAGAGCAAAATCAAAATTCCGAAACCTTCATGCACATCTAGAGATGTTACCTGAACACATTAGCATAGTTTAAGCGTTTCGAATTAAAAGCCCTAGGAGCCTTTCGATGAAAACTGATTTTCTAACGATAAAAGTGGTTCCGCTGGAACCACCGGGGGCCGAATCAAAATCCAAAACCTTCATGCACATCTAGAGATGTTACCTGAACACATTAGCATAGTTTAAACATTTCTAATTGAATACCCTAGGAGCCTTTCGATGAAAACTGATTTTCTAACGATAAAAATCAAAATTCCGAAACCTTCATGAACATCTAGAGATGTTACCTGAACACATTAGCATAGTTTAAACGTTTTGAATTGAATACCCTAGGAGCCTTTCGATAAAAACTGATTTTCTAACAATTAAAGCGGTTCCACTGGAACCACCGGGGGCAAAATCAAAATTCCGAAACCTTCATGCACATTTAGAGATGTTACCTGAACACATTAGCATAGTTTAAATGTTTCGAATTGAGTACCCTAGGAGCCTTTCGATGAAAACTGATTTTCTAACGATAAAAGTAGTTCCACTGGAACCACCGGGGCCGAATCAAAATTCCAAAACCTTCATGCACATCTAGAGATGTTACCTGAACACATTAGCATAGTTTAAACGTTTCGAATTGAATACCCTATGAGCCTTTCGATGAAAACTGATTTTCTAACGTTAAAAGTGGTTCCACTGGAACCACCGGGGGCAAAATCAAAATTCCGAAACCTTCATGCACATCTAGAGATGTTACCTGAACACATCAGCATAGTTTAAGCGTTTCGAATTAAAAGCCCTAGGAGCCTTTCGATGAAAACTGATTTTCTAACGATAAAAGTGGTTCCACTGGAACCACCAGGGGCCGAATCAAAATTCCGAAACCTTCATGCACATCTAGAGTTGCTACCTGAACACATTAGCATAGTTTAAGCCCTTCGAATTAAATACCCTAGGAGCCTTTCGACGAAAACTGATTTTCTTATGGTAAAAGTGGTTCCACTGGAACCACCGGGGACAAAATCAAAATTACGAAACCTTCATGCACATCTTGAGATGTTACCCGAACACATTAGCATAGATTAAGCATTTCAAATTAAAAGCCCTAGAAGCCTTTCGAAGAAAACTGATTTTCTAACGATAAAAGTGGTTCCACTGGAACCACCGGGGGAAAAATCAAAATTCCGAAACCTTCATGCACATCTAGAGATGTTAGCTGAACACATTAGCATAGTTTAAATGTTTCGAATTAAATACCCTAGGAGCCTTTCGATGAAAACTGATTTTCTAACGATAAAAGTGGTTCCACTGGAACCACCAGGGGCAAAATCAAAATTCTGAAACCTTCATGCACATCTAGAGATGTTACCCGAACACATTAGCATAGTTTAAGCGTTTCGAATTAAAAGCCCAAGGAGCCTTTCGAAGAAAACTGATTTTTGAACGATAAAAGTGGTTCCACTGGAACCACCGGGGACTAAATCAATATTCCGAAACCTTCATGCACATCTAGAGATGTTACCTGAACACATTAGCATAGTTTAAACGTTTCGACTTGAGTACCCAAGGAGCCTTTCGATGAAAACTGATTTTCTAACGATAAAAGTGGTTCCACTGGAACCTCCGGGGGCCGAATCAAAATTCTGAAACCTTCATGCACATCTAGAGATGTTGCCTGAACACATTAGCATAGTTTAAACGTTTCGAATTGAATACCCTAGGAGCCTATCGATGAAAACTGATTTTCTAACGATAAAAGTGGTTCCACTGGAACCACCGGGGGCAAAATCAAAATTCTGAAACCTTCATGCACATCTAGAGATGTTACCTGAACACATTACCATAGTTTAAACATTTCGAATTGAATACCCTAGGAGCCATTCAATGAAAACTGATTTTCTAACGATAAAAGTGGTTCCACTGGAACCACTGGGGGCAAAATCAAAATTCCGAAACCTTTATGCACATCTAGGGATGTTACCTGAACACATTAGCATAGTTTAAATGTTTCGAATTAAATACCCTAGGAGCCTTTCGATGAAAACTGATTTTCTAACGATAAAAGTGGTTCCACTCGAACCACCCGGGGCCGAATCAAAATTCTGAAACCTTCATGCACATCTAGAGATGTTACCTGAACACATTAGCATAGTTTAAATGTTTCAAATTGAATACCCCAGGAGCCTTTCGATGAAAACTGATTTTCTAACGATAAAAGTGAAATCAAAATTCCGAAACCTTCATGCACATCTAGAGATGTTACCTGAACACATTAGCATAGTTTAAACGTTTTCGAATTGAATACCCTTGGAGCCTTTCAATGAAAACTGATTTTCTAACGATAAAAGTGGTTCCACTGGAACCACCGGGGGCAAAATCAAAATTTCGAAACCTTCATGCACATCTAGAGATGTTACCTGAACACATTAGCATAGTTCAAATGTTTCGAATTGAATACCCTAGGAGCCTTTCGATGAAAACTGATTTTCTAACGATAAAAGTGGTTCCACTGGAACCACCGGGGGCAAAATCAAAATTTCGAAACCTTCATGCACATCTAGAGATGTTACCTGAACACATTAGCATAGTTTAAGCGTTTTGAATTAAATACCCTAGGAGCCATTCGATGAAAACTGATTTTCTAAGGATAAAAGTGGTTCCACTGGAACCACTGGGGGCAAAATAGAAATTCCGAAACCTTCATGCACATCTAGAAATGTTACCTGGACACATTACCATAGTTTAAACGCTTCGAATTGAATACCCTAGGAGCCTTTCAGGGTGTGACGTACGGATGGATGGACGGACGGACAGATGGACGGATGTACAGACGGAGATCACGACAATATCCCCGCATTTTTGAAAATGCGGGGATAACAAAGGTACTCGAATTGCACAAAGTTGAATCTGACCTCCCTAGAGATGTTCTGTACCAGATATGAAAGCATTTTCGACTGGTGGATCTGAAGAAGAAGATTTTTAAAGAAATTTCAAAATATTGCACTAAGATAAAATTTGGGCTACCATAGCGAGTCCAAATATTAACCTATGGACCCAATTTGAACAAACTTGAATCTGACCCCCCTAGAGATGTAGTATTCCAAATATGAAAGCATTCTGACTGGTGGATCTGAAGAAGATTTTTTTAAATTATCCCCCATACTGAACTAAGTTCAATTTTGGGCTTCCATAGGAAGCCAAAATATGAACCTAGGGACTTGGTTTGAACAATCTTGAATCTGACCCTCATAACAATGATGTATACCAAACATTAAAAGATTCTGACAGGTGGTTCTGAAGAAGAAGATTTTTAAAGAATATTCCCCATATTGCCCCAAGTTAAAAATTTGGGCTCCTGTATTAAGCCCAAATATGAACCAATGGGCTTTATTTTAACAAACTTGTATCTGACCCCCCTATGGATGTTGTATACCAAATATCAAAAGATTCTGACCATTGGTTCTGGAGAAAAGATTTTTAAAACTTTTTACAAATATGCTGATTCAGCATTTTTACGATGACCTCAACAGAACACCTTAACAAAACCGGTGGCAATTTTTTTTACCATTCAATTCTGCTGGTCCTAAGGATGCTTCCTACCAAATAACAGTTCTCTGTTCCATGTGGTTTGGGAAATATGGGCGTTTGAAAATATTTCTATTTTTAGTTCCTGGGGTTCCCATGGGGATGCAGGAATTTTTCTTTTTTGGACGAGTCAAGTACTTATGGCCCAATAATACCACATATCAAATTTATTTCAAATCAGACCATCGGTTCAGAAAATAGAAATTTTGGGCGGGGCCAAAAATTTTACCCCTCCCATTACAAAGCCAAATATTACTTCATGAACTTTGTTTGAACAAACTTGAGATTACACCTCAAAAGGAAGCTCAATACCATATATCAAGTCATTGTACCCACTGGTTCATGAGAAGAATATTTTTAAAATATTTTGAAGCACTTTCCCCCACCCCTACCCTATGGGGCTGGGCATGTTGAGTTGAACAAAAATGCAATGCCCCTTCGAGACCATCACTCACACAAACTATCACCTGAACTGGCCCAGTGGTTTTGGAGAAGACCAAAACATGGTGTTGACGGACGATGGATGGAGAGCGATTAGATTAGCTCAGCTTGACTTTGTCAAGGTGACCTAAAAATTCAACAAAACTATATCAGGTGACCCCTCCAATGAGGGGTCACACGATATGGTTTTGTTGAAATTTTTTGAAAAATTTGATAAACTAATATTTAAAATAATAAGTTTTAATATTGTGTGCATTGGGTAAAGTTTTATTCGAACTGCATCATCAAAGCATGCTGATTCAATCCGACTGTGATGGTTCAAGTCCCAATTATGTATGGAACATATGTTCAGTTATCTGATCAGTCCTTTGATATACAGGTACACTGCAGTATTTGTTTGAATTCCGATACCAGTATTCAGTTTCAAATACCATGCAGCCCTAAACAGGATATTGAGTACTCAAGAGAGAATACTGTGCATTGCTGATGGTTTCAGTGTCATACAGAATGTTTTCTGTATTTCAAAGGTGTACTGAAGATAGTTTTGTGTGGACTAAAATAAATCACCGGCACTTTTCAAGTGGGTGGTATAATAAACTCAAGTCAAACACAAAAACAAGCACAGAGAGGGGAGAATCCACGCAAGTAGGGAATCTTACTTGTCCTGTAACACCACGTTACAGGTCCATATCATCAACTCTCTGGAAAGCATTTTAGTTTTAAAAAAAAAGCTTTAGTTACAGTTTCAATATTTTCATTGAATTTTTTGTATAATGTTTAAATAAATAGAAATAAACACCGAAATTGGAACCAAGACTCAACCATTTTATTACAAGCAACACCGAAATTAAAACTGAGGCAAAATTTCATAGCCGAAAAGCTTTATTATATGCTCCAATCACCTATTACATTATGCAAACAAACAGGCCTTATATTTCATTGAAAATCCAAGAATCTATTCATGCCAAGATCCACAAAACAAAACCAGCAAGAATACATGTAGACTCTTGTTGCACAGGGATCAAAATAAGCAATATCGAATCACATTTCACTATGCAAAATTCAGAACAAGGAATGCAATCATTAAATATGCACAGCAAAATGCAATGCACGTTCTCAAGTTCTATAGCATGGTGGACAATGGGCATTAGTCATAACTAATAACTGCTTGTCTGGTAGAAATGGGATGGCTCAATGGTAAATTAGCAGGTGAGGTCATGGACCACCAGGTAGAATACCTGGTGGTCCATGAACAGCCGATTTGCCTCCAAGTCCTCAAGTATCCACTCGAGTAAAAATGTTAATTTGGGATAGATACCCACTCACACGATGGTAGAGACAGAGTACCAAATCAGTATGTCTGTACCGTATTTTTTTTTCAAGTAGACCAACCACTAAATCCTGTGGTTGCCAAGCCAGAAAATAAGCAGACTGTCATCTGCAAAATGAGGTCCCCAGAGGGTGAATTTGGTGATGCTGCCCTGCTGTGCATCACCAAATTTACCTCCGTGAACCTCAATCTGAATCAGGGTCTCAAACCAAAACAGAAAGAGGTACCCAGAGGATAAATAAGCCCACTGCATGGGATAGCATCAGCAAATTCACCCTCTGGGGACCTCATTCTGCAAATGTCAGATTGCTTATTTTAGGCTTGGTTGTTGCACTTCTGCTAGGATTCGCAAGAAAAGAATTGAGTCAATTTAACCCTCTACCAAACACAGTGGCAGCAAATTAACCAAGATTAACCAATTAATACAAGACTAACACAACCGGAAATATCCTGACAATTTGTCAACAAAACTGTACAAAGATGGTTGTCATTGGAACCGGCTCATTGAGGAAAATCAGCATTTTCCTCGGCACTGCTGATTGCTGAGGGTGAATAACCAGGGCTGATTTACACTTCTCCTCAAAATAATGTTAAAGAAAATTAAGGTTAATTTCGCGTTCTCTGTACAAAAAGCTTTATTAGTCTACGCAAAATATCATGAACAAGAATTTCAGTGCTTATAGATCGTTTTCCCACAATGTTTGGGTGACATTTTTCAATAATGGGTGGGTTTGTGGGGCAGAGAAATCATGTTTCAAACTACTAGGAAAACCACCAAATTGTTTGTTTTAGACATAGATTTTGAAACATTTTCCCAGGGGAAGCCGCAGAGACTCTACCGCCCCTCATGCTTTCCCCTAAGTGATATGTGTTACAACTGATAATGTTACAACTCCGCATGTTACACCAATGCATAATGTTACAAGTAAATTTGTAAACAACTGATAATGTTATAAACTTGGCATAATGTTATAACTTTTTATAATGCACATTGTTACAATTTTTTTCAACACATAATGTTAAACAAATTAACTGATAATGTTATAACTTTACATATACTGAGCCCGGTCACAACTATTTCACTACTCAACTTGAAATCGCATAGCTGCCAGTTACCATCTTAAACACGTATGTAGTATATGAGATGGGTTTCATGCCCAGTTAGGGCAATAAACCCTATCGAAGACTAGTGAAACGTAAATAAAAAAAGAAGAATATGTTGCTCACATTGATGGGGTGGTCCCGTAAAACTGCCATCAACACAATATGACCTTAGTCATTGAAAGTGTCGGAAAGACCCAGTAATCCAGCCTTCTACATTACAGTTTCAGAATTGATGAGTTCACTGTCGTGTAGATTTCCACTCAGCAGGGGTTCTCAAGGGAAATCACTCTTTATGTGCTGTACCCTCTCTGCTATCCAGTTTCGAGCCTACATGTATGTCTTCTGCGACACAGACAACCATTCACATCATATGTGTGGTAAAGGTACATCCATAATCATGAAATTTTGCTCCATCCGCCCCATTCCCCCCTCTATCTCTCTAGATACTAGTCTGACTATACCTAGGCTGTCTGTTGGCTGAACATAATCCATCCACACATAGCCATCTTCAATAGGATGTTCACTATTATCTTTAGTTCTACTGTACATAAATGAACAAAATGTCACATCATAGCCCCTAGAAATTGATGCCATAACACTATAAATTACCCACGATATGTGTTCATTTGAAGTCCTCATCCTATCCCTACCCTACCCTTTAAATCCTCCTCATCCACCTAATCCTACCCCACCCCCACCTCCTCATAATCCTTGCTCCAAGTAACTCCACCCCATCTACCACATGTACTCTTACCTCCACCACCTCCTCTGCCATCTCCACCACCCCCACCATCGCTATCACCTCCAACTCCACCTCTTCTTTGTTCTATCTTAACTTTCTTTCAGAAAAAGTTTTAGCAAAATAAACAAAATAATAGGATATTGTTATAACGAGAGAAATATGCGAAAATTGGGATTTAGTCACTCAGGCCAAAATTGGGGTATTCCCCCTCCTCCCCCAAGGGGTCAGACAGCTACAATACACTACTTTCCTGGAAGAGGAGACTACTCGTGTCAGTAAATATACCCTCCAGATAACATAGCACCTCTCTCCTTCCACCATGGTTTAATTGAAGAGAAATCTTGTGAGATTCTGATCCAGCTAAAAAATTCCCCAAAATTGGTCATTTCCCAAACCTGACACCCTTGAAGCATGCGTGTGCGTATTACCATGGTGGTGATGTCAGGAGATGAAGAGTTACTAGGGGTACTTGAATGTATGTCATGTGACCAGGTCCCTAAAAAATAAGTCCCCCGGGCAGGGTTTCCAACTGAAGTCCCCCTAACCGGGCTAGAAACCCATCTCATATACTACAATAGATATGTGTTTAACCCTTTACCCAACGCAGACGATATCAAAATTTATTATTTTTAATACCATTTTTTTAAATTTTTCAAAAAATTTCAACAAAACCATATCATGTGACCCCTCATTGGAATGAGCTCGACAAGCTCGTTCCAATGAGGGGTCACATGATATGGTTTTGTTGAATTTTTTTGAAAAATAGTATTTTTTCAACTGCTGAATTTGCATATTATGCGAGCGGAAGTGGGCGATTCGTTGGGTAAAGGGTTAAGATGGTAAATGGAAGCTACATGATTTCAAGTTTGCGTTCATCTGAAATAGTGGTGAACAGACTGAGTATATGTAAAGTTATAACATTATCAGACTGTCATAATTATTTTATAGAAGTAAGGCACTGTTTATGCCTTCTGGATTGCAGAAAAGGTCATACACCCCTCTTCTCTTAATTTATAGTTTTTTGTGATGACTCTAGCACCCCTTCTTTGTATGCTAACTATCTTTGTATGCTAACTAGTTTTATGATATCTTGCTTTGTGTATGGGTCCCAGATGATAGCTCTATATTCCATTATTGATCACACAAGTGCAATATAGACTGTTCTTCTACATTCCCTTGGACAGTATGGGAGGTATTCTGCATGGGAATACAAGAGTGGAGTTTGCCTTTTTTACTTACATTGTTGATGTATCCTCTCTAGTTAACTGGTAGAGTGCTGAACTACTTTTGGTCATCAAAATTTGTTCACATATCTTTGCCTTGTTACAATTTATAGGAGAGTGCCAATAGGCACTCTCCCATGAATTGTAACAAAGCAAATCCCAACAGACTGAATAATTTCAAATCAAAGGTGATATGAACAACATCCACAAAATATGAAGCCTTAAAGTTGTGGAACCAATACTTCAGAGTGAAGCCCGAATATGGGCTTCCAGCACTCTAGCAGTTAAGATCTCCCTGTATTTGTAGGCCAAGGTAGGGCTTATATGGAACATGTCCTAGTATATGGCTGTTAGGGGTGTACAATCGATCACGTTTTCCTCCGATGCTCAAAATGAAGCATTTTTTGGCATTAAAGCAAATTCCCAGTCTGATGACCATTTTTCTAGACAAGTCATTTTGTAGTGTGGTATGATCCCGCTTGCTGTTTACTTCCCGGCACAATAGGCAGTTAGTTGTCTGGGTAACAGGATGATATATATCATATATGTTTTATATAGTATACAACATACTATCCAAAAGTCGACCACCGACATACCGTCCAACATATACATATGAGTTTATAATACAGTGATTGTTGGTTGTGCTTAACCCCTATAATAAAGTGTTTTTAATAAAATTTATTTTTTGTGAGCATTGTTGGCTTGTCTGTTCCTTCGATGTTTTGTTTGCAAAATATTTCTAGTACTCTGGACTGTTTTCTTTAACCCTTTACCTAACGTAACGGCCAAAACCGGCCAGCGCTATTCTAAAAAATCGCCAATTAATTTTCATTATTTTTTCATTTTTTGTCTCTAAAACATAGGTTATGACCCCTCACTGGAACAAGCTCTTCGAGCTCGTTCCAATGATGGGTCATAACCTATGTTTTTGAGACAAAAAAAAGAAAATAATAGTTATTCAAGAATTTTTTTTGCAACTGTCGTCTGCTTTTCATGTTAGGTAAAGGGTTAAAACATATGTCTAGTTCATAGTTGTTTGTTTTCTTTGCAATATATTTCTGGTACACTAGACAGTTTTCCAGTACCTTGGATTTCGTATTTGAAGGGTATCTTTAACCCTTTACCTAACATGAAAAGCAGACGACACTTGCAAAAAAAATTCTTGAATAACTAAATTTTTTCATTTTTTGTCTCAAAAACATAGGTTATGACCCCTCGTTGGAACGAGCTCGATGAGCTCGTTCCAACGAGGGGTCATAACCTATGTTTTTGAGACAAAAAATGAAAATATTTTGAAAATTAATTGGCGATTTTTGAGAATAGCGCTGGCAGGTTTGGGTCGTTACGTTGGGTAAAGGGTTAAATGAAATGTTTTTACAAATCATTTCCCTTCTTGAATTCAGCAGAAGGTTTCTTTTTCTTTTTTCTAAAACAACCATCAAAATGCGGTTTCAAGTTCAACAGGCCATAAAATTTGAGAGGAATGATTTCAATGTTCCTCTGGTGGTTATCTAAATGAAAAAAGCAGATGACCGAAAAGTTGTTCATCTGGAACTACAAACAGTTTGTAAAAAAGTTGTGTCTTATCACCTTATTTGATAGCACGGTTTTAAAATGTTCCTGTGGGAAGACCCCTCTCTTCAATGCTCAAACTCCCTAAGACAGCTGCCACTCCCTGTGCTTGCCACAGATGCTTTCGAAATCTGAGAACTGTCATACAGTAGGGCCATCGTGGACGAGTCAAAAATCCATGGTTGTCATTTCCTCCACGCATATAATTCAGTGATGATCCGCCTAGCAAAATTTCCACCAATGAAGCATCGGGATTATCCTGGTGCTTCATTGGTGGAAATTTCACTAGGTGTCACAGCAGATCATCTCCGAAATTATATGCGTGGAAAAATGCCCAACCATAGAGTTTGACCCATCCTCAAATGCTGTATGGTAATCGGCCCTCTTTATTATATCCAGATGAACAGTAAATAGGTTACCTCAGAATTAGAGATTTTATTCTCTGTTTCAGTATTACCATGAATGTTAAAAAATTTATAGTAATTTATATATTTTTTATACTTACCAATGACCCAGACTAAGCTGGTGCTAACTCTTAAATTCTAGGGCCAAACACAAATTTTACCCCCCAATCCCCAAAATTTGCATCTAAAACCGAAAATTATATGTCCTATATGGTCCTCCATACCTTTCCTCCACTGCGCATGCGCAGTGTCAAGGAGGTCTCGAAATTGGCGCCAAAAGTCATTCTTACAAGCAGTGCCTGGAAAAGCGTTATGTACTCAGCGGGGAGGTATGAGTTCCCAACTCATGGGAGGGCCATCCCCGTCTGGGTCATTGGTAAGTATAAAAAATATATAAATTACTATAAATTTTTTAACATCTTTATACTGTACCAATGACCCAGACTTAGCTGAATAGTAAAAAGGTTGGAGGGCCTAGGACATAAAGCAATCCAATAACTCAACTATATATATACAGAATTATCCCCTCAGGAGAAAGGAGAAATAGGCTTTACATGTATCTTTCTATTCTGCATCAAAACGAGAAAGACACAACACCATTCTGTACTTGAGCATAATAACATCACAGATGTCTATCAACCTCCAGTATAATCCATTACGGTAATTATTTTTAAAGGAAAGCCGCTAAATAAAGTAGTCCAGATGAATGAGACTCTTATATTCATTAAAAGTGACCGATAATTGTATATTAACGTCTGCATGATATGTGACATATACAAATACTACACACCAAGGTACACTTAAAAATATTACATGGATGAGTAAAAAACATCTTTAAAAATCATCCCAGTACCGACTAGAATTACTGACTCTAGGGGAGGTATTCTCTTGCTTTTCACTATAAAGCAGGTGACCTAAGGGAACACCCCCCCCCCCCACCCTTCCCCTTGCCCTGGGTGAAATATCCCAGAGCGAAGAGGGCGGCAGCACAGAGTCACTGCCGGAACCAAAAGCCTACACAACTATAGTTGCAACTGTTTAGTGGACGACATTCTGAGCAACAGATAACGAACCTAAACAATGCCGGTCTCTAGAAATGGACTCAATATTTCTGAGGTATAAATTCGTGCAAGTGAAAGGCTAAAACCAATATGCAGCCGTCATTAGAACTGTAATAGCAACGCTATTAGCATAAGCCTCTGAAGTAGAAAGAACTCTTACTTCAAGAGCTAAAATCTTAATCGCAGACTGCTGTGTTGAAGATATTATCATAAGCAGTACTGAAAGCTAATAGAATCCATCTAGCTATAGAATGGACCGAAATGTGGAGGAAGCTTCCACAGCATAAGCCACAACAGACACCTGAATAGATTAATGCACGGTCTTTGTGGAGACTGAGGTGCTACCAACAGAACTGCATTGAGATTATTTAACTTAAGCAATATCTGCTGAATCAACAGCGCTGGAGGAGACCCATATCCTATTATCCCGTCTCACGAGATGGATAGAGCGTCAACTGCAAACGCTCGAGGATCTGAACATGTTGACACATACACTGACTTGCAACTGATTGTTGAGATGTGTCGCAAAAAAGTCCATCATTGGCCGCTCTCATAGGTAGCAAATCTGATATAAATACTCGTTGTTAAAAGTCCATTTGACTGCAACAAGCGGCCATTTCGTGAAAGGGAGTCTGTTAATACGTTCAGACAACCCGGAATACGAATGTTCTAGTACCAACAGAAGGATTCATTCCGTTATAGTGAATAACAGAATGGAATGAGTACCTCCCTAGTTCCGAAAATACGCTTATATCGTCGAATTGTCGGACAGAATTGCCTGTGGGCATCTGGATAACATTCATGCAATGACGTAACGCAAGCCAAAATAACATCAATTCCTGATGTTTATGTGCTTGATTAGGAACTACAGATCCCAAAGACCCTGGCACTTAAAAAACGTTGGGCTCAATGTTGGGGTCCCAACCTATTTAACTGGCATCCGTCAAAACTGTAAAACTCGGATCTGGCAATTGCAGTGGAAGTTATTTCCCTGAATAAACCACTGAATATCTGCCCAAGTCTGAATCTGTTTCACTTGACTTACAAGAGGATGTACGTAATGAGCAAAAGAATCTTCACCCTCCAACTCTGTTCTTTTTGAGTCAAAAAGATTTGGAGAGGACAAGTGCGTAGCCGCCCCATTGGAATAAAATCCGCGGCAGTTCCACACAACCCTATCAGTCTGATGAATTCTCTCGCTGTAACTTTGTCTGAGTAAAGACAATAGCGAGCGTAACAACTGATTAATTTCGCTCTGGTTAACGGCAGACGAACGAGATTGTTGTGTGTCTCGAAGCTCATTCCCAAGTGGGTGAATGACTTGGGCGGCACCAGATCCGACTTCTCCTCGTTTATTATAAAACCGAGACGTCGGAGTAATAGAAGCAGATTCTGCACATTGTTCTGAAGTGTTAACTCGTTGCCGTACCTCTGAAGAATGTCGTCCAGGTAGGCCGACGTTACCGCAGACGAATGAGCTCGGAAATGCATCATTACCGAGTTCATTATTCGAGTGAAAGCCCAGGGCGCTAGGTTCAAACCGAAGCACATCGCTCGGAACTGAAATACAACTTCTAGGACTGCGAAGCGTAGATACTTTCTGAATGTCGGATGTACCATGACGTGAAGGTACGCATCCTTGAGATCTATGCTTGTAGCATAGTCGTTCACCCGAATACTCGCTCTGACTGATCGAATTGTCTCCATATAGAACTTCGGAGCGACGATCAGCTTGTTTATCCAGCTCAGATCTATGACTGGACGGAACGAGCCGCCTGGTTTCGGAACCAGAAACAGATGGCTGTAGAAAACCGGTGATTTCTGGTCTTCTACGACCTCTACCGCGTTCTTCTCCAGAAGAGACTGAACTTCTGATAGAAGAGCGTCTCTTTTCTGCAGATTTGACGGAAGCATAGTCCATTTTGGACTTCGAGTTAATGGAGGCTTTCGTTTGAAGGATATTCTTAGTCCTTCCGAAATTACCCCTCGAACCCAGGGGTCGTCCGTAATTGACGCCCAATTGTTTATAAAACTTGACAATCTTCCGCCTACCGGAACACGATAGAGGTTCATACCATCACCTCCTGGACCTGCAAGGCTTGCGGAAGGAGAAACTACGTCCTCCACGACCCGCACCTCAACCCGTCGACCTAGGGACGTCTGACCGGTTATCCCAGCCAGAATAACGTCCCCCACGTGAGTCACTGCCTTGACGGTCTCTAGAATAAGACCTAGAGGATGCATAGGAACCTCTATAGGAACTTCTCTTGGGCGTACTTGTCCCAGAAGTGTCTGTCTTACTCTTTTCTGCTGTATCCGACTTTTTAGAAGCGGATTTGAATAGCAGAGAATCCGAAGCTTTCTTAGTTATCTGATCATAGATTGCTGAAAGCTTGCCGTCGAAGAGAAGCTCTCCGGAGACCGAAGCGACTCTGAGAGAGTTCTTCACCTTACCATCCACACGCGTGGATGTAGCTAGGGCTGCGTCACGTCTAACCAACTCCAGGTTTGCCACTGAAAGGGCGGAGTTATACGTGGAATAAGCTACTGCCCTTGAAAGAAGTCTTAATGAGGATTGTATATCCTGGAATTCTTTCCCTTGAAGACGCAGTGATAACGCCTTAGTAAGGTGATCTGCGTACGATAATGCGTCTAAGATAACTCTATTAGACATTATTGTCGTTTCCAACATCGCGGTTGAAATTAACATAGACGACGGTATAGATCATTCTAGATCTTCGGCCTGATCGTCTAGATGCAGAGGAACTCTCGGTATGCCCTGTCCTACCGTTTCGAAATTATTCCTTGAATTGATGAAAGGCAGATGTAGAGCATTCGCCGATAAGAAACCTGACTTGCTCATTTTGGTAGCAAGCTTATATATAGCGTCCTACAATAGTTCAAATGTTCTTGTGACATTATTGGACTGTGTCGGAAACTCAGGGACGATGTCCCTAAACCGATAAAATTATTCCGTGTCCAGTGACGCTAACAGTTTCTTATCCGGCATCGCAGCCTTTTGGTCCGACAGAACAACTTCTGAAAGATAATGCCGGATGATATCTACGGCAACTTTATGTTGTTCCGAAAGGGAAAAAACCAACTCCTCGGTATCCCTTTGCCATCCTGTCGGACCACTTGAAATTCTCGGTCGTCCATACCTGATGCTTCAGCGGAGCGTACCGACCCAGCATCGTCGGATAAATCCTGATCCGACAGAGATTCTGTCATCTGCTGGGATGCTGCGATAATTTGTGCTATTTGTAATAGCACGTCCGTTACGGAGACCTGTGGAGCAGCGGTCTTACGTTACTTAGCCGCTGAAAGCTTCCTGGACGTTAGCTCCTGCATATTTCTTATGCGAACGTCCGGAGTCTATAGGCCTCGTATTCCTGACTACCGGATGGCGTGACCTGGTCGCCGTGAAATCCTTGGTCGGTGAGACTGGCTAGATAACAGTGGTCACGTAGTCAAGGTGCGGTCGTGTGCGCTGCCGTGAGGATGAGGAAGCCATTAGAGCAGTCTCTCCGGACTGTCTATATAACGGAGCGTCCCGAGCAGTGGACGTATGGTCCGAATGAGAAACATTTGTACCACAACATCCGTTCTCAGATGTTGTTGTACGAGAGAGGGACCTCTCTCACTCGCAGCCCGGGTGGACCCGGACGAGCTAGGAACCAGACTTAAAGGCTTCCTCCGTACCCTCCTCGTATCCATCTTCACTGGGTGTGCACGTAGTATATTTTATAGTGCTCGCATCACCCAAATCTCCTTCCTGGACTGCAACGGACGAACCCGGTTACCGAACCATTCGATGAATGGTCACTACACCGGGCGAGCTAGCGGACGCCAAAGCAGTCGATCCTACTTGGGACCTCATAGGCAATTGACGTAATATCATGAGCACTTATCCGCTAGCTCTTCATTTGACTGTGACAACGGAAGCACACTTTTTGAAGACATCACAGAAAATCACCGCATTCTTATTCCTGAATGAGGCCTGTGGAGCCGTGACTTACATAATATCCAGCTCCAGGGACAGTCATTCCTGCATTTATATAATATGCGAACGTCCCATCAGGAAAGACCTCATATCCTTGGCTAACAGATGAAGTAACCTGGTCGACAATATTCCCTGGTCGGCAAAGCAGGAGCTCTAGGAACGTTCATTCCTGCATTTATATAATATGCGAACATCCCCTGAAACTCTGTGGTCACAAGCCAAGGTGCGGTGGTGTGTGTTGACATGAGGACGAGGAAGCCCATAACACAGCCAGTTCGGACTGTGTATGTGATGGAACGTCCCGAACAGGAGGATTGGACGTATGTTCCGACTAACAAACAAACATACAACAACATTGCGGCTCAAATATAGTTGTAAGAGAGAGGGGGCCTCTCTCGCTCGCGGTCCGGATAGACCTGGACGAGCTAGCTACTAGACTGACAGGCTTCCTCCGTACTATCCTCGGATCCGTCGTTGCTGGGTGTGCATGTTCCAAGTTTATAGTGCTCGCATCACCCACACTGTTTCCCAGAATCGTAACGGACAAACCCGGCTGCCGAGCCATTCGATGAATGGTCGCTACACCAGGCGGACTAGCGGACGATCAATGCCTCCGATCCTACTGGGGACCTCTTCGGCAATTGTCGTATTACCCTGAGCACTTAGCCGCTAGCCCTAACACTGCAACGACGGAGACACACTTGTTGAAGACGTCATGAAAACATCACTCTGAATTCTGAAAAATAAAATGATAATATAGAGTGACCCTATGGAGAGAGGACCGGAATGGACCCCTCCCCGCAAACACAATATCGTGACACATGCCTCCAATGTTGTCATTTCAATCAACACACACAGAGCAGGAATTAGTGCAAATACATTGAACCTGAGAATTAGAGGAAGATATCCTCGCATTATAAATAAAAAATATTTTTTCATCAATAAAAAATACACAGTCATATTAGTCGCACTATCCCTTGAAATAAAGATACATAATATAACATAATCCATTATAATCTTTGAAAGAAAATAATTTTCAAAAAAAAATTTTTTGAAAAAATTTTTCAGAAGAGCCCAAGTTCCCAATGGGAACACTGAGCCCAAATGGATCCCAAAAAAGCCTAAGTGTGGACAACATTTTTTAAAACATTTCAAAAAATTAATGCAACACTTACATACAATATTAATGTATCTTGCTATGTCTAAACTAATGTAAAGACAAGAAATCACTATCAGCAGTAACCGTTGTCAATGTAAACAAGAAGTTGTACAAAAACCGGAAACATGACTCCAGGCACTGATAAACATGGCCCGAAATCAGTTACCAATTTAAACACTATCTGATGCAAAACAGAGATTTCCATAGAAGAAACTGCAGAACATCAGATGGTAGATGCAGATCACAATGCCTAAACACCTAAGGGTGAGGACGTCAACATGGGGAAAAGAACAGAAATTCATTCTGTTACGAAGCCAAAACTCCCAAGAAATTTTAGTAATAATTACTACAGAAAATATGCCAAAAGCATGGGAGAATAGCAAGGGGGGAATAAAGGAGAGGGAGAGAGGCAACACTGATCAAGCAGTGGAACTTTCATAGCAAGAATGATAACAACAGGCTCATGCCTCGAAATTAGGGAATGTAACATAATTTCAAAAAAAATTTTAAGTTACAGCCCTGATTATTTCCTGCCACTGAATTTTTCTTTCATCCTTCTATTTCCTCTTTAGATCCACCATTTCTCTCATATTTATGTGTCTGGCATCATTTAAACTGAGATTTACAAGCACAAATATCAGTCAGATGTGAACTGATGAAGGGCCAAACAAAGAATGACTTTTGGCGCCAATTTTGAGACCTCCTTGACACTGCGCATGCACAGTGGAGGAAAGATATGGAGGACCATATAGGACATGTAATTTTCGGTTTTAGATGCAAATTTTGGGGATTGGGGGGTAAAATTTGTGTTTGGCCCTAGAATTTAAGAGTTAGCACCAGCTAAGTCTGGGTCATTGGTACAGTATAAAAATATCCCCACGTCTCCAAGTAAAACACAGAGCAGAATTCTTGCAGTTATACACAATTCCTTGTCACCTTCCAGTTCGTGTTTCTCGGGGGTCTGACCCTAGTACCCTACTTCCAATGCACACACCCAAATTAAATAAGATTATTGGCTCGCATTTCCGACTGTCAAGGATTCATAAGCAAATAAAGTTATTCGGGTTGCAAGGGATTTCAAATCCTACATCATCCCTGTGCACATTTGGTGCACTGAAACATTTCATTCATTCATTCATTCACCTTCCAGTCTGAGGTTCCCGGGGGTCTGACCCCAGTACCCTACTACCAGTGTGCACACTCAAATCAAATAAGATTATTAGCTCGGACTTCCGACTGTCGCAGATTCATAAGCAAATTAAGTTATTCGGGTCGCAAGGAATTTCAAATCCCACATCGTCCCTGTGCACATTTGACGCACTGAAACTTTTTATTCATTCAAACCTGAAATGGTTTCAGTATTACCATAAATATCCCCACGTTTCTAAGTAAAACGCAGAGCAGAATTCTTGTAGTTACGCACAATTCCTAGTCACCTTCCTGTTCAAGGTTCTTGGGGGACTGATCCCAGCAGTACCCTACTACCAGTAAGAACACTCAATCAAATAAGATTATGGCCCCTCGCTTCTGGCTGTCCTGGATTCATAAGCAAATAAAGTTATTCGGGTCGCAAGGGATTTTAAATCTTGTGTTGACCCGGTATGCCTTTGGCGTGCTGAAACTTTTTATTCAAACTGAATAGAAATTAATTTTCGACTTCAGAATTAGAACATATATTTTTATACCACTTAATACAGAAAAATAATGAAAAGACAGCAGTGCAACAAGTATTCGTATAGTTACTTAAGTTATCTTCCAGTCCTGCTGTTAAAAATACTTTCAGATTAACTACAAATGGTGGGCCATTATTTAGCACCCAAAACTATCTGAAGCCCATGGAAACCTGTTTGTCAAGTTGAGTGGAGGGAGGGGCGGGGTGGTATGTGAATTGTCTTCTTTTTTATTACTGGTATTTCCAACTCTGTTCGTTTTCTTTTCAGAACCATAACCCAACCATGCATGCATAGCATGTTCAAGACAAGTGAGACCAAGGCAACAAGCCCTTCTGTGTGAAGGCTACAATAGCTGGCAACATCGTAACTGTGGAATTGGTGTCAGTCAGCAAGATTATACAAACGCCATCAATAGAGAAACTGACATTTCATGGGCATGCCAAGACTTCGAGGTGGCACATCCTTCTCATCCCTCTACTCTGCATTTTTCTGCTCTGCCTCTGGAGTATACCCCATCTCTTGTCTGTATTTGATGCTCTGTCTCTTGGGTCTAACCCTACATAATTGAAGTGTCTTCAGAATGGAGCATGGAGGTTTTTCGGATCGTTTTTTGCCGCAAACTGAAAAACAGAACTGACAGGAGCCAAAAAAACGTCCACATGGTTTTTGCACACTTTGACATTAAACTTTGAAATTTACATCAACCCTCTTGTCATCTAATTTTGAAAATGGCAGCAAACGTCAGCAGTATGGGCAAATCCCAAAGCGATTAGTTCTGTATATATTCGTGTATAAGTCGCTCCCACATTTACGTCGCACCCAATATTTTCAGTCAAAATACCTATTAAATGCACGATATAAAATAATAATAAAAATTATACAGTGTTATTATTACTTTGACCATTTATTCCCCATGTGATACTCTTTGATGCCGTAAATCCATTATATTTTGCGCATAACAGCATGAGGGAAAGTACTTCGAAAGGAGGCGAGAGGTCCAGTAAGGGATCGAGGAACAGGACAGTGAATGGAGTCACTGTATTATGGTGATGTTAAACATAACAGAAAAGTTACAAGCCCAAATTATTTATTCTATCAAAATTAAAACTGAACACAAAATAACAAAACAGGTATTTAATGTATAACAGGATTTCGATTGGGGGGGGGGGGGGGGGGGGGGGGTTGCTAAGTAAGATGTGGGGGTCCAAGGTTGAAATGCCTTTGGCATCCCCCGAATGCCTGAGCTTGGGGCGGGTATGGGAGGGTTTGTCCCCACACCCATTGGTTTGGGATCTGGGGGCCCTGCCTCATGAAAAAAAATTCATATTTGGATAATTTGGACGCCATGGGAGAGATATCTGAGCGTTTCTACAATGCCTGACGTGGTCTTGTGTCAGATAGCAATTGGAAGTTTGGTTTTGTCAACTTTTGGGGGCAAAAGGGAAAGGTGGGGGTGGGGAGGGGGCTAGCACCCCCCTTCCCCCTATGGTGCTGCCACTGAAGTATAGCATTTATCAAATATAGCATATACAACAAGAACATAAACAAAAGACATAAATTACCCCAAATTCATATTAACACTTCGTCAATTGATTGCTAGATGTGTTCTTTGTCATAGTACAGCCCGTAGGAAATTGCACACTTTAAATAGCTCTCAGGTGATGTTTCTATGGTCTTTTCTAGTAAGACGATAGTGATTTAGATTAATTGAATGGCCTGGAAATAATACCAAAAAAACGAATCGAAACCGAGGTTTCAAAATATGAAAGTGTCAATGACACTGTAGATCAACTTGTGTAAGACATGTACTTGTGTAGTATGCGACACATCAATGACAGACATCTAGGTAATGACCTGATAACAAAGGTACAAGTAAAGTATTGTAAAGGTCTGTACATAAATACTGACCATAGCCTGTAACAAATGTACAGGTAAAGTATTGTAAAGGTGGGTGACAGTTAGATGCCTCTCGTCAGAGCCGTATTGAAATGTGCACTTACTGTGTATAAGCAGCATTGAATAAATCAAAGTTTGTCTAACTGGCCGCCGCCAACCATCTTGAAATTTCGGACCGCACCCGAAAACACTCATTCTCATCCCAAGGTGATAACAAAGGTACCCAAGAAGTTTCGTGAAGATCAGTTCATAAATACAGCCTCTAGTCAGAGTCGTATTGACATGTGTATTAACTGTGTGTAAGTAGCACTGAATAAATCAAAGTTCATCTAATTTGCATAATTTCTGCACGAGAAAAAAACATGTATTATATGTGATGTATTCCATATTACTAAACATTCATACAAAAATTACTCAAATCAGAACTTTCATACAAAGTTCTGTACAAAAAACTGATTGCACTACTTTCGGTACAAAATGGCTGCCAGCAGCCATCTTGAATTTCGGACCGCACCCCAAAACACTCGTTCTCGTCCCAAGGTGATAACAAAGGTACCCACGAAGTTTCGTGAAGATCGGTTCATAAATACGATCCCTAGCCCGAGCCGTATTGACATGTGTACTTACTGTGTTCAAGTAGCACTGAATAAATCAAAGTTCACCTAATTTGCATAATTTCCACACGAGAAAAAACCCTGTATTATATGTGATGTATTCCATGTTACTAAACATTCATACAAACATTTATTCAAATCAGAACTTTCACACAGAAGTTCTGTACAAAAAACTGATTGCACTAATTTTGGTACAAAATGGCTGCTGGTGGCCATCTTGAATTTCAGACTGCACCCAAAAACACTTGTTCTCGTCCCATGGTGACAACAAAGGTACCGTAAACCGGGGTGTATAGGGACACTTTTGAACATTTATATACTTTTAAACTACGTTAGGATACAAAATTTGGGGTTTTCCTAATACTGAACTATGACCCCGATGTGATACTTGAGATCCATCAATAGTTTTAGTTTCTGTTGATTATTTAAGTATATATTTTTTTTAATAAACAGCTGTCCCTATTCACCCCTCGTTGTGGGGTGAATAGGGACAGTCTGCCAATCATATAGCTGTCTCTTTTCTACCCTTGCTTGGGGATAATAGGGACTTTTTACAGGTTTTTAAAAAACAAATTGAACAATGATAAGGCAAAATGAACTGATATTTTGGCAGACTAGATTCACAATAAGTCAACATTGAGCAAGGAGGGGGGCTTGGATTGGTACATCCTTTAGTGTTTCAGACAGATTGTCAAAATAGTCGTTAACTGTCTCTGGTGAAACCCCGGCCCTTGACCGTTTTATGTTCTGGCACATTCTTTGTGCTATTTCATCTTTATTCCTTTTCAGGAATGAACGCACCCAATCCCAACTCGGCATATTGTTTTTCAATTTTTTTGATGTTATGCCACGCCGATCCAGATAGCCTTTCACAATTATTCTGATGTCATACTGATCCATAGGATAGCCCCACTCTGCTTAAGTCTTCAACCTCTTAACTAAGTGATCTTCAGTAGATTTATCCAGTTCAGTCTGCCCACCCTGTTTTCGAGTCTCAGAACATTTTTTATGTCTGTATAGAACAGTTTTGGGGATATTAAACCTTTTCTCGGCCTTTCGAAATGACATACCCCCCTTCACAACAGCTAATGCAGCATTCAAAGCATCTTTGTCGTGCTTACGATAGATTTTTCCACCCAGCTTTGGTTTATAGTTTCGCGGCATGTCTGTCCCTATTCACCCCTCGAAAACTTTAACAAACACTTGAAAAATAGAAAAAACTCATATTAGAACAACGTAATGCAGGAATTCATTGATATCGGAAATTTACCTTTGTGACACCTGGGGTTGAAGTATCAAATGTTGCAGGAGCCCATATCTGCTATACTTAGCTCTGGACATACAAAGTTTTCGCCCCTTCCAAAATTTTTCAGAAATTACGTCCCTTGTTCTTGGCTCTATCACTACACTTGATATGTGTCAAAACTATTATTCTATCTTGATGAGTTTTCTTCAGTCATAGACCCATCCGTAAATAATACATAAAGAATAAAAAATATATATCTAGGCATGTTTACAAAACATGAAACAACTTTTCAGTTTACTGTCCCTACTCACACCGCAGTCCCTATACACCCCGGTTTACGGTATATAACAACATGGGGAATAATAATATAAAGTTTTAAGAACTGGTCAAAATACCACATATGGAAAACACAAATCTAAACATGCAATTTCAACTTGCGTCTCAAGAGAAATTACAATGATATCAAAGAAAAAAGCTCAAAAATTATCAGAAGGAAATTTTTAATGTATGGGAAGATTATCGTGAAAAGCAAATAACTCCTCGCAGTCTTTTACAGCTGGTACCTGCCCATTATGAGCGACCAGAGAGGGAGTCAAGGACTACTAATAATACTGAGGGCTGTTGATCATTTCAAGGGAGCCGCTAATGGACTGTAATGCCCAACAAAGTCATGTTATTTCTATTATTACCAATTCTGATATTTTTTATACTAATTTTTATTTTCAATAAACGCATGTGTCATCTATTAGTATTGGATTAACAGCAAAATATTGCTGTATAAGTGGGTTTTTTTACTGTAAAGTGTATTTTTTAGCTCAACTTTGGCAAAGCCAAATTTGCGCTTATGACATGGCCAGTCGTCCGTCTGTCCATCAACAATTCAATACGGCTCGGGCTAGAGGCCGTATTTATGAACCGATCTTTACGAAACTTCTTGGGTACCTTTGTTATGACTGTGGGACGGGAATGAGTGTTTTTGGGTCCGGTCCGAAATTCAAGATGGCTGCCAGCTGCCATTTTGTACCGACGATGCAGAAATCTGTTTTTTGCACAGAACTTCCATATGAAAGCGCTGATTTGAATAATTTTTTGTATGAATGTTTAGTACCAAGGGATACATCACATATAATACAGGTTTTTTTCTCGTACGTAAATTATGCAAATTAGACTAACTTTGATGTATTTAGTGTTACTTTCACAGGCCTTTGCGGGAATATTTTGTGGAGGAGCAAAAAATAGCGCTTGTTATTTTGCACCCAGAGGCGCAATCGCGCTTCCAAAAAAACTTGCTATGAGCCATGAAGCATGAATTGATAATTGTGATTTAGTTTGCTTAATACTCCCAAACTGGACGGAATAAAAAATTAGGCGTTATTGCTTCAACCAGTCTGCTTGGGGTGGACACACACGTGCAACACTAGAGTCCCGAAAATTGGGTGATTCTGATAACTTGGCATAAATAAACGTTGGTATACCTTGACCTCGTACCAGTAGGCAGAACAGTAATGGATCGGGGGGTTGTTTGTCTATGTGAAATAATACGTCCTCAAATTTCACGTTTCATTCGTGAATTTGAAATATAAAATATATCGAGTCTTTTTTGTGGAAGAATTCAACAACGTGGTTCAGAAAGTTGACATTTCAATTTTCCAACACAACCATGTGACAGGGAATTGTTTCAGTTTCTATTGACTGTCCAATCAGATAACCCAAAGCTCAGTGTGCTATGACGCAAACACATTCAGTGTCCTGATTAGCTGAGATATTATAATTTTAGGAGAACTGGATATAATTTATGCGATGTTGAATGAAATAGTTCTCAAAGG
Source organism: Pictodentalium vernedei (assembly GCA_031216915.1). Taxonomy (NCBI): domain Eukaryota; kingdom Metazoa; phylum Mollusca; class Scaphopoda; order Dentaliida; family Dentaliidae; genus Pictodentalium; species Pictodentalium vernedei. The sequence continues at coordinate 161,807,669 of CM062293.1, forward strand.
AAAATTTCAACAAGAATATCAATACGCAAATCGGATTTATCTCACATGGTGTTATGGAAATCGCAAGCACAATTTGACTCGATTATAATTATTATCAACATGTAAAATACCAGGTTTGGGGGTTATTTCATGTATTTAAGCATCAGATTACATATCATTATGACAAACATGAGTTATGACAGTGAATTTCTTTTATACACAAAGCGAGTTGAGCAATCTGAAAATACTGGTCGGGTCCCGACCATTACATTCTGATTGCTCAACTAACACAAAGCGCGCACAGGGGCATGATTTTTAACGCTCCTGGTGTACAATTTAGAGGCGCGATGAAGCGTGATCGCGCTTCTTTCCCGCAAAGGTCTGCTTTCAGCACTGTCAGTGCAAATGCCAATATGGCTCAGGCTAGAGGCCGCATTTATGAACTGATCTTTACGAAACTTCTTGGGTACCTTTGGTATCACCATGGGACGAGAACGAGTGTTTTTGGGTGCGGTCCGAAATTCAAGATGGCTGCTGGCAGCCATTTTGTTCAAAATTAGGGGCAATCAGATTTTTGCGCAGAACTTCCACATGAAAGCTCTGATTTGAATAATTGTTTGTGTGAATGTTTAGTACCATGGGATACATCACATATAATACGGCTTTTTTTCTCATGCAGAAATTATGCAAATTAGATGAACTTTGATTTTTTCAGTGCTACTTACACACAGTAAGTACACGTCAATACGGCTCGGGCTAGAGGCTGTATTTATCAACCGATCTTCACGAAACTTCTTGGGTACCTCTGCTATCACCTTGGGATGATAACGAGTGTGTCTGAGTGCGGTCCGAAATTCAAGATGACTGCCAGTGGCCATTTTATACCAAAATTAGGCCTAATCAGTTTTTTGTACACAACTTCTATACGGCTCAGGCTGGAGGCAGTATTTATGAACCGATCTTTACGAAACGTCTTGGGTAACTTTGTTACCACCGTGGGATGAGAACGGGTGTTTTTGGGTGTGGTCTGAAATTCAACATGGCCACCAGCAGCCATTTTGTACCAAAATTAGTGCAATCAGTCTTTTGTACAGAACTTCTGCATGATAGTTCTGATTTGAATAAATTTTTGTATGAATGTTTAGTAAAATAGAATACATAACATACAGTACAGGTTTTTTTCTCGTGCAGAAATTATGCAAATTAGATGAATTTTGATTTATTTAGTGCTACTTATACACTGTAAGTGCACATGTCAATACGGCTCGGGCTAGAGGCTGTATTTATCAACCGATCTTCACGAAACTTCTTGGGTACCTTTGTTATCACCTTGGGACGAGAACGAGTGTTTCTGAGTGTGGTCCAAAAATTCAAGATGGCTGCCAGTGGCCATTTTGTACCGAAATTAGGTCCAATCAGTTTTTTGTCACAACTTCTATACAGCTCGTATTTATGAACTGATCTTCACGAAACTTCTTGGGTACTTTTGTTTTCACCTTGGGACAGGAATGAGTGTGTTTTGGGGTGCCTTTGTTATCACTGTGCTATGAAAATAAATATTTTGGGGTTCAGTCAGACCCACTCTGGGACTCAAAAGATTTCTTTTCTAGTTTAGCATCTGATTGTCATCCACCTTTACAATACTTTACCTATACATTTGTTACAGGCTATGGTCAGTATTTATGTCATTGACACTTTCATTTTTATTTCTTGTACAATGCAATATAGATTTGTTTTTAATAAAAATATTAGTGTTCAACCAGTAATCGGAATCGGCCACCCCAATCGGCCAATTGTGGGTAATCAAGCCTTCCCAAATTTAAATTTAAGGTAACCCATTTAACGGGTTACCTTAAATTTTTTTAGGTAACCCATTACATATAAGGTAACCCATTTCATCGACATACTAATAATGCCAACCAAATAAAGATTAAGTACATAATTTAAATTAAAACGTTTTCCATCATCATCAACCTCAAAACTAAAATCAGTTGAATTTGGCCACTTTTTGAATGTCACGCCTACAGACTCGGTCGTTTGTTTCACTTTTAATTTTCTTAACATGGTTTGTATGCAAGAATTTCATGCACCAAAAATTGTGTGTTTTACACTTTTACTGTCATTCATTCAATAGAATGCTGAAACATGGAGCGCTACTCTCACCAATTCAAAAGTACACGTGTAACTGTGTTTGTTCTGGTTAATTAACATAATTTTAATATTCATGCGATTTTTGTGTCACTTTTGCGATAATATTTATAAAAATAGTAAAATATTTAAAGTGTTTTTCGCAAGGGAAACTATACTTATATTCTTTTATTTAGAAAATGCTAAAACATTAGTTTGACGTTGGAAATTTATTGCGAAAATGAAAGGTCAACATCGAGCATGGCATTGAAGACATTTGCGCACGATCTCTGCGCAGTTATTTTTAACATCCGCAAGGTAAACACAGAATCACTGGTAAGGCTTCCACGTGTAAACTTGAACGTTTCGTTTATGGGCATTAAACGTTTACAGTTCTGGTAAACGTGTACACGGAATGAAGTTTTAATAGAGTAATTTCAAAATTGCAGATTAATGCAGAAAGTCAAAGAAACAAAAAAAAAATTTCCAACTTTGCAATGCAATATTTTGATAATGCTTCAGAAAAACTGTGTGCTGGTTCCGTCTGGCGCCGCCGCCACAGTAACCGAACAAAATCATCTTCAAATCATGTGATATCATATGTGACACAGTCACGTGAGCCGCATGGCACGTGCTTATCTTTGGTGTTTCCTTCGAAACATGTGTGGGATGTTTTAGTTTATTCGGATTTACATGTATATTCCCAAAGTCATACACAATTGTTCTCGATGATTTCGTTCACCTGACATGGATTATTAATTTATTATTCACACATGGGATGATCTTAGGATCAATTTATGGAGTTTGACAGACAGACTGGCACTTGCGGTGTTTGAAAATTTGGATTCCCCTGCATGGTTTGTAGACTTTGTTTATTTTTGCGACATTGCATTCCACTCTCAAGTCCGGTATTGTCACTATTGTGTGCCATGGCAACACGCTCCAACATTACTGTTTGAAAAAAACAAGGAATTTCACCCCGAACCCACCAGAATGAGCTCAGTGACCCCCATAAATTTCAAAATTTACCTGGGGGAGAATCCCCCAGACCCCCCCCCCCCCCCTCCCACAGACTGAGCGACTTTGCCTTCGGCATCTGCATGCTGTGATCGTTCGTCTACGTAGTTTTTGGACAAACTGTAAATAGTCTGTCTCAATAACATAAAATGTATGCCCTGTACGCAAGATATGATGAACTTATTGACATACTGTGTAGTGTGTATTATTACACACTTCTATCAAATATTGACTACTTGCATTGTTAGTACGTGTAAACGTTTACGTTTCGTTTACAGACAGTCGTTTAAACGTTTACAATTTTGTCTAAACGTGGAAGCCTTAATCACTGGTCACTGGTCTATAAATAAATTTAGCTCAGTGCATAGAATCAACTATGACAGAATGAATTCGGAATTTCCGATGACAGAATAAAATCGCAATGATCTGAGCATGATTTTTCGGTATCACTTTTATTTGTTTGGTTTACATGCTAAATTTGGGAGAACGGAAAAATGGCTCGCCTTAAAAGAATTTAGGTAACCTTTGGGCGAACAAAACGACCATTCGCCCAATTCGGGAAGGCCTGGGTAATCAGATGAAAACAGCCTCGACTCCTGGAACATCGGTTCAACCAATTGCTGCCAAGCATTTTTTTATGATCATTCATTAACCACATCTTATTATCTTCTGCAATTGTTCAATTGTTAATGTAAAATTATGTCAAAGTTGAAAAACCACTACAATGTGTATTCTTAATTTCTCTAGATGCCTATTTATGGGATATACAAGTTAAATAACATGTAAAGCTTACAATTGACCACACTTTCGGCAATCACCAGTTCATATGGGAAAAGTGAAGGTTGCACTCCATTGACTCAGGTGGTAGAAAAAAATACCAGTTACGTGCACTTGGGTGGTAAACGTGGCTCTGAGAGTGAGAGCCATGGTTACCACCCAAGTGTTCGCAACTGGTAATTTTACTGGACCTGGGTCAATGGAGTTAACACTGTGATATATGTTCAATTTAATGTACTTCTTTCAAGTCTCGACTTATCTAGTAGTGAAAGGACTGTAAACCTGTAAAATAAGTTCAATTTAATGTAGTTCTTTCGATCCTCGACTTGTCTAGTCGTACATGGTATTACAATTGTAATCGGCTGATTGTGAGCTCAAATAACCTGTAATCGGTCAGCAGCCATTTTGTGTAACTGATTGAACACTAAAAAGTATCAGTTCTACTTAAGGTGCTATATAAGAGAATTTTGTTTATTTTAAAATTCACACCTCTGATGTTCCTTAAATTCAAATTAAATGTATGCAAATTACACTTTAAAATGAAGGTTTCGATGTACATGTATAGAACACAAAACACATATGTAATCAACTCATAGTCGGCTACCGTAATATTTCCGGAGAACAACTTGTGGCCAAAAGTATTGTATCGTGAGAAGATGTATCATTGCAGCCCTACAATGGTTACAGTACTAGTCTTAGTCTAATGACATAAATTCATAATCTCATCGAGTCATTCTGTCAGGAACCTTTTATTATGGTTGCTATCAATTACGAGAGTTGAAATCATATATAATAATAATTTTGTATTCTATACACCTCAGCCTTCATTTTGATGAATAATTTGTTGATATTTATTTGAGGTGGTCGGGTGGTCATTGATGGGTGTTTTTCCCGGTAGTTCTTTGGGGTAAATAGTCCCACCCACCGATCACAAAATGGTAATCAAGTTACCTAGCAGAGCACTCTGAGTTGTCAACACAGCCACTTTCTGTGGGAGATCATGTAAATCATTATCTCTGAATATGTTATGTTTATAAAATGCTTTGGACTCCTCTGCCGCTTTTGATTTCAAGTTATCATAGGTTTCTGAAAATTTGGCCGCAGAATCAGCCATCGCGACCGAAAACTCAAGGACGAATTAGTGCTTGAAGGTCAACCAAAACGTGAATAAGGAGATAGACGTGGGTGTAGAAAAATTTCAGTCACCAATGACATAAGTTTTGAAAGGTTCAGTCCTTTCATCACAAAACATACTTCTATCGAATCCTGGTCGATTTTAACCACTGCCTATTTGCACCGGTCGATTTGCACCATACCGACGGTTGAATTGCACCATTAGAAAAGTCTATTTGCACCATCAAAAAAGTCGATTTGCACCATAAAAACGGTCAAACCGAATACAGCTAAAAAAATTTATAAATTGAATTTCACGATGATACCAATCTTTGTATGTTTTGTATTCGTTTTATAAACATGTGCTAGTTATATTTCTTGTTCTTCTTTTATTCATGTCAATATTAACATTTTGTAACTGTGCTTCAATAAATATTAGATTTAAAAAGTCTCCATGTTTTTTATCAACTATACTACTACTCTACCCCCGACTAATAATGTAATTTTTATTCGTTTTGATAGGATAATGTCCCATATGCAACCCCTGAATTCCATGAATAAAAAATGCCGTTTCCCTTCAAAAAATCGCTTGGGAACAGACTGGAGTTACGAGTCCGTGGCTCTAGTCTGTTCCGAGGCGATTTTCTGAAGGGATAAGTGTCATATATTGAGTGTCTGGGTGGTGCAAATCGACTGCCCAGTGGTGCAAATGGACCGAAAAAATGGTGCAAATCGATCGAGACGGTGTTGCAAATCGACCGTGATATGGTGCAAATCGACCGTGGTGCAAATAGGCAGTGGTTCAAACTGATCATTCCCACTTCTATCAAGTGTGAGTCTACTGGTCCTACTTCAAGAGTCTGCTCAGCACCGGTCGACAGTCCAGCAGTTGTCGCATTTTTTAACAACAGATCATCTGTCTTTTTTGATTCACTGCACTCTTAACCCAAACCCACTCGTCCCAGGCAGAAGCTGTGACACGACTTTGAAAACTGAAATCCGAACGTCCCAAAGAAAAGTCGACACTCACCAGCCAGAACTTGACTCGCACCAACCACAACTCGCTTCGTTCTAAAAAATCTGAAGTCATCGTCGCGTTTTCATAAATTTCTAAGACAGTGAGTGTTACAGTATTTTTAAAAAGGTCATATGCTGGCCCACTGGAGGCGTTCAGAGATAACAGGGTTCTCTTGATAGCTGCTGGAAAATCCGCTGTAGTTATTGGAGAGAGCTATAATGGCTTGGAAGACAGCGGTGTGATTTTTTGTCAAACACTTCAAACCGGGGAGATAATTTCGCGCTCCAAAGGCGTGTAGGGGCGGTACTGTGGAAGAATAACCTTTTTAGACCGTTCGACGATAGATTCATATTTCGAGAGAAACCTGAATGTTTGAACCCTGTAGTAGAGAAAATGGAGCAGTAAAGGCCGTTCCCTAACATCGGTAGCGAGAATTTTTTTTTCCTTTATCTTTGTTATTGGCCAGGTTGGTTGGAGGTAGTTGTAGCTGCTGTGGTGGAGCTTGGGGTGAAATGTGATTGGGAATAGCTATCTCCTCCATCTTTGTTTACATTTCTGTGGAGCCGTTTAACCTCCTCCGAGCTCTTCTCTACCACGGTGGTTAACCATCTTAATATCTCCATCATGCCGTTGAGTTCTGTGACTTTACTCTGACATTGACACTCCATGGTCCAAAGAAAGCGGGGGGTACGGGACAGGAGCGAGGAGAAAGTAACTTGCATTTCCACTCAGTCTCCACATGTCTTTCTACATCCTTCGGCGGGGGATCGGCAATTGGATGGGTTGTTCTTTAGGCATGGGGGAGGGGGGGGGTGGGGGTGTGATTGTTTCTTCCTTTTTCTTTTCGTCACCATCAACTGTATTTTCCCCTGAAAAGTAACAAGCGTCTTCTTCTTTCTCTGTTTCTCTTCCGCGGGAGTTGGCCCTGACTCCTTCGGGTAAGGACCAGTGTGAGAAGTGCAAGATGTTGTTGCTGTTCTTTTGTCTTGAGCTCCACTATTAGATGGGCGCTTTCAGTTGTGTATATGGTTTTCGAGCATGTTTTGTATCACCTAGTCGACGTCCTTAGAAGTGGAGTCTTGTCACGTGTCCCAGTGACGTATGTCGTCATTGTAGCCGCCACACACTTCACCTCTATTACCCACGTGAGTCCACGGTGGCGCTGTATACTAAGGCGTACTGCACGTCGATGGTGCACTTGTCTTCAACCAATGCTGACCTGCTTGTGTTGAGTTAGTATGTTGGGGAGCTGACAGTTGCTCGCCGTTGCTCTGTGGTTCTCTCCGGTACTCCAGCTTCCTCCACCTGTAAAAATGTCGTGGTCGTGATTAGACATTGTGAAGAAATATGTGACCTTAAACACCAATAAATAAATAAATACGGCATGACATGGCATGAACATGTGCTCACACGCCATGACTATTAATTGAAAGCCACAAAGAATTGACTAATCCAAAATACTCAAGTTAAAATGGCGGAAATTCGTTATCTTTTCGATACACGAGAGGTTGACAAAAAGTATGTATGAAAAGCATGTTCGGCGCGATCGTGTTCTATTTGCTGCATCAATATTGTTGTATAATTGGGGTTAATTGATTTAGTGAAGATCAGTTGCCAAGATCAACTTAGTGAACAGTGTTCACAGTAATGCTCGGTTGGTTTCCCAGTGTGATTGAGATGTCAGTTTGGGAGCAATTTGAGTGTGACTTTGGATGTTAAACCGTTCGGACGTTTATTTCGACTGTGTGTCAACCTCTGTTTCTTAATACTGCTGTGTGCGGTATTCTGTTTGCAATACTGCTGTGTGTGGTATGCCGTCTATAATACTGCTGTGTGCGTTATGACATCTCTTATACTGCTGTGTGCGGTAGTCCGTCTGCTATACTGCTGTGTCCGGTATGTTATCTTTTCTACTGATATGTGCGGTATTTACTGCTGTGTGCGGTAAGACTGTTCTGATTTCCATGTCTTTCTTAATTGATAACGCCCTTCAATTTCATCCAAATTCATTGAATGTTAATCAACACTGAAAATACAACATTGGCGTCGCCGACTAAAACTTAAGAAATTCGGCGATTGAAAATTGTTCCTTCAGTTTTATTAATTTTTTTTTCCCTTTGGTTAACATTTTATGAAAATGTCCATTCATAGAGTTGTGATTTGAAGGTTATTAGCTTTCATTCACGACAATAAAATATGTTCATATTTAACACCCTATTGAAGGTTAATTCCTTTCATGGATTATATCATTTTTCAATCTGTTGATTTTTTAAATATTTTGTACTAGTTTTTAAAATTGTAACTAATCTCTCTATTTTTAAGCAGACTGCTGTTGGTGATTTTTGCTTGTCACAAGATATATATGAATCTGAGACATTTTAGCTAGACATGCAGAGAGGTGGGAGAATGGTGTAATCGGTTTTGCCACTGAGAGAAGAGAGTGCATTTGTTCTAATCGGGAAGTCCGAACGTCTTTTAGCACCATCCAAGTACAAAGTCAATTGAATGAAATTGTTAAGAATGAAGACCTCCTAATTTCAACGACGGAAATAGAGGAATAGATTGGCAACAACCGGACGCAGCCGATACAGGTCAAACATCAGAATGTCGACGACATCTTGTCCAGTTAGACCAGGAGAATTGATGAGGAACTTAAACTAGCGCAAGCCCAACTTGCAGACGCTGTAAATTGGCCAGTCTCATGACGACACGAAAGGATGCTGAAACTAGATTCAACTCTGCACCGTGCACAGATACAACCCAGCATACAGTTCTCAGCTCCGAAGTGACACTGTCTGTACCAACACAGTTTTCTTCAACCATGTCGACTCAGCCAAGTGATATTAAACCTTCACAGCAAAAGTCTTAACTAGTTTATTCTTCAATTTCGCATGTATCATATTCACCTCTGGATTCTATGCTGATATTTCCAGCAAATTATTCGGTGCATGAAATTGAGCACGAGAAGGTTCAAAGCATCTCACCTTCAACATTTATGCGGCCATTTGCTGCATTTGGTTTGGGGGAGAATGCAATGATTATCAGTGAATGTTTAAAGTTACCTAAATGCTCGCAACGTGAACACATTCACCTTTAACATACACGCGGCCATTTACTGTATCTGTTGTTGATGATGATGAAATAGTCAATGAAAGTTTATGCGAAACTGAAGACTTGAGTAAACCCAGTAATGGCTGGGCTAATTACGATAATGGTTGTGACAGTGTTGAAGTGCCTTCTGCATAAACTACAGGTTTGCGGTCACATAGTGTACTTAATCCGGTTTTCACAAACAGAAGTCAGTACCAAAGAGCAGCGTCGGATCAATGGACGGAAGGGCAATGATTACTTTTATCATACCAGAATACCTCCTGATACATCACTGAATCTTTTCGGGGTGAACTTGGGTATCCTGATGCTAACTGAAGTAAACTTGAAACTGCACTTATGTTATTAAAAGGAATCATGTGTGGAATCGGCTGTAAAAATAACAGCCAAAAGAAAACAAGAGAACATAATGATAATTGATGAGGTTATTCGCTTCATTGATTTCGAGTAATTATGTTTTTAAATAAATCATTGTCTTTTCTGGGAATTTATGAGTTCGACAGTGAGGTAATTCGCTTCACTGTTGAGCTGCTCGTAGGACAAATATTATGGCTCTTCACATGATTCCACAACAACATTGTACTTTTCTGCACCAATGTTCACTTGTTTGCATGTAAAAAATTAGCAAATTGTTACTTCGCACTTCTGCAAGACACATGGATAATTAGTTCCATTTTACACAACCCTTCACTTCTTAAATGCGGCCTCACTGCAAACACTTGCTTTTAACAAAACTTCTGTTCTTCGTGTCAACCCTTAATGTATCACAACACAGCCAATGCAGTGAATCATTATTGATTCTGCCCAGGTCTTGTCTCGATATGTTATGTTTCTGGACAGAATTATTCAGCAATTTGTGGTATCTGTCGCCTGTTTGATCAGTGAAATGTCTTTTTGTACGTATATCATTTTAAACGCCCCACGAAGGTCAGATATTTGATGAGGTTATTTGCTTCATTGAATATTTTCATTTGTAAATAGATGTTTTTACCTCCTGGTGGATTGCACAAACTCGTGTCAATTTCCTTTGAGTTCAGGACCCACAGTACTTTTCACATGTGAGCCTCTGTTCAGACTGTTTTCAAACCGTAAATATTCATGGGGGGAATGTTGTATAATTGGGGTTAATTGATTTAGTGAAGATCAGATGCCAAGATCAACTTAGTGAACAGTGTTCACAGTAATGCTCGGTTGGTTTCCCAGTGTGATTGAGATGTCAGTTTGGTGTGCGGTATTCTGTTTGCAATACTGCTGTGTGTGGCATGCCGTCTATAATACTGCTGTGTGCGTTATGACATCTCTAATACTGTTGTGTGCGGTAGTCCGTCTGCTATACTGCTGTGTCCGGTATGTTATCTTTTATACTGATATGTGCGGTATTTACTGCTGTGTGCGGTAAGACTGTTCTGATTTCCATGTCTTTCTTAATTGATAACGCCCTTAAATTTCATCCAAATTCATTGAATGTTAATCAACACTGAAAATACAACAATATAATGGGATCGAGAACGTGCTGTTAAACTACTTATCATTTTGTTGCAAATTTGCGATGCGTTCCAGTTGGATTGATAATAATCAATGATTGCATAATACTCACATGCTTGTAAACGTATCAACCATCTTATAATGATGTATTTACACTGGCACTCCCAATATTACATTCGTTTTTCGTTGCCGTCACGACAAATCGTGCAGTTCGCTGACTTTACTGGGTATTTAACACAACGTCAGATTCGATTCGGATTCGAATCTCCTTAAGATTCGATTCGAGCCGAAAATTAGGATTCGTAGAGACCTAAAGGAAACTGTTAGTTTCATCGGCACTTAATCTGAATAAAATCAATCTGGTTAATCCCTTTAGGTTATGTAATCTAACAGTAGTAACAGAATTGCAATTAACTGGTCATCGATACTGTTCTACTAATCCTTAAATTAAATCATGTTATCGTAAGCATCTCATGTCGTAAATAGTTCACGTATCCGTAATTCTTTAAGATAACATTTCCATCTCTGAAGGATTTTTTTTTATTTCAAATGCTAAAAAAAATTCAGAATCTGTAATCACTCAACTGTTGCTCTTTCCCAATAGAATACACTTTTCCAAACATAAATTAAATTTGTTGTTTTCCACATTTTTTTTTCAAAATTAAAAAAAACGTTCTGAAATACTTCGTTTTATTAAATTTGTTTTGGAATTTTTATTATTTTTTGTTTGTTTTGAGTTTCATTGTGTAACTATTCTAATCAGCAGATCAGAGATCGTTTTTTGGTGGAGGGGAGATTATTAAAATTTCTGAAAGAAATTAGAAATCTAAAGGATATCCTTGTACCATAAGTACCACACAGCAATAGATTGCTTGGCTGATTTCTGTTGGAAATGCTATGGTTTTGACCTCTAAATTGAAAGAGGGTGTTTCCCCATTTAACTTAAATTTTTATTGAAAACTCTGTGCTTTAAATACGCAACCCCCTCGATTTTATCTGACAGTTAGCTTTTTTCTGTCTTTTCGAAATTTACTTCTAAGCTTCACCAACCTCAACCTCAGTTTCAATAGTAGTGCCCACAAAGGGTACTCCTCAAAAGCTGGCTTTTTTCAGTACACAGGCCATCCGAAGACCTCTTTGCTTTGATATCTTTATCGCCAAGTTCGGTTTCACCCTCCCCTCTCTCTCTCTCTCTCTCTCTCTCTCTCTCTCATATTTACTATTAATTATTTTTTAACCTGCGTTGTTTGTCCTTCTAAGTCTTACATAGTTCTCTACCTTTACCCAACGTAACGGCCAAAACCGGCCAGCGCTATTCTCAAAAATCGCCAATTAATTTTCATGATTTTTTCATTTTTTGTCTCAAAAACATAGGTTATGACCCCTCATTGGAACGAGCTCGTCGATCTCGTTCCAATGAGGGGTCATAACCTATGTTTTGAGACAAAAGATGAAAAAAAGTTAGTTATTCAAGAATTTTTTTGCAAGTGTCGTCTGCTTTTCATGTTAGGTAAAGGGTTAAATTATTCACTCGGTCTGACCAACGGTAGAGTCGAGACAGTGTCAGGTACAGTTAGGAAGTGTGTAGTAGTGCTACAAGTCAATAGTAATGGTAACAAGTTGTAAGGGTGGTAGAAGACTATAGTAATGGGTGACTACAATATAGGCTGATCATAGGGCAGAGAGTTGAAGACAACGTGAAAGACGATGGTAAGACTACCAAGAGCTGTATATGAGTTTGGAATCCCACTTATTGTATCCCACTTACATAATCCTTTTTTTTACAGAATCCCTATATAGTCCCTTTTTGGGACGTCTATGGTTATAGAATCACTATTTTTCGGAGATGAGTCGAAGAGTCGTATGTGGAGTCACTCATTTGAGCAATTGCTTGATAGCTCATTCCCTTGATTGGATTTGAGTTGTCCGAGCGATGTCTGTTCCAGTCGCTACTCGACAGCTCATTTGTATAGGAGCTTGGAATCCTACTTACGGAATCCCACTTATGAAATCCCTTTTACATAATCCTTTATAATCTCTTTTTGGGAACGTCTGTAGTTATAGAATCATTTTTTCCGAGATGAGTCGGGAGTCGTAGGTAGAGTCACTCACTGCTTGATAGCCCATTTCCTCGGTGGGATTTGAATCATCCGAGCAATGCCTGTTCCAGTCACTACTTGATTGACGCCTAGACTTATTTTTAGAAACACTTGTGCCAGATAATTAATGTGAAAGTGGGTGGAGTTTAGGTGAATGGAGTGATCTGATTGGCCAAAGCCAATGGCGAGACCAGGGATAGAGCTAGGGCTAGATCAAACAACACAACGAGATTCGGCAGAATAGAGCTTGGGAATGGCAGAAAATCGAGGATTCTGGAAGAATCCCAACTACTCAAACAGGCTGGAAAATTGGATTTTGGTAGAATCTGAAGTACTCTAGTTCAATCGAACACACCATTTAGAATCCTATATAAGACCAGTATGGGGGGAGGGGGGCACCAAATCCATTTCAATGATTTTAGTCGCTTTTTAGTGATTTGGGGTCGTTGTCGGGTCAATCTTGGTAATGAGATATACTCATTCGAACACACCCTCCGAACAAACCTCTCCCATCCTATTAGAGCGTTTTTTTGGTCACATAGCAACGACATGCCACCACAGAAATAAAGAAGGCGGTCTCCAGGACGCAAAATGGACGACGGAAACACGTATCACCTAAACAACACTCGCTGTGCACTGAGACCACGTATCACTATAGGATGACATCCGTTTACGTGGGCTACCATGGCAACCAAACATGACATAATCAAGTCGCGTGACTATGACGTCACATATGATATCCTGCATGGGATTCTGCAACTTTGGGGTGAACCGTTTGGTTTGGTCAAAAAGTAAGATTGGGAAACGATCACCACTACCATGATATTAGCTGCTGAAGTTGAAGACAGGCATCTAGCCAAGTCAAATAACTGAGTTATTCATCTAGTATCATTTGCCAACTATGGCAACATAACATGTAGTCTCCTGCGCAGCCCACCAGGTATTCAGCTAGTTTTAAGCTGTTTTAGTTGAGGACAGGTATCCAGCAAGTCAAATTTTGAGTTATCCATCTTGTATCATTTGTCATCTACGGCAACATAACACGTAGTCTCCTAGAGGTCTGCTATCAGCTTCAGCAATTTTGAATTGGTGGCGCCAATAGAGTAGAAGAAAGGCGTTTCTCGGTAGGGAGTAGAAATTGTGCTGTTGTGTACGTTAATATGCCCAGATTTTGCCCACTTTTATCGAAATCTTTTTTCCGAGATATTTTCTGATCGACTTGAACAAAAATGAGTACACGTTACTGCCAAACAACAACAGCATTCGACGCGTTTTAATTCCCCAGAATCACGTCGATTATTCATGTTTTGATCTAAATTAATATCTAGCGCACCTGTGGAAAACTATAAAGCCCAACTACAAATGTTTAAAAAGTTATAATATCAAAACTGTGTATAAACGTACGGATGTCAAGACACATCTGTTTGTAGGCTGTTATTATAAACCATCAAACCCAGTATCGTTACCTAAAAGTCATAGCATATAATCCAATAAACAGAACGGAAACAGTGCAATGATCCCTGCGACAACACTGCATCGCTTTCACTTTATTTACTACCCCTTTACCGGTAACAGGTCGATCCGGCCCCAAAGACGACCTGTCTCCAGACGATCCGGCATCAGTCGAGTCAGCGACCCAGTCGATACGTCCCCAGACGTCCGTCCTCAGATGATTCGGCCCAGGTAGAATTCATTAGTTTGACATATTTTTTGATAGGTGTTAAGTAACAAAGTTGTTAAAATTCATTTCATGTTTCTATTTCATTTTTCTATTTCTATTTCATATTTCATATTTCCAACCAGAAATAAGTTCAAATAACAGCCCTGTTAAAGGGCTTTTGGATGTGTGTCTGTGAGTCTGTTTTTGTTTTTCTTTCTTTTTTTCTCCTCCATCACCCCGTCATCTGTTCCCCCTGAAGGCAGGCCAGATGGTCAAAATTCATCATCCACTCTCCCTTATAGGCTGATTGATTACTCCCAGCTTTCAAAAACACATATCGATGGATGTTTTCCTTTTTTATAACCGTTATGGATAAAATGCTGGGGCTGCTCCCAAACCAGCGACCGTTTAGGTTCCCTTTTCTTTTTTCTAAACAATCATCAAACTGCGGTTTCAGTATTACCATAAATATCCCTACCCTGACTAACAATAAAAATAACTACCAATAATTTGAATAATTGGGGGCGGACCGACTACGGTAAATGGGAACAGATCGACTAGTGACGGATTGACTCGGGTCGGACTGTCCTTGCGGCCGGATCGACTTTTTACCTAATATAGCGAGAAAAGGCAAAACTGAACCGATAAACAGCCCCCCACCCACACACACACCTGGGCGAGGAGGATCCTCCAATTGTGTTAATAACATCATATGAACATGATGAGAGCGTCTTAATTCGACAGTTTCAATGACATCCATATTTGAATTGCGTTGTTGATAAATATTTGTTTTTTATTTGTTTAGTTTAAACAATATTTTTATTTCAAAGAAAAAAAGAATCGTGTTATATGTACACATTATGTTCGAAAAGAAAGATGAAATAAAGCGAAATCTAAGATAATCGTACATTAAATAGCAAAGAGAACAACTTGTATGTAAGGGATTCGACGGTAAGCATGGAGCTTTTGTGAGTCGTCTTTCATGAGGTGTCTGGACGATTCAGACCATGTACGATTCGGACCCGATTATTTTGGACGATTCGGACCATATTTCTGGACGATTCGGACCAGATGTTTGGACGATTCGGACCATGTCTTGGACAAGTCGGACCATGTCTTGGACAATTCGGACCATATCTCTCTTCTATTTTCTCATGTGCGATATAAACATTAGATGAGTGAAAATCATAAACCTTTCGCCATATATCGAAACGATTCGGACCATGTACGATTCGGACCCGATTTTTTTTTTTGACAATTCAGACCATATATCTGGACGATTCGGACCAGATGTTTGGACGATTCGGACCATGTCTGGGACAATTCGGACCATGTCTTGGACAATTCGGACCATATATCTCTTATATTTTCACATGTGCGATATAAACGTTAGAGAAGTGAAAATCATAAACCTGTCGCCATGTATCGAAAATTTGTTTATATGCGATTTTAACATTAGAATTTTAGATGAGTGAAAATCATAAACCTTTGATGATGTGATTGGTTGCTTGGACGATTCGAACGAATGAAATGAACGCAGTGTAAACTTGTAAAAGAGGGTAAGTTCAAAAGATATCAGAGAAAACAGACAGATATTACACAAGGTAAACAGATGGCATTGTGGGAATTGTACAGTAATAAGGAGATTACAACCAGCAAGTTTCCAAAGAGAGGTGGTAAAATCTACTGTCCATGTTAACATGATGTTTTAAATGACTCTAGATATTTTGTGCTCAGTTTATTTTGTATTAATTTTGTCTTTGTTAAAAAACGATGTTTGCTTATCTTGTTTGATATATTACACGTGTTTTAAATGATGAAAAGGATTAAATGATTATTATTTGTGCTTTATTTATTTTTCCATCCTAGTTGTGTTCTGTCTGGTCCGAATTGTCAAAATACCTCGTCCTCCTCGGCTCGTTTATTCCAGTCCCCAGTACTCCACCCCGGTTGTGTTATGTTTTATGGTTCGAATCGTCCAAAACTCTGGTCTGAATAGTCTGGTCCTCCTCGGCTCGTTTATTCTAGTCCCCAGTACTCCACCTTGGTGGGACACACTAAAAAGTGTAGTCCGTGTCGGAGAAAAAGTGTAGTCGGGAATTAAATTATCATGTTCTCATTTATTTGTTGGTTGTTTTCTGTGAAAATTGGTAAGTATTCTCAGGGGACTATACGAAATATATATGCCAAAAGAGAAGCTCGTACGGTGTTATTTTACGACGTTAGAAGACATTTTCTCTTTCAAACACACTAACAAGTGTAGCTGACTCGGCCCCGAGCTAGCTAATTAATTGGCTTTCGCTATGTTGACACAGCCAGGTGGGTTGATTTTCCTGGTTCTTTTTATGATTATGAGGAGATTAGTAAGGTGTAGATGAAAGATACAACGCCGGATTAATTTAATTGTCAGTATTTTATTGGATAAATACAGGACATTATAGATATAGCATAGCACAAAGATATAGAGATACAGCACAAACATGAACAACTAACAAACATATATATGAAAAGCAAATGTAAATTTAGTTGGTATGTCGTTCCGAGTGTTTTGTGGTTAGATTCGCCTGCGATAGTAGATAAAAGGTGTCGATCATGTTATAAAACCACCCGAAATAAGCACAAGATTTATTTTCACCTGCTTATTTATAATTCCAACATTTGATATCAAATAATGTCAAGTATCGCGATTATCAACAAAATTCGGGAAAATGAGGGAGAAGCACATGGTCAACTAGCAAAGTTTCAGCTCATGGACCATCAGGTGTGAACCGATGGTCCATGAGCTGAAACTTTCCCAAGTGTTAATTGTGTTTTTTAAAAAAGAAAACATTCTCAACGAATGGGAAAAACACTTATTGCATTGTGTACAGTTTAACATTACATTGTGTACAGTTGCAGAATAATGTTACAGTAGCATCCGACCGTGGAGGGTGGATTACAACTAAATGTGAGTGTGGTGGTGGTGGTGGGTGGGGGTAGATTTTCCACCAGGCGATTTTGAACAATTCTCTACAAAGAAAGAACGTGAAGTGAAATTTCAGCTCAAGAACCACTGGACACAACATAAACGGATAACAGTATAAAAAAATAATGACATAGCAGGGGGGGGGGGGGGGGGGGGGGGGGCTATTTGAAATCCCAGAAAGCAAACCGGATATCCCATATATCACACACGGCATCCTATCTCCCTGAAGGCTTGATGGATGACTCCCGGTTATTCAAAACTATACTGGCGGAGCTTTCTTCTCACCTTTTCTTGTAACCGCTATACCGTAGTCAATATACCGGGGCCGTTACCAAACCGGCGTTGCTGTTTGGTTTTCTTTTCTTTTCTTCCCTTCAATTTGTCATTTCACAACAGTTGGCTCGCCCCAGTGTGGTGGGATTCAAACTTCTACCATCGTCAAGCCCAAACCAACGGGAGCCCTGTCTGTCTGTCTGTCTGTCTGTCTGTCTGTCTGTCTGTCTGTCTGTCTGTCTGTCTGTCTGTCTGTCTGTCTGTCTGTCTGTCTGTCTGTCTGTCCGTCCGTCCGTCCGTCCGTCCGTCCGTCCGTCCGTCCGTCCGTCCGTCCGTCCGTCCGCCCGCCCGCCCGCCCGCCCGCCCGCCCGCCTGCCTGTCTCTCTCTCTGTCTCTCTGTCTGTCTGTCTGTCTGTCTGTCTGTCTGTCTGACTGTCTCTCTCTCTCTCTCTCTCTCTCTCTCTCTCTCTCTCTCTCTCTCTCTCTCTCTCTTGGAGTCTCCGTGGTGTTGAGGCATTGATTATTGGCAATCTATCAGTCCCAATTTATTCAACAGGAAACAGTAACCGCGCTCTCACCCCTTCGGCCCTCATGTGAAGCAATAGGAAAGCTAGGTCTATGTGATGCAAGTAAAATAAAATAAAGTTAACCGGGTCGCAAGGGACTTTGAAATCCCACATCGTCCCTGCGCGCCTTCAGTGCTCTAAAACCTTTCATTCGTTTATTCATTCTTTCATTCATCGCAACCAATTTGTGAAACAGAGAATGAGATTGGGGCGGGTGCAAGAGAGACTGAGAGAGGAGGAGGGGGGACGTGAACGTATATCTACCCACCACGGACATTTAACATAATCGTCTGGGAAATAATCTTATTATACTCTTACTCTTGTATTTTACTCCATGTAAATGGAAAAAAAAGTAATGAAAGAAAATCTATCAATCAAATCTACACCCCACCAATCTCCTTATAATCATAAAAAGACCCAGGATAATCAGCCAGAGCGTGAACAACACCTAGATAGCGATGGAACTACCAGATAGACTAGTGAAAGCCATTTCAGCTCTGGGCGCCTCATGCCCTGTTTCCTGGACTATCCAGGAAATAGGCTTGAGCGTCCACCTGAAAGTGGAATATGAAATTGTGAAGCCAACAACAACAACACCAACCTCTTCGGGGAGAGGTAGTACCTTTGGAGAGAGGATCCCCTCTCCCACTGGTCCTCACCCGAAGGGGCACGGAGGCCCTGAAAAGAGACACAAGAAAAAGAAGAAGAGCCCATCGACCAAGCGCAGGGACGCCCGGCGCTTGGAGGCCTTCCGGAATAGGAAGAAAGAGTTGAGTGAGGGGGTGGAGGCTCTGGAGGCAGCCGCCAGTTCCCCTCCTAGTCCCACTGGTACACCCAATCAACCGCCGGCTCCTGAGCCGGTACAGTTGGATGAGGAACATCCAGTGGAGACAGAGGAGGAACTGGAAGTTGTTTTTCACCGCCTCCCACCCCTCACTCCCCTCTTCCTTCGCTTCCGGACAGCCCGTGCAAGGGAGACTCTGCCAACCAACCAACACTGGCCGCACTGATAACAGAAGCAAGGGAACTGAGGGCGCAGTGTAATAAGCTCCAGGAAAAGTGCAAAGATGGCGATAAGCGCTCGGATGAAATCTCCAGAATGGCCAAAGATCTCATTAACAAAAGAAACCAGCAAGACCCGACAAACTCATCTCCACCACAACCACCACAAGATTCTACAAACTCTTCTCCATCACAACCACCTCCAAAGAAGAAGTCCCGCAAAAAACACAGAAGAGGATAAGCTGCTTCCTTCTACATTCCTCCTTTGCCACGCCCAGACAATCAAAATCATCTACAGTCACCGAGGGTCGAAAGGGGCTTGTTCCCCATATCGTCCCTGCGCGCCTTCGGTGCGCAAAACCATTCCTTTCGTTCGTTCGTTCGGATAATTAGCCCGCCTCGCTGTGTCAACACAGCAAAAGCCAATTAATAAGCTAACGCGGCGCCGAGTCATTAACACTTTCTGTGTGTTTGAAAGAGAAAATGTCTTCTAACATCGTAAAATAACATCGTACAAACTTCTTTTTTGGCATATATATTTTGTATTGTCCCCTGAGTATACTTTCCAAATTTCATGGAAAACAACAACCAACAAATAAATGAGAAAATGATAATTTAATTCACGACTACACTTTTTCTCCGACACGGACTACATTTTTAGTGTGTCCCACCTTAGTTGCGTAGAATCGTCCTAAACCTCGTCGAAATTTACGACAAATCGTCCAAATTCCATTCAAGTGTCCGGAATCAAATTCTGTCGCAGTAGTCTTTCGTTTAATAGGCAAAGTCGATTGCATTCAAGCTTCAGTGTAATCACACGGGTTATGGCCCATTCGACGAATGAAAATGTTGACGCTTCAATGCAATCGACAATTCAGTTTGTTATAAGGTGTCCAGAACAAAATCAATAATCTTGCCACACCTTGAATCTTCATTATTTTTGGGCCAAATTGGGCTTCACGCAATTTGACAAAAATCGCAAAACAAGACCAATTTTTTCATTATAGGAGAATATATCAACATTTTAGGGGGAACTTTCCTGCATGTGACAAAACGTAACTTTTATTTTTGAAATTACAATATTAGTACAGAAATACAGACGATGATGATTACCTTTTATTTCCTAATTTCGTTATTTCGCATTTCGAAGGTAAAGAATAGAGATGCCAAAAAAACAGTTTAACTTTACACCGCCCCTTAAACTTACATAGACTATTTATTTGATCATCGACTAAATGAAACCCCGGCAAAACGTTTCCAGTAGTTTGTAAGCGCGCCTCTAATGGATGGTTGGAAAGAATACATTCTAAATACCGAAATCTCAGAATCTGAACGGAATACCTGAAAAAACGTATGTAATTTGCAGTCACCTTTTTCTTCTAATAATAATAACACTTTGGCCAGCCGCTGATTTGTCGCGGTTCTCGGACGAGAAGGCCATGGTTACCCCTGTACTCCCAACTGCCTCCCTATTCCCACGCTTCTCCTCTCCTCCCAACACTCGGAGACGAACTGCTTGATGATATCCCTTGTCCCATTCTTCCCAATCTCTCCGATTAGCATATTAACCCTCTCCTTTGAGTCTCCCCCTACCCACATATCCTTCATTCTCCCATCCCACTTCCCCATTATACTCCCAGTGAATCTCATTCTTTTAGGCTGATACTTTGGGCATTCTAGAAGAAAGTGTTCCAGGGTCTCCACCATGCCCAAGTTACACATCTGGCACTCACTTTCACCGTCTTTGCCAATTTTTCCCCTCAGCTCCAGGGATCTCGACCTCAGCTTGAACAACAGTGACCCCCGAAAGGTGCCATCAAGGTACTCTTCAAAACCTGGCTTCTCTTTATCACGCAGGCCACCCAAAGACCTCTTTGATTTGATCCCCTCTCGCCAATTACGGTTACAATCCTCCATGACCCTTTCTCTGACGATTTTTTTACCCTGGTTTGCCCCAACGTCTGAGATCTCCAATGAGTAGTTCTCTACTAGCTCCCTCACTTGGACCATCCACCCCGTTTTGATATTTGAGTTGAAAATTCCCAGGAACATTGCTTTACACCATCGGCTGTCGGGGAGATTTACCAAATAATTAAGATAACCGAGCTTCAACAGGTCTATCCTGTCCTTGATCCTCATCCACCCAAGCTCACCCCTGATTGCTTCTAGCACTGCGGCATTACTCGACCCCGTTATCCATCGGCCTGCATCGTTCTGCAGGATTTCCAAGCTCTTTACGGCCGTCTGGTTTAGGGGTACCACTTCCGTACCGTATGTTATACTTGGCAGCCCCACCATTTCCCAAATGGTTTTCCCCACGAAAACCTTATTGAAACTGTTTCTCCCTATAAGTTTCATTGTGTTAAGGATTCGCTTCCCCTTCAGAATCAATTTATTTGTGTGGTTCTGGTAGATGCCTCTTCCTGTAATGTTTATATTTACCCTCAAATACTCGTAATCACCTGTCTCTCCCACACTGGGAAGTTTGCCGCTCCCTTCCGGAATGCTGAACTCACCCACTCTCCACCTTCGAGTGGGATCCACTTTGCGGCCCACAGGTATAATTTTGCTCTTGCTTTCATTAAGTTCGAGTCTCCATTTGCTCCCATATTTCCCAACAATTTCCAGCATTTTCGTTAGCCCCTCTTCGCTTTCTGACACTAGAACCATATCGTCTGCAAAAAATAGCCCTGGGATCTTCAAGTCCCCAACTGCTACCCCCTCCTCGCTACGCAGGAGTTCATCTCCTAAACCTTTGATGTACAATGCAAACAGGATCGGCGAAAGGATACACCCCTGTTTTAGGCCTATCTCCATAGGCACACGTTTCGTTGTAATGTTTCCCAGGCTAAGTTCACTCTTTACATGTACATCTTTATATAATGCTTTCATAATTCCAACAAACTCGCCTCCAGCTTGCGCCACATACCTTCCCACCATACTCTATCGTATGCCTTTTTGATATCCAAAAAGGCCATAAACATCTTTTTCTTTTTTGCTTTCGCGGATTTTATCATTTGGGATAGTGTGAAAAGGTGGTCAGTAACTCTCCTTCCCTTCCTGAAGCCATTCTGGATTTCTCCCAAAAACCCCTTCTCCTCAATCACCTCCTCTAGTCTCCCATACAGGACTTTACAGAAAACCTTTCCAATGTTGCTACTGACAGAGATCCCTTGATAGTTATCCAAGACGTCTTTTTCCCCCTTTTTGTGAATAAATGTCACTTTACTTTCTCTCCACTCTTTTGGGACCTCTTGATTTTCTATGGCTAGATTGAATAGGGCAGTTAGGCTTTTCAGGAGTTCCTCTCCCCCTTTTTTGATAAACTCGTTAGGAATTTCATCCACTCCTCCCGCTTTTCCATCCCTTAATTTTGATATCACCTTTCTCACCTCCTCCGTTTTAATTTCGCTGCACACGAAGCTCAATAGGTTTTCCTCGACCTGATTCGGACACTCTGGTGGGGTCCCCATGCCCTATCGCTTATCGTTTACCCTTTCCCAGTGCTTGACTAGTTCTGATGCGACTTGATCTTGCTCATCTGTAACTCTGCCATCTACTTTAATACTCTGTGGGTTACTTCCTTTGTTACGTTTATTCACCCATTTCCAAAATACGTTCGAACTCGACCCCCCCCTGTCGTTCTTATCGTCCTAATAAGACTGCTATTTTGTACTCTCCGATTATCGTCTTTAATCTTATTTACTTTATTTCGTGCTTGGTGGTATTCTTCCTTAGCAACTGTGGCCTCATTGCTTTCCGCCCCCTTAAGTTTTCTACTTCTCCTGTATGCAGCACATTTAGCTTTTCTTCCCATTATGGCCCTTTTCAGTTCTTTGTTCACTCTGTACCCAAGTTCCCGTGTTGGTACCCTGACCTTTCCTACACTTTCCTTTCCTGCCTCCACCAGGCTTGCAACTATGACGTCGGCCATCTTCTGGACACTGCCCCTCTTGGGTACGGTTGCAAGCTTTGGTTTCAGTTTTTCATTGAACTTCGCCCAGTCAGCATCTTTTTTGAGTTCCCAAATCTCCTTAGAGCTTTCTTTGCTTTTTACTTGAGTATTGGCTCTGATCGTCACTGTAATCAAGTTGTGATCACTATCCACCTCCATTTTACCTTCATCATCCACATCTACCCCTATCACCTCCCTCCATAAATTAATATCGGTGAGGATGTAGTCGATTATTGATTTTCTGTCGTTCCTCTCCCAGGTCCATTTCCCCTTACACCTCGCATCCCTGTTCAGAATCTTCAGACCGAGCTCGTTTGTGAAGTTCAACAGCTTCCTTCCATTCCTGTTGACTTTATTGTCCCCACCCTCTATGCCTTCTTCATCATTACCTATTTGGCAATTAAAGTCACCCATCAGAATTATACCGAGCCCCTTGTTTTGTAATTCGGTGATATTGGACCTCAGTGTTGAATATATCGAATCATTCCATTCGGGTTTGCTTCCCTCCACCGCACAATACACAACCCCAAGGGCAATACTTTTGTTTTTCAGACTGATCCTTACCCATCCAATTTCTTTCGATACCTCAGCCGGGGTGCTGATGTTTTCCAGGTCTGTGATCAGCGATGGTTTTAAATCCTCTTTAATGTACATGCCTACCCCTCCCCCTTTTTTCTGGCCTTCCGTTCGCCCTACACCTATCCATACGTACCCCCTTACTTGGTCTACCCGCTCCTCGTGTCTTACCCACGTTTCACTTAAGCCCATGACGTCAAACTCCTCTGCCTCAATCAATGTAGCAATTTCACTTACTTTCCGTTGGAGACCCTGGATGTTGCTATAACCCACTTTCAGGGTGTCAAGGTTCATTGGCTTCCGCCTACTGGTCCCTTTATTATCTAGTCCCTGTATGTTTGTATATCCCACTTTGTGTACCTGTTCTTTCCTTGGGAAGCTATTCCTATTGATTTGGATTTTTGGTCCCTTTTCCATTATTCTAAACTTAGTCACAGACGTCATGAAACGTTCTGCTCTTCTTGCTATTCCTTAAGTTTAACCCACATGGATACACTCAAATCGTCTGCAATCTGTCTTTTCACCAAGCAAGCTTACAAAACAGTCACCCTGCAACTTGCCATTAATAGCATTACCGAATGCTAGTCTTTGTAAGACTGTGACCCTGGGCCCTCCTGACCCTCACAGTCTTTGAGCAACCCGTTCAAATTTCATCTGAATAAAACTAGCCGCATTTGTGTTGACTCAGTTCACGCTTCATATCGAAGACAAAAATCACATAATCAACATTCTACTTGTCGTACTCAGCCCAAATATAATTTATTTATGTGTCTGCATTATTATTTAACGTAAACACAGCATGTGTAGTACAATTTGTTTATCTTTGAAATCGATGTGTTTTAACGTGGTGAAGTCGGATATTTTTCAACATTTCTTGAATTTGATGCTGTGTTTGCGTTAAAAAATGATGCAGACACATACTAGTAAATACATAGCTTCTCACGGCAAAAGCCTGAAAATCTATCAAGACACAAAAAAGGCTGTTTAAGTGACTCAGACTGACAGGCTTTAGCATTTAAGATGCAACTTTTAGCTAACTGGTCATCCGTTCTCATGGATTTAAATTGCGTAACCACCATGTGAACGAAACAAGCGTTGTCGTCAAATTTTGCACACTGCATTGTGTATCAATTCTTTGCAAATCACTGGCAAAATGGTTATTCAATTAACCCTCTGCACTCTGATGTCAAAATGGTAAAGTTTTCAGCAGTAAATATTTCCAATAATGCCATTTGATATTTAACCAAATATACCTTGTTTGACAGAGCACAGTTAGCTCTGTCAAATAAGATATAATTGGTTAAATTCATAGATAACAAGAGAAAAACAGTGATTGGAGAAAATTCTGTTATACTAGAAAGGTGTTAGGGGTTAACAGGGTTCCATTGTATGATAGAATAAATGCTCAGTTTATCGTAGATAAGTTGCCATATTCATGTGAATTGAATACTCCTGTTAATTGAATAATTTTCTCTACTAAAGTGGATATTCAGTTAATGGGGTGCCACTACATAAATAGATGAACATTTAACCAAAATGTAAGGATTTCCAGAAACCTTTCCTGATCCTGATTTTCACTCTTTATTTGTTTCCAGTTGACCTTCCTACAGTTGGTGCACTTTTGAAAATCTAACATGCCAGGAAAGAAACCTGCTCCAGGGGTACCACCTGGAAAGGAAAGAAAAGGTGCAGCCCTAATGAATCAGGTATATTTTAAGTTGGTGTCAAAATTAGTTGACATTTAATGCTTTACTCAACAAATTCTGACCCTAAAATTCACCCTGATTCACGTGAATCAGTTCTGATTCTCATGAACTCCTGCTGCGAGAATCATTTGA
Source organism: Pictodentalium vernedei (assembly GCA_031216915.1). Classification (NCBI taxonomy): domain Eukaryota; kingdom Metazoa; phylum Mollusca; class Scaphopoda; order Dentaliida; family Dentaliidae; genus Pictodentalium; species Pictodentalium vernedei. The sequence continues at coordinate 161,833,227 of CM062293.1, forward strand.
ATTATTAATTGAAGATTAGAATGTACTGTTACACCTTTGTCCTTGTGAGTGTAACCATTACACATTCAATAGTGAGAAACCAACCTCATATTTAAATACTTAATAGAGTGGGCTGACTTCCAGTTTTTGTGAGTTTTTAGCTCAACTTGACAACATCCTTCAGACGTCACCTCTCACTCATCTTTTTCAAATTTTATATGTAGCTTTGCTGTGTAGATATGAGCTATTGAATTTTTCCGAATTGCATTGAAAAATATGGCCACCAGCAGCCATCTTGAATTTGGCATATAAATTATTAACAATTCCATTAGCACACCCAACAGGCCCCTCCTCTCCCCCAATGTTTTTCAGATTTTATATGTAACTTTGGTATGGAGCTATTGAATTTTTCTGCATTTTGTTGGAAAAACATGGCCACCACTGGTCATCATGGATTTGACATATAAATTGTCAACAATTCCATTAGTACACCCAACAGGCTGTATCACTCACCCGATTTTTTTCAGATTTCATATGTAGCTTTGGTGTGATGTCTTTTCCGTAGAAACTTGAGTGAATGACTTGGCATTACTGGATCTTTCTATTTAGTTCAGTCCTTTCTTGGACAAGCTGAGGTGCAGTGTCATTGACACTTTCATTTATCTTAATGTACATGAGGAGCACATGTTCCAGTATACAGTCTTTTGGTGGTCTTGATAATGGAAGTTACAGTTCCTTGGCTATGGTTTCTTTTGAAGTTTTCGCTGCCTGTATATGCCACCAAGACTTCACTAGGCACCACTGCTAAGTCAGTGTTACCTTATTAATGAATTTTTTTTTATAAATCAGGTAACTCTCTTAACAAACCATCAATTTCCTATGTTTTGGGAGACTAAATATGCATGCATATATGTGGAGATGGGAGGAGGCTAAAATAATACATATTTTTCCCTACCCTTGACTGGGTGGATCATACTTGTTTTTTGTTTGGTAGGTACAGTATGAAATAAAACTTGGGAGGAAATTTTAAAACAAGCTATTAACAGGCCTGAAAATAAGCAGTCTGACATTTACAGAATGAGGTCCCCAGAGGGTGAATTTGATGATGCTATCCCTTACAGTGGGCCAATTTATCCTCTAAGTACCATTTTCTCTTTAGTTTTGAGACCCTGATTGAGATTGAGGTTCACAGAGGGTAAATTTGGTGATGCAGGGTAGCATCACTAAATTCACCCTCTGGGGACCCCATTTTGCAGATGACAATCTGCTTATTTTCTGGCTTGGCTATTAATTGAAAATACCAATATGTTTTCATTTTTGGAACTCTTTAACCCTTTACCCAATGCAGACGATATCAAAATTTATTATTTTAAATATAATTTTTTTTAATTTTTTCAAAAAATTTCAACAAAACCATATCATGTGACCTCTCATTGGAATGAGCTCATTCCAATGAGGGGTCACATGATATGGTTTGTTGAAATATTTTGAAAAAGTTAATTTTTTCAACTGCACAATTTGCATATTACGCGGGCAGATGCGGGCGATTCGTTAGGTAAAGGGCTAAAAAAAACCTTTCCCCAATCCCTCCCTATGAGGGCCTATAAGCTGAGTTTAAATTCTTCTTGAGAATATTACTGACTGGGTTTGGTCATTATGTTGGGTAAAGAGTTGCTATACCAGACCTGAAAATAAGCAGTCTGAATTTGCAGAATGAGGTCCCCAGAGGGTGAATTTGATGATGCTATCCCATACAGTGGGCCAATTTATCCCCTGGGTACCTCGTTCTGTTTCGTTTTGAGACCCTGATTCAGATTGAAGTTCACAGAGGGTAAATTTAGTGATGCTACCCTGCTATGCAGGGTAGCATCACTAAATTCACCCTCTGGGGACCTCATTTTGCAGATGACAGTCTGCTTATTTTTCTGGCTTGTGCTATACATGTAGATGAGATTTACACTTAAGTTGAACAGTACACAGGCTTAGTTACTCAGTTAATGAAATTTTTTTTATGAACAGAAAGTGTGACTAACCCTGTATAGTGTACACATTGGTAATTGTCATATCATACCCTGCATGAAAATGTATACTCTCTAAGGCAGTGCATGTACAGGGTTAGTCACATAATAGAGACTATCTTATTTATAACCAGAAAGAAAGAGTGACTAACCCTGTGCATCAGGCCTGGCATTCTTAAAAATGCAGGAGGTCTAAAAAATCGCTCCCCTCGCATGACCTTGGCGAGCGATTAGCTCTCCTCAAGCTTACAATAGCTAAAAGTGGCAAAAGTTTTAGTGAATTAATGAATTCTACCTATGGGCTTTGTACATTTTATTTGGTGCTGTTAACAAGGTAGTCTGTGTGAGACGGCTACACTGTCCCCCCCCCTCCCGCCCCCCACACCTCCTGGTCTTGCCAAGGCCTGGAGGTATGGGAGGGACAGTCTGGTCATCTTACTGAGACCACTAACATAGCAGAGATCTCAAAAGATGTGGGTTTTAGGAATAGGCGGTTATGGTAATCATTATTTTGTAAGGCCAGGAGGGCTAGTTTTCGCTCTCCTTATTTTTTTTTAAGGTGAGCAGTAGGCGAGCGAATAAATCGCTCTCCTGAAAATGCCAGGCCTGGTGCATTGCACCAAGTTAGTTGGTAAGCTAACATACTCTGGCTGACAATAGGCAATCGAAAGGATTAGTTGGTAGGCTGCCAGATCACATGCTAAGTGAAAAATATACACTAAGGCCTGTTATATACGTTGCCCTACTGTTTCATCAAATTCAATTAATTCCAGTTAATTGAATCGAGTCGACAGTAGTGCGACGATATGTACATGTAACCATTAAATGCAAGTAGACAAACTTCTGATGAATCTTCACCATTGACTCAGATTAAATGCAAATGAAACGATATGCTAATCAGGAATACACTGAATGTTGTGGCGTAATTTACAGTTTTCAATAACATTTGCATTGGAATTGAATTCATGTCTACTGTGATGCGTCATCTATAACCAACACAGATCTAATTCGAGTTTAGGAATTGTTTTTCTTCCTTGGAAGTTGGTTTGGGGTTGTTAGTGGGGAGGCAGCCAACTAAGCTATACAGTCACTACTCAGCAATTTTCTTTTAAAACATTATGCGTCATGTTACCCCATTAAAGCACCATAAATTGCAAACAAGTATGCCTGTATATCAGGTCAAACTATATGAACCTCATCATATGAAAGACAATCTCCAAAGAATTCAGAACAACTATCGAGCATCCATATAAATAAAATTAAGCCATAGTATAATGTATTCCTATACCTGTACACAGTTAAAATATACGTATAGATATCACATAAGATTTGTGTGTAGACTCAAACATTGTAAGTTGAGGTGGTGTGTCAATTGAATTCAACTGAATGGTACTGTGTCCGTATGTATCAAATGAAGATTTGACGGATTTCAGGCGAATCTAATTCACTTGAATTTGAGTCAACGTTAGGTGTATGTATATAACAGACTTAACTAAGGATTTAACAATGCACAGCATTAGTTGGTTAAATTTTACACAGGGTGCAGGATTCAAGGAACTAATGGAAAATACTAGACTGTGGAAATTTTTTTAACTCTTAACCCTCTGAGTATTTTCAAGATATTTTTTCATCAAATCTAGTCATGGCTGCTGTAAAGCAGCATGACTAGAGTTGATGAAAAATTAATCTAAACATAACAAGACATCATTGGTGAAAAATCCATTCAGTTTACAGGAGAAAGTATGTTTAAATATGCCCAAATTATACTTATATCAGTGACAAGAGAAACCATGTGCTGGACAGGAATATCCACCAGCAGCTTGCAAAGAGTTAATGTGAATTCCAAAAATGAAAATATATTCTCTTTTTAATTAATAGCTTGTTTTCATTTCTCTGACATCCCACCAAACCAGTGGTGCCAAATGGACAATAGGATGGTAGGGTACACAAAAATAATATGTAAAACAGATAATGTAATAGCCAACAGATGAAGGGATAGCTGTGATATGTTATTGGAAGTCCCCAACACCTGTTGGAGTAAGAGCTAGATTAAGTCAGCATTATGTGAACAGAGGTTTATAATGATGACTTAAAAATCAAATAATGCATGACATAATAATAATTCAAATAGAAAACCCCATACACATGTAAGCATGCATTAGACTGTACCAAGATATATCAAGCTTACTCCCAAGCTAATAAAGTGATACACTTCCAACGTCGGGCTAACACATGCATTTCCCTACAGAAATGGCCAGTTGTGTACTATCTGGGCCTGTGTTGTACTTCAGTGATCAATGGGAACCAGTGTATTAAGTATGACACAGTCATAGTTCAGAGGCATCCTGTTTCTTCATAATTTTGCATTAAGCCTAAAAAAGTTAAAATTCTGTTTCTCAGGCTATCCTGCATGGTCCTTTTGGCTGTTGCATGCTCTCTTTTTATAACCAATGCAAACTTAAAAAAGTAAAAATCAAATGGCTTATGGCTGATATTTTACCCAAGTTAATAAAACTGATAAATTTGACCCTTGGGTGCAACAGTGCTTTGCAATGCTTTAGCATTGCAAAACCTTCTTCCACTCAAGGGACGAAATACCCCACCACCCATGCTATTCTGTAGATTATGAGGCCTAAAACACAAAACAAATTAAGAACATGAACTTTTGACGGCAAAGAAATAATTATAAAAATAAAAAATAAAATAAAAAAATTGCCCGCCCACATCCAATTTTACAAAATATAGCCCGAGAAACAGAATATCTACTTTTTGGGGCCTTAGAGAAAAATATTAAAGCAATCTGATTATTATTTATTATTATTATTATCTATTGGTGTTTAAGGCCACATACTTATGCACAATGGCTAATCATGACCGTGACAGTTTTACGGATGGAGGAAGCCGGAGTACCCGGAGAGAACCACTGAGCAACTACGAGCAGCTGCCAGCTCCCCAACATCGTAACTCCACACTGCAACACAAGCAGGGTTAGATTGGTTGAAGACATGTGCACCATCGACGTACAGTACGCCTTAATACTCGGCATCTTCGTGCCCACACGTGGACAATCGTGGTTAAGTGTCTTGCCCAAGGGCAAAACGCAGGAGTCCGAATCGATCGCTCAGATGGACACCCATCCGAGGATTAACCAGGCTCGCTGTTGCTTAACTTCGGTGATCTGACGAGAACTGGTTACCGCAATGCCACTGCGTCTCCGAAAGCAATCTGATGAGCATATAGATGTTCTCTAAGGGGAATATGTACCCTGTTTAATCTTAAAGCTGGTTGGGACAGTTTGATTCAATGATAACTGAACCTCTATACAAATGCAAAATGCTACCCTCATTCTGCTGGACAAAAAGTATTATGCAGAAGGTAGGGATATGGCTAGAGGGCCTTGAATGGGTGGTGTCCATGTGGAAAATTTCATTTACTATTCCCCAACCCTTAGTTGGCCTTAGAAAATTCAGCTTCAGGAATATCTAATTACCCTCACACTGCAACCCCTTCCTGATCAGATGTTTAACTCTTTACCTGCTGAGTATTTTCAAGATATTTTTCAACATATCTAGTCATGGCTGCTGTGAAGCATCCATGGCTAGATTTAATGAAAAATTCATTTGAATTTAACTCTAGAAATCATTTGTTAAAAACCCATTCATCTTTCAGAGGGAAAATTTTATGAAATGTGACCAAATTATACTAATTTCAATAGCAAGAGAAATCCTGTCTTGTGCAGGAATATCCACAAGCACCATGCAAGGGGTTAATACTGATGGTCTAGAGGCTGTAATTTCAACTCCACCTCCATAATTATTAGAACATCTTCTGTTTTTTTGCTCTGAAAATCTCTAAAAGTTTGCTAAACTCCATTCAAGAGACAAAAATCTTATCAAATTCAACTTGTTTAGAGACTGGAATATCCAATTCTTTACAACTGCAGCCTCTGAATTTACAACTTTTAGAATGTGGGAGAACTTTTTTTGTGATTGTGGAGAGGATGAGAAGTGAGTGAGTCCCCTTAGCACCTGCCCACAAACCCGCACACTCTGACATTGTTGCCATGTCCCTGATTATAGGATTCCATTCAGATGAAAGGATTAAGAAGCTTGTTTTTCTTGTTTTGTAGATGGGATTTACAGATATGTCACAGATGGAGAACATGTTATATGGAGACTTGGAAAATGATGCTGATTTGGAAGCTGAGTTACTGGCTTTGACAGGAGAAAGTGGTGGAAGTCAACAGACATCACCCAAAAAGTCGCAACCAGTACCTACTGGTAAAAAAGATCATAACACTATTAAATCTCTGTGAAACCTGAAAGAAAGATTTGAGGCCTTCAGATTTGAAAAACATTGGCATGTGGTAAACCACACCACCAGAATTAATTTGGCACACACGATTTTTAGCTCACCTACTTCTATTGAAGTGGTGAGCTATTGTCATCACCTCAGGCGTTGGCGTCCGGCGTGTCCAATATTGTAAGATTTAATGTTAAGGTTAATTTCTCGAAGATCAGTGGGTTCAGGCCTTTGATATTGCATATGTAGGTTGTAGGGTACTATCAGAACAGTATTTAACCCTGATACTACAACTTTTTTCCAAATTTCACCTAAAATTTTCTGCCAAAACTTGTTAGAATTTGCGTTTAGGTGTTGTAAGAATTTGCGATAAAGTCAGCTTTTGTGCAGATTGTGCTGCTTTAACTTCTCATTACTGTTGATTTTCATATTTCAATAACAACTGTAGGTATTAACCCTACTGTATGCAGAAATTTAACGGAAATTTTCTTTTTTTTCAGTCAAAATTTTCATGTTTTTCTCGGACTTAGTAAATTTTAAGTTGTAAAACTTTGTGTTTAGGTGAGTTGTGTTTCTATGTGTCTTTCCAGGCGATTAATATTCTACACTTGGGTTACTGAACTCCATTGCAGTAATATTTAACCCTCATTACATGCATATTTGAGGAATTTGAGGCTGATTTTCTGCCAAAACTTGTAAGAATTAGCGTTTAGGTGTTGTAAGAATTTGCTTTAAAGTCAGCTTTTGTGCAGATTGTGGTGCCTTCACCTCTCATTACTGTTTATTTTCTCATTTCAATAACTACTTTAGGTATTAACCCTACTGTATGCAGAAATTTAACTGATTTCTTCTCTTTTTTTCAGTCACAATGTTCACGTTTTTCTCTGACTTACTCAATTTTAAGTTCTAAAAGTTTGTGTTAAGGTGAGTTCTGTTTCTATGTGTCTTTCCAGGCAATTGATATTGTACACATGGGTTACTGAACTACATTGCGGAAACGTGGCGCCCTCATTACATGCATATTTGAGGAATTTGACGGGGATTTTTGGGACTTATATTCACTTTCTTTAAAAAAAAATTTTTTCAACTTTTTTTTTTTAATTAATACTTTCGCATACTTGTTACTAGTAACATTAAGGCTTATTTTAGTTGTTGATGTGATGTATTTTTGTTGGGACTTATAGTCACTTTCTTGAACGAATGTTTTTCCGCAACTCCTCTTTAACCAATGATTGTACTTCAATTACAATTTCAGTGATTCTTCATTACATAATGCCATTTTGCACCTCCTATTTTATTTTTTTTTGATCTGATGTATTTTTATTTTGTAAAAAATAAATTTATGAAAGCCTTTCCTAATTCTTATTTATGCTTTAATATCTGGCCTCACGATTCATATTCCTAATCATAAACATTTCTAAAAGAAAAAAATGCTTTTATATCCAATGATTCTACGTTGAATTGATATATAATAAATGCAGAAATATAGACTTTCCAAAGCCATCACATAAACCACATTAATCATTTGATGCCTAGTTAATAATTTATATTAACTAAATATTAGGCATGTTACATTGGAACGACATTATCAAGCGCGAATGTAGGTGAGCATTGGGATGTAACATCCCTCATGTTACTACTTGTGCCAATTTTCAAATATAATTGGGTCCAGCCAAACCAGAAATAAGTCTAAAAATGCAAGAAAGAAGTAATAGCAACTGCAGTCTGGTTGAAATTTACTGTTTGCTTTTGCAATCACATATCTGTGATGTGTGCATTTCTGTTTGTATAAACAAGAAAGTAAATTTGTCACTCTGATGGGGTTGAGTGATGTTATGTATAGTGTAGTAACTCAGTTGTTAGAGCATTGAACTTTCAACAGAAAGGTCCATGGTTCTATCCTGACGAGTGGTATCTGTGTTGTGTCCTTGAGCAACTAAGCCTGATTGCTCCCATGGGGTCATAGGGATGTTGTGTACTAAGGTGAACTGCATATCAATGGTGCTCTTGCCTTCAACCAATGCTAACCCTGCTTGTGTGAAGTTAGTGTGTCGGGGAACCTGACAGTTGCACACTGCTTCTTGGTGGTTCTCTCTGGGTACTCCGGTTTCCTCCATCTGTAAAACTGCCCTACATGCTGTGACCATGGCTGTTGAATGTTCTATTAAACCCAAATAAAACTAACAAACATCTTATCTGTAGTCTAACATAACTGAATACATTATAATGATGTTACTTTCCTGAGAATTCTCTCAGTGGAGTTTCATACACAGTAATTCACATTGTAATGTATATTGCCCTTTGCCCTATGAAGCATGTGTTATAATTAAAATAGATTTTCTGAGGCACATGGTTAACAATGCATCCAGTTAACCCATTAGAAGTGCAGTGAAGCACAAGCGCCTTTGTGCACTACAAATTTGAAGGCCTGATATTCTGGTAAAGTGATGCCCACTGAATTGGATATCTGTTAATTGAATAAGTCTGTTAATTGAATATTAAACACAAACCATTTACCATTCCATCAGTACAAATTTGTTAATTGCATATAGACTATAGAGTAAACTCCTGTTAATTGAATAAAAAAATCATTTAATATAGACAATCATCACATTCACCTTGTTTATAGACCAGTTGCAGACCAGTTTGACTTCAGTACATCCAGTACAGTCATTTAATCTACTATATCTTGACTGACAGAGCTCCATGAGCTCTGTCAAACAAGTAATAGAATAAATGCTCAGTTTTCCTCTATAATACTGGAAAGTGACCAGATCACAGGAAAATTTGGTATTCTATTAACAGGGTTACTCTTTATCTAGTGGCAACTTCCATTCTTCCTTTTAACCCTGTTTTCAAAGAAATTGGAGAAATCTGTTGACCTGAACACAGCTGCCACCATTCTGATTTACACATAGTCCTTTCATAACCATATCACTGGAATAAGTTCATTGAGCTTTGATATTGTGGTGAGAGAGAGATTATTTATTTAACTAAAATGTTATACTAACTAAAATGTTAGAATATGATTTTTCGAGGGAATACTGTCACCAAACACCAGAAACCTTAACCCTTTGAACACGAGTGGCTCTTTTTCCAGCCAGGAACATGATGCATCATAACGCCATTAAATAGGATGGCTGTACAGTAAATGTGTGGGGTAGACCAATCAGTATTTTCAATGTGCAGCCCTGAGGCTGCACGTTGAAAATATTGATTGGTCTACCCCAAATAATGAATATGGACTCTTCTAATTGCTGCTATTGAACTGGCATGGCAGATACCACTAGTGTTCAAAGGTTAAATGTATAAGGAATTGCTGAATTATAACAGTAACTTGCCACTGGCCACAGAGTGCTGCTTTCTCAAAACAACACACATTCATATGCCCTCACAGTATATTAGTGTTCCACAATATTTTTCAACGAGAGCATTTTTTAGCTCCTGTAAAATCGAAAACACAGATGCTGACGGGAGCAATTGCACTCACACCCATCTCATTTCCAGGACTGATGGGTAGGCTTTTATTGGAACATATATGTTATTGTGATGAATTGATGATAACATGACTTGAGGTATGCAGCTCCGAGCGCATGTTCAACCGAGACATAAAGCGCCTCGGTTGAACATAAGCTCTGCAATGCAAACCTCAGACATGTTACAGTCAATTTATCACCATAACTTATAATTTTTAAACTAAACATTCTTGTAGAGAATTCAATGGTTGTCGGAGTAATTCTTTGTTACTTTACAAGATTTTTGTGCTTGTCATTTTGTTGATAGAACTTTTGTAGCAACTGCCTTTAGTCTTCTTTGTCAAGCATACATTTTCTCACTCCCATACAAATAAGAACTTTATAAAACAAGCATGTTCTTCAAATGACATGTGTAATCCTAACTTCAGTACTGTGACGACAAAAGTTGTTGAAAATATTAACTTGATTGCAATTGGAGCACGATTAGTTTGAAATTCTTTGTTCACTTTTCTCCCCTACAATACTGTAGAGTCACACCTGTTCAAGCTTGTTAAGCAGGGCATAAGATTTTGTAATTGAAGTTAACCTACAGACAGGTTGTATGGTTTCCATATGGCAAACCGGTCATTAAGTTGACCTTTTAGTCAATCACGTTTTTGATTTTTAAACTTGGATCTTCAATGACATGATCTAGTCTGGCCAGAATTCAACAGCATTGCATATTTTAACTATTGCTGAGGAAATGCTATGGTGTGAACCAATGTTGGAAGGTTTCTTAACCCTTTAACCAAGAGGAAAAGCAGACGACACTTGCCAAAAAAATTCTTGAATAACTAATTTCGACGAGCTCGTTCCAATGAGAGGTCATAACCTATGTTTTTAAGACAAAATAATGAAAATTAATTGGTGATTTTTTAGAATAGCACTGGCCGGTTTTGGCCATTTCATTGGGTATTTATTTATTTATTTATTTATTTATTTATTTATTTATTTATTTATTGATGTTTAAGGTCACATATTTATGCACAATGGCTAATCATGACCGTGACAGTTTTACGGGTGGAGGAAGCCGGAGTACCAGGAGAGAACCACCGAGCAATGATGAGCAGCTGCCAGCTACCCAACATCGTAACTCCGTACTGCAGTACAGGCAGGGTTAGATTGGTTGAAGATATGCGTACCATCGACGTGCAGTATGTCTTAGTACACGGTGTCATCGTGCCCCCACGCGGGCAATGGAGATGAAGTGTCTTGCCCAAGGACACAACGCAGTTGCCGCAGGTGGGATTCGAACCGAGGACCTCTCGGCTTGCAGCCTGCACCTCTACCTACTGAGCCACTGCGCTCCCATTTCATTGGGTAAAGGGTTAATGTCTTATCCACTTCATTTATGAAATCTTGACCCACAAGTGTAAGTGTGACGTGATCAGATTGTGATCTGATTGAGAAATAGACTGCTTTTGTGATCATAGATCTGAGGACCTTCCAGTCAAGTAGGTGTAATGACTGGTGTGTCTTTTGTAAGATTTTGATACTGAGAGTATTCTTGTGATGTTAACTCTCTTCACTCTGATATCAAAATGGAAAAGTTTTCAGCAGCAAATATAAGCCATAACTCAGTGAGCTCTGTCAGGCAAGTTGTATTTGGTTAAATTCATAGTTAAACCACAGAAAAACAGAACGGTTGCCGAAAATTCTGTTGTGTTACCAGAGTGTTAGGGGTTAAAAGGTAAAGCAGCCCATGCCCACCATGATTAATTAACTTTTTGGCAAAATGCAAGCTCTCAGACCACAAGTCTAATTCTGTTACAAATTTGATGCTATAAGAGGCTATTTGTTTACACACTTGTCACTAAGACTTTTGATTTAATGATGCATCCCTTTATTCACAAAGATATACAGATATGCATCCTTGCTACTGTTATAGATATTCCAATCAAAAAGTATTTCATTTGCTTTGAAAACTATATATATAATGCAGTTGATAAAAAAGGAGATGCAAGAGCCTAAAGCGAAAGAATTTCGTCTAAATAAAGCTCAAACAGCACAGGAAAAAAACAATTTTCATCTAGCTTTTGGTCTGGCGAAGACTTTCTTCAGGGTACAGACAAGACAAAATACACACAGATGGCGAAAGAAATTAAATGTCGCAATAAAAGTTCTAGTAAGCCAAGTTCTGACTGAACTGGTGTGTAATACAACCCAAAAAGAAAAGAAACCGAGGTAAAGCAAAAGGTGAAAAAAAATACACAAGTGATATATAACACGATTGGTGAATGTGCCATAATCATAAAACTACAGCTGTGGTGAGTCTTCATTCATAATTATATAGTGAAAAATACATGTCATAGTCAAGCCAAAAAATAAGCAGACTGACATCTGCAGAATGAGGACCCCATAGGGTGAATTTGGCGATGCTACCCTGCACAGCAGGGTAGCGGGTAGCATCACTAAATTTTACCCTCTGTGAACCTCAATCTGAATCAGTCTCTCAAGCCTAAACAGCAAGAGTTACCCAGAAGATAAATTTGCACACTGTATGGGATAGCTTCAGAATATTCACCCTCTTGAGACCTCATTCTGCAAATGACAGATTGCTTATATTTTTATACTAATTACCAATGGCCCAGACTAGCTGGAGCAAACTCGATATTATAAAAGGCCAAAGACAAATTTTGAACCCCCCCCCCCCCCCCCAATCCCCAGAATTTGCAAACAATACTGAAAATTAAAAATCCTATCTGGCCCTGCATACTTTTACCATCTGTGCATGTGCAGTGGTCAGGAACAGACCGGAATTGGCACCAACATCATTCTTTGTTTGGCCCTAAAGTCAGTAACAATGATCTGACATCTGTGCTTTAAAATCTCCTTTTTATGTGTACCCATACTATGTAAGGTACACATAATGCTGGCATCCGGGGTGGCCATCCATCGTTCGTCCATCCTTTGTCCGTCCGTCCGTCCGTCCGTCCGTCTGTCCATCCGGCGTCCGTATCCATTTCTTTGGCATTCGATAACTTGAAAAATATTGCTTGGATTGTCAAGTTACTTTATATTTGTGTTCAGGTTACTGATGTGCCGAACTGTATAGTTTTTGGTGTAAATCTGATAATTTGATCCTGAGATAGTAACCCTTTATCCTTCAAATTGAAAATTCCGCCAATCCCTTTGGCATTCGATAACTTGAAAAATATTGCTTGGATTGTCAAGTTACTTTATATTTGTGTTCAGGTTACTGATGTGCCAAGCTGTATAGTTTTTGGTGTAATTTGGTAATTTGATCCTGAGATATTAACCCTTTATCCTTCAAATTGAAAATTCCTCCAGTCCGTTTAGCATTCGATAACTTGAAAAATATTGCTTGGATTGTCAAGTTACTTTACATTTGTGTTCAGGGTACTGATGTGCCGAGCTGTATAGTTTTTGGTGTAAATCTGTTATTTTGATCTTGAGATATTAACCCTTTATCCTTCAAATTGAGAATTCTTCTAATCCCTTTGGCATGAGATAACTCAAAAAATAGCAATCCAATTGGCATGTTACTTTATATATAATTTCAGGTTACTGATGTTCCGAGCTGTATAGTTTTTGGTGTAAATCTGTTATTTTGATCCTGAGATATTAACCCTTTATCCTTCAAATTGAAAATTCCTCCAATCCCTTTGGCATTCGATAACTTGAAAAATATTGCTTGGATTGTCAACTTACTTTATATTTGTGTTCAGAATACTGATGTGCGGAGCTGTATAGTTTTTGGTGTAAATCTGATAATTTTATCCTGAGATAGTAACCCTTTATCCTTCAAATTGAAAATTCCGCCAATCCCTTTGGCATTCGATAACTTAAAAAATATTGCTTGGATTGTCAAGTTACTTTATATTTGTGTTCAGGTTACTGATGTGCCGAGCTGTATAGTTTTTGGTGTAAATTTGGTAATTTGATCCTGAGATATTAACCCTTTATCCTTCAAATTGAAAATTCCTCCAGTCCGTTTAGCATTCGATAACTTGAAAAATATTGCTTGGATTGTCAAGTTACTTTACATTTGTGTTCAGGGTACTGATGTGCCGAGCTCTATAGTTTTTGGTGTAAATCTGTTATTTTGATCTTGAGATATTAACCCTTTATCCTTCAAATTGAAAATTTCTCCAATCCCTTTGGCATTCGATAACTTGAAAAATATTGCTTGGATTGTCAAGTTACTTTATATTTGTGTTCAGGTTACTGATGTGCCGAGCTGTATAGTTTTTGGTGTAAATCTGATAATTTGATCCTGAGATATTAACCCTTTATTCTTCAAATTGAAAATTCCGCCAATCCCTTTGGCATGAGATAACTCAAAAATATCAGTCCGATTGTCATGTTACTTCATATATGTGTTCAGGTTACTGATGTGCCGAGCTGTATAGTTTTTGGTGTAAATCTAATAATTTGATCCTGTGATATTAACCCTTTATCCTTCAAATTGAGAACTCCTCCAATCCATTTCTTCAGCATGCGATAACTGAATAAATATTAATCTGATTATCAGGTTACTTTATATATATATTCAGGTAACTTATGTGCTGTGCTGTATAGTTTTTTATGTAAATCTAATAATTTCATCCGGAGATATTAACCCTTCATCCATCAAATTAGGCACTCCTCCAGTCTTTTTCTATATGTACCCATATCATGTATGGTGTACATAATATCAGCATCCGGGGTGGCCCTCCATCATACAGCTTTCTACTAGTTGCGCGTATGGGTACACATCTGACGATTTCATCGGCTTATTTTGTGAGGATGCCAGACACAAATCAATGCAAGAATTGGTGGATCCAAGGCTGTAAATAGATGATGGAAGTGAACAACGGTGGTTTCAAACATTCAGGGCTGTAACTTTATAATAATTATAAAAATTATTTCATGTTTCCCATTTTCAGGACATACCCCTGACGTCATCATTCTTGATAATGATTAATCCACTGTTTGTTAAGTGTTCCTTCCCTATCCTTCCATGAACCCCTCCTGTTAAACTCTTAAGCTTTTTGGCTATTTTTTATTGAAATTTTTTATTAAATTCCTTGGGAGTTTAACGTGTATTACAAAATGTTTATTCTGTTTATCGCCATGGTTACGTCCTCACCCTGGGGGTGTTAGGTCGTTTTTGTCGTGTATCTTCTATCCGATGTATCGTTTTTTCTTCGTATGAAGATCTAGCTTTGAATCTGGTAACATTTAAATTGGTTACTGACTTTGGGCCTTTTTGTGTGCCTGATATCTTGTTTCCGTTTTTTTCCTTTAACTTTGTTTACATTGGCAACGTCCTCAAATATATGCAGTATTTTATATTATATTAATGTAGAATTACTGTAGGATACATTGATTATTATTCCAGTAGTGTAGCTCATAAAATTTGGATTTTTTCCACACTTAGGCTCTATCGGGATGCCCTTGGGCTCATAATGTTCCCTTTGGGAACTTAGGCATTTTCTCAAAATGTTTTTCGAAATTTTTTGAATTTAATTTTGATTGCTATTATTCATGTATCTTTATCATATATATTTTGTTGTGGAGTTTGTAGGAGTGCTATTGACTTTGTCTTTTGATTGTAATTATCAAAGCTTTGTGCTCAAAATGCAAGGCGAGGAAGTCGGATTTACATGCTTGTTGCCTTGCCTGTAGTCGATTCACTCCTGCAGATTCTTGTCCTACTTGTGTACATTAGGATGACAGACGTTGGAGACGGGTGTCGCAGTACATCGTTGGTGGTGAGGTTCCTATGCCGGAGCTCTCACCTCAAAATAATTTGAGTTTTTCAGTTTCCTTTTCAGAGGAACAAGAACATGGTGGTTGTATTGTGACACCCATCCAAGTGTGCTGCCGTCGTCGTGCTCTGATGAGCAAATAGAGCTGGCTGCAAGGTGCTCATGAGTATAAGCAAGGGATAAGGCCTCTAGTTTGTGTTCTTAATCCTTTGCAAGCAGCTAGCTCGACCAGTGAAGTGGTTACTCCATTCGTGGGAGCCGTGACACCGGGTAAGTCCATTGCGGTCAAGGGATGTGTAGATTTGGGTAGTGCGAGCACCTCAAAAACTAAAGCTCACCCAGCGATGAAAAAAATAGTTTCTCTTAGTGAGGCTCGGCAAGGTCTGATAAGACCACGGGTGGGAGAGCCCTCTCTTAACCCAGCAACATTTGGGGCCAAATGTTGTTGAGAAACTTGCCTGTGTAGGAACCTGCAATTTTCTTTTAGGGAGGCTCGGCAAGGTCTGAAAAGACCATGAGTGGGAGAGCCCTCTCTCTAACCCACAACATTTGGGGCCAAATGTTGTTTGATAAACTAGCCTGTGTAGGAGCTAACGTCCACACATCCCGTTCGGGACACTCCTTCTAAACTGCAGCCGGCATCAGCTACAGTTACAGTTTCTTCGTCAGGCAGATATAGCACACACGGCCGCATACTAGCTACCCGACTTCGGATATCCAGGCAGCCACCAGAAGAAGTATCCAGTCTTCGCCTGTGAAGTCGGCCCATCCGGTAGTTAGTGATCCGAGGATTCAATCATTGGGACGTTCGGAGTAGAGATCTACATCCGGATCTTCGTCCCAGGAGCAGCAAGTAGCGTAAATATGGAAGACCACTGCTCCTCAAGCCTCCGTAACGGATTGCTGTTGCAGATTGTGCAGCTAATCGCAGCATCCCAGCAAGTGCAAGAGCAGCCTTCCACTGACTCCTTTGGTGAGCTGTCGGATGGTGCTAGGTCAGTCCAGTCATCTGCACATGCAGATGCGATGGACTGAACATCACAGCTGAATCAGTCGGATGGTGAAAGGGACAAGGAAGAGGATTACCCTTCCCTTTCGGAACAGCATATGGTAGCGATGAATTTTATTCAACAATACTATCCTGACTTTGTTCCACCTGATCAGCAAGCTGCGACTACTAGAGAGAAACCTCTGCTGTCTCTGGTCGCAGATTTCATGCGGAGGAAAGAGGATGTTCTTTCCTTCCCAATAAAGTCTTGACAGGTGTCAGAGACCTTCGGCCATGTTAACAATGCCATATTCAACCTCTCTGGTGATAAGAGAATGGCAGTTTCTTTTCGACATCTTCAATAAAAATATGGTTCCTTGGACCATGTTTATTTAAAACAGTTAGAGAAGATGTCCAGAGAGCTCCTCTGCATTTAGATGTGCAGGCCGGGGATTTAGTTATGTCCCTACATGCATCATTCAGTATAGGCTCAGAAGTGATGGAATGTGCTATTTCATCCAATAGAGCGAATCTGGACACAATGTCCTACGCAGATCACGTCACCAGAGCTATGGCGCAATGTCTTAATCGGAAGGAATTTGAGGACGTTGGTTCCTCGCTTAGAGTTCTTTCCAGGGCAGTCATGTATGCCACCTACAATTACGCCCTGACAGTGGCAATTGGAGTTGATCAGACGTGATGCTACCCTTATGTCGCCATCACTTATAGATGACCAGGTGAAAACTCTCTCAGAGTCACTATGGACGACAAGCTTTTGTTAGTCTATGAACAAACTACAAAGAAAGCTTCCAGTGCACTGCTACTGAAGTCTGCGTCACAACAACACGCTTCAGCAGACCGGGGTAAGCGAGGTCATTCCACTTCAAAATCAACTAAAGGGAACTCCTCGCGAGGGTAAAAGAAACCCTCTTATACTTACTCCGGAGGTCGTCAGTACAGTGACTCGGGAAACAGGCACAGATCTGATCCAAACTATAGGTCAGACGCCCCTAAGCCGACGGGACGAGGTTCTTAGCGGGGAGGATGTTTCTCCTCCCGTAAACCTCGTAAGTCGTACAGGTCATGGACAAGACCTCTATTGCTTGGAATTGGCAGAAGGTTATCAATTTTCGCGAGAACCTGGATAGAAGTCACGGAAGTTCAGTGGGTGAGAAGTGTAGTCTTGGAAGGCCTACGGCTAGCATTTCAAGCAAAAACCGCACTTACAAGATGTCCACGTTGGACAAATCTTCCGGCGTATCCTTTCAAAAGAGAGTTTCTCCTAGCGGAGGTACAGGCTCTCTTATTAAAGGAAGCAATAGAGGTCGTCGAGAAAAAGACTATTGTCGCTTTCCACTTAGTGGAAGGTTATCAACCTCGCAAAAAGTGGATGCAAAATTACGGAAGATCAGTGGATGAGAATGTAGTTTCGGCAGGCCTGTGGCTATCAGTCCGAGCAAAGCTCCACTTACAAGAAGTACGTGTTGAACAAATCTTCCGGCGAATTCTTCCTAGAGTCTCTCCTTGCGTCGGTACAGGCTCTCCTCTTGAAGAAAAACAATAGAAGTCGTCGAAATATTCTCCTGGTTTTTTCAATTCACCTGTTTCTCGCCGCAAAGCCAGACAGATAGTGCATAGTTAGGCTGAGAGAGCTGTCTTGTTTGGAATAGAGCCGTTAGAGGGAATAAGTACGTCTTTTCCCTCTCGGTGTTGTATTCCTTGCCGTTCAGACATTTAATGCCATTGTGGACGCCATAGTAGCCTTATGTACTGTTACAGCAGTCTTTTCTTATAATTAACATCTAGTGTTGTAAGTCTCCATTTAGTGAGCTTTCAAAGGCAGCATGTGACATTGATATGTCTTCATGTAGATGAAGACTCATAACTGCGTAGCTACCTTGAGATTACTGTCTCTTTTGGGAATTACGGCTGTTCGAATAGCGGGTCGTCATCCCCTACCTTGCTTGACGATGGTTGTAAGTCTCCATTTAGTGAGCTTTCAAGGTCGCTATTTACACCGAGATATTTGTCTTCACAGAGAGGAAGACTTCTAAGCTTTGTTAGCTATGCTCTGACCGCTGTCTTTTGGGAATAAAACCGATAAAGGTAGTGCTTTTCGGTTTGTTTTCCTAGGTGTCATAGACTTGAGTCTTATTGTTTACACCATAGTAGCCTAGCTAGAATCATGAGTGATGTTTTTTCAGTAATTATGCAGTGACATAACTGATTTTATTATCTCTTGGGACTACTCTCTCTTTGGTAATTTGGGGTTGTTAAAATAGTGGCTCTTCATTCCCTATCTTGCGTGACGATAGTTCAGTGAGCCTTCAAGGTCGCAACTTACATCAATATATCTGTCTTCATGGAGATGAAGACTTATAAGCTACGGCTAGTGTTGTTAGTCTCCTTAGTGAGCTTCAAAGGCTTCTGTTATCAGCCTTTTATTGTCTTCACATATAGGAAGATCTGTAGCTGCTTCAGCTAGGCTGTCCTTTTGGGCATGTTACCATATGTTAGAGGAGGTTATTCTCTTCTTACCGGTATGGTTTGAAATTAGTTATATGAGGCGATAAGCTCTGTTGTTGATGCCATATTTACCTAGTGTGATTAATGAGCATTTCTTCAAACGCCTATACTTCACTCCTTCTCAGGAACATATTTCCTGATATCAGATCGAATGCAAGGAGTTCATCTAGATTTTTATGATCGGGTGTCGGAACATTGTTTTCGTCTCCCTTTTCATTTCTATCCAGTCTATTACTGTGGATTATACTTCCACCTTAGAGACTGGATATTATGTCAGTATGGTGTATTATTTTTCATCACATCCCTCTCCATCCTTAGTGGCATTATGGAGTCAGTCAGACATGAGGGAGCCCTGCGGTTCCTACACTATTTGATAACTAACACAAGAGAGATTCAAGTAATGTGGGTGAGGGGAGTCCGATAGGAATGATTTTTTGCCCCCCCCTCCCCCGCCCCCCGCCAATGTGTTTACAGATTACAGAGCAGGACGTAGTTTTCTTTCTGTAAGCCTTGTATGCATTCAAGTTTTTGCATGCCATTCATTGCTCCTCGTTTGGCAGCTGGGTCATGTTCTAATGGCGACCTCATGTGCACATCCACTATTTAGTTGGTTTGTTTCCTGTGGTTGTTCGTTTATCAGTCATATACGAGCATATGATTCCTTTCAGTTCCTGGTTACACTTGTATCACTTGGTCATACCGTGGATACAGGCTGTATTCAGATGAATGCATGCAAGATTTCGTCTTTCTCAGAACAGTCATTGGTTGCTACGGACCTAGGAAACAATGATTTATTTTGGGGACGGCCTGTGACGAGTCTGTTAATCATAGCTCGTTCCATGTTCTATTTCCAGGTTTCTATGAGATACAGTACACATTCTCATATATTCGCACGGTTCAGTTGGAGTTTTATTATTGGAATTAATTGTACACCTGAACGGGGTCACCTGTTGGTTGCCTTAGAAGCGTGTTTGCTCTTCAGATACTTTCCATGGGGATTCAATTGGACAAGTGTATGTTGTACAAGTTATATCACCGGTTTTCGAACTATCTACATATTCCGACTCTGGTATACGTTAGAAGCGTGCGCTGTTAATTACCAGGATCGTCACGATAGCCTTTGCTTCTGAAGTGGCATTAATAGGGCTGCACGCTATTCAAAACTGAATACCGGTATTGGTATTCAAAAAAATACTGCGGTATACTGGTATATTGAAAACTGTTCAGATATCTGAACATAAGTACCACAATCGAGACTTGAGGGATCACAGTCGGAACGAATCACCATGCCTTGATGATGCGGTTCGAAACACCTTTACCCAACGCAGACGATATCAAATTTATTATTTTAAATAATAGTTCATCAGATTTTCCAAAAATTTCTACAAAACAATATCATGTGACCCTGCATTGGAACGAGCTCAGCGAGCTTGTTCCAATGAGGGGTCACATGATATAGTTTTGTTGAAATTTTTGAAAATTATTTTTTCAACTGCTGATTTTTTATGTTACGCGGGCACATGCAGACGATTCCCTGAGTAAAGGGATAATATTATTCATTCTGGGCTACAATTAAAACTCAAGACATCTTGAAAATTAAATTTTGGGTAAATAAATAATGACGATAAACCAATATTTTTGTAATTTCACCGGTATTCAATCGATATTAGTTTGAACACCGGTATATATGGGTTTATCGATATACCATGCAGCCCTAGGCGTTAAGCACCAATAATTAATAATAATTAATAACTGGATGCCTGTTGGGCTAATGTATATTGATTATTTGGTACCGCTTTTCACTGATTCCAGAACGCTTCCCTCTTTGTTTTGAAGAATATTCCTTCAAAAAAAAGTGTGGGGGTGGGGGGGGATATTTCTTCATCTCCTCCAGCTTGATAAGTGTGTAACTATGAGTGAAGCTGTTTTGTCTGTAGGTTATTACTGATCCTAGATACAGCTTGTTTATTATTTATATATGGCGTGTGTTTGTGGGGTTTAGTCTGTCACTCTTGAATACGCCATCCTAATTTAAGGGGCTTACACAGACCAACCTTAAAATTGGGGGCTCGTTACACCCAATTAACATAATCATTCATGCTAAGATTACGGAATTACTTGGATATGGCTCCTTATTTTTGATATGTCTTCTCTATTATTGTATAGAGAGACATACATGTAATTCCTTTTAAATTTAATTTCCTTTCACCTTGGAATGTAGGCTTAGGAGCTTTATTTGGTTTGCTAATTCTTAAGTCCTTGGCCCTCCGCCTTTTTACGATTCATATATTTTTTATACTTACCAATGGCCCAGACGGGGATGGCCCTCCCATGAGTGGGCACTCATACCTTCCCGCTGAGTTATTATTTAATACACTCATCTACAAAGAATGATGTTGGCGCCAATTCCAGTCTCTTCCTGACTACTTCGCAATCGCAGATGGTAAAAGTATGGAGGGCCAGATAGGATTTTTAATTTTTGTTATTGTATGCAAGTTCTGGGGATTGTGGGGTTCAAAATTTTTGTTTGGTCCTTGATAATGTCGAGTTTCCACCAGCTAGTCTGGGCCATTGGTAAGTATAAAAAATATACAAATTACTTTAAATTTATCATTTTCAGGCTTGGTCATAGTACTGATAAAGTCATTAAAGATTCAGTGATATCAAGTCTCATTTAAAAACATTTCTTGCATTGATTCAAAGAAGAGAAAGGTTTATAGTAAAGAATTTGACTGGTGGCTTGAGAGCTTGGGCGAAATGCTATCATTAGCTATCATTGAAATATAACAACACTCGTGTAGTTAGAGAAAAAAGCAGTTGCAGTGTCATTATGCTCCCCGATTTTGCCACCCTGTCTGTCTGTCCATCTGTCCAAAACAAATGGTTTCCAGATGATAACTTTAGTTTGACTAAACAAAATGAAACAAAATTTTATACATGGGTTTATAACCTCATGACACATGTTGGGATTGATAGTGTCTTGGTCTCGTGTTTTTTGGCAGAGTTATGGAGTTTTTCCAACTTAGACATGTTGATATTGGTCTTCGGATAATAATTTTAGTTTGAGTGAATGAAATGAAACCAAAATTTTATACATAGGTTTATTATCACATAATACAGGTTGGGATTAATAGTGGGCTTGGCCTGATGTTTTTTTACTGAGTTATGGCCCTTGAGGCACTATCCCATAAATTCTGACAAGGCAAATACCTTAACAATTTTGACAACAAAAAATAATTCTGCACTCTTAACAGTTAAGAAGAACTGACCCTAGCTTTTCTGTTTCATAGCAAATGTCTTCTTATATCAAGGACTGACCATTAGATAACAAACCTGCTGAATCTAGAGAAGCAGACAAAGCATGTACTTCAAAGAAAGGCACAGATAAAGTTGGAAATTAAATGAACAATTTTTTTTTTTTTTTATAATTTTCAGCAGGTCGTTCAGATATTGCATCAATAGAAGCATTTGCTGCCAAGACTATGGAGGACATAGATGACGATATGGATGTATCCGACACAGAGGATCCAGATTTAATGGTATTACCAATTGCTAAGACTCCATAAATATTATACAATTTCTAGTAACTTTACAACTTCAATTTTTTAAGTGGATAAAGGATATGCGTTTGTAAAATAAAATAAATTTTTGTAGACATGTGACTTCATTCTGCAAGATGAACACTTCAAGCAGATAGAATGGAAGTGAGTTTAATTGGATTTCTCTACCTAAACCATTATGTCTATCAAGAAAATTAACCCCATACGGCCACAAACTACTCCTTTTACATGGCTCTGAAAAAGATATTTTTATACTGTAGCCAATGACCCAGACTAGCTGGTGCTAACTCAAAAATATCTAGGGCCAAACACAAATTTTGCCCCCCCAATTCCCCAAATTTGCATGCAAAACCGAAAATTAGAAGTCCTATCTGGCCCTCCATACATTTACCCTCTGTGCATGCGCAGACACCAGGAAGTCACCAAAACTGGCGCCAGCATCATTCTTTGTTTGGCCCTGGTCAGATAACAACAACTGACTTTTGTGCTTTTTAAATCTCAATTAATAATGATGCCAGACACAAATCAATGGTTAAATTGGTGGATCCAAGGATACAACTGGATGAAGGAAGGAAGAAACTGTGGTTTGAAACGTTCAGGACTGTAATTTTATAATATTTTTAAAAATTAGTTCATGTTCCCTAATTTCGGGACGTGGGCCTGATGTCATCATTGATTGATAATGATCTGTCCACTAATTGTTTAGTATTCCTTCCCTACCTTCTCTTGATCCCCCCAGTTAAGTTCCCAAGCTTTTTGGCTTGTTTTATTGAAATTTTTTTATAAAATTTCTTGGGAGTTTAACGGATTATACAGAAGGTTATTCTGTACATCCCCAGGGTTACGTCCTCACCCTTGGGTGTAAGGTTATTCTGTACATCCCCAGGGTTACGTCCTCACCCTTGGGTGTTTGGGCGCTTTGGTCATGCATCATACATCCGATGTATCGTTTTTTCTTCTGATGAAGATCTTGCTTTACATCAGATAGTCTTGTTTCTGTTACTGACTTTGGGACATGTTGCCTGGGGTCTTGTTTTTGTTTACATTGACAAAGCTCTAGGTAGTTTCCTATTATTTTTAGGAATGACAATTGTAAGCAACATTAAATATTCTGATAGTGTGGTAGTTAAATTTTTAGCATATTTTTATAATTTTGTCTACACTTAGGCTGTTTTGGGCTCATCGTTCCCTTTGGAAACTTGGGCTTTTAAATAAGAAAATTTTTTTCCCAAAAAATTTTTTTGGGGAAGGAATTTTTTGCTTTTGCATGTATTTATTTCATCGATTGTATTTTAATGTTATCTTATATTTGTGTAAGATTTGGTGGTGGTACAATGACATATATTAGAATTTAGGTAATAATATTTATCTTATAGTAGGTCAAATAGAGGAACTCTTTCCTCTGTTTACATGGTCGTTGTCTTGAGTATAGTTGATGTACTACCACTAATTCTTGCTCCATTGTCAGGTTTGACAGTGTTGATGACGGGTGTCATGGTTTGTGTTAGGCGAGTGGACACTATCGGTCCTATCCCAGCGAGGAGACACTTCTTGTCCTCTCGCCAAAATGTCACTATAGTTTTTTAGTTTTTTATTTACAGAGGAACAAGAACATGGTGTGGTTTCGTGACGCTGTCAGGGAGTGTGCTTCCGTCATCGCATTATACCATTAGAGCTATCAGAAAAGTGCTATGATATTAAACAAGGGCTAGGCTTCAAAGAGGTTTACCTCTCTTGTCTCCAGCTAGCTCAACCGGTAGGCCCCTCTCTCTTATAACAACATCTGGGGTCAGAGGTTGTTGGTAGGAACTTGTGTCAGTTGGAGGTTACGTCCATGCCTTCCTGTCCGGGATGCTCCTTCCATAGGCTGCTGGGGTTGGCTAATCTTATAGCTTCCTCTACGTTCGAAAAGCACACACGACCACAAAAAGTCTGTTGTCGCCAGCTAGCTCGACCGATGAAGTGGTTACTCAGGCCTCTGAGAACTGTGACGCCGGGCTAGGAGATGATATAGGGTGGAGCGAGCACTATAATATACAACCATGCTCACCCAGTGACGACGGAAGGAGGAAACTGGCAAGTTCTGAGGTACGCTTGTCCAGGTCACCCATGACCACGAGCAAGAGAGAAGCCTCTCTCTCTTAAAGCATCATCTGGGGACAGATGTTGTTGGTAGGAACTTGCGTCAGTCGGAGTATACGTCCATGCCTCCTGTCCGGGACGTCCCGCCTAATAGGCAGCCGGTGTTGGCTAGTCTTACGGTTTCCTCCACATAACGGACAAAGTGATCTTTATATTGCACAGGGCTATAAACCGCGATGAGTGGTTTCAGTTCCTTGACGCCGGTGAAGCAGTTAAGATTGAATATGAGAAGACTGTGACGTTGGATATGTCGCATGTGCATTGTATTCAGAGCTTGCGGAAAAGTGCTCAATGATATTAGACAAGGGCTAGGCTTTTGAACTAAGGTTTATGTCCCTTGTCTCCAACTAGCTCAACTGGCAGATCTGTCACGTAGACTCATGGTGTGACGCCGGGTATGTCCGTAGCGGTCGAGAGAGAATAAGGCTGTAGTGAGTACTATTTAATCCAATTATGCTCACCCTGTGTTGATGGAAGGAAGAAGCTGGCAAGTTCAGAGGTACGCTCGTCCAAGTCTCCCCGGACCGCGAGCAAGAGGGAGACCCCTCTCTCTCACTCTTTTAATAACATCTGGGGCCGGGTATTGTTGGTAGGAACTTGCATCAGTCAGAGCTTACGTACATAGCAATTGTCCGGTATGCTTAGTTAAAATTCTTAGCCGGGGAGGGCTACAGTTTGGCTTCTTTAGCATCTGCCAATTACTCCCGACCACACCTTGGCTAAGTGACTTAGGATATCTAGTATGCATTGTCAAAGGGTCCATCTTTATGGAGAAAGTCGCACCATCTAGTAGCCAAGGAGATGAGGCTTCATTCATCGGGATGTCGGCTGTAATAGTCATCTTGGACACCCTGTCCCAGGAGCTGCCGGCAGACAAGCAATTCATGACCGCTGCTCCTCAGACCTCCGTAACGGACTTGCTGTTGCATATTGCGCAGCTAATCGGAGTATTCCTGCTAAGCAGAAGCACTCAACGTCAGTCTCAAAACTTGAGCTGTTGAATGGTGCTTGATCAGTCTAGTCATCTGCCTGCTCAGATGCTGGTGACTGTGATTCTAACTGATTTTGACAAATAATGAAAGGGATACGGTAACTTTCCCCTTTGGAACAACTCATGGATGATATGGATACTATACATTATCGTTTCCTTGAACTTGTTACAGTAAATTACAATGCTGCAAGTAATTATGAGAAACCGCTAGCATAGTTAGACGCTGACTTCATCCTGACAAAGAGCAGGATAATAAGATCTCTTTCCGGTTAAGTCTATACGGGTGTCACATGTATTCGATTGTGTAGATGACACCATATTTAACTTCCTGTGGGAAGAAGTAATACGGTTTCTTATCATCTTCTGTATTTTTAACTGTTTGTGTTTATTCATATGCTTTTAAAAACAACAGGAGAAGATGTGTTGAGAGTTTCTCTGCATTGAATGAGCAGGTAAGATCTTAGTTGTAGCCTTACCTTCATCTTTTAGCCGATCGCTCGGACACAATTGAGAAGATAATTTCTTAATCAGAGCGAATTTATGGTCTTATGTAATTCAATTTTAAGTACTGTGACGCAACGTCTATATAGAAAGGAATTTTGTGGTTGTTTGTACCTTTTAAAAATTCTTTCCAGACCTATTATAATATATATCTCAGTCTTAAAAAATGTTAAGTGGGAGTTTTAACATTTGACTAGGTTGAAAACTGACTACAGGTTGCTTTAGTTTTCCAGACTCTAGTCTTTGATGGTAAGCTTTCATTAATGTAGGATTAAGCTACAAGAAAGCATCAATACTCGACTCTTTAAGTAGGGGTCTAATCGACCACACCAACAGAAAGAATAGGAGAGGTTGTCCTAGACTCAGTTCATCTATAAGGACTCATAGCGAAGGTATAGATATCTCTCCTATATATTTCTTTAGGATTGTCTATACAGCCACTTGGATAGGGGGTTTATGTCTGCTTGAGTTACTGATCAGACACCCCTGAGCCGGTGGATCAAGGCTCTTATAGAGCTCGGTCCGACAGATTTTGACTGGAACTGGATAATTAGGTTATTTATGATTATCTTTCAGTCGAAAAGTGGCTGGTTCATCTGTTGTTTCACAGAGCGAATTAGCCAGCTGTTTGGCTCGTTTTTATCTGTTATCTGACGCATTAACAGCAGAACATTTTATGCGCTGGATGGGGTTGTGCGGAGCGGCTATGAATGTTATTTCGATGGGTCACTTTCTTAACTGGAGTGGTAGACGTTTTTCGCTCTAGACCTGTTTTGTTTTAGAGAATCTCTTTTAACATAAGGTCAAGTTTGGACATATATTTAACGGTTTTCTTAATTATTACGGACATGAGTTCATATATTGTGTTACAATCCTGAGTCTGATGGTCTCCCTTTGCAGGGATCTTGGGACCCTCGGTTCTTGGAAACCACATATTCAGAAATGATGTCTCTTTTTTTTACGCTACATCATTGAATTATCACCATTCATGTATTTATAGATGCAGATCAGAGTTTATCAGAAGAGAAGAAACGCTTCTTTTGTCATTAATTTCCAATAGAAGGGACGTTTACTTTCATTCTATTGTTTAATAAGTCAGTTAGCTATTCATACTGCTTAGGTAAATTTATCTTCCAGTCAGCAGTCAGTGCTTAAGATTTCAGTGCATGAAGTAAAGTGCTGGCTACATCTTGGGCTTATTCTAACTGTATGGCTATTACATGATCTTATATAGGATCACTTCAGGATAGTTAAGTTTGCGGCGCACAGGAATAATAGTTTCCATTATTTGTGTTGCCAGTATTAGGCATTTGAGTGCATACATTTGACACTCAGCCGTTTTCATGGGAATGAATGGTAGGATATGTGTATTCTTCAATTCATTTGTTTCTATTGATTTCAATGAGGTTATGGTGTCTGTTATTGAACATTCGTCAGAAGCTTCCCCACAAAAGGGTTTTATTCTTCAAGGGAAGTTTTGTTCTTCACATCATTCTTCGCTCTCAGTGGCATTACGGAGTATGTCAGACGTGAAAGAGCATTGTGGTCACTATATTATTGCTGTCTGTACCAGCAATGATTAATAATGTGGGAGAGGTTTCAACATATATTCGAATTCCCCTCCCACCCATCCCCCCACACACACACACTCACACTGTTGCGTATATATATTTTAATACATACATACTTGCGTTTGGGTTGTGTTGGATGGCACTCTAATTGGCATATATGCAGTTTTGTTGCATTAGTTTCCAGTGTTTATTTTCTGATTTCTAATATACAAGCACTTATTTTATCATCATATTGGCTGCTATTTGAGTTTATAGGTGACTGCATAACCATTTAGTGGTTTTTAGATGATTAATAGGCTGGATTTTTATGCACTTGCACAATATGTGATTACGCTATCGCTTTGGTGGACCTTGAAATTATTATATATTTCGGGGGCGGTCTGAGTTGGAGCCAGTTAATCATAAGTACCTCCATTTCTAGATCCTGGTCTCTATTTTGTCGGTTCTGAAATCGCATATTCTCACGTGTTTATAGTTGTAGATACCAAATGGTACACAAAGGAGAGTGTTCTTACCGGATTTAATATTACAGAGGCCTCCTGTGAATAATCTTGAAGCGTGTTTTCTCTGCAAAGATTGTTCATTGTATCTCGCTTTTGTATGTAAATGTTATATTATTATTTCACTGATTTCGTTGTACCTGTATACACCGTCTGCAGTGCATATTTTGTAGCGGATAATGTTATTTACCAAAATCATCACTATAGCCTTGGCTTGTGAAGTGACATTAAGCACCATTCATTTATTCATGAATTAATTTTTGAGTGCCTGATCGATATTTATATTGTTTCCGGGTTCTGATTATTGATTCCAGAGCTCTCCCCTCTTTGTTTTGAAGATATGTTCAAAAAAAAAGTGGAGGGGGCTCATTTTGTCCACTTCTCTGGTTTATTGGGTATGTAACTATTAAGAAAGCTGTTTTGTCCAGACTATATTCGGTGATCAGCTGTAGTATTATTGTTTGGCGCAGGTTTATGGGCAATTTTCTCTCATTCTCAATATGCCATTCTAATTTTTAGGGCTTAGTCTAGACTAGCCTTAAAAATTGTTTATTTGTTACATCCTAATTAACATGATTTCATGCTCGCATTTAGGATTTACATAATTGGGATCCATATTAGGATATGTCTCTTCTATTATGATATAAAGAGACATACATGTAAATTCTAATTATTCTAATTTTCTTCATCATGGATTGAAGGATTTGATCTATGTTGATCTACTATTTCGGAAGTTCTAGGCCCTCCACCTTTTTACGATTCAGCTAGTCTGGGTCATTGGCTACAGTATAAAAATATGAAAAAATTTAAAGTAATTTATATATTTTTTATATTTACCAATGACCCAGGGAATGACCCTCCCATGAGTGGGCAGTACTGTGCACTCATACCTCCCCCCTGAATTATTATAATCTTTTTTACAAAGAATGATGTTGGCGCCAGTTTTGGTCTGAGGGCCAGATAGGACTTCTAATATTTTTATACTGTAACAATGACCCAGACATAGCTGGTGCTAATTCTCAAAATCTAGGGCCAAACACAAATTTTGCCCCCCAATCCCCAAAATTTGCATCTAAAACCGAAAATAACATGTCCTAAATGGTCCTCCATACTTTTCCTCCACTGCGTATGCGCAGTGTCAAGGAGGTCTCAAAATTGGCTCCAATTAACATTCTTTGTTTGGCCCTTCATCAGTTCACATCTGACTGATATTTATTTGTGCTTGTAAATCTCAGTTTAAATGATGCCAGACACATAAATATTAGAGAAATGGTGGATCTAAAGAGGAAATAGAAGGAGGAGAGGAAAAATTAGTGGCAGGAAATAATCAGGGCTGTAACTTAAAATTTTTTTAGGAAATTATGTTATGTTACCTAATTTCAAGGCATGGGCTTGTTGTTGTCATTCTTGCTATAAAGTTACACTGCTTGTTCAGTGTTTCCCCTCTCCCTTTCCTTTAGTCCCCCCTTGCTATTCTCCCATGCTTTTGGCATATTTTCTGTAATATTATTACTAAAATTTCTTGGGAGTTTTAGCTTGGTAACAGAATGAATTCTGTTTTTTCCCCATGTTTACGTCCTCACCCATGGGTGTTTAGGCATTGTGTTCTGCATCTTCCATCTGATGTTCTGCAGTTTCTTCCTGGGAAGTCTCTGTTTTGCATCAGATAGTGTTGTAATTGGTAACTGATTTCGGGCCATGTTTATCAGTGCCTGGAGTCATGTTTCCGGTTTTTATACACTTCTTGTTTACATTGACAACAGTTTCTGTTGAGAGTGATTTCTTGTCTTTGTATTAGTTTAATCATAACAAGATACATTATTATTATACGTAAGTGTTGCATTAATTTTTTTGAAATATTTTAAAAAATTTTGTCCACACTTAGGCTTTTTGGGGATCCATTGGGGTTCAACGTTACTTTCAGAAACATGGGCTTTTCTGAAAAAATATTTTTTCAAAAAATTTTTTTGATTTCAATTATTTTTTCTATATGTTAATGGATCATGTTATTATGTATCTTTGTTTCCAGGGGTTGGTGCGAGTACTAGGACTGTTTGTGTTCTTTTCACAATGAAAGGATATTGTTCAAATTGTAATAAGAGGAAATCTTTCTCTGACTTTCATAATCATTGTATTAATTGTAGTCAGTGTACTCGCACTAACTCCTGCTCAGTGTGTGTCACGGTATGTTGTTAGTGGGGAAAAGGCCATGCCGGTCCTTTCTCCTCAGGGTCACTCTAGTTTTTCAATCTCTTTTTCAGAGGAACAAGAACAGGGTGATGTTTCCTTGATGTCTTCCAAAAGTGTGCCTCTGTCGTCACAGTTAAATGAAGAGCTAGCGGCAAAAGTGCTCATGGAAATACGTCAATTGCCTGAGAGGTCCCAAGTAGGATCGACGGCATTGGCGTCCGCTAGCTCGCCCGGTGTAGCGACCATTCATTGAATGGCTCGGCAGCCGGGTTCGTCCGTTGCGGTCCAGGAAGGTGATTTGGGTGATGCGAGCACTATAATAACACAAGGTGCACGCCCAGTGACGACGGATCAGAGGATAGAATGGAGGAAGCCTATTAGTCCGGTTCCTAGCTCGTCCAGGTCCATCCGGGCTGCGAGCGAGAGAGGTCCCTCTCTCGTACAACAACATCTGGGACCAGATGTTGTGGTGCAAAACGTTTCGCATTCGGAGCATACGTCCGCCACTCGGGACGCTCCGTTATATAGACAGTCCGGAGAGACTGTCAATATGGCTTCCTCATCCTCACGGCAGTGCACACGACCGCACCTTGGCTACGTGACCATGGATATCCAGCCAGCTTCGCCGATCAGGGATTCCATGGCGACCAGGTCACGCCATCCGGTAGCCAGGGACACAAAGCCTGTAGACTCCGGACGTTCGCATAAAAGAAGTATGCAAGAGTCAACGTCCAGGGAGCTTCCAGCGGCAAAGCAACATAAGACCGCTGCTCCACATGCCTCAGTGACAGACATGCTATCACAAATAGCACAACTTATCGCAGCATCCCAGCAGACGACAGAATCTCTGTCGGATCAGGAATTATCCGACGAGGCTGGGTCGGTATGCTCCGCTGAAGCATCAGGTACAGACGATCGAGAACTTCATAGGGTCCGACAGGATGGCGAAAGGGATTCAGAGGATATGGAGCTTTCCCTTTCGGAACAACATAAAGCTGCCGTAGATTTTATCTGGCATTATCTTCCAGAGGTTGTTCCGTTGGACCAGAATGCTACGATGCCGGATAAGAGACTGATAGCATCACTGGACACAGAATTTTTTGATCGGTCTAGGGACATCGTCCCTGAGTTTCTGACACAGTCCAGTAATGTCACAAGAACATTTGAATTATTGAATGACGCTATATATAAGCTTGCTACCAAAACAAGCAAGTATGGTTTCTTGTCCGCAAATTCTCTACATCTGCCTTTCATCAATTCAAGGAATAAATTCAAAACGGCAGGACAGGGCATACTGAGAGTTCCTCTGCATCTAGACGACCAGGCTGAAGACCTAGAATTGTCTATTCCATCGTCTATGTCAATTCCAACCACGACATTGGAAACGACAATTATGTCTAATAGAGTTAACTTAGATGCTTTATCATACGCAGATCACCTTACTAAAGCATTATCATTACGTCTTCAAGGGAAAGAATTCCAGGATATACAATCCTCATTAAGAGTTCTTTCAAGGGCAATAGCTTATTCCACGTATAACTCCGCCCTTTCAGTGGCAAACCTGGAGTTGGTTAGACGTGACGCGGCCCTAGCTACATCCAGAGAGAGAGCTTTTCTTCGACAGCAAGCTTTCAGCAATCTATGATCAGATAACTAAGAAAGCTTCGGATTCTCTGCTATTCAAATCCGCTTCTAAAAAGTCGGATACAGCAGAAAAGAGTAAGACAGGCACTTCTGAGACAAGTACGCCCAAGAGGTTCCTATGCGTCCTCTAGGTCTTATTCTAGAGACCGTCAAGGCAGCGACTCACGTAGGGGACGTTATTCTGGCTGAGATAACCGGTCAGATGTCTCTAGGTCGACGGGGCGAGGTGCGGGTCGTGGAGGACGTAGTTTCTCCTTCCGCAAGCCTCGCAGGTCCAGGAGGTGATGGTATGAACCTCTATCATGTTCCGGTAGGCGGAAGATTGTCGAGTTTTATAAACAATTGGGCATCAATTACGGACGACCCCTGGGTTCGAGGGGTAATTTCGGAAGGACTAAGAATATCCTTCAAACGAAAGCCTCCATTAACTCGAAGTCCAAAATGGACTCGGCTTCCATCAAATCCACAGAAAAGAGACGCTCTTCTATCAGAAGTACAGTCTCTTCTGGAGAAGAACGTGGTAGAGATCGTAGAAGACCAGGAATCACCGGGTTTCTACAGCCATCTGTTTCTGGTTCTGAAACCAGACAGCTCGTTCTGTCCAGTCATAGATCTGAGCTGGATAAACAAGCTGATCGTCGCTCCGAAGTTCCATATGGAGACAATTCGATCAGTCAGAGCGAGTATTCGGGTGAACGACTATGCTACAAGTATAGATCTCAAGAATGCGTACTTTCACGTCATGGTACATCTGACATTCAGAAAGTATCTACGCTTCGCAGTCCTAGGAGTTGTATATCAGTTCCGAGCGATGTGCTTCGGTTTGAACCTAGCGCCCTGGGCTTTCACTCGAATAATGAACTCGGTAATGATACATTTCCGAGCTCATTCGTCTGCGGTAACGTCGGCCTACCTGGACGACATTCTTCAGAGGTATGGCAACGAGTTAACGCTTCAGAACGATGTGGAGAATCTGCTTCTATTACTCCGACGTCTCGGTTTTATAATAAACGAGGAGAAGTCGGATCTGGTGCCGTCCAAGTCATTCACCCACTTGGGAATGAGCTTCGAGATGCACAACAATCTCGTTCATCTGCCGTTAACCAGAGCTAAATTAATCAGTTGTTACGCTAGCTATTGTCTTCACTCGGACAAAGTCACAGCGAGAGAATTCATGAGACTGATAGGTCTGTGCGGAGCCGCTGCGGATCTCTCATTCCGATGGGGCGGTTAGGCACTCGTCCTCTCCAAATTTTCTTGACTCAGAATTGGAGAGTAAAGATTCATTCGCTCGATGTAGACGTTCTCTTGTCAAATCAAGTGAAACGAGAGATTCAGACTTGGGCAAACATTCAGTGGTTGACTCAGGGAGTTCCACTGCAGTTGCCGGATCCGAGTTTTACTATTATGACAGATGCCAGTCAAACAGGTTGGGGTGCAACATTGATCCCAACGGATTCGAAGTGCCAGGGTCTTTGGGATCCGCAGTTTCTAGGCAAGCACATAAACATCAAAGAAATGATGTCAATTTGGCTTGCACTACGTCATTGGATGAACATTATTCAGAAAGCACATGTCCAAATCCTGTCCAACAATACGACAGTAGTAGCGTATATTCGGAACCAGGGAGGCACTCATTCTGTTCCGTTATTCAATTTAACGGAAAGAATCCTTCTGTTTGTACTAGAACACCAAGTTCTACTTTCGGTCCGTCATATTCCGGGTCGTCTGAATGTATTAGCAGACTCCCTTTCACGGAAGGGTCACTTGTTGCTGTCAGAATGGACTCTCAACAAACAGGTATTCAATCAGATTTGCTACCAATGGGAGCGGCCAATGATAGACTTATTTGCGACACAGCTCAACAATCAGTTGCAGACGTATGTGTCACCATGTCCGGATCCTCGAGCATATGCAGTAGACGCTCTATCGATCTCGTGGGACGGAATGATAGGATATGCGTATCCTCCAGCGCTGTTGTTTCAGCAGATATTGCTCAAGATAAAACAATCTCAATGCAAAATTTTGTTGGTAGTATCTCTGTCTCTACAGAGACCGTGGATAAATCTACTCCGGTGTCTGCTGTGGGACATACTGCGGAAGCTTCCTCCACGAGAGGATCTTCTTTCGCAGGGGAAATTGCGTCAACTCCATCACAACCCACAAGGTCTCAACCTTCACGTATTTCCGTTGTGCGGTCCTTCTTGCACGACAAGCATTTTACAGGACGAGCAGTGGACGCAATTTCTAACTGTAGGAGTACCTCCTCTTCGCTAAACTATGCGGCTAAGAGGAAGGTCTTTTGTCGTTGGTGTAGGGATCATTCTGTTGACATTTTTGATCCCTCTATTCCAGACATTGCAAACTTTCTAGTATACTTGTTTGATGAGATCAAACTGCAGCCTGTTACTATTAAAGGTTATAGGTCTATGTTATCTGATACCTATGCACACCATGATAGTTTACAAATTGGATCTAATGTCTCTTTATCTAAATTAGTTAGAAACTTCTCGATAAATAGACCTAGAACCCTTAGATTAATTCCTAAATGGAATTTAGCTTGGGTTCTTCTTAAACTAAAAGAAAAGCCATTTGAGCCTCTTGAGACAGTGGACTTCAAATTCTTATCTTATAAGACAGCATTTCTCTTAGCTTTCTCTTCTGCTAGAAGAGTCAGTGAGCTTCATGCACTATCTGTGGATGATTTTCACTATTGTAGTGTCGGGAACACTGTTATCTTTACCACTAATGTTGGATTTTTGGCTAAGAATCAGGTTCCTAATAAATATCCGGAACCTATTGTTATTAAGGCCCTTCCGTCTTCAGACGGGCATAGGCCTTTACTCTGTCCTGTTAGAGCTTTACGTATTTATAAACGAAGATCTCAGTTTATCAGAAAGGGACGAAAATGCTTCTTTCTGTCTCTGATGCCTAATAGAAAGGACATTACGGTCCATTCTTTTGCTAGATGGATTCAATTAACTATCCGTACTGCTTATGATAATCTATCTTCAACTCAGCAGTCTGTGCTTAAGATTTCGGCTCATGAAGTAAGAGCTCTTTCTACATCTTGGGCTTACGCAAATAGTGTTGCTACTACAGATTTAATGAAGGCTGCATATTGGTCTCAGCCATCCACATTCACGAATTTTTATCTCAGAAATATTGAGTCCATTTCTGGAGACCTGCATTGTTTAGGTCCGTTATCTGTTGCTCAGAATGTCGTCCACTAAACAGTTGCAACTATAGTTATGCAGGCTTTCTGTTCCGGCAGTGACTCTGTCCTGCTGCCCTCTTCGCTCCGGGCTATTTGACCCAGGGCAAGGGTAAGGGGGGGGGGGGGGGGGGGAGGGTGTTCCCTTAGGTCACCTGCTTTATAGTGAAAACCAAGGGGATACCTCCTCTGGAGTCAGTAATTCTGAGTCGGTACCGGGATGGTTTTAAAGTGTAAAGCTAATGTTTAAATTCATTCATGTCATATTTTTAAATGTAGCTCGGTGTGAAGCATTTGTATATGTCACGTGTCAAACGGGCGTTAATGTACAATCTTCAGACACTTTTAATGAGTATAAAGAGTCTCAATTCTCTAGACTTACTTTATGTATTGGCTTACTTTAAAAATAATTAGTATAAAGGGTTATACTGGATGTTAATAGAGAACATGGATGTTATTATGCTCAATTATGAAAGGTGTTGTGTCTTTCTAATTTGTCATAAATAAGAAAGATACATGTAAAGCCTAATCCTCCTTTTCTCCTCGAGGGGATAACTCTATTATATATAGTTGAGCTTATTGGATTTTTCTCTATGTCCTAGGCCCTCCAGCCTTTTTTTCTATTCAGCTATGTCTGGGTCATTGGTACAGTGTAAAAATGTTAAAAAATTTGTAGTAATTTATATATTTTTTATACTTACCAATGACCCAGACGGGGATGGCCCTCCCAGGAGTTGGGAACTCGTGCCTCCCCGCTGAGTACATAGCGCTGACCAGGCACTGCTTGTAAGAATGATAATTGGCGCCAATTTCGAGACCTCCTTGACACTGTGCATATGCAGTGGAGGAAAAGAATGGAGGACCATTTAGGACATGTTATTTTCGGTTTTAGATGCAAATTTTGGGGATTGTGGGGGCAAAAGTTGTGTTTGGCCCTAGATTTTGAGAATTAGCACCAGCTATGTCTGGGTCATTGGTAAGTATAAAAAATATATAAATTACTATAAATTTTTTAACTTTCGGTTTTGCATGCAAATTTTGGGAATTGGGGGGGCAATATATTTGTGTTTGTCCCTAGATATTTTTGAGTTAGCACCAACTAGTCTGGGTCATTGGTAAGTCTAAAAGATATATAAATTACTTTAAATTTTTTCATTTTCCGAGTGTATTCTTTCTTGAGAACTTAATCAGTAGGATGCATGTATCTTGAGAGTGTTTTTACATTATTGTAGGCTGCCTTTACAGAATAATTTTTTGTATGAATGTTTAGTACCATAGGATACATCACATATAATACAGGTTTTTTTCTTGTGCGTAAATTATGCAAATTAGACTAACTTTGATGTTTTTTGGTGTTACTTTCAGCACTGTAAGTGCAAATGCCAATACGGCTTGGGCTAGAGGCCGTATTTATGAACCGATCTTTACGAAACTTCTTGGGTACCTTTGGTATCACCGTGGGAGGAGAACGAGTGTTTTGGGGTCTGGGCCGAAATTCAAGATGGCCGATGGCAGCCATTTTGTACAAAATTAGGTGCAATCAGATTTTTGCACCGAACTTCCATATGAAAGCACTGATTTGAATAATTTTTTGTGTGAATGTTTAGTATCATGGGATACATCACATATAATACAGGTTTTTTTCTCGTGCAGAAATTACGCAAATTAGATGAACTTTGATTTTTTCAGTGCTACTTACACACAGTAAGTACATATGTCAATACGGCTCGGGCTAGAGTCTGTATTTATGAATCAATCTTCACGAAAGTCTTGGGTACCTTTGTTATCACCTTAGGACGAAAACAAGTGTTTCTGGGTGTGGTCTAAAATTCAAGATGGCTGCCAGTGGCCATTTTGTACCAAAATTAGGTCCAATCAGTTTTTTGTCACAACTTCTATATAGCTCATATTTATGAACTGATCTTCACGAAACTTCTTGGATACCTTTGTTTTCACCTTGGGACAGGAACAAGTGTGTTTTGGGGTGCCTTTGTTGACTGTGCTATGAGAACAAATGTTTTGGGGGTTCAGTCAGACCCACTCTGGGACTCAAAGATTTCTTTTCTAGTTTAGCATCTGACTGTCACCCACCTTTACAATACTTTACCTATACATTTGTTACAGGCTACGGTCAGTATTTATGTTCAGACCATTACAATACTTTGTTTGTACCTTTGTTATCAGGTCATTACCTAAATGTTTGTCATTGCTGTGTCACATACTATACATGTACATGTCTTAACAAGTTGTTATTGTTGACCTGGTCACAGCAAATACTAATTCCTGTCATATTCAAAGTTGAGCTACAGTGTCATTGACACTTTCATTTCATTTTCAACGTCAAAAACATAGCTTATGACCCGTCATTGGAATAAGCTCATTCAAATGAAGTATCATAAGCTATATTTTTGAGGCAAAAATGAAAAAAAACTAATAAAAATTGAATGGCAATTTTTATGAATAGCACTGGCTGGTTTTCACCTTTATGTTGGGTACCATTCAATTTTCATTTTTTGCCTCAAAAATATACCTTATGACCCCTCACTGGAATGAGCTCAATGAGCTTGTTCTAATGAAGGGTCATAAGCTATGTTTTTGCGGCAAATAATGAAAATTGAATGGCAATTTTTAGCTCATCTTGACAAAGTCAAGCTGAGCTAATCTAATCGCTTCCCGTCCGTCGTCTGTCGTCCGTCGTCCGTCAACACCATGTTTTGGTCTTCTCCTCCAAAGCCACTGGGCCAATTCAAGTGAAAGTTTGTGTGAGTGATGGTCCCAAAGGGACATTTCATTTTTGTTCAACTCAGCATGCCCAGCCCCATAGGGAGGGAGTGGGGGAAAATGCTCCAAAATATTTAAAAAATCTTCTTCTCAAGAACCAGTGTGTACAATGACTTGATATTTGCTATGGAGCTTCCATATGAGGTGTAGAATCAAGTTTGTTCAAACGAAGTTCGTAAAGTAATATTTGGCTTTGTAATAGGAGGGGTAAGATTTTTGGCCCCGCCCAAAATTTCTATATTTTTATACTGTACCAATGACCCAGACATAGCTGGTGCTAACTCTTAAAATATAGGGCCAAACACAAATTTTGCCCCCCAATCCCCAAAATTTGCATCTAAAACTAAAGAAAACATGTCCTGAAAGGCCCTCCACACTTCGCCCCTACTGCGCATGCGCAGTGTCAAGGACGTTCCGAAATTGGCGCCATTAATCATTCTAAGTTTGGCCCTTCATCAGTTAACATCTGACTGATCTTTGTGCTTATAAATCTCAGTTTAAATGATGCCAGACACATAATTATTAGTGAAATGGTGATTCTAAGGAGGATAGAGAAGGAGGAGAGGAAAAGAATGTGTGACAGAATATTATCAGGGCTGTAACTTAAATTTTTTTAATGAAATTATGTTAAGTTACCTATTTTCAAGGCAGCAGCCATTTTGTTGTCATTCTGATTATTTAGTTACACTGTTTTTTTAAGTGTTTTCCTCTCTCCCTGTCCTTTAAGTTCCCCCTTGCTATTCTCCCATGCTTTTGGCATAGTTTTTGTAATTATTATTACTAAATTTTCTTGGGAGTTTTAGCTGAATAACAGAATGAATTCTGTTCTTTCCCCATGTTTACGTCTTCACCTACGGGTGGTTAGGCGTTGTGTTCTGCATCTACCATCTGATGTTCTGCAGTTTCTTCCCTGGAAGTCTCTGTTTTGCATCAGATAGTGTATTTTTGGTAACTGATTTCGGGCCTGGGCGCCTGGAGTCTTATTTTAGTGTTTTTACACTCATTGTTTACATTTACAACAGCCCTCTGTGTGAGGGGGGATTTCTAAAAAATAATATCTTGATGTTATTTTAATCATAACTAGATACATTATTATTGTTCGTAAGTGTTGAATAAATTGTTTAAAATATTTTTAAAATTTTTGTCCACACTTAGGCTTGGGATCCATTGGGGCTCAACGTTACTTTTCAGAAACTTGGGCTATTCTGAAAAAATATTTTTTCAAAATATTTTGATTTCAATTATTTTTTCTATATTAATGGATCATATTATTATTATGTATTTTGATTGCCAGGGGTTAGTGCGAGTACCAGGACTTGTTTTCTTTTCACATTGAAAGGATATTGATCAATTGTTTTAAGAGGAAGTCTTCCTCTGACTTTATTATCATTCTATATGTGGTCAGTGTACTCGCATTAACTCCTGTTCTGTATCGTATGATTTCGATGACAATATGGGAAGCGTATGTCACGGTATGTTGTTGGGGATTTGGACACTCCGGTCCTTTCCCCGCAGGGTCACTCTACTTTATCAATTTCTATTTCAGACGATCAAGATTAGGGTGATGTATCTGTGATGTCTTCCAACAGTGTGCCTCCGTCGTCACAATTAATGAAGGGCTAGCGGAAAAGTGCTCATGTAAATACGCCAATTGCCTAAGAGGACCCTAGTAGGTTCGACGGCCTTTGACGTCCGCTAGCTCGCCCGATGTAGCGTCCATTCACCGAATGGTTCGGCAGCCGGGTTCGTCCGTTGCGGTCTAGAAGGAATTTTGGGGTGATGCGAGCACTATAAATTAACCTAATGCACACCCAGTGACGGCGGATCGGAGGGAGAACGCAGGAAGCCTTTTAGTCCGGTTCATAGCTCGTTCCGGTCCATCCGGACGGCAAGCGAGAGAGGCCCCTCTCTCGTTCAACAACATCTGGCCCCAGATGTTGTGGTACAAAATGTGTCGTAAGCGGAGCATACGTCCGTCGCTCGGGACGCTCCGTTGTATAGGCAGTCCGCTGAGACTGCTAAGGCTT
Organism: Pictodentalium vernedei; assembly: GCA_031216915.1. Lineage (NCBI taxonomy): Eukaryota > Metazoa > Mollusca > Scaphopoda > Dentaliida > Dentaliidae > Pictodentalium > Pictodentalium vernedei. Next base: position 161,873,390 of record CM062293.1, read on the forward strand.
CCTCTTCTCGTCAGCGCACACGACCGCACCTTGGCTGCGTGACCGCCGATATATTACCAGCTTCGCCGATCAAGGATTCTTCGGCGACCAGGTCACACCATCCGGTAGCCAGGGACACGAGGCCTGCAGACTCCGGACGTTCGCATAGGAAGTGTGCGGGAGTCAACGTACAGGGAGCTTCCGGCGGCAATGCATCGTAAGACCGCTACTGCACAGGCCTCGGGAACGGACGTGCTTTCCTTAATAGCACAGTTTATCGCAGCATCCCAGCATCAACTGAATCTGTCGCATATATTTTATCCGATGATGCTGGGTCGGGACGCTCCGCGGAAGCGGGTACGGACGTCAGAAAGTTTCATCCGGTCCGACGGGATACCGAAAGGGATTCGGAGGATTTCGAGCTTTCCCTTTCGGAACAGCATATGCTGTTGTGTATGTCATCTGACTTGGTCTTCTACAGCTTCTTTCGTCGGACCAGAATGCTGCGATGCCGGATAAGAAACTGATAGCGTCGGTGGACTTAGAAATTTTTGGTTCGGTTCAGGGACATCGTCCCTCAGTTCCGACATAGTCCAATAATGTCACACAAACTTTCGAATTATTGAACGACGCTATATATATTATTATTTTATGCTTGCTAACCAAGCATTTCTGGTTTCTTGTTCGAAGAGTTATGGAGATGTCTTTCAAAAGTGTGCCTCTGTAGTCATAGTTAATGAAGAGTTAGCGGCAATAAGTGCTCATGGAATATGTCTATCGCCTACGGAGTGACATTCGCTAGCTCACCCGGTGTAGCGTACATTCTTCGAATGGTTCGGCTGCCAGGTTCGTCCGTTGCGGTCTAGGAAGGAGATTTGGGTGATGCGCGCACTTTAATTACTTTAGTACTCACCCAGTGACGGCAGATTGAGGACAGATCGGAGGAAGCCTGTTAGTCCGGTTCCTGGCTTGTCCAGGTCCGTCCGGGCTGTGAGCGAGAGAGGTCCCTCTCTCGCCCAACAACATAGGGGACCGCATGTTGTGGTTCAGATATTTTACATTCGGAGCATATGTCCGTTGGTCGGGACGCTCCGTTATATTGACAGTCCGAGAGACTGTCTTTAATGCTTCCTCATCCTCACAGCAGGGCACACGACCGCACATTGGCTACGTGACCTCGAGTATCCGATCAGTTTCGGCATTCAGTGATTCCACGGCGAATAGGTCGCGCCATCCGGTAGCCAAGGGACACGAGGCCTATACACTCCGTTCGCTCGCATATTGGTAGTATGCACAGGGTAACGATCACGGAGCTTCCAGCGGCAATGCATCGTAAGACCGCTTCTCCTCAGGCCTCAGTGACGGACGTGCTATCCGAGTTAGCACATTTGTTTCGCAGCATCCCAGCAATTGACAGTTTCTCAGTCGAATCAGGAATTATCCGACGGCGCTGGGTCGGTGCGGTCCGCGATTGCATCAGGTACGGACGACCGAACGCTTTATAGGGTCCGACAGGATGGCGAAAGGGATTCGAAAGATTTCGAGTTTTCCCTTTAGTAGTATCAGAAGATGCCTTTCATATCTTCTGGCATTATCTTCCAGTGATTATTATTTCGGACTTCATTGCTGCGATCTTGGATAAGAGACTTATAGCGTCATTGGACTCGGATTTTTCGATCGGTTCAGGGACATTGTCCCTGACTTACCGATGCAGTCCAATATTGTCATTACAACATGTGTTTTATTTTTCGACGCTATATATATATATATATACAAGCCTGCTACTAAGCATGATAGTTTAGTTTCTTGTCCACGTTGCTCATTTCTGCCATTTTATCATTTATACAAATAGTTTATTTTGGCAGAGCAGGGCATACCGAGAGTTCATATGCGTCTAGACGGTGTGATTAAAGACTGCATATATTCTTTTTCGCCGTTTATGTCTTTTCCAATTTCAATGTTGGGAACGACATTATGTATAGTAGACTTAACTTAGACGCTTTATTATACGTAATCCGCCTTACTGAGGCGTTATCATTACGTCTTCAAGAAAAGATTTACGGGATATTATTCTCAATGTAATTTCTTTTGAGGGCAGTAGTTTGTTCACGTATAACTCCGCCCTTCAGTGGCTGATTGGAGTTAGTTAGACGTGACGCAGCCCTAGCTACATCCACACGCGTGGATAGTAAGGGTAAGAACTCTCTCAGAGTCGCTTCGTTCTCGGAGGAGCTTCTCTTCGACGGCAACTTTTCGGCAATCCATGAATTGCTCGATTTACACGTTCTCTTGTCTATCTAGTGTTACAAGAGATTCAGACTGGGGCAAACATTCGGTGGTTGACTCAGAGAGTGCCACCGCAGTTGCCGGACCCGAGTGTGGCTGTTATGACGGTTGCCAGTCAAACAGATTGGGATATAATACTGATCCCTACGGATTCGAAGTGCCAGGGTCTTTGGGTTCCGCAGTCTTTTAGCAATCAGTTTTCTTCCGCGGAATAATGTTTTTTAGGCTTGCTTTATGTCATTGCATGAACATTATTCAGAAACGCATGCCCAAATTCCTGTCCTTTAATTCGACAGTAGTGGCGTATCTCCGGAACCAGGGAGGCACTCTTTCGTTTCCGTTATTCAATTTAATGGAAAGAATCCGTCTGTTGGTTATAGTACACCAAGTTCAGTTTTGGTCCGTCATATTCCGGGTCGTCTGATTGTTTTATCGGACTCCCGTTCTCTTACGGGTCGCTTGTTGCTGTCAGAATGGACTCTCAACAAACAAGTATTCAATCAGATTTGCTATCTATGGGAGCGCCCAATGATGATTTATTTATGACACAGCTTGCTAATCAATTGCAGACGTATGTGTTGGCTTGTCCAGATCTCTGAGCTAATATTGTTAACGCTCTATTGATCTATAGGACGGAATGATAGGATACGCGTATCCTCCGGCGCTGTTGTTTTAGCAGGTATTGCTAAGATAAACAACCACAATACATTTCTGTTGATAGCATCTCTATCTTCACAGAGATCATGAGTAATTTACTCTCTTGTCTACTGTGGGTCTTAACGTGAAATCTTCCTCTATGTGAGGATCTTTTTCACTGGGTAAATCGTGTCATCTTTATCACAACCAGCAAGGTCGCAACCTTCATGTATTCCGTTGTGTGGTCCGTATTGCATTGTAAGCACTGTACTGGACGAGCTTTGGACGCGATTTCTTACTATAGGAGATCCTCTTCTTCGCTATTCTATGCGGCTAAAGTGGAGGCTCTTCCGTCGTGGTGTAGGGATCATTATGTTCATATTGTTGATCCCTCCATACTACTCATTGTTTTTTGTTTTTTTTCTTTTTTTTTTTTTTTTTTTTTTTTTTTTAGTATACTTGTTTCACAAGATCTACTGCAGCCTGTTATTATTTAGGTTATAGGTTTATGTTACCTCATACCTATGCACTCTACGATAGTTTACAATTGAGTCTTTTGTCTCTTTATCTAAGTCAGTAACTTTTTGATAAATAGACTTAGAATCTTTAGATTAAATTCCTATACGGATTTTAACTTCGGTTCTTTTTTAGCTAAGTAATCATTTGAGCCTCTGGAAACAGTAGTTTTCAAATTCTGACCTTTTAGACAGTAATTTTGTTGGTTTCTCTTTTACTGTAGAGTCAGTGAGTTTCATGCACTATCGTTGGATGATTTTCACTTTCATAGTTTCGGAATCAATACTTCCGTTACTATTTAGGTTGGATTGTTGCATAAGAATTAGGCTCCTATTATCCGGAACCTATTATTTTAAGGTCCTTCCATCTTCGTATGGGCATAGGCCTTTACTCTTTCCGAGTACAGTTTATGTATTTATAAACAGATATCTGTTTATTGCTATGGGCGTAAGCTTCTTCTGTCTTTGATGTCTAGTAGAAGGACGTTACGCTCCATTTTATTGTTAATGGATTCTATTAACTATCGGTACTGCTTATGGTATATCATTGACTTAGCAGTTGTGCTTAAGATTTCGGCTCATGAAGTAAGAGTTCTTCTACTTCTTGGGCTTACATTAATAGTGTCGCTATTATAGATTTTTGAAGGCCGCTCATTGCGCTCAGCCATCCACATTCATGAATTTTATCTCAGAAATATCGAGTCCATTTCTGGAGGCCTCTATTGTTAGGTCTATTATCTACTGCTCAGAATGTCATTCACTTAACAGTTGCTACTATAGCTAGGTAGGCTGTCTGTTTCGGCAGTGTCTCCGTTCGGCTGTCCTCTTCGCTCTGGGCTATTTGACCCAGGGCAAGAAAAAGGGGGGGGGGGGAGGGTGTTCCCTTGGGTCACCTGTTTTACTATGAAAACAGGGGGATACCTCCTCTGGAGTTAGTAATTCTGAGCTGTTATTGGGATGGTTGTTTAGTGAGAAGTTTAGGTTTTTAAAATTCATTCAAGTCTTAGTTTTTAAAGTATAGCTTTTGAATATTGCATATGTCAACGGACATGATTATGCAATCCTCAGACACTTTTAGGAGTATAAGAGTCTCTATTCTCTAGACTTACTTTATTTATTGGCTTACTGTAAAAATTATTAGTATAAGGATTATATTGGATATTAATAGAGTACATGGATGTATGAAGCTCAATTTTGGAAGGTGTTGTATCTTTCTAATTTATCATAAATAAGAAAGATACATGTAAGGCCTATTACTTCGTTTTCCCTACAGGGGATGACTCTATTTTATTTTATTGAGCGTATTCCATTTTGCTCTATGTCCTTGGCCCTCCAGCCTTTTTACTATTCAGCTATGTCTGGGTCATTGGTACAGTATAAAAATGTTAAAAAATTTATAGTAATTTATATATTTTTTATACTTACCAATGACCCAGACGGGGATGGCCCTCCCAGGAGTTGGGAACTCTTGCCTCCCCGCTGAGTACATAGCGCTTACCAGGCACTGGTTATTAGAATGATTAATGGCGCCAATTTCGGAACGTCCTTGACACTGCGCATGCGCAGTAGGGGCGAAGTGTGGAGGGCCTTTCAGGACATGTTTTCTTTAGTTTTAGATGCAAATTTTGGGGATTGGGGGGCAAAATTTGTGTTTGGCCCTATATTTTAAGAGTTAGCACCAGCTATGTCTGGGTCATTGGTAAGTATAAAAAATATATAAATTACTATAAATTTTTTAACATTTTTATACTGTACCAATGACCCAGACTTAGCTGGTGCTAACTCTAACAAAACCAGGGCCAAACACAAATTTTGCCCCCCAATCCCCAAAATTTGCATCCAAAACAAAAAGAAATCATGTCCTAAAGGACCTCCATACTACGCCTCTACTGAGCATGCGCAGTGACGCAGTCGTCCCGAAATTGGCGCCAATTATCATTCTCTGTTTGGCCCTTCATCAGTCAACATCTCACTGATCTTTGTGCTTGTAAATCTCAGTTTAAAGGATGCCAGACACGTAATTTTTGGAGAAAATGTGATTCTAAGGAGGATAGAAGGAGGAGAGGAAAAAGAAGTGGCAAAAAATAATCTGGGCTGTACTTAAAATTTTTTGATGAAATTATGTTAAGTTGCCTATTTTCGAGGCATGGGCCTCTTGTTGTCATTCTTGCTAATTGTTGCACTGCTTATTCAGTGTTTCCTCTCCCCTAGCCTTCTAAAGTCCCCCCTTGCAATTCTCCCATGCTTTTGGCATATTTTTGAGAAATTTCATTTCTAAAATTTCCTGGGAGAGTTGCTTGGTTACAGAATGTTTTCTGTTATTTTCCCCATAGTTACGTTTTCACCCATGGGTGTATAACGTTTGTGTTCTGCATCTTCCATCTGATGTTCTACAGATTCTCCCCTGGGAGTCTCTGATTTGCATCAGATAGAGTGTAATTGATGACTGATTCCGGGCCAGTTTTTTCAGTGCCTGGAGTCATGTTTTCTAGTGTGTTTACACTGTTTGTTTTCATTGGCAACAGCCTTTTTTGAGGGGGGCTGTTTGCCTTTGTGGTAGTTTATCTCATTATAAGATACATTTATATTATCTGAAAGTGTCTCATTAATTATTTTATATAAATTTAAAATTTTTGACCACACTTTGCCATCGGATCCATCGGGGCTCAACGTTACTTTTCAGCAACTTGGGCTTCGCTGAAAAAATATTTTTTCAAAATTATTTTGTTTTGCAATTGTTTTTTCATTTATTAATGGATCATGTTATTATGTATCTTTGTGTCAGGGGTTTTTGCGAGTAACTAGGACTTATTGTTGTTCTTTCACAATGAAGGGACGTTGTTCAAATTGTAATAGGAAGAAATCTTCCTCTGACTTTCATGATCATTGTATTAATTGTAGTCAGTGTTCTCGCATTAATCCCTGTCCTATATGTGAACATTGGGATGAGAAACATTGGAAACGTGTGTCACGATATGTTGTTTCTGGAGAAAGAGCGATGCCGGCTCTTTCTCCGCAAGGTCACTCTACTCTCTCAGTTTCTATTTCAGAGGAACCAGAACAGGGTGATGTTTCCATGTTATCTTCTTCAAGTGTGCGTCCGTCGTCACAAATGAATTCAGAGCTAGCGGCAAAAGTGCTCATGGAGATTAGACAAATGTCGTCCGCTAGCTCGCCCGGTGTAGCGTCCATTCACCGAATGCTTCGGCAGCCGGGTTCGTCCGATGCAGTCCAAGAGGAAATTTTGGGTGATGCGAGCACTATAAACATAATAGATGCACACCCAGTGACGGCGGATAGTAAGCGAGAACGGAGGAAGCCTTTTAGTCCGGTTCCTAGCTCGTCCAGGTCCAGCCTGGCCACGAGCGAGAGAGGTCCCTCTCTCGTACAACAACATCTGGGACCAGATGTTGTGGTACAAAATGTGTCTTTAGCGGAGCATACGTCCGTCGCTCGGGACGCTCCGTTGTATAAGCAGTCCGCAGAGACTGTTAAGGCTTCCTCTTCTCGTCAGCGCACACGACCGCACCTTGGCTGCGTGACCGCCGATATATTACCAGCTTCGCCGATGAAGGATTCTTCGGCGACCAGGTCACACCATCCGGCAGCCAGGGATTCGAGACCGATGGACTCTGGACGTTCGCATAGGAAAAGTATGCGGGAGCCATCTGATGCGGAGCTGCCCTCGGCGAAGCAGCAAAAGACTGCGCCTCCGCAGGTCTCGACGCCGGACATTCTTGTGCAGATAGCACAGCTTATCGCAGCATCCCAGCAGCCGACAGAAACGGTGTCGGATCGAGAATTATCCGACGGCACTGGGTCGGTACGCTCCGCCGAAGCATCGGGGGCGGACGACCGGGAACATCATGAGGTCCGACCGGATGGTGAAAGGGATACGGATGACTTGGAGCTATCCCTTTCGGAACAACATAAAGCTGCCGTGGACTTCATCCGGCACTTTCTCCCTTAAGTTGTTCCGTCGGGCCAGACTGCTGCGCTTCCGGACAAGAGAATTATAGCGTCATTGGACTCTGAATTTTTTGAGCGGTTCAGGGACATCGCTCCCGAGTTTCCGTCGCAGTCCAATAATGTTGCTAGAACATTTGAATTATTGAACGACGCTATATTTAAACTTGCTTCCAGGACGGGGAAAGCAGGTTTCTTGTCCGCTAATACTCTCAACCTGCCTTTCATTAATGCAAGGAATAAATTCGATACGGCAGGACAGGGTATACCGAGAGTTCCTCTGCGTATGGACGACAAGGCGGAAGACTTAGAGCTATCATTACCGTCGTCAGCTTCTATTCCAACCGCGGTGTTGGAAACAGCTATTGCGTCTAACAGAGCCAATTTAGATGCCTTATCTTACGCACATCACCTTACTAAGGCGTTATCACTGCGCCTTCAAGGGGAAGAGTTTCAGGATATACAATCCTCTTTAAGACTTCTTTCAAGGGCAGTAGCTTATTCCACGTGTAACTCCGCCCTTTCAGTGGCAAATCTGGAGTTGGTTAGACGTGACGCAGCCCTAGCTACATCCACACTAGTGGATTCTAAGGTGAAGAACTCTCTTAGAGTCGCTTCGGTCTCAGGAGAACTTCTCTTTGACGGCAAGCTTTCCGCTATTTATGATAAAATTAAAAAGAAAGCTAATGATTCTCTGTTGTTCAGATCGGCTCCTAAGAAGTCGGATACAGCAGACACGAATAAGACAGGCACTTATGGGTCTAATGCGCCCAAGAGAGGTTCCTATAGAGGTTCCGGTGTGTCCTCTTGGTCTTATTCGAGAGACCGTCAGGATAGCGACTCTCGTTCGGGACGTCCTTCAGGCCGGGACAATCAGTCGGACGCCCCGAGGTCGACGAGGCGAGGTGCGGGTCGTGGAAGACGTGGTTTCTCCTACCGCAGGCCTCGCAGGTCCAGGAGGTGATGGCTTAAACCTCTATCGCGTTCCGGTTGGCGGAAGGTTGTCGAGTTTTTCACAAGAGTGGGCGTCGATTACGGACGACCCTTGGGTGAGAGGAGTGACTTCGGAAGGTCTGAAGATATCCTTCAAACGAAAGCCTCCATTAACTCGAAGTCCAAAGTGGACTCATCTTCCGTCAAATCCACAGAAAAGAGATGCTCTGTTATCAGAGGTGCAGTCTCTTTTAATGAAGAACGCGGTAGAGGTCGTAGAAAACCAGGAATCTCTGGGATTCTACAGCCATCTGTTTCTGGTTCCGAAACCAGACGGCTCGTTCCGTCCAGTCATAGATTTGAGCTGGATAAACAAGCTGATCGTCGCTCCGAAGTTTTATATGGAGACGATTCGATCGGTCAGAGCGAGTATTCGGGTGAACGATTATGCAACGAGCATAGATCTCAAAGATGCGTACTTTCACGTCATGGTACATCCGACATTCCGAAAGTATCTACGCTTCGCAGTCCTTGGAGTGGTGTATCAATTCCGGGCGATGTGCTTCGGATTGAATCTAGCACCCTGGGCTTTCACTCGGGTAATGAACTCGGTAATGATCTACTTCCGAGCTCATTCGTCTGCAGTAACGTCAGCCTACCTGGACGACATTCTTTAGAGGTACGGCAACGAGTTAACGCTTCAGAACGATGTTCAGAATCTTCTTCTATTGCTCCGACGTCTCGGTTTTATAGTAAACGAGGAGAAGTCGGATCTGGTGCCGTCCAAGTCATTCACTCATCTGGGAATGAGCTTCGAGACGCACAACAATCTCGTTCGTCTGCCGTTAACCAGAGTGAAATTAGTTGTTACGCTCGCTATTGTCTGCACACAGACAAAGTCACGGCGAGAGAATTTATGAGACTGATAGGTCTGTGCGGAGCTGCCGCGGATCTCATTACGATGGGGCGGCTACGCACACATCCTCTTCAAATTTTCCTGACTCAGAATTGGAGTGTGAAAATTCATTCGCTCGACGTAGACGTTCTCTTGTCAGATCAAGTGAAACAAGAGATTTAGACTTGGGCAAACATTCAGGGGTTAACTCAAGGAGTTCCGCTGCAGTTGCCGGATCCGAGTTTTACCGTTATGACGGATGCCAGTCAAACAGGTTGGGGTGCATCATTAATCCCAACGGATTCGAGATGCCAGGGTCTTTGGGATCCGCAATTCCTGTGCAAGCACATAAACATCAAGGAAATGATGTCAATTTGGCTTGCGTTACGTCACTGGATGGACATTATTCACGATGCTCATGTCCAAATCCTATCCGACAATACGACAGTAGTGGCGTATATACGGAATCAGGGAGGCACTCATTCAGTTCCGTTGTTCAATCTAACGGAAAGAATCCTTCTGTTTGCGTTAGAACATCACGTTCTTCTTTCGGTCCGTCACATACCGGGTCGTCTGAATGTGCTAGCAGACTCCCTTTCACGAAAGGGTCGTTTGTTGCCGTCGGAGTGGACTCTCAACAAACAAGTATTCAATCAGATTTGCTACCAATGGGAACGGCCAATGATAGACTTATTTGCGACACATCTCAACAATCAGTTGCAGACGTATGTGTCTCCGTGTCCGGATCCAAGAGCATTTGCAGTAGACGCTCTGTCGATCCCTTGGGACGGAATGATAGGATATGCGTATCCTCCAGCGCCGTTAACTCAACAAGTATTGCTAAAGATAAAACAATCTCAATGCAAGATTCTGTTGGTAGCATCTCTGTCGCCACAGAGACCGTGGATAAATCTACTCAGGTGTCTGTTGTGGGACCTACCGCGGAAGCTTCCTCCACGAGAGGATCTTCTTTCGCAGGGGAAATCGCGCCAACTCCATCACAACCCGCAAGGTCTCAACCTTCACGTTTTTCCGTTGTGCGGTCCTTCTTGCATGGCAAGCACTTTACAGGACGAGCAGTGGACGCGATTTCTAACTGTAGGAGGACCTCCTCTTCGCTAAACTATGCGGCTAAGTGGAAGGTTTTTCGTCGTTGGTGTAGGGATCATTCTGTAGATATATTTGATCCCTCTATACCAGACATTGCAAACTTTCTAGTATACTTGTTTGACGAAATCAAACTGCAGCCTGTTACTATAAAGGGTTATAGATCTATGTTATCTGATACCTATGCACATCATGATAGTTTACAAATTGGATCTAATGTCTCTTTATCGAAGTTGGTTAGAAACTTTTCGATAAATAGACCCAGAACGCTTAGATTAATTTCTAAGTGGAATTTAGCTTGGGTTCTCCTTAAATTGAAGGAAAAGCCATTTGAACCTCTTGGGACAGTAGATTTCAAATTCTTATCTTATAAGACAGCTTTTCTCTTAGCTTTCTCTTCTGCCAGAAGAGTCAGTGAGCTTCATGCACTATCGGTGGATGATTCTCATTATCGTAGTGTTGGGAACACTATCACCTTCACTACTAATGTGGGTTTTTTAGCTAAGAATCAGGCTCCTAATAAATATCCGGAACCTATTGTTATTAAGGCTCTTCCGTCTTCAGACGGGCGTAGGCCTTTACTCTGTCCTGTTAGAGCACTACGTATCTATAAACAGAGATCTCAGTTTATCAGAAAGGGACGGAAACGTTTCTTTCTGTCTTTGATGCCTAATAGAAAGGACATTTCAGTCCATTCTATTGCTAGATGGATTCAGTTAACTATCCGTACTGCTTATGAAGATTTATCTTCTTCTCAGCAGTCTGTGCTTAAGATTTCTGCTCATGAAGTAAGAGCTCTTTCTACTTCCTGGGCTTATGCTAATAGTGTTGCTATTACAGATTTAATGAAGGCTGCTTATTGGTCTCAGCCATCCACATTTACGAATTTTTATCTCAGAAATATTGAGTTCATTTCTGGAGACCTGCATTGTTTAGGTCTGTTATCTGTTGCTCAGAATGTCGTCCACTAAACAGTTGCAACTATAGTTATGCAGGCTTTCTGTTCCGGCAGTGACTCCGTCCGGCTGCCCTCTTCGCTCTGGGCTATTTGACCCAGGGCAAGGGGAAGGGGGGGGGGGGGGGGTGTTCCCTTAGGTCACCTGCTTTATAGTGAAAAGCAAGGGAATGCCTCCTCCAAGTCAGTATTTCTGAGTCGCTTCTGGGATGGTTTTAAAGTGTAATATTAATGTTTAAATTCATTCATGTCTTATTTTTAAAGTGTAGCTCGGTGTGAAGCATTTGTATATGTCAAGTGTCAAACGGGCTTTAATATACAATACTCGGACACTTTTAAATGACTATAAAGAGTCTCAATTCTCTGGACTACTTTATTTATTGGCTTGCTTTAAAAATAATTAGTATAAGGTTTATTCTGGAAGTTAATAGAGAACATGAATGTTATTGTGCTCAATTATTAAGGGTAGTGTATCTTTCTAATTTAATATTAAATAAGAAAGATACATGTAAAGCCTAATACTCCTTTTCTCCTTAAGGGGTTACCTCTTTACTATATAGTTGAGCTTATTGGATTTTCCTCTATGTCCTAGGCCCTCCAGCCTGTTTACTATTCAGCTAAGTCTGGGTCATTGGTACAGTATAAAAATGTTAAAAAATTTATAGTAATTTATATATTTTTTATACTTACCAATGACCCAGACGGGGATGGCCCTCCCTGGAGTTGGGAACTCTTGCCTCCCCGCTGAGTACATAGCGCTGACCAGGCACTGCCAGTAAGAATGATAATTGGCGCCAATTTCGGGACGACTGCGTCACTGCGCATGCGCAGTAGAGGCGTAGTATGGAGGTCCTTTAGGACATGATTTCTTTTTGTTTTGGATGCAAATTTTGGGGATTGGGGGGCAAAATTTGTGTTTGGCCCTGGTTTTGTTAGAGTTAGCACCAGCTAAGTCTGGGTCATTGGTAAGTATAAAAAATATATAAATTACTATAAATTTTTTAACTTTCTGAACCGATGGTCTGGTATGAACCAAATTTGGTTTGTGGTAGTATTGGGTCATAAGTACTTGACCCATGCAAAAAAAAAAATTCCCGCATCCCATGGGAACCCTGGGAGCTAAAAATAGAAATATTTTCAAACGCCCATATTTCCCGAACCCCATGGAACAGAGAGCTTTTATTTGGTATGAAGTATCCTTACGACCAGTAGAATTGAATGGTAAAAAAAAATTGCCATCGGTTATGTTAGGGTGTTCTGTAATGGGCATCAAAAAAATGCTGAGTCAGCATATTTGCAAAAATTTTAAAAAATCTTTTCTCCAGAACCAATCATCAGAATCTTTTGATATTTGGTATACAGCATTCATAGGGGTGTCAGATAAAAGTTTGTAGAAATAAAGCTCATTGGTTCATATTTGGGCTCTCTACAGTAGCCCGAAGTTTTAACATAGGGTAATATGGGGAATATTCTTTAAAAATCTTCTTTTTCAGAACCACCAGTCAGAATCTTTTAATATTTGGTATACATCATTGTTATGAGGGTCAGATTCTAGATTGTTCAAACCAAGTCCCTAGGTTAATATTTGGGCTTCCTACGGAAGCCCAAATTTTATCTTTGTTTAATATGGAGGGTAATTTAAAAAAATCTTCTTCTTCAGATCCATTAGTCAGAATGCTTTGATATTTGGTATTCAACATCTCTATGGGGTCAGATTCAAGTTTGTTCAAATCAAATTCCTAGGTATATATGGTAGCCCAAATTTTTACTTAGTGCAATATGAGAAAATTTCTTTAAAAATCTTCTTCTTCAGATCCACCAGTCGGAATGCTTTTATATTTGGTATACAACATCTCTAGGAGGGTCAGATTCCAGGTTGTTCAATTCGAGTGCCTAGGTTAATATTTGGGCTCCATATGGGAACATGAAATTTTAACTTAGTACAATATGAGGGAATTTCTTCAAAAATCTTCTTCTTCAGATTCACTTGTCAGAATGCTTTCACATTTGGTATACAACATCTCTAAGGGGGTCAGATTCAAGTTGTTCAAATCGGATCCATAGGTCAATATTTGGGCTCGCTATGGTAGCCCAAATTTGAACTTAGTGCAATTCGAAGAAATTTCTTTACAATTTCTCTTCTTCAGATCCAAAAGTCAGAATGCTTTCATATTCGGTACACAACATCTCTAGGGAAGTCAGATTTAACTGTGTTCAAATCAAGAGCCTGGGTTAATATTTGGGCTCTCTATGGGAGCCGGAATTGGCCATTTTGCTGAAGAATTGAAAATTTTGTATTCAGTACCCTCTAGAGGTACTAAGATTAATCCACATAGGTTGTATCAAGGGGCTTCATAGGGGAGCTCTACATTTTACTTATGATCAACTGAAGAAAAGGCATGATGCCCAGATTATTTTTGTCACTCCTGAGGGACTCAAGGATTGACAGTGTAGCCTATGGAGATGGCTTGCTTAATGTAGACTCATTCTTGGACTCTGTTCAAATTGTGTTCTGTACAAGATGAGTGCTTCAGGCCCAGTGGGGCCTCTTGTTGTGAATAGCACTGGCCGATTTGGGCCATTACGTTGGGTAAAGGGTTAAGACTGAAAGTGCATTTATGTACCCCTAAATTATTTCCAATGCATTTCTGCTAAAAATCTCTACATTTTAATGCCCTAAAATATCTTACTCAGAATGCAGCTAATATGTTAATTTGTTATGCCCCAAACTCCAGAGGTGGTTTTGTTGAACAATTAGTCAAGAGCTCTTACCGGCCTTAATTCTCTACTTCCATAATTCTGTACAAATGTTTTGCATTATAACTCAAGCATTGGCTGTCAGATTTTGATGTCCCATAATATGGTGATAGATAACTTTCTGGGAAAGTATATCCACATATTGTGGGTTTTGTCTGTGCATATTTATCAGAGTTATGGCCCTTGTTACACTTGGAAAACTTTCTGTACGAACGTTTTGCATTATAACTCAAGCACTGTTGTGAGGTTTTGATGTCCTTTGGTATTACAAGAGACCAGCATGGGGGAAAGGACATATTTTATGGGTTTCATCCACACATACATACCAGAGTTATGGCCCTTGTTATACTTACAAAACGGTCCCTATGAACATTTAGCATTATAACTTGAGCATTGATACTCTGGTTTTGATGTTCTTTGGTATGGTGATAGGCCAGTAAGGGGGAAAAGACATCTTGATATTGTGGGTTTCGCCCAGTCCAACTTTCCACAGTTATGCCATTTGTTAGACTTAGAAAACTGTCCCTGTGAACTTTTTGTGTGGTTGTTTTCTGTCCATAGGAATTTTTTATTGAATAGCAGCAAAAAATTGAATAATTTTTATATCATCCACGTTGAAAGGGTATACACAGGAAATTTAACCACATTAGTCTGCATGTGTGTCTGTCAGGCCTGAAAATAAACAGTCTGACATTTGTAGAATGATGTCCCCAGAGGGTGAATTTGGTGATGCTATCCCAAACAATGGGCCAATTTATCCCCTGGGTACCTCTTTCTGTTTAGTTTTGAGACCCTGATTCAGATTGAAGTTCACAGAGGGTAAATTTAGTGATGCTACCCTGCTGTACAGGGTAGCATCTCTAAATTCACCCTCTGGGGACCTCATTTTGCTGATGATAGTCTGCCTATTTTCTGGATTGGTGTCTATTTGTTCAAAATGGTGGATATTTATGTCATTTTGAGAAATGCCAACACTCCAGTGAATAGCATATGCTATCCATGGTATTGCAGGAGGGAACATATTGTTTCATGTTGCTCTTTTTTCCAGAATATTCAGAGCCCTGGAATTTTGCTGTTTTCTGAATTCTTTTGTTCAACAAAATATCTACTCATTCAACAGAATATATTATTATCTCCACTCTGACAAAGTGAATAGAGCTTTTCTCACACTAATATGGCTACTGTCTGTTGTCCATTGTCAATGTTTTTAGTTCACCTGACTTTCAGTCAGGAGAGCTATACTGATCACTCACCGTCTGTCGTCCGTGAACATGTTGTTTGCGTCTTCTCCCAAAACGCTGAACCAATTTAATTGATATTTGAGATAATAGTTTGTTATGGCATCGCAATTTGATTTTGTTCAAATCAAGTTGCCTTGCCCATTGGTAGGGCCACACCCAAAAAGTGTGCTGAAATCTTAAAAAATCTTCTTCTCATGAACCAGCAGTAGCAGAGACTTGATATTTGGTGTGCAGCTTTCTTTTGAGGTGTAGACTCAGATTTGTTCAAGAGAAGTTTGTGGGGCTATATTTGGCGTCGTAATGGGAGGAGCAAGAATATTTGCCCCTCCCAAAATTTCAGTTTTCCAAACCGAGAGACAAATTTTGACCAAATTTGACATGAGGGCTTATTGGGTCATAAGTACTTAATTTATGCAAAAATAATTTTTCCCGTCACCCCATGGGAACCGCAGGAGCTTAAAATAGAAAAAAATTAAAACGCCCATATCTCCAAAACTACATGGCACTAAGAATTCTTATTTGTTGTGAAGCTTCCTTAGGACCAACAGAATGGAATGGTAAAAAAAAATTGTCATCGGTTTTATCATG
The DNA here is from genome assembly GCA_031216915.1 of Pictodentalium vernedei. NCBI lineage: Eukaryota > Metazoa > Mollusca > Scaphopoda > Dentaliida > Dentaliidae > Pictodentalium > Pictodentalium vernedei. Next base: position 161,889,248 of record CM062293.1, read on the forward strand.
GGGTACTTTTTGGGGACTTTGAAAAAGTCCTGAGTCAGCATTTTTTAACACTGTAGGTAATGGGAAAAACATATAAGACTACTTTTCTCCCAAACCACTGCTCCAAAAGCTTTGAAATTTCACATATAACATCTTTGGAAGATTGTTTCACATGTTTATTGAATATTAAATTCCCTGGGAGCCCAAATGTTTAAATTAGTGCAGTATGAGGAGTATTTTTTAAAAATCTTCTTCTTCAGATCTACCAATAAGAATCTTTTGATATTTGGTATGCAGCATCCTTAGGGGGTGAGATTCAAGTTTGTTCAAGCCAAGTCCCTGGGTTCATATTTAGGCTGAAAATTTGGGGTCCCGTTGCGGACTTACAAATTTTGGACCAAAATCCGGAATTTTTTTTTTTTGTTTTTTATGTGTTTCGGTAAATTTTAAGACAAAAGAATTTTTTTTTTTTACACTGAAAATTTGGGGTCTGGGTGAGTCTTGGAAAATTTTAGACCAAAATCCGGAATTTTTTTTTGTTTTTTATGCGTTTCGGTCAATTTTAAGGCCAAAAAAAAATTTTTTTTTTACACTGAAAATTTGGGGTTCAGGTGGGACTTGGAAAATTTTGGACCAAAATCCGGATATTTTTTGGGGGGGTTTTTATACGTTTTAAGAAAAAAAAAATTTAGGCTGAAAATATTTTGTTTGGGGAAAAAATCTGTTTTTTATGCGTTTATCTCAATTTTGGGACTTAAAAGTGCAGGAACGGAAAATAGGAGGAAAATCCTGTGTATTGTGTGGGCACAATCGCTTCATCTAGTTGGTATATGCTTTTCTTAGGAGGGGCATATGCAGCCTATTCAAGTCCCTGGTTTGATATTTAGACTACCATGTCAGGTGAGTGCCCGCAGGCCCCCTGGGGCCTCTTGTGTTTTTCTGGGATTCAGTTTCTTAACCATTGAATATTTTTCAACAAAAACTTACAACATGTGTATTGCAAGTGGATAGTAGTAGGTGATGGTGTGTTGGTTATTCCATGGTGTGGCACTTGTTTATACCTTAGCCATTAACCCTTTACCTAACATGAAAAGCAGAAGAAACTTGCAAGCAAAATTCTTGAATAACTATTTTTTTTGATTTTTTGTCTCAAAATTATAGGTTATGACCCCTCATTGGAATGAGCTCAACCAGCTCGTTCTAAAGTGGGGTCATGACCTATATTTTTGAGACAAAAAAAATGAAAAAATAGCGCTGGCCGGTTTTGGCTGCTACGTTGGGCAATGGGTTAAATCGTTATTTGAGTGGATCAGGGTGACATCTGTAAACATTGCAGATGACATTTTGATGCACTCTAGGAATGAAATGTCAGTCATTTCTCTAATTTATTGAATATAAAGTGACAAAACAAGATACAAGTGACTGAATTAGATTTTATTTTAGGCCGAATTACAAGAGCTTAGCCCTGAAGAACGATCTCCAGAACCAAGTTTTCCTGTTGCTGCAGCAAAACCAATGCCACAAAATCCTGCTCCTCAGAATTTGTCACCAATGCATGGAAGTACCAGTTCTCAACCTCCTAAATCTTCATCATCGTCGTCATTGTCTGCTCAGTCACAGATGGGTTCTTCAAATGTTCCACGATCCTCCACATCTCCATCAGTAGCACGAATGTCAACTGATGGTGGTGGGGGTGGTATGGTTTCTATGTTACAAGAAAGACTACAAATGTACACTAAAGCATCAGAAGTAGCAAAAACAGCAGGAGACACGAGTAAAGCAAGAAGAATAGGAAGAGGTCTTAAGGTGCAGTGTTATGTAAACTCATGTATATACATTACTAATGAAACACTCGTATTACTGGCATACAGTGTTGGGAGAATGGATAACTACTACACTTTGGGGGTATTAATAAGGCCATTTAAAAAAGTCTTGTTTCTCAGGCACCTCCCTCGTCATAGAAAATCTGCCTCGTCACCTTTTTTTTCACCTGGATATCTCTTCTATGTCACTATTTTGCACTTGTTGGACAAATATTTAGCCAACTACACCTTGTTTGACAGAGCTCACAGAGCTCTGTCAAACAAGATATAGTTGGTTAAATTTTCAACTATAATGTGGGACATGTTCACTTCTGAAAACATTTGATTGCCACATAATAGTGTAAGTAGTTAAATTTCTGATTCCAACTATTTTATGAATAAACAGAAAAAGCCTTCCTCTCTCATCATAAAATTGAGGAAAAATTGCTTTAGAAACAAGAATTTTTTTTATAGGCCTAATCATTGGCAATTTGAGAGAGAAAAACAACAGTAAACTTTTAGCTCATGGAACCCTGAATACAACCCAGTAGATCATGAGTTAAAAGTACCCTGAATGAAACTCTCAGGGGATAAAATCTTCATGATAAAATATACCCACAAAATTTGCATGGGTAGGTAAACACCCTCACAAATGGATATTTTGAATTAAAGATTAAAAATGTTTTCTCTGGTTTTGATTTCAAGTCTTGTTTGCTGATCATAACTACTTTTTCTCCATGTTTGTCTTGTGGGGAAAATGAAATTTGGATCTTTTGAAATGGAAACAATGAATAAATGTACATTGCCAAAGACTACACTTATTCCACTTAACTGGATATTTTAAATTAAAGATTAAAAAAAGTTTTCTCTGGTTTTGATTTCAAGTCTTATTTATTGTTTGCTGATCATAACTACTTTACCCTTTACCCAACGTAACGGCCAAAACTGGCCAGCGCTATTCTCAAAAATCGCCAATTTTCATTATTTTTTTCATATTTTTATACTACAACCAATGGCCCAAACTAGCTTGTGCAAACTCGATATTATCAAGGGCCAAACACAAATTTTGAACCCCCCAATCCCCAAAATTTGTATACAAAACCGAAAATTAAAAGTCCTATCTGGCCCTCCATACTTTTACTCTCTGCACATGTGCAGTGGTCAGGAAGAGACCGGAAATGACGCCAACTTCATTCTTTGTTTGGCCCTAAAGTCAGTAACAATGAGCTTAGATCTGTGCTTTAAAATCTCCTTTTTTGAGGATGCCAGACAAAATCAATGAAAGAATTGGTGGACCGAAGGCTGTTAATGGATGATGGAAGTGAACTACGGTGGTTTCAGGCATTCAGGGCTGTAACTTTATAATAATTATAAAAATTATTTCATGTTTCCCATTTTCGGGACATACACCTGATATAATTATTCTTGCTAATGATTAATCCACTGGTTAAGTATTCCTTCCCTATCCTTCCATGAACCCCTCCTGTTAAACTCCTAATCTTTTTGGCTATTTGTTATTGTTAAGTATTCCTTCCCTATCCTTCCATGAACCCTTTATGTTTAAACTCTTAAGCTTTTGGATATTTTTAATTGAAATTTTGTATTAAATTTTTTGGGAGTTTAATATTTATTAAAGAATATTATTCTGTTTCTTCCCCAGGGTTACGTCCTCACCCTAGTGGTATGATGCCGTTTAGTCTTGCATCTTCCATCCAATGTATCGTTTTTTCTTTGTATGAAGATCTAGCTTTGCATTTGATAGCATTTCAGTTGGTTCTGATTTTGAGCCTTTTGTGTGCCTGATATTTTGTTTACATTGACGTTGTTTACATTTTCAACGTTCTCATATTCAGGTAGTTTCTTATATTCTATTACTGTAATATACTGTAGAATACATGGATTATTATTCCGGTAGTGTAGTTCATAAAATTTTGGATTTTGTCCACACTTAGTCTCTATCCAGATGCCCTTAGGCTCTTCGTGTTCCCTTTGGGAAATTTTTGTTTACAAATAATATTTTGAATTTAATTATGATTCTTATTATTCATGTATCTCAATTATATATATATATATTGTTGTGGAGTTTGGAGGACTGATATTGACTTTAGTTGATACACTCCTGCAGACTCCTGTCATTCTTGTGTAGCACTGGAGTCGGGTGATGCGGTGAGGTTCTGAGGATCACCCAGGGACAACAGAAATAGGGAGGAAGTCTGCAAGTTCTGGTACTCGGCGAGGTCTGATAGAGCGCGAGCGGGAGAGGCCCCCTCTCTAATATAGCAACGTCTGAGGTCAGATGTTGTTGTGAGAAACTTGCACAAGCCGGAGCATATGTCCGCCCTCCACTCGGGATGCTCTGTTTAGTATGGAGCTGGGGTCGGCTTCAGTCAAGGCTTCCTCCGCTACGTTATTTAAGCACACACAACCACATCCTAGCTACCCGACTTCGGATATCCAGCCTGCTGCACAAAGAAGGAACCACTCTTCACCCGTGAAGTCGGACCATCTGGTAGCTAGGGAAATGAGGCCTTGATCATCGGGACGCTCGGAGAAAGACTCCGTTTCTGACACACCATCCCAGGAGCAGCATGCAGCTAAGGAACGGAAATCCGCTGCTCCTCAGGCCTCAATGACGGACTTGCTGTCGCAGATTGCGCAGCTAATCACAGCATCCCAGCAAGTGCACTTGCAGTCTCCCTTAGACTCAGAATCTGAGCAGTCGGACGTTGCTGGGTCGGTCCTATCGTCTGTTCGCGCAGATGCAGTGGACTGAGATTCGCAACTGATTCTCTCGGATGGTAAAAGTGATAGGGAAGAGGATTACCCTTCCCTTTTGGAACAGTACATGGTTGCGATGGCTTTCATCCATCAATACTACCCTGCTTTTGTTCCACAGAATCAGAATGCTGCGATGATAAAAGAAAAACCGCTAGCGTCGTTAGTCCTTTCTTTTCCGGTTCAGTTTATGCAGGTGTCGCAGACCTTTGGCCGTATAGATGACGCCGTATTTATCCTCTTGTGTGCGAGGAAGAAGGCGGTTTCTTATCTTCATCTTCCATATACATACCGTTTTTGGACCTCGTTCAGTTAAAAACGGTCAGGGAAGATGTTCAGAGAGTTCTGCATTTGGATGAGCAGGCCTTATCCTTACCTGTATCATTCACTGTTCGCTCAGACACAATTGAGACAGCAATTTCTTCAAATAGAACAAAGTTGGACGTTATGTATTACGCATATCACCTTACAAGAGCTATGACGCTACTTCTCAAGGAAAAGGAATTTAAGGACGTTTGTACCTCTCTTAGAGTTCTTCCAGGGTATTTATGTATACTACGTATAACTCCGCCCTAACAGTGGCTAATCTGGAGTTAATCAGACGTGATGCTGCCCATGCATCATCATCACTGATAAGATGACATGGTGAAAAGCTCTCTCCGTGTCTCTCCGATTTCCGGACATTTTATTTTTTATGACTAGCTTTCGTTAGTCTATGAACGGGCTACTAAGAAAGTGTCTATTGCTCTGCTCTTGAAGTCAGCGTATCAACTTCCCACTTCACCAGACAAGAGTAAAGGAGGGCGTTCCAGACAGAAATTGTCAAAAGGAAACTCCTCACGAGGGTACAAGAAACCCTCTTGTAATTACTCTGGTGGTCGTCAGTATAGTGACTCGGGAAATGGGCGTAGGTCTGATCGGGACTTTTGGTCAGATGCCCCTGGGCCGATGAGATGAGGTTTTTCATGGGGAGGATGTGGTTCCTCCGCCAGTAAGCCTCGCAGGTCATACAGGTGATGGTTTAGACCTCTATTGCTGGCCAGTTGGCGGAAGGTTATTAAGCTCTGCAGAAAACTGGATAACTATCAGAGAAGATCAGTGGGTGAGAAGTCTATTCACGGATGGCTTACGGCTATCATTCCGAGTTTAAAATCCAAGTTTTGGACAAAACCGCGTTGGACAAATCTTCCATCAAATTCTTGCATAAGAAAGTTTCTCCTACCAAAGGTATAAGCTCTCTTATCAAAGGAAGCAATACAGGTCATCGTGAATCAGGATTATCAAGATTTTTACAGTCACCTGTTCTTCGTACCAAAGCCAAGCGGCTCATTCCGACCTGTAATAGACTTGAGCTGGATAACAAGTTTATCATGGCTCTAAAAGTTTATTTATGGAAATCATTCAGTCGGTAAAAACGAGCGTTCGAGTGATCGACTATGCTGCAAGCATAGTTCTAAGGATCCGTACTTTCATGTCCTGGTACATCCGGCATTCTAAAAGTACTGCGGTTCGCTGTACAAGGGAAAGTGTATCAATTCAGAACAATATGCTTTGGTCTGAATCTGGCCCCCTGGGCATTTCACTCGAATAATGAACTCGGTAATGTCTTACTTACAAGCTCATTTGTCTGCGGTAACGTCAGCTTACTTGGATGACCTTCTACAGGGATACGGCAACAGAATTATTCTTCAGAATGATGTTCAGGGTCTGCTTCCATTACTCCGACGTCTCGGTTTCATCGTAAATGAGAAAAAGTCAAATCTGGCTCCATACAAGTCGTCTATTCACTTGGTATTGAGCTTTGAGACTCACAACAATCTGGTTCGTCTGCCGTTACCCAAAGTGAAGTTAGTCAGTTGTTATGCTCGCTTTTGTCTACACTCAGACGCATTAATAGTGAGGGAATTCATGCGACTGTTGGAGTTGTGCGGAGCGGCTGTGGATCTCATTCCGATGGGCCGCCTGTGCACACGTCCCCTCCAGATATTTTTTACTCAGAACTGGAGTGTGAAGACGCTTTCGCTTGAACCAGTATTGTTTTAACAGACCTAGTAAAACATGGGTTCAAATTGGGCAGATATTCAGTGGTTAACTTGGGTAGTTACGCTGCAACTGCCGGATCCGGCTTTCACGATTATGACGGATGTGAGTCAGATGGGTTGGGGCGCGACCCTAAGTCCCGCAGTCTTGAAGTGTCAGGGTCTTTGGGACCCAGGAGAAACACATAAACATCAACGAGATGATGTTAATTATAGCTAGCGTTACAACATTGGATGCACATAATAACGGGACGTCCATGTTCAATTTGGTCGGACAACTACAATATTTGCTAGTCTTTGAGTACCTCGGAGGCTGCATAACCAGTTAACTGGTATTCAGATGATTACATGCAGGATTTTAATGCTCACGTGCATAATAATTATTAGGCTGACACTTTATTGTATGTTATGGACCTTTGAAATTATGAATTATTTCGGGGGCGTCCGTGTCGGAGCCTGTTAATCATACCTACTTCCATTTCTAGATGTTGGTACTCAAATCGTATATTCACATGTGTATAGGGTCCAAGATATCGGATAGTACACATTGGGGGGGGGGGGGGGTTGTTACTGGAATTTATTGTACACCTGAATGGGGTCGCCTGTGGGTTACCTCGGAAGTGTGTTTACTCTCCAGAAATTGTTCATTGGATATATGTATGTTATATATTATATCACTGGTTTTCGACCTATCTGCATATGCCATCTCAAATGTTCATTATATAGAGGGCAATATTAATTACCGGGAACTTCACTATAGCCTTAACTTCTGAAGTGGCCTTAAGCACCAATTATTAATAATAATTAATACCTGAGTGTCTGTTCAACGAATATTTATATCGTTTGTTTTTTTTTGGTACTGCTTTTACTGATTCCAGAACGCTCCCTCTTTCTTTTTGAAGATTCCTTCAAAAGAAAAGGAGGGGGTGGGGGTGATTTTTTACCTCTCCTCTGGCTTGATAGGTACGTAACTCTGAGGGAAGCTGTTTTGTCCATAATTATATCCTGCATACAGCTGAAGTTTTATTGTATATGGTTTTTGTTTGTGAGGGACATTCTCTCATTCTCAAATACGCCATCCTAATTTTTGGGGCTTAGTCCGGGCTAACCTTAAAAATTGGGAACTTGTTACATCCAATTATCATAGTCTTCATGCTAAGTATACAGAATTACTTGAACTGGGCTCCTTTTGTATGATATGTCTTCTCTATTACTGTATAGAGAGAAATACATGTAATTCCTAATAATTTTAAATTTTTATACTGTACCAATGACCCAGACATAGCTGGTGCTAACTCTTAAAATATAGGGCCAAACACAAATTTTGCCCCCCAATCCCCAAAATTTGCATCTAAAACCAAAGAAAACATGTCCTGAATGGCCCTCCACACTTCACCTCTACTGCACATGCGCAGTGTCAAGGACGTTCCGAAATTGGCGCCATTAATCATTCTAAGTTTGGCCCTTCATCAGTTAACACCTGACTGATCTTTGTGCTTGTAAATCTCAGTTTAAATGATGCCAGACACATAAATATTAGTGAAATGGTGATTCTAAGGAGGATAGAGAAGGAGGAGAGGAAAAATGTGTGACAGAATATTATCAGGGCTGTAACTTAAAATTTTTTAATGAAATTATGTTAAGTTACCTATTTTCGAGGCAGCAGCCATTTTGTTGTCATTCTGGTTATTTAGTTACACTGATTTTTCAGTGTTTTCCTCTCTCCCTTTCCTTTAAGTCCCCTCTTGCTATTCTCCCATGCTTTTGGCATAGTTTCTGTAATTATTATTACTAAAATTTCTTGGGAGTTTTAGCTGAATAACAGAGTGAATTCTGTTCTTTTCCCCATGTTTACGTCTTCACCTACGGGTGGTTAGGCGTTGTGTTCTGCATCTACCATCTGATGTTCTGCAGTTTCTTCCCTGGAAGTCTCTGTTTTGCATCAGATAGTGTATTTTTGGTAACTGATTCCGGGCCTGGGTGCCTGGAGTCTTATTTTAGTGTTTTTACACTCATTGTTTACATTTACAACAGCCCTCTGTGTGAGGGGGGGATTTCTTGAAAATAATATCTTGATGTTATTTTAATCATAACTAGATACATTATTATTGTTCGTAAGTGTTGAATAAATTGTTTAAAATATTTTTAAAATTTTTGTCCACACTTAGGCTTGGGATCCATTGGGGCTCAACGTTACTTTTCAGAAACTTGGGCTGTTCTGAAAAAATATTTTTTCAAAATATTTTGATTTCAATTATTATTAATGGATCATATTATTATTATGTATTTTGATTGCCAGGGGTTGGTGCGAGTACCAGGACTTTGTTTTCTTTTCACATTGAAAGGATTTTGATCAATTGTAATAAGAGGAAGTCTTCCTCTGACTTTTATAATCATTCTATATGTGGTCAGTGTACTCGCATTAACTCCTGTTCTGTATCGTATGATTTCGATGACAACATGGGAAGCGTATGTCACGGTATGTTAGTGGGGAATTGGACACTACGGTCCTTTCCCCACAGGGTCACTCTACTTTATCAATTTCTATTTCAGACGATCAAGATTAGGGTGATGTATCTGTGATGTCTTCCAACAGTGTGCCTCCGTCGTCACAATTAATGAAGGGCTAGCGGAAAAGTGCTCATGTAAATACGCCAATTGCCTAAGAGGACCCTAGTAGGTTCGACGGCCTTTGACGTCTGCTAGCTCGCCCGGTGTAGCGTCCATTCATCGAATGGTTCGGCAGCCGGGTTCGTCCGTTGTGGTCTAGAAGGAGTTTTGGGGTGATGCGAGCACTATAAATCAACCAAATGCACACCCAGTGACGGTGGATTAGAGGGAGAACAGAGGAAGCCTTTTAGTCCGGTTCATAGCTCGTTCTGGTCCATCCTGACGGCGAGCGAGAGAGGCCCCTCTCTCGTACAACAACATCTGGCCCCAGATGTTGTGGTACAAAATGTTTCGCATTCGGAGCATACGTCCGTCGCTCGGGACGCTCCGATATATAGTCAGTCCGGAGTAGACTGTCAATAAGGCTTCCTCTTTCTCATGGTAGCGCACACGACCGCTCTTGGCTACGTGACCTCGGATATCCAGTCAGCTTCGCCAGTCAGAGAATCATCGGCGACCAGGTCACACCATCCGGTAGCCAGGGACACGAGGCCTGCAGACTCCGGACGTTCGCATAGGAAAATGTGCGGGAGTCAACGTACAGGGAGCTTCCGGCGGCAATGCATCGTAAGACCGCTACTGCACAGGCCTCGGGAACGGACGTGCTTTCCTAAATAGCACAGCTTATCGCAGCATCCCAGCATCAACTGAATCTGTCGCATATTTTTTATCCGACGATGCTGGGTCGGGACGCTCCGCGGAAGCGGGTACGGACATCCGAAAATTTCATCCGGTCTGACGGGATACCGAAAGGGATTCGGAGGATTTCGAGCTTTCCCTTTCGGAACAACATACGCTGTTGTGTATGTCATCTGACTTGATCTTCTACAGCTTCTTTCGTCGGACCAGAATGCTGCGATGCCGGATAAGAAACTGATAGCGTCGGTGGACTTAGAAATTTTTGGTTCGGTTTAGGGACATCGTCCCTCAGTTCCGACATAGTCCAATAATGTCACACAAACTTTCGAATTATTGAACGATGCTATATATATTATTATTATATGCTTGCTATTACCAAGCATTTCTGGTTTCTTGTTCGCAAAGTTACGGAGATGTCTTTCAAAAGTGTGCCTCTGTCGTCATAGTTAATGAAGAGCTAGCGGCAATAAGTGCTCATGGAATATGTCTATCGCCTAAGAGGTCCCTTGTAGGATCGACGGAGTGACATTCGCTAGCTCACCCGGTGTAGCATACATTCATCGAATGGTTCGGCTGCCGGGTTCGTCCGTTGCGGTCTAGGAAGGAGATTTGGGTGATGCGAGCACTATAATTACTTTAGTACTCACCCAGTGACGGCGGATTGAGGACAGATCGGAGGAAGCCTGTTAGTCCGGTTCCTGGCTTGTCCAGGTCCGTCCGGGCTGTGAGCGAGAGAGGTCCCTCTCTCGTCCAACAACATAGGGGACCGCATGTTGTGGTTCAGATATTTTACATTCGGAGCATATGTCTGTCGGTCGGGACGCTCCGTTATATTGACAGTCCGAGAGACTGTCGATAATGCTTCCTCATCCTCACCGCAGGGCACACGACCGCACATTGGCTACGTGACCTCGAGTATCCGATCAGTTTCGTCATTCAGTGATTCCACGGCTAATAGGTCACGCCATCCGGTAGCCAAGGGACACGAGGCCTATACACTCCGTTCGCTCGCATATTAGTAGTATGCACGGGGTAACGATCACGGAGCTTCCAGCGGCAATGCATTGTAGGACCGCTTCTCCACAGGCCTCAGTGACGGACGTGCTATCCGAGTTAGCACAGTTTTTTCGCAGCATCCCAGCAATCGACAGTTTCTTAGTCTAATCAGGAATTATCTGACGGCACTGGGTCGGTGCGGTCCGCGGTTGCATCAGGTACGGACGACCGAACGCTTTATAGGGTCCGACAGGATGGCGAAAGGGATTCGAAAGATTTCGAGTTTTCCTTTTCGTAGCATCGGAAGCTGCCATTCATATCTTCTGGCATTATCTTCCAGTGATTGTTATTTCGGTCTACATTGCTGCGATGTTGGATAAGAGACTTACAGCGTCATTGGACACAGAATTTTGGATCGGTTCAGGGACATTGTCCCTGACTTACCGACACGGTCCAATAATGTCATTAGAACATGTGTATTATTTATCGACGCTATATATGCATATAAGCCTGCTACCAAGCCTGATAGTTTAGTGTCTTGTCCGCAATGCTCATTTCTGCCTTTTTATCATTTATACGAATAATTTATTTTGGCAGAGCAGGTCATACCGAGAGTTCATATGCGTCTAGACGGCGTGGTTAAAGACTGGAAATATTCTTTTTCGCCGTCTATGTCTTTTCCAACCACAATGTTGGAAACGACAATGATGTCTAGTAGACTTAACTTAGACGCTTTATCATAGGTAATCCACCTTACTGAGGCGTTATCTTTACGTCTTCAAGAAAAGAATTACGGGATATTATCCTCAATGTGATTTCTTTTGAGGGCAGTAGTTTGTTCACGTATAACTCCGCCCTTCAGTGGCTGATTGGAGTTGGTTAGACGTGACGCAGCCCTAGCTACATCCACGCGCGTGGATAGTAAGGTGTAGAACTCTCTCAGAGTCGCTTCGTTCTCGGAGAAGCTTCTCTTCGACGGCAACTTTTCAGCAATCCATGAATTGCTCGATTTACACGTTCTCTTGTCTATCTAGTGTTGCAAGAGATTCAGACTGGGGCAAACATTTGGTGGTTGACTCAGAGAGTGCCACTGCAGTTGCCGGATCCGAGTGTTATAATTATGACGGTTGCCAGTCAAACAGGTTGGGATATAATATTGATCCCAACGGATTCGAAGTGCCAGGGTCTTTGGGTTCCGCAGTCTCTAAGCAAGCACTTATCTTCCGCGGAATAATGTTTTTTAGGCTTGCTTTATGTCATTGGATGAACATTATTCAGAAACGCATGTCCAAATCCTGTCCGTTAATTCGACAGTAGTGGCGTATCTCCGGAACCAGGGAGGCACTCATTCGTTTCCGTTATTCAATTTAATGGAAAGAATCCTTCTGTTTGTTATAGTACACCAAGTTCTGTTTTGGTCCGTCATATTCCGGGTCGTCTGATTGTTTTACCGGACTCCCGTTCACTTATGGGTCGATTGTTGCCGTCAGAATGGACTCTCAACAAACAAGTATTCAATCAGATTTGCTATCAATGGGAGTGCCCAATGATAATTTATTTACGACACAGCTTGCTAATCAATTGCAGACGTATGTGTTTGCTTGTCCGGATCTCTGAGCTAATGTTGTTAACGCTCTATTGATCTAATAGGACGGAATGATAGGATAAGCGTATCCTCCGGCGCTGTTGTTTCAGCAGGTATTGCTAAGATAAACAACCACAATACATTTCTGTTGATAGCATCTCTGTCTTCACAGAGACCGTGGGTAAATTTACTCTGATGTCTACTGTGGGACTTAATGCGAAATCTTCCTCAATGAGAGGATCTTTTTTCACTGGGTAAAATCGTGTCATCTTTATCACAACCCGCAAGGTCGCAACCTTCACGTATTCCGTTGTGTGGTCCGTATTGCATTGTAAGCATTGTACTGGACGAGCTTTGGACGCGATTTCTTACTATAGGAGATCCTCTTCTTCGCTATTCTATGCGGCTAAAGTGGAGGCTCTTCCGTCGTTGGTGTAGGGATCACTATGTTCATATTGTTGATCCCTCCATACTACTCATTGCAACTTTTTAGTATACTTGTTTGACAAGATCTACTGCAGCCTGTTATTATTAAGGTTATAGGTTTATGTTACCTCATACCTATGCACTCTATGATAGTTTACAATTGAGTCTTATGTCTCTTTATCTAAGTCAGTTAGTAACTTTTTGATAAATAGACTTAGAATCATTAGATTAAATTCCTATATGGAATTTAACTTCGGTTCTTATTTAGCTAAGTAATCATTTGAGCCTCTGGAAACAGTAGTTTTCAAATTCTGACCTTTTAGACAGTAATTCTGTTGGCTTCTCTTTTACTGAAGAGTCAGTGAGTTTCATGCACTATCGGTGGATGATTTTCTCTTTCATAGTTTCGGAATCACTACTTCCTTTACTATTTAGGTTGGATTTTTGCATAAGAGTTAGGCTCCTAATATCCGGAACCTATTGTTAAGGTCCTTCCGTCTTCGTATGGGCATAGGCCTTTACTCTGTCCGGTTAGAGTTTATGTATTTATAAACAGATATCTGTTTATTACTACGGGCGTAAACTTCTTCTGTCTTTGATGCCTATTAGAAGGACGTTACGCTCCATTCTATTGCTAATGGATTCAATTAACTATCGATACTGCTTATGGTATATCTTTGACTCAGCAGTTGTGTTTGAGATTTCGGCTCATGAAGTAAGAGTTCTTCTACATCTTGGGCTTACATTAATAGTGTCGCTATTATAGATTTTTGAAGGCTGCTCATTGCGCTCAGCCATCCACATTCATGATTTTTTTATCTCAGAAATATTGAGTCCATTTCTGGAGGCCTCTATTGTTAGGTCTATTATCTACTGCTCAGAATGTCATTCACTTAACAGTTGCTACTATAGCTAGGTAGGCTGTCTGTTTCGGCAGTGACTCCGTTCTGCTGCCCTCTTCGCTCTGGGCTATTTGACCCAGGGCAAGAAAAAGGGGGGGGGAGGGTGTTCTCTTGGGTCACCTGTTTTACTATGAAAACAAGGGGATACCTCCTCCGGAGTTAGTAATTCTGAGCTGTTATTGGGATGGTTGTTTAGTGAGAAGTTTATGTTTTAAAAATTCATTCTAGTCTTAGTTTTTAAAGTATAGCTTTTGAATATAGCACGTGTCTACGGACATGATTATGCAATCCTCAGACACTTTTAAGGAATATAAAGAGTCTCTATTCTCTAGATTTACTTTATTTATGGGCTTACTTTAAAAATTATTAGGATAAGGATTATACTAGATATTAATAGAGTACATGGATGTATGATGCTCAATTTTGGAAGGTGTTGTATCTTTCTAATTTATCATAAATAAGAAAGATACATGTAAGGCCTAATACTTCTTTTTCCCTAGAGGGGATGACTCTATTTTATATTATTGAGCGTATTCCATCTTGCTCTATGTCCTTGGCCCTCCAGCCTTTTTACTATTCAGCTATGTCTGGGTCATTGGTACAGTATAAAAATGTTAAAAAATTTATAGTAATTTATATATTTTTTATACTTACCAATGACCCAGACGGGGATGGCCCTCCCAGGAGTTGGGAACTCTTACCTCCCCGCTGAGTACATAGCGCATACCAGGCACTGGTTATTAGAATGATTAATGGCGCCAATTTCGGAACGTCCTTGACACTGCGCATGCGCAGTAGAGGTGAAGTGTGGAGGGCCATTCAGGACATGTTTTCTTTGGTTTTAGATGCAAATTTTGGGGATTGGGGGGCAAAATTTGTGTTTGGCCCTATATTTTAAGAGTTAGCACCAGCTATGTCTGGGTCATTGGTAAGTATAAAAAATATATAAATTACTATAAATTTTTTAACTTTCCTTTCACCTTGAATTACAGGATTGGAACTTTGTTGATCTACTAATTCTGAAGTCCTAGGCCCTCCACATTTTTACGATTCAGCTAGTCTGGGCCATTGGTTTACAGTGTAAAAATATTATAAATTCATAGTAATTATCCCCGCATTTTAAAAAATGCGGGGATATTGTCATGATCTCCGTCCGTACGACCATACATCCGTACGTCCGTACTTCCGTATGTCCGGTTTTGTAATTCGAAACGCTGTAACTTTCTACAGTTGTTCGATAGGGTCTGTGCAACCCAAAAATACAACTTTTAAATTTTTGTGCCACCAGGTAGCTTCTGTGGAGCCACTTAAAAAATGCATTATTTTTTCACTTTTTTGCTGAATAGTCCCAACCTATGTAATTCGGAGTTCTAAAATTACACTAGGGTGTTTTGTGTAGGAAGATTTCGGAATTTTCGGGTGCCACGTGGCTGTGCCACCGTAGCCACTTTTGTGTTTTCTTAGACCGTTTCTGGCAAAAGGCTCGTAGGATATGTAATTCGAAATGCTAAATCCATGCTCAGATGTTGCAGTAGGGTCTATAGATGCGCACGAAGGTTTCGGATTTTTCGGGTGCCACGTGGCTGTGCCACCGTAGCCACTTTCGTGTTTTCTTAGATCGTTTCCGGCGAAAGGCTCGTAGGGAATGTAATTCGAAATGCTAAAACCATGCTCATATCTTGCAGTAGTGACTATAGATGCGCACAAAGGTTTTGGATTTTTCGGGTGCAACGTGGCTGTGCCACCGTAGCCACTTTTGTGTTTTCTTAGACCGTTTCTGGCGAAAGGCTCCTAGGGTATGTAATTTGAAATGCTAAAACCATGCTCACATGTTGCAGTGGGGTCTGTAGATGCGCACGAAGGTTTCGGATTTTCCAGGTGCCACGTGGCTGTGCCACCATTGCCACTTTTGTGTTTTCTTAGACAGTTTCCGGTGAAAGGCTCCTAGGGTATGTAATTCGAAACGCTAAAACCATGCTCAAATGTTGCAGTGGGGTCTGTAGATGCGCACGAAGGTTTCCGATTTTTCAGGTGCCACGTGGCTGTGCCACCGTTGCCACTTTTGTGTTTTCTTAGACCGTTTCCGGCGAAAGGCTCCTAGGGAATGTAATTTGAAACACTAAAACCATGCTCAAATGTTGCAGTAGGGTCTGTAGATGCGCACGAAGGTTTCGGATTTTTCAGGTGCCACGTGGCTGCGCCACCGTTGCCACTTTTGTGTTTTCTTAGACCGTTTCCGGCGAAAGGCTCCTAGGGTATGTAATTCGAAATGCTAAAACCATGCTCAAATGTTGCAGTGGGGTCTGTAGATGCACCCAAAGGTTTCGTATTTTTCAGGTGCCACGTGGCTCTGCCACCGTTGCCACTTTTGTGTTTTCTTAGACCGTTTCCGACGAAAGGCTCCTAGGGTATGTAATTCGAAATGCTAAAACCATGCTCAAATGTTGCAGTGGGGTCTGTAGATGCGCACGAAGGTTTCAGGATTTTTCAGCTGCCATGTGGCTGCACCACCATTGCCACTTTCGTGTTTTTTTTAGACCGTTTCCGTCGAAAGACTCCTAGGGTATGTAATTCGAAACACTAAAACCATGCTCAAATGTTGCAGTGGGGTCTGTAGATGCGCACGAAGGTTTCCGATTTTTCAGGTGCCACGTGGCTGTGCCACCATTGCCACTTTTGTGTTTTCTTAGACCGTTTCCAGGCGAAAGGCTCCTAGGGTATGTAATTCGAAACGCTAAAACCATGCTCAAATGTTGCAGTGGGGTCTGTAGATGCACACGAAGGCTTAGGATTTTTCAGGTGCCATGTGGCTGCGCTACCATTGCCACTTTCGTGTTTTCTTAGACCGTTTCCGGCGAAAGGCTCCTAGGGTATGTAATTCGAAACGCTAAAATCATGCTCAAATGTTGCAGTAGGGTCTCTAGATGTGCACGAAGGTTTCAGTTTTTTAGGTGCCACGTGGCTGTGCCACCGTTGCCACTTTTGTGTTTTCTTAGACTGTTTCCGGCAAAAGGCTCCTAGGGTATGTAATTCGAAACGCTAAAACCATGCTCAAATGTTGCAGTAGGGTCTGTAGATGTGCACGAAGGTTTCGGATTTTTCAGGTGCCACGTGGCTGTGCTACCGTTGCCACTTTTGTGTTTTCTTAGACCGTTTCTGGCGAAAGGCTCCTAGGGTATGTAATTCGAAATGCTAAAACCATGCTCAAGTGTTGCAGTGGGGTCTGTAGATGCGCACGAAGGTTTCAGATTTTTTAGGTGCCACGTGGCTGCGACACCATTGCCACTTTCATGTTTTCTTAGACCATTTCCGGCGAAAGGCTGCAAGGGTATGTAATTCGAAATGCTAAAACCATGCTCAAATGTTGCAGTAGGGTCTGTAGATGTGCACGAAGGTTTCCGATTTTTCAGGTGCCACGTGGCTGTGCCATCGTTGCCACTTTTGTGTTTTCTTAGACCGTTTCCGGCGAAAGGCTCCTATGGTATGTAATTCGAAACGCTAAAACCATGCTCAAATGTTGCAGTGGGGTCTGTAGATGTGCACGAAGGTTTTGGATTTTTCAGGTGCCACGTGGCTGTGCCACCGTTGCCACTTTTGTGTTTTCTTAGACCGTCTCTGACGAAAGGCTCCTAGGGTATGTAATTCGAAATGCTAAAACCATGCTCAAATGTTTCAGTGGGGTCTGTAGATGTGCACGAAGGTTTCAGATTTTTCAGCTGCCTAGTGGCTGTGCTGTTGCCACTTTCATGTTTTCTTAGACCGTTTCTGGCAAAAGGCTCCTAGGGTATGTAATTCGAAATCCTAAAACCATGCTCAAATGTTGCAGTAGGGTCTGTAGATGCGCACGAAGGTTTTGGATTTCCTGGGTGCCACGTGGCTGTGCTACCGTTGCCTCTTTCATGTTCTCTTAGACCATTTCCGGCGAAAGACTCCTACAGTATGTATTTCGAAATGGTAAAACCATGCTCAAATGTTGCAGTAGGGTCTGTAGATGTGCACAAAGATTTTGGATTTTTCAGGTGCCACGTGGCTGTGCCACCATTGCCACTTTCGTGTTTTCTTAGACCGTTTCCGGCGAAAGGCTCCTAGAGTATGTAATTCAAAACGCTAAAACCATGCTGAGATGTTGCAGTAGAGTCTGTAAATGCATAGGAAGGTTTTGGATTTTTTGGGTGCTAAGTGGCTGTGTCACCGTTGCCACTTTTGTGTTTTCTTAGACCGTTTCCGGCGAAAGGCTCCTAGGGTATGTAATTCGAAATGCTAAACGCATGCTTAAATGTTGCAGTAAGGTCTGTAGATTCGTACAAAGGTTTCAGATTTTTCAGATGCCACGTGGCAGAGCCACCGTTTTTCTTTGGTGTTTTCTTAGATCATTTCCGGCGAAAAGCTCCCAGAGTATGTAATTTGAAATGCTAAAACTATGCTCAAAGTTGCAGTAGGGTCTGTAGATGTGCACGAAGGTTTCGGATTTTTGGGGTGCCACCGTTGCCACTTTCATGTTTTCTTAGACCGTTTCCGGCGAAAGGCTCCCAGGGTACATGTATGTAATTCGAAACGCTAAAACCATGCCCAAATGTTGCAGTGGAGTCTGTAGGTGCGCACGAAGCTGTGTCACCTGTGCCACTCAAAGTCAAGGATGCAAATGCGGGGATACACTATAGTGTGCTTTGCACACAAGTGACACCATCTAGTTTGTATATTTTTATACTTACCAATGGCCCAGACGGAGATGGCCCTTCCATGAGTGGGCACTCATACCTCCCTGCTGAATTTTTATGTAGTACTCTCTTCTACAAAGAATGATGTTGGCGCCAATTTCGGTCCTGATGTCTGTGCATGCGTGGAGAGTAAATGTATGGAGGGCCAGATAGGACTTTTTATTTTTGGTTTTGCAAGCAAATTTTGGGGATTGGGGGGTTCAAAATTTGTGTTTGGCCCTTGATAACTTTGAGTTAAGCACCACCTAGTCTGGGCCATTGGTAAGTATAAAAAATATACAAATTACTATGAATTTATAATATTTTTATACTGTACCAATGACCCAGACTTAGCTGGTGCTAACTCTAACAAAACCAGGGCCAAACACAAATTTTGCCCCCCAATCCCCAAAATTTGCATCCAAAACAAAAAGAAATCATGTCCTAAAGGACCTCCATACTACGCCTCTACTGCGCATGCGCAGTCACGCAGACGTCCCGAAATTGGCGCCAATTATCATTCTCTGTTTGGCCCTTCATCAGTCAACATCTCACTGATCTTTGTGCTTTTAAATCTCAGTTTAAAGGATGCCAGACACGTAATTTTTGGAGAAAATGTGATTCTAAGGAGGATAGAAGGAGGAGAGGAAAAAGAAGTGACAAAAAATAATCAGGGCTGTACTTAAAATTTTTTGATGAAATTATGTTAAGTTGCCTATTTTCGAGGCATGGGCCTCTTGTTGTCATTCTTGCTAATTGTTGCACTGCTTATTCAGTGTTTCCTCTCCCCTAGCCTTCTAAAGTCCCCCCTTGCAATTCTCCCATGCTTTTGGCATATTTTTGAGAAATTTCATTTCTAAAATTTCCTGGGAGAGTTGCTTGGTTACAGAATATTTTCTGTTATTTTCCCCATAGTTACGTTTTCACCCATGGGTGTATAACGTTTGTGTTCTGCATCTTCCATCTGATGTTCTGCAGATTCTCCCCTGGGAGTCTCTGTTTTGCATCAGACAGAGTGTAATTTGATGACTGATTCCGGGCCAGTTTTTTCAGTGCCTGGAGTCATGTTTTCTGGTGTTTTTACACTGTTTGTTTACATTGGCAACAGCCTTTTTTGAGGGGGGCTGTTTGCCTTTGCTGTAGTTTATCTCACTATAAGATACATTTATATTATCCGTAAGTGTCTCATTAATTATTTAATATAAATTTAAAATTTTTTACCACACTTTGCCATCGGATCCATCGGGGCTCAACGTTACTTTTCAGCAACTTGGGCTTCGCTGAAAAAATATTTTTTCAAAATTATTTTGATTTGCAATTGTTTTTTCATTTATTAATGGATCATGTTATTATGTATCTTTGTGTCAGGGGTTTTTGCGAGTAACTAGGACTTATTGTTGTTCTTTCACAATGAAGGGACATTGTTCAAATTGTAATAGGAAGAAATCTTCCTCTGACTTTCATGATCATTGTATTAATTGTAGTCAGTGTTCTTCCATTAATCCCTGTCCTATATGTGAATATTGGGATGAGAAACATTGGAAACGTGTGTCACGATATGTTGTTTCTGGAGAAAGGGCGATGCCGGCTCTTTCTCCGCAAGGTCACTCTACTCTCTCAGTTTCTATTTCAGAGGAACCAGAACAGGGTGATGTTTCCATGTTATCTTCTACAAGTGTGCGTCCGTCGTCACAAATGAATTCAGAGCTAGCGGCAAAAGTGCTCATGGAGATTAGACAAATGTCGTCCGCTAGCTCGCCCGGTGTAGCGTCCATTCACCGAATGGTTCGGCAGCCGGGTTCGTCCGATGCGGTCCAAGAGGAAGTTTTGGGTGATGCGAGCACTATAAACATAATAGATGCACACCCAGTGACGGCGGATAGTAAGCGAGAACGGAGGAAGCCTTTTAGTCCGGTTCCTAGCTCGTCCAGGTCCAGCCGGGCCGCGAGCGAGAGAGGCCCCTCTCTCGTACAACAACATCTGGGACCAGATGTTGTGGTACAAAATGTGTCTTTAGCGGAGCATACGTCCGTCGCTCGGAACGCTCCGTTGTATAAGCAGTCCGCAGAGACTGTTAAGGCTTCCTCTTCTATTCCAACTGCGCTGTTGGAAACAGCTATTGCGTCTAACAGAGCCAATTTAGATGCTTTATCTTACGCAGATCACCTTACTAAGGCGTTATCACTGCGCCTTCAGGGGAAAGAGTTTCAGGATATACAATCCTCTTTAAGACTTCTTTCAAGGGCAGTAGCTTATTCCACGTGTAACTCCGCCCTTTCAGTGGCAAATCTGGAGTTGGTTAGACGTGACGCAGCCCTAGCTACATCCACACTAGTGGATTCTAAGGTGAAGAACTCTCTTAGAGTCGCTTCGGTCTCAGGAGAACTTCTCTTTGACGGCAAGCTTTCCTCTATTTATGATAAAATTACAAAGAAAGCTAAGGATTCTCTGTTGTTCAAATCTCCTCCTAAGAAGTCGGATACAGCAGACACGAATAAGACAGGCACTTCTGGGTCTAATGCGCCCAAGAGAGGTTCCTATAGAGGTTCCGGTGCGTCCTCTTGGTCTTATTCGAGAGACCGTCAGGATAGCGACTCTCGTTCGGGACGTCTTTCAGGCCGGGACAATCGGTCGGACGCCCCGAGGTCGACAGGGCGAGGTGCGGGCCGTGGAAGACGTGGTTTCTCCTACCGCAGGCCTCGCAGGTCCAGGAGGTGATGGCTTAAACCTCTATCGCGTTCCGGTTGGCGGAAGGTTGTCAAGCTTTTCACAAGAATGGGCGTCGATTACGGACGACCCTTGGGTGAGAGGACTGACTTCGGAAGGTCTAAAGATATCCTTCAAACGAAAGCCTCCATTAACTCGAAGTCCAAAGTGGACTCATCTTCCGTCAAATCCGCAGAAAAGAGACGCTCTGTTATCAGAGGTGCAGTCTCTTTTAATGAAGAACGCGGTAGAGGTCGTAGAAAACCAGGAATCTCCGGGATTCTACAGTCATCTGTTTCTGGTTCCGAAACCAGACGGCTCGTTCCGTCCAGTCATAGATTTGAGCTGGATAAACAAGCTGATCGTCGCTCCGAAGTTTTATATGGAGACGATTCGATCGGTCAGAGCGAGTATTCGGGTGAACGATTATGCAACGAGCATAGATCTCAAAGATGCGTACTTTCACGTCATGGTACATCCGACATTCCGAAAGTATCTACGCTTCGCAGTCCTAGGAGTGGTGTATCAATTCCGGGCGATGTGCTTCGGATTGAATCTAGCACCCTGGGCTTTCACTCGGGTAATGAACTCGGTAATGATCTACTTCCGAGCTCATTCGTCTGCGGTAACGTCGGCCTACCTGGACGCCATTCTTCAGAGGTACGGCAACGAGTTAACGCTTCAGAACGATGTTCAGAATCTTCTTCTGTTGCTCCGACGTCTCGGTTTTATAGTAAACGAGGAGAAGTCGGATCTGGTGCCGTCCAAGTCATTCACTCATCTGGGAATGAGCTTCGAGACGCACAACAATCTCGTTCGTCTGCCGTTAACCAGAGCGAAATTAGTCAGTTGTTATGCTCGCTATTGTCTGCACGCAGACAAAGTCACGGCGAGAGAATTTATGAGACTGATAGGTCTGTGCGGAGCCGCCGCAGATCTCATTCCGATGGGGTGGTTACGCACACGTCCTCTTCAAATTTTCTTGACTCAGAATTGGAGTGTGAAAATTCATTCGCTCGATGTAGACGTTCTATTGTCAGATCAAGTGAAACAAGAGATTCAGACTTGGGCAAACATTCAGTGGTTAACTCAGGGAGTTCCGCTGCAGTTGCCGGATCCGAGTTTTACCGTTATGACGGATGCCAGTCAAACAGGTTGGGGTGCATCATTAATCCCAACGGATTCGAGATGCCAGGGTCTTTGGGATCCGCAATTCCTGTGCAAGCACATAAACATCAAGGAAATGATGTCAATTTGGCTTGCGTTACGTCACTGGATGGACATTATTCACGATGCTCATGTCCAAATCCTATCCGACAATACGACAGTAGTGGCGTATATACGGAATCAGGGAGGTACTCATTCAGTTCCGTTGTTCAATCTAACGGAAAGAATCCTTCTGTTTGCGCTAGAACATCACGTTCTTCTTTCGGTCCGTCACATACCGGGTCGTCTGAATGTGCTAGCAGACTCCCTTTCACGAAAGGGTCGCTTGTTGCCGTCGGAGTGGACTCTCAACAAACAAGTATTCAATCAGATTTGCTACCAATGGGAACGGCCAATGATAGACTTATTTGCGACACATCTCAACAATCAGTTGCAGACGTATGTGTCTCCGTGTCCGGATCCAAGAGCATTTGCAGTAGACGCTCTGTCGATCCCTTGGGACGGAATGATAGGATATGCGTATCCTCCAGCACCGTTAATTCTACAAGTATTGCTAAAGATAAAACAATCTCAATGCAAGATTCTGTTGGTAGCATCTCTGTCGCCACAGAGACCGTGGATAAATCTACTCAGGTGTCTGTTGTGGGACCTACCGCGAAAGCTTCCTCCACGGGAGGATCTTCTTTCGCAGAGGAAATCGTGCCAACTCCATCACAACCCGCAAGGTCTCAACCTTCACGTTTTTCCGTTGTGCGGTCCTTCTTGCATGGCAAGCACTTTACAGGACGAGCAGTGGACGCGATTTCTAACTGTAGGAGGACCTCCTCTTCGCTAAACTATGCGGCTAAGTGGAAGGTTTTTCGTCGTTGGTGTAGGGATCATTCTGTAGATATATTCGATCCCTCTATACCAGACATTGCAAACTTTCTAGTATACTTGTTTGACGAAATCAAACTGCAGCCTGTTACTATAAAGGGTTATAGATCTATGTTATCTGATACCTATGCACATCATGATAGTTTACAAATTGGATCTAATGTCTCTTTATCTAGGTTGGTTAGAAACTTTTCGATAAATAGACCCAGAACTCTTAGATTAATTCCTAAGTGGAATTTAGCTTGGGTTCTTCTTAAATTGAAGGAAAAGCCATTTGAACCTCTTGGGACAGTAGATTTCAAATTCTTATCTTATAAGACAGCTTTTCTCTTAGCTTTCTCTTCTGCTAGAAGAGTCAGTGAGCTTCATGCACTATCGGTGGATGATTCTCATTATCGTAGTGTTGGGAACACTATCACCTTCACTACTAATGTGGGTTTTTTAGCTTAGAATCAGGCTCCTAATAAATATCCGGAACCTATTGTTATTAAGGCTCTTCCGTCTTCAGACGGGCATAGGCCTTTACTCTGTCCTGTTAGAGCATTACGTATCTATAAACAGAGATCTCAGTTTATCAGAAAGGGACGGAAACGTTTCTTTCTGTCTTTGATGCCTAATAGAAAGGACATTTCGGTCCATTCTATTGCTAGATGGATTCAATTAACTATCCGTACTGCTTATGAAGATTTATCTTCTTCTCAGCGGTCTGTGCTTAAGATTTCTGCTCATGAAGTAAGAGCTCTTTCTACTTCCTGGGCTTATGCTAATAGTGTTGCTATTACAGATTTAATGAAGGCTGCTTATTGGTCTCAGCCATCCACATTTACGAATTTTTATCTCAGAAATATTGAGTCCATTTCTGGAGACCTCCATTGTTTAGGTCCGTAAACTGTTGCTCAGAATGTCGTCCACTAAACAGTTGCAACTATAGTTATGCAGGCTTTCTGTTCCGGCAGTGACTCCGTCCGACTGCCCTCTTCGCTCTGGGCTATTTGACCCAGGGCAAGGGGAAGGGGGGGGGGGGGGGCGGGTGTTCCCTTAGGTCACCTGCTTTATAGTGAAAAGCAAGGGAATGCCTCCTCCAAGTCAGTATTTCTGAGTCGCTTCCGGGATGGTTTTTAAGTGTAATATTAATGTTAAAATTCATTCATGTCTTATTTTTAAAGTGTAGCTCGGTGTGAAGCATTTGTATATGTCAAGTGTCAAACGGGTTTTAATATACAATACTCGGACACTTTTAAATGACTATAAAGAGTCTCAATTCTCTGGACTACTTTATTTATTGGCTTGCTTTAAAAATAATTAGTATAAGGGTTATACTGGATGTTAATAGAGAACATGAATGTTATTGTGCTCAATTATTAAGGGTAGTGTATCTTTCTAATTTAATATTAAATAAGAAAGATACATGTAAAGCCTAATACTCCTTTTCTCCTTAAGGGGTTACCTCTTTACTATATAGTTGAGCTTATTGGATTTTCCTCTATGTCCTAGGCCCTCCAGCCTGTTTACTATTCAGCTAAGTCTGGGTCATTGGTACAGTATAAAAATGTTAAAAAATTTATAGTAATTTATATATTTTTTATACTTACCAATGACCCAGACGGGGATGGCCCTCCCTGGAGTTGGGAACTCTTGCCTCCCCGCTGAGTACATAGCGCTGACCAGGCACTGCCAGTAAGAATGATAATTGGCGCCAATTTCGGGACGTCTGCGTCACTGCGCATGCGCAGTAGAGGCGTAGTATGGAGGTCCTTTAGGACATGATTTCTTTTTGTTTTGGATGCAAATTTTGGGGATTTTTTCCAAATTTTTTTTATAAATTTTTTAATTTAATTTTGATTGCGAGTATTCATGTATCTTTATCATAAAATTTGTTGTAGAGTTTGTAGGGGTGCTATCGACTTTGTCTTTTGATTGTAATTATGAAAGCTTACTGCTCTAAATGCAAGGCGAGTACGTCTTCCTCAGATTACATGCTATGTTGCCTTGCCTGTAGTCGATGCACTCCTGCGGATTCTTGTCTGCTGTGTACATTGGCATGACAGATGTTGGAGATGGGTGTCGCGATGTGTTGTTGGTGGTAAGGTTTCTATCCTGGAACTCTCATCGTAATATAATTCAAGTTTTTTCAGTTTCTGTATCAGAGGAACATGAACATGGTGATGGTATTGTGACACCCATCCAAAGTGTCCTACGGTCGTCGCACTCTGTTGAGCAAATAGAGCTGGCTGCAAGGTGCTCATGAATATAAGCAAGGGTTAAGGCCTCTAGTTAGAGTTCTTAATCACTTGCAAGCAGCTAGCTCGATCTGTGAAGCGGTTACGCTGTCCGTGGGAGCCGGACCATTGGGTATGCCAATTGCGGTCAAAGGAAGTGTAGATTTGGGCAGAGCAAGCACCTCAAAATCAAAAGCTCACCCAGCGACGACGGAAAAAGGGAGAAAGTCAGCAGATTTCTTTTAGGGAGGATCGGCGAGGTCTAATAAGACTGCGAGCGGGAGAGGCCCCTCTCTAACCCAACAACATTTGGGGCCAAATGTTGTTTGAGAAACTTGCACAAGCTGGAACCAAGCTTTCTTTTCGAGAGGCTTGGCGAGGTCTTATAAGACCGCGAGCAAGAGAGGTCCCTGTCTAACCCAACAACATTTGGGGCCAAATGTTGTTTGAGAAACTTGCAAGAGACGGAGCATACGTTCACCCGCTGCTCGGGACTCTCCGTCTAGACTGTAGTCAGGGTCGGCATCAATCATGGCTTCCTCCGCTGCATTATAAAAGCACACACGACTGCATGCTAGCTACTTCAGATATTCAGCAAGTTGCGTGAAGATGGAGCCAGTCTTCGCCCGTGAAGTCGGACCATCTGGTAGCTAGCGATCCGAGGCTTTGTTCATTGAGACGTTCGTAGAAGAGATCTATGTCCGGATCTTCATCCCAGGAGTAGCAAGCAGCGAAAAAACAGAAGACCGCTACTCCTCAAGCCTCGGTAACTCGTACTTGCTGTCGCAGATTGCGCAGCTGATCCCAGCAAGTGCAAGAGCAGCCTTCCACAGACTCCGGTGGTGAGCTGTCGGATGGTGCTGGATCGGTCCAGTCATCTGTACATACAGATGCAAATGGCCGAATGTCACAGCTGAATCAGTCGGATGGTGAAAGGGACAAGGAAGAGGATTACCCTTCCCTTTCGGAACAGCATATGGTAGTGATGAATTTTTTTATCAATACTATACTGACTTTTTTCCACCTGATAAGCAATCTGCGACTACTATAGAGAAACCGCTGTCGTCTCTGAAGTAGATTTTGTGTGAAGGAAAGAGGATGTTCTTTCCTTCCTGAAACAGTCTTGACAGGTGTCAGAGGCCTTCGGCTATGTTATCGATGCCATATTCACCTCTCTAGTGCTAAGAGGAAGATGGTTTCTTATCGACATCTTCAATAAATATACCGTTTCTTGGACTACATTCATTTAAAATGGTTGGAGAAGATGTCCAGAGAGCTCCTCTGCGTTTAGATGAGCAGACCGGGGATGAATATATGTCCCTACCTGCATCATTCAATATATGCTCGGAAGTGATGGACTGTGCTATTTCATCCAATAGAGCGAATCTGGACATGATGTCCTTCGCAGATCACCTCACCAGAGCTATGGCGCAATGTCTTAATGGGAAAGAATTGAGGACGTTTGTTCATTGCTTAGAGTTCTTTCCAGGGGAGTCATGTATGCCACGTACAACTCTGCCCTGACAGTGGCAAATTGGGAGTTGATCAGACATGATGCTGCCCTTGCGTTGTCATCATTTACAGATGACAAGGTGAAAAGCTCTATCCGAGTCGCTCCGGTCTCCGGATATACTCTATTTGATAACAAGCTTTCGATAGTCTATGAACAGGCTACAAAGAAAGCTTCCACTGCACTGCTACTGAAGTCTGCATCTCAACAACACGCTTCAGCAGACCGGGGTAAGCGAGGCCGTTCCACTTCAAAATCAACTAAAGGGAACTCCTCCCGAGGGTACAAAAAACCCTCTTATACTTATTCCGGAGGTTGTCAATATAGCGACTCGGGAAAGGAGCGCAGGTCTGGTCCAGACTATAGGTCAGATGCCCCTAAGCTGACAGGACAAGGTTCTTTGTGGGGAGGACGTAGTTTCTCCTCCTGTAAGCCTCGTAAGTCGTACAGGTGATGGACAAGACCTCTATTGCATGGAATTGGCAGAAGGTTATCAATCTTTGCGAGAAACTGGATAGAAGTCACGGAAGTTCAGTGTTTGATAAGTGTAGTCTCAGAAGGCCTGAAGCTATCATTCCGAGCAAAAACCCCACTTACAAGATGTCCACGTTGGACAAATCTTCCAGTGGATCCCTTCAAAAGGGTGTCGCTCCTTGTGGAGGTACAGGCTCTCTTATTGAAGGAAGCAATAGAGGTCGTCGAGAATAAACTTCTGTTACTTTCCACTTTGCAAAAGGTTTTCAGCCTCCCATAAATGTGGATGAATATTGCGGAATGGATGAGAATGTAGTCTCGGCAGGCTGCGGCTATCAGTCCGATCAAAGCTCCACTTACTACAAGTAACTGTTGGTCAAATCTCCCGGCGAATTCTTCCAAGAGAGTCTCTCCTTGTGGAGGTATAGGCTCTTCTGTTGAAGAAAAGCAATAGAGGTCGTCAAAATATTCTCCAGGTTTTTTTCAAATCACCTGTTTTTCATCCTGAAGTCAGACGAATAGTGCATAAATAGGCTGAGACAGCTGTATTGTTTGGAATAGAGCCATTAGAGGGAATAGGTACGTCTTTTCCCTCTAGGTGTTCTATTCCTTGGCGTCAAGACATTTAATATCATTGTGGACACCATAGTCACCTTTTGTACTGTTACAACAGTCTTTTCTTGCGGCTAGTGTTGTAAGTCTCCATTAGTGAGCTTTCAAGGCCGCAAGTGGACACTGATATGTCTCCAGGTAAACGAAGACACATAACTACGTAGCTACCTTGAGATTACTTTCTCTTTGGGAATTACAGCTGTTAGAATAGCGGCTTGTCATCCCCTACCTTGCACAACGATGGTTGTAAGTCTCCATTTAGTGAGCTTTAAAGTCGCTAGTTACACTGAGATATCTGTCTTCACAGAGAGGAAGACTAGCTACGTTAGGGTTAATGTATGAATGAATAAGCATAATGCATTTGAGATACATATATGCATGATGATATTTCAATACTGTTCAATGTTAATTCAACATGGATTTTTCTTCAATATTATCTTAATTTGTTTCTAGACATTGCAAGATTTGTTAAAGAAAGCTAAAGCAGGTAGACCAATCAATGAAGAAGAAATCCCTCCGCCTGTTGCTATGGGTACAAGTTCAGCTGCAAAGCCTATTCAACAAGGTATGATTTTCTGTAGAAAGGTTTAACATTCAAACCTTGAATGCTTGTTGGTTATTTTATTTATAAAAACAACATCTCTGCTTCTGCCTGTGCATTTATTTATTTATTAGGGTTTAACGGCACTTTAACAGCCAGGGTCATATCGTGTCGGCGACAGTTTTTTATTGGGTGGAGGAAGCCGGAGTACCCAGAGAGAACCACCGAGCAATGACAAGCTGCTGCCAGCTCCCCAACATCGTAACTCCGCTCTGCAGCACAGGCAGGGTTAGAGGGTTGAAGACATGCGCACCATTGACTTGCAGTATGCCTTAGTACACGGCGTCATCGTGCCCCCATGTGGACAATTGGGGCGAAGTGTCTTGCCCAAGAACACAACCGGAGAGTCCAAATTGATTGCTCAGATAGTCACCCATCCAAATACTAACCGGGCCTGATGTTGCTTAATTTCGGTGATCTGACGAGAATCGGTTACCACAATGCCACTGCGCCCACCTTCTGCCTGTGAAATCTTGTCAAGTAAAACATTTTTGGAAAGAGCTTACTGGGTTAACTGTTTTTACGTCAGAGTCCCCATACAGCCACAAACTGTGACTTTTATATTGCTTTGAATAAAGTTGTCCCCAAGTGTATTCGTACCTAGGAATTCAATCTGTAGGCTGTATTTATCTTTTGCAGTGTTTTACATCATTGTGGCTGTCTGTACAGGCAGCCAAAGATGATGTAGAAACACAGATAAGGCATCTGCAGCTGTGTTCATGTATATACAGGTTTTCTGCTAGGAATAAATTAGTGGGTCTGGTTGGAGGGGAAAATCACAAATCACCTGGCACAACCATGGTTCTGTCGGGAAAGAAAATTTTAGAATTGAACACTTCAGGAAGGCCATTTCCTTGCATCTAAGATGGAATTCATGTTTTAGTGTGAACGATTTTGTGAAAATAATTATGTCAAATCTTGAGGAGAACACCCAAAGCTATCTCCATTTCTTCGCTGCGATCGGCATGTGACATCTTACCTAATCGGAAAATGGTGGAAAATAATGATAGTTACTCGACAGTCTTAAGTTGCAGAATGCCAGTTTTGGAAAAGGTGCTCCTAAAATGTGTCAACTTTATGCTTTATCAGTAAATGATCGGCAGGGAATGGGTCCTGTTGACGGACCCTCAGCTATGATAGCGGAAACCCTGGTATATAAGGTAGTAATTGTCAAAAACATTAATCTTAGGCTTTAAGGGTTAATCCTTGAAAGTCTCTTTCAGAATTTGATCAATTTCAAAGCCTCAGGACAGACATCACAACATTGATTCATGAGAAAATCTTATACAGGCAGCCAGGACTTAACAAGAAATCCACTTTATTGTTGTAAAAATTAATGGTGTAGCAGAAATTGTGTAAATTTTTTGTGACACCTTCAAGAGTTATTGTAAAGACCATTTTAGAATGCAGATAGAAGTGTAAGTAAAATGCTTTTGTGTGAAACACTATTGGGTAGAGTATTTAGAACCATTTTTCGATGTGGTACATACTAGTAAATCAAAACTTCATGTAGGGTATTTAAAGGCATTGAAATGGGATGATCAGCAAAATGCTCTGAAAATAATTTTAGAGCACACAAAAATGTGCATTTAATTTTTCTTTAAAAACTGTTTTTATAATGTATCACTTGCATGGAAATGCTGTTTTTGACAGAAAGAATGCACCTTTTTTAGCTCACCCGAGTGAGCTGACAAATTACTTTGCATCTGTCATCCGTCGTTGTCATTCATCATGAGCTTTACACTATTCACTTCTCAAGAATTACTTTACTGGATTGAATCAAACTTGGTATGCATATACGTCAATTCAAGTTTGTTCAAATAAGGTTACTACACCAACAGGGAGCTCCACAAAGGGCATAATTCTGTTAAAAATTTTAAAAAATCTCCAGAACCATACTCAGAATCTTTTGATATTTGGTTTACAACATCCTTTGTGCGATCAGATTCTAACTTTGTTCAACTCAAGTCCCTGGATTCATATTAAGCCAGGTCCCCCCATGGAATCACAAATTTTAATTTAGTGTAATATGAGCAAAATTCCTGTAAAATTTTCTTCTTCAGATCCACCAGTCAGAATCTTTCAATATTTAATATACAGCATCTTGATGGCTGGCAGATTCAGGTTTGTTCAAATCAAGCTCCTTGGTTCATATTTAGTCTCCCAGTGGGAGCCCCAATTTTAAAAACTTGATGCAATATGAGGAAATTCTTTAAAGATCTTCTTCAGATTCATCAGTCAGAATCTTTTGATATTTAGTATTCTGTATCCTTAGGAGGATCAGATTCACTTTGCTTTAAATCAAGTCCCTGTGGTTATATTTAGACTCTCATGGGAGCCCAAATTTTAACATTGTGCAATATGATGAAAATTCTTTAAAAATCATCTTCAGAACCACTAATCAGAATCTTTTAATATTTGGTATTCAGCATCCTTAGTAGGATCAGATTCAAGTCGATAATATAGGGAAATGAATTTGAACAAACTTGTATCTGATCACCCTAAAGATGCTAAATATCAAATTTCAGATTGGTGGATTTGAAGAAGAAGATTTTTAAAGAATTAAAATTAAAATTTGATTTCCCCTCTAGGGACCAGGCATACCATAATTTCGTCTTCTCTCACAGAAGCAATCTGGATTATGGTATGGCTGTATCCATCCAGGTGTTGGTATGTCCATCTGTACATCTGCCTATCCCTACACCTGTCTATCCATCCACCATCTCTCAGTCCTTCCATCCATCCATAGAGTAACTTTTGCATGGCTAAGCAACAATTTCAAAACTATATGTCCAACAGATACCATTTTTTGGGGCAGGATTACACCTCACAAGAGGACTGTACCTTTCGATAACCAGCTTATAGGCTTAACACTTAAGACCACCATGGCAGCCCTATTAGATTTTCTGTGATTTTTGCATGGCCATGAATTATTGTTCTTACGTTTCCAAAATGGAAGTCATCTTTGATACTTTGTGAGTTTTGGCATGTGCCACCCTTCACATTGATCATGTGAATCGAGATGCATTTTAAAAGAGTGAGGTATATTTATACCCCCGCTTCGAAGAAGTGGGGGATATATAGGAATCGCCCTGTCCGTTCGTCCGTCCGTCCGTCCGTCCCCGTCCGTCCGTCCGTCCGTACCTCTTTCCGGACATGAAATTCTTGTGTGCGCAACTCCTCCTACATTTATCAATCAATTTGGACAAAACTTTTCAGACATCATCACTACTAAGTGAACATGCGCATATTCCAAGATTTTTGATCTGTGACAATTTTAACCAGGTTATCTCCCTTTGACTTAGCTTTATTATGTCTTTCCGTTCGAACAAATTCTTGTGTGCGCAACTCCTCCTACATTAATGAACCGATTTTGATGAAACCTTTCAAACATCATCTCTACTAAGTGAACATGTGCATATTCCAAACTTTTTGATCTGCGACAATTTTAACCAGGTTATCTCTCTTGAACTTTGATTTAATATGGGTTTCGGCATGAAATTCTTGTGTGCGCAACTCCTCCTACATTTATCAATCAATTTGGACGAAAGTTTACAGACATCATCACTACTAAGTGAACATGCGCATATTTCAAAATTTTTGAGCTGTGGCAATTTTAACTAGGTTATCTCCCTTTAACTTAGATTTATTATGGGTTTCTACATGAAATTCTTGTGCGTGCAACTCCTCCTACATTTATCAATCAATTTGGACAAAACTTTTCAGACATCATCACTACTAAGTGAACATGCACATATTCCAAGATTTTTGATCTGCGACAATTTTAACCAGGTTTTCTCCCTTTGACTTAGATTTATTGTGTCTTTCCATCCGAACAAATTCTTGTGTGCGCAACTCCTCCTACATTAATGAACCGATTTTGATGAAACCTTTCAAACATCATCTCTACTAAGTGAAAATGTGCATATTCCAAACTTTTTAATCTGCGACAATTTTAACCAGGTTATCTCTCTTGAACTTTGATTTAATATGGGTTTCTACATGAAATTCTTGTGTGCGCAACTCCTCCTACATTTATCAATCAATTTGGACAAAACTTTTCAGACATCATCACTACTAAGTGAACATGCGCATATTCCAAGATTTTTGATCTGCGACAATTTTAACCAGGTTATCTCCCTTTGACTTAGATTTATTATGTCTTTCCGTTCGAACAAATTCTTGTGTGCGCAACTCCTCCTACATTAATGAACCGATTTTGATGAAACCTTTCAAACATCATCTCTACTAAGTGAACATGTGCATATTCCAAACTTTTTGATCTGCGACAATTTTAACCAGGTTATCTCTCTTGAACTTTGATTTAATATGGGTTTCTGCATGAAATTCTTGTGTGCGCAACTCCTCCTACATTTATCAATCAATTTGGACGAAAGTTTACAGACATCATCACTACTAAGTGAACATGCGCATATTCCAAAATTTTTGAGCTGTGGCAATTTTAACTAGGTTATCTCCCTTTAACTTAGATTTATTATGGGTTTCTACATGAAATTCTTGTGCGTGCAACTCCTCCTACATTTATCAATCAATTTGGACAAAACTTTTCAGTCATCATCACTACTAAGTGAACATGCGCATATTCCAAGATTTTTGATCTGCGACAATTTTAACCAGGTTATCTCCCTTTGACTTAGCTTTATTATGTCTTTCCGTTCGAACAAATTCTTGTGTGCGCAACTCCTCCTACATTAATGAACCGATTTTGATGAAACCTTTCAAACATCATCTCTACTAAGTGAACATGTCCATATTCCAAACTTTTTGATCTGCGACAATTTTAACCAGGTTATCTCTCTTGAACTTTGATTTAATATGGGTTTCGGCTTGAAATTCTTGTGTGCGCAACACCTCCTACATTTATCAATCAATTTGGACGAAAGTTTACAGACATCATCACTACTAAGTGAACATGCGCATTTCTTTTCAACCTACTCACAATTGTTTACAATTGGCTGTAACATAAGTGCAAGCCCTACTTCGGAACTAACTCAAGCTTTTAGAATCTTTTCCAAACGAGTTGGAAAAGTACTAGAGTGCAAAAGCACGAAAAAGATCGAAAAAAGGGTCGAGCGAGACCAGCGCTCGAAATTACAGGTACTCTCTCTGCACACCTCTTGCGTTTACCGAGCGCATGCGCAACAAACCGTGACGTCAATTCCTTTATTTTCCGCCATTGTTCATGGTCGGAAATTTTTGTGACTGTGCTGTTTATGATATTAATTCTTCGTGAACAACTTATTAATCGTCTTTAGTGTGCTACTGGATTGTATCCTTTTTCAAGCTACCAAATTATTACTCTACATTTAATGTTAATTTGTATTATTATTGCTGTGCTTTTCACACTTTATCTTGCCTTTCCCCCACGTGTGAACACGACCTTCGTTCTGTTTTCCGTCGGCGGGAAGCTTGATTGTTGTATTTATATCATGCCTAAGACTATTCCTTGTACCTCTTGTTTGCAGGTGAAACATGTGGACGATTCCCATACCACATGTGTCACTTGCAACAATTGCACTCAGGCCCAATCATGTGGTATCTGTGGGGTTTGGTCCTCTAAATTTTGGGCTTCTGTTAACAAGGTGGTTCTTTCCAGAGCTAGAACCCCTCGTTCTCGGGGTAAGGGTAGCCGTGCCGTTGCAGACATTTCTGCTGGTGCACGTGGTGACTCTGTCACACAGGATTCGGATCTGACTTCTGTGGCGAGCTCCTCTGCAACTGTTGACGGTGTTTGTTCTGTGATACCTGATGAGGAGACCGCGGTCTCTTTGTCTTCGGATGTCACTATTGAGGCGTCTGTTTTCGTTGAGAGCTTTTCCGAGGTCAACTCGGTAACCCTCTCCGATCTGCCTCCAACACCGTCGACCGTTGTTGAGGGGGTTGCTACTCCAGATCCTATTCTGTCTGATGGTGGCTCTTCCATCTCTTCTGGGGATGGTCTACAGTCTCGGGGGACCGAGGCTGTATCTGCTGGTGTGTCTGTGTGTTCTCAGCCTCCCCCAGCCTCGCGGCGAGGCTGTGCGGGTTTGCTGTCTGCTCCGTCTCATCTGGCTAGGTTTGCTCCTAGTCGGTTGAGCCGGCCGGTCGCTTCGGCAGCAATTCCTCGTCCCTCGAGTGAATCGTTTATTGTTCCACCTTCGCCTGCTAGTGTGCCGACTAGCGGGATGCTGTTGGGACGTTGGCATCCAGGGCCTGCTGTTCGGCAGCGGTCAGTGACAGCCCCGGTTAGCTGTCACTCTCGGAACCTTCCTCCGGTGATTCCTCACTGTGTTCCGAGTCTGGGTGTCGATCGATGCTTGCCGTCGGTCTCAGAGGATAGGCAGTTGGGGCCGTCTGCTGCGCAGAGGTCAATGACAGGTTCCTGTCATTCTTGGGACAATCCTCCGGTGTCTTCTCACCGTGTCCTAGGTCCAGCTACCGATCGACGTGCGCCGTCGGTCCCTTTCGAGGATTTGCAGGCAGGGCCTTCTGTTTCGCAGAGGCCAGTGATGGCTCCTGGGCGTCACAATCGGGACTATCCTCCGGTGTCTTCTCACCGTGCTCCTATTCTGTCTGCCGATCGACGTCGGTCTCTTCTGAGGATTTGGGTTCTTCTACCAGAAGGGTCCATTGGGAGGACACTCCGTCGGGCGTTTCTGCTGCGACGGATTCTCAGGGTGACCTGCGCCAGGCCGTTTTGGCGCTCACCCGGTTGCTTTCTGGCAACCCTCAAGTTGGCCTCCCTGTGCCTCCTGAGGCACAACCTCCTTTGGTCGGTCGCCGAGATGTCTCGCCTGGCCCCTTGGATACTGCACAGTATTCACAGGAGGTTTCTGCTGGTCAGCCCGAGTTGGGCTACGTCTCCTCTGCTACGGAGGATGACGAGTATCTTGAAGGTGATGGTCCCCCCTCGTCAGTCTTGGGGCAGGCTTTGGATTTCGTCTTTGGCTTATTGCCGGACGTTCTACCTTCCGACCAGCCTTCTGTGACCGTCCGGCCGCGGTCCACTGTGGAGCGCCGTAACCCTGTTGAGCCTTCTAGCTCCGGGGCTTTGCGTCCTCTGCAATCGGCTCAGGTGGTTGAGTCCTTCCAGGGCTTAGACGCCAAAATGCGTTCTAAGGCCCTTAAGGGTTCCTTCTTTTCTAGAGCTGATGCCTTCCTGCCTCCATCGCGGTTTCGTGTTTACGATTCCGTCTCTCCACCAGTCTTCCAAGGGATGACTACTGTGGATGAGGATTCTTCTTCCCTCGGGTTGACTAAGCCTAAGTCGGCAGTTCTCCCGATGTCGGTAGTTGAGTCTATGGTGGGCCTGTCCCGAGAGATGCTGGGTATGTTATCTCTCGCGGACCATGTTGTCGCTGCTCTGGCTGAATATTTTCCACCAGGGGAGTTTGATGACGCTCAGGCGCCTTTTCGCGTTTTGTCACAGGCTCTTATGAACTTGACTCACGCTCACGCCTGTAACACGGCCAATTTGGAGCTGGCACGCCGGGATGCGGTTTTGGATTCTTTACCATCCCTTCCTTCTGAGCAACGTGCTGTTCTGAGGTCTGCCTCTTTGGTAGGACCTCAGTTGTTCCATGGTTCCGTGGAAGCTGTTCGTGGCGAAGTTCTTCGTCATTCGAAGGACCAGCTTTTGCTGAGACAGCTTGACCCACCTGCTGCTGCGGGTGGGGGTCGTTCCAGGCCCGCCAAGCGTGCTGCTGCGTCTGCCTCGTCGGCGACGTCGGCTACGCCTTCGGCTCCGTCTGCTCCTTCTGCTCATAAGAAGCGCCGACGTGGCCAGGCCCGCTGGCAGCCTCAGGCTGGAAAGTCTCAGGACTCTGTCACTTCCCGAGGTGGTTTCTCCTCTCGGGGGCCTCGTCGAGGCCGCAAGTGAAGGTTCTCACCTCGATTCGCCTCCAGTCGGAGGAAGGCTGTCGCTGTTTTACGACCGTTGGACAGAGATAACGTCAGACTCTTGGGTCCTCGACGTCATCATTCCGGTCTGCGACTGTCCTTCCATCGGCACCCCAGTTTATCTCGGGTGCCCCTTCCGACTCAGGTCCCTTCAGATTCTCTGCGTCGGGACCTTCTGGTGCAGGAGATCGACAATCTCCTCACCAAAGGGGCGATCGAGGTGGTCAGGAACACCCTTTTCACCGGGGTTTTACTCGAGACTTTTCTTGGTGCCGAAGAAAAACGGCCAATTTCGTCCTGTCATCGATCTGAGTACCCTGAACGAGTACATAATTGCTCCTCGTTTCAGTATGGAGACTTTCCGGTCGGTTCGACGTTCAGTTCATCAGGGCGATTTTGCGGCCAGTATCGACCTGAAGGATGCCTACTTCCATGTACCCATTCATCTGGCGTCACGGAAATACCTTCGGTTCTCGTTTCGGGATCGAGTTTTTCAATTCAGAGCTCTCCCGTTCGGTTTGAACCTGGCTCCTTGGGCCTTCACCCGACTGATGTCACATGTGCTTGCTTTCCATCGCACTCAGTCGGCGGTGACTTCGTCCGCCTACCTAGACGACATCCTCCAACGGCACCACGATGCTGCTGTTCTGGAGTTCGATGTCCGGCAGTTTCTTTGCCTTCTAGCGTCGCTGGGTTTCAGAGTCAATCGCGAGAAGTCGGATCTTCTTCCTTCTCAGCGATTCCGTCATTTGGGGATGGATTTCGACACTCTTCACAATGTAGTGTCGGTTCCCCAGGCTCGGGCGACGATTCTTTCCGCCTTGACTCGGGACCTGCTTCAATCTTCCTCGGTCTCGGCCAGGACTTTCCTTCGGATGCTGGGCCTTTGCGGTTCGGTGACCGATCTCATTCCGCTCGGTCGCTTGTTTGTCCGACCTCTCCAACACTTCCTGTTGGATCATTGGCGTCCGAATGTAGATCCGCTGGACCTGGAACTCACTATTCCTCGGTCTCTGCTTTGTCACCTCCGCCCTTGGGCAAATATTCCCTGGCTGACACAGGGTGTTCCGTTGGATCTTCCTTTGGCCGATCGCATCCTTACTGCGGATGCCAGCGATCGGGGCTGGGGTGCGACGTTGGACCCTCTCGGTCTGTCTACTCACGGAGAGTGGGACAGCGAGCAGGTGGACCTTCATATCAACCAGAAGGAGCTCCTTGCTCTTCTGTTGAGTTTTCGGCTTTGGATCCCTCATCTGTCGGACCATGTTGTCCTACTTCTTTCGGACAATTCGACAGTAGTGGCCTACATACGGAATCAGGGAGGCACTCATTCGATTCCTATGTATCGGCTGTCTCGGGATCTTCTTCTGTTGGCACGGGATGTGAACGCTCGGGTGTCCATTCGACACATTCCCGGGCGTCTCAACGTCCTAGCAGACTCCCTGTCCCGACGCGACAGTGTCCTTCCAACCGAATGGATGCTACATCGGTCGGTGTTTCAGGCGATTTGCGAGCAGTGGGGTCGTCCTCAGGTCAACCTTTTCGCTACTCGCTGGAATCATCAGGTAGAGACTTTTGTCTCCCCTTGTCCAGATCCTCTGGCATTTGCAGTAGACGCTCTGTCTCTGGACTGGACAGGCTGGGTCGGCTATGCCTTTCCTCCTGCACCGATTCTTCCTCAAGTTTTAGCGAAGATTCGTGCTTGCAGTTGCAGGATCATTCTGATCACACCCCTGTCTCCACAGAGGGTGTGGATCAATCTGCTGCGGCCTCTATTGGCCGATCGACCGATTCGTCTACCTCTACGTCGCGATCTTCTTTCACAGGGTCGTCCCAGGAAGTATCACAACAACCTGGCGAGCCTGTCCCTTCACGCCTGTCTTTTATCAGGTCCAGTCTCCGACGTAGAGGTTTTTCGAGACGATCAGTGGAGTGCATTTCTGCATCGCGGCGACCTTCCACTGGAATGACTTATGCCGCCAAGTGGAAGGTTTTCTGCCGCTGGTGTTCAGATCACAATGTGAATTACCGTGATCCGTCTATCGCTCAAATTGCGGATTTTCTGGTTTTTCTTTTTGACTCCAAGGGCCTCCAGCCTATTACGATTAAGGGCTATCGGTCTATGCTGTCTGATACTTTCTCTTATGTGGGAAAGCGGTGTATCGGTCGTAATCTTTTCCTCTCCAAACTTATTCGGCACTTTTCTTTGAAGAGGCCTCGAGTTTTGCGTCTTACACCCAAGTGGAACTTGGCATGGGTGTTGCACTGTTTGGAGGGGGCGCCTTTCGAGCCTTTATCTGAGACCGACATGCGTTTTCTCACCTATAAGACGGCTTTTCTTCTAGCGTTTGCTTCTGCTCGTCGAGTCAGTGAGCTTCATGCGCTATCTGTTGATTCTGCCTTCTTCTGAAATGAGGCTAACAGTGTCACATTCACTACTGATTGCTCTTTTCTGGCTAAGAATCAACTCCCCGATTCGGTACCTCCTCCCATCTGCATTCGGGCTCTCCCTGCTGTAGATGGACGGAGGCCTCTTCTTTGTCCTGTTCGTGCGGTCAAGACTTACATTACTCGCACTCAGTTCATTAGGAGGGATCGGAAGAGATTTTTTCTGTCTCTCATTCCTAAGCGGCAGTCTATCTCTTCCCATTCTATTTCCAGGTGGATCTGTCTTGCGATCAAGCTGGCTTATTCTCGCTTGTCTGCATCGGATCTTGTTTCGAACCGGCTTAATGCTCACGAGGTTCGTGCCATTTCTACATCCTGGGCGTTCTCCAATTCTGTTTCGCTCCGTGATGTTATGAATGCGGCTTACTGGAGGAATGCTTCTACCTTCTCCTCCTTTTATCTCCGCCACCTTCAGCAGCAATCTGAGGACCTTTATTCTTTAGGCCCTCTCGTTGCTGCTCAGGCTGTGGTGCACCCTCGTTAAATTGTTTTTGTCGAGGTTGCGCTTCTCTCAGCCTTGTTCTTTTCAGGTGCCTTCTCTCTTTCTTCATTACAGGTTTTAGTTTTTGTTCTCTGCCATCCTTGCTTTCGTTACTGCTACTCTTGTTGGTATTGGTTATGTGATTCACCTCCTCCTATTGTTTATTCAGCCAATTGTAAACAATTGTGAGTAGGTTGAAAAGAAATTAAAATTTTTTAGTAAATTTTGTTTCTTAACATACCTACCACAATTGTTTACCGGAGGCCCACCCTCCTTGGGGATATCTTTGATATCGATGCCTCCCCGCTAAATCACAAACTTCTCGTTGGCGGAAATACGGAATTGACGTCACGGTTTGTTGCGCATGCGCTCGGTAAACGCAAGAGGTGTGCAGAGAGAGTACCTGTAATTTCGAGCGCTGGTCTCGCTCGACCCTTTTTTCGATCTTTTTCGTGCTTTTGCACTCTAGTACTTTTCCAACTCGTTTGGAAAAGATTCTAAAAGCTTGAGTTAGTTCCGAAGTAGGGCTTGCACTTATGTTACAGCCAATTGTAAACAATTGTGGTAGGTATGTTAAGAAACAAAATTTACTAAAAAATTTTAATATTTCAAGATTTTTGAGCTGTGGCAATTTTAACTAGGTTATCTCCCTTTAACTTAGATTTATTATGGGTTTCTACATGAAATTCTTGTGTGTGCAACTCCTCCTACATTTATCAATCAATTTGGACAAAACTTTTCAGACATCATCACTACTAAGTGAACATGCCCATATTCCAAGATTTTTGATCTGCGACAATTTTAACCAGGTTTTCTCCCTTTGACTTAGATTTATTGTGTCTTTCCATCCAAACAAATTCTTGTGTGCGCAACTCCTCCTACATTAATGAACCGATTTTGATGAAACCTTTCAAACATCATCTCTACTAAGTGAACATGTGCATATTCCAAACTTTTTAATCTGCGACAATTTTAACCAGATTATCTCTCTTGAACTTTGATTTAATATGGGTTTCTACATGAACTTCTTGTGTGCGCAACTCCTCCTACATTTATCAATCAATTTGGACAAAACTTTTCAGACATCATCACTACTAAGTGAACATGCGCATATTCCAAGATTTTTGATCTGCGACAATTTTAACCAGGTTATCTCCCTTTGCCTTAGATTTATTATGTCTTTCTGTTCGAACAAATTCTTGTGTGCGCAACTCCTCCTACATTAATGAACCGATTTTGATGAAACCTTTCAAACATCATCTCTACTAAGTGAACATGTGCATATTCCAAACTTTTTGATCTGCGACAATTTTAACCAGGTTATCTCTCTTGAACTTTGATTTAATATGGGTTTCTGCCTGAAATTCTTGTGTGCGCAACTCCTCCTACATTTATCAATCAATTTTGACGAAACCTTTCAAACATTATCACAACTAAGTGAACATACGCATATTCCCAAATTTTTGATCTGCGACAATTTTAACCAGGTTATCTCCCTTTAACTTGGATTTATTATGGGTTTTCAAATGGGATTCTTGTGTGTGCAACTCCTCCTACATTAATGAACCGATTTTGAATACATGTTGCACATTGTAAATGTGTTTTTCCAAATGTAAACCATATATGTGTGGGCTCTTTAAGTATTCAGTGCTGTTCTGTGGAAGGCCACATGCAAATACAAATTTCAACAACAAAAAATGATCTTTATGTATAAATTTCCTTATGGCCTTCGCCTACATGATCAGAAGTGCATTCCTCTAAAAACCCAAAGCGGGGGTATTAATCACCTTCAGTGATAGTTCTAGTTTGCCATGTAAAATAACCGACTTTACATTAAGCATCTGTGTAATAATGATGCCAATGGTTGACAGTGCACTTTTTGAGTTCAATCATATGGGCCTCGGTTCTGAACCAATTGAGTATGATATTTTTCTTAACCCTTTACCTAAAATGCTTACG
This sequence comes from Pictodentalium vernedei, assembly GCA_031216915.1. Classification (NCBI taxonomy): domain Eukaryota; kingdom Metazoa; phylum Mollusca; class Scaphopoda; order Dentaliida; family Dentaliidae; genus Pictodentalium; species Pictodentalium vernedei. Next base: position 161,930,710 of record CM062293.1, read on the forward strand.
TAATGACATTCCTATTCTTTTTTTCTTTGATATCTGACAAGTTTCATTTTTAGCTCAACTTTGAGCTTATGCCATGGCCAGTTGTAGGGCTGCACGATATTCGGATTTCAATACCGGTAACGGTATTTTAAAAAATATCGCGATATACCAGTATATCGTCAAATTCAAAACATGTTAAATTCTCACCCAAATTGTCCCAGTATTTTTTTGACATTCGAAGTCAAATAATTACGTTTTAAAAGCATTGAAATAATAAGCCTAACTTGTCTTAATTCATTCTTGTATAAATGTTTGGAAATAAACCTCATGATGGCACAACAAATATCGTTTATTTTGAGTCGATAATTTCACATAAATAATATACTATTTGATCCATCGCTTTACAAAACAAAAACGCTTAACCTGCGTTTTGTCGTGTACATGTGAATAGATCACCACTAGAGGGCATTTGCCATGTGCTGGTTAAGCAGGACACCACTAGAGGGCTAGGAGTTTGTACACTTTTCCACAAATGAAAGCAGTCAGTTTTGTCACGCGGTATCACAAACAGCTGAAAGGCACATGCTCGATAGGCACGTTTGGATGTACCAGTGAACCACCTCGTGCAGTGGGTGAATGCATAAATATGTATAAATACTATTTCAATATTAAATCACTCTTGACAAAGTGAAAATAAACAATATTATTCCCTTTATATTTTATTAGTGTTTTGATGACTATCTGTCTAATTTTTAAGATGTGGCATACAAGTCAGATCAAAACATACACATACTTTTTAAAACATTAACACCTGCGAACTGGTGTTGACAAAAATGAATATTCATTACCGCAGCGCTTGGAATTGTGGGTTCATTAAAACGTATGCGATTTGTTCATATTGAAAAGCACTTTCCAAGTGTGCCGGTAATAAAATACAAAAATATTACTGCAGTGCTTGGAATTGCGAGAACAAGTGCAATGAAGTGGGAGGAACTATTAGTATTAAACCAGAAATTCCCCGGTCCAACAAAAGTCATTATTAATGGAAATACGGTAATCATTCTTCACGGTTTACGTTCGAAGCCATACTGTTTGTTTGGGGAAAATCTGTACTTACCTGTGTCATCGGACAAACAAAAATAAAACAGCTTATGGGAGAATATTTTACTAGTACCAGGACATGAGGTGTATTGATAAAAAACAAACAAACTGCTTTCACAGTTTCTGTTTATATACACTTTTTTTCAATCAACTTTCTGTCACTAAACGATATACCGGTATTAAAAAAAAATGGACGATATTTAACCGGTTAAGATTTCAATACCGGTATTACCGGTATATCTAAATACTGTGCAGCCCTAGCCAGTTGTCCATCATCCGTCTGTCCGTCAACAATTCAATACGGCTCAGGCTAGAGACCGTATTTATGAACCGATCTTTACGAAACTTTTTGGGTACCTTTGTTATGACCGTTGGACGAGAATGAGTGTTTTTGGGTCCGATCCAAAATTCAAGTTTACCGCTGGCAGCCATTTTGTACAAAATTAGGTGTAATCAGATTTTTGCGCAGAACTTCTATATGAAAGCGCTGATTTGAATAATTTTTTGTATGAATGTTTAGTACCATGGGATACATCACATATAATACGGATTTTTTTCTTGTGCGTAAATTATGCAAATTAGAGTAACTTTGATGTATTTAGTGTTACTTTCAGCACTGTAAGTGCAAATGCCAATACGGCTCGGGCTAGAGGCCGTATTTATGAATCGATCTTTACGAAACTTCTTGGGTACCTTTGGTATCACCATGGGATGAGAACGAGTGTTTTTAGGTCTGGTCCGAAATTCAAGATGGCCGATGACAGCCATTTTGTACAAAATTAGGTGCAATCAGATTTTTGCACAGAACTTCCATATGAAAGTGCTGATTTGAATAATTTTTTGTGTGAATGTTTAGTACCATGGGATACATCACATATAATACAGGTTTTTTCTCACACAGAAATTATGCAAATTAGATGAACTTTGATTTTTTCAGTGCTACTTACACACAGTAAGTACACATGTCAATACGGCTCGGGCTATAGTCTGTATTTATGAACCAATCTTCACGAAATGTCTTGGGTACCTTTGTTATCACCTTGGGACAAAAACAAGTGTTTCTGGGTGCGGTCCAAAATTCAAGATGGCTGCCAGTGGCCATTTTGTACCGAAATTAGGTCTGATCAGTTTTTTGTACACAACTTCTATTCGGCTCAGGCTAGAGGCAGTATTTATGAGCCGTTCTTTACGAAACTTCTTGGGTACCTTTGTTATCACCATGGGATAAGAACGAGTGTTTTTGGGTGTGGTCCGAAATTCAAGATGGCCACCAGCAGCCATTTTGTACCAAAATTAGTGCAATCAGTCTTTTGTACAGAACTTGTGTATGCAAGTTCTGATTTGAATAAATTTTTGTATGAATGTTTAGTAACATGGAATACATCACATATAGTACAGGTTTTTTTCTCGTGCAGAAATTATGCAAATTAGATGAACTTTGATTTATTCAGTGCTACTTATACACTTCAAGTGCACATGTCAATACAGCTCGGCCTAGAGGCTGTATTTGTCTACCGATCTTCACGAAACTTCTTGGGTACCTTTGCTATCACCTTTGGACGAGAACGAGTGTTTCTGTGTGCGGTCCAAAATTCAAGATGGCTGCCAGTGGTCATTTTGTACCGAAATTAGGTCCAATCAGTTTTTTTGTCATAACTTGTATACAGCTCATATTTATGAACTGATCTTCACAAAACTTCTTGGGTACCTTTGTTTTCACCCTGGGACAGGAACGTGTGTGTTTTGGAGTGCCTTTGTTATCACTGTGCTATGAGAACAAATATTTTGGGGTTCAGTCAGACCCACTCTGGGACTCAAAGATTTCTTTTCTAGTTTAGCATCTGACTGTCACCCACCTTTACAATACTTTACCTATACATTTGTTACAGGCTACGGTCAGTATTTATGTACAGACCATTACAATACTTTATATGTACCTTTGTTATCAGGTCATTACCCAGATGTTTGTCATTGCTGTGTCACATACTATACATGTACATGTCTTAACAAGTTGAGCTACAGTGTCATTGACACTTTCGTTTATTATTTCAAAAATGTAACTTATCTTTTATTGGAACAAGCTCATTGCAATAAGGGGGTCAAAAGCTATGTTTTTGAGACAAAAATAATATTTGAAGGGCAATTTTTTTTTCTCACTGTCTGGATATAGCCATTATGTTAGGTAAAGAGTTAATTGAGCTTGAAAAAGTGAAGCAAACCACTAAATAATAAAATAATATTGTTCTAATGATGCGATAGATTACTTGTCATTTGTTTAATTGTTTTAATTTCTGTTTACAGATGACTCAGCTTCTTCATCATCTCCATCAGTGCCAGCTGCTGCAACATCATCAGTTCAACCATCTGCTGCAAGTGGGTACAATATACTGAAAATATTTTGTTTCATCCTGTTTCATTAGATGCATTTTGACATCAAAACATTTCAGTTTTTAGCAAACGCATGGAGAAAGTGTTTTTGGTCATGTAAATAAATATTCAAATTTTAAAAAAATATATTTAATCTATTTGATAATGGTATTGTTTCCTCAGAATGTGCATGCTTCCCCAAGATTAGTTAAAGAAATGATTCCAGTTTTAAGTGATTTGTTACTTTCTGGAAAAGACTGAGCAAACCTTTTGAAAATAACAACTATTATATACAGTACATGGAGAGTGTATTATCACTAAATCACCCACAGAGTGGAGATTCCACCCAAGCAATAATTGCAAATTTGTTGCAAAGCATAACAAGCACAAGCAAAGTTTCAGCCAATGGACCTCCGGGTTAAACCCAGAGGTCCATTGGCTGAAACATTGCTTGTGTTTTTAGTCGATATGTACAAAATTTGAAACTTATAGTTTGGGTGATAACTCCACTCCACGGGTGATTTAGTTACAATCCACTCTCCGCGTACTGTAGTGATCTCACAATATGTCACCACAATGTATATTGTGGTTTGACTTAGTAAGTTTAAAAACTACTTGGAATTTTTTTTTAAAAGATTAAACACATTTTTTTCTGCCCTGCACAAATTGGGTGAATTACTGTTTCATTCGCCCCTTGTTGGCCTTAAATTTTATGTTTGCCCACATTACTTGACATTAGACAACTGAAAAAAAACTTCTTCTCGAATTGCCTTTGGTATTCTTCTTCTTTTTTTTAACTCTTTGTGAATCGTGAGTGTATAAATAATCTATCACATACACTAAAATGATTTCCAGATACTCTTTCTTTAATCAATTGAAGAAATGGTTCCTGTAGCACTCAAACTGGTAAAGTGAAAGCTCCCCTTTTAAAATCACAACTGTTATGTAACTGGTCTGACAGTCATGTCATCATGATGCAATTGATAAGATGTTCTTTGAAAAATCCAAAAACTGCATGCAAACAATTTGAAGGGATAATAAAAAGTCTGCTTCAGAAAAAAATGGTGATACTATAACTCTTATACCAAATTCTTATCAAGAGCTGTGATGTATTTGGTACAGTTTTCTTTACCTATCAAATAAAATGAATCACACAGTGAAACCTAAATATAAAAGCAGACAGCCATGAAAAATGTGTGGTAATTATTTGATTAAAATTCTAAATGTGTAGTAATTAACAGATTAAGAATAGCATTAAAGATGTAAAAATTTATCTATCTCATTTTTGTGATATATTTCAGATTCCTCTATCAGAGAAACTTTGGCGCACAGACGAGATTTGTACAAAGTTGTTGCACTTGAAGCTAAGAAACAAAATGATATAGTAACAGCCAAGAAATATGTTGGCATAGCCAAGGTATTGAAAAATTGTCTACCTATTTTATTCAAGCCAGTAAATAAGCAGACTGTCATCTGCAAAATGAGGTCCCCAGATGGTGAATTTAGTGATGCTACTCTGCATAGCAGGGTAGCATCACTAAATTTGCCCTATGTGAACCTCAATCTGAATCAGGGTCTCAAAACTAAACAGAAAGAGGTACCCAGAGGATAAATAGGCCCACTGCATGGGATAGCATCATCAAATTCACCCTCTGGGGCCCTCATTCTGCAAATGTCAGACTGCTTATTTTCAGACCTGATTTTATTGCCTGTAGCCAATCTCCTGTAAATTGTAGTAAAATACTTTTTAAGGGTTTTACTCATACAACCACTGCTGATTGATTGTTATCTTTGGAAAAAATATGAATGTTTTTAGTTTTCTTTGAGAACTGTAACACTATTAGACCTAAAAAAATTGAAAATCTGTTTCTCAGGCCCTTCTGTATGGTCTTTTTGGCTGGCGTGTGCTATCTTTTCATAACCACATAACCAATTCAAACTTGAAAAAATAAAAATTAAATGGTTTATGTCTGATACTTTACCCAAGTTAATAAAATTGATAAATTTGTCCCTTGAGTGGAACTTCAGTGAAACAAGGCTTTGCAATGCTTTAGCATTGCAAAGCCTTTTTGCACTCTTGGGACGAAATACACCACCACTTGTGCTCTTCTGTAGGTTTTGGGGCCTGAAACATAAAACAAACCAAGAACATGAACTTTTGATGGCAAAGAAATAATTATAAAAATAAAAAATAAAATAAAAAAACTGCCCACCCCAAGGCAATTTTACAAAAAAATGACCTGAGAAACAGAATGTCTACTTTGTGGGGCCTTGCATGCTACCGTATAAGACAGCTGAAAATGTATAAGAAATGTTTTTCAATGTCTGTGACCAACATTATGGAATAAGTTTGGATTTGTATACCGCTGTATGTTTTGGGCATTTGGGTATTTTAATTGCAATAGAAACATGTTTAATTGCTATTCAAAAAGCGTAGCTCATGATCCCTCAATGGGACCAGCTCAATGAGATTCTTCCATTGAGGGATCCTACGCTATGTTTTTGTGGCAGAAATTTAAAAAATAATTAAATAGCAATTTTTATGAATAATGCAGGTGGGATGTGGCATCACCATAGGTAAAGGATTAAATGTAAAAATATTCTATTTACATCATTTTTTCTTGAAACAATGTGTGGGATGCTGGCTTTCCTATCTTGTTTTGAGGTAATACAGACTCTGTTTGAGATCCTATTGGGTTTTTCTTGCTCATAGGATTCCTTTGTCATTGTAGCAATTTGATGCTGTTATTGATGCTCTTGATGCAGGGAATGAAACTGATCTCTCCAACATGCCTCCAGAACCGCCTCCATACACAGGTAACAGTTTTCTTTACATATTTCATTTTCAGTGTATGAAATGTTTTTATGCACCTATGTAAATGTGGCATATTATAGTTTTGAATTGCCAGTCTATTCAAATTTTGGGTTGGGCATAACTTGTGCTATACTTATGACATCCAATCCATATTTGATATTTGGCTTTACCAAGTTCAAGTTTGATTTTGGTATTTTTATCCCCTGCCAAAATGAAGTTTGCGGGGGATATAGAAATGTGTTCCGCCTGCTCGTCCATCCGTCCATTCATCGAACCATCCATAACAAGTTTGGACCTTCATATCTCAGTCAGTCGATGTTGGATTTAAATGATCTTTGGTATGCTGATAGATCACCATGGGGGAAAAGATATTCACAAATAACAGGTTTTGTCCACTTTTTTTCTAGAGTTTTGGACCTTTTTCTGCTTTTTTCAACTTAGAAACCCTTGGCGGGGGATACTGGTGTTGTTACACCTTGTCTACATTCCATTATGGAAGTAATTATTGCCCTTTATTGTCTTGGGAATTTGCAAGATTTTTGGTTTGTAGAATTCGAAGAGTTTTTGTTTCTGAAATATTACTTCAGCCATGTAGATTTCAAATATTTGTTCGAACAGCATTAAAAAAAAAACCCAGAAAAATGTTTTCTGACTAGACCCTTCAAACTTGATTTTGGAACACAGTGTACATATGTCAGCTCATTGAAAGGTGTACTTGGGGTGAAGTATACCTTTCCTGCACTGAAAACAAGTTTGCTGATTGAATGGAACAAATTCAGTTCTAAAACTCCATTATTTTTTCTTACCAGGCATACCCAGGCATCACTGGAATAACCTCTTCAAATTCTTCCACCTCATGAGCCATAAAGTATGTTGTGAAAATCAAACTAATTTTGTATATTTTTATACTAATAACCAATGGCCCAGACTTAGCTGGTGCAAACTCGATATTATGAAGGGCCAGACAAAAATTTTGAACCCCCCCCCCCCCCCCAATCCCCAAAATTTGCATACAATACCGAAAATTAAAAGCCCTATCTGGCCCTCCATACTTTTACCATCTGCGCATGCGCAGCAGTCAGGAAGACACCGGAATTGGCGCCAACATCATTTTTTGTTTGGCACTAAAGTCCGTAACTTTTGATCTGACATCTGTGCTTTAAAATCTCATTTTTTGAGGATGGCAGACACAAATCAATGAAAGAATTGGTGGATCCAAGGCTGTAAATGGAAGTGAACAACGGTGGTTTCAAACGTTCAGGGTTGTAAATTTATAATAATAAGAAAATTATTTCATGTTTCCCATTTTCGGGACATACGCCTGACGTCATCATTCTTGCTAATGATTAATCCTCTGTTTGTTAAGTGTTCCTTCCCTATCCTTCCATGAACCCCTCCTGTTAAACTCCTAAACTTTTTGGCTATTTTTTATTGAAATTTTTTATTAAATTTCTTGGGAGTTTAACGTGTATTACAAAATGTTTATTCTGTTTATCTCCATGGTTACGTCCTCACCCTAGGGGTGTTAGGTCATTTTGGTCTTGAATCTTCTATCCGATGTATCGTTTTTTCTTTGTATGAAGATCTAGCTTTGCATCTGGTAGCATTTAAATCGGTTACTGACTTTGGGCCTTTTTGTGTACCTGATGTCTTGTTTCCAGTTTTTTCCTTGACGTTTACATTGGCAACGTCCTCAAATATATGTAGTATTTTATATTATATTACTGTAGAATTACTGTAGGATACATTGATTATTATTCCGGTAGTGTCGCTCATAAAATTTGGATTTTGTCCACACTTAGGCTCTATCGGGATGCCCTTGGGCTCATAATGTTCCCTTTGGGAACTTCGGCATTTTCTCAAAAAAATTTTCAAAAAATATTTAAGAATTTTTTCGAATTTAATTTTAATTGCTATTATTCATGTATCTTTATCATATATTTTGTTGTGGAGTTTGTAGGAGTGCTGTCGACTTTGTCTTTTGATTGTAATTATGAAAACTTACTGCTCTAAATGCAAGTCGAGGAAGTCTTCCTCGGATTTACATGCTTGTTTCCTTACCTGTAGTCGATGCTCTCCTATGGATTCTTGACCTACTTGTGTACACTGGGATGACAGACGTTGGAGACGCGGTACGTCATTGACGATGAGGTTCCTATGCCGGAGCTCTCACCACAAAAAAATTCGAGTTTTTCAGAGGAACAAGAACATGGTGATGGTATTGTGACACCCATCCAAAGTGTGCTACCGTCGTCGCTCTATGATGAGCAAACAGAGCTATCTGCAAAGTGCTCATGAATATTAAGCAAGGGATAAGGCCTCTAGTTAGTGTTCTTAATCCTTTACAAGCTTGTAGCTCAACCGGTGAAGTGGTTACTCCGTTCGTGGGAGCCGTGACACCAGGTAAGTCTGTTGCTGTCGAGGCAAGTGTAGATTTGGATAGAGCGAGCACCTCAAAAACTAAAGCTCACCCAGTGATGACAGAAATAGGGAGGAAGCCTGCAAGTTCCTCTTTGGGAAGCTTGGCGAGGTCTGATAAGACCACAAGCGGGAGAGCCCTCTCTCTAACCCAGCAACATTTGTGGCCAAATGTTATTTTGAGAAACTTGCCTGTGTAGGAACCTGCAAGTTTATCTTTGGGAAGCTTGGCGAGTCTGATAAGACTGCATGCGGGAGAGCCCTCTCTCTAACACAGCAACATTCGGTACCAAATGTTGTTTGAGAAACTTGCCTGTGTAGGAGCTAACGTCCAAACTCTCTGCTCGGGACGCTCCTTCTAAACTGCAGCTGACATCGGCTACAGTTACGGCTTCTTCCTCAGGCAGATATAGCACACACGACCACATACCAGCTACCCGACTTTGGATATCCAGGCAGCTGCCAGAAGAAGTATCCAGTCTTCGCTCATGAAGTTGGCCCATCCGGTAGCTTGTGATCTGAGGCTTCAATCATTGGGACGTTTGGAGTAGAGATCTGTGTCCGGATCTTCGTCCCAGGAGCAGCAAGCGGCGTAAATACAGAAGACCGCTGCTCCTCAAACCTCTATAACAGACTTGCTGTCGCAGAATGCGCAGCTTCCCAGCAAGTGCAAGCGCAGCCTTAGCCTTCTACAGACTCTGGTAGGAGCTGTCGGATGGTGCTGGGTCGGTACAGTCATCTGTACATTCAGATGCTGTGGACTGAAATTATCAGCTGAATCAGTCGGATGGCAAAAGGGAGAAGGAGGAGGATTACCCTTCCCTTTTGGAACAACATTTGGAAGCGATGAAATTCATTCATCAATACTATTCTGACTTTGTTCCACCTGATCAGCAAGCTGTGTCTGCTAGGCAGAAAACCACTGTCTTTTATAGAGAAAGATACCATGCGAAGGAAAGATGATGTTCTTTCCTTCCCGGGACTATCTTGGCAAATGTCGGAGGCCTTTGGCCACATTAACAACGCCATTTTCAACCTAGCCAGTTCGAATAAGAATTCGGTTTCTTTTCGGCATCTTCAATCAACACGTTATTATAAAACGGTTGGAGAAGATGTTCAGAGAGCTACTCTGCATCTGGACGAGCAGGCTGGGGATTTGGTTATATCCTTACCCACATCATTCAATTTATGCTCGGATCTGATGGAATTTTCTAGTTCATCTAATAGACCGATTTTGGATGCTATGTTATACGTAGATCATATCACCAAAGCTCTGGCACAGCCTCTAAGGGAAAGGAATTGAGGATGTTAGTTCCTCGCTAAGAGCTCTTTCCAGGGCAGTCATGTATGCCACGTACCACTCCGCCCTTTCAGTGGCAATTGGAGTTGATTAGACGTGGTGCAACCCTTATGTCGTCATCAATTATCGATGATAGGGTGAAAAGCTCTCTCTGAGTCACTCTGGTCTCCAGACACACACTGTTTGACGACACGCTTTCTTTAGTCTATGATCAGGCTACCAAAAGCTTCCATCGCACTGATACTGAGATCAGCATCTCAACAACATGCATCAGCTGGCCGGAGTAGGCAAGGTCATTCCAGTTCACAATCATAGAAGGGAGCTCCTCACAAGGGTCTAGGAAACCCTCTTACAGTTACTCCGGAGGTCGTCAGTATAGCGACTCGGAAAAGGGGCACAAGTCTTATAAAGAATATAAGTCAGATGCCCCTAGATCGATGGGACAAGGTACTTTGCGGGAAGGGCATAGTTTTGGCTACTGCAAGCCTCAAAAGTTGTACAGGTGATGGTCTAGACTTCTGTTGCTTTCCACTTAGCGGAAGGTTATCAGCCTCACAAAAAAGTGGATGAAAATTACGGAAGATCAGTGGATGAGAATGTAGTCTCGGCAGGCCTGTGGCTATCAGTCAGAGCAATGCTCCTCCTACAAGAAGTATGTGTTGGACAAATCTTCTGGCAAATTCTTCCAAGAGGGTCTCTCCTTGAGGAGGTACAGGCTCTCCTATTGAAGAAAGCAATAGAGGTCGTCAAAAATATTTCACCTGTTTCTCGTCCTGAAGCCAGACAGATAGTGCATAGATAGGTCGAGACAGCTGTCTTCTTTGGAATAGAGCTGTTAGAGGGAATAAGTACGTCTTTACCCTCTCGTCTTGTACTCCTTGGCATCAAGACATTTAATTCCATTGTGGACACCATAGTAGCCTTATGTACTGTTACAGCAGTCTTTTCTTATAATTAGCATCTAGTGTTGTAAGTCTCCATTTAGTGAGCTTTCAAAGGCCGCAAGTGACACAGATATGTCTTCACATAGACGAAGACTCATAACTGCGTATCTACCTTGAGATTACTGTCTCTTTGGAAATTATGGCTGCTGGAATAGGGGCTTGTCATTCCCTACCTTGCACGACGATGTTTGTAAGTGTCCGTTTAGTGAGCTTTCAAGGTCGCTAGTTACACAGAGATATCTGTCTTCACGGAGAGGAAGACTTCTAAGCTATGTTAGCTAGGCTCTGACCACTGTCTTTTGGGTATAAAACCGATAAAGGTAGAGTGCTTTTCGGTTTGTTTTCCAAGGTGTCTCAGACTTGAGTCTTATTGTTTACACCATAGTAGGGCTGTCAAAATAGCGGCTCTTCATTCCCTCCCTTAGTTGTAAGTCTCCGTTCAGTGAGCTTTCAAGGTAGCAACTTACAACGATATATCTGTCTTCACAGAGATGAAGACTTATAAACTATGGCTGGCGTTGTAAGTCTCCTTAGTGAGCTTCTAAGGCCGCAATTATCAGCCTTTTTATTGTCTTCACGTATAGGAAGACCTTCAGCTTTTTCAGCTAGGCTGAGTTCGTTGTCGTATCGGACATAATACCGTATGTTAGAGGAGGTTATTCTCTTCCTACCGGTATGGTTTGGTGTTAGTTTTATGAAGGCGATAAGCTCTATTGATGATGCCATATTTATCTAGCGTGATTCATGAGCGTTTTTTCAAACGCCTACACTTAACTCCTTCTCCGGAACATATTTCCTGATATCAGATCGAACGTGAGGAGTTCATCTAGATTTTTATGATCGGATGTCGGAACGTTATTTTTGTCTCCCTTTTCATTTCTATCCAATCTATTACTGTGGATTATATTTCCACCTTAGAGACTGGATATTATGCCAATATGGAGTATTATTTGTTCATCACGTCCCTCTCCATCCTTAGTGGCATTATGGAGTCGGTCAGACGTGGGGGAGCCCTGCGGTTCCTGTGCTATTTGATAACTAACACAAGTGCGATTCAAGTAATGTGGCTGAGGGGCATTCGATAGGAATTATTATGTGTTAAGATTACAGGTCAGAACGTAGTTTTCTTCCTGTAAGCCTCAAATGCATTCAAGTGTATACATGCCTTTCATAGCTCCTCGAGTATCGGCTGAGTCGTGTTCTAATGGCAACCTCATGGGCACATCCACTATTTAGTTGGTTTGTTTCCTGTGGTGTTCGTTTATAAGTCATATACGAGCATATGATTCCTTATCAATAAAATTGCTAGCCTTTGTGTACCTGTGAGGCTGACATGTCGGTTATCTGGGCGACATTCTCCACTGTGACAATTAGTCCACTCTGAAAAGTTTCACTCAGAGTGGTCTGACCTTTTCTTACGACGTATGAGTTTATTACTCAGTTAACTGCATAATAACATTGCATTAGTCATTCAGTTTCCTGGTTACACTTGTATCACTCGGTCATACCGTGGATACAGGCTGTATTCAGATGAGTACATGCAGGATTTCATTGCTTGCATGCATAAGTTGTGTATTTATTAGGCAGACGCATTATTGAACAGATTATGTAAATTCTTGCTCTGCTAAAAGAACTCATGAGAATTTTGGGGCTATTTGGATCAGTTATGGAACTTCCAATAGGCCGTCTATGCTTAGGCTCTCAATTTTTTGCATCATTATTTGGAGTAGCATATTCTTTCTCCGAACAGTCATTGGTTGTTTCGGACCTAGGTAACAATGAATTATTTCGGGGACGGTCCATGACGAGTCTGTTAATCATAGCTTGTTCCACGTTCTAAATCCAGGTTTCTACGAGATATGGTACACATTCTCATATATTCGCATAGTTCAGTTTGAGTTGTATTATTGGAATTAATTGTACACCTGAACGGGATCGCCTGTTGATTGCCTTAGAAGCATGTTTGCTCTTCAGATACTTTCCATTGGGATTCAGTTGGACAAGTGTATGGTTGTACATGTTATATCACCGGTTTTTTACCTACCTACGTATTCCGACTCTGGTATATGTTAATTAATGCTGTTAATTACCGGGATCACCACGATAGCCTTAGCTTCTGAAGTGGTGTTAAGCACCAATAATTAATAATAATTAATAACTGGGTGCCTGTTGGGCGAATATATATTGATTATTTGGTACCGCTTTTCATTGATTCCAGAGCGCTTCCCTCCTTGTTTTGAAGAATATTCCTTCAAAAAAAAGGGGGGTGGGATTTTACTTCATCTCTTTCAGTTTGATAAGTGTGTAACTATGAGTGAAGCTGTTTTGTCTGTAGGTTATTACTGATCCTCGATACAGCTTGTTTATTATTTATATATGGCGTGTGTTTGTGGGGGTTAGTCTCTCACTCTCGAATACACCATCCTAATTTAAGGGGCTTAGTCTGGACTAGCCTTAAAATTGGGGCTCGTTACACCCAATTAGCATAATCATTCATGCTAAGAATACGGAATTACTTGGATATGCTCCTTGTTTGTGATATGTCTTCTCTATTATTGTATAGAGAGAAATACATGTAATTCCTTTAAAAATTTACTCTCCTTTTCACCTTGGAATGCAGGCTTAGGAGCTGTATTTGGTCTGCCAATTCTTAAGTCCTAGGCCCTCCGCCTTTTTATGATTCAGCTAAGTCTGGGCCTTTGGTTATTAGTATAAAAATATAATAAATTGCAGGACAATGAACTGTGCCAGAGGAAGTTTTTTACAAATACTCTTTTAATGCTGGGGATGTTTTGCTCAAGATGTGAATAAATGATGTTTTTGTTCAGAGGAATGTTTTGCTCTGTAACATGCTGACCAACACCTAGCAAGTGTTAACTGGTAGTCAATAAAACCAATAATAGACCAACTGAATGATCGGTTGACTAACAGTTATTCAATAAAATCACAGACGGATATTTCATATTCTTGTGTTTCAACAGACATTCAAATTTTCAACAAGGTTCAAATCGACTTAATGGTAACTTAGTACGTGTGGACTCTTAATCGATAAACACTTAGTTGAAACTTAGTTGAATTTCATTAGAATGTGTTTAATCTTGTGAAGTATTTCTGTATACAACTATTAGTGAATGGGGAAAGTGTCAAGAAATGAAGTGTGTATGCTCCATTGGGTTCTTAACCAATAGCACTGCCACATTGCTCAGTAACGTAAATTTAGTTCACTGTTCCCTGTACTTTTATCCATTTATGAGATGTGAGACATCAAAGAGGGGAAGCAAGTAATGTTTCTATTGCTTGATATTATTAGTTACACAGTTTGTTGTTGGTGGCCTAATATGGTATATATGGTGTCAGTTAATTTCATATTGGACGAGAGCAAAGCTTGAGTCCAATATGGAATTAACTGACACCATATATACCATATTAGGCCACCAACAAACTATGTAATGAATATATCTTACCGACTGCTGCATCGATGCACAGAACTAATAACAACAGCGATCAAAATTAAATGAGAGAATTCTCACAATTTGTTCACGTGTCTTTGCCTTGTTACAATTTATGGGAGAGTGCCTACAGGCACTCTCCCATAAATTGTAACAAAGCAAATTCATACGTACCACACAGTTTCATTTCAAAGGTAAGATGACACACATCCACAGAATATGAAGCCTTTTAAGTTGCCTAACCTGCACTTCAGAGCAAACATGGGCTTCCAAAACTCAATCTTTCAACTTGAAGCGTTTATCGGCTGCCGCCATTTTGAATAATCAATGAACAAAGGGGAGATTACCCATAGCTGTCAGCGTATATATTGATGTTGACAGGCAGTATATGGTTTTATATGCAGTCTGCATGTGACGTCTTTGAACCAATGAAATTCCCAGATACTTCTAGGAGGTAAGATATAATGTTCATCACAGTCATTGTATTTTTTACAAAGGATAATAAATAAAATATTGACAGATTTAAATACTTTTAAACATTTCCACAATCTTGATACATTGGTCTAATCATTCACTAATAATTCAACAGGTATGTTTTATTTCCACTCAGTTTCTGAGTTGATAGAGCGTTCCATCAATATGCTCACACTTAGAGATGGGCAGTATACTGAAAAAACAAACCGATACCGATATCATGTGGATACCGAAAAACTGAACCGAACCAATCATTGAATACCAAAACCATCTGTATTTTCAAACTTTCCTACATTTGCTATTTATAAGGGCTTTTTGAGACTTGATAGCAGTTGAAGTGTTCATTTTCATGAAAGAATCGACTGATTTTAATCATTCACTAATAATTCAACAGGTATGTTTTATTTCCACTCAGTTTCTGAGTTGATAGAGCGTTCCATCAATATGCTCACACTTAGAGATGGGCAGTATACTGAAAAAACAAACCGATACCGATATCATGTGGATACCGAAAAACTGAACCGAACCAATCCTTGAATACCAAAACCATCTGTATTTTCAAACTTTCCTACATTTGCTATTTATAAGGGCTTGTTGAGACTTGATAGCAGTTGAAGTGTTCATTTTCATGAAAGAATCGACTGATTTTAATCATTCACTAATAATTCAACAGGTATGTTTTATTTCCACTCAGTTTCTGAGTTGATAGAGCGTTCCATCAATATGCTCACACTTAGAGATGGGCAGTATACTGAAAAAACAAACCGATACCGATATCATGTGGATACCGAAAAACTGAACCGAACCAATCCTTGAATACCAAAACCATCTGTATTTTCAAACTTTCCTACATTTGCTATTTATAAGGGCTTGTTGAGACTTGATAGCAGTTGAAGTGTTCATTTTCATGAAAGAATCGACTGATTTTTTGGGGCCTGGGCATTTGTTCTGAATTCTCACTAGACTACAGCCTGTACATTTCCAGTGATTTCCTTAACCCTTTACCCAACGTAACGGCCAAAACCGGCCAGCGCTATTCTCAAAAATCGCCAATTAATTTTCACTATTTTTTTCATTTTTTGTCTCAAAAACATAGGTTATGACCCCTCGTTGGAACGAGCTCGTCGAGCTCGTTCCAACGAGGGGTCATAACCTATGTTTTTGAGACAAAAAATGAAAAAAATTAGTTATTCAAGAATTTTTTTTGCAAGTGTCGTCTGCTTTTCACGTTAGGTAAAGGGTTAACAGGCAGCCAATACTTGACTTGAAATACTGCCCAGGTGATTTGTCTATTGTCTGCATTACCTCCTGATGATAGTATGTTGAGGGCACATGCTCTGAGATTGCAAAAACCTGCAATAAGCCATTAACTCTGCATGCTGCTGTTGGATATTCTTGCCCAGCACATCTTTTCTCTTGTCGCTGATACAAGTATAACTTGGGCATATTTAAACATATTTTCCCCTGTAAATTGAATAGATGTTTTCACCAATAATTTCTTGTTATATTTAGATTAATTTTTCATCAACTCTAGTCATGGCTGCTTTACAGCAGCCATTTCTAGATTTGATGAAAAAATATCTTGAAAAATACTCAGCGAGTTAATAGTTAAAGGTTAAGGTGTATTTAGAACAAGTCAAAGAATTATTGTAGATATGATTCGTGATTACAAAAGAATGCCAATGTTGAGCTCAATGACAGTGGCATTTGTGACACCATAGTAGAATGATACAAGAACAACTTATTTTGTATTATCCTGGTATGATTTTCCCAGTCAAGTCAAATACCGAAAACCATACTGATACGCCCCCAAAAATACCGAGACCGATACTAAACTCAAAATTCCTAAACTGCCCATCTCTACTCACTCTTAAAAGCATTGAGTTGTTCGTTCATGGGGATGCAGTTATTGTTAACAATACGTCATTCCAGAGCTTTTCATTTTCATTTTGCAAGAATGAAGGGGAACAAAATAATCATTAATGTGAAGGCCTGATGATAAGCTTATTAGACTAACATTCAAATATTGGCCTAACTAACACTAACACACTATTTCGATGCTGAGTTGTGGTTGAGAAAAAACTGCTTGTTCAACATAGTCCGACTTGCATGAGCAAAGCCTGTCGAAGATGATGGGCCCAGCCTTACTGAAAAGGTGCTCATTCAGTACAGATGTACTCGAAATGCTGAGATAGGATTTTGGCTAAATTTTCCAGATTGGGATACTTGTCCTGGTTTGCAGCCCACCAATCAAACGGTGAATCAGACAGATCACCTACATGTACAACTGTATAAACATATAAGGTAGTAGCTACTTGAAAAATTAATTTGAAGCCTTAAGGGTTAAGAAACAACCTTACAGGCATGCAAATTTCTGGCTTGCTCTTTTGCAGTACAAAATGTAGGTTTTTGAAAAGCTGTCAAATGTCCTTGAAATGTCCTTGAATTTGCTCTTGCCTTGCCTGTATGAACCCTGAAGAAGGGTCGCATGATACGGTTTTGTTGAACTTTTTAAAAAATAATGGTTTTTTTAACTGCTCAATTTGTAATTTACGTGGGTAGATTCTATTTTATTAGCTTCAGTTTTTTAAAATCTTTTTTTTATTAGGTAAACCCTTTGCACCACCAGAGCATAGAGTTGAAAGGGCAACTCGACAGGGAGCAGGGAATACTGAAAGGGAAGTTGATGATGTACCAATGCCAACTCCCGAACAAGGTATGTTTGGCATTGATGTTGTTTTATCCCATAAATGGCCATGTATTTGGACAATAAAAGCCTTGGATAAATTTTTGCTTTATTCACCTAGTAGGGTGATAAATTTTCCCCGTTGGGTTTAACACTGAAAGAATTTATTCCTGTAGTAGAGACCTTACCTCTACCACATTAGAGTAGCATAATCAATAGTTCAATTGCTGTTTTCTTTAAACCTTTCTGAAAGTATTACACAATGCCAGTAGAAAACACCACACACTGTTCATTTAATAAAGTATTTTTGCAAGTTTAGCTCAAGTTTTAGGGGAATTATTTTTAGACAGAAATGTGTTACTGCGCCTTGTTTATATTTTTATACTGTACCAATGACCCAGACTTAGCTGGTGCTAAACTCCTTAATTCAGGGCCAAACACAAATTTTGCCCCCCCAATCCCCCAAATTTGCATCAAAAACCGAAAAATACATGTCCTATATGGTCCTCCATACATTTCCTCCTCTGCGCATGCGCAGTGTCAAGGAGGTCCCGAAATTGGCGCCAATTATCATTCTTTGTTTGGCCCTCAAAACAGTCACACTTCTCTGTTATTTGTGCTTCCAAATCTCAGTTTTCATGATGCCAGACACATATTCATGAGAGAAATGGTGGAAATATAGAGGATACATAAGGAGGAGAGGAAAAAATTTAGTGCAAGAAAATGTTCAGGGCTGTAACTTATAATTATTTTATGAAATTATTTCTAGTTGCCTTTTTTCAAGGCATAGCCCTGATGTTGTCATTCTTGCTATGAAGTACCATTGTTTGATCAGTGTTTCCTCTCTACCTTCCTTATTCCCCCCTAGCTATTCTCCCATGTTTTGGCTTATTTTTTTGTAATGTTTATTACTAAAATTTCTTGGGAGTTTTGGCTTGGTAACAGATTTATTTCTGTTTTTTCCCCATGTTTACGTCCTCACCCTAGGGGTGTTTAGGCGTTTTGGTCTGCATCTACCATCTGATGTTCTACAGTTTCTTCTCTGGAAGCCTCTGTTTTGCATCAGATAGTGTTTTAATTGGTGACTGATTTCGGGCCATGTTTGTTTCAGTGCCTTGAGTCATGTTTCCGGTTTGTTGACACTTTTGCTTAGGTTGACAACAGTTGCTGCTGATAGTGATTATTTGTCTTCTGCATCTCTTATTCATAGTAAGATACATTATTATTGTCCGTAAGTGTCTCATTATTTTTTTCTAAATGAATTTAAATTTTTGTCCACACTGAGGCTTTTTTGGGATCCATTGGGCTCAGGGTTCCCTTTGGGAACTTGGGCTCTTCTGAAAAAAAAAATTTTTTTCTTAAAAAAAAAAAAAAAAAAAAAATTCTTTTCAAATCATTATTTATTAATGAATATAATGGATTGTTGTATTATGTATCTTTATTTTCAAGGATTAGTGCGAGTACTTTGATTGTTTACATTTCACAATGAATGATTATTGTTCAAATTGAAATAGGAGGAAATCTTCCTATGATTCTCATGATCTCTGTATTAATTGTCCTCTCTGTACTCACACTGATCTTTGTTCTGTGTGTTTCAAATGGGATGAAAAACGTTGGAAACGTGTGTCACGGTATGTTGTTCCTGGAGAAAGGTCCATTCTGGTTCTTTCTCCTCAGAGTCACTCTAGTATTTCACTCTCTTTTTCAGAGGAACAAAAACAGGGTGATGTTTCCGTGATGTCGTCCAGAAGTGTGCCTCTGTCGTCACATACAAGCGAAGAGCTAGCGGCAAAAGTGCTCATGGAGATTCGTCAATTCCCTGAAAGGAACCTGAAGGGGTTGACGTCTGCTAGCTCGACCGGGGTTGCGTCCATTCACCGAATGGGGCAGCACCCGGGTTCATCCGTTGCGGTCCAGCAGAGAGAGTCGGGTGTTGCGAGCACTATAAAACATCCACGTGCACACCCAGTGACGACGGAAAGGAGGATGGATCGGAGGAAGCCTGACAGTCCGGTGTTTAGCTTGTCCAGTTCGGCACGGGTTGCAAGCGAGAGAGGTCCCTCTCTCATACAGCAGCATCTGGGACCAGATGTTGTAGTCCGTAGTGTTACGCAGTCGGAGCATACGTCCGCCGCTCGGGATGCTCCGGTATATAGGCAGTCCGGCGAGGCTACCTATAAGGCTTCCATATCCTCTCAGCAGCACACTCGACCGCACCTTGGCTATGTGACCAGTAAATTACAGTCAACTTCGCTGACCAGGGATTCCACGGCGACCAGGTCACGCCATCCGGTAGCCAGGGATACGAGGCCTTCTTCATCCGGACGTTCGCATAAAAGATGTATGCAGGATGCAACGTCCAGGGAGCTTCCGGCGGCTAAATCCAGTAAGACCGCCGCTCCCCAGGCCTCTGTAACGGATGTGCTATCACAGATAGCAAAGTTAATCGCAGCATCCCAGCAACCGGCAGAGCCTCTGTCGGAACATGAAATGTCAGAAGATGCTGGGTCGGTAGGTTCCGCCGCTGGATCCGGTGCGGACGACCGAGATTTACATGATTTACATGAGGTCCAGCAGGATGGCGAAAGGGATTCTGATGAATTAGATATTTCCCTTTCGGAACAACATAAAATAGCCGTAGAATTCATCCGACATTACCTTCCAGAAGTTGTTCCGCCAGACCAAAATGCTGCGCAGCCGGATAGGAGGGTGATAGCGCCACTGGACACCAATTTTTTTAATCGGTTTAGGGACATTGTCCCAGAATTTCCATCACAATCTAAGAATGTCTCTCGGATTTTTGAATTATTGAATGACGCTATTGATAAACTTGCCAACAAGACGGGCATGTCAGCCTTCCTACCGGCATCTGCTCTACAGCTGCCGTTTATTAATCAAAGGAACAAGTTTGATACGGCAGGTCAGGGCATCCAGAGAGTTCCTCTGCGTTTAGACGACCAGGCTGAAGACCTTGATATATCCATGCCGTCGTCTATGTCACTTCCGTCGTTTACGATGGAAACGACGATATCGTCTAACAGAGCTAGTTTAGACGCTCTTTCCTACGCAGATCACCTTACTAGAGCGTTGTCATTACGCTTTGAAGGACCAGATTTTCAAGACGTACAAACGTCTTTAAGAGTTCTGTCCAGGGCCATAGCTTTTTCCACTTATAACTCCGCCCTTTCAGTGGCAAATCTTGAGTTAGCTAGACGTGATGCGGCCCTGGCTACTTCCACACGCATGGACAGTAAGGTGAAAAACTCTCTTAGAGTCGCTCCGGTCTCTGGAGAGTTTCTCTTCAGTGGCAAGCTTTCTGATATATATGATAAATTAACAAAGAAAGCTTCGGACTCTCTGCTGTTTAAGTCTGCTTCCAAGAAATCGGAACCAGCAGACAGGAGTAGGCCAGGCACTTCCGGAACGAGTTTGTCCAGGGGAAGTTCCTATAGAGGTTCCTATGCGTCCTCTAGGTCTTACTCTAGAGACCGGCAGAGTAGCTACTCGACTAGGGGCCGTTACGCTGGCCGAAATAACCGGTCAGACGCCCCTAGGCCGACGGGGCGAGGTGCGGGTCACGGAGGACGTGGTTTCTCCTACCGCAAGCCTCACGGATCCAGGAAGTGATGGTCTAGACCTCTGTCGCATTCCGGTGAGCGGAAGACTGTCAAGTTTCTCAAGCAATTGGGAATCAATTACGGAGGACCCTTGGGTTCGAGGGGTTATTTCGGAAGGACTAAAACTGTCCTTCAAAGGCAAACCTCCTTTAACTCGAAGTCCAAGATGGACTCAGCTTCCGTCAAATTGTCAGAAAAGAATGGCACTTCTATCAGAAGTCCAGTCTCTTTTAACGAAGAACGCGATAGAGGTCGTAGAAAACCAGGAATCTCCAGGTTTCTACAGCCATCTTTTTCTGGTTCCGAAGCCAGACGGCTCGTTCTGCCCAGTGATCGACTTAAGCTGGATAAACAAGCTGATCGTGGCTCCAAAGTTTTATATGGAGACCATTCGATCGGTCAGAGCGAGCATTCGAGTGAACGACTATGCTGCGAGCATAGACCTCAAGGATGCGTACTTTCACGTCATGGTACATTCGGCGTTCAGAAAGTATCTTCGCTTCGCTGTCCTTGGTGTTGTTTATCAGTTCCGAGCGATGTGCTTTGGTCTGAATCTAGCGCCCTGGGCATTCACTCGAGTAATGAACTCGGTAATGACTCATTTCCGAGCTCATTCGTCTGCGGTAACGTCGGCTTACCTGGACGATATTCTTCAGAGATACGGCAACGAGTTAACGCTTCAGAACGACATGCACAATCTGCTTCTATTGCTCCGACGTCTCGGTTTCATAGTAAATGAAGAGAAGTCAGATCTGGTGCCGTCCAAGTCATTTACCCACCTGGGAATGAGCTTCGAGACGCACAACAATCTCATTCGTCTGCCGTTAACCAGAGCGAAATTATTCAGTTGTTACGCTCGCTATTGTCTTCACTCAGACAAAGTGTCAGTGAGGGAATTCATGAGACTAATAGGTCTGTGCAGAGCTGCCTCGGATCTCATTCCGATGGGGTGGCTACGCACTCGTCCTCTCCAGGTCTATCTGACTCAGAATTGGAGAGTGAAGATTCATTCGCTCGAAACGGACATACTCTTGTCAAGCCAAGTGAAACAAGAGATTCAGACTTGGGCAGACATACAGTGATTGACTCAGGGAGTTCCACTGCAGTTGGTACAATATAAAAATGTTAAAAAATTTATAGTAATTTATATATTTTTTATACTTACCAATGACCCAGACGGGGATGGCCCTCCCAGGAGTTGGGAACTCATACCTCCCCGCTGAGTACATAACGCTTACCAGGCACTGGTTGTAAGAATGATAATTGGCGCCAATTTCGGGACCTCCTTGACACTGCGCATGCGCAGAGGAGGAAATGTATGGAGGACCATATAGGACATGTATTTTTCGGTTTTTGATGCACATTTTGGAGGATTGGGGGGGCAAAATTTGTGTTTGGCCCTGAATTAAGGAGTTTAGCACCAGCTAAGTCTGGGTCATTGGTAAGTATAAAAAATATATAAATTACTATAAATTTTTTAACTTTGACCAATTTTGCTTGTCCATCGTTTTGTAGCAAGTAACGGCACGATTTCGCTGCGACTGCCCTGTGAAAGATTTATGGGATAAACAAAATAAACGTATTGTGTTTTCAAGTAAAAAATTTATTCTACTCGTTGAATTGAGAATGAAACTGACTCGCCAGTTTCATTCTTAATCCTACTCATAGAATAAATCTTTTAAACACTATATGTTTATTCTATATTTATCTCACTCTCAGATACAACAGATTAATCTCTCATAGAATTCATTGGTTTCTGTTTGACATACTCTTTTTTCATGAACTGTTAAAATTTATTTTGTATGGAAACTCAAGTATTTATACAAATAACTTTTCTTCTGCTTGTGATATTCTGTTTTATCTAACAGTCATATAGAGTTTGTCCTGAAAACCACAAGAAATGGTATGTATCACATGTGTTCTGATTCCGTATTACAGAGACGACTCATTCTGATTCCGTATCAAAGACGACTTGTTTCCGGTAATGCAACGGGCTATCATAACAGGCACATGAATACATTCTATGTGCGTTTCAGTGATCGACTCAGCTGATTGCTTACAAAACAAAACAAAATTCCTTACAGTTGGTGACAGAACTATTAATAGCCAATGCCACTTAATAGCCAATCTCCCCCCCCCCCCACCCACCTCCCCCATCCATACACATACACAATAAATAGAAACTGCACAATTCAATATTATGCCAACCCTGTTCCCAGGGATCTGCCGACGTTGCACACTCCTAAATTCAAGCAGATCATCATAGGGAGTGACATTGAGAGTGAATAATTTGACAACACAACTTTGCGGCGACCATGTTACTCATTGTTTGTTAGAATTCACAACAATATAATTCATAAAATATTGGAGTTTTTTTTTAACTTTTTCTTACCCAACATTATGTCCCAAAACTGTATTAAAAATTTAAAATCTAATCTGTTTACCGGTATGTGACAGAATTGTTAGATAAATGAATTATCATGATAATGTGCATGTCCTGTGATTTGCATCAGATTCTCGGTGGTGTCCAATAATGGGATCACAACTCGCCTGCAAAGCCGGCTCATTGAGACCCCATTCTGGACACACCTCTAATCTGATACAAATCACAAGGACATGCACATTATCATGATAATCTGTATTTATTGTATAAATGTATCATGGCTACCTTTTCAATGAAGAAACTGATGCATCCACCATCTGAAATATATGATTATTCTTGAAACTCAACCTCGAGGGCCTGGATATTTCTGAAGACCTTTCATCACTCCACATTTTGTAAGTCAAAAGATATTGCAGTCATTTTTAGTCAAGTTTTGACACACTTGAGGCAACCAAGACTTGACTAGAATCAACTGCTAGGGAGTTCTAGAAATTGTCTTCAAGACTTCCATCAGCTGCGTTGTAGAGAACCTGCTCTGAGGCTATTATCCAGTTTGTCAGATTTGAAATTAAATGCTAGAGCTGCTCTCCAACATGTCATATCCAAGCCAGAAAATAAGCAGTCTGTCATCTGCAAAATGAGGTCCCCAGAGGGTGAATTTAGTGATTAGTGATGCTACCCTGCACAGCAGGGCAGCATCACTAAATTTACCCTCTGTGAACCTCAATCTGAATCAGGGTCTCAAAACTGTACAGAAAGAGGTACCCAGAGGATAAATTGGCCCACTGCATGGGATAGCATCATCAAATTCACCCTCTGGGGACCTCATTTTGCAAATGCCAGACTGCTTATTTTCAGGCCTGGTCATATAGACAATTTTCAAATTTCTCCTGCAGTGGTTTTCTAGTTACGTCTTGGCTGACTGTTTAACTGGTTGACTGCTAGAAGCCACTATCAGGGCTTTCAAAAAAATGAGAGTACCAGAGCAAAAGCCAAGATTTTCCTTGCTCATGTTCAGTATTCAAAAATAATATTTTGTTTATATAAATTTGTTTTATTACAAATTATTGGAGGGTGCCTGTGGGCACTGCTTTCCTGTTAAGTCTTTGCTCTCTTTGGAAGTCTGAAAATTGTCCGGTTCGTTAATCGTTCAAATAATTGTGATAGAGTCTTACTAAGGAACTGAAATATGATTTTATTACAGAAAGAGAAATATTTAAAGCACCACCACCACCAAGTTCACCAATGGAAGCTTTAAAACAGAGATTGGAAAAGTTCAAATCTTGTGAAGATGCTGCAAAAACTGCTGGTGAATCTAGTAAAGCAAGAAGAATGAGTCGGATTGTCAAGGTACTTGATGCATGTAGATTTAACCCCTTTTTACAAAGTAAACGAGTGGGTTTAGAAAAATTGGAGATGGAACCAACTAAATATTATAGCACAAATATATTGGGTGAATAAATAATACCTCAATACTGATTAAATGTATGCAATGTGATTTGGCAGTTAAAGTGTAATTTCTTCACCTTGTATTTTATCTTAGCACCCATTTATGTACCAATGATAAAAAGGAAGCCATCTTGGAGCCATTCTGAAAATGCACTTTATAACAACATAACAAGATGTTAATGTGAGTAACACCAAGAATGATTGGGGGATATACTGCTTGTTTAATGTTTGTTTTTTGACCTTTTAACAACATTTTCAGCAGCCAGGCTCATATCATGCCAGACAGTTTTACAGGTGAAGGAAGCTGTAGGAACCAGTGAGCAGTAGTGAGCAACCGTTAGCCTCTCCAACTTATTAATCTGGCAAAAGCAGAATCAGCAGAGGTTGAAGGCAAGACCAACAATGACAGTCAGTTGACCTTAGTACACAGTTCCATCGTTACCCAACATGAACAATCAGGATTAAGTATCTTGTTCAAGGACACATCTTAGATGGCATGAGTCAGGATCTAACCTTTTGGTTTAAAATCCAGTGAGCCACCACACTCCCTGTTTGTTTAATAATTCACAAGTTTAATTATTCTTTTTCTAATCCTGAGCTTGTAATCCCTCATTTGGAAGAATTTGGTAATATTCAAGTAATGGATCATAAGCAATTATTTGAGAGAATAAAATCAAAATTAATTTTGATGGCAGATTTTCATTGTGGGATGAACGACTTTGGGCTGATTGTTTGATAGAGAATTAATAATTCTTTGAAAACTCAACTTCACCACCTCAAAAAGACAACCTCAGTTTGGAACAAATCAGAAATTAAGGCAAACTGAGTTACTTTTTTTTTTCAGGAGACTCTTTTTCAGATAATCCTTTTTTTCATATGTTGAATTCTCTGCACAGGAGCATGGTGGCTCAGTGGTTACGGAATTGGACTTCAAACCGAAAGGTCCACGGTTCAATTCCCACCAGGAGTAACTGTGTTGTGTCCATGGGCAAGTCACTTCATTCCAATTGCATGGGGGCAGGGTGGTGCTGTGTACTAAGGCATACTGCATGTCGATGGTGCACCTGTCTTTAACCAATGCAAACCCTGCTTGTGTGGAGTTAGTACATTGTGGAGTCTGGCAGTTGCTCACCATTGCTCGATGGTTCTCTCTGGGTACTCCAGCTTCTTCCACCCTTAACCCCCTGCACACTGATGTCGAAATATCTTAAGTTCAAGGTGCAAATTTTTCCCATAATGCAACTAGAAATTTAACAAATTCAATCTTGTTTTACAGAGCTCATTGAGCTCTGTCAAACAAGATTGAATTGGTTAAATTCCCAGTTGTATTATGGGATAAGTGGCTGTTTGAAATTTGGATATTTTGACAACTGTGTGAAGGGAGTTAAAACTGTTTGACATGAGATGACCCTGCTTGTCAAAAGTGTTGTTAAAACCCTAGTAAATAAATAAATAACCCCAATAAATAAATAAATAAATAAATAAATAAATAAATAAATAAATAAATTTTCTGCATGCTAATATCCAAATACCAAAATTCAAGAAGCAAACGTTCATCATGTAACCAGAAATTTAACCTGTTCAGTCGTCTTCAAACAAGATTGCAGTGATTAAATTCCTAATTGTATTGTGGGGAAAACTGATATTTCAGCATCAATGTGCAGAGGGTTAAAGTAAGTGAAAGGCAAAATTTATACTGGTACGTTTCCAGTCTTAGCGGCAAACCTGAGATGAACGACCAAGAAATCTGCAACTTGCTTTTCAGAGTTTCTTCTGTCAGGCTCTTGATATGCTATGATGTAATACAATATTGAAATGGACTTCCAAGTGTCTTTTCCTGGAGCTCACGGTCACGGCACCGTACAATTTTGTGCCATCACAGCAAATTCCCCTATCAACCAAGCTAGTACATGTGCCGTCACTGTGACAGTACTATGAATTCTGTGATTTTGCTGAGGCTGTGTGAGCAGCACAGTGATGTCATTTCAACATCGCTGCTGCCCACCAAAAATTTGTTCTGTTACCATTGCTGATTAAAAACAATAATTGTCAGGGTAAATTTTTAGTTTGAGAATACTGTTTTAGGACTTGATTAAAAAATTTCTATGGACATTCATTAAAGTGTGACCCAAACTTAAATTAATGATTAAAAACAGTTCTTTTACCAAATAAAACTCCTGATTCAGCCAGTAACAGAGAAAGACCACAAAATACATAACTCTTGAGTTTCACATTTATGGGGCAAATGTGAAGTTTAAGCTTAACATTTGAAAAACTATCAAAAATGTCTCTGGGTATTCTTCAAAAAGTGTTACGAACTTAGAATAATGATTAAAGAGCCCCTTGACCCAACAAAACTCCCGAATTGGTCTGCCAAAAATTAAAAAAAAAACACAAAATGCAACAACTTGGAGTTGTTTTCATTTTGACGTTCAAAGTAAATCATATGTCATCTTTTAGAATGGGCTGTTTCAACTAGTTCTGAAACATTGTCACCTGGAAGGGCATTTTTAAAGCCTGCCAACTGCAAAGCAGTCCTCATATGGGGACCAGCTTATTTTTAGCTCATCTTGACAAAGTCAAGCATGAGCTAATCTCGTCGTTCTCTGTCTGTCGTCCGTCAACACCGTGTTTTGGTCTTCTCCTCCAAAATCACTGGGCCAATTCATGTGAAAGTTCTCATGAACCAGTGAGTACAATGACTTGATATTTGTTATGGAGCTTTCTTTTGAGATGTAGAATCAAGTTTGTTCAAACGAAGTTCGTGAAGCAATATTTGGCTTTGTAAAGGGAGGGGTAAGATTTTTGGCCCCACCCAAAATTTCTATATTTTCATATGACAACCAAATGGCCCAGACTAGCTGGTGCTAACTCAAATTAATCCAGGGCCAAACACAAATTTTGCCCCCCCCCCCATCCCCAAAATGTGCTTGCAAAACCAAATTTTAAAAGTCCTATCTGGTCCTCCATACTTTTACTCTCCACGCATGCGCAGCCTTCAGGAAGTGACCGGAATTGGCGTCCACATCATTCTTTGTTTGGCCCTAAAGTCAGCAACATTGAACTGACATCGATGCTTTTAAATCTCCTTTTTTGAGAATGCCAGACACAAATCAATGAAAGAATTGGTGGATTCAAGGCTGTTAACTGGTCGAGTGCTAGAAGCCACTATCAGGGCTTTCCAAAAAATGAGGGTACCAGAGCATACATAAGCCAATGTTTTCCTTGCTCATGTTTCAAATTCAGTTAAACGCAAATAATAGTTTGTTTCTATAAATTTGTTTTATTACAAATTATTGCAGAGTGCCCACAGGCACTCTCCAATTGTTGGTAATACAACAAATTTTGAATAACAAATTCAGACCACCAAAAATAATCTAGCCCTCAACCAGTTAATGGATGATGGAAGTGAACAACAGTGGTTAGAAACGTTCAGGGCTGTAACTTTATAATAATTATAAAATTATTTCAATGTTTCCCAATTTCGGGACATGAGCCTGACGTCATAATTCTTGCTAATGATTTATCCACTGTTTGTTTAGTGTTCCTTCCCTATCCCTCCTTGAAGCCCTCCTGTTAAACTCCCAAGCTTTTTGGCTTATTTTTATCAAAATTTTTATTAAATTTCTTGGGAGTTTAACTTGTATTACAAAATATTTTAATTCTGTTTATCCCCATGGTTACGTCCTCACACTAGGGGTGTTAGGTCATTTAGTCTTGCATCTTCTATCTGATGTATTGTTTTTTCTTCGTATGAAGATCTAGCTTTGCATCTTGTAGCATTTAAATTGGTTACTGACTTTGGGTCTTTTTGTGTGCTTGATGTCTTGTTTCCGTTTTTTTTATTGACGTTGTTTACATTGACAACGTCCTCGCTTATATGTAGTATTTTATTTTATATTACTGTAGAATTACTGTAGGATACATTGATTATTATTCCGTTAGTGTAGCTCCAAAAAAATTTGGATTTTGTCCACACTTAGGCTCTATCGGGATGCCCCTGGGCTTATAATGTTCCCTTTGGGAATTTGGGCTTTTTTTCAAAAATTTTCCAAAAAATATTTTGAATTTAATTTTGATTGCTATTATTCATGTATCTTAATTATATATTTTGTTGTGGAGTTTGGAGGAGTGATATCGACTTTGGTCGATGCACTCCTGTGGATTCTTGTTCTACTTGTGTACACTGGGATGATTAACATTGGAGACGGGTGTCACAGTACGTTGTTGGCAGTGAGGTTCATAGACCTCGCACCGCGTTTTAATTCATTTTTTCAGTTTCTATTTCAGAGGAACATGAACATGGTGATGATATTGTGACACCCATCCAAAGTGTGCTAATGCCGTCGTGCTCCATTGAGCAAATAGAGCTAGCTGCAGTGCTCATGATAAGCAAGGGATAAGGCCTCTAGTTAGTGTTCTTAATCTCTTGCAAGCAGCTAGCTAGACCGGTGAAGCGGTTACTCTCTCCATGGGAGCTGTGACACCGGGTAAGTCTGTTGCGGCCAAAGGAAGTGTAGATGTGGATAGAGCGAGCACTTAAAAATAAAAAAGCTCACCCAGCGACGACGGAAATAGGGAGGATGTAGGGAGGAAGTCAGCAAGATTCTTGGGAGGCTTGTCATGGTCTAATAGACCGCGAGCGGGTGAGGCCCCTGTCTAACCTAACATCATTTGGAGCCATATGTTTTTATGAGAAACTTGCACGAGCCGGAGCATACGTCTGCCCGCCGCTCGGGACACTCCATCTAGTCTGCAGCCGGGGTCGGCTTCAGTCACGGCTTCCTCTGCTACGTTTCACAAGCCGAATTTAGGTTTTCTTGTTGGGAGACTCGGCGAGTTCCGATGTGGGAGAGGTCCCTCTCTAACCTAGCAACATTTGGGGTCAAATGTTATGAGAAACTTGCACGAGCCAGAGCATCTGTCCACCCGCCGCTTGGGATGCTCCGTCTAGTCTGCAGCCGGGGACGACTTCAGTCACTGCTTCCTCCGCTATGTTATTAAAGCACACACGACTGCAGGCTAGCTACCTGACTTCAGATATCCAGTCAGCTGCATGAAGTTGGAGCCATTCTTCGCCCGTACAGTCGGACCATCCGGTAGCTATTGAACAACGGGACGTTCAGAAAAACTATCTATCTCCAGATCTTCGTCCCAGGAGCAGCAAGTGGCAGGCTAGCTACCCGACTTCAGACATCCAGTCAGCTGCACGAAGATGGAGCCATTCTTCACCTGTGAAGTCGGACCATCCGGTAGCTATCGATCAACGG
Source organism: Pictodentalium vernedei (assembly GCA_031216915.1). Lineage (NCBI taxonomy): Eukaryota > Metazoa > Mollusca > Scaphopoda > Dentaliida > Dentaliidae > Pictodentalium > Pictodentalium vernedei. The sequence continues at coordinate 161,960,962 of CM062293.1, forward strand.
GTTGTTTGGAGAAAATATCTATCTCCGGATCTTCGTCCCAGGAGCAGCAAGTGTCCAAAAAACAGAAGACCGCTGCTCCTCAAGCCTCGGGAACGGACTTGCTGTCGCAGTTTGTGCAGCTTTTAGCCGCATCCCAGCAAATGTAAGAGCAGCCTCCCTCAGACTCCAGTGGTGAGCTGGCAGACTCCAGTGGTGAGCTGTCGGACGGTGCTGGGTCGGTCCGGTCAATTGTGCATGTAGAAGAAGCCATAAGTTTCTATACGGGACACTCGGCTAGATCTGGGGTCAGATTTCTGTTTGGTGAACCCCCCTCCGTCCTGTTAAGAGTTGGGGTTGACTGTGTCCGTTGTGAGAAACCTTATTGAGTCGGAACACGCATCGAAACGTTTTCTTCCACACTGCAGCCGGGGCCGGCGGCAGTTATGGCTTCTTCTACTTACATGGAAGCCCACGAAAGAGGATTAAACCTGGAAGTTTCTAAGCGGTATACTCTGCGAAATCTGGGGACAGATCACGAGTGCAGAGCATTTTTCTTCCCGTTAACAGTCGGGGACTACTGTTTTGTGTTGTAAGAAACTTCAGTGAGGAGGAGCATCCGTCCTATGTGACGAGTCGGGATGCTTCTTCCACTCTTCAGCCGGGGTCGCCTGTGTTTACAGCTTCTTCTTCTTCCATGGATATGCACGATAAGGGATAGATGCCTACAACTTTCTAACGGAACGCTCGGCAAGGTCGGGAGCAGACCGCGAGCTGGAGATTCTTCTCCTTTCTGTCAGCAGTCGGGGTCAACTGTTTTTGTTGCGAGAAACTTGAGTGAGTTGGGACCCCTGTTCATGCTTGCGGTTCAGGACGCTCCTTCTACACTGCAGCCGGATTCGGTGGCAGCTATGGCATCTTCCCTTGCTTCATTAATGAAGCACGTTGACTGAAGACTAGCTATCTGACTTCACAGGTTCGGGTCGATAGCTAGTTGACTGAGGCTTTTTTATACGGGACATGTGTCGAGGCTCTGGGGCCAAATCTCAGTCCCGTGAGCAGCTTATGTTAACAAGTGGATTACCATTGCTCTGCTAGCCTCAGTCACGGACTGACTGCCACAGATTGCTCTACGTATTGCAGCATTCCAGTAGTCGCTTGTACTACCATTTAACAGGCTTCGATGGTGAGCTGTTGGACGGTGCTGCATTGGTCCAGTCATCCATTCAGTCGGATGGAGTTGACCATATTTGCTGATGGAACATTTGGATTGTGAGAGGGCTAAGGAGTGTGAATCTCCATCCCTCACAGAAGGGTGCTTTAAAGACTATGAAATTTCAAGTCTTAAGCTCTTAGAATATTGTTCCACCTGAATATAAGTCTCTGTTTAGATGAGCAGGCCGGGGATGAAAATATGTCCCTACCTGCATCATTTAATATATGCTCGGAATAATGAAATGTGCTATTTCATTCAAAAGAGCTAATCTGGATGCAATGTCCTAAGCAGATCACCTTACCAGAGCTATGGCGCAATGTCTCAATGGAAAGAAATATGAGGATGTCGTTCCTTGCCAAGAGTTCTTTCCAGGGCAGTCATGTATGCCACCTACAACTCTGCACGGACAGTGGAATTTGAAGTTAGTAAGACGTGATGCTGCCCTTGCGTCGTCATCACTTATAGATGACAAGGTGAAAAGCTGTCTCTGAGTCGCTTCAGTTACCAGAAATATACTCTTTGACGACAAGCTTACGTTGCTATATCAGCAGGCTACAAGGAAGCTTCTAGTGCTCTGCTATTGAAGTCGGTGTCTCATCAGCACACTTCAGCAGACCGGGGTAAGCGAGGCCATTCTGCTTCTAAGAAAGCATCACGAGAATGTCTCATGAGGGTACAATAACCCTCTTATATTTACTTCAGAAGTCGTCTTATAGTGACTCGGAAAGGGGCATAGGTCTGATCAAGGCTTTGGATCTGACGCCCCTAGGTCGACGATTAACAGAAGGTTATCATCTTCACGAGAAACTGGATGTTAACCATGGAAGTTTCTTTCAAAGAGAGTCGCTCCTAGTGGAGGTACAGGCTCTCTTATTGAAGGGAACAATTGAGATCGACGAGACGAGCTTCTTTGCGGAGAGGACTTAGTTTCTCCTCCTGTAAGCATCGTAAGTTGTACTAGTGATGGACATGACCTCTATTGCTTGCCAGTTGATGGAACGATAATCTTGAGGTCGTCGAGAATAGATTTTGGCTACTTTCCACTTGGTGATAGGTTATCAGCCTCGCAATTAAGTGGATAAATTGTGGAAGATCAGTGGATGAGAATGTAGTCTCAGCAGACCTGCGGCTATCAGCCTGAGCAAGCTCCACTTACAAGTTTACTTGTTGGACAAATCTTCCAAGAGAGGCTTTCTTTCTGGAGGTACAAGCTTTCCTATTGAAGAAAAGCATTAGACGTCGTCGAAATTATTCTCCAGTTTTGTATTATCACCTGTTTCTCGTCCTGAATCTAGACGGATAGTGCACAGATAGGCTGGGATATGCCTTGGCGTCAAGACGGTTATGTTATTGTGGTTACAGTGGTCTCTTGGGTTAGGTTCTGTCTGCCGTCTTTTGGGAATAAAACCGAAAAACATACTGTGCTTTTCGGGTTGTTTTTCCGAGGTGTCATAGACTTGAGTCTTATTGTTACACCATAGTAGCCTAGCTGAAATCATGAGTGAGATTTTTTCAGTATTATGCAATGGCATAACAGAATTTATTATCTCTTAGGACTGCTGTCTCTTTGGGAATTCAGGGCTGTTTATATAATGGCTCTTCATTCCCTAAATTGCACGACGATAATTGTAAGTCTCCTTTAAGTGAGCCTTCTTCAGGGTCGCAACTTACACTGATATATCTGTCTTCACGAAGCTGAAGACTTAAAAGCTATGGCTAGCATTGTAAGTCTCCTTAGTGAGCTTCTAGAGCCTCAGTTATCAGCTTTTAATGGTCTTCACGTACAGGAAGACCTTTAGCTGCTTCAGCTAGGCTGAGTTCGTTGTCCTATCGGACATAATACCGTTTTTTAGAGGAGGTTATTCTCTTCACACCACTATGGTTTGGTGTGAGTTATGTTAATATGATGTTTTTGTTCATCACGTTCTTCTCTGCCATTAGTGGCATTATGGAGTCGGTCAGACGTGAGGGAGCCTTGCACTTCCTATACTATTTGATGACTAAAACAAGAACGATTCAAGTAATGCGGGTGATGGCGGGGTTCGATATGAATTTGAATCTCTCCCCCCCCCACCCCCACCCCCCCCCCCCCCCCCCCCCCCACCGTCAATGTGTTATGAGGCGATTACTGGGCAAGACGTAGTTTTCTTCCCGTAAGCCTCGGATGCATTTTAAGTATATACATGCATTTCATGACTTCTCGATTGGCGGCTGGGTCGTGTTCTATGGCGACCTCATGAGCACATCCACTTTTTAATTGGTTTGTTTCCTGTGGTTGTTCGTTTATATGTCATATACGAGCATATGATTCATCAACAATAAATTTCTAGCCTTTGGGTACCTGTAAGGCTGTCTAGTCAGTTAACTGGTATTCAGATAATTACATGTGGGATTTCAGTGCTCACATGCATAATAAGTGTATTATTAGGCAGACTCATTATTGTATGTTATGGACCTTAGAAACAATGAATTATTTCGGGGGCGGTCCGTGACTAGTCTGTTAATCATAGCTCGTTCCATTTCTAAATCCAGGTTTCTATAAGTTTCGGTACCCAATCGAATATAACTTGTCTAGATGCATTCTAGTATATTCGCACGTGTATGGGAGCATAGATATGGGATAGAACACGTCTGGGAGTGTTGTTTATTGGAATTTATTGTACACCTAAATAGGGTCACCGTTGGGTTACCTCGGAAGTGTGTTTACTCTCCAGAGATGGTCCTTTGTGATTCTATTCGACATGTGTATGTTGTACATAATATATCACTGGTTTTCAACCTGTCTACGTATGCTGACTCCAGTATACGTTACAAGCGGGCACTATTAATTACTGGTATTGCCGTGATAGCCTTAGCTTCTGAAGTGGTGTTAAGCACCATATTAATAATAATTAATATCTGGGTGCCTGTTCGACGAATATATATTGTTATTTGGTACCGCTTTTACTGATTCCAGAGCGCTCCCCTCTTTGTTTTTGAAGAAGATTCCTTCAAAAAAGGGGGGGGGGGGGGGGGGGGGGGTGATTTTTTAAATCTCCTCCAGCTTGATAAGTGTGTAACTATGAGTGGAGCTGTTTTGTCTGTAGATTATATCCTGGATACAGCTTGTGTATTATTGTATATGGCGTATGTTTGTGGGGGTTAACCTCTCACTCTCAAATACACCATCCTAATTTTTAGGGCTTAGTCCGGACTAACCTTAAAATTGGGAACTTGTTACATCCAATTAGCATAGTCATTCATGCTGAGAATATGGAATTACCTTGAATTTGGCTTCTTATTTATGATATGTCCTCTCTATTACTGTATAGAGAGACATACATGTAATTCCTTTTAAATTTAATTTCCTTTCAGCTTGGATTGCAGGCTTGGGAACACTGTTGGTCTGCTAATTCTGAAGTTCTAGGCCCTCCACCTTTTACGATTCAGCTAGTCTGGGCCATTGGTCTATAGTATAAAAATATGATAAATTTAAAGTAATTTGTATATTTTTTATACTTACCAATGGCCCAGACGGGTATGGCCCTCCCATGAGTAGGCACTCATACCTCCCCGCTGAGTTATTATGTAGTACTCTCTTCTACAAAGAATGATGTTGGTGCCAATTCCAGTCATTTCCTGATGGCCGTGCATGCGCGGAGAGTAAAAGAATGGAGGACCAGATACTTTTAATTTTCGGTTTTGCAAGCAAATTTTGGGGGGGGGTTCAAAATTTGTGTTTGGCCCTTGATAACTTTGAGTTTGCACCAGCTAGTCTGGGCCATTGGTAAGTATAAAAAATATACAAATTACTTTAAATTTATCATATTTTTATACTGTACCAATGACCCAGACATAGCTGGTGCTAACTCTTAAAATATAGGGCCAAACACAAATTTTGCCCCCCAATCCCCAAAATTTGCATCTAAAACCAAAGAAAACATGTCCTGAAAGGCCCTCCACACTTCACCCCTACTGCGCATGCGCAGTGTCAAGGACGTTCCGAAATTGGCGCCATTAATCATTCTAAGTTTGGCCCTTCATCAGTTAACATCTGACTGATCTTTGTGCTTGTAAATCTCAGTTTAAATGATGCCAGACACATAAATATTAGTGAAATGGTGATTCTAAGGAGGATAGAGAAGGAGGAGAGGAAAAATGTGTGACAGAATATTATCAGGGCTGTAACTTAAAATTTTTTAATGAAATTATGTTAAGTTACCTATTTTCGAGGCAGCAGCCATTTTGTTGTCATTCTGATTATTTAGTTACACTGTTTTTCAGTGTTTTCCTCTCTCCCTGTCCTTTAAGTCCCCCCTTGCTATTCTCCCATGCTTTTGGCATAGTTTTTGTAATTATTATTACTAAATTTTCTTGGGAGTTTTAGCTGAATAACAGAATGAATTCTGTTCTTTTCCCCATGTTTACGTCTTCACCTACGGGTGGTTAGGCGTTGTGTTCTGCATCTACCATCTGATGTTCTGCAGTTTCTTCCCTGGAAGTCTCTGTTTTGCATCAGATAGTGTATTTTTGGTAACTGATTCCGGGCCTGGGTGCCTGGAGTCTTATTTTAGTGTTTTTACATTCATTGTTTACATTTACAACAGCCCTCTGTGTGAGGGGGGGATTTCTGGAAAATAATATCTTGATGTTATTTTAATCATAACTAGATACATTATTATTGTTCGTAAGTGTTGAATAAATTGTTTAAAATATTTTTAAAATTTTTGTCCACACTTAGGCTTGAGATCCATTGGGGCTCAACGTTACTTTTCAGAAACTTGGGCTGTTCTGAAAAAATATTTTTTCAAAATATTTTGATTTCAATTATTTTTTCTATATTAATGGATCATATTATTATTATGTATTTTGATTGCCAGGGGTTAGTGCGAGTACCAGGACTTGTTTTCTTTTTACATTGAAAGGATATTGATCAATTGTAATAAGAGGAAGTCTTCCTCTGACTTTTATAATCATTCTATATGTGGTCAGTGTACTCGCATTAACTCCTGTTCTGTATCGTATGATTTCGATGACAATATGGGAAGCGTATGTCACGGTATGTTATTGGGGAATTGGACACTCCGGTCCTTTCTCCGCAGGGTCACTCTACTTTATCAATTTCTATTTCAGACGATCAAGATTAGGGTGATGTATCTGTGATGTCTTCCAACAGTGTGCCTCCATCGTCACAATTAATGAAGGGCTAGCGGAAAAGTGCTCATGTAAATACGCCAATTGCCTAAGAGGACCCTAGTAGGTTCGACGGCCTTTGACATCCGCTAGCTCGCCCGGTGTAGCGTCCATTCACCGAATGGTTCGGCAGCCGGGTTCGTCCGTTGCAGTCTAGAAGGAATTTTGGGGTGATGCGAGCACTATAAATCAACCAAATGCACACCCAGTGACGGCGGATCGGAGGGAGAACGGAGGAAGCCTTTTGGCCCGGTTCATAGCTCGTTCTGGTCCATCCGGACGGCGAGCGAGAGAGGCCCCTCTCTCGTACAACAACATCTGGCCCCAGATGTTGTGGTACAAAATGTTTCGCATTCGGAGCATACGTCCGTCGCTCGGGACGCTCCGACATATAGTCAGTCCGGAGTAGACTGTCAATAAGGCTTCCTCATTCTCATGGTAGCGCACACGACCGCTCTTGGCTACGTGACCTCGGCTATCCAGTCAGCTTCGCCAGTCAGAGAATCATCGGCAACCAGGTCACACCATCCGGTAGCCAGGGACACGAGGCCTGCAGACTCTGGACGTTCGCATAGGAAGTGTGCGGGAGTCAACGTACACGGAGCTTCCGGCGGCAATGCATCGTAAGACCGCTACTGCACAGGCCTCGGGAACGGACGTGCTTTCCTAAATAGCACAGTTTATCGCAGCATCCCAGCATCAACTGAATCTGTCGCATATTTTTTATCCGACGATGCTGGGTCGGGACGCTCCGCGGAAGCGGGTACGGACGTCCAAAAATTTCATCCGGTCCGACAGGATACTGAAAGGGATTTGGAGGATTTCGAGCTTTCCCTTTCGGAACAACATATGCTGTTGTGTATGTCATCTGACTTGGTCTTCTACAGCTTCTTTCGTCGGACCAGATTGCTGCGATGCCGGATAAGAAACTGATAGCGTCGGTGGACTTAGAAATTTTTGGTTCGGTTCAGGGACATCGTCCCTCAGTTCCGACATAGTCCAATAATGTCACACAAACTTTCGAATTATTGAACGACGCTATATTATTATTATATGCTTGCTATAACCAAGCATTTCTGGTTTCTTGTTCGCAAAGTTACGGAGATGTCTTTCAAAAGTGTGCCTCTGTCGTCATAGTTAATGAAGAGCTAGCGGCAATAAGTGCTCATGGAATATGTCTATCGCCTACGGAGTGACATTCGCTAGCTCACCCGGTGTAGCGTGCATTCATCGAATGGTTCGGCTGCCGGGTTCGTCCGTTGCGGTCTAGGAAGGAGATTTGGGTGATGCGAGCACTTTATTTACTTTAGTACTCACCCAGTGACGGCAGATTGAGGACAGATCGGAGGAAGCCTGTTAGTCCGGTTCCTGGCTTGTCCAGGTCCGTCCGGGCTGTGAGCGAGAGAGGTCCCTCTCTCGTCCAACAACATAGGGGACCGCATGTTGTGGTTCTGATATTTTACATTCGGAGCATATGTCTGTCGTTCGGGACGCTCCGTTATATTGACAGTCCGAGAGACTGTCCATAATGCTTCCTCATCCTCACAGCAGGGCACACGACCGCACATTGGCTACGTGACCTCGATTATCCGATCAGTTTCGTCATTCAGTGATTCCACGGCGAATAGGTCGCGCCATCCGGTAGCCAAGGGACACGAGGCCTATACACTCCGTTCGCTCGCATATTGGTAGTATGCACGGGGTAACGTTCACGGAGCTTCCAGCGGCAATGCATTGTAAGACCGCTTCTCCTCAGGCCTCAGTGACGGACGTGCTATCCGAGTTAGCACAGTTGTTTCGCAGCATCCCAGCAATTGACAGTTTCTTGGTCGAATCAGGAATTATCCGACGGCGCTGGGTTGGTGCGGTCCGCGGTTGCATCAGGTACGGACGACCGAACACTTTATAGGGTCCGACAGGATGGCGAAAGGGATTCGAAAGATTTCGAGTTTTCCCTTTCGTAGTATCGGAAGCTGCCATTCATATCTTCTGGCATTATCTTCCAGTGATTGTTATTTCGGACTACATTGCTGCGATGTTGGATAAGAGACTTATAGCATCATTGGATTCGGAATTTTCGATCGGTTCGGGGACATTGTCCCTGACTTACCGACGCAGTCCAATAATTTCATTACAACATGTGTTTTATTTTTCGACGCGAAATATGCATACAGGCCTGCTACCAAGCATGATAGTTTAGTTTCTTGTCCGCGTTGCTCATTTCTGCCGTTTTATCATTTATACGAATAGTTTATTTTGGCAGTGCAGGGCATACCGAGAGTTCATATGCGTCTAGACGGTGTGGTTAAAGACTGGAAATATTCTTTTTCACCGTCTATGTCTTTTCCAACTTCAATGTTGGAAACGACAATGATGTCTAGTAGACTTAACTTAGACGCTTTATCATACGTGAGGCGTTATCATTACGTCTTCAAGAAAAGATTTACGGGATATTATTCTCAATGTAATTTCTTTTGAGGACAGTAGTTTGTTCACGTATAACTCCACCCTTCAGTGGCTGATTGGAGTTGGTTAGACGTGACGCAGCCCTAGCTACTTCCACGCGCGTGGATAGTAAGGTTAAGAACTCTCTCAGAGTCGCTTCGTTCTCGGAGAAGCTTCTCTTCGACGGCAACTTTCCAGCAATCCATGAATTGCTCGATTTATACGTTCTCTTGTCTATCTAGTGTTACAAGAGATTCAGACTGGGGCAAACATTCGGTGGTTGACTCAGAGAGTGCCACTGCAGTTGCCGGACCCGAGTGTTGCTGTTATGATGGTTGCCAGTCAAACAGATTGGGATATAATACTGATCCCAACGGATTCGAAGTGCCAGGGTCTTTGGGTTCCGCAGTCTCTTAGCTACCAATTATCTTTCGCGGAATAATGTTTTTCAGGCTTGCTTTATGTCATTGCATGAACATTATTCAGAAACGCATGCCCAAATCCTGTCCGTTAATTCGGCAGTAGTGCCGTATCTCCGGAACCAGGGAGGCACTCTTTCGTTTCCGTTATTCAATTTAATGGAAAGAATCCGTCTGTTGGTTATAGTACACCAAGTTCTGTTTTGGTCCGTCATATTCCGGGTCGTCTGATTGTTTTACCGGACTCCCGTTCACTTAGGGGTCATTTGTTGCTGTCAGAATGGACTCTCAACAAACAAGTATTCAATCAGATTTGCTATCTATGGGGGCGCCCAATGATGATTTATTTACGACACAGCTTGCTAATCAATTGCTGACGTATGTGTTGGCTTGTCCGGATCTCTGAGCTAATGTTGTTAACGCTCTATTGATCTATAGGACGGAATGATAGGATACGCGTATCCTCCGGCGCTGTTGTTTCAGCAGGTATTGCTAAGATAAACAACCACAATACATTTCTGTTGATAGCATCTCTATCTTCACAGAGACCATGGGTAATTTCCTCTGTTGTCTACTGTGGGACTTAACGTGAAATCTTCCTCAATGTGAGGATCTTTTTTCACTGGGTAAATCGTGTCATCTTTATCACAACCCGCAAGGTCGCAACCTTCATGTCTTCCATTGTGTGGTCCGTATTGCATTGTAAGCATTGTACTGGACGAGCTTTGGACGTGATTTCTTACTATAGGAGATCCTCTTCTTCGCTATTCTATGCGGCTAAAGTGGAGGCTCTTCCGTTGTTGGTGTAGGGATCATTATGTTCATATTGTTGATCCCTCCATACTACTCATTGCAATTTTTTAGTATACTTGTTTCACAAGATCTACTGTAGCCTGTTATTATTAAGGTTATAGGTTTATGTTACCTCATACCTATGCACTCTAGGATAGTTTACAATTGAGTCTTATGTCTCTTTATCTAAGTCAGTTAGTAACTTTTTAGTCGAGTTGTGACGAAGTCAAACTCGACTTATAGTTTGGTGAATGGCGGGCGGGCGGGCGGGCGGGCGGATGGGCGGGCGGGCGGGCAGGCGGGCGGGTGGGCGGGCGGGCGGGCGTAAACAATTGGTTTCCGGATGATAACTTGATAGTGGTTCAACTCACATTCATTAAACTTCATACATAGGTTGGTCTTGGTGGGAGGAAGAACCCTATTGATTTTGGACATGCTACGTCGAAGGTCAAGGTCACAGTGACCTTGAACATAGTAAATCTTAAACAATTGGTTTCCGGATGATAACTTGATAATGGTTCAACTCACATTCATGAAACTTCATAGGTAGATTGGCCTTGGTGAGGGGAAGAACCCTATTGATTTTGGACTCGCTACGTCAAAGGTCAAGGTCACAGTGACCTTTAACATAGTATATCGCAACAATTGGTTTCCGGATGATAACTTGATAGTGGTTCAACCTAGAGTCATGAAACTTCATAGGTGTGTTGGCCTTGGTGCGAGGAAGAACCCTATTGATCTTGGACTCACCAGGTCAAAGGTCAAGGTCACAGTGACCTTGAACATAGTATATCGCAACAATTGGTTTCCGGATGAGAACTTGATAGTGGTTCAACCTAGAGTCATGAAACTTTATAGGTGTGTTGGCCTTGGTGCGAGGAAGAACCCTATTGATCTTGGACTCACCAGGTCAAAGGTCAAGGTCACAGTGACCTTGAACATAGTATATCGCAACAATTGGTTTCCGGATGATAACTTGACAGTGGTTCAACCTAGAGTCATGAAACTTCATAGGTATGTTGGCCTTGGTGCGAGGAAGAACCCTATTGATCTTGGACTCACCAGGTCAAAGGTCAAGGTCACAGTGACCTTGAACATAGTATATCGCAACAATTGGTTTCCGGATGATAACTTGATAGTGGTTCAACCTAGAGCCATGAAACTTTACAGGCGTGTTGGCCTTGGTGCGAGGAAGAACCCTATTGATGTTGGACTCACCAGGTCAAAGGTCAAGGTCACAGTGACCTTGAACATAGCATATCGCAACAATTGGTTTCCGGATGAGAACTTGATAGTGGTTCAACCTAGAGTCATGAAACTTCATAGGTGTGTTGGCCTTGGTGCGAGGAAGAACCCTATTGACCTTGGACTCGCCAGATCAAAGGTCAAGGTCACAACTCGACATTGGATCTGTGATCCTGAGCGGCATTTTTGATAAATAGACTTAGAATCTTTAGATTAAATTCCTATATGGAATTTAACTTCGGTTCTTATTTAGCTAAGTAATCATTTGAGCCTCTGGAAACAGTAGTTTTCAAATTCTGACCTTTTAGACAGTAATTCTGTTGGTTTCTCTTTTACTGAAGAGTCAGTGAGTTTCATGCACTATCGTTGGATGATTTTCACTTTCGTAGTTTCGGAATCACTACTTCCTTTACTATTTAGGTTGGATTTTTGCATGAGAGTTAGGCTCCTAATATCCGGAACCTATTGTTATTAAGGTCCTTCCGTCTTCGTACGGGCATAGGCCTTTACTCTTTCCGGTTAGAGTTTATGTATTTATAAACAGATATCTGTTTATTACTACGAGCGTAAGCTTCTTCTGTCTTTGATGCCTAGTAGAAGGACGTTACGCTCCATTCTATTGTTAATGGATTCTATTAACTATCGGTACTGCTTATGGTATATCATTGACTCAGCAGTTGTGCTTAAGATTTTGGCTCATGAAGTAAGAGTTCTTCTACATCTTGAGCTTACATTCATAGTGTCGCTATTATAGATTTTTGAAGGCTGCTCATTGCGCTCAGCCATCCATATTCATTAATTTTTATCTCAGAAATATCGAGTCCATTTCTGGAGGCCTCTATTGTTAGGTCTATTATCTACTGCTCAGAATGTCATTCACTTAACAGTTGCTACTATAGCTAGGTAGGCTGTCTGTTTCGGCAGTGTCTCCATTCGGCTGCCCTCTTCGCTCTGGGCTATTTGACCCAGGGCAAGAAAAAAGGGGGGGGGGGGGGGGAGGGTGTTCCCTTGGGTCACCTGTTTTACTATGAAAACAAGGGGATACCTCCTACGGAGTTAGTAATTCTGAGCTGTTATTGGGATGGTTGTTTAGTGAGAAGTTTATGTTTTAAAAATTCATTCAAGTCTTAGTTTTTAAAGTATAGCTTTTGAATATTGCATATGTCAACGGACATGATTATGCAATCCTCAGACACTTTTAAGGAGTATAAGAGTCTCTATTCTCTAGACTTACTTTATTTATTGGCTTACTTTAAAAATTATTAGTATAAGGATTATATTGGATATTAATAGAGTACATGGATGTATGAAGCTCAATTTTGGAAGGTGTTGTATCTTTCTAATTTATCATAAATAAGAAAGATACATGTAAGGCCTATTACTTCTTTTTCCCTACAGGGGATGACTCTATTTTATATTATTGAGCGTATTCCATTTTGCTCTATGTCCTTGGCCCTCCAGCCTTTTTACTATTCAGCTATGTCTGGGTCATTGGTACACTATAAAAATGTTAAAAAATTTATAGTAATTTCTATATTTTTTATACTTACCAATGACCCAGACGGGGATGGCCCTCCCAGGAGTTGGGAACTCTTGCCTCCCCGCTGAGTACATAGCGCTTACCAGGCACTGGTTATTAGAATGATTAATGGCACCAATTACGGAACGTCCTTGACACTGCGCATGCGCAGTAGAGGTGAAGTGTGGAGGGCCTTTCAGGACATGTTTTCTTTGGTTTTAGATGCAAATTTTGGGGATTGGGGGGCAAAATTTGTGTTTGGCCCTATATTTTAAGAGTTAGCACCAGCTATGTCTGGGTCATTGGTAAGTATAAAAAATATAGAAATTACTATAAATTTTTTAACTTTTCAGATTCAGTTTCGGATTCAGGGAAAAACCTTGATATCAGCTTGGTTTTGTGTTTAAGAACATGTAGTAAATAGCACTTCAGGCTCATTAATTTGGAAAAAATCCTCTATAGTTTGTACGACATAACTCACAACAAAAGCCCTGTCCTTATTGGGTTGAACCTAACTTCCCTTTGGGTTCTATAGGATCAGTTGCTAAGCCTGAAAAAAAAACAGGTGACAAACAAGCCTGAAAATAAGCAGACTGTCATCTGCAAATTGAGGTCCCCAGAGGGTGAATTTGGTGATGCTACCCTGCACAGCAGGGTAGCATCACTAAATTTACCCTCTGTGAACCTCAATCTGAATCAAGGTCTCAAACCTAAACAGAAAGATGTACCCAGAGGATAAACTGGCCCACAGTATGGGATAGCATCAGCAAATTCACTGTCTGGGGACCTCATTCTGCAAATGACAGATTGTGTATATTCAGGCTTGGTGACAAATGAATACGATTCATAAGGGAGAAAATGTAACGATGAGACTATGACCTAATTGCCCCTTTGCCAGATAGACTAAGTGACAAGAGTTCATAGTGGGGAACTACATGTAGTTCATTTCCCTCTCAGTAAGGTAGTTTGATCAGTTTATGCACAAACACAGTAAAACTAGGGTTGTCATGATTAATCACTTAATTGATTGTCGATCGGTCATGCCGAAATTGATTAGTATTTTTCGTTGTCGAAGAATTGGTAAATTTTACCCCGTTTTAGACGTTTAATAATGAAAAAGAAATTTGATGAAAAAACTCTTGTTTCTAAAGGTAAAAGGTCAAGAACGTCGACGTTAAACCTCAAGTTCGCAACTGATGACTGGTCTTGATTATTACAATGACAGTTCAAAAGTTCTGAACATCAAAGCTTTGAATGTGCCTAAAAGAGGATCATCTTCGTTGTTTACTTGAGGTAGGTCAACAGACTTGAACTTCACTTTTAACGACTTCAAAAAGAGGGAGAGGGGAGTCATCTAGGTATGAATAATCGATTATTATCGATTATTTGCAATGATTAATCGATTCCTAAATTAAAAAATCATGACAGCCCTAAGTAAAACTGTTCTGCAGATTTTTGCTGGGTCTTGTGGTTTGGTTTTCTGTTTTGCCAAAAATGCAGAACTGAACCAGAAAACTAAAAACCACCCAGATCTACTCCCTACAAACATAAATGTCTGGTTAATAAATAGCATAAAATGTGTCTTTTGATTTTGATTTTAGCAATACCAAGAAGCAATTAAGGCTCATGGTGCTGGAAAACCTGTGGATTTTGAGGATTTACCAACCCCTCCTGGATTTGGGCCTATTCCTACTGGGCCTCCACAGTCATCACAGGCACGTCAAGGACCTCAGCCTCAGTCAAGGCCCACTGCAGGAAAAGGAACGGCATCACCAGCTGACTCAAATTTAAAACCACAGCCTCCAAGACGGTCAACTTCCCCAGGACACAGTCAGGCCACACCCCCACGACAACAGTTGTCAGATGCAGACATAGCAAGAGCTGCCTGTATGTATCAGAAGTTCTTTATTACTTCCGTTTAACAAATTTATTTTAAAGGAGTATTGGACAACCTCATGAATTAAGCCCTAATCAAAAAACATATTGCTTGTCATAATTCTAATTTATTATTCTGAACAACTTAAATGGTAGAGTGTTGAATTATTTTTTGTTGTCAAAATTGGTTAACATGTCTTAACCTTGTTACAATTTATGGGAGAGTGCCAGCTTCAAGGAGCTTTCTTGGCATTGGATCAACTGTATCAAGCACAGCTGTAGGAGAACAGATGGGATGTGACATCCCTCTTGTTTTATCTTGTTTAACAGAGCTTATGAAGCTCTGACAAACAAGATATAATAGATTAAATGTATATTGCTTGTACTGAGTCCAATAAGTCTCTTAACCCATAAAGGCCTAATTCCTACTTTGATGACTTTTCAATGCAAAGGAACAGGAGTCCCAATATGCATTGTTTGGGTAAACTTAAAACTTGTTTTCTAAGTACCTTGTCAGTTGGTTCTGAGCAAGTCTTGGCTGCCTCTGTAGGCAGCCAAGACGTGACTAGAAACAACTGCAAAGCCACAGGTAGACTTTCAAAGTATAGCAGAATTGTATAAAAATCTTCAGCCCAGTAAGGGTTAACAAAGTGAATATTTCCTGACATATTACAAGATTTTTTATTAAATTAACAAGTGTTTAATTTATGTGCAGTTAACTGGTTATACAACTTACATTAATGCCTCTCCTTGGCCCAATGGCGCATGTATGTGGGATGACCTCTGTAGCAGCAACTACATGGTATTGCTCTTCTTGAATACCTCGAAAGGGGTCTTAAGCCTGCACAGAGTGAGGCTTTCTTTGCACAGAGTACAGCCATTTTACGTCACCACCCTATAGGATGGTATGCCATGACTGCATCAACCCTACAGTTGATACTGGCAGAGAGTGTTCAGATGCGCCAAGAACTTTCCCAACTGGGGATCGATCCCAGGTTCTCTGGCATGAGAGACCAGCGCACTTATCCATTCAGCCACCACTCTCAATGTATAGTGGGAAATAAATCACTTTTACTGTCAAAATTTTATTTCCACAGCATTGAAGAGAAGTCCTAGTTCTAGACAAGAGCAGACACTTCAGTTTCTTCAGGAGAGGATGCATGAGTATAAAGTTGCAGCTTTGGAAGCAAAAAAGAAGAATGATTTGGAATTAGCGAAGAAGTATCTGCGACTGGCAAAGGTAATTTTGAAGATTCTGCTACGTTACTACACATACTTCAAATAGTGCTGAAACGATTAGCCGACTAATCGATGTCGACGCGATTATTAAATTAGTCGATCCCTAAATCTGCTAGTCGATTAGTCGGAACATCTGCCCCAACCATACACCATCCCCTTAAATTCACCCAACATTGTTGCGAACGTCACAAGTAAACTCCCGAAATCAAAAAACAACCCACGGAAATAACGCGTTTGATGTTTCCGACTGCATGAATAACAACCCTAGTTGGCCAACTGACCAGAGATTGAATAAGACCAGGGGTGCATGAAGTAAACAGGGAAAAATATATGGGTGAGCTTATTCTCGAGGGAGCAGCCTGCAGGAAAATTAGGACCCAAAGTTGACATTAAATTAGGCCACCTACGGACATCAATTTGTTCACCAGGTACTGGTAAGTCTTACAGAAACATCAAAGAGAAATTATGGAAGAACACGTACCAGTTCGTATTTGGAACAATTTGTTATCACTAAAGAACCAATTACAAAATCCATGTGCTTTTTATTTTCATTTTGTAAATACATGCAGACAAATTCCTGGAAATCTGCGAGTTTCCGGGAAATTGAAAGTGAAACTAGCTTTTCCTCGAACTGCAACTGAGTTGAGAGGAAACCCAATCAGGTCAGGTGATGATTTTCAAAGCAGACAATATGGAAATTAGTAGGCGTGTTCGATGTATGCATAATTATGGACAGATAAGAGGTTAAGTCATAATACGAGAAGTTGTGTGGGAGTGTTCGGTGTACAATTGTTGACAGGCTGATGACTGCTGTGGGCGTTAACTGTGCTTAATTTTCGACAGGGGATGTACATCACGCATGCGTAAAGAGCACTTCCTTTTGTTAACATTCAATGGGATGGAACGAATAATATAAAAAAACCTGAATAATGATTTATTTTATTAAAATATCAGTGACTATAATGAGAAAAAATGATTTTCAACAGAAGCTACCAACATTAATTCTCTCTCGAAACTGAAAGAGGTTTTGAGGACTTTGAAAGCTTCACTTGTCATTGTTTCATTGCAAGTATTACTGTTAGTTTTAACCAGGAAAGAACGGCGGTACATGTGTTTGATAACAATAGCATGGGGGCTTCGACTAGTCGATTAGTAATCGATTACTGCTGGCGACTAGTCGATTCCTGAAAATCACTAATCGTTTCAACACTAACTTCAAACACAATCAAACACTGCTAATTTAGCTGTCCTAGTAGCCATTTACTTGATCAATTTTGTACCAAAGAAATTGCTTATGATCCCCATTCGAGTTGACTGTTTTGAGTTCATTGTGGCAGGGAGGGAGGGGGAGGCATATGGCTTTGGAAATCTTTTTATTATTGTGGAGAAGATAGGAAAAATAATGTATTTGCTGGTCAGTTAAGGGTTAACTCATTCAAGACATATTGGCATGCAGCATTCCTCCATTCAGATCATATTATTGAGAGTTATTTGTTGCTGCTTGATGGCACACCCTTGGTACTCTGACTTCAGCAACTTGTGAAACTGTTCGATAAAATATTAAAAACAAAAAAGTTACTAAAAGTGTAATTTACCATTTACCATATAAAAGATGATGCACAAATATTTTCTTGAATAACTAAATTTTTATACTGTACCAATGACCCAGACATAGCTGGTGCTAATTCTCAAAAATCTAGGGCCAAACACAAATTTTGCCCCCCAGTCCCCCAAATTTGCATCAAAAACCGAAAATAACATGTCCTAAATGGTCCTCCATACTTTTCCTCCTCTGCGCATGCGCAGTGTCAAGGAGGTCTCGAAATTGGCGCCAATTATCATTCTTTGTTTGGCCCTTCATCAGTTCACATCTGACTGATATTTGTGCTTGTAAATCTCAGTTTAAATGATGACAGACACATAAATATTAGAGAAATGGTGGATCTAAAGAGGAAAGGAAATAGAAGGAGGAGAGGAAAAATTAGTGGTAGGAAATAATCAGGGCTGTAACTTAAATTTTAATTTCAAGGCATGGGCCTGTTGTTGTCATTCTTGCTATAAAGTTACACTGCTTGATCAGTGTTTCCTCTCTCCCTTTCCTTTAGTCCCCCCTTGCTATTCTCCCATGCTTTGGGCATATTTTCTGTAATATTATTACTAAAATTTCTTGGGAGTTTTGGCTTGGTAACAGAATGAATTCTGTTTTTTCCCCATGTTTACGTCCTCACCCATGGGTGTTTAGGCGTTGTGTTCTGCATCTACCATCTGATGTTCTGCAGTTTCTTCCCTGGAAGTCTCTGTTTTGCATCAGATAGTGTTTTAATTGGTAACTGATTTTGGGCCATGTTTATCAGTGCCTGGAGTCATGTTTCTGGTTTTTATACACTTCTTGTTTACATTGACAACAGTTTCTGTTGAGAGTGATTTCTTGTCTTTGTATTAGTTTAATCATAACAAGATACATTATTATTATACGTAGGTGTTGCATTAATTTTTTTGAAATATTTAAAAAAAATTTTGTCCACACTTAGGCTTTTTTGGGATCCATTGGGGCTCAACGTTACTTTCAGAAACTTGGGTTTTTCTCAAAAAATATTTTTTCAAAATTTTTTTTTTTTTTGATTTCATTTATTTTTTCTATATGTTAATGGATCATGTTATTATGTATCTTTGTTTTCAGGGGTTGGTGCGAGTACTAGGACTGTTTGTGTTCTTTTCACAATGAAAGGGTATTGTTCAAATTGTAATAAGAGGAAATCTCCCTCTGACTTTCATAATCATTGTATTAATTGTAGTCAGAGTACTCGCACTAACTCCTGCTCAGTGTGTGTCAATTGGAATGACAAACATTGGAAACGTGTGTCACGGTATGTTGTTAGCGGGGATAGGTCCATGCCGGTCCTTTCTCCACAGGGTCACTCTAGTTTTTCAATCTCTTTTTCAGAGGAACAAGAACAGGGTGATGTTTCCGTGATGTCTTCCAAAAGTGTGCCTCCGTTGTCACAGTTAAATGAAGAGCTAGTGGCAAAAGTGCTCATGGAAATGCGTCAATTGCCTAAGAGGTCCCTAGTAGGATCGACGGCATTGGCATCCGCTAGCTCGCCCGGTGTAGCGACCATTCATCGAATGGCTCGGCAGCCGGGTTCGTCCGTTGCGGTCCAGGAAGGGGATTTGGGTGATGCGAGCACTATAATAACACAAAGTGCATACCCAGTGACGACGGATCAGAGGATGTAATGGAGGAAGCCTATTAGTCCGGTTCCTAGCTCGTCCAGGTCCATCCGGGCTGCGAGCGAGAGAGGTCCCTCTCTCGTACAACAACATCTGGGACCACAGATGTTGTGGTACAAAACGTTTTGCATTCGGACCATACGTCCGCCACTCGCGACACTCCGTTATATAAACAGTCCGGAGAGACTGTCAATAGGGCTTCCTCATGCTCACGGCAGCGCACACGACCGCACCTTGGCTACATGACCACGGATAACCAGCCAGCTTCGCCGATCAGGGATTCCACGGTGACCAGGTCACGTCATCCGGTAGCCAGGGACATGAGGCCTGTAGACTCCGGACGTTCGCATAAAAGAAATATGCAGGAGTCAATGTCCAGGGAGCTTCCAGCGGCAAAGAAACGTAAGACCGCTGCTCCACAGGCCTCAGTGACGGACGTGCTATCACAAATAGCACAACTTATCGCAGCATCCCAGCAGACGACAGAATCTCTGTCGGATCAGGAATTATCTGACGACGCTGGGTCGGTATGCTCCGCTGAAGCATCAGGTACGGACGACCGAGAACTTCAAATGGTCTGACAGGATGGTGAAAGGGATTCAGAGGATCTGGAGTTTTCCCTTTCGGAACAACATAAAGCTGCCGTAGATTTTATCCGGCATTATCTTCCAGAGGTTGTTCCGTCGGACCAGAATGCTGCGATGCCGGATAAGAGACTGATAGCGTCACTGGACACAGAATTTTTTGATCGGTTTAGGAACATCGTCCCTGAGTTTCCGACACAGCCCAATAATGTCACAAGAACATTTGAACTATTGAATGACGCTATATATAAGCTTGCTACCAAAACAAGCAAGTATGGTTTCTTGTCCGCAAATGCTCTACATCTGCCTTTCATCAATTCAAGGAATAAATTTGAAACGGCAGGACAGGGCATACCGAGAGTTCCTCTGTGTTTAGACGACCAGGCTGAAGACCTAGAATTGTCTAATCCGTCGTCTATGTCAATTCCAACCACGACGTTGGAAACGACAATAATGTCTAATAGAGTTAACTTAGACGCTTTATCATACGCAGATCACCTTACTAAAGCGTTATCATTACGTCTTGAAGGGAAAGAATTCCAGGATATACAATCCTCCTTAAGAGTTCTTTCGAGGGCCATAGCTTATTCCACGTATAACTCCGCCCTTTCAGTGGCAAACCTAGAGTTGGTTAGACGTGATGCGGCCCTAGCTACATCCACGCGCGTGGATAGTAAGGTGAAAAACTCTCTCAGAGTCGCTCCGGTCTCCGGAGAGCTTCTCTTCGACGGCAAGCTTTCAGCAATCTATGATCAGATAACTAAGAAAGCTTCGGATTCTCTGCTGTTCAAATCCGCTTCTAAAAAGTCGGATACAGCAGAAAAGAGTAAGACAGGCACTTCTGGGACAAGTACGCCCAAGAGAAGTTCCTATAGAGGTTCCTATGCGTCCTCTAGGTCTTATTCTAGAGACCGTCAAGGCAGCGACTCATGTTGGGGACGTTATACTGGCCGAGATAACCGGTCAGACGTCCCTAGGTCGACGGGGCGAGGTGCGGGTCGTGGAGGACGTAGTTTCTCCTTCCGCAAGCCTCGCAGGTCCAGGAGGTGATGGTATGAACCTCTATCGTGTTCCGGTAGGCGGAAGATTGTCGAATTTTGTAAACAATTGAGCGTCAATTACGGACGACCCCTGGGTTTGAGGGGTAATTTCGGAAGGACTAAGAATATCCTTCAAACGAAAGCCTCCATTAACTCGAAGTCCAAAATGGACTCAGCTTCCGTCAAATCCGCAGAAAAGAGACGCTCTTCTATCAGAAGTACAGTCTCTTCTGGAGAAGAACGCGGTAGAGGTCAGAGAAGACCAGGAATCACCGGGTTTCTACAGCCATCTGTTTCTGGTTCCGAAACCAGACGGCTCATTCTGTCCAGTCATAGATCTGAGCTGGATAAACAAGCTGATCGTCGCTCCGAAGTTCTATATGGAGACAATTCGATCCGTCAGAGCGAGAATCCGGGTGAACGACAATGCTACAAGCATAGATCTCAAGGATGCGTACTTTCACGTCATGGTACATCCGACATTCAGAAAGTATCTACGCTTCGCAGTCCTAGGAGTTGTATATCAGTTCCGAGCGATGTGCTTCGGTTTGAACCTAGCGCCCTGGGCTTTCACTCGAATAATGAACATTTCCGAGCTCATTCGTCTGCGATAATGTCGGCCTACCTGGACGACATTCTTCAGAGGTACGGCAACGAGTTAACGCATCAGAACAATGTGCAGAATCTGCTTTTATTACTCCGACGTCTCGGTTTTATAATAAACGAGGAGAAGTCGGATCTGGTGCCGTCCAAGTCATTCACCCACTTGGGAATGAGCTTCGAGACACACAACAATCTCGTTCGTCTGCCGTTAACCAGAGCGAAATTAATCAGTTGTTACGCTCGCTATTGTCTTCACTCAGACAAAGTCACAGCGAGAGAATTCATGAGACTGATAGGTCTGTGCAGAGCCACTGCAGATCTCATTCCGATGGGGCGGTTACGCACTCGTCCTCTCCAAATTTTCTTGACTCAGAATTGGAGAGTAAAGATTCATTTGCTCGATATAGACGTTCTCTTGTCAAATCAAGTGAAACAAGAGATTCAGACTTGGGCAAACATTCAGTGGTTAACTCAGGGAGTTCCACTGCAGTGGCCGGATCCGAGTTTTACTATTATGACGGATGCCAGTCAAACAGGTTGGGGTGCAACATTGATCCCAACGGATTCGAAGTGCCAGGGTCTTTGGGATCCGCAGTTTCTAGGCAAGCACATAAACATCAAAGAAATGATGTCAATTTGGCTTGCGCTATGTCATTGGATGAACATTATTCAGAAAGCACATGTCCAAATCCTGTCTGACAATACGACAGTAGTAGCGTATATTCGGAACCAGGGAGGAACTCATTCCATTCTGTTATTCAATTTAACGGAAAGAATCCTTCTGTTTGTACTAGAACACCAAGTTCTACTTTCGGTCCGTCATATTCCGGATCGTCTGAATGTATTAGCAGACTCCCTTTCACGGAAGGGTCGCTTGTTGCCATAAGAATGGACTCTCAACAAACAGGTATTCAATCAGATTCGCTACCAATGGGAGCGGCCAATGATAGACTTATTTGCGACACAGCTCAACAATCAGTTGCAGACGTATGTGTCACCATGTCCGGATCCTCGAGCATATGCAGTAGACGCTCTATCGATCTTGTGGGACGGAATGATAGGATATGCGTATCCTCCAGCGCCGTTGATTCAGCAGATATTGCTAAAGATAAAACAATCTCAATGCAAAATTCTGTTGGTAGCATATCTGTCTCCACAGAGACCGTGGATAAATCTACTCGGGTGTCTGCTGTGGGACATACCGCTGAAGCTTCCTCCACGAGAGGATCTTCTTTCGCAAGGGAAATCGCGTCAACTACATCACAACCCGCAAGGCCTCAACCTTCACGTATTTCTGTTGTGCGGTCCTTCTTGCATGGCAAACATTTTACAGGACGAGCAGTGGATGCAATTTCTAACTGTAGGAGGACCTCCTCTTCGCTAAACTATGCGGCTAAGTGGAAGGTCTTTTGTCGTTGGTGTAGGGATCATTCTGTTGATATTTTTTATCCCTCCATTCCAGACATTGCAAACTTTCTAGTATACTTGTTTGATGAGATCAAACTGCAGCCTGTTACTATCATAGGTTATAGGTCTATGTTATCTGATACCTATGCACACCATGATAGTTTACAAATTGGATCTAATGTCTCTTTATCTAAATTAGTTAGAAACTTCTCGAAAAATAGACCTAGAACCCTTAGATTAATTCCTAAATGGAATTTAGCTTGGCTTCTTCCTAAACTAAAAGAAAAGCCATTTGAGCCTCTTGAGACAGTGGACTTCAAATTCTTATCTTATAAGACAGCATTTCTCTTAGCTTTCTCTTCTGCTAGAAGAGTCAGTGAGCTTCATGCACTATCTGTGGACGATTCTCACTATCGTAGTGTCGGGAACACTATTACCTTTACTACTAATGTTGGATTTTTGGCTAAGAATCAGGCTCCTAATAAATATCCGGAACCTATTGTTATTAAGACCCTTCCATCTTCAGATGGGCATAGGCCTTTACTCTGTCCGGCTAGAGCTTTACGTATTTATAAACGAAGATCTCAGTTTATCAGAAAGGGACGAAAACGCTTCTTTCTGTCTCTGATGCCTAATAGAAAGGACATTATGGTCCATTCTGTTGCTAGATGGATTCAATTAACTATCCATACTGCTTATGATAATCTATCTTCAACTCAGCAGTCTGTGCTTAAGATTTCGGCTCATGAAGTAAGAGCTCTTTCTACATCTTGGGCTTACACAAATAGTGTTGCTATTACAGATTTAATGAAGGCTGCATATTGGTCTCAGCCATCCACATTCACAAATTTTTATCTCAGAAATATTGAGTCCATTTCTGGAGACCTGCATTGTTTAGGTCCGTTATCTGTTGCTCAGAATGTCGTCCACTAAACAGTTGCAACTATAGTTATCCAGGCTTTCTATTCCGGCAGTGACTCTGTCCTGCTGTCCTCTTCGCTCTGGGCTATTTGACCCAGGGCAAGGGGAAATGTGGTGGGCGGGGGGGGAGGAGGGTGTTCCCTTAGGTCACCTGCTTTATAATGAAAAGCAAGGGGATACCTCCTCCGGAGTCAGTAATTCTGAGTCGGTACCGGGATGGTTTCAAAGTGTAAAGCTAATGTTTAAATTCATTCAAGTCATATTTTTTTTAAAGTGTAGCTCGGTGTGAAGCATTTGTATATGTCACGTGTCAAACGGGAGTTAATATTCAATCCTCGGACACTTTTAATGATTATAAAGAGTCTCAATTCTCTGGACTTACTTTATTTATTGGCTTACTTCAAAAATAATTAGTATAAAGGGTTATACTGGATGTTAATAGAGAACATGGATGTTATTATGCTCAATTATGAAAGGTGTTGTGTATTTCTAATTTGTCATAAATAAGAAAGATACATGTAAAACCTAATCCTTCTTTACTCCTCGAGGGGATAACTCTATTATATATCGTTGAGCTTATTGGATTTTCCCTTTGTCCTAGGCCCTCCAGCCTTTTTTCTATTCAGCTATGTCTGGGTCATTGGTACAGTATAAAAATGTTAAAAAATTTATAGTAATTTATATATTTTTTATGCTTACCAATGACCCAGACGGGATGGCCCTCCCAGGAGTTGGGAACTCGTTCCTCCCCGCTGAGTACATAGCACTGACCAGGCACTACTTGTAAGAATGATAATTGGCGCCAATTTCGAGACCTCCTTGACACTGCGCATGCGCAGTGGAGGAAAAGTATGGAGGACCATTTAGGACATGTTATTTTCGGTTTTTGATGCAAATTTTGGGGATTGGGGTCAAAATTTGTGTTTGGCCCTAGATTTTTGAGAATTAGCACCAGCTATGTCTGGGTCATTGGTAAGTATGAAAAATATATAAATTACTATAAATTTTTTAACTTTTTAATCTTTTTGCCAAAAATATAGCTTATGACCACTCAATGGAACGAGCTAGACAATCTCCTTCCAGTGAGGTGTCATAAGCTACTTTTTGGAAGCAAAAATGGAAAAAATAATAAAATTTAATTGGTAATTTGACACTGGCTGTGTATGACCGGTACAGTGGGTAAAGGGTTGAAATTTTGGTAAACGAGAAAGAGTATTCCATTGAGATGAAAGACAAGAATGATATCCATTCCAAAAAGTTTCTCAGTGGCGTCTTTAATGTGTTTATCCTAAATAAACTATAGAATTTTAATTATGAAGAAATTGTTCATGCAATTGTAAATCTAATAATGATCACAAGCAATTTCATTAAAACGTGAAATGTTTTGTGAAATTTTCTTTTGACCAATAAAATTTATCAAGTCTTTAAATTTTAATCTGCCCTATGTTTACACTGAACTGATAATCTCTTATTTTACTCTCTGATTTCCTATATTTTCAGGGATTTGGTCCAATGATTCAAGCAGCACAAGGTGGACTTCCAGTCAATCTCTCTCAGGTGAATTTTAAAGATAACTGCATATAGTTTAACAATGATTAATTAATTAAAGTAACTTCTATCCGAATGATTACCAGCCCGTAAAATATCTCTGTTTATCACATATTCACGGTGTATTTTAAATTTTCACTGTTATCGTTAGTTTCATATCATTTGATTAAGTTGTTTTGTCTGTACTAGAAATTTGCAGTAAACAAAGGTGAGTTAACATCTTCATTTCTGTATTCACAGGTACCACCATCACCATCTGCAGATACTGAATCTGCATTTGTTGTGGTCTCAGCTGAAGATTGTGTGCCAGAAGGGGATAGAACTGATGTTTATAGGAAACTAGAGCAGGACCTAATTTCTCAAATCAGGGTATGTTCATAATTTTAGGTGCTCCTCTTTTCATCCATTTACTCTTTTACCTAAGACCTATAAAATTTTTTTTTTTGGTTTCTCTTGCAATTTTGCTTTACTTTATGATGAGGGAGGGAGGGAGAGAGGCTTCTTTCTTTTTATTTGTTAACCCATTGAGTGCTAGAAGCCACTATCCGGACTACCGAAAAGTGCTGAAAGCCACTTTAGTGGCGTTACACTGTATTAATTACCTCGTTTACTCAGCAGTTGAAACACCAAAAATGTTTAAACAAAATTGCTTTGTTACAATTTATTGGAGAGTGCCAAGAGGCACTCTCCAATAAATAGTTACAAAACAATTACTTATGAAACAAATCTTGTTGAACTAGGGGGCCTTTTGCTTGTAGCATGGTACCCTTGAAAAAAATACTCTCGTTTCAAATCGCCTTTGAAAAATAATTTAGCACTCTGCTAGATAATGTACAACAGTCCTGTAACTAGTTGGAATTAGAAATCTTATGAATTGCATTATTATGTGCAAAAAAAAACAGTGTTTTCAATAGTGGAAATTTCTCATAATGCAGTTTCAACCCAGAAAAAATTGCTGGAGAAACAACAATTTTTTTTTTAATAGCCTAATTCACAAAATCTTTTTGCAAGTGTTGCTCTCCATCTTTTGTAATTCATAATGCATCAGTGAATGCATGATGTTTGGTAACATTCACAAAACTTCTCTCTTGCTTTCTGTTCATGGATTGTTCCACCTGATATTGAGCTTCTGAAAGCTCTTTGGAAAGCTTTCTGAAAATCTTCTACAGGACTTTGTGCTAAATGTGAAAAAAAATAACATGCATATTTCACAGTTTTTCTCTGACAGTTTTTTCCTATACACACGTTACAGCATGAAAAACTTAAACTATATGTATCATATGCAGTAATCTATCCTTCCTAAAGTCTAGTTACTAGTTTATCTGTCTGTCCTTAATCTCAGATTGTCAAATTGAGTATTTTGAAAAATGTATGAGATGTGACATAATTTTTTTTTATCCTTAACCATTTACCCACTGAAAGCCAAAATTGAAAAAAAGGACTGTCAATTTTTAGCTTAACTTGACAAAGTGAAGATAAGCTGTTGCCATCATGTAAGCGGAAGTCTGTAAGTCTGTGAGTCTGATTCTGTTCACATTTTCTGTAGCACAGGCTACACCCTGTAGTTCTTGTCCAATCATCACAAAATTTCATGTGCATGTTCGAAGTCATGTCCAGATCAGAACATCCCATTTTGGTCATGATTGGTCTACTGTGACGTGAAACCCGAAAACTTTTAGCACGGTCTACAGGTTGCATTTATGAAGGGATTTCATCGTAAATTGGTAGGATGACTATGTATAATGTCTAGATGATGGTCATAATCGGTCAGCAGTTACCTCGGCTTGGGCACATGACCTGGATTCCTTTAGCACTGTCTAGGAGTATTTTTTATGAAGAGATTTCATTGTAACTTGGTAGGATGACTCGGTATGATATCTAAATGCAACTGTTATATTTTAGTCGTGATCGGTCAACCATGACTGCTGGACAGGTATGTGACCTAGATTCCTTTAGCAAAGTCTTTGAGTCATACTTATGAAGGGATTTCATTGTAACTTGGTAGAATGACTTGTTTTGGAATGATTTTACTGTAACTAGGTAACTTTGGTTGGCATACATTAACTGTGAGGGCCACATAAACCCAAGCCTCAATTCTTTAGTACAGTGTACACCTCAAATTATTCTTTCTGAAAACATGGCATGTAGGGTACAGAACTTAACATATTCTCAGTTATCACAATTCTTGTCTTATTTCATAATCCTTTCATAAACATTGAACATTATCCTTTTCATCTAACACTACACACTGTCAAGTTAACCTGCAGTGTCACTGACACTTTCATTTGTGAATAGCAAGCAAGATATGGCTGTTAACATTACACCTTTCTGCAATCCCAGTGACAACTGATTTGAGTTTTAGTTTTTATGTGTACCCATACTATGTATGGTACACAAAATGCCCACATCCGGGGTGGCCATCCGTCGTTCGTCCATCCTTTGACCGTCCATCTGTCTGTCTGTCCGTCCGGCCTCCGTATCCATTTCTTTGGCATTCAATAACTTGAAAAATATTGCTTGGATTGTCAAGTTACTTTATATTTGTGTTCAGGTTACTGATGTGCCAAGCTGTATAGTTTTTGGTGTAAATCTGATAATTTGATCCTGTGATATTAACTCTTTATCCTTCAAATTGAGAATTCTTCCAATCCCTTTGGCATGAGATAACTCAAAAAATATCAATCCAATTGTCATGTTACTTTATATATATCTTCAGGTCACTGATGTTCCGAGCTGTATAGTTTTTGGAGTAAATCTGTTATTTTGATCCTGAGATATTAACCCTTTATCCTTCAAATTGAAAATTTCTCCAATCCCTTTGGCATTCGATAACTTGAAAAATATTGCTTGGATTGTCAGGTTACTTTATATTTGTGTTCAGGTTACCGATGTGCCGAGCTGTATAGTTTTTGGTGTAAATCTGTAATTTTGATCCTGAGATATTAACCCTTTATCCTTCAAATTGAAAATTCCTCCAATCCCTTTGGCATTCGATAACTTGAAAAATATTGCCTGGATTGTCAAGTTACTTTATATTTGTGTTCAGGTTACTGATGTGTACCAAGCTGTATAGTTTTTGGTGTAAATCTGTTATTTTGATCCTGAGATATTAACCCTTTATCCTTCAAATTGAAAATTCCTCCAATACCTTTGGCATGAGATAACTCAAAAAATATCTATCCGATTGTCATGTTACTTTATATATGTATGTATTCGGGTTACTGATGTGCTGTGCTGTGTAGTTTTTTATGTAAATCTGATAATTTGATCCCGAGATATTAACCCCTTATCCATCAAAGTAGCCACTCCTCCAATCCATTTCTATATGTACCCATACCATGTATGGTGTACATAATGTCGGCATCCATGGTGGCCCTCCGTCATACAGCTTTCTACTCGTTGCGCGTATGGGTACACATCTGACGATTTCATCAGCCTATTTTTAACTCACCTGACTGAAAGTCAGTAGGAGCTATTGCCATCACTTGGCGACCATCATGTGTTGTCAGTTAACTTTTGAAACTTTTCTTCTTAAGAACCACTTGGCCAAATTCAAACATATATGGCTAAGACCATCTTTGAAGAATACCCTTTCTACTTTGTTCAAATGAAGCTGCTGCCACCTTTGAGCTTGGGTTAATGCCTAAAAATCTTTTCATGAACCACCAGAGAGAATGCCTTGATATTTGGTATGTAACTTCCTTTGGTAGTGAAGATTAAAGTTTGTTCAACGGAAGTTTGTAGGTCAATATTTGGGCCCTCTGTGGGAGCATGCCCATTTTGGGCTCCATCCAAAATTATTTCTGTTTCAAGAACCAATGGGCTGATTTGAACCAATTTTGCACGTAGTCATAAGTACTTGATTTATGCCACCCTCCCCATTTTTTGTTGGTGAGGGGGGAGGGGAGGGAGAGAGAACCACAGAAGTTAAAAACAGACAAAAATTTCAGATGGACACTTTTTTTTAGACATCACAAAACAGAGGCTTTTTTTTGCCTGAGAAGCTTTCTTAGGATCAGCAGAAATGAAGGGCCAAAAATATTGCTTGTGGTTGTGTCAGATCTAAAAATTGCTCTCGCTTTCTATCACTTACTGACACACTCATCTCTTTTGACAACTTGAGTTAATAACGGTGAGCATTTAGGCTCACTTGAGCCTCTAGTTTCTTCTTGGAAATCTAATACAATCTTCAAAATTTACTTTATAACTAATATTTGAGATGCAACTCATCTAAATTGGTTACAAAAATATAAAGTAGTCTGCAGTCATTGCTGTGGATCCACTAAGCATTGCCATCCCGCACATAGCATCACGTCAGGGAAATTTCCCCCTCCCCCCCCCCCCTCCATCCCAAAGCACAGACTTTACAAGCCCTTACAACACTGCAAAAGTGCCTAGCTACGCTGTTAGCACTCTTTACCTCACTTATATTTTTATACTATAACCCAATGGCCCAGACTAAGCTGGTGCTAACTCAAAAACATCGAGGGCCAAACACAAATTTTGCCCCCCCCAATCCCCAAAATTTGCATGCAAAACCAAAAATTAGAAGTCCTATCAGGCCCTCCATACATTTACTCTCCATGCATGCGCAGACGCCAGGAAGTGACCGGAACTGGCGTCAACATCTTTCTTTGTTTGGACCTCATTCAGATAACAACAAACTGACTTCTGTGCTTTTAAATCTCAGTTTATAATGATGCCAGACACAAATCAATGCTTAGTTTGGTGGATCCAAGGACACAATTGGATGAAGGAAGGAAGAAACGGTGGTTTGAAACATTCAGGGCTGTAACTTTATAATATTTATAAAAATTAGTTCAAGTCCCCTAATTTCGGGACATGGGCCTGACGTCATCATTATTGCTAATGATATTTTTATACTGTACCAATGACCCAGACATAGCTGGTGCTAACTCTTAAAATATAGGGCCAAACACAAATTTTGCCCCCCAATCCCCAAAATTTGCATCTAAAACTAAAGAAAACATGTCCTGAAAGGCCCTCCACACTTCGCCCCTACTGCGCATGCGCAGTGTCAAGGACGTTCCGAAATTGGCGCCATTAATCATTCTAAGTTTGGCCCTTCATCAGTTAACATCTGACTGATCTTTGTGCTTATAAATCTCAGTTTAAATGATGCCAGACACATAAATATTAGTGAAATGGTGATTCTAAGGAGGATAGAGAAGGAGGAGAGGAAAAGAATGTGTGACAGAATTTTATCAGGGCTGTAACTTAAAATTTTTTAATGAAATTATGTTAAGTTACCTATTTTCAAGGCAGCAGCCATTTTGTTGTCATTCTGATTATTTAGTTACACTGTTTTTTTTAAGTGTTTTCCTCTCTCCCTGTCCTTTAAGTTCCCCCTTGCTATTCTCCCATGCTTTTGGCATAGTTTTTGTAATTATTATTACTAAATTTTCTTGGGAGTTTTAGCTGAATAACAGAATGAATTCTGTTCTTTCCCCATGTTTACGTCTTCACCTAGGGGTGGTTAGGCGTTGTGTTCTGCATCTACCATCTGATGTTCTGCAGTTTCTTCCCTGGAAGTCTCTGTTTTGCATCAGATAGCGTATTTTTGGTAACTGATTCCGGGCCTGGGTGCCTGGAGTCTTATTTTAGTGTTTTTACACTCATTGTTTACATTTACAACAGCCCTCTGTGTGAGGGGGGGATTTCTAAAAAATAATATCTTGATGTTATTTTAATCATAACTAGATACATTATTATTGTTCGTAAGTGTTGAATAAATTGTTTAAACTATTTTTAAAATTTTTGTCCACACTTAGGCTTGGGATCCATTGGGGCTCAACGTTACTTTTCAGAAACTTGGGCTGTTCTGAAAAAATATTTTTTCAAAATATTTTGATTTCAATTATTTTTTCTATATCAATGGATCATATTATTATTATGTATTTTGATTGCCAGGGGTTAGTGCGAGTACCAGGACTTGTTTTCTTTTCACATTGAAAGGATATTGATCAATTGTTTTAAGAGGAAGTCTTCCTCTGACTTTATTATCATTCTATATGTGGTCAGTGTACTCGCATTAACTCCTGTTCTGTATCGTATGATTTCGATGACAATATGGGAAGCGTATGTCACGGTATGTTGTTGGGGATTTGGACACTCCGGTCCTTTCCCCGCAGGGTCACTCTACTTTATCAATTTCTATTTCAGACGATCAAGATTAGGGTGATGTATCTGTGATGTCTTCCAACAGTGTGCCTCCGTCGTCACAATTAATGAAGGGCTAGCGGAAAAGTGCTCATGTAAATACGCCAATTGCCTAAGAGGACCCTAGTAGGTTCGACGGCCTTTGACGTCCGCTAGCTCGCCCGGTGTAGCGTCCATTCACCGAATGGTTCGGCAGCCGGGTTCGTCCGTTGCGGTCTAGAAGGAATTTTGGGGTGATGCGAGCACTATAAACTAACCTAATGCACACCCAGTGACGGCGGATCGGAGGGAGAACGCAGGAAGCCTTTTAGTCCGGTTCATAGCTCGTTCCGGTCCATCCGGACGGCAAGCGAGAGAGGCCCCTCTCTCGTTCAACAACATCTGGCCCCAGATGTTGTGGTACAAAATGTGTCGTAAGCGGAGCATACGTCCGTCGCTCGGGACGCTCCGTTGTATAGGCAGTCCGCTGAGACTGCTAAGGCTTCCTCTTCTCGTCAGCGCACACGACCGCACCTTGGCTGCGTGACCGCCGATATATTACCAGCTTCGCCGATCAAGGATTCTTCGGCGACCAGGTCACACCATCCGGTAGCCAGGGACACGAGTCCTGCAGACTCCGGACGTTCGCATAGGAAGTGTGCGGGAGTCAACGTACACAGAGCTTCCGGCGGCAATGCATCGTAAGACCGCTACTGCACAGGCCTCGGGAACGGACGTGCTTTCCTTAATAGCACAGTTTATCGCAGTATCCCAGCATCAACTGAATCTGTCGCATATATTTTATCCGACGATGCTGGGTCAGGACGCTCCGCGGAAGCGGGTACGGACGTCCGAAAGTTTCATCCGGTCCGATGGGATACCGCAAGGGATTCGGAGGATTTCGAGCTTTCCCTTTCGGAACAACATATGCTGTTGTGTATGTCATCTGACTTGGTCTTCTACTGCTTCTTTCGTCGGACCAGAATGCTGCGATGCCGGATAAGAAACTGATAGCGTCGGTGGACTTAGAAATTTTTGGTTCGGTTCAGGGACATCGTCCCTCAGTTCCGACATAGTCCAATAATGTCACACAAACTTTTGAATTATTGAACGACGCTATATATATTATTATTTTATGCTTGCTAACCAAGCATTTCTGGTTTCTTGTTCGAAGAGTTATGGAGATGTCTTTCAAAAGTGTGCCTCTGTCGTCATAGTTAATGAAGAGTTAGCGGCAATAAGTGCTCATGGAATATGTCTATCGCCTACGGAGTGACATTCGCTAGCTCACCCGGTGTAGCGT
Organism: Pictodentalium vernedei; assembly: GCA_031216915.1. Taxonomy (NCBI): domain Eukaryota; kingdom Metazoa; phylum Mollusca; class Scaphopoda; order Dentaliida; family Dentaliidae; genus Pictodentalium; species Pictodentalium vernedei. The sequence continues at coordinate 161,993,656 of CM062293.1, forward strand.
ACATTCATCGAATGGTTCGGCTGCCGGGTTCGTCCGTTGCGGTCTAGGAAGGAGATTTGGGTGATGCGAGCACTTTAATTACTTTAGTACTCACCCAGTGACGGCAGATTGAGGACAGATCGGAGGAAGCCTGTTAGTCCGGTTCCTGGCTGGTCCAGGTCCGTCCGGGCTGTGAGCGAGAGAGGTCCCTCTCTCGCCCAACAACATAGGGGACCGCATGTTGTGGTTCAGATATTTTACATTCGGAGCATATGTCCGTTGGTCGGGATGCTCCGTTATATTGACAGTCCGAGAGACTGTCTTTAATGCTTCCTCATCCTCACAGCAGGGCACACGACCGCACATTGGCTACGTGACCTCGAGTATCCGATCAGTTTCGGCATTCAGTGATTCCACGGCGAATAGGTCGCGCCATCCGGTAGCCAAGGGACACGAGGCTTATACACTCCATTCGCTCGCATATTGGTAGTATGCATGGGGTAACGATCACGGAGCTTCCAGCGGCAATGCATCGTAAGACCGCTTCTCCTCAGGCCTCAGTGACGGACGTGCTATCCGAGTTAGCACAGTTGTTTCGCAGCATCCCAGCAATTGACAGTTTCTCGGTCGAATCAGGAATTATTCGACGGCGCTGGGTCGGTGCGGTCCGCGGTTGCATCAGGTACGGACGACCGAACGCTTTATAGGGTCCGACAGGATGGCGAAAGGGATTCGAAAGATTTCGAGTTTTCCCTTTAGTAGTATCGGAAGATGCCTTTCATATCTTCTGGCATTATCTTCCAGTGATTATTATTTCGGACTTCATTGCTGCGATCTTGGATAAGAGACTTATAGCGTCATTGGACTCGGATTTTTCGATCGGTTCGGGGACATTGTCCCTGACTTACCGACGTAGTCCAATATTGTCATTACAACATGTGTTTTATTTTTCGACGCTATATATATATATACAAGCCTGCTACTAAGCATGATAGTTTAGTTTCTTGTCCGCGTTGCTCATTTCTGCCATTTTATCATTTATACAAATAGTTTATTTTGGCAGAGCAGGGCATACCGAGAGTTCATATGCGTCTAGACGGTGTGATTAAAAACTGCATATATTCTTTTTCGCCGTTTATGTCTTTTCCAATTTCAATGTTGGGAACGACATTATGTATAGTAGACTTAACTTAGACGCTTTATTATACGTAATCCGCCTTACTGAGGCGTTATCATTACATCTTCAAGAAAAGATTTACGGGATATTATTCTCAATGTAATTTCTTTTGAGGGCAGTAGTTTGTTCACGTATAACTCCGCCCTCCAGTGGCTGATTGGAGTTAGTTAGACGTGACGCAGCCCTAGCTACATCCACTCGCGTGGATAGTAAGGTTAAGAACTCTCTCAGAGTCACTTCGTTCTCGGAGGAGCTTCTCTTCGACGGCAACTTTTCGGCAATCCATGAATTGCTCGATTTACACGTTCTCTTGTCTATCTAGTGTTACAAGAGATTCAGACTGGGGCAAACATTCGGTGGTTGACTCAGAGAGTGCCGCCGCAGTTGCCGGACCCGAGTGTGGCTGTTATGACGGTTGCCAGTCATACAGATTGGGATATAATACTGATCCCTACGGATTCGAAGTGCCAGGGTCTTTGGGTTCCGCAGTCTTTTAGCAATCAGTTTTCTTCCGCGGAATAATGTTTTTTAGGCTTGCTTTATGTCATTGCATGAACATTATTCAGAAACGCATGCCCAAATTCCTGTCCTTTAATTCGACAGTAGTGGCGTATCTCCGGAACCAGGGAGGCACTCTTTCGTTTCCGTTATTCAATTTAATGGAAAGAATCCGTCTGTTGGTTATAGTACACCAAGTTCAGTTTTGGTCCGTCATATTCCGGGTCGTCTGATTGTTTTATCGGACTCCCGTTCTCTTACGGGTCGCTTGTTGCTGTCAGAATGGACTCTCAACAAACAAGTATTCAATCAGATTTGCTATCTATGGGAGCGCCCAATGATGATTTATTTATGACACAGCTTGCTAATCAATTGCAGACGTATGTGTTGGCTTGTCCAGATCTCTGAGCTAATATTCTTAACGCTCTATTGATCTATAGGACGGAATGATAGGATACGCGTATCCTCCGGCGCTGTTGTTTTAGCAGGTATTGCTAAGATAAACAACCACAATACATTTCTGTTGATAGCATCTCTATCTTCACAGAGATCATGAGTAATTTTCTCTCTTGTCTACTGTGGGTTTTAACGTGAAATCTTCCTCTATGTGAGGATCTTTTTCACTGGGTAAATCGTGTCATCTTTATCACAACCTGCAAGGTCGCAACCTTGATGTATTCCGTTGTGTGGTCCGTATTGCATTGTAAGCACTGTACTGGACGAGCTTTGGACGCGATTTCTTACTATAGGAGATCCTCTTCTTCGCTATTCTATGCGGCTAAAGTGGAGGCTCTTCCGTCGTGGTGTAGGGATCATTATGTTCATATTGTTGATCCCTCCATACTACTCATTGCTATTTTTTAGTATACTTGTTTCACAAGATCTACTGCAGCCTGTTATTATTTAGGTTATAGGTTTATGTTACCTCATACCTATGCACTCTACGATAGTTTACAATTGAGTCTTTTGTCTCTTTATCTAAGTCAGTTAGTAACTTTTTGATAAATAGACTTAGAATCTTTAGATTAAATTCCTATACGGATTTTAACTTCGGTTCTTATTTAGCTAAGTAATCATTTGAGCCTCTGGAAACAGTAGTTTTCAAATTCTGACCTTTTAGACAGTAATTCTGTTGGTTTCTCTTTTACTGTAGAGTCAGTGAGTTTCATGCACTATCGATGGATGATTTTCACTTTCATAGTTTCGGAATCAATACTTCCGTTACTATTTAGGTTGGATTGTTGCATAAGAGTTAGGCTCCTATTATCCGGAACCTATTATTTTAAGGTCCTTCCGTCTTCGTATGGGCATAGGCCTTTACTCTTTCCGGGTACAGTTTATGTATTTATAAACAGATTTCTGTTTATTACTATGGGCGTAAGCTTCTTCTGTCTTTGATGTCTAGTAGAAGGACGTTACGCTCCATTTTATTGTTAATGGATTCTATTAACTATCGGTACTGCTTATAGTATATCATTGACTTAGCAGTTGTGCTTAAGATTTCGGCTCATGAAGTAAGAGTTCTTCTACTTCTTGGGCTTACATTAATAGTGTCGCTATTATAGATTTTTGAAGGCCGCTCATTGCGCTCAGCCATCCACATTCATGAATTTTATCTCAGAAATATCGAGTCCATTTCTGGAGGCCTCTATTGTTAGGTCTATTATCTACTGCTCAGAATGTCATTCACTTAACAGTTGCTACTATAGCTAGGTAGGCTGTCTGTTTCGGCAGTGTCTCCGTTCGGCTGCCCTCTTCGCTCTGGGCTATTTGACCCAGGGCAAGAAAAAGGGGGGGGGGGGGAGGGGGTTCCCTTGGGTCACCTGTTTTACTATGAAAACAAGGGGATACCTCCTCCAGAGTTAGTAATTCTGAGCTGTTATTGGGATGGTTGTTTAGTGAGAAGTTTAGGTTTTTAAAATTCATTCAAGTCTTAGTTTTTAAAGTATAGCTTTTGAATATTGCATATGTCAACGGACATAATTATGCAATCCTCAGACACTTTTAGGAGTATAAGAGTCTCTATTCTCTAGACTTACTTTATTTATTGGCTTACTTTAAAAATTATTAGTATAAGGATTATATTGGATATTAATAGAGTACATGGATGTATGAAGCTCAATTTTGGAAGGTGTTGTATCTTTCTAATTTATCATAAATAAGAAAGATACATGTAAGGCCTATTACTTCTTTTTCCCTACAGGGGATGACTCTATTTTATTTTATTGAGCGTATTCCATTTTGCTCTTTGTCCTTGGCCCTCCAGCCTTTTTACTATTCAGCTATGTCTGGGTCATTGGTACAGTATAAAAATGTTAAAAAATTTATAGTAATTTATATATTTTTTATACTTACCAATGACCCAGACGGGGATGGCCCTCCCAGGAGTTGGGAACTCTTGCCTCCCTGCTGAGTACATAGCGCTTACCAGGCACTGGTTATTAGAATGATTAATGGCGCCAATTTCGGAACGTCCTTGACACTGCGCATGCGCAGTAGGGGCGAAGTGTGGAGGGCCTTTCAGGACATGTTTTCTTTAGTTTTAGATGCAAATTTTGGGGATTGGGGGGCAAAATTTGTGTTTGGCCCTATATTTTAAGAGTTAGCACCAGCTATGTCTGGGTCATTGGTAAGTATAAAAAATATATAAATTACTATAAATTTTTTAACTTTTCCACTGTTTGTTAAGTATTCCTTCCCTATCCTTCCTTGAAGCCAGTTAAACTCCCAAGCTTTTTGGCTTGTTTAATTGAAATTTTTTTATAAAATTTCTTGGGAGTTTAACGTGTTACACAGAAGGTTTATTCTGTATTTATATTCCCATGGTTACATCCTCACCCTTGGGGTGTTTTGGCGTTTTGGTCATGCATCATACATCCAGTGTATCGTTTTTTCTTCTGATGAAGATCTTGCTTTACATCGGATAGTTCAAAATCTGTTACTGACTTCGAGCAGTGTTCCGGTTTCCATTCTAACATTGTTTACATAGACAATGCTCTATTTATATATGTAGTTTCCTATTTATTATTATGGTAGGACTGTTGTAAGATACATTAAATATTCCGGTAATGTAGCAAGTAATTTTTTGGACAGAAAAATAATTTTTGTCCACACTTGGGCTCCATCGGGATACATTTGGGCACTTCATTCCCTTTAGGAACTTGGGCTCTTGTCAAAATTTTTTTTGTGTAAATTATTTTTCGATTTATATTTTGAATGTTATTTTTTATGTATCTTTTTATAATATTTAATGTGGAGTTGGTGGGAGTAGGATCGACTTTTTTTGCTTCATTATGAAAGCATATTTCTCAAATGCAAGGCCAGGAAGCCTTTCCTCTGATTTACATGTTGGTTGCCTTGCTTGTAGTCGATGTACTCCCACTAATTCTTGCTCAACATGTGTCGCCTGGGATGACAAACGTTGGAGATGGGCGTCACGGTACGTTGTTAGAGGTGAGAGGCCACTGCCGGTCCTCTCGCTGCGAGAGGCAACTGCCAGTCCTCTCGCTGCGAGAGGCAACTGCCTGTCCTCTCGCCAAAAAGTTGCTCTAGTTTTTTAGTTTCTATTTACAGAGGAACAAGAACATGGTGATGTTTACGTGACGCCGTCAGAGAGTGTGCTACCGTCGTCGCATTTAGATAGTTAATCAGAGCTAGCGGCTAAAGTGCTGATGAATATTAGACAGGGCAATAAACCACAGCATGGTTTCAGCTCCCTGTTGCCAGCTAACTCAACCAGTGAAGCGGTTACTCCGTTCGAGGGTACCATGATGCCAGGTGTGTCCGTTGCGGTCGAGGAGAATAGAAAGGGTAGAGCGTGCACTATAAAATAAAAGCAGGCTCACCCTGTGATGATGGAGAGGAAGAAGCCGGCAAGATCAGCGTGAAGCTCGGTGAGGTCTGAAGGACCGTGAGCGAGAGAGCCCCTCTCTTTCATAACAACATCTGGGGCCAGATGTTGTGGTTCGGAACTTGTATTAGTTGGAGCATACGTCCACGCCTCCCGTCCGGGATGCTCCGTTCAGTTCACAGCCAGGGTTGGCTACAGTTACAGCTTCTTCTTCAGCGTCTACCAAGCACACATGACCGCACCTTGGCAACGTGACTTCTGATATCCAGCCTGCATCGACGAGAAAGGTCTACTCTTCGTCAAAGAAGTCACACCATCCAGTAGCCAAGGAGACGAGGCCTCATTCATCGGGACATCCACAGAATAGAGCCATCTCAGGCACACTGTCCCAGGAGCAGCTGGCGGCCAAGCAACAAAAGACCACTGCTCCTCAGGCCTCCGTAGCGGACTTACTGTAGCAGATTGCGCAGCTCATCGCAGCATCCCAGCAAGTGCAGAAGCAGCCGACGGCAGTCTCAGAGCCTGAGCTGACGGTCCAGTCATCTGCGCGTTCAGATGCCGATGACCGTGAGTCTAATCTGATTCAGTCGGATGGTGAAAGGGATTTGGAGGAGAATTACCCTTCCCTTTCAGAACAACACAGGGTGGCGATGGGTCTAATGCATCAATACTTCCCTGAGTTCGTTCATGAGAATCAGAATGCTGCGACCGCTTGAAAGTAACACTATTCAGTAGCTAAGGAGACGAGGCCTCATTTATCGGAATGTCCAGAGAAAAGAGCATCTTGGACACACCGTCCCGGGAGCAGCCGGCAGTTAGGAACTGAAGACCGCTGCTCCTCAGGCCTCCGTAACGGACCTGAGTTTGCGAAGCTCATCGCTGCATCCCAGCAAGTGCAGAAGCAGCCGACGGCAGTCTCAGAACATGAGCTGTCGGATGGTGCTGGGTCGGTCCAGTCATCTGCAAGTTAAGATGCCGCTGACCGTGATTTTCAACTGATTCAGACGAATGATGAAAGGGATACAGAAGGGGATTACCCTTCCCTTTTGGAACAACACATGGTTGCGATGGATTTAATCCATCAACACTACCCTGAATATGTTCCAGCGAATCAGAATGCTGCGACAACTTGCAAGAAACTTCTAGCGTTGTTGGACGCTGACTTCATCCGGAAAAAGAGGAGGTCATGTCTTTTCTGGTTAAGTCTAGACAGATGTCGCAGGCCTTAGGCCATTTAGACAACGCCATATTTAACTTTCTAGTGGGAAGAAGTAAAACAGTTTCTTGTCATCATCCTCCGTAATTTTACCGATTGTTGAACTACGTTCATTTGTAACGGTCGGGGAAGATGTATAGAGAGTTCCTCTGCATTTGAATGAGCAGGCTAAGGGCCTAGTTATGGCCTTACCTTCGTCATTCACTATTCGCTCAGACACAATTGAGACGGCAATTTCTTCATTCAGAGCGAATTTAGACTCACTGTCTTTCGCAGATCACCTTTAAGAACTGTGACGCAACGTCTCTATGGAAAGGAATTTGAGGATGTTCGTACCTCTTTTAGAGTCCTTTCCAGGGCTATTATCTTTATCACGTATAACTCTGTCTTAACAGTTGCTAATTTGGAGTTAATCAGACTTGACAGAGCCCTTGCGTCGTCATCTTTAATAGATGACAAGGTGAAAAACTCTCTATTGGTCGTTCCGGTATCCGGACACTAAGTTTTTGATGATAAGCTTTCATTGGTTTATGACCAAACTACAAAGAAAGCATCAATACTCTGCTCCTTAAGTTGGCATCTAATCGACCTGCAATAGCAGAAAAGAGTAAGGGAGGATGTCCTAGACAGAAAATCGTCTAAAAAGGACTCCCCTCGAGGGTATAGGTAACCCTCCTATAATTACTCTAGGGATCGTCATACAGCGACTCAGATAGGAGGCGTAGGTCTGATCGAGACTACCGGTCAGACACCCCTAAGCCGTTGGCTCAAGGCTCTTTGCGAAGGAGACGTAGTTTCTCCTTCCTCAGGCCTCGCAGGTACTACAGGTGAGGGTTAGGACCTCTATTGCTTAGCAGTTGACGGATGGTTATCAAGATTTGCATCTAACTGGATAACTATTACGGAAGACCAGTAGGCAAGAAGTGTGGTCTCGGACAGCCTATGGCTATCTTTCCGAGAGAAACCACCACTAACTTAATGTCATGATGGAGAATGCTTCCGTCAAATCCTTGCATAAGAGTCTCTCCAATCGGAGGTAAAGGTTCTCTTGACAATGAAAGTAATAGAGGTCGTCGAGAATCAAGATTCTCTAGGATTCTACAGTCACCTGGTACTCGTATCGAAGCCAGAGAGCTCGTTCTGACCGATAATAGACTGGAGCTGGATAACAAGTTTATCATAGCTCTAAAAGTTTATTTATGGTAAAAATTTAGTCGGTAAAAGCGAGCATTCGAGTGATCAACTGTGCAGCAAGCATAGATCTAAGGATCCGTTCTTTCATGTCCTGGTATATCTGGCATTTAGAAAGTACCTACAGTTCGTCGTCCAACGGATAGTATTTCAGTTCCGAGTGATGTGCTTCGGTCTGAATCTAGTGCCCTGGGCTTTCTCTCGAATAATGAACTCGGTAATGTCTCTCAATAATCTGGCTCGTCTGCTGTTACCCATAGCGAAATTAGTCAGTTGTTATGCTCGCTTTTGTCTACTCTCAGATGCATTAACAGCGAAGAATTTTATGCGACTGATGGGCTTGTGCAGACTGGCTACAGATCTTATTCCGATGGGTCGCTTATGCACACGTCCCCTCCAGTTATTCTTTAACCAGAACTGGAGTGTGAAGACGCATTTGCTCAAGACCAGTATTGTTTTAATGGATCTAGTAAACAAAAGGTCCAGATATGGGCAGTTAATCAGTGGCTAACTCTAGAGTTCTGCTGCAACTGCCAGATCCAGCTTTCACGATTATGACGGATGTGAGTCAATAGTTTGGGGCACGACCTTGAGTCCGACAGACTCGAAATGCAGGGGTTTTGGGACCCTTGGGTTCCTGGAGGAACACATACACATCAAAGAATGATGTCAATATTGTTAGCGTTGCATCAATGGATTCACATTATTTCGGACACGCATCTTCAGATATAGTGGTAGCGCACATCAGGAACCAGGGCGGCACTCATTCATTTCTGTTATGACAACTAACGGAGAAGATTTTTCTATTTTGTCTAGCAGACTCGCTCCTCAGAAAGGTTGCCTGTTGCATTTGCATTGTCAATATTGTTAGCGCTGCATCAATGGATTCACATTATTTCGGACACGCATGTTCAGATATAGTGGTAGCGCACATCAGGAACCAGGGCGGCACCCATTCATTTCCGTTATGACAACTAACGGAGAAGATTTTTCTATTTTGTCTAGCAGACTGGCTCCTCGGAAAGGTCGCCTGTTGCATTTGCATTGGACGCTCAACAAGCGAGTATTTGGACAGTTTTGCTACCATTGAGATCACCCCATGATAGTTCACGTTGCAGTGCACCGGAATAATTAGTTACCTTCATTAGTGTTGCCATGCCCAGACCATTGAGCGCATGCAGTAGACGCTCTGCAGAATTCATGGGGATGAATGATAGGATACGCGTATCCTCCAATTCATTTGATTCAGTAGATTACGTTTAAGATTAAACAGTCTCGTTGTGAATCCTACTAGTAGCACCTCTGTCATCACAGAAACCTTGGATCAGTATTCTCAAGTGTCTGTTGTGGGACACTCCCCAGAAGCTTCCTCCAAGAGAGGGCCTTCTTTCATGGGAAGTTTTGTTCTTCACATCCTTCTCCGCCCATAGTGGCATAATGGAATTGGTTTATTATTTGATGACTGACACAGGAACGATTAGGTAATGCGGGTGAGGAGATTTCGATATGATTTCAAATCCCCCCCCCCCTGCCCAACACACACACACACTGCCTATGTGTTTAGAGGCAATTACCGGGCAAGACATGGTTTTCTTCCCGCAAGTCTCATAAAATTTAATACATACATACTATGCATTTGGGTCGTGTTCTGTGGCAACCTCATGGGCACATCCGCTTTTTAGTTGGATTAGTTTCCTGTGATTATTTGTTGCTTTGTTATATACGAGCACTTATTAAAAAATCATCATAATTAAATTGCTACTCTTTGAGTACCTCGGAGGCGGCATAACCAGTTAACTGGTATTCAGATTATTACATGCTATATATAAAGGCTCTCGCGCATTATATTATTAGGCTAACGCTTTATTGTATTTTGTGGACCTTGAAATTATAATCTATTTTGGGGGTGGTCTGTGTGGAGCCTGTTAAATCATACCTACTTCCATTTCTAGATCCAGGTTTCCATTATGTCAGTACTCAATTCACATATTCCCACATGTTTATGATCGTAGATATCGGATAGTACACGTTGGAGAGTGTTGTTACTGAAATTTATTGTACAGAGGCCGCCTGTGAGTTACCTCGGAAGTGTGTTTTCTCTTCAGGGATCGTTCAGTGTGGCTTGATTGGACATGTGTATGTTATATTGTATATCACCGTTTTTCAACGTATCTGTGTACGCCTTCTGCGGTGTACATTATATAGCGGGCAATATTAATTACCAGGATCATTGCTATAGCCTTAACTTCTGAAGTGGCGTTAAGCACCATTTATTAATCATGAATTAATACCTGAGTGCCTGTTTGATGATTATTTATAGTGGTTTTTGGTACCTCTCTTATTGATTCCAGAGCTCTCCTCTCTTTCTGTTGAAGATTCCTTTAAAAGAAAGGGGGGGGGGGGGAATTTTTACCTCTTCTCTGGATTAATGGGTATGTAACTATGAAGGAACCTGTTTTATCCGTAATTATAGCCTGCATACAGCTGAAGTTTTATTGTATGGCGTATGTTTGTGGGGGATTTTCTCTCATTCTCAGTTACGCCATCCTAATTTTTGGGGCTCAGTCCGGATGAGCCTTAAAAATTAGGAACTTGTTACATCCTAAGTAGAATTGTCTTCATGCTTAGAATAAGGAATTACTTAAATTGGGCTCCTTATTTAGGATATGTCTCCTCTATTACTGTATAGAGAGACATACATGTAATTCCTAATTATTCCAATTTCCTTCATCATGGATTGCAGGATTGGATCTATGTTGATCTACTATTTCGGAAGTTGTAGGCCCTCCACCTTTTTACGATTCAGCTAAGTCTGGGCCATTGGGTTATTGTATAAAAATATTAAAAATTTAAAGTAATATTTATATTTTTTATACTTACCAATGGCCCAGACGAGGATGGCCCTCCCATAAGTGGGCACTCATACCTCCCCGCTGAATTATTATGTAATACTCTCTTTTACAAAGAATGATGTTGGTGCCAGTTCCGGTCACTTCCTGGCGTCTGCACATGTGTGGAGAGTAAATGTATGGAGGGCCAGATAGGACTTCTAATTTTCGGTTTTGCATGCTAATTTTGGGGATTGGGGGTGGGGGGGGGGGGGTAAAATTTGTGTTTGGTCCTCTTTATTTTTGAGTTAGCACCAGCTAAGTCTGGGCCATTGGTAAGTATAAAAAATATAAATATTACTTTAAATTTTTAATTTTCAACAAACAACACACTACCACTTCCAAGGAATAAAGAGAAACAAATAATTAGCACTATACAGGACCTTGACTAATCTCAGAGTCCTCTCAAACTTCTAGTGAGATGATTTTCTTGTCTGTTTATATGTATGACTTGGAAATTGCAAGATGGCAAACTCCACACCTGCTGTGAGTTTGAGTTAACTTAGCACAGATAGCTGCACTGGATCCTTCATTGTATGTGACATGAATATTGGAAGCAGGCCAAAAGACAGAAAACTAGACAACTCACTAGCCACTTTGATTTCTCAAGAAAACCACCCAGCTTATAAGATAGTCCTTACCCTCAAAACAGAAGTGCTTACATTAACACTACTAGGTTTTTGAGTATATAAGCCAAAATACATCACCTCTGTGCCCTCATGCAAAAGTAAACATGCCCTGCATTTTGAGGACTGATATCACTTCTATTCAATTCAACATATTATTGACATCGACCACAAACGTGACACACCTACAGCTATACACTTCAACCAGCAAGATCATTTGCTTTTAGACCTCTATTACCATATCATACAATGTTGTACTCCAATACTGATACATTAAAAACAACTATACAAGCAATGGATTTTCAACTCCCCATACACTCATCCAGTAGTCTTGAAGAGAAAGAATTTTTTATTTTTATTAAACTGTACAAAAATATAAAGTTACAACCAAACTGAAATTCTGTTCTCATGTAGGCTGAAAATCCTAGTGAATTACTGATTAAGATACATAATCTTTTGCTGTATGTTTATATGATTTTGTCACATTTGAACTCAATTTTTTATGTGAGAGTCCCCCCATGGGAACTCCAGGAAGTGAAGCAGTGCTTGTTTACTGTGGTAAGCAAGCTCTGTTCCACTGGTAAAATAGGACCTAGTCACTAATGCTTAGGGTGTGACTCCTCTAAAATAGGCAACTTGGGGCATAAACGATTGACTGACCTTGACTCTATCCCCATGTTGTGGTCATGATTTGCCATTGTGCAGAAGTATGTGACCTTAAACACCAATAAATAAATAAACATGTGAGTGTCTTATAAAGGCTACATTTATTTTGCAGATGAGTTCAACTAATGTTCAGCATTTTACAAAGCTTGGTGACGTTGCTAGTGCAGCTCGGTGAGTACAGTTATCTGGCTGTTCAACCCTTTAACCTAACACGAAAAGGCGGACAGCAGCGGCAAATAAAAATATTGGATAACTAAATTTTTATACTGTACCAATGACCCAGACTTAGCTGGTGCTAACTCTTAAATTCTAGGGCCAAACACAAATTTTACCCCCCAATCCCCAAAATTTGCATCTAAAAACGAAAATTACATGTCCTATATGGTCCTCCATACCTTTCCTCCACTGCGCATGTGCAGTGTCAAGGAGGTCTCGAAATTGGCGCCAAAAGTCATTCTTTGTTTGGCCCTTCATCAGTTCACATCTGACTGATATTTGTGCTTGTAAATCTCAGTTTAAATGATGCCAGACACATAAATATGAGAGAAATGGTGGATCCTAAGAGGAAATAGAAGGATGAGAGGAAAATTCAGTGGCAGGAAATAATCAGGGCTGTAACTTAAAATTTTTTTTATGAAATTATGTTATGTTCCCTAATTTCGAGGCATGAGCCTGTTGTTATCATTCTTGCTATGAAAGTTCCACTGCTTGATCAGTGTTGCCTCTCTCCCTTTCCTTTATTTCCCCCTTGCTTTTGGCATATTTTCTGTAATAATTATTACTAAAATTTCTTGGGAGTTTTGGCTTTGTAACAGAATGAATTTCTGTTCTTTTCCCCATGTTGACGTCCTCACCCTTAGGTGTTTAGGCATTGTGATCTGCATCTACCATCTGATGTTCTGCAGTTTCTTCTACGGAAATCTCTGTTTTGCATCAGATAGTGTTTAAATTGGTAACTGATTTCGGGCCATGTTTATCAGTGCCTGGAGTCATGTTTCCGGTTTTTGTACAACTTCTTGTTTACATTGACAACGGTTACTGCTGATAGTGATTTCTTGTCTTTACATTAGTTTAGACATAGCAAGATACATTAATATTGTATGTAAGTGTTGCATTAATTTTTTGAAATGTTTTAAAAAATTTTGTCCACACTTAGGCTTTTTTGGGATCCATTTGGGCTCGGTGTTCCCATTGGGAACTTGGGCTCCTCTGAAAAAAATTTTTTTTTTTGAAAATTATTTTCTTTCAAAGATTATAATGGATTATGTTATATTATGTATCTTTATTTCAAGGGATAGTGCGACTAATATGACTGTGTATTTTTTTATTGATGAAAAAATATTTTTTATTTATAATGCGAGGATATCTTCCTCTAATTCTCAGGTTCAGTGTATTCGCACTAATTCCTGCTCTGTGTGTGTTGATTGAAATGACAACGTTGGAGGCGTGTGTCACGATATTGTGTTTGCGGGGAGGGGTCCATACCAGTCCTCTCTCCATAGGGTCACTCTATATTATCATTTTATTTTTCAGAATTCAGAGTGATGTTTTCGTGATGTCTTCAACAAGTGTGTCTCCGTCGTTGCAGTGTTAGGGCTAGCGGCTAAGTGCTCAGGGTAATACGACAATTGCCGAAGAGGTCCCTAGTAGGATCGAAGGCATTGATCGTCCGCTAGTCCGCCCGGTGTAGCTACCATTCATCGAATGGCTCGGCAGCCGGGTTTGTCCGTTATGGTTCTGGGAAGCAGTGTGGGTGATGCGAGCACTATAAACTTGGAACGTGCACAACCAGCAACGACGGATCCGAAGATAGTACGGAGGAAGCCTGTCAGTCTAGTAGCTAGCTCGTCCAGGTCTATCCGGACCACGAGCGAGAGAGGCCCTCTCTCTCTTACAACTATATTTGAGCTGCAATGTTGTTGTATGTTGTTGTATGTTTGTTTGTTAGTCGGAACATACGTCCAATCCTCCTGTTCGGGACGTTCCGTCACATACACAGTCCGAACTGGCTGTGTTATGGGCTTCCTCATCCTCATGTCAACACACACCACCGCACCTTGGCTTGTGACCACAGAGTTTCAGGGGACGTTCGCATATTTTATAAATGCAGGAATGAACGTTCCTAGAGCTCCTGCTTTGCCGACCAGGGAATATTGTTGACCAGGTTACTTCATCTGTTAGCCAAGGATATGAGGTCTTTCCTGATGGGACGTTCGCGTATTATATAAATGCAGGAATGAACGTCCCTGGAGCTGCCAGTGGATATTATGTAAGTCACGACTCCACAGGCCTCATTCAGGAATAAGAATGCGGTGATTTTCTGTGATGTCTTCAAAAAGTGTGCTTCCGTCGTCACAGTCAAATGAAGAGCTAGGGGATAAGTGCTCATGATATTACGTCAATTGCCTAAGAGGTCCCAAGTAGGATCGACGGCTTTGGCGTCCGCTAGCTCGCCCGGTGTAGCATCCATTCATTGAAGGTTCGGTAACCGGGTTCGTCCGTTGCGGTCCAGGAAGGAGATTTGGGTGATGCGAGCACTATAAAATATACTACGTGCACACCCAGTGACGATGGATACGATGAGGGTACGGAGGAAGCCTTTAAGTCCGGTTCCTAGCTCGTCAAGGTCCACCCGGGCTGCGAGTGAGAGAGGTCGCTCTCTCGTACAACAACATCTGAGAACAGATGTTGTGGTACAAATGTTTCTCATTCGGAGCATACGTCCACCGCTCGGGACGCTCCGTTATATAGACAGTCTGGAGAGACTGCTCTAATGGCTTCCTCATCCTCACGGCAGCTCACACGATCGCACCTTGACTACGTGACCACTGTTATCTAGCCAGTCTCGCCGACCAAGGATTTCACGGAGACCAGGTCACGCCATCCGGTAGTCAGGAATACGAGGCCTATAGACTCCAGACGTTCGCATAAGAAATATGCAGGAGTTAACGTCCAGGGAGCTTTCAGCGGCTAAGTAACGTAAGACCGGTGCTCCACAGGTCTCCATAACGGACGTGCTATTACAAATAGCACAAATTATCGCAGCATCCCAGGAGATGACAGAATCTCTGTCGGATCAGGATTTATCCGACGACGCTGGGTTGGTACGCTGAAGCATCAGGTACGGACGACCGAGAATTTCAAGTGGTCCGACAGGATGGCAAAGGGATACCGAGGAGTTGGTTTTTTCCCTTTTGGAACAACATAAAGTTGCCGTAGATATCATCCAGCATTATCTTTCAGAAGTTGTTCTGTTGGACCAAAAGGCTGCGATGCCAGATAAGAAACTGTTAGCGTCACTGGAAACAGAATAATTTTATCGGTTTAGGGACATCGTCCCTGAGTTAACGACACAGTCCAATAATGTCACAAGAACATTTGAACTATTGTAGGACGCTATATATAAGCTTGCTACCAAAACGAGCAAGTCAGGTTTCTTATCGGCGAATGCTCTTCATCTGCCTTTCATCAATTCAAGGAATAATTTCGAAACGGCAGGACAGGGCATACCGAGAGTTCCTCTGCGTCTAGACGATCAGGCCGAAGATCTAGAATGATCTATACCGTTGTCTATGTCAATTTCAACTGCGATGTTGGAAACGACAATAATGTCTAACAGAGTTATCTTAGATGCATTATCGTACGCAGATCACCTTACTAAAGCATTTTCATTATGCCTTGAAGGGAAAGAATTCCAGGATGTACTATCTTCCTTAAAAGTTCTTTCAAGGGCAATAGCTTATTCCACGTATAACTCCGCCCTTTCAGTGGCAAACCTGGAGTTGGTTAGACGTGACGCAGCCCTAGCTACATCCACGCACGTGGATGGTAAGGTGAAAAACTCTCTCAGAGTCTCCGGAGAACTTCTCTTCGACGGCAAGCTTTCAACAATCTATGATCAGATAACTAAGAAAGCTTCGGATTTTCTGCTATTCAAATCCGCTTCTAAAAAGTCGGATACAGCAGAAAAGAGTAAGACAGGCACTTCTGGGACAAGTACGCCCAAGAGAAGTTCCTATAGAGGTTCCTATGCGTCCTCTAGGTCTTATTCTAGAGACCGTCAAGGCAGCGACTCACGTGGGGGACGTTATTCTGGCCGAGATAACCGGTCAGACATCCCTAGGTCGACGGGGCGAGGTGCGGGTTGTGGAGGACGTAGTTTCTCCTTCCGCAAGCCTCACAGGTCCAGGAGGTGATGGTATGAACCTCTATTGTGTTCCGGTAGGCAGAAGATTGTCGAGTTTTATAAACAATTGGGCGTCAACTACAGACGACCCCTGGGTTCGAGGGGTAATTTCGGAAGTACTAAGAATATCCTTGAAACGAAAGCCTCCATTAACTCAGAGTCCAAAATGGACTCAGCTTCCGTCAAATCCGCAGAAAAGAGACACTCTTCTTTCAGAAGTACAGTCTCTTCTGGAGAAGAATGCGGTAGAGGTTGTAGAAGACCAGGAATCACCGGGTTTCTACAGCCATCTGTTTCTGGTTCCGAAACCAGACGGCTCGTTCCGTCCAGTCATAGATCTGAGCTGGATAAACAAGCTGATTGTCGCTCCAAAGTTCTATATGAAGACAAATCGATCAGTCAGAGCGAGTATTCGGGTGAACGACTATGCTACAAGCATAGATCTCAAGGATGCGTACTTTCACGTCATGGTACATCCGACATTCAGAAAGTATCTACGCTTCGCAGTCCTAGGAGTTGTATATCAGTTCCGAGCGATGTGCTTCGGTTTGAACCTAGCGCCTTGGGCTTTCACTCGAATAATGAACTCAGTAAGGATACATTTCCGAGCTCATTCATCTGTGGTAACGTCGGCCTACCTGGACGACATTCTTCAGAGGTACGGCAATGAGTTAACGCTTTAGAACGATGTGCAGAATCTGCTTCTATTACTCCGACGTCTCGGTTTTATAATAAACAAGGAGAAGTCGGATCTGGTGCCGTCCAAGTCATTCACCCACTTGGGAATGAGCTTTGAGACGCACAACAATCTCGTTCATCTGCCGTTAACCAGAGCGAAATTAATCAGTTGTTACGCTCGCTATTGTCTTCACTCAGACAAAGTTACAGCGAGAGAATTCATCAGGCTGATAGGGTTGTGTGGAGCTGCCGTGGATTTTATTCCAATGGGGAAGCTACGCACTTGTCCTCTCCAAATCTTTTCGACTCAAAAAGAACAGAGTTGGAGGGTGAAGATTCTTTCGCTTGTTACGTACATCCTCTTGTAAGTCAAGTGAAACAGATTCAGACTTGGGCAGATATTCAGTGGTTTATTCAGGGAAATAACTTCCACTGCAATTGCCGGATCCGAGTTTTACAGTTTTGACGGATGCCAGTTAAATAGGTTGGGACCCAACATTGAGCCCAACGGTTTTTAAGTGCCAGGGTCCTTGGGATCCGTAGTTCCTAATCAAGCACATAAACATCAGGAATTGATGTTATTTTGGCTTGCGTTACGTCATTGCATGAATGTTATCCAGAATGCCCACAGGCAATTCTGTCTGACAATTCGACGGTATAAGCGTATTTTCGGAACTAGGGAGGTACTCATTCCATTCTGTTATTCACTGTAACGGAATGAATCCTTCTGTTGGTACTAGAACATCAAGTTCTCCTATCGGTCCGTCATATTCCGGGTCGTCTGAACGTATTAGCGGACTCCCTTTCACGAAAGGGCCGCTTGTTGCAGTCAAATGGACTTTTAACAACGAGTATTTATATCAGATTTGCTACCTATGAGAGCGGCCAATGATGGACTTTTTTGCGACGCATCTCAACAATCAGTTGCAAGTGTATGTGTCAGCATGTTCGGATCCTCAAGCGTTTGCAGTTGACGCTCTATCCATCTCGTGAGACGGGATAATAGGATATGGGTATCCTCCAGCGCCGTTGATTCAGCAGATATTGCTTAAGTTAAATAATCTCAATGCTATTCTGTTGGTAGCACCTCTGTCTCCACAAAGACCATGCATTAATCTATTCAGGTGTCTGTTTTGGCTTATGCTGTGGAAGCTTCCTCCACATTTCGGTCCATTCTATAGCTAAATGGATTCTATTAGCTTTCAGTACTGCTTATGATAATATCTTCAACACAGCAGTCTGCGATTAAGATTTTAGCTCTTGAAGTAAGAGTTCTTTCTACTTCAGAGGCTTATGCTAATAGCGTTGCTATTACAGTTCTAATGACGGCTGCATATTGGTTTTAGCCTTTCACTTGCACGAATTTATACCTCAGAAATATTGAGTCCATTTCTAGAGACCGGCATTGTTTAGGTTCGTTATCTGTTGCTCAGAATGTCGTCCACTAAACAGTGGCAACTATAGTTGTGTAGGCTTTTGGTTCCGGCAGTGACTCTGTGCTGCCGCCCTCTTCGCTCTGGGGTATTTGACCCAGGGCAAGGGGAAGGGGGAGGGGGGGGGGGGCAGGTGTTCCCTTAGGTCACCTGCTTTATAGTGAAAAGCAAGGGAATACCTCCCCTAGAGTCAGTAATTCTAGTCGGTACCGGGATGATTTTTAAAGTGTAAAGATAATTTTTTTTACTCATCCATGTAATATTTTTAAGGATACCTCGGTGTGTAGTATTTGTATATGTCACATATCATGCAGACGTTAATATTCAATTATCGGTCACTTTTAATGAATTTAAGAGTCTCATTTATCTGGACTACTTTATTTATCGCCTTTCCTTTAAAAATAATTACCATAATGGATTATACTGGAGGTTAATAGACATCAGTGATGTTATTATGCTCAAGTACAGAATGGTGTTGTGTCGTTCTCATTTTGATGCAGAATAGAAAGATACATGTAAAGCCTATTTCTCCTTTCTCCTTGAGGGGATAATTCTGTATATATATAGTTGAGTTATTGGATTGCTTTATGTCCTAGGCCCTCCAACCTTTTTACTATTCAGCTAAGTCTGGGTCATTGGTACAGTATAAAAATGTTAAAAAATTTATAGTAATTTATATATTTTTTATACTTACCAATGACCCAGGCGGGGATGGCCCTCCCATGAGTTGGGAACTCATACCTCCCTGCTGAGTACATAACGCTTTTCCAGGCACTGCTTGTAAGAATGACTTTTGGCGCCAATTTCAAGACCTGCTTGACACTGCGCATGCGCAGTGGAGGAAAGGTATGGAGGACCATATAGGACATGTAATTTTCGGTTTTAGATGCAAATTTGGGGGATTGGGGGGTAAAATTTGTGTTTGGCCCTAGAATTTAAGAGTTAGCACCACCTAAGTCTGGGTCATTGGTAAGTATAAAAAATATATAAATTACTATAAATTTTTTAACTTTTTTTCATTTTTGGAGTAAAAAACACAGCTTATGACCCCTCATTGGAACAAGCTCAATGAAACAATAATGAAAATTGAATGATGATTTTTGTGAATAGCACTGCCTGGTTCTGGCCGTTACGTTGGGTAAAGGGTTAAAACATAACTGATAATCCTCCGAAAGTCAGTCTTCTTTTTTAAGTGTTCATTTTCTATCTCCTGCATACTTTTGACATTTTGGCATACCCCTACTGCATCTTCACATGCTGATATTGTGGGTTTCATTTTTTGTTAAAAAAACTATTAGCAAGAGAGCTTTGAGCCATCAAAAAGGCAATATCACCAGCTGTGTCATGTAAGAATTGAATCTTGACTGTTCGAAATCCACGAGGTGATGAAACAAATTGATCACATGCAAATTCCATGAACCGTGAAGCAGTTTATGGTAAATTTGTGCATGATCAGTTTGTCTTATCACCTCATGGATTTCGAACAGTCATGATTCAGTTATTAATTATTATATTTATTCCCTTCATAAAATAAACAGAATTATTTTATGTCCGGACAGCATATCGAGTTGGATTATCTACAAGGCAGTTCCTTGACTAACCATAATTTGGTCAATGTGTATTCCTAAAAAAGAAACAAAACAACGTATCTTCTGATACAAAATAATTCCCACAAACTGTTGATATAGTAAAATATAATACATCTCAAACTCGAGTCTGTGAAACTGTTCATTTATAGAAAGTAAACTGAAATTACAGAATGTAAAAATAGATTTCTGAAAATCAAATATCAATGTGCAATGTTTGAATGTCACATTATCAACTGGCATTCATGGGATAAAATCACATGATCAACTGGTATTCATGGGAAAATAGCATCACCTGAGAATCCACTACCAATGCAGTGTTCATTGAAGAAAATTTTAGTTGTATTGTAAATGTTATACAAGGAACGATAATACATTATTTTTGTCAGTCGTGCTGGATACACTGTTTTTGATTCAAGGTTTTTACTGAGAGGGCAAAATAGAAAATTGTCTTCCTGTTAATCTTGCTTTTCAACTAGTTGAGTGCTAGAAGCCACTATCATGGCTCTCTTGAAAAGTGCTGAAAGCCACTTTAGTGGCTTTACACTGTATCCATCAGCCTGTTGTTTGCACAGCAATGGCTAGAAATATAAAATTATTTTGTTGCAATTCACTGGAGAGTGTCAGAGGGCACTCCAATAAATTGTTACAAAACAATTATTTCCGAACAAAATCTTGCTAAGCTATGGCGCCCCTTGTTGGTGGCATGATATCTTTGAAAAAAAATATGTGTGTTTCAAATCACCTCTGAAAAATAATTTAGCTCTCAATCAGTTAAACTCAGTGGAACCCTGTTTACTGAATTGTCAATTCGTCATTGAATATCATTCATTTAACAGAAGTATTGAATTATCTGACTTAATTGACTTGATCACTTTGCTATATTCTAAAGATCAGTTTATCATTCATTCTATTATATCTTGTTTAACAGATCTCATGGAGCTCTGTGAAACAAGATATAATAAATGCATGTATTAAATGTAAAGGAGAAATAGGTCAATTAACAAGGGGAATTTGGTGATTGTTAGGGTAATGTTTCAACATGTTACAAGTTTTTTTATTCAAGTAACAGGAGTTAACTCTTTAACCTATATGCAATTAAATTGTCAAATTTGACAACGTCAGGTATGAGCTATTAGGATGGGTTGTGATCCATCGTCCATCTGTCCACACATCTTTCTGTCCGTATGTCTGTCCGTCCACAATTCCTTTAGCACATCCTACAGGCCACAGCTCTCACCCAATCATTTCCAAATTGCATATGTGGCTTTAGGGCAATTCTAGATGGGAGCTATCAAATTTTTTACCATTTGAAAAACATAGCCGCCAGTGGCCATCTTGGATTTGGATATAAACTGTCCAACAATTCCTTTAGCACACCCTACAGGCCGCAGCTCTCAAATGATCAGTCCAAAATTTAATATGTAGCTTTGGGGCAATGTCTAGATGGGAGCTATTGAATATTTTTATACTGTACCAATGACCCAGACTTAGCTGGTGCTAACTCTTAAAATTCTAGGGCCAAACACAAATTTTGCCCCCCAATCCCCAAAATTTGCATCTAAAACCAAAAGAAATCATGTCCTGAAGGTCCTCCATACTTTACCCTCACTGCGCATGCGCAGTGTCAAGGACATCCCGAAATTGGCGCCAATTATCATTCTTGGTTTGGCCCTTCATCAGTTCACATCTGACTGATCTTTGTGCTTGTAAATCTCAGTTTAAATGATGCCAGACACATAAATATTAGAGAAATGGTGGATATAAAGTGCATATAGAAGGAGGAGAGGAAAAATGAGTGACAGAAAATATTCAGGGCTGTAACTTAAAATATTTTTATACTGTACCAATGACCCAGACATAGCTGGTGCTAACTCTTAAAAATATAGGGCCAAACACAAATTTTGCCCCCCAATCCCCAAAATTTGCATCTAAAACCAAAGAAAACATGTCCTGAATGGCCCTCCATACTTCACCTCTACTGCGCATGCGCAGTGTCAAGGACGTCCCGAAATTGGCGCCATTAATCATTCTTTGTTTGGCCCTTCATCAGTTAACATCTGACTGATCTTTGTGCTTGTAAATCTCAGTTTAAATGATGCCAGACACATAAATATTAAAGAAATGGTGATTCTAAGGAGGATATAGAAGGAGGAGAGGAAAAATGAGTGACAGAAAATTATCAGGGCTGTAACTTAAAATTTTTTAATGAAATTATGTTAAGTTACCTATTTTCAAGGCAACAGCCTGTTGTGGTCATTCTTGTTATCAAGTTACACTGCTTGTTCAGTGTTTTCCTCTCTCCCTTTCCTTTAAGTCCCCTCTTGCTATTCTCCCATGCTTTTGGCATATTTTCTGTAATATTATTACTAAAATTTCTTGGGAGTTTTAGCTGGATAACAGAATGAATTCTGTTCTTTTCCCCATGTTTACGTCTTCACCTATGGGTGGTTAGGCGTAGTGTTCTGCATCTACCATCTGATGTTCTGCAGTTTCTTCCCTGGAAGTCTCTGTTTTGCATCAGATAGTGTATTATTGGTAACTGATTTCGGGCCAGGGTGCCTGGAGTCTTGTTCTGGTGTTTTTACACTTATTGTTTACATTTACAACAGCCCTCTGTGTGAGGGGGGGATATTCTTATACTGTACCAATGACCCAGACGTAGCTGGTGCTAACTCTTAAAATATAGGGCCAAACACAAATTTTGCCCCCCAATCCCCAAAATTTTCATCTAAAACCAAAGAAAACATGTCCTGAATGGCCCTCCACACTTCACCTCTACTGCGCATACGCAGTGTCCAGGACGTTCCGAAATTGGCGCCATTAATCATTCTAAGTTTGGCCCTTCATCAGTTAACATCTGACTGATCTTTGTGCTTGTAAATCTCAGTTTAAATGATGCCAGACACATAAATATTAGTGAAATGGTGATTCTAAGGAGGATAGAGACGGAGGAGAGGAAAAATGTGTGACAGAATATTATCAGGGCTGTAACTTAAAATTTTTTAATGAAATTATGTTAAGTTACCTATTTTCGAGGCAGCAGCCATTTTGTTGTCATTCTGATTATTTAGTTACACTGATATTTTTATACTGTACCAATGACCCAGACTTAGCTGGTGCTAACTCTAACAAAACCAGGGCCAAACACAAATCTTGCCCCCCAATCCCCAAAATTTGCATCCAAAACAAAAAGAAATCATGTCCTAAAGGACCTCCATACTACGCCCCCACTGCGCATGCGCAGTGTCACGGACGTCCCGAAATTGGCGCCAATTATCATTCTCTGTTTGGCCCTTCATCAGTCAACATCTCACTGATCTTTGTGCTTGTAAATCTCAGTTTAAAGGATGCCAGACACGTAATTTTTGGAGAAATGGTGATTCTAAGGAGGATATAGAAGGAGGAGAGGAAAAAGAAGTGACAAAAAATAATCAGGGCTGTACTTAAAATTTTTTGATGAAATTATGTTAAGTTGCCTATATTTTTATACTGTACCAATGACCCAGACATAGCTGGTGCTAACTCTTAAAATATAGGGCCAAACACAAATTTTGCCCCCCAATCCCCAAAATTTGCATCTAAAACTAAAGAAAACATGTCCTGAAAGGCCCTCCACACTTCGCCCCTACTGCGCATGCGCAGTGTCAAGGACGTTCCGAAATTGGCGCCATTAATCATTCTAAGTTTGGCCCTTCATCAGTTAACATCTGACTGATCTTTGTGCTTATAAATCTCAGTTTAAATGATGCCAGACACATAAATATTAGTGAAATGGTGATTCTAAGGAGGATAGAGAAGGAGGAGAGGAAAAGAATGTGTGACAGAATATTATCAGGGCTGTAACTTAAAATTTTTTAATGAAATTATGTTAAGTTACCTATTTTCAAGGCAGCAGCCATTTTGTTGTCATTCTGATTATTTAGTTACACTGTTTTTTTAAGTGTTTTCCTCTCTCCCTGTCCTTTAAGTTCCCCCTTGCTATTCTCCCATGCTTTTGGCATAGTTTTTGTAATTATTATTACTAAATTTTCTTGGGAGTTTTAGCTGAATAACAGAATGAATTCTGTTCTTTCCCCATGTTTACGTCTTCACCTAGGGGTGGTTAGGCGTTGTGTTCTGCATCTACCATCTGATGTTCTGCAGTTTCTTCCCTGGAAGTCTCTGTTTTGCATCAGATAGTGTATTTTTGGTAACTGATTTCGGGCCTGGGTGCCTGGAGTCTTATTTTAGTGTTTTTACACTCATTGTTTACATTTTCAACAGCCCTCAGTGTGAGGGGGGGATTTCTAAAAAATAATATCTTGATGTTATTTTAATCATAACTAGATACATTATTATTGTTCGTAAGTGTTGAATAAATTGTTTAAAATATTTTTAAAATTTTTGTCCACACTTAGGCTTGGGATCCATTGGGGCTCAACGTTACTTTTCAGAAACTTGGGCTGTTCTGAAAAAATATTTTTTCAAAATATTTTGATTTCAATTATTTTTTCTATATCAATGGATCATATTATTATTATGTATTTTGATTGCCAGGGGTTAGTGCGAGTACCAGGACTTGTTTTCTTTTCACATTGAAAGGATATTGATCAATTGTTTTAAGAGGAAGTCTTCCTCTGACTTTATTATCATTCTATATGTGGTCAGTGTACTCGCATTAACTCCTGTTCTGTATCGTATGATTTCGATGACAATATGGGAAGCGTATGTCACGGTATGTTGTTGGGGATTTGGACACTCCGGTCCTTTCCCCGCAGGGTCACTCTACTTTATCAATTTCTATTTCAGACGATCAAGATTAGGGTGATGTATCTGTGATGTCTTCCAACAGTGTGCCTCCGTCGTCACAATTAATGAAGGGCTAGCGGAAAAGTGCTCATGTAAATACGCCAATTGCCTAAGAGGACCCTAGTAGGTTTGACGGCCTTTGACGTCCGCTAGCTCGCCTGGTGTAGCGTCCATTCACCGAATGGTTCGGCAGCCGGGTTCGTCCGTTGCGGTCTAGAAGGAATTTTGGGGTGATGCGAGCACTATAAACTAACCTAATGCACACCCAGTGACGGCGGATCGGAGGGAGAACGCAGGAAGCCTTTTAGTCCGGTTCATAGCTCGTTCCGGTCCATCCGGACGGCAAGCGAGAGAGGCCCCTCTCTCGTTCAACAACATCTGGCCGCAGATGTTGTGGTACAAAATGTGTCGTAAGCGGAGCATACGTCCGTCGCTCGGGACGCTCCGTTGTATAGGCAGTCCGCTGAGACTGCTAAGGCTTCCTCTTCTCGTCAGCGCACACGACCGCACCTTGGCTGCGTGACCGCCGATATATTACCAGCTTCGCCGATCAAGGATTCTTCGGCGACCAGGTCACACCATCCGGTAGCCAGGGACACGAGGCCTGCAGACTCCGGACGTTCGCATAGGAAGTGTGCGGGAGTCAACGTACACGGAGCTTCCGGCGGCAATGCATCGTAAGACCGCTACTGCACAGGCCTCGGGAACGGACGTGCTTTCCTTAATAGCACAGTTTATCGCAGCATCCCAGCATCAACTGAATCTGTCGCATATATTTTATCCGACGATGCTGGGTCGGGACGCTCCGCGGAAGCGGGTACGGACGTCCGAAAGTTTCATCCGGTCCGACGGGATACCGAAAGGGATTCGGAGGATTTCGAGCTTTCCCTTTCGGAACAACATATGCTGTTGTGTATGTCATCTGACTTGGTCTTCTCCAGCTTCTTTCGTCGGACCAGAATGCTGCGATGCCGGATAAGAAACTGATAGCGTCGGTGGACTTAGAAATTTTTGGTTCGGTTCAGGGACATCGTCCCTCAGTTCCGACATAGTCCAATAATGTCACACAAACTTTTGAATTATTGAACGACGCTATATATATTATTATTTTATGCTTGCTAACCAAGCATTTCTGGTTTCTTGTTCGAAGAGTTATGGAGATGTCTTTCAAAAGTGTGCCTCTGTCGTCATAGTTAATGAAGAGTTAGCGGCAATAAGTGCTCATGGAATATGTCTATCGCCTACAGAGTGACATTCGCTAGCTCACCCGGTGTAGCGTACATTCATCGAATGGTTCGGCTGCCGGGTTCGTCCGTTGCGGTCTAGGAAGGAGATTTGGGTGATGCGAGCACTTTAATTACTTTAGTACTCACCCAGTGACGGCAGATTGAGGACAGATCGGAGGAAGCCTGTTAGTCCGGTTCCTGGCTGGTCCAGGTCCGTCCGGGCTGTGAGCGAGAGAGGTCCCTCTCTCGCCCAACAAGATAGGGGACCGCATGTTGTGGTTCAGATATTTTACATTCGGAGCATATGTCCGTTGGTCGGGACGCTCCGTTATATTGACAGTCCGAGAGACTGTCTTTAATGCTTCCTCATCCTCACACCAGGGCACACGACCGCACATTGGCTACGTGACCTCGATTATCCGATCAGTTTCGTCATTCAGTGATTCCACGGCGAATAGGTCGCGCCATCCGGTAGCCAAGGGACACAAGGCCTACACTCCGTTCGCTCGCATATTGGTAGTATGCACGGGGTAGCGATCACGGAGCTTCCAGCGGCAATGCATCGTAAGACCGCTTCTCCTCAGGCCTCAGTGACGGACGTGCTATCCGAGTTAGCACAGTTGTTTCGCAGCATCCCAGCAATTGACAGTTTCTCGGTCGAATCAGGAATTATCCGACGGCGCTGGGTCGGTGCGGTCCGCGGTTGCATCAGGTACGGACGACCGAACGCTTTATAGGGTCCGACAGGATGGCGAAAGGGATTCGAAAGATTTCGAGTTTTCCCTTTAGTAGTATCGGAAGATGCCTTTCATATCTTTTGGCATTATCTTCCAGTGATTATTATTTCGGACTTCATTGCTGCGATCTTGGATAAGAGACTTATAGCGTCATTGGACTCGGATTTTTTGATCGGTTCGGGGACATTGTCCCTGACTTACCGACGTAGTCCAATATTGTCATTACAACATGTGTTTTATTTTTCGACGCTATATATATATATACAAGCCTGCTACTAAGCATGATAGTTTAGTTTCTTGTCCGCGTTGCTCATTTCTGCCATTTTATGATTTATACAAATAGTTTATTTTGGCAGAGCAGGGCATACCGAGAGTTCATATGCGTCTAGACGGTGTGATTAAAAACTGCATATATTCTTTTTCGCCGTTTATGTCTTTTCCAATTTCAATGTTGGGAACGACATTATGTATAGTAGACTTAACTTAGACGCTTTATTATACGTAATCCGCCTTACTGAGGCGTTATCATTACGTCTTCAAGAAAAGATTTACGGGATATTATTCTCAATGTAATTTCTTTTGAGGGCAGTAGTTTGTTCACGTATAACTCCGCCCTTCAGTGGCTGATTGGAGTTAGTTAGACGTGACGCAGCCCTAGCTACATCCACTCGCATGGATAGTAAGGTTAAGAACTCTCTCAGAGTCGCTTCGTTCTCGGAGGAGCTTCTCTTCGACGGCAACTTTTCGGCAATCCATGAATTGCTCGATTTACACGTTCTCTTGTCTATCTAGTGTTACAAGAGATTCAGACTGGGGCAAACATTCGGTGGTTGACTCAGAGAGTGCCGCCGCAGTTGCCGGACCCGAGTGTGGCTGTTATGACGGTTGCCAGTCATACAGATTGGGATATAATACTGATCCCTACGGATTCGAAGTGCCAGGGTCTTTGGGTTCCGCAGTCTTTTAGCAATCAGTTTTCTTCCGCGGAATAATGTTTTTTAGGCTTGCTTTATGTCATTGCATGAACATTATTCAGAAACGCATGCCCAAATTCCTGTCCTTTAATTCGACAGTAGTGGCGTATTTCCGGAACCAGGGAGGCACTCTTTCGTTTCCGTTATTCAATTTAATGGAAAGAATCCGTCTGTTGGTTATAGTACACCAAGTTCAGTTTTGGTCCGTCATATTCCGGGTCGTCTGATTGTTTTATCGGACTCCCGTTCTCTTACGGGTCGCTTGTTGCTGTCAGAATGGACTCTCAACAAACAAGTATTCAATCAGATTTGCTATCTATGGGAGTGCCCAATGATGATTTATTTATGACACAGCTTGCTAATCAATTGCAGACGTATGTGTTGGCTTGTCCAGATCTCTGAGCTAATATTCTTAACGCTCTATTGATCTATAGGACGGAATGATAGGATACGCGTATCCTCCGGCGCTGTTGTTTTAGCAGGTATTGCTAAGATAAACAACCACAATACATTTCTGTTGATAGCATCTCTATCTTCACAGAGATCATGAGTAATTTTCTCTCTTGTCTACTGTGGGTTTTAACGTGAAATCTTCCTCTATGTGAGGATCTTTTTCACTGGGTAAATCGTGTCATCTTTATCACAACCTGCAAGGTCGCAACCTTCATGTATTCTGTTGTGTGGTCCGTATTGCATTGTAAGCACTGTACTGGACGAGCTTTGGACGCGATTTCTTACTATAGGAGATCCTCTTCTTCGCTATTCTATGCGGCTAAAGTGGAGGCTCTTCCGTCGTGGTGTAGGGATCATTATGTTCATATTGTTGATCCCTCCATACTACTCATTGCTATTTTTTAGTATACTTGTTTCACAAGATCTACTGCAGCCTGTTATTATTTAGGTTATAGGTTTATGTTACCTCATACCTATGCACTCTACGATAGTTTACAATTGAGTCTTTTGTCTCTTTATCTAAGTCAGTTAGTAACTTTTTGATAAATAGACTTAGAATCTTTAGATTAAATTCCTATACGGATTTTAACTTCGGTTCTTATTTAGCTAAGTAATCATTTGAGCCTCTGGAAACAGTAGTTTTCAAATTCTGACCTTTTAGACAGTAATTCTGTTGGTTTCTCTTTTACTGTAGAGTCAGTGAGTTTCATGCACTATCGATGGATGATTTTCACTTTCATAGTTTCGGAATCAATACTTCCGTTACTATTTAGGTTGGATTGTTGCATAAGAGTTAGGCTCCTATTATCCGGAACCTATTATTTTAAGGTCCTTCCGTCTTCGTATGGGCATAGGCCTTTACTCTTTCCGGGTACAGTTTATGTATTTATAAACAGATTTCTGTTTATTACTATGGGCATAAGCTTCTTCTGTCTTTGATGTCTAGTAGAAGGATGTTACGCTCCATTTTATTGTTAATGGATTCTATTAACTATCGGTACTGCTTATAGTATTTCATTGACTTAGCAGTTGTGCTTAAGATTTCGGCTCATGAAGTAAGAGTTCTTCTACTTCTTGGGCTTACATTAATAGTGTCGCTATTATAGATTTTTGAAGGCCGCTCATTGCGCTCAGCCATCCACATTCATGAATTTTATCTCAGAAATATCGAGTCCATTTCTGGAGGCCTCTATTGTTAGGTCTATTATCTACTGCTCAGAATGTCATTCACTTAACAGTTGCTACTATAGCTAGGTAGGCTGTCTGTTTCGGCAGTGTCTCCGTTCGGCTGCCCTCTTCGCTCTGGGCTATTTGACCCAGGGCAAGGAAAAGGGGGGGGGGGGGGGGGAGGGTGTTCCCTTGGGTCACCTGTTTTACTATGAAAACAAGGGGATACCTCCTCCGGAGTTAGTAATTCTGAGCTGTTATTGGGATGGTTGTTTAGTGAGAAGTTTAGGTTTTTAAAATTCATTCAAGTCTTAGTTTTTAAAGTATAGCTTTTGAATATTGCATATGTCAACGGACATGATTCTGCAATCCTCAGACACTTTTAGGAGTATAAGAGTCTCTATTCTCTAGACTTACTTTATTTATTGGCTTACTTTAAAAATTATTAGTATAAGGATTATATTGGATATTAATAGAGTACATGGATGTATGAAGCTCAATTTTGGAAGGTGTTGTATCTTTCTAATTTATCATAAATAAGAAAGATACATGTAAGGCCTATTACTTCTTTTTCCCTACAGGGGATGACTCTATTTTATTTTATTGAGCGTATTCCATTTTGCTCTATGTCCTTGGCTATGTCTGGGTCATTGGTACAGTATAAAAATGTTAAAAAACAGAATGGTGTTGTGTCGTTCTCATTTTGATGCAGAATAGAAAGATACATGTAAAGCCTATTTCTCCTTTCTCCTTGAGGGGATAATTCTGTATATATATAGTTGAGTTATTGGATTGCTTTATGTCCTAGGCCCTCCAACCTTTTTACTATTCAGCTAAGTCTGGGTCATTGGTACAGTATAAAAATGTTAAAAAATTTATAGTAATTTATATATTTTTTATACTTACCAATGACCCAGACGGGGATGGCCCTCCCAGGAGTTGGGAACTCTTGCCTCCCCGCTGAGTACATAGCGCTGACCAGGCACTGCCAGTAAGAATGATAATTGGCGCCAATTTCGGGACGTGCGTGACACTGCGCATGCGCAGTTGGGGCGTAGTATGGAGGTCCTTTAGGACATGATTTCTTTTTGTTTTGGATGCAAATTTTGGGGATTGGGGGGCAAAATTTGTGTTTGGCCCTGGTTTTGTTAGAGTTAGCACCAGCTAAGTCTGGGTCATTGGTTAGTATAAAAAATATATAAATTACTATAAATTTTGTAACTTTTCAGTGTTTTCCTCTCTCCCTGTCCTTTAAGTCCCCCCCTTGCTATTCTCCCATGCTTTTGGCATAGTTTTTGTAATTATTATTACTAAATTTTCTTGGGAGTTTTAGCTGAATAACAGAATGAATTCTGTTCTTTTCCCCATGTTTACGTCTTCACCTACGGGTGGTTAGGCGTTGTGTTCTGCATCTACCATCTGATGTTCTGCAGTTTCTTCCCTGGAAGTCTCTGTTTTGCATCAGATAGTGTATTTTTGGTAACTGATTCCGGACCTGGGTGCCTGGAGTCTTATTTTAGTGTTTTTACATTCATTGTTTACATTTACAACAGCCCTCTGTGTGAGGGGGGGATTTCTGGAAAATAATATCTTGATGTTATTTTAATCATAACTAGATACATTATTATTGTTCGTAAGTGTTGAATAAATTGTTTAAAATATTTTTAAAATTTTTGTCCACACTTAGGCTTAGGATCCATTGGGGCTCAACATTACTTTTCAGAAACTTGGGCTGTTCTGAAAAAATATTTTTTCAAAATATTTTGATTTCAATTATTTTTTCTTTTTTAATGGATCATATTATTATTATGTATTTTGATTGCCAGGGGTTAGTGCGAGTACCAGGACTTGTTTTCTTTTCACATTGAAAGGATATTGATCAATTGTAATAAGAGGAAGTCTTCCTCTGACTTTTATAATCATTCTATATGTGGTCAGTGTACTCGCATTAACTCCTGTTCTGTATCGTATGATTTCGATGACAACATGGGAAGCGTATGTCACGGTATGTTAGTGGGGAATTGGACACTCCGGTCCTTTCCCCGCAGGGTCACTCTACTTTATCAATTTCTATTTCAGACGATCAAGATTAGGGTGATGTATCTGTGATGTCTTCCAACAGTGTGCCTCCGTCGTCACAATTAATGAAGGGCTAGCGGAAAAGTGCTCATGTAAATACGCCAATTGCCTAAGAGGACCCTAGTAGGTTCGCTGGCCTTTGACGTCCGCTAGCTCGCCCGGTGTAGCGTCCATTCATCGAATGGTTCGGCAGCCGGGTTCGTCCGTTGCGGTCTAGAAGGAATTTTGGGGTGATGCGAGCACTATAAATCAACCAAATGCACACCCAGTGACGGCGGATCAGAGGGAGAACGGAGGAAGCCTTTTAGTCCGGTTCATAGCTCGTTCTGGTCCATCCGGACGGCGAGCGAGAGAGGCCCCTCTCTCGTACAACAACATCTGGCCCCAGATGTTGTGGTACAAAATGTTTCGCATTCGGAGCATACGTCCGTCGCTCGGGACGCTCCGACATATAGTCAGTCCGGAGTAGACTGTCAATAAGGCTTCCTCATTCTCATGGTAGCGCACACGACCGCTCTTGGCTACGTGACCTCGGATATCCAGTCAGCTTCGCCAGTCAGAGAATCATCGGTGACCAGGTCACACCATCCGGTAGCCAGGGACACGAGTCCTGCAGACTCCGGACGTTCGCATAGGAAGTGCGCGGGAGTCAACGTACACAGAGCTTCCGGCGGCAATGCATCGTAAGACCGCTACTGCACAGGCCTCGGGAACGGACGTGCTTTCCTAAACAGCACAGTTTATCGCAGCATCCCAGCATCAACTGAATCTGTCGCATATTTTTTATCCGACGATGCTGGGTCGGGACGCTCCGCGGAAGTGGGTACGGACGTCCGAAAACTTCATCCGGTCCGACGGGATACCGAAAGGGATTTGGAGGATTTCGAGCTTTCCCTTTCGGAACAACATATGCTGTTGTGTATGTCATCTGACTTGGTCTTCTACAGCTTCTTTCGTCGGACCAGAATGCTGCGATGCCGGATAAGAAACTGATAGCGTCGGTGGACTTAGAAATTTTTGGTTCGGTTCAGGGACATCGTCCCTTAGTTCCGACATAGTCCAATAATGTAACACAAACTTTTGAATTATTGAACGACGCTATATATATTATTATTATATGCTTGCTATAACCAAGCATTTCTGGTTTCTTGTTCGCAAAGTTACGGAGATGTCTTTCAAAAGTGTGCCTCTGTCGTCATAGTTAATGAAGAGCTAGCGGCAATAAGTGCTCATGGAATATGTCTATCGCCTAAGAGATCCCTTGTAGGATCGACGGAGTGACATTCGCTAGCTCACCCGGTGTAGCGTGCATTCATCGAATGGTTCGGCTGCCGGGTTCGTCCGTTGCGGTCTAAGAAGGAGATTTGGGTGATGCGAGCACTTTAATTACTTTAGTACTCACCCAGTGACGGCAGATTGAGGACAGATCGGAGGAAGCCTGTTAGTCCGGTTCCTGGCTTGTCCAGGTCCGTCCGGGCTGTGAGCGAGAGAGGTCCCTCTCTCGTCCAACAACATAGGGGACCGCATGTTGTGGTTCAGATATTTTACATTCGGAGCATATGTCTGTCGGTCAGGACGCTCCGTTATATTGACAGTCCGAGAGACTGTCCATAATGCTTCCTCATCCTCACAGCAGGGCACACGACCGCACATTGGCTACGTGACCTTGAGTATCTGATCAGTTTCGTCATTCAGTGATTCCACGGCGAATAGGTCATGCCATCCGGTAGCCAAGGGACACGAGGCCTATACACTCCGTTCGCTCGCATATTGGTAGTATGCACGGGGTAACGATCACGGAGCTTCCAGCGGCAATGCATTGTAGGACCGCTTCTCCTCAGGCCTCAGTGACGGACGTGCTATCCGAGTTAGCACAGTTGTTTCGCAGCATCCCAGCAATCGACAGTTTCTTGGTCGAATCAGGAATTATCTGACGGCGCTGGGTCGGTG
Organism: Pictodentalium vernedei; assembly: GCA_031216915.1. NCBI lineage: Eukaryota > Metazoa > Mollusca > Scaphopoda > Dentaliida > Dentaliidae > Pictodentalium > Pictodentalium vernedei. The sequence continues at coordinate 162,027,007 of CM062293.1, forward strand.
CGGTCCGCGGTTGCATCAGGTACGGACGACCGAACGCTTTATAGGGTCCGACAGGATGGCGAAAGGGATTCGAAAGATTTCGAGTTTTCCCTTTCGTAGTATCGGAAGCTGCCATTCATATCTTCTGGCATTATCTTCCGGTGATTGTTATTTCGGACTACATTGCTGCGATGTTGGATAAGAGACTTATAGCGTCATTGGACACGGAATTTTGGATCGGTTCAGGGACATTGTCCCTGACTTACCGACGCAGTCCAATAATTTCTTTACAACATGTGTTTTATTTTTCGACGCTATATATGCATACAAGCCTGCTACCAAGCTTGATAGTTTAGTTTCTTGTCCGCGTTGCTCATTTCTGCCGTTTTATCATTTATACGAATAGTTTATTTTGGCATAGCAGGGCATACCGAGAGTTCATATGCATCTAGGCGGCGTGGTTAAAGACTGGAAATATTCTTTTTCGCCGTCTATGTCTTTTCCAACCTCAATGTTGGAAACGACAATGATGTCTAGTAGACTTAACTTAGACGCTTTATCATACGTAATCCACCTTACTGAGGCGTTATCATTACGTCTTCAAGAAAAGATTTACGGGATATTATTCTCAATGTGATTTCTTTTGAGGGCAGTAGTTTGTTCACGTATAACTCCACCCTTCAGTGGCTGATTGGAGTTGGTTAGATGTGACGCAGCCCTAGCTACATCCACGCGCGTGGATAGTAAGGTTAAGAACTCTCTCAGAGTCGCTTCGTTCTCGGAGAAGCTTCTCTTCGACGGCAACTTTTCAGCAATCCATGAATTGCTCGATTTACACGTTCTCTTGTCTATCTAGTGTTACAAGAGATTCAGACTGGGGCAAACATTTGGTGGTTGACTCAGAGAGTGCCACTGCAGTTGCCGGACCCGAGTGTTGCAGTTATGACGGTTGCCGGTCAAACAGATTGGGATATAATATTGATCCCAACGGATTCGAAGTGCCAGGGTCTTTGGGTTCCGCAGTCTCTTAGCAACCAATTATCTTCCGCGGAATAATGTTTTTTAGGCTTGCTTTATGTCATTGCATGAACATTATTCAGAAACGCATGTCCAAATCCTGTCCGTTAATTCGACAGTAGTGGCGTATCTCCGGAACCAGGGAGGCACTCATTCGTTTCCGTTATTCAATTTAATGGAAAGAATCCATCTGTTGGTTATAGTACACCAAGTTCTGTTTCGGTCCGTCATATTCCGGGTCGTCTGATTGTTTTACCGGACTCCCGTTCACTTAGGGGTCGCTTGTTGCTGTCAGAATGGACTCTCAACAAACAAGTATTCAATCAGATTTGCTATCTATGGGAGCGCCCAATGATGATTTATTTACGACACAGCTTGCTAATCAATTGCAGACGTATGTGTTGGCTTGTCCGGATCTCTGAGCTAATGTTGTTAACGCTCTATTGATCTATAGGACGGAATGATAGGATACGGGTATCCTCCGGCGCTGTTGTTTCAGCAGGTATTGCTAAGATAAACAACCACAATACATTTCTGTTGATAGCATCTCTATCTTCACAGAGACCATGGGTAATTTACTCTGTTGTCTACTGTGGGACTTAACGTGAAATCTTCCTCAATGAGAGGATCTTTTTTCGCTGGGTAAATCGTGTCATCTTTATCACAACCCGCAAGGTCGCAACCTTCATGTATTCCGTTGTGTGGTCCGTATTACATTGTAAGCATTGTACTGGACGAGCTTTGGACGCGATTTTTTACTATAGGAGATCCTCTTCTTCGCTATTCTATGCGGCTAAAGTGGAGGCTCTTCCGTCGTTGGTGTAGGGATCATTATGTTCATATTGTTGATCCCTCCATACTACTCATTGCAACTTTTTAGTATACTTGTTTGACAAGATCTCCTGCAGCCTGTTACTATTAAGGTTATAGGTTTATGTTACCTCATACCTATGCACTCGAGGATAGTTTACAATTGAGTCTTATGTCTCTTTATCTAAGTCAGTTAGTAACTTTTTGATAAATAGACTTAGAATCTTTAGATTAAATTCCTATATGGAATTTAACTTCGGTTCTTATTTAGCTAAGTAATCATTTGAGCCTCTGGAAACAGTAGTTTTCAAATTCTGACCTTTTAGACAGTAATTCTGTTGGTTTCTCTTTTACTGAAGAGTCAGTGAGTTTCATGCACTATCGATGGATGATTTTCACTTTCGTAGTTTCGGAATCACTACTTCCTTTACTATTTAGGTTGGATTTTTGCATAAGAGTTAGGCTCCTAATATCCGGAACCTATTGTTATTAAGGTCCTTCCGTCTTCGTACGGGCATAGGCCTTTACTCTCTCCGGTTAGAGTTTATGTATTTATAAACAGATATCTGTTTATTACTACGGGCGAAAGCTTCTTCTGTCTTTGATGCCTAATAGAAGGACGTTACGCTCCATTCTATTGCTAATGGATTCTATTAACTATCGGTACTGCTTATGGTATATCATTGACTCAGCAGTTGTGCTTAAGATTTCGGCTCATGAAGTAAGAGTTCTTCTACATCTTGGGCTTACTTTAATAGTGTCGCTATTATAGATTTTTGAAGGCTGCTCATTGCGCTCAGCCATCCACTTTCATGAATTTTTATCTTAGAATATCGAGTCCATTTCTGGAGGCCTCTATTGTTAGGTCTATTATCTACTGCTCAGAATGTCATTCACTTAACAGTTGCTACTATAGCTAGGTAGGCTGTCTGTTTCGGCAGTGACTCCGTTCTGCTGCCCTCTTCGCTCTGGGCTATTTGACCCAGGGCAAGAAAAAGGGGGGGGGGGGGGGAGGGTGTTCCCTTGGGTCACCTGTTTTACTATGAAAACAAGGGGATACCTCCTCCAGAGTTAGTAATTCTGAGCTGTTATTGGGATGGTTGTTTAGTGAGAAGTTTATGTTTTAAAAATTCATTCAAGTCTTAGTTTTTAAAGTATAGCTTTTGAATATTGCATGTGTCAACGGACATGATTATGCAATCCTCAGACACTTTTAAGGAGTATAAGAGTCTCTATTCTCTAGACTTACTTTATTTATTGGCTTACTTTAAAAATTATTAGTATAAGGATTATATTGGATATTAATAGAGTATATGGATGTATGATGCTCAATTTTGGAAGGTGTTGTATCTTTCTAATTTATCATAAATAAGAAAGATACATGTAAGGCCTATTACTTCTTTTTCCCTAGAGGGGATGACTCTATTTTATATTATTGAGCGTATTCCATCTTGCTCTATGTCCTTGGCCCTCCAGCCTTTTTACTATTCAGCTATGTCTGGGTCATTGGTACAGTATAAAAATGTTAAAAAATTTATAGTAATTTCTATATTTTTTATACTTACCAATGACCCAGACGGAGATGGCCCTCCCAGGAGTTGGGAACTCTTGCCTCCCCGCTGAGTACATAGTGCTTACCAGGCACTGGTTATTAGAATGATTAATGGCGCCAATTTCTGAACGTCCTGGACACTGCGCATGCGCAGTAGAGGTGAAGTGTGGAGGGCCATTCAGGACATGTTTTCTTTGGTTTTAGATGAACATTTTGGGGATTGGGGGGCAAAATTTGTGTTTGGCCCTATATTTTAAGAGTTAGCACCAGCTATGTCTGGGTCATTGGTAAGTATAAAAAATATAGAAATTACTATAAATTTTTTAACTTCTTGAAAATAATATCTTGATGTTAATTTAATCATAACTAGATACATTATTATTGTTCGTAAGTGTTGCATAAATTGTTTAAAACATTTTTAGAATTTTTGTCCACACTTAGGCTTGGGATCCATTGGGGCTCAACGTTACTTTTCAGAAACTTGGGCTGTTCTGAAAAAATATTTTTTCAAAATTTTTTGATTTCAATTATTTTTTCTATGTTAATGGATCATGTTATTATGTATTTTGATTGTCAGGGGTTGGTGCGAGTACTAGGACTTTGTTTTCTTTTCACAATGAAAGGATATTGTTCAATTGTAATAAGAGGAAATCTTCCTCTGACTTTCATAATCATTGGATAATGTAGGCAGTGTACTCGCACTAACTCCTGTTCTGTATGTGTTAATTTCGATGACAACATGGGAAGCGTGTGTCACGGTATGTTAGTGGGGAATTGGCCATTCCGGTCCTTTCCCCGCTGGGTCACTCTACTTTATCAATCTCTATTTCAGACGATCAAGAACAGGGTGATGCATCCATGATGTCTTCCAAAAGTGTGCCTCCGTCATCACAATTAATGAAGAGCTAGCGGAAAAGTGCTCATGTAAATACGTCAATTGCCTAAGAGGACCCTAGTAGGTTCGACGGCCTTTGACGTCCACTAGCTCGCCCGGTGTAGCGTCCATTCATCGAATGGTTCGGCAGCCGGGTTCGTCCGTTGCGGTCTAGAAGGAGTTTTGGGTGATACGAGCACTATTAATCAACCAAATGCACACCCAGTGACGGCGGATTAGAGGAGAGAACAGAGGAAGCCTTTTAGTCTGGTTCATAGCTCGTCCAGGTCCATCCGGACTGCGAGCGAGAGAGGGCCCTCTCTCGTACAACAACATCTGGCCCCAGATGTTGTGGTACAAAGTGTTTCGCATTCGGAGCATACGTCCGCCGCTCGGGACGCTCCAATATATAGTCAGTCCGGAGAGACTGTCAATAAGGCTTCCTCATCCTCATGGTAGCGCACACAACCGCTCTTGGCTACGTGACCTCGGATATCCAGTTAGCTTCGCCAATCAGAGAATCATCGGCGACCAGGTCACACCATCCGGTAGCCAGGGACACGAGGCCTGCAGACTCCGGACGTTCGCATAAAAAAGTGTGCGGGAGTCAACCTACATGGAGCCTCCAGCGGCAAAGCATCATAAGACCGCTACTGCACAGGCCTCGGTGACGGACGTGCTATCCCAAATAGCACAGCTTATCGCAGCATCCCAGCAATGACAGAATCTCTGTCGCATTATGTATTATCCGACGACGCTGGGTCGGGATGCTCCGCGGAAGCAGGTACGGACGTCCAAAAATTTCATCCGGTCCGACGGGATGCCGAAAGGGATTCGGAGGATTTCGAGCTTTCCCTTTCGGAACAGCATAAGCTGCTGTGTATGTCATCTGACTTTATCTTCTAGAGGTTCTTTCGTCGGACCGGAATGCTGCCATGCCGGATAAGAAACTGATAGCGTCGGTGGACACAGAAATTTTTGGTTCGGTTCAGGGACATCGTCCCTCAGTTCCGACACAGTCCAATAATGTCACACAACTTTCGAATTATTGAACGACGCTATATATATTATTATATGCTTGCTATTAACAAGCATGTCTGGTTTCTTGTTCGCAAAGTTACTGAAATGTTTTTCAAAAGTGTGCCTCTGTCGTCATAGTTAATGAAGAGCTAGCGGCAATAAGTGCTCATGGAATACGTCAATCGCCTAAGAGGTCCCTAGTAGGATCGACGGAGTTGACATTCACTAGCTCACCCGGTGTAGCGTCCATTCATCGAATGGTTTGGCAGTCGGGTTCGTCCGTTGCAGTCTAGGAAGGAGATTTGGGTGATGCGAGCACTATAATAGACTTTAGTACACACCCAGGGACGACGGATTAGAGGACAGATCAGAGGAAGCCAGTTAGTCCGGTTCCTAGCTCGTCCAGGTCCGTCCGGGCTGCGAGCGAGAGAGGTCCCTCTCTCGTACAACAACATATGGGACCGGATGTTGTGGTACAGACATTTCGCATTCGGAGCATATGTCCGTCGCTTGGGACGCTCTGTTATATAGACAGTCCAAGAGACTGTCGTTAATGCTTCCTCATCCTCACGGCAGCGCACACGACCGCACATTGGCTACGTGACCTCGAGTTTTCGGCCAGCTTCGTCATTCAGTGATTCCACGGCGAACAGGTCACGCCATCCGGTAGCCAAGGGACACGAGGCCTATGCACTCCGTTCGCTCGCATAATAGAAGTATGCACGGGGTAACGAACACGGAGCTTCCAGCGGCAATGCATCGTAAGACCGCTTCTCCACAGGCCTCAGTGACGGACGTGCTTTCCAAAATAGCACAGTTTATCGCAGCTTCCCAGCAAATGACAAATTCTCGGTCGGATCAGAAATAATCCGACGGCGCTGGGTCGGTGCACTCCACTGTTGCATCAGGTTCGGACGACTGAACACTTATAGGGTCCGACAGGATGGCGAAAGGGATTCGGACGATTTCGAGCTTTCCCTTTCGGAACAACAGAAGCTGCCATACTTTTCTTCCGGCATTATCTTCCAGAGGTTATTCCGTCGGACTACATTGCTGCGATGCTGGATAAGAGACTAATAGCGTCATTGGACACAGAGTTTTGGATCGGTTCAGGGACATTGTCCCTGACTTACCGACACAGTCCAATAATGTCTTTAGAACATTTGAATTATTTAACGACGCTATATATAAGCTTGCTACCAAGCATGATAGTCTAGTTTCTTGTCCGCAATGCTCTATTCTGCCTTTTTTCAATTCTAGGAAATAATTTATATTGGCAGAACAGGGCATACCGAGAGTTCATATGCGTGTAGACGGCGGTGCTGAAGACTGAGAATTATCTTTTTCGCCGTCTATGTCAATTCCAACCACGATGTTGGAAATGACAATGATGTCTAATAGACTTAACTTAGACGCTTTATCATACGTAGACCACCTTACTGAGACGTTATCATTACGTCTTCAAGAGAAAGAATTCCAGGATATGATCCTCAATGTGATTTCTTTCAAGGGCAGTAGTTTTTCCACGTATAACTCTGCCCTTCAGTGGCAACCTGGAGTTGGTTAGACATGACGCAGCCCCAGCGACATCCACGCGCGTGGATAGTAAGGTGAAGAACTCTCTCAGAGTTGCTTCGGTCTCGGAGAAGCTTCTCTTCGACGGCAACTTTTCAGCAATCTATGAATTGCTCGATATACACGTTCTCTTGTCTATCAAGTGTAGCAAGAGATTCAGACTGGGGCAAACATTCGGTGGTTGACTCAGAGAGTGCCACTGCAGTTGCCGGATCCGAGTTTTATGATTATGACGGATGCCTGTCAAACAGGTTTGGGTACAATATTGATCCCAATGGGTTCGAAGTGCCAGGGTCTTTGGGTTCCGCAGTTTCTAGGCAAGCACTTAACTTCCAGGAAATGATGTTATTTAGGCTTGCACTATGTCATTGGATGAACATTATTCAGAAACGCATGTCCAAATCCTGTCCGTTAATACGACAGTAGTTGCGTATCTCTGGAACCAGGGAGGCACTCATTCGTTTCCGTTATTCAATTTAATGGAAAGAATCCTTCTGTTTGTTATAGTACACCAAGTTCTGCTTCGGTCCGTCATATTCCGGGTCGTCTGATTGTATTAGCAGACTCCCTTTCAGGTAAGGGTTGCTTGTTGCCGTCAGAATGGACTCTCAACAAACAAGTATTCAATCAGATTTGCTATCAATGGGAGCGCCCAATGATAATTTATTTGCGACACAACTCACTATTCAATTGCAGACGTATGTGTTTCCATGTCCGGATCCCTGAGCTTATGTTGTTAACGCTCTATTGATCTAATAGGACGGAATGATAGGATATGCGTATCCTCCAGCACTGTTGATTCAGCAAGTATTGCTAAGATAAACATCCACAATACAGTTCTGTTGATAGCATCTCTGTCTTCACAGAGACCGTGGGTAACTTTACTCAGGTGTCTACTTACCGCGAAAACTTCCTCCATGAGAGGATCTTCTTTCGCTGGGGAAATCGTGTCAACTTCATCACAACCCGCAAGGTCTCAACCTTCACGTATTCCGTTGTGTGGTCCTTCTTGCACGGCAAGCATTGTACAGGACGAGCTATGGATGTGATTTCTTACTGTAGGAGAACCTCTTCTTCGCTATACTATGCGGCTAAAGTGGAGGCTCTTCCGTCGTTGGTGTAGGGATCATTATGTTGATATTTTTGATCCCTCCATACTAGACATTGCAACTTTCTAGTATACTTGTTTGACAAGATCAACTGCAGCCTGTTACTATTAAGGTTATAGGTCTATGTTATCTCATACCTATGCACTCTATGATAGTTTACAATTGAGTCTTATGTCTCTTTATCTAAGTCAGTTAGAAACTTTTCGATAAATAGACCTAGAATCCTTAGATTAAATTCCTATACGGAATTTAGCTTCGGTTCTTATTTAGCTAAGTAATCATTTGAGCCTCTGGAAACAGTAGTTTTCAAATTCTGACCTTTTAAGACAGTAATTCTCTTAGTCTTCTCTTCTACTGAAGAGTCAGTGAGCTTCATGCACTATCGGTGGACGATTCTCACTTTCGTAGTATCGGAAACACTATTTCCTTTACTACTAATGTTGGATTTTTGGTTAAGAATCAGGCTCCTAGTAAATATCCCGAACCTATTGTTATTAAGGTCCTTCCGTCTTCGTACGGGCATAGGCCTTTACTCTGTCCGGTTAGAGTTTACGTATTTATAAACAGATATCAGTTTATTAGTAAGGACGTAAGCTTCTTCTGTCTTTGATGCCTAATAGAAGGACATTACGCTCCATTCTATTGCTAATGGATTCTATTAACTATCGGTACTGCTTATGGTATATCATTAACTCAGCAGTTTGTGCTTGAGATTTCGGTTCATGAAGTAAGAGCTCTTTCTACATCTTGGGCTTACATTAATAGTGTCGCTATTATAGATTTTATGAAGGCTGCACATTGGGCTCAGCCATCCACATTCATGAATTTTTATCTCAGAAATATTGAGTCCATTTCTGGAGGCCTCCATTGTTAGGTTTATTATCTACTGCTCAGAATGTCATTTACTTAACAGTTGCTACTATAGCTAGGTAGGCTTTCTGTTCCGGCAGTGACTCCATCCTGCTGCCCTCTTCGCTCTGGGCTATTTGACCCAGGGCAAGGAGAAGGGGGGGGGGGGGGGGGGGGAGGGTGTTCCCTTGGGTCACCTGTTTTATTATGAAAACAAGGGGATACCTCCTCCGGAGTTAGTAATTCTGAGCTGTTACTGGGATGGTTTTTAAGTGATAAGTTTATGTTTTAAAAATTCATTCAGGTCATAGTTTTTGAAGTATAGCTTTTGAATATATCACGTATCAAACGGGCGTTATTATACAATCCTCAGTCACTTTTAAGGAGTATAAGAGTCTCTATTCTCTAGACTAACTTTATTTATTGGCTTACTTTAAAAATAATTAGTATAAGCATTATACTGGATATTATAGAGTCCATGGATGTTATGATGCTCAATTATGGAAGGTGTTGTGTCTTTCTAATTTATCATAAATAAGAAAGATATATGTAAGGCCTAATACTCCTTTTCCCCTCGAGGGAATGACTCTATTTTATATAATTGAGCTTATTGGAATTTCCTCTATGTCCTAGGCCCTCCAGCCTTTTTACTATTCAGCTATGTCTGGGTCATTGGTACAGTATAAAAATGTTAAAAAATTTATAGTAATTTATATATTTTTTATACTTACCAATGACCCAGACGGGGATGGCCCTCCCAGGAGTTGGGAACTCATACCTCCCTGCTGAGTACATAGTGCTTACCAGGCACTGGTTATAAGAATGATTAATGGCGCCAATTTCGGGACGTCCTTGACACTGCGCATGCGCAGTAGAGGTGAAGTATGGAGGGCCATTCAGGACATGTTTTCGTTGGTTTTAGATGCAAATTTTGGGGATTGGGGGGCAAAATTTGTGTTTGGCCCTATATTTTTAAGAGTTAGCACCAGCTATGTCTGGGTCATTGGTAAGTATAAAAAATATATAAATTACTATAAATTTTTTAACTTTTTAATGAAATTATGTTAAGTTGCCTATTTTCGAGGCATGGGCCTGTTGTTGTCATTTTTGCTATGAAGTCTCACTGCTTATTCAGTGTTTCCTCTCTCCTTGTCATTTAGATCCCCCCTTGCTATTCTCCCATGCTTTTGGCATATTTTTGAGTAATATTATTACTAAAATTTCTTGGGAGATTTAGCTGGGTAACAGAATGAATTCTGTTCTTTTCCCCATGTTTACGTTCTCACCCATGGGTGTTTAGGCGTAGTGTTCTGCATCTACCATCTGATGTTCTGCAGATTCTTCCCTGGAAGTCTCTGTTTTGCATCAGATAGTGTATTACTGGTAACTGATTTCGGGCCAGGATTATCAGTGCCTGGAGTCATGTTTCTGGTGTTTTTACACTTCTTGTTTACATTGGCAACAGTCTCTGTTGATGGGGATTTTTTGTCTTTGTACTAGTTTAATTCATTACAAGATACATTATTATTATTCGTAAGTGTTGCATTAATTGTTTAAAATATTTTTAAAATTTTTGTCCACACTTAGGCTTGGGATCCATTGGGTGGGGCTCAACGTTACTTTTCAGAAACTTGGGCTTTGCTGAAAAAATTTTTTTTCAAAAATTATATTTTTATACTGTACCAATGACCCAGACTTAGCTGGTGCTAACTCTAACAAAACCAGGGCCAAACACAAATTTTGCCCCCCAATCCCCAAAATTTGCATCCAAAACAAAAAGAAATCATGTCCTAAAGGACCTCCATACTACGCCTCCACTGCGCATGCGCAGTGACGCAGTCGTCCCGAAATTGGCGCCAATTATCATTCTCTGTTTGGCCCTTCATCAGTCAACATCTCACTGATCTTTGTGCTTGTAAATCTCAGTTTAAAGGATGCCAGACACGTAATTTTTGGAGAAAATGTGATTCTAAGGAGGATAGAAGGAGGAGAGGAAAAAGAAGTGACAAAAAATAATCAGGGCTGTACTTAAAATTTTTTGATGAAATTATGTTAAGTTGCCTATTTTCGAGGCATGGGCCTCTTGTTGTCATTCTTGCTAATTGTTGCACTGCTTATTCAGTGTTTCCTCTCCCCTAGCCTTCTAAAGTCCCCCCTTGCAATTCTCCCATGCTTTTGGCATATTTTTGAGAAATTTCATTTCTAAAATTTCCTGGGAGAGTTGCTTGGTTACAGAATGTTTTCTGTTATTTTCCCCATAGTTACGTTTTCACCCATGGGTGTATAACGTTTGCGTTCTGCATCTTCCATCTGATCTTCTACAGATTCTCCCCTGGGAGTCTCTGTTTTGCATCAGATAGAGTGTAATTGATGACTGATTCCGGGCCAGTTTTTTCAGTGCCTGGAGTCATGTTTTCTGGTGTTTTTACACTGTTTGTTTTCATTGGCAACAGCCTTTTTTGAGGGGGGGCTGTTTGCCTTTGCTGTAGTTTATCTCATTATACCCCCGCTTCGAAGAAGTGGGGGCTATATAGGAATCGCCCTGTACGTCCGTCCGTCCGTCCGTCCATCCGTCCATCCGTACGTCCGTCCGTACGTCTTTCCGGACATGAAATTCTTGTGTGCGCAACTCCTCCTACATTAATGAACCGATTTTGATGAAACCCTTCAAACATCATCTCTACTAAGTGAACATGTGCATATTCCAAACTTTTTGATCTGCGACAATTTTAACCAGGTTATCTCTCTTGAACTTTGATTTAATATGGGTTTCTGCATGAAATTCTTGTGTGCGCAACTCCTCCTACATTTATCAATCAATTTGGACGAAAGTTTACAGACATCATCACTACTAAGTGAACATGTGCATATTCCAAAATTTTTGAGCTGTGGCAATTTTAACTAGGTTATCTCCCTTTAACTTAGATTTATTATGGGTTTCTACATGAAATTCTTGTGCGTGCAACTCCTCCTACATTTATCAATCAATTTGGACAAAACTTTTCAGACGTCATCACTACTAAGTGAACATGCGCATATTCCAAGATTTTTGATCTGCGACAATTTTAACCAGGTTATCTCCCTTTGACTTAGATTTATTATGTCTTTCCGTTCGAACAAATTCTTGTGTGTGCAACTCCTCCTACATTAATGAACCGATTTTGATGAAACCTTTCAAACATCATCTCTACTAAGTGAACATGTGCATATTCCAAACTTTTTGATCTGCGACAATTTTAACCAGGTTATCTCTCTTGAACTTTGATTTAATATGGGTTTCTGCATGAAATTCTTGTGTGCGCAACTCCTCCTACATTTATCAATCAATTTGGACGAAAGTTTACAGACATCATCACTACTAAGTGAACATGCGCATATTCCAAAATTTTTGAGCTGTGGCTATTTTAACTAGGTTATCTCCCTTTAACTTAGATTTATTATGGGTTTCTACATGAAATTCTTGTGCGTGCAACTCCTCCTACATTTATCAATCAATTTTGACGAAACCTTTCAAACATTATCACAACTAAGTGAACATACGCATATTCCCAAATTTTTGATCTGCGACAATTTTAACCAGGTTATCTCTCTTGAACTTTGATTTAATATGGGTTTCTGCATGAAATTCTTGTGTGCGCAACTCCTCCTACATTTATCAATCAATTTGGACGAAAGTTTACAGACATCATCACTACTAAGTGAACATGTGCATATTCCAAAATTTTTGAGCTGTGGCAATTTTAACTAGGTTATCTCCCTTTAACTTAGATTTATTATGGGTTTCTACATGAAATTCTTGTGCGTGCAACTCCTCCTACATTTATCAATCAATTTGGACAAAACTTTTCAGACGTCATCACTACTAAGTGAACATGCGCATATTCCAAGATTTTTGATCTGCGACAATTTTAACCAGGTTACCTCCCTTTGACTTAGATTTATTATGTCTTTCCGTTCGAACAAATTCTTGTGTGCGCAACTCCACCTACATTAATGAACCGATTTTGATGAAACCTTTCAAACATCATCTCTACTAAGTGAACATGTGCATATTCCAAACTTTTTGATCTGCGACAATTTTAACCAGGTTATCTCTCTTGAACTTTGATTTAATATGGGTTTCTGCATGAAATTCTTGTGTGCGCAACTCCTCCTACATTTATCAATCAATTTGGACGAAAGTTTACAGACATCATCACTACTAAGTGAACATGCGCATATTCCAAAATTTTTGAGCTGTGGCTATTTTAACTAGGTTATCTCCCTTTAACTTAGATTTAATATGGGTTTCTACATGAAATTCTTGTGCGTGCAACTCCTCCTACATTTATCAATCAATTTTGACGAAACCTTTCAAACATTATCACAACTAAGTGAACATACGCATATTCCCAAATTTTTGATCTGCGACAATTTTAACCAGGTTATCTCCCTTTAACTTGGATTTATTATGGGTTTTCAAATGGGATTCTTGTGTGTGCAACTCCTCCTACATTAATGAACCGATTTTGAATACATGTTGCACATTGTAAATGTGTTTTTCCAAATGTAAACCATATATGTGTGGGCTCTTTAAGTATTCAGTGCTGTTCTGTGGAAGGCCACATGCAAATACAAATTTCAACAACAAAAAATGATCTTTATGTATACATTTCCTTATGGCCTTCGCCTACATGATCAGAAGTGCATTCCTCTAAAAACCCAAAGCGGGGGTATTAATCACCTTCAGTGATAGTTCTAGTTATAAGATACATTTATATTATCCGAAAGTGTCTCATTAATTATTTTATATAAATTTAAAATTTTTGACCACACTTTGCCATCGGATCCATCGGGGCTCAACGTTACTTTTCAGCAACTTGGGCTTTGCTGAAAAAATATTTTTTCAAAATTATTTTGTTTTGCAATTGTTTTTTCATTTATTAATGGATCATGTTATTATGTATCTTTGTGTCAGGGGTTTTTGCGAGTAACTAGGACTTTTTGTTGTTCTTTCACAATGAAGGGACGTTGTTCAAATTGTAATAGGAAGAAATCTTCCTCTGACTTTCATGATCATTGTATTAATTGTAGTCAGTGTTCTCGCATTAATCCCTGTCCTATATGTGAACATTGGGATGAGAAACATTGGAAACGTGTGTCACGATATGTTGTTTCTGGAGAAAGAGCGATGCCGGCTCTTTCTCCGCAAGGTCACTCTACTCTCTCAGTTTCTATTTCAGAGGAACCAGAACAGGGTGATGTTTCCATGTTATCTTCTTCAAGTGTGCGTCCGTCGTCACAAATGAATTCAGAGCTAGCGGCAAAAGTGCTCATGGTGATTAGACAAATGTCGTCCGCTAGCTCGCCCGGTGTAGCGCCCATTCACCGAATGGTTCGGCAGCCGGGTTCGTCCGATGCGGTCCAAGAGGAAATTTTGGGTGATGCGAGCACTATAAACATAATAGATGCACACCCAGTGACGGCGGATAGTAAGCGAGAACGGAGGAAGCCTTTTAGTCCGGTTCCTAGCTCGTCCAGGTCCAGCCGGGCCGCGAGCGAGAGTGGTCCCTCTCTCGTACAACAACATCTGGGACCAGATGTTGTGGTACAAAATGTGTCTTTAGAGGAGCATACGTCCGTCGCTCGAGACGCTCCGTTGTATAAGCAGTCCGCAGAGACTGTTAAGGCTTCCTCTTCTCGTCAACGCACACGACCGCACCTTGGCTGCGTGACCGCCGATATATTACCAGCTTCGCCGATGAAGGATTCTTCGGCGACCAGGTCACACCATCCGGCAGCCAGGGATTCGAGACCGATGGACTCTGGACGTTCGCATAGGAAAAGTATGCGGGAGCCATCTGATGCGGAGCTGCCCTCGGCGAAGCAGCGAAAGACTGCGCCTCCGCAGGTCTCGACGCCGGACATTCTTGTGCAGATAGCACAGCTTATCGCAGCATCCCAGCAGCCGACAGAAACGGTGTCGGATCGAGAATTATCCGACGGCGCTGGGTCGGTACGCTCCGCCGAAGCATCGGGGGCGGACGACCGGGAACATCATGAGGTCCGACCGGATGGTGAAAGGGATACGGATGACTTGGAGTTATCCCTTTCGGAACAACATAAAGCTGCCGTGGACTTCATCCGGCACTTTCTCCCTCAGGTTGTTCCGTCGGGCCAGACTGCTGCGCTTCCGGACAAAAGAATTATAGCGTCATTGGACTCTGAATTTTTTGAGCGGTTCAGGGACATCGCTCCCGAGTTTCCGTCGCTGTCCAATAATGTTGCTAGAACATTTTAATTATTGAACGACGCTATATTTAAACTTGCTTCCAGGACGGGGAAAGCAGGTTTCTTGTCCGCTAATACTCTCAACCTGCATTTCATTAATGCAAGGAATAAATTTGATACGGCAGGACAGGGTATACCGAGAGTTCCTCTGCGTATGGACGACGAGGCGGAAGACTTAGAGCTATCATTACCGTCGTCAGCTTCTATTCCAACCGCGGTGTTGGAAACAGCTATTGCGTCTAACAGAGCCAATTTAGATGCCTTATCTTACGCAGATCACCTTACTAAGGCGTTATCACTGCGCCTTCAAGGGGAAGAGTTTCAGGATATACAATCCTCTTTAAGACTTCTTTCAAGGGCAGTAGCTTATTCCACGTGTAACTCCGCCCTTTCAGTGGCAAATCTGGAGTTGGTTAGACGTGACGCAGCCCTAGCTACATCCACACTAGTGGATTCTAAGGTGAAGAACTCTCTTAGAGTCGCTTCGGTCTCAGGAGAACTTCTCTTTGACGGCAAGCTTTCCGCTATTTATGATAAAATTAAAAAGAAAGCTAATGATTCTCTGTTGTTCAGATCGGCTCCTAAGAAGTCGGATACAGCAGACACGAATAAGACAGGCACTTCTGGGTCTAATGCGCCCAAGAGAGGTTCCTATAGAGGTTCCGGTGCGTCCTCTTGGTCTTATTCGAGAGACCGTCAGGATAGCGACTCTCGTTCGGGACGTCCTTCAGGCCGGGACAATCGGTCGGACGCCCCGAGGTCGACGAGGCGAGGTGCGGGTCGTGGAAGACGTGGTTTCTCCTACCGCAGGCCTCGCAAGACCAGGAGGTGATGGCTTAAACCTCTATCGCGTTCCGGTTGGCGGAAGGTTGTCGAGTTTTTCACAAGTGTGGGCGTCGATTACGGACGACCCTTGGGTGAGAGGAGTGACTTCGGAAGGTCTGAAGATATCTTTCAAACGAAAGCCTCCATTAACTCGAAGTCCAAAGTGGACTCATCTTCCGTCAAATCCACAGAAAAGAGACGCTCTGTTATCAGAGGTGCAGTCTCTTTTAATGAAGAACGCGGTAGAGGTCGTAGAAAACCAGGAATCTCTGGGATTCTACAGCCATCTGTTTCTGGTTCCGAAACCAGACGGCTCGTTCCGTCCAGTCATAGATTTGAGCTGGATAAACAAGCTGATCGTCGCTCCGAAGATTTATATGGAGACGATTCGATCGGTCAGAGCGAGTATTCGGGTGAACGATTATGCAACGAGCATAGATCTCAAAGATGCGTACTTTCACGTCATGGTACATCCGACATTCCGAAAGTATCTACGCTTCGCAGTCCTTGGAGTGGTGTATCAATTCCGGGCGATGTGCTTCGGATTGAATCTAGCACCCTGGGCTTTCACTCGGGTAATGAACTCGGTAATGATCTACTTCCGAGCTCATTCGTCTGCGGTAACGTCGGCCTACCTGGACGACATTCTTCAGAGGTACGGCAACGAGTTAACGCTTCAGAACGATGTTCAGAATCTTCTTCTATTGCTCCGACGTCTCGGTTTTATAGTAAACGAGGAGAAGTCGGATCTGGTGCCGTCCAAGTCATTCACTCATCTGGGAATGAGCTTCGAGACGCACAACAATCTCATTCGTCTTCCCTTAACCAGAGCGAAATTAGTCAGTTGTTACGCTCGCTATTGTCTGCACGCAGACAAAGTCACGGCGAGAGAATTTATGAGACTGATAGGTCTGTGCGGAGCCGCCGCGGATCTCATTCCGATGGGGCGGTTACGCACACGTCCTCTTCAAATTTTCCTGACTCAGAATTGGAGTGTGAAAATTCATTCGCTCGATGTAGACGTTCTCTTGTCAGATCAAGTGAAACAAGAGATTCAGACTTGGGCAAACATTCAGTGGTTAACTCAAGGAGTTCCGCTGCAGTTGCCGGATCCGAGTTTTACCGTTATGACGGATGCCAGTCAAACAGGTTGGGGTGCATCATTAATCCCAACGGATTCGAGATGCCAGGGTCTTTGGGATCCGCAATTCCTGTGCAAGCACATAAACATCAAGGAAATGATGTCAATTTGGCTTGCGTTACGTCACTGGATGGACATTATTCACAATGCTCATGTCCAAATCCTATCCGACAATACGACAGTAGTGGCGTATATACGGAATCAGGGAGGCACTCATTCAGTTCCGTTGTTCAATCTAACGGAAAGAATCCTTCTGTTTGCATTAGAACATCACGCTCTTCTTTCGGTCCGTCACATACCGGGTTGTCTGAATGTGCTAGCAGACTCCCTTTCACGAAAGGGTCGTTTGTTGCCGTCGGAGTGGACTCTCAACAAACAAGTATTCAATCAGATTTGCTACCAATGGAAACGGCCAATGATTGACTTATTTGCGACACATCTCAACAATCAGTTGCAGACGTATGTGTCTCCGTGTCCGGATCCAAGAGCATTTGCAGTAGACGCTCTGTCGATCCCTTGGGACGGAATGATAGGATATGCGTATCCTCCAGCGCCGTTAATTCAACAAGTATTGCTAAAGATAAAACAATCTCAATGCAAGATTCTGTTGGTAGCATCTCTGTCGCCACAGAGACCGTGGATAAATCTACTCAGGTGTCTGTTGTGAAACCTACCGCGGAAGCTTCCTCCACGAGAGGATCTTCTTTCGCAGGGGAAATCGCGCCAACTCCATCACAACCCGCAAGGTCTCAACCTTCACGTTTTTCCGTTGTGCGGTCCTTCTTGCATGGCAAGCACTTTACAGGACGAGCAGTGGACGCGATTTCTAACTGTAGGAGGACCTCCTCTTCGCTAAACTATGCGGCTAAGTGGAAAGTTTTTCGTCGTTGGTGTAGGGATCATTCTGTAGATATATTTGATCCCTCTATACCAGACATTGCAAACTTTCTAGTATACTTGTTTGACGAAATCAAACTGCAGCCTGTTACTATAAAGGGTTATAGATCTATGTTATCTGATACCTATGCACATCATGATAGTTTACAAATTGGATCTGATGTCTCTTTATCGAAGTTGGTTAGAAACTTTTCGATAAATAGACCCAGAACTCTTAGATTAATTCCTAAGTGGAATTTAGCTTGGGTTCTCCTTAAATTGAAGGAAAAGCCATTTGAACCTCTTGGGACAGTAGATTTCAAATTCTTATCTTATAAGACAGCTTTTCTCTTAGCTTTCTCTTCTGCCAGAAGAGTCAGTGAGCTTCATGCACTATCGGTGGATGATTCTCATTATCGTAGTGTTGGGAACACTATCACCTTCACTACTAATGTGGGTTTTTTAGCTAAGAATCAGGCTCCTAATAAATATCCGGAACCTATTGTTATTAAGGCTCTTCCGTCTTCAGACGGGCGTAGGCCTTTACTCTGTCCTGTTAGAGCACTACGTATATATAAACAGAGATCTCAGTTTATCAGAAAGGGACGGAAACGTTTCTTTCTGTCTTTGATGCCTAATAGAAAGGACATTTCAGTCCATTCTATTGCTAGATGGATTCAGTTAACTATCCGTACTGCTTATGAAGATTTATCTTCTTCTCAGCAGTCTGTGCTTAAGATTTCTGCTCATGAAGTAAGAGCTCTTTCTACTTCCTGGGCTTATGCTAATAGTGTTGCTATTACAGATTTAATGAAGGCTGCTTATTGGTCTCAGCCATCCACATTTACGAATTTTTATCTCAGAAATATTGAGTCCATTTCTGGAGACCTGCATTGTTTAGGTCCGTTATCTGTTGCTCAGAATGTCGTCCACTAAACAGTTGCAACTATAGTTATGCAGGCTTTCTGTTCCGGCAGTGACTCCGTCCGGCTGCCCTCTTCGCTCTGGGCTATTTGACCCAGGGCAAGGGGAAGGGGGGGGGGGGGGAGGGGTGTTCCCTTAGGTCACCTGCTTTATAGTGAAAAGCAAGGGAATGCCTCCTCCAAGTCAGTATTTCTGAGTCGCTTCCGGGATGGTTTTAAAGTGTAATATTAATGTTTAAATTCATTCATGTCTTATTTTTAAAGTGTAGCTCGGTGTGAAGCATTTGTATATGTCAAGTGTCAAACGGGCTTTAATATACAATACTCGGACACTTTTAAATGACTATAAAGAGTCTCAATTCTCTGGACTACTTTATTTATTGGCTTGCTTTAAAAATAATTAGTATAAGGGTTATACTGGATGTTAGTAGAGAACATGAATGTTATTGTGCTCAATTATTAAGGGTAGTGTATCTTTCTAATTTAATATTAAATAAGAAAGATACATGTAAAGCCTAATACTCCTTTTCTCCTTAAGGGGTTACCTCTTTACTATATAGTTGAGCTTATTGGATTTTCCTCTATGTCCTAGGCCCTCCAGCCTGTTTACTATTCAGCTAAGTCTGGGTCATTGGTACAGTATAAAAATGTTAAAAAATTTATAGTAATTTATATATTTTTTATACTTACCAATGACCCAGACGGGGATGGCCCTCCCTGGAGTTGTGAACTCTTGCCTCCCCGCTGAGTACATAGCGCTGACCAGGCACTGCCAGTAAGAATGATAATTGGCGCCAATTTCGGGATGACTGCGTCACTGCGCATGCGCAGTGGAGGCGTAGTATGGAGGTCCTTTAGGACATGATTTCTTTTTGTTTTGGATGCAAATTTTGGGGATTGGGGGGCAAAATTTGTGTTTGGCCCTGGTTTTGTTAGAGTTAGCACCAGCTAAGTCTGGGTCATTGGTAAGTATAAAAAATATATAAATTACTATAAATTTTTTAACTTTTGATTTCATTTATTTTTTCTATGTTAATGGATCATGTTATTATGTATCTTTGTTTGCAGGGGTTCGTGCGAGTACTAGTACTTATTGTTTTCTTTTCACAATGAAAGGATATTGTTCAAATTGTAATGAGAGGAAATCTTCCTCTGACTTTCATGATCATTGTATAAATTGTAGTCAGTGTACTCGCACTAACCCCTGTTCAGTGTGTGAATTTTGGGATGACAAACATTGGAAACGTGTGTCAGGGTATGTTGTTAGCGGGGAAAGGGCTATGCCGGTCCTTTCTCCGCAGGGTCACTCTAGTTTATCAATTTCTATTTCAGAGGAACAAGAACAGGGTGATGTTTCCGTGATATCTTCCAAAGTTGCGCCTCCGTCGTCACAATCAAATGAAGAGCTAGCGGCAAAAGTGCTCATGGAGATACGCCAATTGCCTAAGAGGTCCCTAGTAGGATCGACGGCATTGTCGTCTGCTAGCTCGCCTGGTGTAGCGTCCATTCATCGAATGGTTCGGCAGCCGGGTTCGTCTGTTGCGGTCCAGGAAGGAGATTTGGGTGTTGTGAGCACTATAAATATTCAAGGTGCACACCCAGTGACGGCGGATAAGAAGAGAGATCGGAGGAAGCCTAGTAGTCCGGTTCCTAGCTCGTCCATGTCCATCCGGGCTGCGAGCGAGAGAGGCCCCTCTCTCGTACAACAACATCTGGGACCAGATGTTGTGGTACAAAATGAGCATACGTCCGCCGATCGGGACGCTCCGTTGTATAGACAGTCCGGAGAGACTGTACAAAAGGTTTCCTCATCCTCTCAGCAGCGCACGCGACCGCACCTTGGCTACGTGACCGCCGATATCCAGCCAGCTTCGCCGATCAGGGATTCCACGGCGACCAGGTCACGCCATCCAGTAGCCAGGGACAAGAGGCCTGCAGACTCCGGACGTTCGCATAAGAGAAGTATGCAGGAGTCAGTTTACACGGAGCTTCCGGCGGCTAAGCAGCGTAAGACCGCTACTCCGCAGGCCTCGGTGACAGACGTGCTAGCTCAGATAGCACAAATTATCGCAGCATCCCAGCAACCGACAGAATCGGTATCGGATCAAGAATTATCCGACGACGCTGGGTCGGTACGCTCCGCCGAAGCATCAGGTGCGGACGACCGAGATCTTCATGAGGTCCGACAGGATGGCGAAAGGGATACCGAGGACTTGGAGCTATCGCTTTCGGAGCAACATAAAGCTGCCGTAGATTTCATCCGGCACTTCCTTCCACATGTTGTTCCGTCGGGCCAGACTGCTGCGATGCCGGATAAGAGACTGATAGCGTCATTGGACACTGAATTTTTTGAGCGGTTCAGAGACATCGTCCCTGAGTTTCCGACACAGTCCAATAATGTCACAAGAACATTCGAATTATTGAACGACGCTATTTATAAGCTTGCTTCCAAAACAGGCAAAGCTGGTTTCTTGTCCGCTAATGCTCTCAACCTGCCTTTCATCAATTCAAGGAATAAATTCGTTACGGCAGGACAGGGAATACCGAGAGTTCCTCTGCGTCTAGACGACGAGGCGGAAGACTTGGAATTGTCATTAACGTCGTCTATGTCTATTCCAACCGCGACGTTGGAAACGACAATAACGTCTAACAGAGCAAGCTTAGACACTTTATCATACGCAGATCACCTTACAAAAGCGTTATCTTTGCATCTTCAAGGGAAAGAATTCCAGGATATACAATCCTCATTAAGACTTCTTTCAAGGGCAGTAGCTTATTCCACGTGTAACTCCGCCCTTTCAGTGGCAAACCTGGAGTTGGTTAGACGTGACGCAGCCCTAGCTACATCCACACTCGTGGATACTAAGGTGAAGAACTCTCTCAGAGTCGCTTCGGTCTCCGGAGAACTTCTCTTTGACAGCAAGCTTTCAGCAATCTATGATAAGATAACTAAGAAAGCTTCGGATTCTCTGCTTTTTAGTTCCGCTTCCAAAAAGTCGGATACAGCAGAGAAGAGTAAGACAGGTACTTCTGGGACAAATACGCCAAAGAGAGGTTCCTATAGAGGTTCTTATACGTCCTCTAGGTCTTATTCTAGAGACCGTCAAGGCAGCGACTCACGTACGGGATGTTCTTCGGGCCGAGACAACCGGTCTGACGTGCCGAGGTCGACGGGACGAGGTGCGGGTCGTGGAGGACGTAGTTTCTCCTTCCACAGGCCTCGCAGGTCCAGGAGGTAATGGTTTGAACCTCTATCGTGTTCTGGTTGGCGGAAGGTTATCGAGTTTTACAGACGAGTGGGCGGCGATTACGGACGACCCCTGAGTCAGAGGGGTAATTTCGGAAGGACTAAGAATATCCTTCAAACAAAAGCCTCCATTAACTCGAAGTCCAAAATGGACTCAGCTTCCGTCAAATTCGCAGAAAAGAGACGCTCTTTTATCGGAAGTACAGTCTCTTTTGATGAAGAACGCGGTAGAGGTCGTAGAAGACCAGGAATCACCGGGTTTCTACAGCCATCTGTT
Source organism: Pictodentalium vernedei (assembly GCA_031216915.1). Lineage (NCBI taxonomy): Eukaryota > Metazoa > Mollusca > Scaphopoda > Dentaliida > Dentaliidae > Pictodentalium > Pictodentalium vernedei. The sequence continues at coordinate 162,049,351 of CM062293.1, forward strand.
TCTGGTTCCGAAAACAGACGGCTCGTTCCGTCCAGTCATAGATCTGAGCTGGATAAACAAGCTGATCGTCGCTCCGAAGTTTTATACGGAGACGATTCGATCGGTCAGAGCGAGTATTCGGGTGAACGATTATGCTACAAGCATAGATCTCAAAGATGCGTACTTTCACGTCATGGTACATCCGACATTCAGAAAGTATCTACGCTTCGCAGTCCTAGGAGTTGTATATCAATTCCGGGCGATGTGCTTCGGATTGAACCTAGCGCCCTGGGCTTTCACTCGAATAATGAACTCGGTAATGATGCATTTCCGAGCTCATTCGTCTGCGGTAACGTCGGCCTACCTGGACGACATTCTTCAGAGGTACGGCAACGAGTTAACGCTTCAGAACGATGTGCAGAATCTGCTTCTATTGCTCCGACGTCTCGGTTTTGTTATAAACGAGGAGAAGTCGGATCTGGTGCCGTCCAAGTCATTCACTCATCTGGGAATGAGCTTCGAGACGCACAACAATCTCGTTCGTCTGCCGTTAACCAGAGCGAAGTTAATAAGTTGTTACGCTCGCTATTGTCTTCACGCAGACAAAGTCACAGCGAGGGAGTTCATGAGACTGATAGGTCTGTGCGGAGCCGCTGTGGATCTCATTCCGATGGGGCGGTTGCGCACTCGTCCTCTCCAAATTTTCTTGACTCAGAATTGGAGTGTGAAGATTCGTTCGCTCGATTCAGACGTTCTCTTGTCAGATCAAGTGAAACAAGAGATTCAGACTTGGGCAAGCATTTAGTGGTTGACTCAGGGAGTTCCGCTGCAGTTGCCGGATCCGGGTTTTACGATTATGACGGATGCCAGTTAAACAGGTTGGGGTGCAACATTGATCCCAACGGATTCGAAGTGCCAGGGTCTTTGGGATCCGCAGTTTCTAAGCAAGCACATAAACATCAAGGAAATGATGTCGATTTGGCTTGCATTACGTCATTGGATGAACATTATTCAGAAAGCTCATGTCCAAATCCTGTCCGACAATACGGCAGTAGTGGCGTATATCTGGAACCAGGGAGGCACTCATTCCGTTCCGTTATTCAATTTAATGGAAAGAATCCTTCTGTTTGCTCTAGAACACCAAGTTCTACTTTCGGTCCGTCATATAAAGGGTTGTCTGAATGTACTAGCAGACTCCCTTTCACGGAAGGGTCGCTTGTTGCCGTCAGAGTGGACTCTCAACAAACAGGTATTCAATCAGATTTGCTACCAATGGGAACGGCCAATGATAGACTTATTTGCGAAACATCTCAACAGTCAGTTGCAGACGTATGTGTCACCATGTCCGGATCCACGAGCATATGCAGTAGACGCTCTATCGATCTCGTGGGACGGAATGATAGGATATGCGTATCCTCCAGCGCCGTTAATGCAGCAAGTATTGCTAAAGATAAAACAATCTCAATGCAGGATTCTGTTGGTAGCATCTCTGTCTCCACAGAGACCATGGATAAATCTACTCAGATGTCTGCTGTGGGACTTACCGCGAAAGCTTCCTCCACGGGAGGATCTTCTTTCGCAGGGGAAATCGCGTCAACTTCATCACAACCCGCAAGGTCTCAACCTTCACGTATTTCCGTTGTGTGGTCCTTCTTGCATGGCAAGCATTTTACAGGACGAGCAGTGGACGCGATTTCTAACTGTAGGAGGACCTCCTCTTCGCTAAACTATGCGGCTAAGTGGAAGGTCTTTCGTCGTTGGTGTAGGGATCATTCTGTTGATATTTTTGATCCCTCCATACCCGACATTGCAAACTTTCCAGTATACTTGTTTGACGAGATCAAACTGCAGCCTGTTACTATTAAAGGTTATAGGTCTATGTTATCTGATACCTATGCACACCATGATAGTTTACAAATTGGATCTAATGTCTCTTTATCTAAGTTAGTTAGAAACTTCTCGATAAATAGACCTAGAACTCTTAGATTAATTCCTAAATGGAATTTAGCTTGGGTTCTTCTTAAACTGAAAGAAAAGCCATTTGAGCCTCTTGGGACAGTATATTTCAAATTCTTGTCTTATAAGACAGCTTTTCTCTTAGCTTTCTCTTCTGCTAGAAGAGTCAGTGAGCTTCGTGCACTATCGGTGGACGATTCTCACTATCGTAGTGTCGGGAACACTATTACCTTTACTACTAATGTTGGATTTTTAGCTAAGAATCTGGCTCCTAATAAATACCCGGAACCTATTGTTATTAAGGCTCTTCCATCTTCAGACAGGCGTAGGCCTTTACTCTGTCCTGTTAGAGCTTTACGTATTTATAAACAAAGATCTTGGCTTATCAGAAAGGGACGAAAACGCTTCTTTCTGTCTCTGATGCCTAATAGAAAGGACATTTCGGTCCATTCTATTGCTAGATGGATTCAATTAACTATCCGTACTGCTTATGATAATCTATCTTCTACTCAGCAGTCTGTGCTTAAGATTTCGGCTCATGAAGTAAGAGCTCTTTCTACATCTTGGGCTTACGCAAATATTGTTGCTATTACAGATTTAATGAAGGCTGCTTATTGGTCTCAGCCATCCACATTTACAAATTTTTATCTCAGAAATATTGAGTCCATTTCTGGAGACCTGCATTGTTTAGGTCTGTTATCTGTTGCTCAGAATGTCGTCCACTAAACAGTTGCAACTATAGTTATGCAGGCTTTCTGTTCCGGCAGTGACTCCGTCCTGCTAGGGGATTCCTCCTCCGGAGTCAGTAATTCTGAGTCGTTACCGGGAGGGTTTTAAAGTGTAATATTAATGTTAAAAATTCATTCATGTCATATTTTTAAAGTGTAGCTCGGTGTGAAGCATTTGTATATGTCAAGTGTCAAACGGACGTTAATATACAATCCTCGGACACTTTTAAAAGAATATAAAGAGTCTCAATTCTCTGGACTAACTTTATTTATTGGCTTACTTTAAAAATAATTAGTATAAGGGGTTATACTGGATGTTAATAGAGAACATGAATGTCATTATGCTCAATTATGGAGGGTATTGTATCTTTCTAATTTATCATAAAATAAGAAGGATACATGTAAAGCCTAATACTCCTTTTCTCCTTGAGGGGTTGACTCTATTTATATAGTTGAGCTTATTGGATTTTCCTCTATGTCCTAGGCCCTCCAGCCTTTTTACTATTCAGCTATGTCTGGGTCATTGGTACAGTATAAAAATGTTAAAAAATTTATAGTAATTTATATATTTTTTATACTTACCAATGACCCAGACGGGGATGGCCCTCCCAGGAGTTGGGAACTCATACCTCCCCGCTGAGTACATAGCGCTGACCAGGCACTGCTTGTAAGAATGATAATTGGCACCAATTTCGGGACGTCCTTGACACTGCGCATGCGCAGTGAGGGCAAAGTATGGAGGACTTTCAGGACATAATTTCTTTTGGTTTTAGATGCAAATTTTGGGGATTGGGGGGCAAAATTTGTGTTTGGCCCTAGAATTTTAAGAGTTAGCACCAGCTAAGTCTGGGTCATTGGTAAGTATAAAAAATATATAAATTACTATAAATTTTTTAACTTTTCCGAATTTTGTTGAAAAACATGACCGCCATTGGCCATCTTAGATTTTTCATATAAATTGTTGTCAGCAATTCCATTAGCACACCCTGTATACAGGCCACATCTCTCACTCGATCTTTTCCAAATTTCATATGTAGCCTTGGTGTGATGTCTAGATGGGAGCTATCAAATTTTTCTGAATTTTGTTGAAAAACACGGCCGTAAGTGGCCATCTTGGATTTGGATATAAATTGCCCAACAATTCCTTTAGCACACTCTACAGACCACAGCTCTAACCCGATCAGTCCCAAATTTCATATGTGGCTTTGGGGCAATCTCTAGATGGGAGCTATCAAATTTTTCCAAATTTTGTTGAAAAACATGCCCACCAACAGTGATCTTAGATTTGGCATATAAATTGTCAACAATTCCATTAGCACACCTACAAGATGCATTTCTCACCCGATCTTTTTCAAATTTCATCTAGTTTTTGTGTGATGTCTAGATGGGAGCTATCAAATGTTTCTGAATTTTGTTGAAAAATATGTCTGCCAGCAGCCACCTTTAATTTGGCACATAAATTGTCAATAATCCCATTAGCACACCCTACAGGCCACATCCCTCACCCCATCTTTTTCAAATTTAACATGTACCTTTGGTGTGATGTCTAGATGGGAGCTATCAAATTTTTCTGAATTTTGTTGAAAAATATCGCCTTCAGTGGCCATCTTCGATTTGACATATAAATGGTCAGCAATTCCATTAGCAGACCCAACAAGCTGCACCTCTCATTCGATCTTTTTCAGATTTCATGTGTAGCTTTGGTGTGATGTCTTTTATGTAGAAACTTGAGTGAATGACTTGGGATTACTGTACCTTTCTATTTAGTTCACTCCCTTCTTGGACAAGTTCAGCTGCAGTGTCATTGACACTTTCATTTGAAATTATATCCAATTAATAGGGTTATTCAATTAAGAGATATCCAATTAAATGGGTTGAACTGTACCATATGATTGTACCTGAGACACATGTAGGCATCACTGATAAAGTACATTCCAGGTACTTACATATTAGAAGTTAATACACACTGAGAAAAAGGTTAACTTGATTCAGACAACCCATTCAACCAACCACCTTTTTTTAGACTTTCTAATTTGGTGATTACACAAACAATGGTAAACATGTTTACCATTGTTTGTGCAATTGCTGGGTTGAGAAACCCAGAATTCAGTAGTTTTTTTCATTTGTTTTTTCATTTGTTTTTATCATTAGGCTATTATGCTGGGCTCAGGCAGTCCTTTCTAACAGTGTCTTACTTCACAGAATCTCAGCGTCAGTGTTAAATGTTTTATTTTCATTATAAATGTGAGCATGGTTCTGGAAGAGTTAACAACTGAATACCAAGAGTGATTTAAGAAAACGTTCATGCCATTTTGACTGCAGTCTATTAATCTGGGCAAATGAAAAATCTTTGGCCCAATTTATTTTGAGCTGAATGAAACTATTGTTTGCCCAATTTAGGCAGGCCAGCATTATGGCTTTTCTGAAGATTTATAGTTCTCTAATCTTTATAGACTAGTTGTCTGTTATTAGCCTGGGTCTTTCTGCAGATCTGAATATACATGGTAGGTGTGATAAAGCAGGGATACTTTTGGGTGTCTACAGTGGCCGAATGTGGTACCCTTTCACAATGGCATTTAGGCATGAATGTTTCCGAATTCTCAACCCCAAATTTCCCAATATCAGTCCACACTCAAACACAAATTGAATTCACAGTTGGTGCCCTGAACTGGGTGGTCATAGGCCTCAGAAAACCATTAGTTTTCTGAGGCCTTATGACCACCCCAGTTCAGGACACCAGTTGTGCATTAAATTTAAACTGCTTACCTATTGAAGCTAGAAAGTGTCTGAAATTAAAGGCAAATCGCAAGTTCTTCTTTAATAATATAAGAACAGTTTAATAAAGACTACAGAGACTGGGGGTGAACATGATTCCATGTGATTGTTTGTTATAAAACTTACTGGTACAGTAAAACCTGTCTTGAGAGACCACTGTCTTGAGAGACCACCTGTCTTGAGAGACCACATATGCCAGGCACCGATTGGTTTTACTCTATAATGGACCTGCTATGGGAGACCACCTGTCTTGAGAGACCACCTGTCTTGAGAGACCAGTGTGACCTGGTACCAATTTGTATTTTTATGCCATGATGGACCTGTCTTGAGAGACCACCCCTTTGAAGACTGAAACCATGACAAAAACTTTTTACCGGTTCTGGAATTGGAAAATCCATTGTGGTTATACTAACATAATTAAAAGTATTAAAAGCTCTTAATTGGGTTTCAATTGCTAACTCATTAAAGATTGAGACGTTTTTATAAGACCCCTGTGAAAAGATTAGGATTATTGCTGAATAAACAATTTCATACATACCTGAAATGTGACAGGAATAAAAATAAATTTGTGTTGAAAATCTTTTTGTAACAAATTGAAATGGACTGTTATAAAAATTATAAAAATAAATTAGTGTTGAAAATCTTCAATGAAGATTTTCAACACTAATTTATTTTTATAATTTTGATAACAGTCCATTTCAATTTGTTACAAAAACTTCATAAAAAAGAACAACTACAAAGTAATTACAAAAATCCATTCTTCTCCATTTGTGAATTTTGTGGTTGGTTATTCACTGACTTGCGAAATCTTGAAACCTGTTATGAGAGACCACCTGTCTTGAGAGACCACTTTTGTGTGGCCCAAAGGGAGGTCTCTCAAGACAGGTTCTACTGTAGTATACATGCAGTAGGTAGGTCTTAATATAATGTGTTCAGTTCGAATTAGCGATGAACCGATAAATGGAATTGGCAATTGAAACCGGCCGGTTATGGGCCATCAACCGATTATGACAACTGGGAGTTAAAAACTGACAGTTTCCGATTATACTATATTTAACACTGACTATTAAAAGTCTCTGATATCTGTCCATTTCAATGAAGTTTGCCCCTCACAAACGTATGTAGTGTATAGCAGAATATTTAAGAATCTGCAGAGCCAAGATAATATGGGATTTACCGACTGTAATCGGTACGAGATCGCCACCAATTCCCAGCTGATCGAAGTCACTGTCCTTCAATCATGATGAATCCATTATGCTGTACAACATTGCATTGAGTATATAACGTTAATGAATAAATACAATGTGTTCAGCTGATAGTCTGCAGTATTTCATGATAACAGGCCTCAAAACACAATATGAGAATAAAATTGGAGAAAAAACACAAAAACACTCTTTTTTTTTCAATGACAGATGGTTGTTACTCAACATGTATGTTGCACGACTGTTACAACCACGTTTTCAGTTTGTAAAGTTCATTTTTTAATTCTGTTATCTTCCTTGATGATGTTTCTCTGCAATGTTGACTGCAGAGTGCCTGTAAACATTAGAGAAACACATCAAGGGAGGTAAGTTGAAACATGAACATTAAATTGAATTCTGACATGTCAGATCTGTAAACCATGCATGGACACAAGTTCACAACACAAATTAACATCAAGTTATTAATACATCAAGTGTATTGTGTTCTTACACAAAACTGTATAAACACTATTTACCAGAATAAACAGAATTTTCACAAGAGAACAATATTGTGTGATTATATCGTTAATAATGATCTTCTTCGACCCCCCCCCCCCCCCCCCCCCAAAAAAAAAACGCAAATATTATTTTGGCTAATATCGCCCAGCCCTCTACATGCATGTTCTGAGAACTTATGTACTATTAAGCTTTTGTAATTGGAGATTTGTTAAAAAAAAAAAACAGATTTTTTTCTTTGTCCTATTCCAACCATCGGAATCGTCAGAATTGGCACAGAAATAAACGGTAATCGGTTCATAGCAAGTTTTGATAATCAGTTCATCACAAGTTTGAATGTAAAATTTCTTAGCCTTTGTATATTTTTATGCAACAACCAATGGCACAGACTAGCTGGTGCTAACTCAAAAATTAGCCCCCATGACGCAAATTTTCCTAATGACATTTCTTCAGACCCTTTCCCAAAGAGTGTAGAAGAATCCCTGTAAAGGAATGCATTTTACCAGATGGCCATCAACAATTTATTGATAATTTTACTATTCTTCTGAAGACAAAGGACATATGTTTCTTAGTTCATATTTTCCGTGGATTTCTTCCTAAATATTTTGTATATTTTTGGATAAAATCTGTGTAACTTATAACTACTTATTTTCTTTTTCAGATTTCAGAAAGTAGAAAACAACTGTAGAAAAGATCTTGATTCACTGAAAAATGCCTTCCGACATGGTGATCCTGTTCCTAAATTTCATTATGAAAATAGAACATATTCTATTGTTAGGTACATCTTCTTTATTAACTCACCTGACTGAAAGTCTGTTTGAGCTATATTGATCACTCTTCATCTGGCATGTTCGATGTAAAGGTGGTGGTTGTGTGTTCTCTTCTAAAACTGCTGGACCGTTTCCAATATAATTTCATGTGAATGATGATTGGGGAAGGGCAATTCAGTTTTGTTAAAATTGATATCCTGCCCTCTGTGGTGAGGGGATGGAAAAAATTGCCCCAAATCTTTAAAAAAGCTTTCTCCTGATCTGTTGGATGGAATGACTTGAAATATGGTATTCGGCTTCCTTTTGAGGTGTACACTAAAGTGTGTTCAACAGAAGCTTGACTGGCAATATTTAGTTGTTGCCGGGAGGGAAGATTTTTGACCCACCCAAAATTTCTATTTTCCGAACAGATAGGCCAATTTAAATCAAATTTGGTATGTGGCATTATTGGGCATTATCCACCAGTCAGAATCTTTTAATGTTTAGAATACGGCATCCTTATGGGAGTCAGATTCAATTTGTTCAAATCAAGTCCCTGGGTTATAATGGAGCCCCCTGATGGAGCATGAAGTTTAACTTTATATATTATGAGGAATAATTCTTTAAAAGTCATCTTCCGATCTACCAGTCAGAATCATTTGATATTTTCTATACTGTACCTTTATGGGGGTCAGATTCAAATTAAGTCAAGTCTCCGAGTTCATATTTTCATATTTGGCCGCCCTGAGGGAGCCTGATTTTTATGTGTATCCATACTATGTATGGTACACATAATGCCGGCATCTGGTGTGGCCATCCGTCATTCATCCATCCTTTGTCTGTCCATCTGTCCATCCATCCGTCCATCCATCCATCCATCCATCCGTCCATCCATCCGGCGTCCATATCAATTTCTTTGGTATTCGATAACTTGAAAATTATTGCTTGAATTGTCAAGTTACTTTATATTTGTGTTCAGGTTACTGATGTGCCAAGCTGTATAGTTTTTGGTGTAAATCTGATAATTTGATCCTGAGATATTAACCCTTTATCCTTCAAATTGAAAATTCCTCCAATCCCTTTGGCATTCGATAACTTGAAAAATATTGCTTGGATTGTCAAGTTACTTTATATTTGTGATCAGGTTACTGATGTGCCGAGCTGTATAGTTTTTGGTGTAAATCTGATAATTTGATCCTGAGATATTAACCCTTTATCCTTCAAATTGAAAATTCCTCCAATCCCTTTGGCATTCGATGACTTGAAAAATATTGCTTGGATTGTCAAGTTACTTTATATTTGTGTTCAGGTTACTGATGTGCCGAGCTGAATAGTTTTTGTGTGAATCTGTTATTTTGATCCTGAGATATTAACCTTTTATCCTTCAAATTGAAAATTCCTCCAATCCCTTTGGCATTCGATAACTTGAAAAATATTGCTTGGATTGTCAAGTTACTTTATATTTGTGTTCAGGTTACTGATGTGCCGAGCTGTATAGTTTTTGGTGTAAATCTGATAATTTGATCCCGAGATATTAACCCTTTATCCTTCAAATTGAAAATTCCTTCAATCCCTTTGACATGAGATAACTCAAAAAATATCAATCGGATTGTCATGTTACTTCATATATGTGTTCAGGTTACTGATGTGCCGAGCTGTATAGTTTTTGGTGGAAATCTGATAATTCAATCCTGTGATATTAATCCTTTATCCTTCAAATTGAGAACTCCTCCAATCCATTTCTTCAGCATGCGATAACTCAATAAATATTAATCCGATTATCAGGTTACTTTATATATGTATTCAGGTTACTGATGTGCTGTGCTGTGCAGTTTTTTATGTAAATCTAATAATTTGATCTGGAGATATTAACCCTTTATCCATCAAATTAGGCACTCCTCCAATCCATTTCTATATGTTGCCATACCATGTATGGTGTACATAATGTCGGCATCCAGGGTGGCCCTCCGTCATACAGCTTTCTACTAGTTGCGCGTATGGGTACACATCTGACGATTTCATCGGCCTATTTTTAACATATTACAATATGAGTATAATTCTTTCAAAATCTTATCCACATCCACCAGTCAGAATCTTGATACTATACTTGGAATATGAAATCCTTGCTGAGGTCAGATTTAAGTTTGTTCAAATCAAGTGCTTCCTAATCAGGCTCTCAGTCATTTTAACTTTTTGGAATTTAGGCCTAAAAAATATGTTTCTCGGGGTATCCTGCATGGTCATTTTGGCTGCCGCTTGCTCTCTTTTTATAATCAATGCAAACGTAAAAAAAAAAATTTAAACGGTTTATGTCTGATATTTTCACCTTAGTTAATTTGTCCATTGAGTGCAACAAGGCTTTGCAATACTTTAGTATTACAAAGTCTTCTTGCACTCAAGGGACGAAATACACCACCACTCATTCTGTTCTGTAGATTATGAGGCCTAAAACATAAAATAAACCAAAAATATGAACTTTTGATGGCAAAGAAGTAATTACAGAAATAAAATAAATAAATGCCTGCCTATATGCAGTGTTACAAAAAATTTGCCTGAGAAATAGAAGATCTACTTTGTAATTTTCTGTTTCTATGAATTATTTGTAATGATGAAATTTCCTTGTGGGAGCTTTGATATGTTTGGCAGTGCTTGTTCTCTCAAACCATTGCTCCAAGTAGTAGAGATAAAATATAATAAGTGATTAATTCTTTTTTTGAAATCCTTAAATCACTGGAAGAATCTATGGACCTTTGTTAGGTGGGTGCTTCTGGCCCCTGTTTATACAGTGGAACCCTGTTAATTGAATAGCCACTTTGCCAATGAAAATTATTCAATTAACAGGAGTATTCAATTAACAGGGATTGTGTCACAATAAGTATTCTAGAGATAAAGTTAGAATTTAATTTATGATATCTTGTTTGACAGAGCTCCATGAGGGTTAAACTGCATCTCATTAAAATATAATGATGGGCTAATTAATATTTTCGGGAGTGCGGTGGCTCAGTGGTAGACTGTTGGACTTCTATGCTAGAGGTTCCGAGTTCGATCCCCGTCTTGGCCGACTTATATGTGTCCTTGGGCCAGGCACTTTATCCCGGTTGCCTACATGGGGGCACGATGACGCTGTGTACTAAGGCGTACTGCACATCGATGGTGCACATGTCTTCAGCTGCTGTAAACCTGCTTGGGTGGAGCTTGAAGAGAGTTAGAATGTTGAGGAGCTGACAGTTGCTCGTCGATGCTCGGTGGTTCTCTCCTCTCTGGGTACTCCGTCTTCCTTCACCTGTAAAACTGTCATGGTCATGATTAGCTATTGTGCATAAGTATGTGACCTTAAACACCAATAAATAAATAATTAATATTTGGAGTCATAGTTGGTTGAAGATATTGAACCATCCCATCAAATCAAAAAAGTATCTTCTCGTAAAATATAATATAAAAGATACTGTTTAAATTAATGGTGAATTAGCTTTCTTTTTACATATTTCAGGTGTAATCCAGATTTAGGAGATGACAATTTGGAGTTAACTCTTGTTAGAGGAATACAGTATCATTTACCATCAGGTAATACTTTGATCATAATATTCCGGCACCCATTTTATCCTACTGCTTGATGAACCTGTGTCATCAATGTGCAGAAGTGGCCTTGAGTAAAAATAACATTTATTCTATTTCTTTTGCAGGGTATGAAGAGAAAGATTTGAGTACATATGTGAAGTATGAATTCCCGTTTCCAAGTGTATGTATTAAATTTCTACTATATAATCCTTTATCCTTTACCCAGTGCAGGTGATATCAAAATTTCTTATTTTAAATATTATTTTTTCAAATTTTTCAAATTTTTCAAAATGTTTTAACAAAACCATATTACCATATTTACTCTATGTTTTGGGACACTCTATGATTTGGGACACACATTTTTGTCCAGAAAACTATATTTTTTTTATGCTCCAAAGTTTGGGACATTCAGGAGATTTGTTTCCAGTTGGCCCGTCGCTAGTAACAGACGACACTCATAAAAAAAATTCTTGAGTAACTAAAAATTTTCATTTTTTGCTTCCAAAACATAGCTTGTGATCCCTCATTGGAACGAGCGCAATGCGCTCGTTCCAATGAGGGATCATAAGCTATGTTCTGGAAGCAAAAAATGAAAATATAAAAAAAAATTGGATGGCGATTTTCGTATATAGTGATGGAAAACGAATCGCACACAACTTTATTCAGCATCATATCAAGACCAGGCTGTGTTCTTTCCCTATTTTCTAAGAATTGGGACACCTGTGAAAATAATTATTTTTAGCTGTCCCAATACATAGAGTAAATACGGTATATTACTCCTCATTGGAATGAGCTTGATGTGCTCATTCCAATGAGGGGTGACATGATATGGTTTTGTTGAAACTGTTGGAAATTTTTTTTTCAACTGCTGAATTTGCATATTACATGGGTAGATGTGGCCGATTCATTAGGTAAAGCCTTAGAGTCCAATAATGTCAGTTTCTTTAAATCATTAAATATAAAGATGTAAAGTAAAAGCTTCATTTTTCGAAAGCTAACTATCTCCACCATTGTATTCTAAGTATGACTAAACTCGTCAGCCACCATGTTATCATAGGAGGTTTAATGCAGGTTTATTTCCTCATTCTTTGTCAACCAAAGCCCAAATTAAATAATGCTTGACTTCTTGTTTTTGTTTCTGATACTTTGCGAAGGACTAAAATGAAGCTGTGTGCATTTATTCCATCCATCCATCCATCCACCTCTCGATGAGTACACATCAGGCCATACCTGTATTTGTTAAACTAATTAAATTGTGATGAGCATAGGAGTGCTCCCTCCTGCACAAAATCTCTTAACCATTAAAGGCCTAATTCCAACTTTGATCTTTTTTTTCCTGCAACAAAACAGGTGCCCCATGCTGTCTTTAGCTAAACTTGCAGTTCATATTCTTAGTACCTTGGAGTAGTTTCTAGGCATGTCTTGGCTGCTTATAAATTCTTTGTCTTTTGCCATTCATCAACATTGATAAAACTGAAGAAGAAAAAATTAAACACTGTTAGAATTTATACCATGATTACCTATTCTACTACATATAAAAAGCCTATGACATAAATTTTATTAGTTCTGCACACCAACCATGGTGAACACGCCAGCAATGGGATTTCAATAGTAAAAATTAACACCTACAGTGGAATTACATCCAAATTGACCTTTGGTGACCTCGCCTTGAATGCAAACTTGTGTTAATTTATCACTCGTTGCCTCATGAAGAATTCAAATGAAACCCGCAATTATTTATTACGTTTTTAAATAAGTTTACCTCCTAAGGTACCAAAAATTAACAAACACACATTGTCTCAACATTAATAAAGCATCCATAACTCGAAATAGTATGTTATTATGTTATTAAAATGAAAAAGGCCCTGTAATTTGCGGTTTCGTTTTCTATTTCGTTTCGGTGATAAAATTGCCAGCGAAAGTACCGCCCACCAGTGCACATGTAAACAAAAACAGATTCGCACATGTGAATATTAATTTATTTAACATTTAAACTCTTATTTATCTGACGATCATAGTATAAATGAAATATACCCAAAGAAGCTTGGTGTATAAATGTTCATCACTCGTGGTGAAGTGGTGTTAACCGGACGTCGAAGGCTTGCGGTTAACACCACTTTACCACTCATGGTGAACATTTAGTACACCAAACTACTATGGGTATATTCTATATATAACTTTTTCTTTTTTTGTCCTTCAACAGACAGATGATCAGCAGTATGGTCAATCAGAAACTGTGAAGTATACAATACATCCTGGTATGTATAATAAAGTGTATTATTATATGACAGAAAAAATCTGGTAATTTAATTGACTAAAACACTCATCACAAGTGTTGATGTACTCTAATAATACTGATCTGTTCTATGTTTATCAAAATCAAGTTGATATTTCACCGCTCTGTTATTGTTGTCCATAAATAGTGCAGGTAGGTTGAGATAATAATTCTAAATATCTGTTTGCGATAAAAACAGAAATGATATTTCCAACTTTTTTTTACACATTCTCTTTCCCTTAATTTTTCTGTTCCAGTGTTTAGGAACTACTCAAATATAGCAGTTAAGTACAACATGAACAAATAAGTTAATGCATATTGCATCTTATATGTATACATATATATATATGTTGAAATTAAATTTATTTTGTTGCATATGAATATGATGTTTTTCTTTGAAAAATATGTAATAAAACTAGGAGAATTTGCAAACGATTTTTTCTGTCATAATAATAGAACAATAATTGACTTTCCTTGAGGTTGATACAGTGGAGCCCACTTAATTGGATATTTCTTAATTGTATATCCCTGTTAATTGAATATAATTTTCAAACACAAAACCATTTACCATACCTTCAGTACAAATTTGATCTGTTAATTGCATATGGGTTGTAGAGTAAACTCCTGTTAATTGTATATAAATTTTTGAAATAATTCGAAAAAATTACTGTGACACGCACCAAATTCCCCTTATTTATCAACCTTTTTGGCCTCACTACATCCAATACAGGCATTTATTCTATTATATCTTGTTTGACAGAGCTCTATGAGCTCTGTCAAACAAGATATAATAGAATAAATGCTCAGTTTACCCCCAGAATACAGGAAACTGACCAAATCCCTGTTAATTGTATACTCCTGTTAATTGAATAATTTTCACTGGAAAAATGGATATTTTTATACTGTACCAATGACCCAGACATAGCTGGTGCTAACTCTTAAAATATAGGGCCAAACACAAATTTTGCCCCCCAATCCCCAAAATTTGCATCTAAAACTAAAGAAAACATGTCCTGAAAGGCCCTCCACACCTCGCCCCCACTGCGCATGCGCAGTGTCAAGGACGTTCCGAAATTGGCGCCATTTATCATTCTAAGTTTGGCCCTTCATCAGTTAACATCTGACTGATCTTTGTGCTTTTAAATCTCAGTTTAAATGATGCCAGACACATAATTATTAGTGAAATGGTGATTCTAAGGAGGATAGAAAAGGAGGAGAGGAAAAGAATGTGTGACAGAATATTATCAGGGCTGTAACTTAAAATTTTTTAATGAAATTATGTTAAGTTACCTATTTTCAAGGCAGCAGCCATTTTGTTGTCATTCTGATTATTTAGTTACACTGTTTTTTCAAGTGTTTTTCCTCTCTCCCTGTCCTTTAAGTTCCCCCTTGCTATTCTCCCATGCTTTTGGCATAGTTTCTGTAATTATTATTACTAAAATTTCTTGGGAGTTTTAGCTTAATAACAGAATGAATTCTGTTCTTTCCCCATGTTTACGTCTTCACCTACGGGTGGTTAGGCGTTGTGTTCTGCATCTACCATCTGATGTTCTGCAGTTTCTTCCCTGGAAGTCTCTGTTTTGCATCAGATGGTGTATTTTTGGTAACTGATTTCGGGCCTGGGTGCCTGGAGTCTTATTTTAGTGTTTTTACACTCATTGTTTACATTTACAACAGCCCTCTGTGTGAGGGGGGGATTTCTAAATAATAATATCTTTATGTTATTTTAATCATAACTAGATACATTATTATTGTTCGTAAGTGTTGAATAAATTGTTTAAAATATTTTTAAAATTTTTGTCCACACTTAGGCTTGGGATCCATTGGGGCTCAACGTTACTTTTCAGAAACTTGGGCTGTTCTGAAAAAATATTTTTTCAAAATATTTTGATTTCAATTATTTTTTCTATATTAATGGATCATATTATTATTATGTATTTTGATTGTCAGGGGTTAGTGCGAGTACCAGGACTTGTTTTCTTTTCACATTGAAAGGATATTGATCAATTGTTTTAGGAGGAAGTCTTCCTCTGACCTTATTATTATTCTATATGTGGTCAGTGTACTCGCATTAACTCCTGTTCTGTATCGTATGATTTCGATGACAATATGGGAAGCGTATGTCACGGTATGTTGTTGGGGATTTGGACACTCCGGTCCTTTCCCCGCAGGGTCACTCTACTTTATCAATTTCTATTTCAGACGATCAAGATTAGGGTGATGTATCTGTGATGTCTTCCAACAGTGTGCCTCCGTCGTCACAATTAATGAAGGGCTAGCGGAAAAGTGCTCATGTAATACGCCAATTGCCTAAGAGGACCCTAGTAGGTTCGACGGCCTTTGACGTCCGCTAGCTCGCCCGGTGTAGCGTCCATTCACCGAATGGTTCGGCAGCCGGGTTCGTCCGTTGCGGTCTAGAAGGAATTTTGGGGTGATGCGAGCACTATAAAATTAACTTAATGCACACCCAGTGACGGCGGATCGGAGGGAGAACGGAGGAAGCCTTTTAGTCCGGTTCATAGCTCGTTCCGGTCCATCCGGACGGCAAGCGAGAGAGGCCCCTCTCTCGTTCAACAACATCTGGCCCCAGATGTTGTGGTACAAATGTGTCGTTAGCGGAGCATATGTCCGTCGCTCGGGACGCTCCGTTGTATAGGCAGTCCGCTGAGACTGCTAAGGCTTCCTCTTCTCGTCAGCGCACACGACCGCACCTTGGCTGCGTGACCGCCGATATATTACCAGCTTCGCCGATCAAGGATTCTTCGGCGACCAGGTCACACCATCCGGCAGCCAGGGATTCGAGACCGATGGACTCCGGACGTTCGCATAGGAAGTATGCGGGAGCCATCTGATGCGGAGCTGCCCTCGGCGAAGCACCGATAGACTGCGCCTCCGCAGGTCTCGACGCCGGACATTCTTGTGCACATAGCACAGCTTATCGCAGCATCCCAGCAGCCGACAGAAACGGTGTCGCATCGAGAATTATCCGACAGCGCTGGGTCGGTAGCCGGGGACTCGAGGCCTGCAGACTCCGGACGTTCGCATAGGAAGTGTGCGGGAGTCAACGTACACGGAGCTTCCAGCGGCAATGCATCGTAAGTCCGCTACTGCGCAGGCCTCAGGAACGGACGTGCTTTCCTTAATAGCTCAGTTTATCGCAGCATCCCAGCATCAACTGAATCTGTCGCATATATTTTATCCGACGATGCTGGGTCGGGACGCTCCGCGGAAGCGGGTACGGACGTCCGAAAGTTTCATCCGGTCCGACGGGATACCGAAAGGGATTCGGTGGATTTCAAGCTTTCCCTTTCGGAACAACATATGCTGCGATGCCGGATAAGAAACTGATAGCGTCGGTGGACTTAGAAATTTTTGGTTCGGTTCAGGGACATCGTCCCTCAGTTCCGACATAGTCCAATAATGTCACACAAACTTTCGAATTATTGAACGACGCTATATATATTATTATTTTATGCTTGCTATCCAAGCATTTCTGGTTTCTTGTTCGAAGAGTTATGGAGATGTCTTTCAAAAGTGTGCCTCTGTCGTCATAGTTAATGAAGAGTTAGCGGCAATAAGTGCTCATGGAATATGTCTATCGCTTACGGAATGACATTCGCTAGCTCACCCGGTGTAGCGTACATTCATCGAATGGTTCGGCTGCCGGGTTCGTCCGTTGCGGTCTAGGAAGGAGATTTGGGTGATGCGAGCACTTTAATTACTTTAGTACTCACCCAGTGACGGCAGATTGAGGACAGATCGGAGGAAGCCAACAACATAGGGGACCGCATGTTGTGGTTCAGATATTTTACATTCGGAGCATATGTCCGTTGCTCGGGACGCTCCGTTATATTGACAGTCCGAGAGACTGTCTTTAATGCTTCCTCATCCTCACAGCAGGGCACACGACCGCACATTGGCTACGTGACCTCGAGTATCCGATCAGTTTCGGCATTCAGTGATTCCACAGCGAATAGGTCGCGCCATCCGGTAGCCAAGGGACACGAGGCCTATACACTCCGTTCGCTCGCATATTGGAAGTATGCACGGGGTAACGATCTCGGAGCTTCCTGCGGCAATGCATCGTAAGACCGCTGCTCCTCAGGCCTCAGTGACGGACGTGCTATCCGAGTTAGCACAGTTGTTTCGCAGCATCCCAGCAATTGACGGTTTCTCGGTCGAATCAGGAATTATCCGACGGCGCTGGGTCGGTGCGGTCCGCGGTTGCATCAAGCTACGGACGACCGAATGCTTTATAGGGTCCGACAGGATGGCGAAAGGGATTCGAAAGATTTCGAGTTTTCCCTTTAGTAGTATCGGAAGATGCCTTTCATATCTTCTGGCATTTCTTCCAGTGATTATTTTTCGGACTTCATTGCTGCGATCTTGGATAAGAGACTTTTAGCGTCATTGGACTCGGATTTTTCGATCGGTACAGGGACTTTGTCCCTGACTTACCGACGCAGTCCAATATTGTCATTACAACATGTGTTTTATTTTTCGACGCTATATATATTATATATATATATACAAGCCTGCTACTAAGCATGATAGTTTAGTTTCTTGTCCGCGTGGCTCATTTCTGCCATTTTATCTTTTTTTACATATAGTTTATTTTGGCAGAGCAGGGCATACCGAGAGTTCATATGCGTCTAGACGGTGTGATTAAAGATTGCATATATTCTTTTTCGCCGTTTATGTCTTTTCCAATTTCAATGTTGGGAACGACATTATGTATAGTAGACTTAACTTAGACGCTTTATTATACGTAATCCGCCTTACTGAGGCGTTATCATTACGTCTTCAAGAAAAGATTTACGGGATATTATTCTCAATGTAATTTCTTTTGAGGGCAGTAGTTTGTTCACGTATAACTCCGCCCTTCAGTGGCTGATTGGAGTTGGTTAGACGTGATGCAGCCCTAGCTACATCCACGCGTGGATAGTAGGTTAAGAACTCTCTCAGAGTCGCTTCGTTCTCGGAGGAGCTTCTCTTCGACGGCAACTTTCCGGCAATCCATGAATTGCTTGATTTATACATTCTCTTGTCTATCTAGTGTTACAAGAGATTCAGACTGGGGCAAATATTCGGTGGTTGACTCAGAGAGTGCCGCCGCAGTTGCCGGACCCTAGTGTGGCTGTTATGACGGTTGCCAGTCAAACAGATTGGGATATATACTGATCCCTACGGATTCGAAGTGCCAGGGTCTTTGGGTTCCGCAGTCTTTTAGCTATCAGTTTAACTTCCGCGGAATAATGTTTTTTAGGCTTGCTTTATGTCATTGCATGAACATTATTCAGAAACGCATGCCCAAATTCCTGTCCTTTAATTCGACAGTAGTGGCGTATCTCCGGAACCAGGGAGGCACTCTTTCGTTTCCGTTATTCAATTTAATGGAAAGAATCCGTCTGTTGGTTATAGTACACCAAGTTCAGTTTTGGTCCGTCATATTCTGGGTCGTCTGATTGTTTTATCGCACTCCCGTTCTCTTACGGGTCGCTTGTTGCTGTCAGAATGGACTCTCAACAAACAAGTATTTAATCAGATTTGCTATCTATGGGAGCGCCCAATGATGTTTTATTATGACACAGCTTGCTAATCAATTGCAGACGTATGTGTTGGCTTGTCCAGATCTCTGAGCTAATACTGTTAACGCTCTATTGATCTATAGGACGCAATGATAGGATACGCGTATCCTCCGGCGCTGTTGTTTTAGCAGGTATTGCTAAGATAAACAACCACAATACATTTCTGTTGATAGCATCTCTATCTTCACAGAGATCATGAGTAATTTACTCTCTTGTCTACTGTGGATCTTAACGTGAAATCTTCCTCTATGTGAGGATCTTTTTTCACTGGGTAAATCGTGTCATCTTTATCACAACCAGCAAGGTCGCAACCTTCATGTATTCCGTTGTGTGGTCCGTATTGCATTGTAAGCACTGTACTGGACGAGCTTTGGACGCGATTTCTTACTATAGGAGATCCTCTTCGTCGCTATTCTATGCGGCTAAAGTGGAGGCTCTTCCGTCGTGGTGTAGGGATCATTATGTTCATATTGTTGATCCCTCCATACTACGCATTGCTAGTTTTTAGTATACTTGTTTCACAAGATCTACTGCAGCCTGTTGTTATTTAGGTTATAGGTTTATGTTACCTCATACCTATGCACTCTACGATAGTTTACAATTGAGTCTTTTGTCTCTTTATCTAAGTCAGTTAGTAACTTTTTGATAAATAGACTTAGAATCTTTAGATTAAATTCCTATACGGATTTTAACTTCGGTTCTTATTTAGCTAAGTAATCATTTGAGCCTCTGGAAACAGTAGTTTTCAAATTCTGACCTTTTAGACAGTAATTCTGTTGGTTTCTCTTTTACTGTAGAGTCAGTGAGTTTCATGCACTATCGATGGATGATTTTCACTTTCATAGTTTCGGAATCAATACTTCCGTTACTATTTAGGTTGGATTGTTGCATAAGAGTTAGGCTCCTATTATCCGGAACCTATTATTTTAAGGTCCTTCCGTCTTCGTATGGGCATAGGCCTTTACTCTTTCCGGGTACAGTTTATGTATTTATAAACAGATATCTGTTTATTACAAGGGCGTAAGCTTCTTCTGTCTTTGATGTCTAGTAGAAGGACGTTACGCTCCATTTTATTGTTAATCGATTCTATTAACTAGCGTACTGCTTATGGTATATCATTGGCTTAGCAGTTGTGCTTAAGATTTCGGCTCATGAAGTAAGAGTTCTTCTACTTCTTGGGCTTACATTAATAGTGTTGCTATTATAGATTTTTGAAGGCTGCTCATTGCGCTCAGCCATCCATTCATGAATTTTATCTCAGAAATATCGAGTCCATTTCTGGAGGCCTCTATTGTTAGGTCTATTATCTACTGCTCAGAATGTCATTCACTTAACAGTTGCTACTATAGCTAGGTAGGCTGTCTGTTTCGGCAGTGTCTCCGTTCGGCTGCCCTCTTCGCTCTGGGCTATTTGACCCAGGGCAAGAAAAAGGGGGGGGGGAGGGTGTTCCCTTGGGTCACCTGTTTTTACTATGAAAACAAGGGGATACCTCCTCCGGAGTTAGTAATTCTGAGCTGTTATTGGGATGGTTGTTTAGTGAGAAGTTTAAGTTTATAAAATTCATTCAAGTCTTAGTTTTTAAAGTATAGCTTTTGAATATTGCATATGTCAACGGACATGATTATGCAATTCTCACACACTTTTAGGAGTATAAGAGTCTCTATTCTCTAGACTTACTTTATTATTGGCTTACTTTAAAAATTATTAGTATAAGGATTATTGGATATTAATAGAGTACATGGATGTATGAAGCTCAATTTTTGGAAGGTGTTGTATCTTTCTAATTTATCATAAATAAGAAAGATACATGTAAGGCCTATTACTTCTTTTCCCTACAGGGGATGACTCTATTTTATTTTATTGAGCGTATTCCATTTTGCTCTATGTCCTTGGCCCTCCAGCCTTTTTACTATTCAGCTATGTCTGGGTCATTGGTACAGTATAAAAATGTTAAAAAATTTATAGTAATTTATATATTTTTTATACTTACCAATGACCCAGACGGGGATGGCCCTCCCAGGAGTTGGGAACTCTTGCCTCCCCGCTGAGTACATAGCGCTTACCAGGCACTGGTTATTAGAATGATAAATGGCGCCAATTTCGGAACGTCCTTGACACTGCGCATGCGCAGTGGGGGCGAGGTGTGGAGGGCCTTTCAGGACATGTTTTCTTTAGTTTTAGATGCAAATTTTGGGGATTGGGGGGCAAAATTTGTGTTTGGCCCTATATTTTAAGAGTTAGCACCAGCTATGTCTGGGTCATTGGTAAGTATAAAAAATATATAAATTACTATAAATTTTTTAACATTCAATTAAGAGGATTCTACTGTACAAGGAATTATCAACCCTTGAAAAGTAATATTCACCTCAGTCTGTGGCCTTTGATTCAAGGAATGGCCTTGAATTTGACTTACTCAAGGCCTTGAAATCCTGGAAAATATGTCAGGAGGCCTTGAAAATCCTTTAATATTCACAAAATAAAAATGCCGATGAATAGCCTTTAATAGCCTTGAGTTTTATCAGTCCTTGCCTGCAGGAACCCTGTCCTGCCACTGCCCACACAGAGGTTACAAAGTGCAGTCAATGTAGTCCAGACTTACTTCAAAACAAACCCAGCCAAATTGTTGTTAGCTCGCCTGAGTTTCAGTCATTGGAGCTTTTGAGATCACTCGCCGTCCGGCATCCATGAACATGGTGTTTGCATCTTCTCCTCCAAAACTGCTGAACCGAAATTTGAGATGATAGTTTGTTATGACATCACATTTTGATTTTGTTCAAATCAAGTTGCCTTGCCCCTCAATAGGGCCACGCCCAAAAAGTGTACTTGAATCTTTAAAAATCTTCTTCTCTTGAGCCAGCAGTAGCAGAGACTTGATATTTGGTATGCAGCTTCCTTTTGAGGTGTAGACTCAGATTTGTTCAAGAGAAGTTCGAGGAGCTATATTTGCCTTTGTTATGGGAGGGGCAAGAATTTTCGCCCCACCCAAAATATCTATTTTTCAAACCGAGAGGCTGATTTGAACCAAATTTGATATGAGGGCTTATTGGGTCATAAGTACTTAATTTAAGCAAAAAAAAAAATTTTCTCGTCTTCCCATGGGAACCGCAGGAGCTAAAAATAGAAAAAATTTAAAATGCCCATATCTCCAAAACTACACAGCACTGAGAATTCTTATTTGGTGTGAAGCTTCCTTAGGACCATCAGAATGGAATGGTCCAAAAAAAAATTGCTATCAGTTTTATCATAGGGTACTTTTTCGGGACTTTGAAAAAGTGCTGAGTCAGCATTTTTTAACACTGTGGGTAATGGGGAAAAACATTTAAGACTACTCTTCTCCCAAACCACTGCTCTAAAAGCTTTCAAATTACACATATAACATCTTTGGAAGATTGTTTCACAGGTTTATTGATACCAAATCCCTGGGTCCATATTTGGGCTCTCTATGGGAGCCCAAATGTTTAAATTAGTACATTTATGAGGAATGTTCTTAACATATCTTCTTCTTCAGATCCACCAATCAGAATCTTTTGATATTTGGTATGCAGCATCCTTAGGGGGGTGAGATTGAAGTTTGTTCAAGCTAAGTTCCTGAGTTCATATTTGGGCTCAGTGTGGGAGCCCGATTTATAACTTAGTTCAATATGAGGAATATTCTTCAAAAATCTTCTTCACATCCACCTGTCAGAATCTTTTGATATTATATACAGCATCCTTACAGAGGTGAGATTCAAGTTTCTTCAAGCCAAGTACCTGGGTTCAGATTTGGGCTTGAATTATTACTTAGTTCAATATGAGGAATATCCTTTAAAAATCCTTCTTTTTTTTAGATCCACTGGTCAGAATATTTGGTGTAAGCTTTTCTTAGGAGGGGCAGATGCAAATTGTTCAAATCAATTCCCTGGGTTGATATTTTGGCTACCATGTCAGGTGAGCACTCTCAGGCCCCCTGGGGTCTCTTATATCTTACTCCAGATTAAAAAGAAGCCACATTAATATGTGTTATTATTGGTTGTGTAGTGTTCTGCGCAAAACATTATATTTGATAGTCCTTAGAGAGCAGGGTAACAAATACATTGATGTGATTGTATATTTCAGAGTATAATGAGCCATTCAGGATAACAATTAACCGAAAAGCACGAGCATTTCTTAGAACTGTTGAGAAGAGGGCTGTTAAGCTAGAAGTATATTACAAGAGGTTTGTCTCATTTTTTTTGTTGTCAACAAATGTTTTTTTTAATCCTTTATCTTACACATTTAGATGACAAAGTACAGCAAAACAATTTTTGGAATAACTGAATTTTTTTTCTTTTTAGCCGTCAAAACATAGCTTATAACTCCTCATTGGAATGAGCTCAATGAGCTTTTTCCAATAATGGTCCTAAGCTATGTTTTGTAGGCAAAAATTGAATAAATAATAGTTTCAGTGGTATTTTTTTTTAAATGCTGGCTGTATGTGACGTTATGTTTGTTGAAGGGTTAATCAGTATCCACTTGAACAGTGTACAATGTATTCCAGTTCACTTTAACATTTGCTTTGTAGGGAAAGTTTGTTTTTATAACAAGTCTAACTCTCCAAAATTAACAAAATAATTCAACAGATTGCCAAGTCTGGCTAACATTTTCCAAAAAAACAATTAATGTGGGAAATAGCAGATGTGACCTATCAGTAGACAAAATATAGGATTTTGTATTACCTACCAGAAGTTGGAGAAGATGTTCAGAGAGCTACTCTGCGTCTGCATGAGCAGGCTGGGGATTTAGATATATCCTTGCCTACATCATTCAATTTTTCTCGGATGTGATGAAATCTATTTCATCTAATAGAGTGATTCTGGATGTTATGTCCTGCGCAGATCATATCACCAGGGCTCTGGCGCAGCATCTAAATGGAAAGGAATTTGAGGCTGTTAGTTCCTCGCTAAGAGTTCTTTCCAGGGCAGTCATGTATGCCACGTACCATGCACCCTTTCAGTGGCAAATTTGGAGTTGGTTAGACGTGATGCAGCCTTTGTGTCGTCATCAATTATCGATGACAGGGTGAAAAGCTTTCTCTGAGTCGCTCTGGTCTCCGGACACACACTGTTTGACGACAGGCTTTCCTTGGTCTATGAACAGGCTACCAGAAAAGCTTCCAGTGCACTGCTACTGAGATCAGCATCTCAACAACATGCATCAGCTGGCCGGAGTTGGCGAGGCCATTCCAGTTCCCAATCATCGAAGGGAGCTCCTCGCAAGGGTCTAGGAAACCATCTTACAGTTACTCCGGAGGTCGTCAATATAGCGACTCAGGAAAGGGCGCAAGTCTTGTAAAGACTATAAGTCAGATGCCCCTTTGCCGACGGGACAAGGTTCTTTGTGAGGAGGACGTAGTTTCTCCTCCCAAAACCTCGCAAGTCGTACAGGTGATGGTCTAGACCTCTGTTGCGTTCCAGTTGGCAGAAGGTTATCAACTTCACAAAAAACTGGATGGAAATTACGGAAGATCAGTGGGTGAGAAATGTAGTCTCGGCAGGCCTGTGACTATCATTCTGGGCAAAGCCCCACTTACAAGAAGTCCTCGTTGGACAAATCTTCTGGTGAATTCTTCCAAAGAGAGTCTCTCCTTGTGGAGGTGCAGGCTCTCCTATCGAAGAAAGCAATAGAGGTCATCGAGAATCAAAATTCTCCAGGTTTTTACAGTCATCTGTTTCTTGTACCGAAGCCAGATGGCTCGTTCCGACCGGTAATAGACTTGAGCTGGATAAACAAATTGATCATAGCTCCATAGTTCTAAATGGAACCATTCGGTCAGTAAGAGCGAGCATTCAAGTTGACGACTATGCGGCAAGCATAGATCTAAAGGACACGTACTTTCATGTCCTGTACATCTGGCATTCAGAAAGTTCCTGCGTTTTGCTGTGCAAGGAGAGGTTTATCAGTTCAGAATGATGTGCTTTGGTCTGAACCTGGCTTCTTGGGCTTTCACTCGAATAATGAACTCGGTAATGTCATACTTCCAAGCTCATTCGTCACTGGTAACATCGGCTTACTTGGACGACATTCTTCAGAGATAGAGTGACAGAATTATTCTTCAGAACGATGTTCAGAGTCTGCTTCAGTTGGTGCGACGTCTCGGTTTCATAGTAAACGAGAAAAAGTCAGACCTAGCTCCGTCCAAGTCCTTCATTCACTTGGTAATGAGCTTCGAGACTCACAACAATCTGGTTCGTCTTCAGTTACCCAGAGCAAAATTAGTCAGTTGTTATGCTCGCTTTTGTCTAAACTCTCCCACAGTGACTGCGAGGGAGTTTTTGTGACTGATGGGGCAGTGCGGAGTGGCTGCTGAACTTATTCCGATGGGTCGTCTGCACACGCGTCCCCTCCAGATTTTCTTTACTCAGAACTGGAGTGTGAAGACGCATTCGCTCTGAACCCAGATTGTTTTAACGGACCAAGTAAAACAAAAGGTCCAGATTTGGGCGAATCTCCAGTGGCTGACTCAGGGAGTTCCACTTCAACTGCCGGATCCGGTCTTCATGATTATGACGGATGCGAGTCTGGCGGGCTGGGATGCGTCCCTAAGTCCCGCAGACTTGAAGTGTCAGGGTCTTTGGGACCCTCAGTTCCTAGAGAAGCACATAAACATCAAGGAGATGATGTCTGTCTGGCTTGCACTACCATATTGGATTGCTCAAGTAGCGAACCTCCATGTTCAGATTCTGTTGGACAACTCGGCGGGTAGTGGCTTATCTCAGGAACCTTAGAGGCACTCATTCGATTCCGTTATGCGAATTAACGGAGAAGATTCTCCTATTTGCTCTGAGTCATCATGTTCATCTCTCAGTTCATCATATACCGGGTCATCTGAACATACTAGCAGATTCGCTCTCTTGAAAAGGTTGCCTGTTACCATCGGACTGGACTCTCAACAAGCGAGTATTCAGTCAGATCTGCTACTAGTAGGATTATCCCCCATGATAGATCTTTTTGCAACACACCTGAACAATATATTACCGACGTTTGTGTCGCCATGCCTAGATCATCGAGTGTATGCAGTAGACGTTCTATCGATCTCATGGGACGGAATGATAGGATATGCATATCTTCCTGCTCCATTGATTCAGCAGATTCTGTTAAAAATAAAACACTCTCACTGCAAAATCCTGCTAGTAGCACCTCTGTCGTCACAGAAACCCTGGATCAGTTTTCTCAGGTGTCCGTTATGGGACATTCCCCGGAAGCTTCCTCCTCGAAGGGACCTTCTATATCAGGAGAAGTCCTGCCCACTGCATCACAATCTGGAAGGTCTCAACCTTCACGTATTTCTGTTGTGCTGTCCTTCTTGCACCGAAAACATTTAACAGGACGAGCAGTGGACGCAATTTTTAATTGTAGGAGGACCTCCTCTTCATTGAATTATGCAGCGAAGTGGAGGGTTTTCTTCCGTTGGTGTATGGACCGGTCTGTAGACATTTACGATCTGTCCATTCTTCAGATTGCTAATTTCCTGGTCTACTTGTTTGACGTATTAAACTTGCAGCCCATCACAATTAAGAGCTATAGGTCTATGTTGTCAGACACTTATGCTCATCATGATAACTTGGCTATTGGATCAGATTCTTCTTTATCCAAGCCAGTTAGAAATTTCTCTATTAATAGACCTAGAACCCCCAGATTAATTCCTAAATGGGATTTGACTTGGGTTCTGTTGAAGCTTCAAGAAGCTCTGTTTGAGCCGTTAGACGATGTAGAGTTCAAATTCTTGACCTATAAAACTGCCTTTCTCTTAGCCTTTGCGACTGCCCAAAGAGTGAGTGACCTTCATGCATTATCTGTTGATGATTCCCATTACCGTAGTGTAGGTAATACTGTTACCCTCACTACAGAAGTGGGATTCTTGGATAAGAATGAGATTCCAGATAAGTGGCCGCAGCCTATTACCATTAAGGCTTTTCCGTCCTCGGACAACCGTAGACCTTTGCTTTGTCCAGTTAGAGCAATGCGTATTTATAAACATCGATCGAGTTTTATTAGAAAGGGAAGAAAAAGATTCTTTCCCTGATTCCTAACAGAAAGGATATATCTAACAGAAAGGATATATCTGTTCATTCTATCGCTAGATGGATTCAGCTGACAATACGTATTGCCTGTGAAAGTCTATCTTCAGATCAATGTTCTATCAGCAAGATTTCAGTGGGTGAGGTTAGAGCACTGTCTGCTTCTTGGGCTTATTCTAACAGTATAGCCATTACTGATCTTATGAAGGCTGCCTACTGGACACAGCCCTCTTCATTTACCAAGTTTTACCTTAGAAAATTAGAGTCTATCACCGATCTCTAGGTCCCCTTTCTGTTGCTCAGTATGTCGTCCATTAATCTTACATTTAGAAGATGTCTTAGGCAATCTGCTCGAGCACTGATGCTATTCCACTGCCCTCTTCATTCTGAGGAATTTTCCTTCAGAACAAGGGGAGGGGGGTTGGGTGTACGGTTTTTCCCTTATGTTCTCTGGCTTTATAGTGAAAAGCAAGGGAATACCTCCTCCAGAGACATTAGTCCAGCATCGGTGCTGGGTGGTTTTAATGTGTAGCTCGGCGTGAAGCAATAACTATGTCTCAGTTATGTACTGTTTTTAAAGTGCAACTCACTGTGAAGCATTTGTATATGTCATGTGTCAAACGAGCATTTCTATACAGTCCTCTGACACTTTTAAATGAGTATAAAGCATCTCATTCTCTGGACTAGATTCATAATTGGTTTCCTTCACCGAATTAGCATAAGGGGTTATGCTGGCATTAAATGGAGAAATTATGTAATTATCAATTACATTGTTGGTGTTTTGTCATTCTCTTTTTTTGATAAGAGAAGGATATATGTAATTCCTCTGTCTTCTCCCATTCTCCTGTAGGAGCTATTCTTTATCAAAGTAATTGAGAGATTGGATTTTTCTCTAAATCGTAGGCCCTCCAGCCTTTTTACTATTCAGCTAAGTCTGGGCCATTGGTTGTAGTATACAAATATGATAAATTTAAAGTAATTTGTATATTTTTTATACTTACCAATGGCCAAGATGGGGATGGCCCTCCCATGAGTGGGCATTGATACCTCCTCACTGATTATAACATTTAGCAGGCACTATAGAAAAAATGATGCTTGGCGCCAATTCCAGTACCTTCTTGGTTACCGTGCATGCGCAGTAAACAAAAGTATGGAGGACCAGATAAGACTTTAATTTTTTAGGTTTGTATGCAAATTTGGGGGATTGGGGGGTTCAAAATTTGTGTTTGGCCCTGGGTTTTATTGAGTTTGCACCAACTGAGTCTGGGCCATTGGTAAGTATAAAAAATATACAAATTACTTTAAATTTATCATATTTTTAGTTATTCAATAATTTTTCTTTCCACGAGTTTTCTACTATATATGTAAAGTAAAGAGTTGATTTGTTTTAACCCTTTACCTGACAAATTGGACACATCCGTCCACGTAATTTACAAATTGAGCAGTTGAAAAAAGATTATTTTTTAAAGATATCTGTCAAGCTTGTTCCAAAGAGGGGGGGGGGGGGGGGGGGGATCTCATGATATGGTTTTGTTGAAATATTTTGAAAAAACAGTATTTTTATACTGTACCAATGACCCAGACATAGCTGGTGCTAACTCTTAAAATATAGGGCCAAACACAAATTTTGCCCCCCAATCCCCAAAATTTGCATCTAAAACTAAAGAAAACATGTCCTGAAAGGCCCTCCACACCTCGCCCCCACTGCGCATGCGCAGTGTCCAGGACGTTCCGAAATTGGCGCCATTTATCATTCTAAGTTTGGCCCTTCATCAGTTAACATCTGACTGATCTTTGTGCTTTTAAATCTCAGTTTAAATGATGCCAGACACATAAATATTAGTGAAATGGTGATTCTAAGGAGGATAGAAAAGGAGGAGAGGAAAAGAATGTGTGACAGAATATTATCAGGGCTGTAACTTAAAATTTTTTAATGAAATTATGTTAAGTTACCTATTTTCAAGGCAGCAGCCATTTTGTTGTCATTCTGATTATTTAGTTACACTGTTTTTTCAAGTGTTTTTCCTCTCTCCCTGTCCTTTAAGTTCCCCCTTGCTATTCTCCCATGCTTTTGGCATAGTTTCTGTAATTATTATTACTAAAATTTCTTGGGAGTTTTAGCTTAATAACAGAATGAATTCTGTTCTTTCCCCATGTTTACGTCTTCACCTACGGGTGGTTAGGCGTTGTGTTCTGCATCTACCATCTGATGTTCTGCAGTTTCTTCCCTGGAAGTCTCTGTTTTGCATCAGATGGTGTATTTTTGGTAACTGATTTCGGGCCTGGGTGCCTGGAGTCTTATTTTAGTGTTTTTACACTCATTGTTTACATTTACAACAGCCCTCTGTGTGAGGGGGGGATTTCTAAATAATAATATCTTTATGTTATTTTAATCATAACTAGATACATTATTATTGTTCGTAAGTGTTGAATAAATTGTTTAAAATATTTTTAAAATTTTTGTCCACACTTAGGCTTAGGATCCATTGGGGCTCAACGTTACTTTTCAGAAACTTGGGCTGTTCTGAAAAAATATTTTTTCAAAATATTTTGATTTCAATTATTTTTTCTATATTAATGGATCATATTATTATTATGTATTTGATTGCCAGGGGTTAGTGCGAGTACCAGGACTTGTTTTCTTTTCTCATTGAAAGGATATTGATCAATTGTTTTAGGAGGAAGTCTTCCTCTGACCTTATTATCATTCTATATGTGGTCAGTGTACTCGCATTAACTCCTGTTCTGTATCGTATGATTTCGATGACAATATGGGAAGCGTATGTCACGGTATGTTGTTGGGGATTTGGACACTCCGGTCCTTTCCCCGCAGGGTCACTCTACTTTATCAATTTCTATTTCAGACGATCAAGATTAGGGTGATGTATCTGTGATGTCTTCCAACAGTGTGCCTCCGTCGTCACAATTAATGAAGGGCTAGCGGAAAAGTGCTCATGTAATACGCCAATTGCCTAAGAGGACCCTAGTAGGTTCGACGGCCTTTGACGTCCGCTAGCTCGCCCGGTGTAGCGTCCATTCACCGAATGGTTCGGCAGCCGGGTTCGTCCGTTGCGGTCTAGAAGGAATTTTGGGGTGATGCGAGCACTATAAAATTAACTTAATGCACACCCGGTGACGGCGGATCGGAGGGAGAACGGAGGAAGCCTTTTAGTCCGGTTCATAGCTCGTTCCGGTCCATCCGGACGGCAAGCGAGAGAGGCCCCTCTCTCGTTCAACAACATCTGGCCCCAGATGTTGTGGTACAAATGTGTTGTTAGCGGAGCATACGTCCGTCGCTCGGGACGCTCCGTTGTATAGGCAGTCCGCTGAGACTGCTAAGGCTTCCTCTTCTCATCAGCGCACACGACCGCACCTTGGCTGCGTGACCGCCGATATATTACCAGCTTCGCCGATCAAGGATTCTTCGGCGACCAGGTCACACCATCCGGCAGCCAGGGATTCGAGACCGATGGACTCCGGACGTTCGCATAGGAAGTATGCGGGAGCCATCTGATGCGGAGCTGCCCTCGGCGAAGCACCGATAGACTGCGCCTCCGCAGGTCTCGACGCCGGACATTCTTGTGCACATAGCACAGCTTATCGCAGCATCCCAGCAGCCGACAGAAACGGTGTCGGATCGAGAATTATCCGACAGCGCTGGGTCGGTAGCCGGGGACTCGAGGCCTGCAGACTCCGGACGTTCGCATAGGAAGTGTGCGGGAGTCAACGTACACGGAGCTTCCAGCGGCAATGCATCGTAAGTCCGCTACGGCACAGGCCTCGGGAACGGACGTGCTTTCCTTAATAGCACAGTTTATCGCAGCATCCCAGCATCAACTGAATCTGTCGCATATATTTTATCCGACGATGCTGGGTCGGGACGCTCCGCGGAAGCGGGTACGGACGTCCGAAAGTTTCATCCGGTCCGACGGGATACCGAAAGGGATTCGGTGGATTTCAAGCTTTCCCTTTCGGAACAACATATGCTGCGATGCCGGATAAGAATCTGATAGCGTCGGTGGACTTAGAAATTTTTGGTTCGGTTCAGGGACATCGTCCCTCAGTTCCGACATAATCCAATAATGTCACACAAACTTTCGAATTATTGAACGACGCTATATATATTATTATTTTATGCTTGCTATCCAAGCATTTCTGGTTTCTTGTTCGAAGAGTTATGGAGATGTCTTTCAAAAGTGTGCCTCTGTCGTCATAGTTAATGAAGAGTTAGCGGCAATAAGTGCTCATAGAATATGTCTATCGCTTACGGAATGACATTTGCTAGCTCACCCGGTGTAGCATACATTCATCGAATGGTTCGGCTGCCGGGTTCGTCCGTTGCGGTCTAGGAAGGAGATTTGGGTGATGCGAGCACTTTAATTACTTTAGTACTCACCCAGTGACGGCAGATTGAGGACAGATCGGAGGAAGCCAACAACATAGGGGACCGCATGTTGTGGTTCAGATATTTTACATTCGGAGCATATGTCCGTTGCTCGGGACGCTCCGTTATATTGACAGTCCGAGAGACTGTCTTTAATGCTTCCTCATCCTCACAGCAGGGCACACGACCGCACATTGGCTACGTGACCTCGAGTATCCGATCAGTTTCGGCATTCAGTGATTCCACAGCGAATAGGTCGCGCCATCCGGTAGCCAAGGGACACGAGGCCTATACACTCCGTTCGCTCGCATATTGGAAGTATGCACGGGGTAACGATCTCGGAGCTTCCTGCGGCAATGCATCGTAAGACCGCTGCTCCTCAGGCCTCGGTGACGGACGTGCTATCCGAGTTAGCACAGTTGTTTCGCAGCATCCCAGCAATTGACAGTTTCTCGGTCGAATCAGGAATTATCCGACGGCGCTGGGTCGGTCAGGTCCGCGGTTGCATCAAGCTACGGACGACCGAACGCTTTATAGGGTCCGACAGGATGGCGAAAGGGATTCGAAAGATTTCGAGTTTTCCCTTTAGTAGTATCGGAAGATGCCTTTCATTTCTTCTGGCATTTCTTCCAGTGATTATTTTTCGGACTTCATTGCTGCGATCTTGGATAAGAGACTTATAGCGTCATTGGACTCGGATTTTTCGATCGGTACAGGGACTTTGTCCCTGACTTACCGACGCAGTCCAATATTGTCATTACAACATGTGTTTTATTTTTCGACGCTATATATTATATATATATACACAAGCCTGCTACTAAGCATGATAGTTTAGTTTCTTGTCCGCGTGGCTCATTTCTGCCATTTTATCTTTTTTACATATAGTTTATTTTGGCAGAGCAGGGCAAACCGAGAGTTCATATGCGTCTAGACGGTGTGATTAAAGACTGCATATATTCTTTTTCGCCGTTTATGTCTTTTCCAATTTCAATATTGGGAACGACATTATGTATAGTAGACTTAACTTAGACGCTTTATTATACGTAATCCGCCTTACTGAGGCGTTATCATTACGTCTTCAAGAAAAGATTTACGGGATATTATTCTCAATGTAATTTCTTTTGAGGGCAGTATTTTGTTCACGTATAACTCCGCCCTTCAGTGGCTGATTGGAGTGTTTAGACGTGATGCAGCCCTAGCTACATCCACGCGTGGATAGTAGGTTAAGAACTCTCTCAGAGTCGCTTCGTTCTCGGAGGAGCTTCTCTTCGACGGCAACTTTCCGGCAATCCATGAATTGCTTGGTTTATACATTCTCTTGTCTATCTACTGTTACAAGAGATTCAGACTGGGGCAAACATTCGGTGGTTGACTCAGAGAGTGCCGCCGCAGTTGCCGGACCCTAGTGTGGCTGTTATGACGGTTGCCAGTCAAACAGATTGGGATATATACTGATCCCTACGGATTCGAAGTGCCAGGGTCTTTGGGTTCCGCAGTCTTTTAGCTATCAGTTTAACTTCCGCGGAATAATGTTTTTTAGGCTTGCTTTATGTCATTGCATGAACATTATTCAGAAATGCATGCCCAAATTCCTGTCCTTTAATTCGACAGTAGTGGCGTATCTCCGGAACCAGGGAGGCACTCTTTCGTTTCCGTTATTCAATTTAATGGAAAGAATCCGTCTGTTGGTTATAGTACACCAAGTTCAGTTTTGGTCCGTCATATTCGGGGTCGTCTGATTGTTTTATCGCTCTCCCGTTCTCTTACGGGTCGCTTGTTGCTGTCAGAATGGACTCTCAACAAACAAGTATTTAATCAGATTTGCTATCTATGGGAGCGCCCAATGATGTTTTATTATGACACAGCTTGCTAATCAATTGCAGACGTATGTGTTGGCTTGTCCAGATCTCTGAGCTAATACTGTTAACGCTCTATTGATCTATAGGACGCAATGATAGGATACGCGTATCCTCCGGCGCTGTTGTTTTAGCAGGTATTGCTAAGATAAACAACCACAATACATTTCTGTTGATAGCATCTCTATCTTCACAGAGATCATGAGTAATTTACTCTCTTGTCTACTGTGGATCTTAACGTGAAATCTTCCTCTATGTGAGGATCTTTTTTCACTGGGTAAATCGTGTCATCTTTATCACAACCAGCAAGGTCGCAACCTTCATGTATTCCGTTGTGTGGTCCGTATTGCATTGTAAGCACTGTACTGGACGAGCTTTGGGCGCGATTTCTTACTATAGGAGATCCTCTTCTTCGCTATTCTATGCGACTAAAGTGGAGGCTCTTCCGTCGTGGTGTAGGGATCATTATGTTCATATGGTTGATCCCTCCATACTACGCATTGCTAGTTTTTAGTATACTTGTTTCACAAGATCTACTGCAGCCTGTTGTTATTTAGGTTATAGGTTTATGTTACCTCATACCTATGCACTCTACGATAGTTTACAATTGAGTCTTTTGTCTCTTTATCTAAGTCAGTTAGTAACTTTTTGATAAATAGACTTAGAATCTTTAGATTAAATTCCTATACGGATTTTAACTTCGGTTCTTATTTAGCTAAGTAATCATTTGAGCCTCTGGAAACAGTAGTTTTCAAATTCTGACCTTTTAGACAGTAATTCTGTTGGTTTCTCTTTTACTGTAGAGTCAGTGAGTTTCATGCACTATCGATGGATGATTTTCACTTTCATAGTTTCGGAATCAATACTTCCGTTACTATTTAGGTTGGATTGTTGCATAAGAGTTAGGCTCCTATTATCCGGAACCTATTATTTTAAGGTCCTTCCGTCTTCGTATGGGCATAGGCCTTTACTCTTTCCGGGTACAGTTTATGTATTTATAAACAGATATCTGTTTATTACAAGGGCGTAAGCTTCTTCTGTCTTTGATGTCTAGTAGAAGGACGTTACGCTCCATTTTATTGTTAATCGATTCTATTAACTAGCGTACTGCTTATGGTATATCATTGGCTTAGCAGTTGTGCTTAAGATTTCGGCTCTTGAAGTAAGAGTTCTTCTACTTCTTGGGCTTACATTAATAGTGTTGCTATTATAGATTTTTGAAGGCTGCTCATTGCGCTCAGCCATCCATTCATGAATTTTATCTCAGAAATATCGAGTCCATTTCTGGAGGCCTCTATTGTTAGGTCTATTATCTACTGCTCAGAATGTCATTCACTTAACAGTTGCTACTATAGCTAGGTAGGCTGTCTGTTTCGGCAGTGTCTCCGTTCGGCTGCCCTCTTCGCTCTGGGCTATTTGACCCAGGGCAAGAAAAAGGGGGGGGGGAGGGTGTTCCCTTGGGTCACCTGTTTTTACTATGAAAACAAGGGGATACCTCCTCCGGAGTTAGTAATTCTGAGCTGTTATTGGGATGGTTGTTTAGTGAGAAGTTTAAGTTTATAAAATTCATTCAAGTCTTAGTTTTTAAAGTATAGCTTTTGAATATTGCATATGTCAACGGACATGATTATGCAATTCTCACACACTTTTAGGAGTATAAGAGTCTCTATTCTCTAGACTTACTTTATTATTGGCTTACTTTAAAAATTATTAGTATAAGGATTATTGGATATTAATAGAGTACATGGATGTATGAAGCTCAATTTTTGGAAGGTGTTGTATCTTTCTAATTTATCATAAATAAGAAAGATACATGTAAGGCCTATTACTTCTTTTCCCTACAGGGGATGACTCTATTTTATTTTATTGAGCGTATTCCATTTTGCTCTATGTCCTTGGCCCTCCAGCCTTTTTACTATTCAGCTATGTCTGGGTCATTGGTACAGTATAAAAATGTTAAAAAATTTATAGTAATTTATATATTTTTTATACTTACCAATGACCCAGACGGGGATGGCCCTCCCAGGAGTTGGGAACTCTTGCCTCCCCGCTGAGTACATAGCGCTTACCAGGCACTGGTTATTAGAATGATAAATGGCGCCAATTTCGGAACGTCCTGGACACTGCGCATGCGCAGTGGGGGCGAGGTGTGGAGGGCCTTTCAGGACATGTTTTCTTTAGTTTTAGATGCAAATTTTGGGGATTGGGGGGCAAAATTTGTGTTTGGCCCTATATTTTAAGAGTTAGCACCAGCTATGTCTGGGTCATTGGTAAGTATAAAAAATATATAAATTACTATAAATTTTTTAACATTTAAATAATACATTTTTATATTGCCTCCGTTGGGTAAAGGTTTAAACATGTTTGAACCCTTTTCATAATTACCTCCCTTCAGTATTTTTCAAACCTAAACAGATGTTATCTACATTGAACTGTATACTTTTTGAGCCAAGTCTTTATTATTTCATCACTTGAAAAGCCTTTTTGACATGTAGAAAGAATTGCATTTTTGTTCTAATTTTCCAGGGGCTTTCTGAAAAGTGACAAAATCCTAGGAACAGCTTCTGTTAAACTTCAGCTTTTGGAGACCCAATGTGAAATCCATGATAGTTTTGATGTGAGTAACAAAGTTTATGGTTGGTATTGATGGAATTAGAATTATATCTCGTGATCGTAGGATAGGAATTATATCTCTAAGTTTCATTCTTATTGATTTGAGAAGTTGAAACATCATTAATTATAACAACATAGAAGTTAAAGTATTATAATTGTTTAGTTGGATATGGTAGATCAGTTGAGGAAATGATGTTTTTGCGGTCACCGATACCAGTACAAAATCACCATCTGGATGGCTTCATGGAAAGTGGAAATTGAGAAGTCTTCTGAAGAGCAAGCTTGAGAGGATTGACAGCATGCAAGAGTTACGATAAAAAGGTCAAACTTATTTACCAAAGATATATTAGGAGAAATTCATCTAGCGCCTCAAATAAGTGAAATTCTGTGCAAAGTCGACTCCTTTATTGTCTCCAATTTCTGTTCTGTGCATGCATTAAGTAGTTTTTTTCCTTCCAAATTTTCTCCTGACGGTGTAAAAATCTGCCTGGAAACTTCTTTTAACCCTTTTCCTAACATGAAAAGCAGACGACACTTGCAAAAAAAATTCTTGAACAACTATTTTTTTTTTCATTTTTTGTATCAAAAACATAGGTTATGACCCCTCATTGGAACGAGCTCGATGAGCTCATTCCAAAGAGGGGTAATAACTTATGTTTTTGAGACAAAAAATGAAAAAATAATGAAAGTTAACTGGCGATTTTTTAGATTAGCGCTAGCCGGTTTTGGCTGTTACGTTGGGTAAAGGGTTAAAGAACCGGAAACATACTATGGCCAGCAGAAAAGCCTCAAAAGACACTGTGGTCCATTTTTATGAAAACTGATTTAACTCTTAACTCTTTACCCAACATAACCGGTCAACGCTATTCACAAAAATCGTCAATTAATTTTTTTTTTTTTTTTTTAATTTTTTTGTCTCAAAAACATAGGTTATGGACCCCTCTTTGGAATGAGCTCATCGAGCTCGTTCCAATGAGGGGTCATAACCTATGTTTTTGAGACAAAAAATGAAAAAAAATTAATTATTCAAGAATTTTTTTTTGCAAGTGTCGTCTGCTTTTCATGTTAGGTAAAGGGTTAACCCACTGTAAAGCAGACATGACTAGATTTGATGAAAAATTCATGAAAATTGGAATCAAGAAATTATTGGTCAAAAAGTCCATACAATTTGCAGGAGAAAACTTGGTTAAACATGCTCAAATTTCACTTATTTTAATGGTAAGAAATTTTGTGTCTTGGGCAGGAATATCCACCTGCAGCATTCAAAGAGTTGACCTTTACTTGACAAGAGAAGAGAATATCCATTCCTAGAAATGTTCCCTCAAATGTAGATTATGATATTTTTATACTGTACCAATGACCCAGACATAGCTGGTGCTAACTCTTAAAAAACTAGGGCCAAACACAAATTTTGCCCCCCAATCCCCCAAATTTGCATCTAAAACCAAAAGAAATCATGTCCTGAAGGACCTCCATACTTTGCCCTTACTGCGCATGCGCAGTGTCAAGGACGTTCCGAAATTGGCGCCAATTATTATTCTCTGTTTGGCCCTTCATCAGTCAACATCTCACTGATCTTTGTGCTTGTAAATCTCAGTTTAAAGGATGCCAGACACGTAATTATTGGAGAAATGGTGATTCTAAGGAGGATATAGAAGGAGGAGAGGAAAAAGGAGTGACAAAAAATAATCAGGGCTGTACTTAAAATTTTTTATGAAATTATGTTAAGTTGCCTATTTTCGAGGCATGGGCCTCTTGTTGTCATTCTTGCTAAAAAGTTGCACTGCTTATTCAGTGTTTCCTCTCCCCTGGTCTTCTAAGTCCCCCCTTGCTATTCTTCCATGCTTTTGGCATATTTTTGAGATAGATCATTTCTAAATTCTCTTGGGAGAATTAGCTTGGTTACAGAATGAATTCTGTTATTTTCCCCATATTTACGTTTTCACCCATGGGTGTATAAACGTTGTGTTCTGCATCTACCATCTGATGTTCTGCAGATTCTCCCCTGGGAGTCTCTGTTTTGCATCAGATAGTGTGTAATTTTGATGACTGATTTCGGGCCAGTATTGTCAGTGCCTGGAGTCATGTTTTCTGGTGTTTTTACACTGTTTGTTTACATTGGCAACAGTCTCTTTTGAGGGGGGCTGTTTGCTTTTGGAGTAGTTTATCTCATTATAAGATACATTATTATTATCCGTAAGTGTTGCATTAATTATTTAATATAATTTTAAAATTTTTGACCACACTTAGCCTTGGGATCCATTGGGGCTCAACGTTACTTTTCAGAAACTTGGGCTTCGCTGAAAAAATATTTTTCAAAAATTATTTTGATTTTCAATTGTTTTTTCAATATTAATGGATCATGTTATTATGTATCTTTGTGTTTAGGGGTTTGTGCGAGTACTAGGACTTGTTGTTGACTTTTCACAATGAAAGGATATTGTTCAAATTGTAATAGGAAGAAATCTTCCTCTGACTTTCATGATCATTGTATTAATTGTAGTCAGTGTACTCGCACTAATCCCTGTTCAATATGTCAATATTGGGATGACAAACATTGGAAACGTGTGTCACGATATGTTGTTAGTGGAGAAAGGGCTATGCCGGCTCTTTCTCCGCAGGGTCACTCTACTCTGTCAGTTTCTATTTCAGAGGAACAAGAACAGGGTGATGTTTCCATGTTATCTTCCGCAAGTGCGCTTCCGTCATCACAAATGAATACAGAGCTAGCGGCAAAAGTGCTCATGGAGATAAGACAAATGTCGTCCGCTAGCTCGCCCGGTGTAGCGTCCATTCACCGAATGGTTCGGCAGCCGGGTTCGTCCGATGCGGTCCAGGAGGAAATGTTGGGTGATGCGAGCACTATAAACATTCAACGTGCACACCCAGTGACGGCGGATAGTAGGAGAGATCGGAGGAAGCCTTCGAGTCCGGTTCCTAGCTCGTCCAGGTCCAGCCGGGCCGCGAGCGAGAGAGGCCCCTCTCTCATACAACAACATCTGGGACCAGATGTTGTGGTACAAAATGTGTCGCAAGCGGAGCACACGTCCGTTGCTCAGGACACTCCGTTGTATAGGCAGTCCGCTGAGACTGCTCAGGCTTCTTCCTCTCACCAGCGCACACGACCGCACCTTGGCTACGTGACCGCCGATATTTTACCAGCTTCGCCGATCAGGGATTCTTCGGCGACCAGGTCACGCCATCCGGTAGCCAGGGACACGAAGCCGGTTGACTCCGGACGTTCGCATAGGAAGAGTATGCGGGAGTCAACAGATGCGGAGCTGCCCTCGGCGAAGCAGCGAAAGACTGCGCCTCCGCAGACCTCGATGTTGGACGTGCTTGTTCAAATAGCACAACTTATCGCAGCATCCCAGCAACTGACAGAAACGGTGTCGGATCGGGAATTATCCGACGGCGCTGGGTCGGTACGCTCCGCCGAAGCATCGGGCGCGGACAACCGGGAGCATCATGAGGTCCGACCGGATGGTGAGAGGGATACGGATGACTGGGAACTATCCCTTTCGGAACAACATAAAGCTGCCGTGGACTTCATCTGGCACTTTCTTCCTCAAGTTGTTCCGTCGGGCCAGACTGCTGCGGTACCGGACAAGAGAATTATAGCGTCATTGGACTCTGATTTTTTTGAGCGGTTCAGGGACATCGCTCCCGAGTTTCCGTCTCAGTCCAATAATGTCACAAGAACATTTGAATTATTGAACGACGCTATATTCAAACTTGCTTCCAAAACAGGGAAAGCGGGTTTCTTGTCCGCCAATACTCTTAACCTGCCTTTCATTAAAGCAAGGAAAGCAAGGAATAAATTCGATACGGCAGGACAGGGTATCCCGAGAGTTCCTCTGCGTATGGACGACGAGGCGGAAGACTTAGAATTATCATTACCGTCGTCTGCGTCTATTCCAACCGCGGTGTTGGAGACGACTATTTCGTCTAACAGAGCCAGTTTAGATGCTTTATCTTACGCAGACCACCTTACTAAGGTGTTATCACTGCGTCTTCAAGGGAAAGAATTCCAGGATATACAATCCTCTTTAAGACTTCTTTCAAGGGCAGTAGCTTATTCCACGTGTAACTCCGCCCTTTCAGTGGCAAACCTGGAGTTTGTTAGACGTGACGCAGCCCTAGCTACATCCACACTCGTGGATAGTAAGGTGAAGAACTCTCTCAGAGTCGCTTCGGTCTCCGGAGAACTTCTCTTCGACGGCAAGCTTTCTGCAATTTATGATAAAATTACTAAGAAAGCTTCGGATTCTCTGCTGTTTAAATCTGCTTCTAGGAAGTCGGACACGGCAGATAAGAGTAAGACAGGCACTTTTGGGTCTAATGCGCCCAAGAGAGGTTCCTATAGAGGTTCTGGTGCATCCTCTTGGTCTTATTCAAGAGACCGTCAAGGCAGCGACTCACGTGCGGGACGTCCTTCGGGCCGGGACAACCGGTCGGACGCCCCGAGGTCAACGGGACGAGGTGCGGGTCGCGGAGGACGTGGTTTCTCCTCCCGCAGGCCTCGCAGGTCCAGGAGGTGATGGCTTCAACCTCTATCGCGTGCCGGTTGGCGGAAGGTTGTCGAGTTTTTCACAAGAATGGGCGTCGATTACGGACGACCCTTGGGTGAGAGGGGTGATTTCGGAAGGTCTAAAGATATCCTTCAAACGAAAGCCTCCATTAACTCGAAGTCCAAAATGGACTCAACTTCCGTCAAATCCGCAGAAAAGAGATGCTCTGTTATCAGAGGTGCAGTCTCTTTTAGGAAAGAACGCGGTAGAGGTCGTAGAAAACCAGGAGACACCGGGATTCTACAGCCATCTGTTTCTGGTTCCGAAACCAGCCGGCTCGTTCCGTCCAGTCATAGATTTGAGCTGGATAAACAAGCTGATCGTCGCTCCGAAATTTTATATGGAGACGATTCGATCGGTCAGAGCGAGTATTCGGGTGAACGATTATGCAACAAGCATAGATGCATACTTTCACGTCATGGTACATCCGACATTCAGAAAGTATCTACGCTTCGCAGTCCTAGGGGTGGTGTATCAATTCCGGGCGATGTGCTTCGGATTGAATCTAGCACCCTGGGCTTTCACTCGGGTAATGAACTCGGTAATGATGTATTTCCGAGCTCATTCGTCTGCGGTAACGTCGGCCTACCTGGACGACATTCTTCAGAGGTCTTGGTTTTATAATAAACGAGGAGAAGTCAGATCTGGTGCCGTCCAAGTCATTCACACATCTGGGAATGAGCTTCGAGACGCACAACAATCTCGTTCGTCTGCCGTTAACCAGAGCGAAATTAGTCAGTTGTTACGCTCGCTATTGTCTGCATGCAGACAAAGTCACAGCGAGGGAGTTCATGAGACTGATAGGTCTGTGCGGAGCCGCTGCGGATCTCATTCCGATGGGGCGGTTACGTACGCGTCCTCTCCAAATTTTCTTGACTCAGAATTGGAGTGTGAAAATTCATTCACTCGACATAGACGTTCTCTTGTCAGATCAAGAGAAACGAGAGATTCAGACTTGGGCAAACATTCAGTGGTTAACTCAGGGAGTTCCGCTGCAGTTGCCGGATCCGAGTTTTACCATTATGACGGATGCCAGTCAAACAGGTTGGGGTGCATCATTGATCCCAACGGATTCGAGATGCCAGGGTCTTTGGGATCCGCAATTCCTGGGCAAGCACATAAACATCAAGGAAATGATGTCAATTTGGCTTGCGTTACGTCATTGGATGGACATTATTCACAATGCTCATGTCCAAATCCTATCCGACAATACGACAGTAGTGGCGTATATACGGAATCAGGGAGGCACTCATTCAATTCCGTTGTTCAATCTAACAGAAAGAATCCTTCTGTTTGCTCTAGAACATCAAGTTCTATTTTCGGTCCATCATATACCGGGTCGTCTGAACGTACTAGCAGACTCCCTTTCACGAAAGGGTCGCTTGTTGCCGTCGGAGTGGACTCTCAACAAAC
This sequence comes from Pictodentalium vernedei, assembly GCA_031216915.1. Taxonomy (NCBI): domain Eukaryota; kingdom Metazoa; phylum Mollusca; class Scaphopoda; order Dentaliida; family Dentaliidae; genus Pictodentalium; species Pictodentalium vernedei. The sequence goes on from CM062293.1 coordinate 162,091,529, forward strand.
AAGTATTCAATCAGATTTGCTACCAATGGGAACGGCCAATGATAGACTTATTTGCAACACATCTCAACAATCAGTTGCAGACGTATGTGTCTCCGTGTCCGGATCCAAGAGCATTTGCAGTAGACGCTCTGTCGATCCCTTGGGACGGAATGATGGGATATGCGTATCCTCCAGCGCCGTTAATTCAGCAAGTATTGCTAAAGATAAAACAATCTCAATGCAAGATTCTGTTGGTAGCATCTCTGTCTCCACAGAGACCATGGATAAATCTACTCAGGTGTCTGTTGTGGGACCTACCGCGAAAGCTTCCTCCACGGGAGGATCTTCTTTCGCAGGGGAAACCGCGTCAACTCCATCACAACCCGCAAGGTCTCAACCTTCACGTTTTTCCGTTGTGCGGTCCTTCTTGTATGGCAAGCACTTTACAGGACGAGCAGTGGACGCAATTTCTAACTGTAGGAGGACCTCCTCTTTGGTAAACTATGCGGCTAAGTGGAAGGTTTTTCGTCGTTGGAGTAGGGATCATTCTGTTGATATTTTTGATCCCTCCATACCAGACATTGCAAACTTTCTAGTTTACTTGTTTGACGAAATCAAACTGCAGCCTGTTACTATTAAGGGTTATAGGTCGTATGTTATCTGATACCTATGCACATCATGATAGTTTACAAATTGGATCTAATGTCTCTTTATCTAAGTTAGTTAGAAACTTTTCGATAAATAGACCCAGAACTCTTAGGTTAATTCCTAAGTGGAATTTAGCTTGGGTTCTTCTTAAACTGAAGGAAAAGCCATTTGAACCTCTTGGGACAGTAGATTTCAAATTCTTGTCTTATAAGACAGCTTTTCTCTTAGCTTTCTCTTCTGCTAGAAGAGTTAGTGAGCTTCATGCACTGTCGGTGGATGATTCTCACTATCGTAGTGTCGGGAACACTATCACCTTCACTACTAATGTGGGATTTTTAGCTAAGAATCAGGCTCCTAATAAATATCCGGAACCTATTGTTATTAAGGCTCTTCCGTCTTCAGACGGGCGTAGGCCTTTACTCTGTCCTGTTAGAGCGTTACGTATCTATAAACAGAGATCTCAGTTTATCAGAAAGGGACGAAAACGTTTCTTTCTGTCTCTGATGCCTAATAGAAAGGACATTTCGGTCCATTCTATTGCTAGATGGATTCAATTAACTATCCGTACTGCTTATGAAAATTTATCTTCTTCTCAGCAGTCTGTGCTTAAGATTTCGGCTCATGAAGTAAGAGCTCTTTCTACATCTTGGGCTTACGCTAATAGTATTGCTATTACAGATTTAATGAAGGCTGCTTATTGGTCTCAGCCATCCACATTTACAAATTTTTATCTCAGAAATATTGAGTCCATTTCTGGAGACCTGCATTGTTTAGGTCCGTTATCTGTTGCTCAGAATGTCGTCTACTAAACAGTTGCAACTATAGTTATCCAGGCTTTCTATTCCGGCAGTGACTCTGTCCAGCTACCCTCTTCGCTCTGGGCTATTTGACCCAGGGCAAGGGGAAGGGGGAGGGTGTTCCCTTAGGTCACCTGCTTTATAGTGAAAAGCAAGGGAATGCCTCCTCCGAAGTCAGTATTTCTGAGTCGTTTCCAGGATGGTTTTAAAGTGTAATATTAATGTTAAAAATTCATTCAGTCATATTTTTAAAGTGTAGCTCGGTGTGAAGCATTTGTATATGTCAAGTGTCAAACGGGCGTTAATATACAATCCTCGGACACTTTTAAAGAATATAAAGAGTCTCAATTCTCTGGACTAACTTTATTTATTGGCTTACTTTAAAAATAATTAGTATAAAGGGTTATACTGGATGTTAATAGAGAACATGAATGTTATTGTGCTCAATTATGAAGGGTATTGTATCTTTCTAATTTAACATAAAATAAGAAAGATACATGTAAAGCCTAATACTCCTTTTCTCCTTGAGGGGTTGACTCTATATTATATAGTTGAGCTTATTGGATTTTCCTCTATGTCCTAGGCCCTCCAGCCTTTTTACTATTCAGCTATGTCTGGGTCATTGGTACAGTATAAAAATGTTAAAAAATTTATAGTAATTTATATATTTTTTATACTTACCAATGACCCAGACGGGGATGGCCCTCCCAGGAGTTGGGAACTCATACCTCCCTGCTGAGTACATAGCGCTGACCAGGCACTGCTTGTAAGAATGATAATTGGCGCCAATTTCGGAATGTCCTTGACACTGCGCATGCGCAGTAAGGGCAAAGTATGGAGGTCCTTCAGGACATGATTTCTTTTGGTTTTAGATGCAAATTTTGGGGATTGGGGGGCAAAATTTGTGTTTGGCCCTAGTTTTTTAAGAGTTAGCACCAGCTATGTCTGGGTCATTGGTAAGTATAAAAAATATATAAATTACTATAAATTTTTTAACTTTCTCACATGCCAATAAAATTAGTTACCAACAGTCTAGTTATCATTTTTACTCATGCTCACCATGTTATGTTTTGGAGTGTGCTCTTTGGGATCAGCTGTGTTTTTGTGTCTGTTATTTAATAACTTAAGTTTTTTCAGCGATACCTTCTCATGCCTCGGTTGTGATATTCACCATTGGTTGTCTATGGAATTTCGGGATTATTTTTTTAGGAATGACATTTCAAAACTGCTTTCTGAAAGTTTATCCTGCCAAAGTTAATCTTTTGCCATTTTTACTGTATTTATTATTGATTCAGAATTTCAAAATAGTCTATCATCTTTTCAGTTGATGGATGGCAAAAAATCGACTGGTGGGAAGTTAGAAGTCAAAATTAGGATTCGAGATCCACTGAAAACAAAACAAGTGGATGAAGTAAAAGAAAAATGGCTAGTCATAGATCAGTTTATTAGAACAGCAATGTCATCAAAAGTAAGAATTATTGGTTTTTATTCTGAACTGCCTTGCTGTAAGAAAACTGCTTCTTTGTTCCGTTATAATGAAACCTCAGTTATCTAGATTTATGTTCTGTTTGGCTTTGTGCATATGTAATTTTATCTGCAAGGGCGCATTTCCGACATTGATAAATTTCTTCATAACAAGTGACCCAGGTTGGAGTCATCAGAAAGTATTTATTATTTATTAAGGTTTAACGACCCTTTAACAGCCAAGGTCATATCGAGTCGGTGCCAGCTTTAGGGGTGGAGTACCTGGAGAGAACCACCGAGCAACAACGAGTAGCTGCCAGATCCCCAACATCATAACTCAGCACTGCAGCACAGGCAGGTTTAGATTGGTGGAAGACATGCGCACCATCGACGTTCAGTATGCCTTAGTACACGGCATCATCGTGCCCCCATGTGAACATTCAGGACACAAGGGCACAATGCGGAGTCCGAATCGATCGCTCAGACGTCTCCTGTCCAAGGACTAACCAGGCTCGACGTTGCGTAACTTCGGTGATCTGATGAGAACTGGTTACCGCAATGCTACTGCGCCCCCTCATTAGGAAGTATTCTAGGCTGGAAAAGATTTTACCCTGACAGTGCCCTTCATTGATGCTGAGGACAGAGGTAGAGTCCCAATAGAAACTTGTGAGCTTCAAACAATTGAGTTACAAGGGTCAAAATAGGTCTGATAGGGAACAAATCAACATAGATTTCAAAGTGAAAAAGCATTTTGGATTAATACAGTTATAGCTTGGAACATTACTGGCAGGAATCATCTATCAACCCAATGGACATCAAGTTGAACCCTTTACCTAACAAAATGGTAAAAATCGGCCAGCAGTGTACACAAAAATAGCTGTTCAAATGTTATTATATTTTCAATTTTTTCCTCAAAACATAGCATATGATTCCTTGTTAGAAGGTTAATTCCATTAAGGGGTCATAAGCTCTATTTTTATACTAATAACCCAAGGCCCAGACTTAGCTGGTGCAAATTCAATATTATCAAGGGCCAAACACAAATTTTGACCCCCCCCCCCCCCAATCCCCCAAATTTGCAAACAATACCGAAAATTAAAAGTCCTTTCTGGCCCTCCATGCCTTTACCATGCACAGCAGTCAGGAAGAGACCGGAATTGGCACAAACATCATTCTTTGTTTGGCCCTAAAGTCAGTAACAGTGATCTGACATCTGTGCTTTAAAATCTCCCTTTTTGTGGATTCCAGACACAAATCAATGAAAGAATTGGTGGATCCAAGGCTGTAAATGGATGATGGAAGTGAACAACGGTGGTTTCAAACGTTCAGGGCTGTAACTTTATAATAATTATAAAAATTATTTCATGTTTCCCATATTCTGGAGATATACGCCTGACGTCATCATTCTTGCTAATGATTAATCCACTGTTTGTTAAGTGTTCCTTCCCTATCCTTCCTTGAAACCCTCCTGTTAAACTCCTAAGCTTTTTGGCTATTTTTTATTGAAATTTTTTATTAAATTTCTTGGGAGTTTAACGTGTGTTACAGAATGTTTATTCTGTTTATCCCCAATGGTTACGTCCTCACCCTAGGGGTGTTAGGTCGTTTTGGTCTTGCATCTTCTAGTCAATGTATCGTTTTTTCTTTGTATGAAGATCTAGCTTTGCATCTGGTCGTATTTAAATCAGTTACTGACTTTGGCCCTTTTTGTGTGCCTGAAGTCTTGTTTCCGTTTTTTACCTTGACATTCTTTACATTGGCATTGTCCTCAACTATATGTAGTATTCTATATTATATTACTGTAGAATTAATGTAGTATACATTGATTATTATTCCGGTAGTGTAGCTCATAAAATTTGGATTTTGTCCACACTTAGGCTCTATCGGGATGCCCTTGGGCTCATAATGTTCCCTTTTTTTCGATTTTTTTTTTATAATTTTTTCGAATTTAATTTTAATTGCTATTATTCATGTATCTTTATCATATATTTTGTTGTAGAGTTTGTAGGAGTGCTATCAACTTTGTCTTTTGATTGTTATTGTGCTCCTTCTAAACTGCAGTCGCCTGTAGTCAATGTACTTCTACAGATTCTTGTCCTACTTGTGTACATTGGGATGACAGACGTTGGAGACGGGTGTCGCAGTAAGTCGTTGGCGGTGTGGTTCCTATACCGGAGCTCTCACCGCAAAATAATTCGAGTTTTTCAGTTTCTTTTTCTGAGGAACAAGAACATGGTGATGGTATTGTGACACCCATCCAAAGTGTGCTACCGCCGTCGCACTCTGATAGGCAAACAGAGCTAGCTGCAAAGGTGGTCATGAATATTAAGCAAGGGATAAGACCTCTAGTTAGTGTTCTTATTCCTTTACAAGCAGCTAGCACGACTTGTGAAGCGGGTACTCCGTTCATGGGAGCTATGATGCCGGGTAAGTCTGTTGCGGTCGAAGGAAGTGTAGATTTTGGTAGAGCGAGCACCTCAAAAACTAAAGCTCACCCAGCGATGACGGAAATAGGGAGGAAGCTTGCAAGCAACAATTGGGGCCAAATGTTGTTTGGAGAAACTTTCCTGTGTAGGAACCTCCAAGTTTATCTTAAGGAAGCTCGGCGAGGTCTGATAAGGCCACGAGCAGGAGAGCCCTCTCTCAAACCCAGCAACATTTGTGGCCAAATGTTGTTTGAGAAACTTGCCTGTGTATGAGCTAACGTCCACACTCGCCGCTCAGGACGCTCCTTCTAAACTGCAGCCGGCGTCAGCTACAGTTACGGCTTCTTCCTCAGGCAGATATAGCACACATGACCGCATACTAGCTACCCGACTTTGGATATCCAGGTAGCCGCCAGAAGAAGTATCCAGTCTTCGCCCATGAAGTCAGCCCATCAAGTAGCTAGTGATCCGAGGCTTCAATCATTGGGACGTTTGGAGTAGAGATCTATGTCTGGATCTTCGTCCCAGGAGCAGCAAGCGACGTAAATATGGAAGACCGCTGCTTCTCAAGCCTTGATAATGGACTTGCTGTTGCAGATTGCGCAGCTCATCGCAACTTCCCAGCAAGTGCAAGCACAGCCTTCTGCAAACTCCGGTGGGAGCTGTCGGACGGTGCTGGGTTGGTACGGTCATCTGTACATTCAGATGCCATTGACCGAAATTATCAGCTGAATCAGTCGAATGGTGAAAGGGAGAAGGAGGAGGATTACCCTTCCCTTTTGGAACAACATTTGGTAGCGATGAAATTCATTTATCAATACTATTCTGACTTTGTTCCACCTGAAGGTTATCAATCTCGCAAAAAAAGTGGATTAAAATTACGGAAGATCAGTGGATGAGAATGTAGTCTCGGCAGGCCTGCAGCCATCAGTCTGAGCAAAGCTCCACTTACAAGAAGTACGTGTTGGCCAAATCTTCCGGCGAATTCTTCCAAGAGAGTCTCTCCTTGCACAGGTACAGGCTCTCCTATTGAAGAAAGCAATAGAGGTCGTCGAAAATATTCTCCAGGTTTTTTCAAGTCACCTGTTTCTCGTCCAGAAGCCAGATGTGCATAGATAGGCTGAGACAGCTGTCTTGTTTGGAATAGAGCCGTTAGAGGGAATAAGTACGTCTTTTCCCTCTCGGTGTTGTATTCCTTGGCGTCAAGACATTTAATGCCATTGTGGATGCCATAGTAGCCTTATGTACTGTTACAGCGGTCTTTTCTTATAATTAGCGGCTAGTGTTGTAAGTCTCCATTTCGTGAGCTTTCAAAGGCTGCAAGTGACACAGATATGTCTTCACGTAGACGAAGACTCATAACTGCGTAGCTACCTTGAGATTACTGTCTCTTTGGGAATTACGGCTGTTAGAATATCGCTTGTCATTCCCTACCTTGCGCGACAATGGTTGTAAGTCTCCGTTTAATGAGCTTTCAAGGTCGCTAGTTACACCAAGATATCTGTCTTCACGGAGAGGAAGACTTTTAAGCTACCTTAGCTAGGCTCTGACCACTGTCTTTTGGGAATAAAACTGATAAAGGTAGAGTGCTTTTCAGTTTGTTTTCCTAGGTGTAATAGACTTGAGTCTTATTATATTATTTATAGTAGCCTAGCCAGAATCATGAGCGATGTTTTTTTCAGTAATTATGCAGTGACAAAACTGAATGTATTATCTCTTGGGACTACTGTCTCTTTGGGAATTTAGGGCTGTAAAAATAGTGGCTCTTTATTCCCTACCTTGTACGACGATAGTTGTAAGTCTCCGTTCAGTGAGCCTTCAAGGTCGCAACTTACACCGATATATCTGTCTTCACGGAGATGAAGACTTATTAGCTATGGATAGCATTGTAAGTCTCCTTAGTGAGCTCCCAAGGTCGCAGTTATCAGCCTTTTATTGTCTTCACGTATAGGAAGACCTTTAGCTGCTTCAGCTCGCCTGAGTTCGTTGTCCTATCGGACATGATGCTCTATGTTAGAGGAGGTTATTCTCTTCCTACCAGTATGGTTTGGTGTTAGTTATATGAGACGATAAGCTCTATTGATGACGCCGTATTTACCTAGTGTGATTATGTCAGTATGGTGTATTATTTGTTCATCATATCCCTCTGTGTCCTTAATGGCATTATGGAGTCTTTCAGACGTGAGGGAGCCCTGTGGTTCCTATACTATTTGATAACTAACACGAGCGATTCAAGTAATGTGGGTCAGGGGTGTTCGATAGGAATTATTCGTCAAACCCCTCCCCGCCACCACCCCCTGCCATTGTGTTAAGAGGCGATTACAGGGCAGGACATAGTTTTCTTCCCGTAAGCCTCGTATGCATTCAAGTATATGGATGCCTTTCATGGCTCCTTGATTGATGGCTGGGTCGTGTTCTAACTGTGACCTTATGGGCACATCTACTTTTTAATTGGTTTGTTTCCTGTGGTTGTTCATTTATAAGTCATATACGAGTATATGATTCCTTATCAATAAATTGCTAGCCTTCGTGTACCTGTGTGGCTGACATGTCGGTTATCCTCGCGACATTCTCCAATGTGGCAATTGGTCCTCTCTGAAAAGTTTTGCTCAGAGCAGACTGGCCTTTTCTTACGACGTATGAGTTTATTACTCAGTTAACTGCATATTTGCATATTAACGTCGTATTATTATTCGTTAAGTTTCCTGGTTACACTTGTATCACGGTGGATACAGGCTGTATCCAGATGAGTACATACAGGATTTCATTGCTCGCGTGCATAATATGTTTATTTATTAGGCAGACACTTTATTGTACAGATTATATAAATTCTTGCTCAGCTTATAGAGCTCATGAGAATTTGGGGGCTATTTGGATCAGTTATGGAACTGCCAATAGGCCATCTAAGCATACGTTCTCAATTTTTGGCATCATTATGTGTAGTAGATATTCTTTCTCCGAACAGTCATTGGTTGTTACGGACCTAGGAAACAATGAATTATTTGGAGGATGATCCGTGACAAGTCTGTTAATCATAGCTCATTCCATTTCTAATCCAGGTTTCTTTGAGATACAGTACACATTCTTGTATATTCGCACTGTTCAATTGGAGTGTTATTATTGGAATTTTACACCTGAATGGGGTCGCCTGTTGGTTGCCTTAGAAGCGTGTTTGCTCTTCAGATACTTCCCATGGGATTCAATTGGACAAGTGTATGGTTGTACACATTATATCTCTGGTTTTCGACCTATCTACGTATTCCGACTCCGGTATATCAGTGACCGTTGGGAATGGCGAGCGATCGCGCCAGCGCACCACCGCGCACCGCTTTTTCGTATACCGCGAGTAATTAGTCGCGCACGTTTATCTTCCGGTCGTGTTCAAAGCCTTCGTCGGAGTCTTTGAACACGACCGAAATTCAAGTCGCCCTCCCAAACTTCCTTGGGAGACATGGCAATTTAATGTATTTTCTTATGTTTTATTTTTTAAAAACACACGCTTCCGCAAAAAACAGTAAACACGGTTGCTGTTAAAGTCCGTCACACGGCTATGAAAATAGCCTAAACTAGCCCAATTTTATATTTCTGAAAAGAATTGCAATGGCGTAGTCGTTCGAACAATTCGCCCCAACTGATAGCAACCAGCACAAAATGGCTATTTAAAAACAAAGTACCAGACAAAACAACGAATCACACAAGACACGCATCAAGTTAATTAGAATTTATTAAAGTTAACCACCGTTTCAAAACAAAAAAAAATGTATTGGAGACAGTTCGTCCATATCGAAATTGCTTGCGGTTATGCTCTGTTCCACTGAAAAATTGGCTGCATTGAAATTCGCCCCGCAATACATTGAATGTTTTTCTTTGAAAACTTGTGAAGTTTGTTGGAAGGGGGTTAAATGTAATAAGGCTACAATAGAAATCACAGGTATTTGGATGGATAAGAATGGCAGACCTTCAAAGCACCAATCGCACGTGTCAGTGAAAGATGGTTGGCAGAAATTGTCAGTTTTCTGAACAGTGTATTATTACACAGCGCAGCCGGGAAGGGAGACAACTGAAATGTTTTGTCATTTACCAAAGAAATTAATTAACTCAAATTGTTAATAACGCTTAATTTACGAAGGATATCGAAAACTTTTTTAACTACGCTTTTCAACTCAGGGTATTCAGAAACCATGAATGACCCAGCTTCTTATATGAACTTGAAATTTATTTTAAACACTTTAAATATTTTTTTAAAAAGAATATACCTTCTGTTACAGAGAAGAACACTCTCACCATGGGTCATACTAAATTTCAAATCCACATCGTTGACGCAAATACAAAATCAACTGCACGGTAACCTTAGTCATCACTGTTCGGCAAAGAGTTAGGGGGTATTCAGAAACCATGAACGACACAGTTTTTTGTGGGGTGGGGTGGGGGTGGGGATTTTAACCTACATTCTGTTATGTAACCATCTGACTTAGTTTTGTGTGTGTTTGTATGTTTGGATAACTTTTATTTATTTTTTTCTCCACAATTGTGTCCTCTATGTTCATTTATTTTGTCACGATGACATATACGTTTTATGTTTTTTTTCTGATTTCTCCTTCATGTCCACTGACTTCTCCCTCCTGGGTCCTGACTTCTCCCTAAAGTCTCTGAAGGGAGAAGTCACTTCTCCCTAAAATCAGCTGCCAGGCTGACCCCTGGTCGGAGAAGTGCAAAGTACAGAAGAACCTGTCATGAGCGACCACCCTTGGGACTTGCCAATTTAAAACTCCACAAACCCCTCCACACAATCACATCTAAAAAAGAATTACCGAATGTGAAGACGTTTCGGCCCAATTTCTAAGACGTTTTGGCCTCTTAGGGCCGAAACGTCTCAAGGCCGAAACGTCATAAAACCAATTATTTTGGAAATCGCGCGTTATTAGGCCTACTGATTTCTCAACAGCAATCACCACCAATCCTCGTTATTCCACCTGGGGGCGAATTGGCCCGAGGCATTATTTTTAGCTCACCTGAGCGAAGCTCAAGGGGAGCTTTACTAATCACTTTCTGTCCGTCGTCCGTCGTCGTCCGTCCGGCGTTAACTTTACATTATCGACTTCTCCTCCTAAACCACTAGCCCAATTTTATTCAAATGTTGGCTAAATGTTTATTACCTAATGCCAATTCAGATTTGTTCAAATGAAGTTGCCCCTCCTCCTGGGTGGTGCCACGCCCCCAAGGGGCACCAAAATCTTTGTAAATCTTCTTCTCATGAACCAGCAGTAGCAGAGACTTGATATTTGGTGTGCAGCTTCCTTTTGAGGTGTAGACTCAGATTTGTTCAAGAGAAGTTTGTGGGGCTATACTTGGCGTTGTTATGAGAGGGGCAAAATTTTTTGCCCCGCCCAAAATTTCTATTTTCCAAACCGAGAGGCTGATTTGAACCAAATTTTATGTGAGGGCTTATTGGGTCATGAGTACTTGATTTATGCAAAAAAAAATTTTCCCGCAGCCCCGTGGGAACCGCAGGAGCTAAAAATAGAAAAAATTTAAAACTCCCATATCTCCAAAACTGCACGGCACTGAGAATTTTTATTTGGTGTGCAGCTTCCTTAGGACCAACAGAAAGGATTGGTAAAAAAAAATTGCCATCGGTTTTATCATAGGGTACAGTTTCGGGACTTTGAAAAAGTGCTGAGTCAGCACTTTTTAACACTGTAGGCAATGGGAAAAACATTAAAAAATCTTCTTCTCCAGATCCAGCAGGCAGAATCTTTTGATATTTGGTATGCAACATTGTAGGGTGGATCTGATTCAAGTTTGTTCAAATCGGCCCCCTGGGTTCATATTTGGGCTCAGTATAGGAGCCCGATTTCGAACTTAGTGCATTTCAGGCAAATTTCTTAAAAAATCTTCTTCTCCAGATCCAGCAGGCAGAATCTTTTGATATTTGGTATGCAACATTGTGGGGTGGATCTGATTCAAGTTTGTTCAAATCGGCTCCCTGAGTTTATATTTGGGCTCAGTATAGGAGCCCAAATTTGAACTTACTGCATTTCAGGCAAATTTCTTTGAAAATCTTCTTCTCCAGATCCAGCAGGCAGAATCTTTTGATATTTGGTATGCAACATTGTAGGGTGGATCTGATTCAAGTTTGTTCAAATCGGCTCCCTAGATTCATATTTGGGCTCACTATAGGAGCTTGAAATCGAATTTAGTGCATTTCAGGCAAATTTCTTCAAAAATCTTCTTCTCCAGATCCAGCAGGCAGAATCTTTTGATATTTGGTATGCAACGTTGCGGGGTAGATCTGATTCAAGTTTGTTCAAATCGGCCCCCTGGATACATATTTGGGCTTACTATAGAAGCCCGAATTCGAACTTAGTGCATTTCAGGCAAATTTCTTAAAAAATCTTCTTCTCCAGATCCAGCAGGCAGAATCTTTTCATATTTGGTAAGCAACATTGTGGGGTGGATCTGATTCAAGATTGTTCAAATCGGCCCCCTGGGTTAATATTTGGGCTCAGTATAGGAGCCCGATTTCGAACTTAGTGCATTTCAGGCAAATTTCTTAAAAAATCTTCTTCTCCAGATCCAGAAGGCAGAATCTTTTGATATTTGGTATGCAACATTGTGGGGTGGATCTGATTCAAGTGTGTTCAAATCGGCTTCCTAGATTCATATTTGGGCTCACTATAGAAGCTCGAATTTGAACTTAGTGCATTTCATGCAAATTTCTTAAAAAATCTTCTTCTCCAGATCCAGCAGGCAGAATCTTTTCATATTTGGTAAGCAACATTGCGGGGTGGATCTGATTCAAGTTTGTTCAAATCGGCCCCCTGGGTTTATATTTGGGCTCAGTATAGGAGCCCAAATTTGAACTTAGTGCATTTCAAGCAAATTTATTAAAAAATCTTCTTCTCCAGATCCAGCAGACAGAATCTTTTGATATTTGGTATGCAACATTGTGGGGTGGATCTGATTCAAGTTTGTTCAAATCGGCTTCCTAGATTCATATTTGGGCTCACTATAGAAGCTCGAATTCGAACTTAGTGCATTTCAGGCAAATTTCTTAAAAAATTTTCTTCTCCAGATCCAGCAGGCAGAATCTTTTGATATTTGGTATGCAACATTGTGGGATGGATCTGATGCAAATTTGTTTAAATCGGCTCCCTAGATTCATATTTGAGCTTACTATAGAAGCTCGAATTCGAACTTAGTGCATTTCAGGCAAATTTCTTAAAAAATCATCTTCTCCAGATCCAGCTGGCAGAATCTTTTGATATTTGGTATGCAACATTGCGGGGTGGATCTGATTCAAGTTTGTTCAAATCGGCCCCCTGGATTCATATTTGGGCTCACTATAGAAGCTCGAATTCAAACTTACTGCATTTCGGGCAAATTTCTTCAAAAATCTTCTTCTCCAGATCCAGCAGGCAGAATCTTTTGATATTTGGTATGCAACATTGCGGGGTGGATCTGATTCAAGTTTGTTCAAATCGGCCCCCTGGATTCATATTTGGGCTTAATATAGAAGCCCGAATTCACACTTAGTGCATTTCGGGCAAATTTATTAAAAAATCTTCTTCTCCAGATCCAGCAGACAGAATCTTTTGATATTTGGTATGCAACATTGTGGGGTGGATCTGATTCACGTTTGTTCAAATCGGCTTCCTAGATTCATATTTGGGCTCACTATAGAAGCTCGAATTCGAACTTAGTGCATTTCAGGCAAATTTCTTAAAAAATCATCTTCTCCAGATCCAGCAGGCAGAATCTTTTGATATTTGGTATGCAACATTGCGGGGTGGATCTGATTCAAGTTTGTTCAAATCGGCCCCCTGGATTCATATTTGGGCTCACTATAGAAGCTCGAATTCAAACTTACTGCATTTCGGGCAAATTTCTTCAAAAATCTTCTTCTCCAGATCCAGCAGGCAGAATCTTTTGATATTTGGTATGCAACATTGCGGGGTGGATCCGATTCAAGTTTGTTCAAATCGGCCCCCTGGATTCATATTTGGGCTTAATATAGAAGCCCGAATTCGCACTTAGTGCATTTCGGGCAAATTTATTAAAAAATCTTCTTCTCCAGATCCAGCAGGCAGAATCTTTTGATATTTGGTATGCAACATTGTGGGGTGGATCTGATTCAAGTTTGTTCAAATCGGCTTCCTAGATTCATATTTGGGCTCACTATAGAAGCTCGAATTCGAACTTAGTGCATTTCAGGCAAATTTCTTAAAAAATCATCTTCTCCAGATCCAGCAGGCAGAATCTTTTGATATTTGGTATGCAACATTGCGGGGTGGATCTGATTCAAGTTTGTTCAAATCGGCCCCCTGGATTCATATTTGGGCTCACTATAGAAGCTCGAATTCAAACTTAGTGCATTTCGGGCAAATTTCTTCAAAAATCTTCTTCTCCAGATCCAGCAGGCAGAATTTTTTGATATTTGGTATGCAACATTGCGGGGTGGATCTGATTCAAGTTTGTTCAAATCGGCCCCCTGGATTCATATTTGGGCTTAATATAGAAGCCCGAATTCGCACTTAGTGCATTTCGGGCAAATTTATTAAAAAATCTTCTTCTCCAGATCCAGCAGGCAGAATCTTTTGATATTTGGTATGCAACATTGTGGGGTGGATCTGATTCAAGTTTGTTCAAATCGGCTTCCTAGTTTCATATTTGGGCTCACTATGGAAGCTCGAATTCGAACTTAGTGCATTTCAGGCAAATTTCTTAAAAAATCTTCTTCTCCAGATCCAGCTTCAGAATCTTTTCATATTTGGTAAGCAACATTGTGGGGTGGATCTGATTCAAGTTTGTTCAAATCGGCCCCCTGGGTTTATATTTGAGCTCCGTATAGGAGCCCAAATTTTAACTTAGTGCATTTCAGGCATATTTCTTAAAAAATCTTCTTCTCCAGATCCAGCAGGCAGAATCTTTTGATATTTGGTATGCAACATTGTGGGGTGGATCTGATTGTGATTCATGAACGTATTTATTTGTAAAGTTGATAGAATCTTAGACAAAATTTGCAGAAAAGATCTACTATAGAAGGGGTGGTATCCAGGGTGAACCGTTTACCCAAATCTAGCAGTACTAATGCATTATTCACACAAATCTCCGTTCAAATTTTATGACCCCTCATTGGAACACACGCATTCAGCTCATTCCAACAAAGGTCATATGCCATGTTTTCGAGACAAAGGAATAAAAATTTTAGTTATTCATGAAATTTTTAGGCAACTGTTGTCTGTTATTCACATTGTTTCATGAAATTTCAGTACTTTTAGAAGTTACCTCAGTAATCAAGGGTTAATTCCCCTTAATTAAATGTCGCCTCTAAAAAACAACCACTTTCCATATCTTACCTTTTTACCAGCATAACTGCCAAAACTTGTCAGCATTCTTCGCAAAAATCGCTATTCAAATTTTAATTTTTGTCTCTTAAACATACATGTACTTATCGCTTGTAAATACCCCATTGGGATGAGCTTTTTGAGCTCATTCCAATGAGAGGTCGCACACCATGCTTTTTGAGTCAAAAAAGCAATTTTTTTTGTTATTCCAGAATTTCGTACGTAAAACACAGCTTTATGACTTCACATTAAAATGAGCTCTCTAAGCTTGTTCCAATCAACATTCACGCACTATGTCTTTCACACAAAAAATAAAATTTTCCATTTATTCAGGAATTTTGTTTGCAAGAACACTCTTACCCCCCCCCCCCCCCCCCCACACACACACACAAACACACACACACACACACACAAACACACACACACACATCTAAAAGTTTGTCAGCAAAAAAACAGTTACTTCAATTTTTAAATGCATTATAGGAACAACTTGCCTAATCAAATTTAAATACTTTTGCATCATTCTGTATCTAGAACAAACCATTTACCATATCTTTACGCAAAATTCTCCAGCATCATTCACAAAAAAACACCATTATTTATATATTCACATTTCTGTCTCAAAAATATACCTGATCTTCCCATACCCCTATTGGAATAAGCTGTTTGAGCTTGTTCAATGATGATAAAAAAAACTAATATTTTGGAAAATTTGTGAAAATTTTTGTTTTCTTGCATGCAAATATATACATGTAGCACATGGAAGATATCCACAGTTGGGGAGAGATGTCCAAGGCTATCTCTTCACATTCCTTGTTTGTGCTTCATGCTAAACCAGTTTGTCTGCAGAGATAAATTTGCTTTATTAAAAATCATTGGAGATTGGCCACACACCAACGATTTTAAATAAAACTAATTTTAGGTAACAAATGTTGAACTTCAAACAAAATCTATCACTCAACCAGTTAATGTTGATGAGGCATGACATGGTGAAGGTGACCTAAAATACTTCTTAGAGTCACTTTGTCAGGTGAGCGATTAAGGCCACGTGGGGCCTCTTGTTTATTTTAAAAATCACTCTCCTAAAATTTTTCACTCTCGTAAAATCTAAAAGTGGAGAGTGAATTTCCACTCTCCTGCTCTCCCACTCCCAACGGTCACTGGTATATGTTAGAAGCATGTGCGGTTAATTATCGGGATTGCCACGATAGCCTTATCTTCTGAAGTGGCATTAAGCACCAATAATTAATAATAATAACTGGGTGCCTGTTGGGCAAATATAAACTGATTATTTGATACAGATTTTCACTGATTCCAGAGCGCTCCCCTCTTTGTTTTGAAGAATATTCCTTCAAAAAAAGGGTTGGGGGGGGGGGGGGGTTCTTCATCTCCTCCAGCTTGATAAGTGTATAACTATGAGTGAAGCTGTTTTGTCTGTTGATTATTACTGATTCTAGATACAGCTTATTTATTATTAGTCCCCTATGGGAACCGTAAGGGGACTATAGGATTGCACTCCATCCGTCTGTCCGTCCATCCGTCTGTCCATCTGTCTGTCCATCTGTCTGTCTGTCTGTCTGTCTGTCTGTCTGTCTGTCTGTCTGTCTGTCTGTCTGTCTGTCTGTCTGTCTGTCTGTCTGTCTGTCTGTCTGTCTGTCTGTCTGTCTGTCTGTCTGTCTGTCTGTCTGTCTGTCTGTCTGTCTGTCTGTCTGTCATGTTACCACCTCTCCCTCCAACATGCTTTGAGCTACACCTTTCATATTTGGTACATGGATAAATGATTCTGAGAGGATGATGCACGCTCAAAATTTTTTTTTCAAAATCCAGGATGGTGGAATGGCGGCCATTTTTGTTGTGTTTTTTAAGCTTTTTTTCTCTATTTTTTTCATGTTACCACCCCTCCCACCAACATGGCTCAAGCTACACCTTTCATATTTGGTACATGGATAAATGGTTCTGAGGGGATGATGCACGCTCAAAATTTTTTTTTCAAAATCCAAGATGGCGGAATGGCAGTCATTTTTGTTGTGTTTTTTAAACTTTTTTTCTCTATTTTCATGTTACCACCCCTCCCACCAACATGGTTCAAGCTACACCTTTCATATTTGGTACATGGATAAATGGTTCTGAGGGGATGATGCACGCTCAGAATTTTTTTTTCAAAATCCAAGATGGCAGAATGGCGGCCATTTTTGTTGTGTTTTTTAATCTTTTTTTCTCTATTTTCATGTTACCACCCCTCCCACCAATATGGTTCAAGCTACCCTTTGCATATTTGGCACATGGATAGAGGGTTGGGAGGGGATGATGCACGTTCAATATTTTTTCTTCAAAATTCAAGATGGCGACATGGTGGCCATTTTTGTTGTGTTTTTAAGCTTTTTTCTCTATTTTATGTTACCACCCCTCTCTCCAACATGGTTCAAGCTACACTTTTTATATCTGGCACATTGATAAAGGGTTGTAATGGGATGTTGCACGTTCAATATTTTTTTTCCAAAATTCAAGATGGCGCCATGGCAACCATTTCTGTTTTGTTTTTTAATTTTTTTTCTCTATTTTTTTTTACCACTGCTCCCTCCAACATGGTTCAAGCTGCACTTTTCATATATGGTACATGGATAAAGGGGTTGTGCGGGGATTATGCACGCTCAATATTTTTTTTTCAAAATCTAACATCTGTCTGTCTCTGTCTGTCTGCCTGTTTTTATGTTACCACCTCTCCCTCTAATATGCTTCAAGCTACACCTTTCATATTTGGTACATGGATAAATGGTTCAGAGGGGATGATGCACAGTCAATATTTATTTTTCAAAATCCAAGATGGCAGAATGGCGGCCATTTTTGTTGTGTTTTTTAAGCTTTTTTCTCTATTTTATGTTACCACCCCTCCCCCCAACATGGTTCAAGCTACGCCTTTCATATATGGAACATGGATAAAGGGTTGTGAGGGGATTATGCACGCTCAATATTTTTTTTTCAAAATCCAAGACGCTTATATACTCTAGTGTCTTCTGTGACAAAAATACCTTATGTCACAAAAGCGCCGTAGGGGACTAATACCACCTCAGTGGTCAAACACTTGTTTATATATGGCGTATGTTTGTGGTGGTTAGTCTGTCACTCTCAAATACGCCATCCTACTTTAAGGGGCTTAGTCTGGACTAGTCTAGAGGGCTTGTTACACCCAATTAGCATATTCTTCATGCTAAGATTACAGAATTACTTGGATATGGCTCCTTATTTATGATATGTCTTCTCTATTATTGTATAGAGAGACATACACGCAATTCCTTTTAAATTTAATTTCCTTTCACCTCAGAATGCAGGCTTAGGAGCTATATTTGGACTGCTAATTCTGAAGTCCTGGGCTCTCTGCCTTTTTACGATTCAGCTAGTCTGGGCCATTGGTTATTAGTATAAAAATATGACAGATTTAAAGTAATTTGTATATTTTTTATACTTTCCAATGGCCCAGACAGGGATGGCCCTCCCATGAGTGGGCACTCATACCTCCCCACTGAGTTATTATTAGTACGCTCATCTTCAAAGAATGATGTTGGCACCAATTCCGGTCTCTTCCTGACTACTGCGCATGTGCAGATGGTAAAAGTATGGAGGGCCAGATAGGACTTTTAATTTTTGGTATTGTATGCAAATTTTGGGGATTGGGGGTTCAAAATTTGTGTTTGGCCCTTGATAATATCGAGTTTGCACCAGCTAGTCTGGGCCATTGGTAAGTATAAAAAATATACAAATTACTTTAAATTTATCATATTTTTCAAACTAAGACCCTTTACAGAGGGCATTTTTCTAGAAACAAAACTTTTAGGGGAAAACTTCACTTTTAATTCTCATCTGAAATGAGAAGTGGGTATGATATTATAGGGGTGCACTCATTTAGTTTCCGAAGTGTTGTTGCTCCAGAAAAGGGTCCTCCTAAACACTGGAATTTTCTGGAATACCCATAATTACGTACATTTTCCTAGAATTATTCAATATATAACAAATTATATTGTATTCATTTCAAACCAAGTAAATAAACCTTGAATTCTACAGCAGGAAGGATGATTTGTACTTTGCAGAAATTATATACCTACTAGAATTCTTTTCCAAATAAATTATGTTTGTAAACATGTTTTTTTTTCTCTCTTTCAGCTATAGTAAGTCATTTACCTGTGATAAAGATATATAATGGAACAATCACACAAAAGCCCATTCATGCTTCTTCCTCAGGCTCACTTCTCCCTGTTTTCATTTGTCTTCTCCCTAAAGTTTGTAGAGGAGAAGTGATTTCTTCATCCATTCAATGCCCTGGGCTGGTCCCTGTTACTAGATATGTTTCATAATATACATATGTGCTCCTGTAATACTTAGAACCACAGAAATCATTTTTGAATATATAACTTGTTTTGTTTGAAGCGTATTAACTTTAAAAGAATTGGTGAGCAAGTTACACAACTTATATTAAGTGCTCTCCCTGGTACAGTTCGTGGGATGGCCTTTGTAGTGGCAACTTTGAGGTCTCACTGTTCTCAAATATAATGAAGGGATCATTAGCTTGAATGGAAAATGTCTTTCTCAGCACATGGAATGGCCTTTTTTGCCTCCCAACCTGATAGGAAGGCATACTGTAGCAGCATCATCCCCACAGTTGATTCTGTAAGAGAATGTTCGCACACCTCAAGAACTTTTCTGCCTGGGTGCTGAGTCATCTGACATGAGAGACCAATATACTTATACACCCAGCCACCACTCGCTTTTTTTAATAACTTATTCACGACATTCTTTTTTGAGTTTTATCCTTTTCACTGCGTCCAGCACAAATTTTTGCATTTAGGATTTGATAAAATTAATTACTCAACTAATCAGAAAGGAGTATAATCAATAATTTAATCCTACAACCCTGTTGGACTGTAGGATTAAATTATTACTGGATCTCCCTATTAATTCAATGTAATTTACCCACTTCACTGTCAATTATATTCTTTAGAACATTACCATTCAGGAGTTCAGTGTTGAAAGGGTTAAAAATTGGAAAAGGTGTAAAATATTATGTCCAAGCCTGGAAATAAGCAGACTGTCATTTGCAAAATGAAACCCCCAGAGGATGAATTGGGTGATGCTACCCTGCACAGCAGGATAGCATCACTAAATTTACCCTCCATGAACCTCAAAATCTGAATCAGGGTCTCAAGCCTAAACAGAAAGAAGTACACACAGGATAAATTGGCCCACTGTATGGGATAGCATCAGCAAATTCACCCTCTGGGGACCTCATTCTGCAAATGACAGATTGCTTATTTCCAGGCTTGATGTCACATGTTTGGTATTTAAAAGTTTACTTTTGTGACTGATGTATAGGGGTGTAATTCCTCTGGATTTCATAGACATAGTACACCTATGGAGCATGACTATGGAAGAGTGTGAGTCGGTCTGTCTGACCACAGTGTATTTAAACATCTAGATATTAGTTTGATGATATATTTTGTACTAAACTGGATCAATGATAGGACCTTGACACATATTTCCAGGTAATGCAACCCGATTTGTCAATTTGAACCTCTAATTTCATTTGAGATATCATTGAAATTTTTAAAAGTCAGTTCCTTGAATTGTTGTTGTGCATGTATAGTTTTTCAACAGTGATCATTAAAATTGTTCCATTTTGTTTTATCCTTTTCTTTTGTAATTTCAGGCACAAGCACCTGCACCCAAACCTCCTAAAAGGTAAGTAATCACTGACTTATTCACCATTAACTTTTGCAGCACTAAATCCATCAAAGAAACAGTGAATTAAGATGATATGTATTGAAATTAATCACTCCTTAATATAACAGTAATGTGGTAGTTGTACTGCTCATTTGGGTTGTATAATGAAAGTACACAGTGATATGATTTTTCAGCAACCTATGCAAGTTTAGTGTAAAAGTTTGAGTCATCGGTTCTTTTCAGAACTGTCAAGTTTTTCTGGCAGGAGACCCAACCTACTGAATCATTCTAACATAATTATGGCGTTTGCAAATGTTGAAAAATATGCTCCTTGTGTATTGAATTTCAGTTTGAATTTATTGGGACATTGGAGCATTATTCTACATTACTGAGTACCAAGCCTGAAAATAAGTAGACTGTCATCTGCAATATGAGGGCCCCAGAGGATGAATTTGGTAATGCTACCATGCACAGCGGGTAGCATCACAAAATTTACCCTCTGTGAATCTCAGTCTGAATTAAGGTTTCAAGCCAAAACAGAAAGATGTACCTAGAGGATAAATTGGCCCACTGTTTGGGATAGCATCAGCAAATTTACCCTCTGGGGACCCCTTTTTGCAAATTGCAAATAACAGGTTGCTTATATTCAGGCTTGCTGAGTACAATCAAATTTAATTAGAATCCTTCAGTGGAAGCTGTAGTGGATTTCAGATCGATTAGACTATTGGAACAACAACGACAAAACAGAATAAATCAAAATAAATTAATGTATATTGTTCAATTTTTTTTTATCCCTCAAAAAAAATATTTCAAATGTAAGAAATTTTAAAAAATGGGAAGGATTTAACTTATTCCTTGTGAAATTTAAAATCGACTCAAACCTCACAAAAGTTTTGTAAGTCTATTTTTGATATAAACACATGAACAACTCAAATGTTTTTGTTCACTCATGAACAATCAATACAGTGGAGCCCACTTCATTGTATATCTCTTAACTGAATAGTCTTGTTAATTGAATATAATTTCCCAACACAAAACCATTTACCATATCTCCAGTACAAATTTGACCTGTTAATTGAATATAGGTTATAGAGTTAGAGTAAACTCCTGTTAATTGAATAAAAAATCTTGCAACCTCTCTCAAAATTATCCTGACTCTCCCCACTTTTCCTTTGTTTATAGACCTATTTGGCCTCAGTACATCCAATACAGGCATTTAATCTATTATATCTTGTTTGACAGAGCTCATGGAGCTCTGTCAAACAAGATATAATAGAATAAATGCTAAGTTTATCTCTAGATTACAGGAAAGTGAATACTCCTGTTAATTGAATACTCCTGTTAATTGAATAATTTTCATTGGCAAAATAGCTATTCACTTAACAGGGTTCCACTGTACAGGTAATTATTAAAAAGTTAGTAATTATGGGTGTGACTTGTAAACATGAGCAATTCAAATGTTTTTGTTCACTCATCAACAATCAATACTTCCAAGTTTCTTAGTAATAATTTTCGAGGCTGGTCACTGCACATGAATATGTGTGTAATATTGTGATGTTCCAGAAACACAATTAATTCATGATTGGGACACCTATGCTGGGACTCTACAGGAACCCAACGGAAGTGGAGCATGGCTTGCTTATTGAAGTAGACAAGTTCTGCTTTATTGGTTTAAACCTTTACCCAATCTAACGGCCAAAAGCGGCCACCACTATTCACAAAATTCACCATTCAATTTTTATTACTTTTTCATTTTTTGTCACAAAAACATAGCTTTTGACCCCTCATTGGAATGTGCTCACCAAGCTCATTCCAATGAGGGGTCATAAGCTATGTTTTTGATGCAAAAAATAAAAAATATTAGTGCTTCAAGAATTTTATTTGCAAGTGTCGTTTGCTTTTTGTATTGTGTAAAGGGTTAATTGGACCAAGTGACCAATGCCTAGGGCATGTCTTCTAAAGTGGTCAACATAATTATAAATGGATAGCTGAACTTGTCTGTATACTTGTTTTGCAGTTTTGTAGCTGTAGATGCCAGAAGTTGCTGTAAACCCATATACACATAAACAAACCTACCATGGTCTCTTTATTGAAGACAATAAATCACTTAGTGTGTTACAACACTAAGTTAACCCTTAACAGGGAGAGTACTAGAAGCTGCTATCAGGGCTTTAAAAAAATTGAAGGTACCATCTGGTTTCAGGGAAAAATCCAACATTTTCCTTTCTTGTGTTTCATATTCAGTCAAACACAAATAATAGTTTTTTCATATAAATTTGTTCTTTTACAAATTATTGGAGAGTGACTTGTGTCACTACAATAATTTGTAATAAAACAAATAATTTGTAATAAAACAATTTTTAAATAAATTCAGAACACCAAAAATAATCTAGCCCTCAACCAGTTAATAAATTAACTTTGACTGATCACTTTTTACTACCACAAAACAGGTGTCCCAGTATCCACTGT
The DNA here is from genome assembly GCA_031216915.1 of Pictodentalium vernedei. Classification (NCBI taxonomy): domain Eukaryota; kingdom Metazoa; phylum Mollusca; class Scaphopoda; order Dentaliida; family Dentaliidae; genus Pictodentalium; species Pictodentalium vernedei. The sequence goes on from CM062293.1 coordinate 162,114,371, forward strand.
GGGTAAACTTGCTAGTTACATTCCAAGTGTCTTGACAAATGTCAACTGTCACAACTGCGTTATTTTTTTTTTTTTTTTTGATTGTTTTTCAAGTATACAAGTATACGTCACATGATAGAATACAATTAAACAAAATAACATAACATATGAGATGAAGAACTAAACTTTTAAATACACACAAGAGACGAGAGAAAAAACACACACACACACACACAAGAAAAAAACTAGATCCAGATCCAACTGTCCTGCATCCCAAGTCCAGCAGCCAAGAAAGGCTGGTGGTCCCTTTGGGTGACTTGATCAAACAGAGTTGATGTGAAACAAGTGATTTGTTTAGGGGTGATAGGTGATCTATGCCCATCACCATACCTTAAAACATGAGTTTAGTGTTGGGCTCAGATCATCCATTCTGATGCCTGAAGGTTCATTCACACTGCAACCCCTAGCTTTTGCGTGAATATACTGTGAGACCCCTGCCTCCCACAGCCACCAGGACCAGAAGCTCGAAACTGACTGATTAAAATATTTTCAGTACATGAAATAGGGAAGTTTCTTGTCATATTACAATTATGCTTATGGGACTAATTTGTTTTGATGGCATTCTTTTTTCTGTATTATTTCCATACTAATCATGCTTTCAAAAAGAGAACACCTTTCCTACTCCTAGTTATTTGTGTGGTGTGAATCAAATGTTCATGTCAAAAGTAAACATCAATCAATTAGTATTTTTATACTGTACCAATGACCCAGACTTAGCTGGTGCTAACTCTTAATTATTCAGGGCCAAACACAAATTTTGCCCCCCCCCCCCCTCCCCCAATCCCCAAAATTTGCATCCAAATCCAAAAATTAAATGTCCTATATGGTCCTCCATACTTTTGTCCACTGCGCATACGCAGTGTCAAGGAAGTACCGAAATTGGTGCCAAATCTTCATTCTTTGTTTGGCCCTTCTATCAGTAACATCTCACTGATATTTGTGCTTATAATCTCCGTTAAAATGATGCCAGACACAAAATCATGAAGGAAATGGTGGATCCAAGGATGAAATAAGAGGATGAGAGGAAGAAACAGTGGAAGGATGTGTTCAGGGCTGTAACTTATAATATTTTTATACTGTACCAATGACCCAGACTTAGCTGGTGCTAACTCTAACAAAACCAGGGCCAAACACAAATTTTGCCCCCCAATCCCCAAAATTTGCATCTAAAACCAAAAGAAATCATGTCCTATAGGACCTCCATACTTTGCCCCTACTGCGCATGTGCAGTGTCAAGGACGTTCCGAAATTGGCGCCAATTATCATTCTCTGTTTGGCCCTTCATCAGTCAACATCTCACTGATCTTTGTGCTTGTAAATCTCAGTTTAAAGGATGCCAGACACGTAATTATTGGAGAAATGGTGATTCTAAGGAGGATATAGAAGGAGGAGAGGAAAAAGGAGTGACAAAAAATAATCAGGGCTGTACTTAAAATTTTTTATGAAATTATGTTAAGTTGCCTATTTTCGAGGCATGGGCCTCTTGTTGTCATTCTTGCTAAAAAGTTGCACTGCTTATTCAGTGTTTCCTCTCCCCTGGTCTTCTAAGTCCTCCCTTGCAATTCTCCCATGCTTTTGGCATATTTTTGAGAAAGATCATTTCTAAAATTCTCTTGGGAGAGTTGCTTGGTTACAGAATGTTTTCTGTTATTTTCCCCATAGTTACATTTTCACCCATGGGTGTATAAACGTTGTGTTCTGCATCTTCCATCTGATGTTCTGCAGATTCTCCCCTGGGAGTCTCTGTCTTGCATCAGATAGAGTGTAATTTTGATGACTGATTTCGGGCCAGTTTTTTCAGTGCCTGGAGTCATGTTTTCTGATGTTTTACACTATTTGTTTACATTGGCAACAGTCTCTTTTGAGGGGGGCTGTTTGCCTTTGGTGTAGTTTATCTCACTATAAGATACATTTCTATTATCCGTAAGTGTTGCATTAATTATTTAATATAAATTTAAAATTTTTGACCACACTTAGCCATCGGATCCATCGGGGCTCAACGTTACTTTTCAGAAACTTGGGCTTCGCTGAAAAAATATATTTTTATACTGTACCAATGACCCAGACATAGCTGGTGCTAACTCTTAAAATATAGGGCCAAACACAAATTTTGCCCCCCAATCCCCAAAATTTGCATCTAAAACTAAAGAAAACATGTCCTGAAAGGCCCTCCACACTTCGCCCCTACTGCGCATGCGCAGTGTCAAGGACGTTCCGAAATTGGCGCCATTAATCATTCTAAGTTTGGCCCTTCATCAGTTAACATCTGACTGATCTTTGTGCTTTTAAATCTCAGTTTAAATGATGCCAGACACAAAAATATTAGTGAAATGGTGATTCTAAGGAGGATAGAGAAGGAGGAGAGGAAAAGAATGTGTGACAGAATATTATCAGGGCTGTAACTTAAAATTTTTTAATGAAATTATGTTAAGTTACCTATTTTCAAGGCAGCAGCCATTTTGTTGTCATTCTGATTATTTAGTTACACTGTTTTTACAAGTGTTTTCCTCTCTCCCTGTCCTTTAAGTTCCCCCTTGCTATTCTCCCATGCTTTTGGCATAGTTTCTGTAATTATTATTACTAAAATTTCTTGGGAGTTTTAGCTGAATAACAGAATGAATTATGTTCTTTCCCCATGTTTACGTCTTCACCTACGGGTGGTTAGGCGTTGTGTTCTGCATCTACCATCTGATGTTCTGCAGTTTCTTCCCTGGAAGTCTCTGTTTTGCATCAGATAGTGTATTTTTGGTAACTGATTTCGGGCCTGGGTGCCTGGAGTCTTATTTTAGTGTTTTTACACTCATTGTTTACATTTACAACAGCCCTCTGTGTGAGGGGGGGATTTCTAAAAAATAATATCTTTATGTTATTTTAATCCTAACTAGATACATTATTATTGTTCGTAAGTGTTGAATAAATTGTTTAAAATATTTTTAAAATTTTTGTCCACACTTAGGCTTGGGATCCATTGGGGCTCAACGTTACTTTTCAGAAACTTGGGCTGTTCTGAAAAAATATTTTTTCAAAATATTTTGATTTCAATTATTTTTTCTATATTAATGGATCATATTATTATTATGTATTTTGATTGCCAGGGGTTAGTGCGAGTACCAGGACTTGTTTTCTTTTCACATTGAAAGGATATTGATCAATTGTTTTAAGAGGAAGTCTTCCTCTGACTTTATTATCATTCTATATGTGGTCAGTGTACTCGCATTAACTCCTGTTCTGTATCGTATGATTTCGATGACAATATGGGAAGCGTATGTCACGGTATGTTGTTGGGGATTTGGACACTCCGGTCCTTTCCCCGCAGGGTCACTCTACTTTATCAATTTCTATTTCAGACGATCAAGATTAGGGTGATGTATCTGTGATGTCTTCCAACAGTGTGCCTCCGTCGTCACAATTAATGAAGGGCTAGCGGAAAAGTGCTCATGTTATATGCCAATTGCCTAAGAGGACCCTAGTAGGTTCGACGGCCTTTGACGTCCGCTAGCTCGCCCGGTGTAGCGTCCATTCACCGAATGGTTCGGCAGCCGGGTTCGTCCGTTGCGGTCTAGAAGGAATTTTGGGGTGATGCGAGCACTATAAAATTAACTTAATGCACACCCAGTGACGGCGGATCAGAGGGAGAACGGAGGAAGCCTTTTAGTCCGGTTCATAGCTCGTTCCGGTCCATCCGGACGGCAAGCGAGAGAGGCCCCTCTCTCGTTCAACAACATCTGGCCCCAGATGTTGTGGTACAAAATGTGTCGCTAGCGGAGCATACGTCCGTCGCTCGGGACGCTCCGTTGTATAGGCAGTCCGCTGAGACTGCTAAGGCTTCCTCTTCTCGTCAGCGCACACGACCGCACCTTGGCTGCGTGACCGCCGATATATTACCAGCTTCGCCGATCAAGGATTCTTCGGCGACCAGGTCACACCATCCGGCAGCCAGGGATTCGAGACCGATGGACTCCGGACGTTCGCATAGGAAAAGTATGCGGGAGCCATCTGATGCGGAGCTGCCCTCGGCGAAGCAGCGATAGACTGCGCCTCCGCAGGTCTCGACGCCGGACATTCTTGTGCACATAGCACAGCTTATCGCAGCATCCCAGCAGCCGACAGAAACGGTGTCGGATCGAGAATTATCCGACAGCGCTGGGTCGGTAGCCGGGGACTCTAGGCCTGCAGACTCCGGACGTTCGCATAGGAAGTGTGCGGGAGTCAACGTACACGGAGCTTCCGGCGGCAATGCATCGTAAGTCCGCTACTGCACAGGCCTCGGGAACGGACGTGCTTTCCTTAATAGCACAGTTTATCGCAGCATCCCAGCATCAACTGAATCTGTCGCATATATTTTATCCGACGATGCTGGGTTGGGACGCTCCGCGGAAGCGGGTACGGACGTCCGAAAGTTTCATCCGGTCCGACGGGATACCGAAAGGGATTCGGAGGATTTCAAGCTTTCCCTTTCGGAACAACATATGCTGCGATGCCGGATAAGAAACTGATAGCGTCGGTGGACTTAGAAATTTTTGGTTCGGTTCAGGGACATCGTCCCTCAGTTCCGACATAGTCCAATAATGTCACACAAACTTTCGAATTATTGAACGACGCTATATATATTATTATTTTATGCTTGTTATCCGAGCATTTCTGGTTTCTTGTTCGAAGAGTTATGGAGATGTCTTTCAAAAGTGTGCCTCTGTCGTCATAGTTAATGAAGAGTTAGCGGCAATAAGTGCTCATGGAATATGTCTATCGCTTACGGAATGACATTCGCTAGCTCACCCGGTGTAGCGTACATTCATCGAATGGTTCGGCTGCCGGGTTCGTCCGTTGCGGTCTAGGAAGGAGATTTGGGTGATGCGAGCACTTTAATTTCTTTAGTACTCACCCAGTGACGGCAGATTGAGGACAGATCGGAGGAAGCCAACAACATAGGGGACCGCATGTTGTGGTTCAGATATTTTACATTCGGAGCATATGTCCGTTGCTCGGGACGCTCCGTTATATTGACAGTCCGAGAGACTGTCTTTAATGCTTCCTCATCCTCACAGCAGGGCACACGACCGCACATTGGCTACGTGACCTCGAGTATCCGATCAGTTTCGGCATTCAGTGATTCCACGGCGAATAGGTCGCGCCATCCGGTAGCCAAGGGACACGAGGCCTATACACTCCGTTCGCTCGCATATTGGAAGTATGCACGGGGTAACGATCACGGTGCTTCCAGCGGCAATGCATCATAAGACCGCTTCTTCTCAGGCCTCAGTGACGGACGTGCTATCCGAGTTAGCACAGTTGTTTCGCAGCATCCCAGCAATTGACAGTTTCTCGGTCGAATCAGGAATTGTCCGACGGCGCTGGGTCGGTGCGGTCCGCGGTTGCATCAGCTACGGACGACCGAACGCTTTATAGGGTCCGACAGGATGGCGAAAGGGATTCGAAAGATTTCGAGTTTTCCCTTTAGTAGTATCGGAAGATGCCTTTCATATCTTCTGGCATTTCTTCCAGTGATTATTTTTCGGACTTCATTGCTGCGATCTTGGATAAGAGACTTATAGCGTCATTGGACTCGGATTTTCGATCGGTACAGGGACATTGTCCCTGACTTACCGACGCAGTCCAATATTGTCATTACAACATGTGTTTTATTTTTCGACGCTATATATATGTATATATATATACAAGCCTGCTACTAAGCATGATAGTTTAGTTTCTTGTCTGCGTTGCTCATTTCTGCCATTTTATCATTTTTACAAATAGTTTATTTTGGCAGAGCAGGGCATACCGAGAGTTCATATGCGTCTAGACGGTGTGATTAAAGACTGCATATATTCTTTTTCGCCGTTTATGTCTTTTCCAATTTCAATGTTGGGAACGACATTATGTATAGTAGACTTAACTTAGACGCTTTATTATACGTAATCCGCCTTACTGAGGCGTTATCATTACGTCTTCAAGAAAAGATTTACGGGATATTATTCTCAATGTAATTTCTTTTGAGGGCAGTAGTTTGTTCACGTATAACTCCGCCCTTCAGTGGCTGATTGGAGTTGGTTAGACGTGACGCAGCCCTAGTTACATCCACACGCGTGGATAGTAAGGTTAAGAACTCTCTCAGAGTCGCTTCGTTCTCGGAGGAGCTTCTCTTCGACGGCAACTTTCCGGCAATCCATGAATTGCTCGATTTATACAATCTCTTGTCTATCTAGTGTTACAAGAGATTCAGACTGGGGCAAACATTCGGTGGCTGACTCAGAGAGTGCCGCCGCAGTTGCCGGACCCGAGTGTGGCTGTTATGACGGTTGCCAGTCAAACAGATTGGGATATATACTGATCCCTACGGATTCGAAGTGCCAGGGTCTTTGTGTTCCGCAGTCTTTTAGCTATCAGTTTAACTTCCGCGGAATAATGTTTTTTAGGCTTGCTTTATGTCATTGCATGAACATTATTCAGAAACGCATGCCCAAATTCCTGTCCTTTAATTCGACAGTAGTGGCGTATCTCCGGAACCAGGGAGGCACTCTTTCGTTTCCGTTATTCAATTTAATGGAAAGAATCCGTCTGTTGGTTATAGTACACCAAGTTCAGTTTTGGTCCGTCATATTCCGGGTCGTCTGATTGTTTTATCGGACTCCTGTTCTCTTACGGGTCGCTTGTTGCTGTCAGAATGGACTCTCAACAAACAAGTATTCAATCAGATTTGCTATCTATGGGAGCGCCCAATGATGATTTATTTATGACACAGCTTGCTAATCAATTGCAGACGTATGTGTTGGCTTGTCCAGATCTCTGAGCTAATAGTGTTAACGCTCTATTGATCTATAGGACGGAATGATAGGATACGCGTATCCTCCGGCGCTGTTGTTTTAGCAGGTATTGCTAAGATAAACAACCACTATACATTTCTGTTGATAGCATCTCTATCTTCACAGAGATCATGAGTAATTTACTCTCTTGTCTACTGTGGGTCTTAACGTGAAATCTTCCTCTATGTGAGGATCTTTTTTCACTGGGTAAATCGTGTCATCTTTATCACAACCAGCAAGGTCGCAACCTTCATGTATTCCGTTGTGTGGTCCGTATTGCATTGTAAGCACTGTACTGGACGAGCTTTGGACGCGATTTCTTACTATAGGAGATCCTCTTCTTCGCTATTCTATGCGACTAAAGTAGAGGCTCTTCCGTCGTGGTGTAGGGATCATTATGTTCATATTGTTGATCCCTCCATACTACTCATTGCTATTTTTTAGTATACTTGTTTCACAAGATCTACTGCAGCCTGTTATTATTTAGGTTATAGGTTTATGTTACCTCATACCTATGCACTCTACGATAGTTTACAATTGAGTCTTTTGTCTCTTTATCTAAGTCAGTTAGTAACTTTTTGATAAATAGACTTAGAATCTTTAGATTAAATTCCTATACGGATTTTAACTTCGGTTCTTAATTAGCTAAGTAATCATTTGAGCCTCGGGAAACAGTAGTTTTCAATTCTGACCTTTTAGACAGTAATTCTGTTGGTTTCTCTTTTACTGTAGAGTCAGTGAGTTTCATGCACTATCGATGGATGATTTTCACTTTCATAGTTTCGGAATCCATACTTCCGTTACTATTTAGGTTGGATTGTTGCATAAGAGTTAGGCTCCTATTATCCGGAACCTATTATTTTAAGGTCCTTCCGTCTTCGTATGGGCATAGGCCTTTACTCTTTCCGGGTACAGTTTATGTATTTATAAACAGATTTCTGTTTATTACTATGGGCGTAAGCTTCTTCTGTCTTCGATGTCTAGTAGAAGGACGTTACGCTCCATTTTATTGTTAATGGATTCTATTAACTATCGGTACTGCTTATAGTATATCATTGACTTAGCAGTTGTGCTTAAGATTTCGGCTCATGAAGTAAGAGTTCTTCTACTTCTTGGGCTTACATTAATAGTGTCGCTATTATAGATTTTTGAAGGCCGCTCATTGCGCTCAGCCATCCACATTCATGAATTTTATCTCAGAAATATCGAGTCCATTTCTGGAGGCCTCTATTGTTAGGTCTATTATCTACTGCTCAGAATGTCATTCACTTAACAGTTGCTACTATAGCTAGGTAGGCTGTCTGTTTCGGCAGTGTCTCCGTTCGGCTGCCCTCTTCGCTCTGGGCTATTTGACCCAGGGCAAGAAAAAGGGGGGGGGGGAGGGTGTTCCCTTGGGTCACCTGTTTTACTATGAAAACAAGGGGATACCTCCTCCGGAGTTAGTAATGCTGAGCTGTTATTGGGATGGTTGTTTAGTGAGAAGTTTAGGTTTTTAAAATTCATTCAAGTCTTAGTTTTTAAAGTATAGCTTTTGAATATTGCATATGTCAACGGACATGATTATGCAATCCTCAGACACTTTTAGGAGTATAAGAGTCTCTATTCTCTAGACTTACTTTATTTATTGGCTTACTTTAAAAATTATTAGTATAAGGATTATATTGGATATTTATAGAGTATATGGATGTATGAAGCTCAATTTTGGAAGGTGTTGTATCTTTCTAATTTAACATAAAATAAGAAAGATACATGTAAGGCCTATTACTTCTTTTCCCTACAGGGGATGACTCTATTTTATTTTATTGAGCGTATTCCATTTTGCTCTATGTCCTTGGCCCTCCAGCCTTTTTACTATTCAGCTATGTCTGGGTCATTGGTACAGTATAAAAATGTTAAAAAATTTATAGTAATTTATATATTTTTTATACTTACCAATGACCCAGACGGGGATGGCCCTCCCAGGAGTTGGGAACTCTTGCCTCCCCGCTGAGTATATAGCGCTTATCAGGCACTGGTTATTAGAATGATTAATGGCGCCAATTTCGGAACGTCCTTGACACTGCGCATGCGCAGTAGGGGCGAAGTGTGGAGGGCCTTTCAGGACATGTTTTCTTTAGTTTTAGATGCAAATTTTGGGGATTGGGGGGCAAAATTTGTGTTTGGCCCTATATTTTAAGAGTTAGCACCAGCTATGTCTGGGTCATTGGTAAGTATAAAAAATATATAAATTACTATAAATTTTTTAACTTTTCAAAAATTATTTTGATTTGCAATTGTTTTTTCATTTTTAATGGATCATGTTATTATGTATCTTTGTGTCAGGGGTTTGTGCGAGTAACTAGGACTTGTTGTTGACTTTTCACAATGAAAGGATATTGTTCAAATTGTAATAGGAAGAAATCTTCCTCTGACTTTCATGATCATTGTATTAATTGTAGTCAGTGTTCTCGCACTAATCCCTGTTCTATATGTCAATATTGGGATGACAAACATTGGAAACGTGTGTCACGGTATGTTGTTACTGGAGAAAGGGCTATGCCGTCTCTTTCTCCGCAAGGTCACTCTACTCTCTCAGTTTCTATTTCAGAGGAACAAGAACAGGGTGATGTTTCCATGTTATCTTCCGCAAGTGCGCTTCCGTCGTCACAAATGAATACAGAGCTAGCGGCAAAAGTGCTCATGGAGATTAAACAAATGTCGTCCGCTAGCTCGCCCGGTGTAGCGTCCATTCACCGAATGGTTCGGCAGCCGGGTTCGTCCGATGTGGTCCAGGAGGAAATGTTGGGTGATGCGAGCACTATAAACATTCAACGTGCACACCCAGTGACAGCGGATAGTAGGCGAGATCGGAGGAAGCCTTTGAGTCCGGTTCCTAGCTCGTCCAGGTCCAGCCGGGCCGCGAGCGAGAGAGGCCCCTCTCTCATACAACAACATCTGGGACCAGATGTTGTGGTACAAAATGTGTCGCAAGCGGAGCATACGTCCGTCGCTCGGGACGCTCCGTTGTATAGGCAGTCCGCAGAGACTGCTCAGGCTTCTTCCTCTCGTCAGCGCACACGACCGCACCTTGGCTACGTGACCGCCGAGATTTTACCAGCTTCGCCGATCAGGGATTCTTCGGCGACCAGGTCACACCACCCGGTAGCCAGGACATGAGGCCAATGGACTCCGGACGTTTGCATAGAAAAAGTATGCGGGAGCCATCAGATGCGGAGCTGCCCTCGGCGAAGCAGCGAAAGACTGCGCCTCCACAGGCCTCGATGCCGGACGTGCTTGTGCAGATAGCACAACTTATCGCAGCATCCCAGCAGCCGACAGAAACGGTGTCGGATCGGGAATTATCCGACGGCGCTGGGTCGGTACGCTCCGCCGAAGCATCGGGGACGGACGACCGGGAGCATCATGAGGTCCGACCGGATGGTGAAAGGGATACGGATGACTTGGAGCTATCCCTTTCGGAACAACATAAAGCTGCCGTGGACTTCATTCGGCACTTTCTTCCTCAAGTTGTTCCGTCGGGCCAGACTGCTGCGGTTCCAGACAAGAGGGTTATAGTGTCATTGGACTCTGAATTTTTTGAGCGGTTCAGGGACATCGCTCCCGAGTTTCCGTCTCAGTCCAATAATGTTGCAAGAACATTTGAATTATTGAACGACGCTATATTTAAACTTGCTTCCAAAACGGGGAAAGCAGGTTTCTTGTCCGCCAATACTCTCAACCTGCCTTTCATTAATGCAAGGAATAAATTCGACACGGCAGGACAGGGTATTCCGAGAGTTCCTTTGCGTATGGACGACGAGGCGGAAGACTTAGAGCTATCATTACCGTCGCCGGCGTCTATTCCAACCGCGGTGTTGGAAACAGCTATTTCGTCTAACAGAGCCAGTTTAGATGCCTTATCTTACGCAGATCACCTTACTAAGGCGTTATCACTGCGCCTTCAAGGGAAAGAATTTCAGGATATACAATCCTCTTTAAGACTTCTTTCAAGGGCAGTAGCTTATTCCACGTGTAACTCCGCCCTTTCAGTGGCAAACCTGGAGTTCGTTAGACGTGACGCAGCCCTAGCTACATCCACACTCGTGGATTCTAAGGTGAACAACTCTCTCAGAGTCGCTTCGGTCTCCGGAGAACTTCTCTTTGACGGCAAGCTTTCTGCAATTTATGATAAAATTTCAAAGAAAGCTTCGGATTCTCTGTTGTTCAAATCTGCTTCTAAGAAGTCGGATATGGCAGACAAGAATAAGACAGGCACTTCTGGGTCTAATGCGCCCAAGAGAGGTTCCTATAGGGGTTCCGGTGCGTCCTCTTGGTCTTATTCGAGAGACCGTCAAGGTAGCGACTCACGTTCGGGACGTCCTTCGGGCCGGGACAACCGGTCGGATGCCCCGAGGTCGACGGGACGAGGTGCGGGTCGTGGAGGACGTGGTTTCTCCTACCGCAGGCCTCGCAGGTCCAGGAGGTGATGGCTTAAACCTCTATCGTGTACCAGTTGGCGGAAGGTTGTCAAGCTTTTCACAAGAATGGGCGTCGATTACGGACGACCCTTGGGTGAGAGGAGTGACTTCGGAAGATCTAAAGATATCCTTCAAACGAAAGCCTCCATTAACTCGAAGTCCAAAATGGACTCAACTTCCGTCAAATCCGCAGAAAAGGGATGCTCTATTATCAGAGGTGCAGTCTCTTTTAATGAAGAACGCGGTAGAGGTCGTAGAAAACCAGGAGACTCCGGGATTCTACGGCCATCTGTTTCTGGTTCCGAAACCAGACGGCTCGTTCCGTCCAGTCATAGATTTGAGCTGGATAAACAAGCTGATCGTCACTCCGAAGTTTTATATGGAGACGATTCGGTCGGTCAGAGCGAGTATTCGGGTGAACGATTATGCAACAAGCATAGATCTCAAAGATGCGTACTTTCACGTCATGGTACATCCGACATTCAGAAAGTATCTACGCTTCGCAGTCCTAGGAGTGGTGTATCAATTCCGGGCGATGTGCTTCGGATTGAATCTAGCACCCTGGGCTTTCACTCGGGTAATGAACTTGGTAATGATCTTTTTCCGAGCTCATTCGTCTGCGGTAACGTCGGCCTACCTGGATGACATTCTTCAGAGGTACGGCAACGAGTTAACGCTTCAGAACGATGTTCAGAATCTACTTCTATTGCTCCGACGTCTCGGTTTTATAGTAAACGAGGAGAAGTCGGATCTGGTGCCGTCCAAGTCATTCACACATCTGGGAATGAGCTTCGAGACGCACAACAATCTCGTTCGTCTGCCGTTAACCAGAGCGAAATTAGTCAGTTGTTACGCTCGCTATTGTCTGCACGCAGACAAAGTCACAGCGAGAGAATTTATGAGACTGATAGGTCTGTGCGGAGCCGCTGCGGATCTCATTCCGATGGGGCGGTTACGCACGCGTCCTCTCCAAATTTTCTTGACTCAGAATTGGAGTGTGAAAATTCATTCGCTCGACATAGACGTTCTCTTGTCAGATCAAGTGAAACAAGAGATTCAGACTTGGGCAAACATTCAGTGGTTAACTCAGGGAGTTCCGCTGCAGTTGCCGGATCCGAGTTTTACCATTATGATGGATGCCAGTCAAACGGGTTGGGGTGCATCATTGATCCCAACGGATTCGAGATGCCAGGGTCTTTGGGATCCGCAATTCCTGGGCAAGCACATAAACATCAAGGAAATGATGTAAATTTGGCTTGCGTTACGTCATTGGATGGACATTATTCACAATGCTCATGTCCAAATCCTATCCGACAATACGACAGTAGTGGCGTATATACGGAATCAGGGAGGCACTCATTCAGTTCCGTTGTTCAATCTAACGGAAAGAATCCTTCTGTTTGCGCTAGAACATCAGGTTCTTCTTTCGGTCCGTCACATACCGGGTCGTCTGAATGTACTAGCAGACTCCCTTTCACGAAAGGGTCGCTTGTTGCCATCGGAGTGGACTCTCAACAAACAAGTATTCAATCAGATTTGCTACCAATGGGAACGGCCAGTGATAGACTTATTTGCGACACATCTCAACAATCAGTTGCAGACGTATGTGTCTCCGTGTCCGGATCCAAGAGCATTTGCAGTAGACGCTCTGTCGATCCCTTGGGACGGAATGATAGGATATGCGTATCCTCCAGCGCCGTTAATTCAGCAAGTATTGCTAAAGATAAAACACTCTCAATGCAAGATTCTGTTGGTAGCATCTCTGTCTCCACAGAGACTGTGGATAAATCTACTCAGGTGTCTGTTGTGGGACCTACCGTGAAAGCTTCCTCCACGGGAGGATCTTCTTTCGCAGGGGAAATCGCGTCAACTCCATCACAACCCGCAAGGTCTCAACCTTCACGTTTTTCCGTTGTGCAGTCCTTCTTGCATGGCAAGCACTTTACAGGACGAGCAGTGGACGCGATTTCTAACTGTAGGAGGACCTCCTCTTCGCTAAACTATGCGGCTAAGTGGAAGGTTTTTCGTCATTGGTGTAGGGATCATTCTGTTGATATTTTCGATCCCTCTACACCAGACATTGCAAACTTTCTAGTATACTTGTTTGACGAAATCAAACTGCAGCCTGTTACTATTAAGGGTTATAGGTCTATGTTATCTGATACCTATGCACATCATGATAGTATACAAATTGGATCTAATGTTTCTTTATCTAAGTTGGTTAGAAACTTCTCGATAAATAGGCCCAGAACTCTTAGGTTAATTCCTAAATGGAATTTAGCTTGGGTTCTTCTTAAATTGAAGGAAAAGCCATTTGAACCTCTTGGGACAGTAGATTTCAAATTCTTATCTTATAAGACAGCTTTTCTCTTAGCTTTCTCTTCTGCTAGAAGAGTCAGTGAGCTTCATGCACTCTCGGTGGATGATTCTCACTATCGTAGTGTTGGGAACACTATCACCTTCACTACTAAGGTCGGTTTTTTAGCTAAGAATCAGGCTCCTAATAAATATCCGGAACCTATTGTCATTAAGGCTCTTTCGTCTTCAGACGGGCGTAGGCCTTTACTCTGTCCTGTTAGAGCGTTACGTATCTATAAACAGAGATCTCAGTTTATCAGAAAGGGACGAAAACGTTTCTTTCTGTCTTTGATGCCTAATAGAAGGGACATTTCGGTCCATTCTATTGCTAGATGGATTCAATTAACTATCCGTACTGCTTATGAAAATTTATCTTCTTCTCAGCAGTCTGTGCTTAAGATTTCCGCTCATGAAGTAAGAGCTCTTGCTACTTCTTGGGCTTACGCCAATAGTATTGCTATTACAGATTTAATGAAGGCTGCTTATTGGTCTCAGCCATCCACATTCACGAATTTTTATCTCAGAAATATTGAGTCCATTTCTGGAGACCTGCATTGTTTAGGTCCGTTATCTGTTGCTCAGAATGTCGTCCACTAAACAGTTGCAACTATAGTTATGCAGGCTTTCTGTTCCGGCAGTGACTCCGTCCGGCTGCCCTCTTCGCTCTGGGCTATTTGACCCAGGGCAAGGGGAAGGGGGGGGGGAGGGTGTTCCCTTAGGTCACCTGCTTTATAGTGAAAAGCAAGGGAATGCCTCCTCCAAAGTCAGTATTTCTGAGTCGCTTCCGGGATGGTTTTAAAGTGTAATATTAATGTTAAAATTCATTCATGTCATATTTTTAAAGTGTAGCTCGGTGTGAGGCATTTGTATATGTCAAGTGTCAAACGGGCGTTAATATACAATCCTCGGACACTTTTAAAAGAATATAAAGAGTCTCAATTCTCTGGACTAACTTTATTTATTGGCTTACTTTAAAAATAATTAGTATAAAGGGTTATACTGGATGTTAATAGAGAACATGAATGTTATTGTGCTCAATTATGAAGGGTATTGTATCTTTCTAATTTAACATTAAATAAGAAAGATACATTTAAAGCCTAATACTCCTTTTCTCCTTAAGGGGTTGCCTCTATATTATATAGTTGAGCTTATTGGATTTTCCTCTATGTCCTAGGCCCTCCAACCTTTTTACTATTCAGCTAAGTCTGGGTCATTGGTACAGTATAAAAATGTTAAAAAATTTATAGTAATTTATATATTTTTTATACTTACCAATGACCCAGACGGGGATGGCCCTCCCAGGAGTTGGGAACTCTTGCCTCCCCGCTGAGTACATAGCGCTGACCAGGCACTGCCAGTAAGAATGATAATTGGCGCCAATTTTGGAACGTCCTTGACACTGCGCATGCGCAGTAGGGGCGAAGTATGGAGGTCCTATAGGACATGATTTCTTTTGGTTTTAGATGCAAATTTTGGGGATTGGGGGGCAAAATTTGTGTTTGGCCCTGGTTTTGTTAGAGTTAGCACCAGCTAAGTCTGGGTCATTGGTAAGTATAAAAAATATATATATTACTATAAATTTTTTAACTTTTATGTAAAATTATTTCATGTTTCCTAATTTCGGGGCATGGGCCTGTTGTTTTCATTCTTGCTATGAAATCTCTACGGTTTGTTAAGTGTTTCCTCTCTCCTTTTCCTTGATACCCTCCTTGCTAATCTCCCATGCTTTTGGTATAATTTTTGAAATTTTTTTATTGAAATTTCTTGGGAGTTTTAGCATAGTTACAGAATGTTTATTCTGTTATCCCCATGGTTACGTCCTCACCCTAGGGGTGTTTAGGTGTTTTGGTCATGCATCTACCATCCGATGTATTGCAGCTTCTTCTGTGGAAGATTCTGTTTTACATCAGATAGTGTTTTAAATTGGTTACTGATTTCGGGCCATGTTTTTCAGTGCCTGGAGTCTCGTTTCCGGTTTTTATTGACTTTTGTTAAAATTGATAACGGTTACTTCTGTCAGTGATTCCTTGTTGTCTATTTAGTTCTGTTCATAGCCAGATACATTAATATTGTCCGTAAGTGTAACATTAATTTTTAGAAATGTTTTAAAATTTTTGTCCACACTTAGGCTTTTTGGGGATCCATTTGGGCTCATCGTTCCCTTTGGGAACTTGGGCTCATGTCAAAATTTTTTTCGAAATTATTTTTCGAAATATTTGTTGTGGATTATATTATTATTATGTATCTTTGTATTTTCAAGGGTTAGTGCGAGTACTACGGCTGTATAATATTTTTTAAATATGAAAGAATATTGTTCAAATTGGAAATCGAGGAAGTCTTCCACTGATTCTCATGCTCATTGTATTTGCTGTAGTCACTGTACTCGCACTAATTCTTGCTCAGTGTATGCCAGTTGGGATGACAAACATTGGAGACGTGTGTCACGGTATATTGTTAGTGGTGAGAGGTCCATGCCTGTCATCTCGCCACAGGGTCACTCTAGTTTTTCAGTCTCTTTTTCAGAGGACCAAGAACAGGGTGATGTTTCCGTGATGTCTTCAGGAAGTGTGCTGCCGTCATCACAAACCAATGTGGCAATAGTGCTCAAGGAAATTCGACAAGTGCCTAGATCCTTAGTAGGATTGACAACCTTGTCGCCAGCTAGCTTGTCCGGTGGAGCTATCACTCGTGATGTGACGCCGGGGTTCATCTGTTGCGATCTAGGAGTGAAGAAGGGATGTTGCGAGCACTATAATCTTGGATCACGCACACCCGGCGACAACGGATCGGAAGATGGATCGGAGGAAGCCAGTTAGTCCGGTAGCTAGCTCGTTCAGTTCTACCCGGACCGCGAACGAGTGAGGCCCCTCTCTCTTTCAACAACATCCGGGGCCAGATGTTTTCGTACATAACGTTCGTCAGTCAGAGCATACGTCCACTCCTCCTGCTCGGGACGCTCTGTCGCATAGACAGCCGGGGTTGGCTATTCTATTGGCTTCCTCTTCCACATCCCAGCACACTCAACCACACTTTGGCTACGTGACCTCAGATATCCAGCCTGCTTCGCCGACAAAGGATTCCACGTCGACCAGGTCACTCCATCCGGTAGCCAAGGACACGAGGCCTTACCAGTCGGGATGTACGCATAAAAGAATTATGCTAGAGGAACCATCCCAGGAGCTTCCAGCGGCTAAACAACGTAAGACTGCAGCTCCACAGGCCTCTGTGACGGACTTCCTATCGCAGATAGCGCAACTTATTGCATTATCCCATCAACCTATGGAAACTCTTTCAGATCAGGAACTGTCTGAGGAAGCTGGGTCGGTGCGCTTCCCTGCAGTGTCAGATAGGGACGACCGAGATTCGCATTTGGTCCAGTCGGATGGTGAAAGGGAATCTGCGGAGCCAGATTTTTCCCTTCTGGAACAACATAAGGTGGCCATAGATTTTATCCGGCAACACCTTCCAGAAATTGTTCCTCCGGACCATAGAGCTGCAATACCAGATAAGAGACTGATAGCGTCACTGGTCACAGACTTCTTCGGCCGGACTAAGGACGTCGCGCCTGAGTTTCCGGTCCAGTCCAGAAATGTCTCACAGACGTTTGAATTGCTGAATGACGCTATATTTTTATACTGTACCAATGACCCAGACATAGCTGGTGCTAACTCTTAAAATATAGGGCCAAACACAAATTTTGCCCCCCAATCCCCAAAATTTGCATCTAAAACCAAAGAAAACATGTCCTGAATGGCCCTCCACACTTCACCTCTACTGCGCATGCGCAGTGTCAAGGACGTTCCGAAATTGGCGCCATTAATCATTCTAAGTTTGGCCCTTCATCAGTTAACATCTGACTGATCTTTGTGCTTGTAAATCTCAGTGTGTATGATTCCAGACACATAAATATTAGAGGAAATGGTGATTCTAAGGAAGATATTATGAGGGCTGTAACTTAAAATTTTTTAATTAAATTATGTTAAGTTACCTATTTTCGAGGCAGCAGCCATTTTGTTGTCATTCTGGTTATTTAGTTACACTGATTTTTCAGTGTTTTCCTCTCTCCCTTTCCTTTAAGTCCCCTCATGCTATTCTCCCATGCTTTTGGCATAGTTTCTGTAATTATTATTACTAAAATTTCTTGGGAGTTTTAGCTGAATAACAGAATGAATTCTGTTCTTTTCCCCATGTTTACGTCTTCACCTACGGGTGGTTAGGCGTTGTGTTCTGCATCTACCATCTGATGTTCTGCAGTTTCTTCCCTGGAAGTCTCTGTTTTGAATCAGATAGTGTATTTTTGGTAACTGATTCCGGGCCTGGGTGCCTGGAGTCTTATTTTAGTGTTTTTACACTCATTGTTTACATTTACAACAGCCCTCTGTGTGAGGGGGGGGATTTCTTGAAAATAATATCTTGATGTTATTTTAATCATAACTAGATACATTATTATTGTTCGTAAGTGTTGAATAAATTGTTTAAAATATTTTAAAAAATTTTGTCCACACTTAGGCTTGGGATCCATTGGGGCTCAACGTTACTTTTCAGAAACTTGGGCTGTTCTGAAAAAATATTTTTTCAAAATATTTTGATTTCAGTTATTTTTTCTATATTAATGGATCATATTATTATTATGTATTTTGATTGCCAGGGGTTGGTGCGAGTACCAGGACTTTGTTTTCTTTTCACATTGAAAGGATTTTGATCAATTGTAATAAGAGGAAGTCTTCCTCTGACTTTTATATCATTCTATATGTGGTCAGTGTACTCGCATTTACTCCTGTTCTGTATCGTATGATTTCGATGACAACATGGGAAGCGTATGTCACGGTATGTTAGTGGGGAATTGGACACTCCGGTCCTTTCCCCGCAGGGTCACTCTACTTTATCAATTTCTATTTCAGACGATCAAGATTAGGGTGATGTATCTGTGATGTCTTCCAACAGTGTGCCTCCGTCGTCACAATTAATGAAGGGCTAGCGGAAAAGTGCTCATGTAAATACGCCAATTGCCTAAGAGGACCCTAGTAGGTTCGACGGCCTTTGACGTCCGCTAGCTCGCCCGGTGTAGCGTCCATTCATCGAATGGTTCGGCAGCCGGGTTCGTCCGTTGCGGTCTAGAAGGAGTTTTGGGGTGATGCGAGCACTATAAATCAACCAAATGCACACCCAGTGACGGCTGATTAGAGTGAGAACGGAGGAAACCTTTTAGTCCGGTTCATAGCTCGTTCTGGTCCATTCGGACGGCGAGTGAGAGAGGCCCCTCTCTCGTACAACAACATCTGGGTCGATCGGGACGCTCCGACATATAGTCAGTCCGGAGTAGACTGTCAATAAGGCTTCCTCATTCTCATGGTAGCGCACACGACCGCTCTTGGCTACGTGACCTCGGATATCCAGTCAGCTTCGCCAGTCAGAGAATCATCGGCGACCAGGTCACACCATCCGGTAGCCAGGGACACGAGGCCTGCTGACTCCGGACGTTCGCATAGGAAAGTGTGCGGGAGTCAACGTACACGGAGCTTCCGGCGGCAATGCATCGTAAGACCGCTACTGCACAGGCCTCGGGAACGGACGTGCTTTCCTAAATAGCACAGCTTATCGCAGCATCCCAGCATCAACTGAATCTGTTGCATATTTTTTATCCGACGATGCTGGGTCGGGACGCTCCGCGGAAGCGGGTACGGACGTCCGAAAATTTCATCCGGTCCGACGGGATACCGAAGGGGATTCGGAGGATTTCGAGCTTTCCCTTTCGGAACAACATATGCTGTTGTGTATGTCATCTGACTTGATCTTCTACAGCTTCTTTCGTCGGACCAGAATGCTGCGATGCCGGATAAGAAACTGATAGCGTCGGTGGACTTAGAAATTTTTGGTTCGGTTCAGGGACATCATCCCTCAGTTCCGACATAGTCCAATAATGTCACACAAACTTTCGAATTATTGAACGACGCTATATATATTATCATTATATGCTTGCTATTACCAAGCATTTCTGGTTTCTTGTTCGCTTAGTTACGGAGATGTCTTTCAAAAGTGTGCCTCTGTCGTCATAGTTAATGAAGAGCTAGCGGCAATAAGTGCTCATGGAATATGTCTATCGCCTAAGAGGTCCCTTGTAGGATCGACGGAGTGACATTCGCTAGCTCACCCGGTGTAGCGTACATTCATCGAATGGTTCGGCTGCCGGGTTCGTCCGTTGCGGTCTAGGAAGGAGATTTGGGTGTTGCGAGCACTATAATTACTTTAGTACTCACCCAGTGACGGCGGATTGAGGACAGATCGGAGGAAGCCTGTTAGTCCGGTTCCTGGTTTGTCCAGGTCCGTCCGGGCTGTGAGCGAGAGAGGTCCCTCTCTCGTCCAACAACATAGGGGACCGCATGTTGTGGTTCAGATATTTTACATTCGGAGCATATGTCTGTCGGTCGGGATGCTCCGTTATATTGACAGTCCGAGAGACTGTCGATAATGCTTCCTCATCCTCACAGCAGAGCACACGACCGCACATTGGCTACGTGACCTCAAGTATCCGATCAGTTTCGTCATTCAGTGATTCACACGGCGAATAGGTCACGCCATCCGGTAGCCAAGGGACACGAGGCCTATACACTCCGTTCGCTCGCATATTAGTAGTATGCACGGGGTAACGATCACGGAGCTTCCAGCGGCAATGCATTGTAGGACCGCTTCTCCACAGGCCTCAGTGACGGACGTGCTATCCGAGTTAGCACAGTTTTTTCGCAGCATCCCAGCAATCGACAGTTTCTTAGTCGAATCAGGAATTATCTGACGGCGCTGGGTCGGTGCGGTCCGCGGTTGCTTCAGGTACGGACGACCGAACGCTTTATAGGGTCCGACAGGATGGCGAAAGGGATTCGAAAGATTTCGAGTTTTCCCTTTCGTAGCATCAGAAGCTGCCATTCATATCTTCTGGCATTATCTTCCAGTGATTGTTATTTCGGACTACATTGCTGCGATGTTGGATAAGAGACTTATAGCGTCATTGGACTCGGAATTTTGGATCGGTTCAGGGACATTGTCCCTGACTTACCGACACAGTCCAATAATGTCATTTGAACATGTGTATTATTTATCGACGCTATATATGCATATAAGCCTGCTACCAAGCATGATAGTTTAGTTTCTTGTCCGCAATGCTCATTTCTGCCTTTTTATCATTTATACGAATAATTTATTTTGGCAGAGCAGGGCATACCGAGAGTTCATATGCGTCTAGACGGCATGATTAAAGACTGGAAATATTCTTTTTCGCCGTCTATGTCTTTTCCAACCACAATGTTGGAAACGACAATGATGTCTAGTAGACTTATCTTAGACGCTTTATCATACGTAATCCACCTTACTGAGGCGTTATCATTACGTCTTCAAGAAAAGAATTACAGGATATTATCCTCAATGTGATTTCTTTTGAGGGCAGTAGTTTGTTCACGTATAACTCTGCCCTTCAGTGGCTGATTGGAGTTGGTTAGATGTGACGCAGCCCTAGCTACATCCACGCGCGTGGATAGTAAGGTGAAGAACTCTCTCAGAGTCGCTTCGTTCTCGGAGAAGCTTCTCTTCGACGGCAACTTTTCAGCAATCCATGAATTGCTCGATTTACACGTTCTCTTGTCTATCTAGTGTTGCAAGAGATTCAGACTGTAGCAAACATTCGGTGGTTGACTCAGAGAGTGCCACTGCAGTTGCCGGATCCGAGTGTTATAATTATGACGGTTGCCAGTCAAACAGGTTGGGATATAATATTGATCCGAACGGATTCGAAGTGCCAGGGTCTTTGGGTTCCGCAGTCTCTAAGCAAGCACTTATCTTCCGCGGAATAATGTTTTTAGGCTTGCTTTATGTCATTGCATGAACATTATTCAGAAACGCATGTCCAAATCCTGTCCGTTAATTCGACAGTAGTGGCGTATCTCCAGAACCAGGGAGGCACTCATTCGTTTCCGTTATTCAGTTTAATGGAAAGAATCCTTCTGTTTGTTATAGTACACCAAGTTCTGTTTCGGTCCGTCATATTCCGGGTCGTCTGATTGTTTTTCCGGACTCCCGTTCACTTATGGGTCGCTTGTTGCCGTCAGAATGGACTCTCAACAAACAAGTATTCAATCAGATTTGCTATCAATGGGAGCGCCCAATGATAATTTATTTACGACACAGCTTGCTAATCAATTGCAGACGTATGTGTTTGCTTGTCCGGATCTCTGAGCTAATGTTGTTAACGCTCTATTGATCTAATAGGACGGAATGATAGGATATGCGTATCCTCCGGCGCTGTTGTTTCAGCAGGTATTGCTAAGATAAACAACCACAATACATTTCTGTTGATAGCATCTCTGTCTTCACAGAGACCGTGGGTAAATTTACTCTGATGTCTACTGTGGGACATAACGCGAAATCTTCCTCAATGAGAGGATCTTTTTTCGCTGGGTAAAATCGTGTCATCTTTATCACAACCCGCAAGGTCGCAACCTTCACGTATTCCGTTGTGTGGTCCGTATTGCATTGTAAGCATTGTACTGGACGAGCTTTGGACGCGATTTCTTACTATAGGAGATCCTCTTCTTCGCTATTCTATGCGGCTAAAGTGGAGGCTCTTCCGTCGTTGGTGTAGGGATCACTATGTTCATATTGTTGATCCCTCCATACTACTCATTGCAACTTTTTAGTATACTTGTTTGACAAGATCTACTGCAGCCTGTTATTATTAAGGTTATAGGTTTATGTTACCTCATACCTATGCACTCTATGATAGTTTACAATTGAGTCTTATGTCTCTTTATCTAAGTCAGTTAGTAACTTTTTGATAAATAGACTTAGAATCATTAGATTAAATTCCTATATGGAATTTAACTTCGGTTCTTATTTAGCTAAGTAATCATTTGAGCCTCTGGAAACAGTAGTTTTCAAATTCTGACCTTTTAGACAGTAATTCTGTTGGCTTCTCTTTTACTGAAGAGTCAGTGAGTTTCATGCACTATCGGTGGATGATTTTCACTTGCGTAGTTTCGGAATCACTACTTCCTTTACTATTTAGGTTGGATTTTTGCATAAGAGTTAGGCTCCTAATTTCCGGAACCCATTGTTATTAAGGTCCTTCCGTCTTCGTACAGGCATAGGCCTTTACTCTGTCCGGTTAGAGTTTATGTATTTATAAACAGATATCTGTTTATTACTACGGGCGTAAACTTCTTCTGTCTTTGATGCCTATTAGAAGGACGTTACGCTCCATTCTCTTGCTAATGGATTCAATTAACTATCGATACTGCTTATGGTATATCTTTGACTCAGCAGTTGTGTTTGAGATTTCGGCTCATGAAGTAAGAGTTCTTCTACATCTTGGGCTTACATTAATAGTGTCGCTATTATAGATTTTTGAAGGCTGCTCATTGCGCTCAGCCATCCACATTCTTGAATTTTTTATCTCAGAAATATTGAGTCCATTTCTGGAGGCCTCTATTGTTAGGTCTATTATCTACTGCTCAGAATGTCATTCACTTAACAGTTGCTACTATAGCTAGGTAGGCTGTCTGTTTCAGCAGTGATTCTGTTCTGCTGCCCTCTTCGCTCTGGGCTATTTGACCCAGGGCAAGAAAAAGGGGGGGGGGGGGGGGAGGTTGTTCCCTTGGGTCACCTGTTTTACTATGAAAACAAGGGGATACCTCCTCCGGAGTTAGTAATTCTGAGCTGTTATTGGGATGGTTGTTTAGTGAGAAGTTTATGTTTTAAAAATTCATTCAAGTCTTAGTTTTTAAAGTATAGCTTTTGAATATAGCACGTGTCAACGGACATGATTATGCAATCCTCAGACACTTTTAAGGAGTATAAGAGTCTCTATTCTCTAGACTTACTTTATTTATTGGCTTACTTTAAAAATTATTAGTATAAGGATTATACTAGATATTAATAGAGTACATGGATGTATGATGCTCAATTTTGGAAGGTGTTGTATCTTTCTAATTTATCATAAATAAGAAAGATACATGTAAGGCCTAATACTTCTTTTTCCCTAAAGGGGATGACTCTATTTTATATAATTGAGCGTATTCCATCTTGCTCTATGTCCTTGGCCCTCCAGCCTTTTTACTATTCAGCTATGTCTGGGTCATTGGTACAGTATAAAAATGTTAAAAAATTTATAGTAATTTATATATTTTTTATACTTACCAATGACCCAGACGGGGATGGCCCTCCCAGGAGTTGGGAACTCTTACCTCCCCGCTGAGTACATAGCGCTTACCAGGCACTGGTTATTAGAATGATTAATGGCGCCAATTTCGGAACGTCCTTGACACTGCGCATGCGCAGTAGAGGTGAAGTGTGGAGGGCCATTCAGGACATGTTTTCTTTGGTTTTAGATGCAAATTTTGGGGATTGGGGGGCAAAATTTGTGTTTGGCCCTATATTTTAAGAGTTAGCACCAGCTATGTCTGGGTCATTGGTAAGTATAAAAAATATATAAATTACTATAAATTATTCAACTTTTAGGCTGGCCTCTAAGACTGGCAGATCCAGTTTCTTATCGCAACATGCTCTACATCTGCTGTTCATCAACAGTAGAAATAAATTTGAAACGGCAGGAAAGGGCATTCCGAGAGTTCCTCTGCGTTTAGACGACCAAGGAGAAGACTTGGAGTTGTCATTGGCGGCGTCTATGTCGATTCTCTCCAGTACATTGGAGACAACAATCTCGTCTAACAGAGCCAGTTTAGACGCCTTACGCAGATCACCTTACCAGAGCGTTAACACATTCCAGGATGTTCAAACTTCCTTGAGAGTTCTTTCTAGGGCAATCGCATATTCCACATATAACTCTGCCCTATCAGTGGCAAATTTGGAGTTAGTCAGACGTGATGCTGCCCTGGCCCTATCCACTAGGGTGGATTCTAAGGTGAAAAACTCTCTTCGAGTCGCTCTGGTTTCCAGAGAATTTCTCTTTGATGGTAAGCTTTCTTTGATCTATGATCAGGTTACCAAGAATGCTTCAGATTCTCTGCTCTTTAAGTCGGTCTCTAAGAAACCGGACTCAGCAGAGAGGAGTAAGTCAGGAGCTTCTGGAGCAAATACGTCCAAGGGAGGCTCCTATAAAGGATATAAAAAATCCTCCAGCTCTTACTCCAGAGACCGTTAGAGTAGCGACTCAGGTAGGAGATGTAATTCTGGCCGAGACAACCGGTCAGATGCCCCTAGGTCCACTGGTCGAGGCGCTGGACGGGGAGGACAGGATCTGGGGCTAGATCTCCATCCTGTGAGCAGCTTATGGTAACAAGTGGATTATCATTGCTCTGCTAGCCTCGTTCACGGACCGGCTGCTGCAGATTGCTCTGCGTATCGCAGCATGCCAGTAGTCGCTGGTACTACCGTTAACAGGGTCTGATGGAGAGCTGTCGGACGGTGCTGCATTAGTCCAGTCATCTGTCGGATGGGATAGACCATATTTCCAGATGTAACATTTCGATGGTGAGAGGGCTACGGAGTGTGAGTCTCCATCCCTCCCAGAAGGGCACCTTTAGACTGAAATTTTAGTCATAAACTCTTAGAATCTTGTTCCTTCTGAATATAAGTATGCATTTGCTAGGCAAAAAACAGCTTATCATACCGGGTGATGGAAAGACGAAGATCCTTCCTCCCCGGATCTTTTGGATCAAATGTTGAGGGCTTTGGTCCCGATTAATGACACCTTCCATGCCTTAGCAATAGTACAAGAAATGCAATGCCCTATTCCTTATGAATAGAGATTCCATAGTGCATAGATAGGCTGAGACAGCCGTCTTTTTTGGAATAGAGCCGTTACAGGGAATAAGTACGTCTTTTCCTTCGCGGTGTTTTATTCCTTAGCGTCAGGTCATTTAATGCCATTGTGGACGCCATAGTAGCCTTATGTACTGTTACAGCGGTCTTTTCTTAAACATTAGTGGCTAGTGGTGTAAGTCTCCATTTAGTGAGCTTTCAATGGCCGCAGGTGACACAGATATGTCTTCACGCAGCTGAAGACTCAGATCTGTGTAGCCACCTTGTGCGCCGATAGTTGTAAGTCTCCGTTTAGTGAGCTTTCAAGGTCGCCACTTACACCGAAATATCTAAGCTACGGCTGTCGTTGTAAGTCTCCTTAGTGAGCTTCTAAGGCCGCAGTTATCAGCCTTTTTATTATCTTCACGAATAGGAAGACCATTAGCTGCTTCAGCTAGGCTAAGTTCATTGGCCTATCAGACATGATACCGTTATGTTAGAGGAGGTTGTTCTCTTCCTACCGGTATGGTTTGGTGTTAGTTATCTGAGGGGATAAGCCCTGTTGATAGTACCATATTAACCTAGTGTGATTAATAAGCGCCTATACTAAACTCCTCAGGAATATATTTCCTGATGTCAGATCGAACGTAAGGAGTTCATCTAGGTTTTAATGATCGAGTGTCAGAACATTGTTTTCATCTCCCTTTTCATTTCTATCCAATCTATTACTGCGGATTATATTTCCACTCTAGGGATTGGATATTATGTCTGTATGGTGTATTATTTGGTCATCACCTCCTTCTCCATCCTTAGTGGCATTATGGAGTCAGTCAGATGTGAGGGAGCCCTGGGGTTCCTATACTATTTGTTAACTAACACAAAAGCGTTACGAGTCGCGCTGGATTATTGTTATTATTATTGCTTTGACTATAAGCTTTTTAGCTGTATTACTCTTATTGAGAATAGCAGCAGCAGTATAGCCTTAATTCTACTGCACCAGCCTTACTTATCTAGCGATTGAAGTAATGCGGGTGAGGGGGGTTTGATAGGAATTATTTGTCGTACCATTCCACCACCCCCACCCACCCCCTACCAATGTGTTAAGAGGTGATTACAGGGCAGGACATAGTTTTCTTCCTGTATACCTCGTATGCATTCAAGTATGTGCATGCCTTTCATGTTTCATCGATTGTCAGCTGGGTTGTGTTCTAACGGTGACCTCATGGGCACATCCACTATTTAGTTGGTTTGTTTCCTGTGGTTGTTCATTACAAGTCATATACGAGCATATGATTCGTAATCAGTAAATTGCTAGCCTTTGTGTATCTGTGTGGCTGGCATGTTGGTTATCTGGGCGACATTCTCCAATGTGGCAATTAGTCCACTCTGAAAAGTTTCGCTCAGAGTGGTCTGGCCTTTTCTTACGACGTATGAGTTTATAACTCAGTTAACTGCATAAACGTTGTATTATTCATTCAGTTTCCTGGTTACACTTGTATCACTCGGTCATACTGTGGATGCAGTCTGTATTCTGATGAGTGCATGCAGGATTCTATTGCCTGCATGCATAATATGTATATTTATTAGGCAGATGCATTGTTGAACAGATTCTATCAAATTCTTGCTCTGCTTTATAGAGCTCATGAGAATTTGGGGCTACTTGGATCACTTATGGAACTTCCAATTGCCATCTATGTATACGTTCTCAATTTTTGGCATCATTATTTGGAGTAGTATATTCTTTCTCCAAACAGTCATTGGTCGTTACGGACCTAGGGAACAATGAATTATTTGGGGGATGGTCCATGACAGGTCTGTTAATCATAGCTCGTTCCATGTTCCAAATCCAGGTTTCTACCAGACGGTACACAGGAGATTTCACATTCTCATACATTCGCATGGTTCAATTGGAGTTTCTTTATTGGAATTAATTGTACACCTGAATGGGGTCACCTGTTGGTTGCCTCAGAAGCATGTTTGCTCTAACAGATACTTTCCATAGAGATTCAATTGGACAAGTGTATGGTTGTACACGTTATATCACTGGTTTTCAACCTATCTACGTATTCTGACTCTGGCATACGTTAGAAGCTTGCGCTGTTAATAACCGGGATCGCCACGATAGCCTTAGCCACTGAAGTGGCGTTAAGCACCAATAATTAATAATAATTAATAACTGGGTGCCTGTTGGGTGAATATATATAGATTATTTGGTACCGCTTTTCACTGATTCCAGAGTGCTTCCCTCTTTGTTTTGAAGAATATTCCTTTAAATAAAAGGGGAGGGGGGGTGGGGGGGGATTTTTCTTCATCTCTTTTGGCTTGATAAGTGTGTAACTGTGAGTGAAGCTGTTTTGTCTGTAGATTTTTACTGATCTTAGATACAGCTTGTTTATTATATATATATGGCATGTGTTTGTGGGGGTTAGTCTCTCACTCTCGAATACGCCATCCTAATTTAAGTGGCTTAGTCCGGACTAGCCTTAAAATTGGGAGCTTGTTACACCCAATTAGCATAATCATTCATGCTAAGAATACGGAATTACTTTGATATGGCTCCTTATTGATGATATGTCTTCTCTATTATTTTATAGAGAGACATACATGTAATTCCTTTAAAAATTTAATCTCCTTTTCACCTTGGAATGTAGTCTTAGGAGCTGTATTTGGTCTGTTATTTCCTAAGTCCTTGGCCCTCCGCCTTTTTACGATTCAGCTAAGTCTGGGCCATTGGTTGCAGTATAAAAATATGATAAATTTAAAATAATTTGTATATAGACGGGAATGGCCCTCCCATGAGTGGGCACTCATACCTCTCTGCTGAGTTATTATTTTAGTAGATTCGTCTACAAAGAATGATATTGACGCCAATTCCGGTCTTTACCTGAGTACTGCGCATGTACATGTAGTAAAAGTATGGAGGGCCAGATAGGACTTTTAATTTTCAGTATTGTATGCAAATTTCGGGAATTGAGGGGGGGGGGGTTCAAAATTTTTGTTTGGACCTTGATAATATTGAGTTTGCACCAGCTAAGTCTGGGCCATTGGTAAGTATAAAAAATATCCAAATTACTTTAAATTTATCATATTTCAGGCATGGAATGGCATGACAGCTTGTTTTATATTGGTGTGATTATTTACTGACACTTGTAATATTTTTGGGTGGCATTGCTATCCGTAGTATTGCAGGAAAGGGCATATGCCTTGCTTTGCATTGCTCTTGTATACATATTGACATTATATCTGCAACTCGTCTCACAGTTTTTATTGCATTGCTGTGATTTTTTACCTTTTAAACATCAAATGCTGGAATCTGTATATCATCAGACTGTGTCACCATGCATGCAGGCCACTAGTCAAATTCTGTAAGGAATTCAACTCTGTTAAGGCCTGGATCCAGTCTAGCCCTTAAATAGTTCATTACCTATTTTTATAATCAGTGATTGGAAGGTTCACTTTTCCGACCAATTGAATATTCCATCAGATTGAATTAAAAAACATATTTGTTTACTAAATAATTATGAATGAAGATTCATCATAGCTATAGTAATTCCTCAAATTGTGTTAGTATTTTGATGTTTTCAATGTGAATTTAATACTTATTGATTAGAATATCTATAGCTGGAGCCTGAAGGAATATCTGTATAGCTTAGTGAGTAAAGGGATGTCACATTAAATCAACAGTCATCTGCATGCAAACTCCATTCGAGGTGGGTAAACAAACAGCCCTAACAACATCATATTCCTTAAAAAATTTGCCTGGCGGCTGAACTCTTAGAAGCCGGGGAATCAGAATGAATTTATTGAAGATGACATACCACGAAAAACTTACAGTAAGCAGATGCTTGTAGTCAAGTCTCATCTGCCTATTCAGGCAGATGACACCTGACTAGAAGCACCTGCTCAGTGTTTAATTCTCCCCACTCCAAAGATAGCCGAACCGTCACAGCCAGATTACCTGCCATATTGCATCACAGGCAAGAAAACTCGACTCCTAGCTTCTAAGAGTTAAGAGGTTGTGTGTCACTATAGTTTTTTGTTTTTTTTGGCCTCTTATGTCCCTTTGCAACTTTGCTTCTTGAACAATAAGATCTGTATGTTGACTTTGTATCTAACTAGCCTCACAGTTTTAATCAAATTGATGTGCATTTTGTGTACTGTACAACCATAATGAGAACTTGTGTGCATTGTTGTTTCCATTTTCAGATTTGTGGTCTAAGGTGCAGTGGGGAAGGTGGCAGGGGTATCTTTTTGTGTCATCAAGAGATGACACTTTATTTAGTTTGTCTAGGGTTGGGATGCGCAAATGGTATTTCCAGAAGTGTTCACCCTTCATTATATATCTGGGAAGCATAATTTTTATAAGCTCATAATGAGAAGTTTTTTTCAGCACCTGAATGCTTAGCATTTTACCAACCATTTTTTTTTCTTCTTTTTTATGCCCCCACCATAAAATGGCTGGGGACATATATTGGTACCGTTGTCTGTCTGTCCTTCCATTTTTCTGTCATTCCCAAATAACAGTTTTCCAGACTTTTGTCACCATACATTGATATAATTGGCTGATTCTTGGTATGTGGTTTTGACTTGGATATATACAAATTGAGTATGAGTTTGGTCCCAATGAGCTGATTTTTCATAGAGTTATTTGATCTTGAACGTAGTTTATGATGTGAAAACTCAGAGAAGTTGTTTTCTGGGGGGAGGGGGGGGGGGGGGCAACACATAATTCTTTTAGGCTTTAAGTTCAGTTCGCAACTGGTAAATGCACAGATCATTTTTTTTATATATCTTTGTGGCTGTGAGGAACAATTGCTTTTTATCAAGTTACACTGATAGAATTTCACTTTTGTATATTAATTTTCCTTTTAAATGACTGTATCTGTGCCTAACTTGCTCATGGTGAAATTCATCTGAAATTTTAGTGATCAAACCTTGTTTGCTTTGACTGTGTGGGTCACTTGCTAATTCAGCATTTATTGGCTGATTTGGAATAACTTATTTTTTTTTTTTTTTTTTCTTAACAGAAGCAAACATAGACCCACACAGTCTGGAATTTGCTCAATAAGCTAACAAGATGGTGACTGGACAGAATGTAGATTGTTACAGATTATAGACTTTTAACTGGAAGAGGAAACTGTTTAGCTGCATATATAATCAGTCAATGAAATTGTACACAGCACATTTCAAGAATGTAAATATTCACCAGGAACTGTTTTGCTGTGATAAAGTAGTTAACCATGTGAGAAACATTCTGATGCACTGACTTACTTGATGTTCATGGTTTATTTTCTGTGTTTGCATGGGTGGCTGCAGGAAGTGGGTCTGTTAAGGGTATCCCACCATGAAGTTTTTCTACCCCTGCAAAAGAAGTTTGGGTGGGGGGGGGGGGGGGGGGGGGGGGGGGGGGGGGGTCGAGTATATAGGAGGTCAACTTGTCGGTGGTTGGTCGGAGTCGTCGTCATCGTCGGTCCATTGTACATGTAAACTTGTGGAGCAAACTACTTGCACAGTTTTAGCCGCATTTTCATCAAACTTCACAAAAATGGTCAACATGATGAGGGGAAGTGCAAGACATAATTCTTTTCCCGCTCGGTTTTAAGATGACTGACTGGCGGTCATATTGGATTTTGCAAAATAACTTGTGGAAAAAACTTCTACAGTTTTTACTGCATTGTCAGGAAACTCAATATAAATGATCGACATGATGAGGAGCAGTGCGTGACATAATTTTTTTCCCGATTGGATTCAAGATGGCCGACTGGCAACAATTTTGGATTTTGCAAAATACTTTTGGCGCGAACTAATTCTACAGTTTTTGCTGCATTGCCATGAAACTCAATATAAATGATTGACATGATGAGAAGCAGTGCATGACATAATATTTTTATACAACAACCAATGGCCCAGACTTAGCTGGTGCTAACTTAATAATATCCAAGGCCAAACACACATTTTGCCCCCCCCCCCCCCCAATCCCCAAAATTTGCATGCAAAACTGAAAAAATTATGTCCTATGTGGTCCTCCATACTTTTGTGATCTGCACATGTGCAGTATCCAGGAAACACCGAAATTGGCGCCAAGCATCATTCTTTGTTTGGCCCTCTGTCAGATAACAGCAAACTGACTTCTGTGCTTTTAAATCGCAGTTTTAATGATGTCATACACAAATCAGTGGTGATTTTGGTGGATCCAAGGACAATAGGATGATGGAAGGAAGAAAGGGTGGTTTTGAGTGTTCAGGGCTGTAACTTGATAATTTTGACAAAATTATTTCATGTCTCCCAATTTCGGGACGTGTGCCTGACGTCATCATTCTTGCTCATGATTTGCCACTGTTTGTTAAGTGTTCCTTTCTATCCTTCCTTTTTGCTCCTCCTTTGCTTTTTGGCTTGTTTTATTGAAATTTTTTTATAAATTTCTTGGGAGTTTAACGTGTTTCACAGAATGTTTATTCTGTGTATCCCCATGGTTACGTCCTCACCCTAGGGGTGTTTAGGCGTTTTTGGTCATGCATCATAGATCCGTTGTATCGTTTTTTCTTCTGGTGAAGATCTTGTTTTACATCGGATAGTTCAAAATCTGTTACTGACTTCAGGCTGTGTTATTCAGTGCCTGGAGTCTTGTTTCCGGTTTTCATTTGACGTTGTTTACATTGACAGATAGTCAAACAGAGCTAGTGGCAAAAGTGCTCTTAAATATTAGGCAGGGCAATAAACTACACACCCGAGGTTTCACCTCCCTGTCGCCAGCTAGCTCGACTGGTGAAGCGGTTACTCCATCCGTGGGTACCATGATACTGGGTGTGTCCATTGCAGTCAGGGAAAGTAGAAAGGGTAGAGCGAGCACTGTAAAATATAAACAGGCTCACCCTGCGACGACGGAGAGTAAGAAGCCGGAAAGTTCAGCAGGAAGCTCGGTGAGGTCTGAAAGGACCATGAGCGAGAGAGCCCCCTGTCTGTCACAACAACATCTGGGGCCAGATGTTGTGGTTCGGAACTTGCGTCAGTCGGAGCATACGTCCACGCCTCCCATCCGGATGCTCCGTTCAGTTCACTGCTGGGGTCGGCTACAGTTACGGCTTCTTCTTCAGCGTCTACCAAGCACACACGGCCGCACCTTTGCTATATGACTTCTGATATCCAGCCTGCATCGCTGAGAAAGGACCTCTCTTCATCAAAGAAGTCGCACCATACTGTAGCCAAGGAGACGAGGCCTTATTCATCGGGACATCCGCAGAAAAGAGCCATCTTGTGCACACTGTCCCAGGAGCAGCCAGCGGCCAAGCAACAGAAGACCGCTGCTCCTCTGGCCTCCATAACAGACTTGCTGTCGCAGATTGCGCAGCTTATCGCAGCGCCCAGCAAGAGCAGGAACAGCCTATGGCAGTCTCGGAACCTGAGCTATGGGATGGTGCTGGGTCGGTCCAGTCATCTGCGCGTTAAGATGCCGAAGACCGTGAGTCTAATCTGATTCAGTCAGATGGTGAAAGGGATTTGGAGGAGAATTACCCTTCCCTTTTGGAACAACACATGAGGCGATGGATCTAATTCATCAATACTTGCCTGAGTTCGTTCCTGAGAATCAGAATGCTGCGACCGCTCAAAGGAAGCTGCTAGCATCGTTAGACGCTGACTTTATCCGGACAAAGGAGGAGGTCCTGTTCTTTCCGGTACAGTCTAGACAGCTGCCGCAGGCCTTCGGCCATCTAAACGATGCCATATTTAATCTTTCCAGTGGAAAGAAGAAAGGCGGCTTCTTATCATCATCTTCTGTACGTTTACTGTTTATTGGACCACGTTCATTTAAAACAGTCGGGGAAGGTGTTCAGAGAGTTCCACTGCATTTGGATGGGCATGCCGAGGACCTAGACATGTCCTTACCTTTGTCATTCACAACTGGCTCGGTAACAATTGAGATGGTAATTTCTTCCAACAGACCGAATTTAGATGCTATGTCTTACGCAGATCACCTTACGAGAGCTATGGCGCAATGTCTCAATGGGAAGGAGTTTGAGGACGTTCGTACCTCTTAAGAGTTCTTTACAGGGCTGTTACGTTTACCATGTATAACTCTGCCTTAATGGTGGCTAATTTGGAGTTAATTAGACGTGATGGAGCCCTTGCGTCGTCATCCTTAATAGATGACAGGGTGAAAAACTCTCTACGAGTCACTCCGGTATCCGGTCATATCTTTGACAACAAGCTTTCTTTGGTCTACGACCAAGCTACAAAGAAAGCGTCAAACACTCTACTACTTAAGTTGGCATCTAATAAACCTGCAACAGCAGAGAAGAGTAAAGGAGGAGGTTCGGGACAAAAATCATCCAAAGGGAACTCCTCGCAAGGATATAAGAGATCCTCATACACTTACGTCAATATGGCGACTCAGGAAGGGGGCGTGGGTCTGCCCGAGGCAATCGGTCAGATGCTCCCAAGCTGGCGGGTCAAGGCTCTTCATGTGGAGGACGTGGTTTCTCTTACCGTAGGCCTCGCAGGTCCTACAGGGGATGGTCAGGACCTCTATTGCGTTCCAGTTGGCGGAAGGTTATCAAGATTTGCGAGAAACTGGATAACTATTACAGAAGACCAGTGGGTGAAAAGTGTGATCTCGGACACTACGGCTATCTTTCAGAGCAAAACCACCGTTAACACGAAGTCTACGCTGGACACAACTTCCGTCAAATCCTCTAAAAAGAGGAGTCTCTTCTATCGGAGGTAAAGTTTCTCTTGGAAAAGGAAGCAATAGAGGTCGTCGAGAACCAAGAGTCTCGAGGTTTCTTCTGTCACCTGTTCCTTGTACCGAAGCCCGACGGCTTGTTCCGACCGGTAATAGACGAGCTGGATAAACAAACTTATTTTGGCTCCAAAGTTCTATATGGAGACCATTCGGTCGGTAAGGGCAAGCATTTGAGTGAACGACTATGCAGCAAGCATAGATCTAAAGGATGCATACTTTCATGTCCTGGTACATCCAGCATTCAGAAAGTACCTACAGTTCGCCGTTCAAGGGATAGTATATCAGTTCCGAGCAATGTGCTTCAGTTTGAATCTAGCACCCTGGGCATTCACTCGAATAATGAACTCGGTAATGTCTCACTTCTGAGCTCATTCGTCTGCGGTAATGTCGGCTTACTTGGACGACATTCTTCAGATACGGCAACAAAACTACTCTTCAGAGCGATGTTCAGAGTCTGCTATTATTGCTCCGACATCTCGGCTTCATCGTAACCAGGAAGTCGGATCTAGCTCCGTCCAAGTCGTTCACTCACTTGGGAATGAGTTTCGAGACTCCCACAATCTGGTTTGTCTGCCATTACCCAGAGCAAAATTAGTCAGTTGTTATGCTCGCTTTTGTCTACACTCAGACGCATTAACGGCAAGGGAATTTATGCGACTGATGGGGTTGTGCGGAGCAGCTGCGGATCTTATTCCGATGGGTCACTTATGCACACGTCCACTCCAGATATTCTTTACTCGGAACTGTTTCTTTCTCGCATTGCAAGATTCTGTTAGTAGCATCTCTGTCGCTACAGAAACCATGGATCAGTCTTTTCAGCTGTCTGTTATGGGACGTTCCCCTGAAGCTTCCTCCATGGGGGGACTTTCTTTATCAGGGGACGTCACACACACTGCATTGCAATCCGGAAGGTCTCAACCTTCACGTATTTCCATTGTGCGGTCCTTGCAATGGCAAGCATTTTACAGGACGAGCAGTAGATGCAATTTCTAACTGTAGGAGGTCCTCCTCTTCGCTAAATTATGCAGCAAAGTGGAAGGTTTTCTTCCGTTGGTGTAAGGATCAGTCGATAGACGTTTATGATCTATCCATACCGGATATTGCCAACTTTCTGGTCTACCTGTTTGACGTTCTCAAACTGCAGCCCGTCACTATTAAGGGCTATAGGTCTATGCTATCGGACACTTACGCTCATCATGATAGCTTGGCAATCGGATCTAAAGCTTCATTATCCAAATTAGTTAGAAATTTCTCTATAAATAGACCTAGAACCCTCAGATTATTTCCTACGTGGAATTGAGCTAGCTTGGGCTCTGTTGAAGCTTCAAGAACTCTGTTTGAGCCGTTAGACATTGTAGAGTTCAAATTCGTGAGCTATAAAACAGCATTTCTCTTAGTCTTTGCTTCTGCTAGAAGAGTTAGTGAACTCCAGGCTTTATCTGTTGACGCGGTATGCCACGCTGGTGGTATAGTGGGCAATAGACCATCTCTCGTTCAGAATAGAAATTAACTTATCCTTGTGGTGATGTATGTTCATGTCTTATTGGCCTGAATAGGCTGCCAAACTTGACCTGAAACCACCACCATGCCACAAGAACAGTGGATTGTAGTGTAACAGGGATTTGTTTTTTAAAATAGGACCCAGTCACCAATGCTTGGGAAGTGCAAACCCTCTCCAAATGGGCAACATGGCTTACTAATGCTCATCCCTGGTCTTGAGTTGATACTCATGTTGTGGTCATGATTAGCCATTGTGCAAAAAATATTTAACCTTAACACCAACATATAAATTTTCCCTGTTGGAAGAGGGTCCTGGACTCTTATTGGTGAAAAAT
Organism: Pictodentalium vernedei; assembly: GCA_031216915.1. Taxonomy (NCBI): domain Eukaryota; kingdom Metazoa; phylum Mollusca; class Scaphopoda; order Dentaliida; family Dentaliidae; genus Pictodentalium; species Pictodentalium vernedei. The sequence continues at coordinate 162,150,345 of CM062293.1, forward strand.
TAGCATCGATGATAACCTGAATTGGGAATTTCTGTCATCTGTAGTAGGCCTGTAAATTTCACCAAATGCAGAAGGGAAGCTTTAATGTCCCCAAATGACAGCAATGCTCCAAAATTATAATACATAACAGGTAGTTTGGTTTGTTGTTCTGTACATTTATGTCCAGTTTCATAAGTAGTATTTAACCCTTAAAGGCTCAGATGTTTAAACCCTTTTTTTTACACATTGACAGTCAGCCATCTTGTAGCTTTGAGTTATTTCAGGGGTGGTGGGGGTGGGGGGTCTTGGCCCTAACAACTGCCAAATGAAACAAAGATGCACTACACTGAAACAGTATCAAATTTTATACTTAGCCTCATTGTTTTCTGTTTCCCATATATGAAATGTATCTTCCAATTGTTTTCATACCCTGTAAGTTTACCACTTAGATGGATTGGGAATTTTGAGGTGGGAATCTGGAAAATTCATGCCCAGATCTCATTGGGAATGGACCTATATTCAGACAGTGTCATCGCCCAAAAAACTACCTTTGTACCCCTTTTTGGGGTAATTTCTTGAAGATATTGTCCAGGCCTTAAAAGGTTAAAACTAAATTATGGTGAGGTATCAAAGCCTTGTCAGGAAATTAATCTGCAACCTTTTTACAAACTTTCAACATTGGGGACCTCATTCTGCAATGTCAGACTGTTTATTTTCAGGCCTGATTAGTACTAGTCATTTTGCATTTCGAAGTGATACTTGGGAATGATGGCTTACTCTTTGTTACTTACCTTTAATTATACCTCCATTGAGAGGTATACTTCATACATGCAGCCATCTGTCCATCATCTGTCCGTCCGTCCACACATCCATCCGTTCATTGGTAGTTATTGGTACACAGCACTGTTATGTGTTCAGTCTGATTTATGTGACTAGCCACGTAAAGTTGAACTAACAAATGGCGTTTATGTGTCTAAAAAAGTGAGTTATGTGATTAAAATGTTTTTTTATGTGGCTAAAATGGTTTATGTGTCTAAAAAGTGACAAATAGGTATTTTCAGGGATTTATGTTAGGGTAAGGGTTAGGGTATGTAAACTTAAATGGTTAGGGTTTGCTACCCCCCAGAAATGAGACTTAAAAAGAGTTTTTAGTGGTTGTCCATGCATTTTAAATTGTGAATCCATATCTCAGAAGTGGGTGGATGGAATTGAATGAAATTTGGAATGCAGCATCCTTGGGATGACCCACTTCTGCTATGTGTTGAATGGAGTTGCTCACACTAATTTCACCTGAATTACAGCCCTTACTTTTTAGCCCGACTGTTTACAGTGTTTACAGTGAGGGCTATAGTCATGACTTTTGTCCACCCGTCTGTCCCTCTGTCCATCTGTGAACATTTAGAGTTTTGGTTAAATTTTGTGGTTAAAGTTTTTTACTGAAGGTTCAAGTGGGATTTGGGGTTTTTTTTCCCTGTTTAGTCATGACTTTCTTCTGTCTGTCTGTTAACATTTGGAATTTTGGTTAAAGGTTGTTTTAGCTCACCTGACTTTCAGTCAGGAGAGCTATAGTGATCGTCCGTCGTCCGTGAACATGGTGTTTGCGTCTTCTCCTCCCAAACCGCTGAACCAATTTAATTGATATTTGAGATAATAGTTTGTTATGACATCGCAATTTGATTTGGTTCAAATCAAGTTGGCCTCGCCCGTGGGTAGGGCCACACCCAAAAAGTGTGCTGAAATCTTAAAAAATCTTCTTCTCATGAACCAGCAGTAGCAGAGTCTTGATATTTGGTGTGCAGCTTCCTTTTGAGGTGTAGACTCAGATTTGTTCAAGAGAAGTTTGTGGGGCTATATTTGGCATCGTAATGGGGGGGGGGGGGGGAAGAATATTTGCCCCTCCCAAAATTTCTATTTTCCAAACCGAGAGGCAAATTTTGACCAAATTTGATATGAGGGCTTATAGGGTCATAAGTACTTAATTTATGCAAAAAAAAAATTTCCTGTCACCCCATGGGAACTGCAGGAGCTAAAAATAGAAAAAAATTAAAACGCCAATATCTCCAAAACTACACGGCACTGAGAATTCTTATTTGTTGTGAAGCTTCCTTAGGACCAACAGAATGGAATGGTAAAAAAAAATTGCCATCGGTTTTATCATGGGGTACTTTTTGGGGACTTTGAAAAAGTGCTGAGTCAGCATTTTTTAACACTGTGGGTAATGGGAAAAACATATAAGACTACTTTTCTCCCAAACCACTGCTCCAAAAGCTTTCAAATTTCACATATAACATCTTTGGAAGATTGTTTCACAGGTTTATTGAAATCAATTCCCTGGGTCCATATTTGGGCTCTCTATGGGTTTTTTTTTTGTATCGGTCAGTTTTAAGACAAAAAAAAATTTTTTTTTTTTACACTGAAAATTTGAGGTCCAGATTTAAGACCAAAATCCGAAATTTTTTGTTTGTTTTTTATGCGTTTCGGTCAATTTTAAGAGAAAAATTTTTTTTTTCACACTGAAAATTTGGTGTCCGGGTGGGACTTACAAAATTTTGGACCAAAATCCGGAAATTTTTGTTTGTTTTTTATGCGTTTCGGTCAATTTTAAGAGAAAAAAAAAAATTTTTTTTACACTGAAAATTTGGGGTCCGGGTGGGACTGAGAAAATTTAAGACCAAAATCCGGAAATTTTTGTTTGTTTTTTATGCGTTTTGGTCAATTTTAAGACAAAAAAGAAGTGTTTTTTTTTACACTGAAAATTTGGGGTCCGGGTGGGACTTGAAAATATTGGACCAAAATCCGGAAATTGTTGTTTGTTTTTATGCGTTTCGGTCAATTTTAAGAGAAAAAAAAATTTTTTCACACTGAAAATTTGGTGTCCGGGTGGGACTTACAAAATTTAAGACCAAAACCCGGAAATTTTTGTTTGTTTTTTATGCGTTTCGGTCAATTTTAAGACAAAAAAAATTATTTTTTTTTTACACTGAAAATTTGGGGTCCAGGTGAGACTTAGAAAATTTAAGACCAAAATCTGTCAATTTTAAGAGAAAAAAAAAATTTTTCACGCTGAAAATTTGGTGTCCGGGTGGGACTTACAAAATCTAAGACCAAAACCCGGAAATTTTTGTTTGTTTTTTATGCGTTTCGGTCAATTTTAAGACAAAAAAAATTTTTTTTTTTTTCACTGAAAATTTGGGGTCCAGGTGGGACTTAGAAAATTTAAGACCAAAACCCGGAAATTTTTGTTTGTTTTTTATGCGTTTTGGTCAATTTTAAGACAAAAAAAAAGTGTTTTTTTTACACTGAAAATTTGGGGTCCGGGTGGGACTTGAAAATATTGGACCAAAATCCGGAAATTGTTGTTTGTTTTTTATGCGTTTCGGTCAATTTTAAGAGAAAAAAAAATTTTTTCACACTGAAAATTTGGTGTCCGGGTGGAACTTACAAAATTTAAGACCAAAACCCGGAAATTTTTGTTTGTTTTTTATGTGTTTCGGTCAATTTTAAGACAAGAAAAATTTTTTTTTTTTTACACTGAAAATTTGGGGTCCAGGTGAGACTTAGAAAATTTAAGACCAAAATCTATCAATTTTAAGAGAAAAAAAAAAATGTTCACGCTGAAAATTTGGTGTCCGGGTGGGACTTACAAAATTTAAGACCAAAACCCGGAAATTTTTGTTTGTTTTTTATGCATTTCGGTCAATTTTAAGACAAAAAATTTTTTTTTTTTTTTCACTGAAAATTTGGGGTCCAGGTGGGACTTAGAAAATTTAAGACCAAAACCCGGAAATTTTTGTTTGTTTTTTATGCGTTTTGGTCAATTTTAAGACAAAAAAAAAGTGTTTTTTTTACACTGAAAATTTGGGGTCCGGGTGGGACTTGAAAATATTGGACCAAAATCCGGAAATTGTTGTTTGTTTTTTATGCGTTTCGGTCAATTTTAAGAGAAAAAAAAATTTTTTCACACTGAAAATTTGGTGTCCGGGTGGAACTTACAAAATTTAAGACCAAAACCCGGAAATTTTTGTTTGTTTTTTATGTGTTTCGGTCAATTTTAAGACAAGAAAAATTTTTTTTTTTTTACACTGAAAATTTGGGGTCCAGGTGAGACTTAGAAAATTTAAGACCAAAATCTATCAATTTTAAGAGAAAAAAAAAATGTTCACGCTGAAAATTTGGTGTCCGGGTGGGACTTACAAAATTTAAGACCAAAACCCGGAAATTTTTGTTTGTTTTTTATGCATTTCGGTCAATTTTAAGACAAAAAATTTTTTTTTTTTTTACACTGAAAATTTGGGGTCCAGGTGGGACATAGAAAATTTAAGACCAAAACCCGGAAATTTTTGTTTGTTTTTTATGCGTTTTGGTCAATTTTAAGACAAAAAAAGTGTTTTTTTTACACTGAAAATTTGGGGTCCAGGTGGGACTTGAAAATATTGGACCAAAATCCGGAAATTGTTGTTTGTTTTTTATGCGTTTCGGTCAATTTTAAGAGAAAAAAAATTTTTTTCACACTGAAAATTTGGTGTCCGGGTGGGACTTACAGAATTTAAGACCAAAATCCGGAAATTTTTGTTTGTTTTTTATGCGTTTCAGTCAATTTTAAGAGAAAAAAAAAATTTTTCACACTGAAAATTTGGTGTCCGGGTGGGACTTACAAAATTTAAGACCAAAACCCTGAAATTTTTGTTTGTTTTTTATGCGTTTTGGTCAATTTTAAGACAAAAAAAAAGTGTTTTTTTTACACTGAAAATTTGGGGTCCGCGTGGGACTTGAAAATATTGGACCAAAATCCAGAAATTGTTGTTTGTTTTTTATGCGTTTCGGTCAATTTTAAGAGAAAAAAAAATTTTTTCACACTGAAAATTTGGTGTCTGGGTGGGACTTACAAAATTTAAGACCAAAACCCGGAAATTTTTGTTTGTTTTTTATGCGTTTCGGTCAATTTTAAGACAAAAAAAATTTTTTTTTTTTACACTAAAAATTTGGGGTCCAGGTCAGACTTAGAAAATTTAAGACCAAAATCCGTCAATTTTAAGAGAAAAAAAAAAATTTTTCACGCTGAAAATTTGGTGTCCGGGTGGGACTTACAAAATTTAAGACCAAAACCCGGAAATTTTTGTTTGTTTTTTATGCGTTTTGGTCAATTTTATGACAAAAAAATTTTTTTTTTTTTACACTGAAAATTTGGGGTCCAGGTGGGACTTAGAAAATTTAAGACCAAAATCCGGAAATTTTTGTTTGTTTTTTATGTGTTTCGGTCAATTTTAAGAGAAAAAAAAAATTTTTTTTTACACTGAAAATTTGGGGTCTGGGTGGGACTTGGAAAATTTTCGTGGACTAAAATCTGGAATTTTTTTTTTGTTTTTTATGCGTTTCGGTCAATTTTAAGACAAAAAATTTTTTTTTTTTTACAATGAAAATTTGGGGTCCGGGTGGGACTTCAAAAATTTTGGACCGAAATCCGAATTATTTTTTTTTTGTTTTTTATGCGTTTTGGTCAATTTTCAGAGAAAAAAAAAATGTTTTTTTTACCCTGAAAATTTGGGGGCCGGGTGGGACTTAGAAAATTTCAGACCAAAATCCAGAAATTTTTTTTTTGTTTTTTATGCATTTCGGTCAATTTTAAGAGAAATACAATTTTTTTTTTTTTACACTGAAAATTTGGGGTCCGGGTGGGACTGAAATTTTTTTTTTTTGGTTTTTTATGCGTTTCGGTCAATTTTCAGAGAAAAAAAAAAAATTTTTCACACTGAAAATTTGGTGTCTGGGTGGGACCAAAATCCGGAATTTTTTTTTTGTTTTTTATACGTTTCGGTCAATTTTAAGACAAAAAAATTTTTTTTTTACACTCAAAATTTGGGGTCCGGGTGGGACTTCAAAAATTTTGGACCCAATTAGGCTTTTTTTTCGTCTTTTCTCCAATATGCATTTTGAACTATTTACAGTCACTACATGCGGAACCTTTTTTTAAACTTGTGTACCCTCACCACCCCCCCCCCCCCCCCCCCCCCCCCCCCCCATCCCCGGGGCCAATTAGGCACTTTTTTTTCTTTTGTCAGTTGGCTTTTTTACAGTTTTGGTTAAAGTTACTGGTTAAAAACCCAGACAAACACACCCCCCCCCCCCCCCCCCATTAGAAATTTTTTTATTTCCTCCAATATGCATTTTTAACTATTTACAGTCTCTACATCCAGAACCTTTTTTAAACTTATGTACCCCTCCCCTCCCCCCATTCAGGCACTTTTTTTTTCTTTTGTCAAAAATGCTTTTTTACAGTTTTGGTTAAAGATTGTGGTTAAAAATCCAGACAAACACCAACGCCACCCCCACCCCCAATTTGGCAATTTTTTTTCTTTCCTCCAATATGCATTTTGAACTATTTACAGTCTCTACATGCGGACCCCACCCCATGGTGCCAGTTAGGTTTTTTTTTTTTTTGCTCAAAATGCATTCTGAAGGATTTAGACTTGTCACATGTGGAAAAAAAAATGGACTCACCTAGCACACCCCCACTCTCCCCCACCCCCCACACTCCACCCCCACCCCACCTCCTCCTCACCCAGGGCCATTCATGCAATATTTTTTCTTTGGTACAAAATGCATTTTTAGCCTGACTGTTTATAGTCAGGGCTATTTATGTCCAGTTTCATAAGTAATATTTAACCCTTAAAGGCTCAGATGTTTAAACCCATTTCTTTACACATTGACAGTCAGCATCTTGTAGCTTTGGAGTTATTTCGGGGGGGGGGGGGGGTGGGGGGGGGAGTCTTGGCCCTAACAAAACAAAAGATGGTCAACCAAAGTTGATATGTGTATTTTCCAGCTAGTAATACAGGCCAGGTTTGAATATAGGTTCCTCCCCCCCCCCCCACACACACATACATACACACACACACACACACACACCCTCACACACACACACACACACACACACACACACACACACACACACACACACACACACACCACACGTTCATTTAGGCAATTATTCCCAAAATGCATTTTGAAGGATTGGGAGTTATTACATGCAAAAAAGAAAATTGACTCCTATAGCCCAACATTGCTTTATATACTGCATCTTTAATCTTTTACCTAACACAAGTTGAAGCCAACAGTACAAATTATTTTTCTGAAACATCAGATTTTTTCATTTTTTACTTCTAACCATGGCTTATTACTCCTTATTGGAACAAGCTCATCAAGTTTGTTTCATTAATAGGTCATGAGGTATGTTTTGAAGTAGAGAAATGAAAAAATAAAATTTGAATAGCAAATTTTGTATATCACGAGTTCAGATATGGCAGATTCGTTAGGTAAACAGGTAACAAAAAATGGCTCCAACTATTGTGCGTCTAAGCATTGCCATTGCTGGGACAGTCGGGCTGCCTGCATGACATCACTCTAGTTCAAATTTTCTGTGATTTTTTATTTTGTCCATCCAGAAACTGCCCCATTTCTCAACTTGATACCTGTAGGAATAGGCTAGCTCCTCTGGTGCAATCTCTATGTTTAGTCATGGAAAAGCTTAATATTCAGAAGAACTAAATACAAATTTTAAAAACCTAAATAAATTCAAATTTAAATGACCTGTACTGGATATTTTTCTCACTTGCTTCTCACTCACTTTGCATAATAATGTACATTCATGGTGGGGATTTGGGGAGTGTTGTGTCTCTCAACTTAAAGTAATTCGTTGAGAGGCTTGCTCATGATGCAGTTAGCAGTATCTAAGATGCCTCTAAAATATGTCATTGTTCCAGAACAGATAACAGCTCTGAAGTAATTTTAGAAATATATCTCTTTAATAATATATTTTATTTGTTGAGGAACTTGTATGATCTGATGAGTAAAATGTATTGTTCGTAAACTTGTACAATTATAATCATATTTTGAAAGTTATGCTTACATTTTTGATAGTTGTTAATATTTTTAATTTTCTGTTGGCTGTGACAGAACTATTTATAAAAAATTATATTTATATATCATTGTTAAATTTTTATTTTATGAAACTTACAAGATAGTAAGAAATGTGTAATAAATATTTTTTGATATATGTTGTCATGAATGATATGAGAGTATATCTTCAGAAGTGATGTGTATTACACAATAAGTCTAGACTGATATCACTTTGTGTTTTCAGGATTTTGTGTTTTTTAATTATAATCAAAACATGTTTTAATTTCAGTTAAAATATTGCAAATGCATATAATCAAAGAACTGTTTTGAGAAGGCACCAGAGTTATCGTATTCGTGACTGCCAGAAAATCCATGTTCACTCACAGCTTTCAGCCACTCATGAAAACTTATATTTCTCTACAGTGACTCATGCGATAATTTTGGTACTCACTCAAAACTGTCGATACCCTCTATTTATTTTATTTTTTATATATTTTCCCTTTTGTTATCAGTTCAGTATGATCTACCTCTTCCTAATGTTATGTTACCATGAATTTTAAGTCACTATATCTCTGCATGTCACTTTCAAGCCCATAAATCGTATCGTCAATCTGATGATGTGCTGTTGTATTTTATGCTGTACAGTCTAGAACAGCTCCTCTGAAAGCTCTACAACTGGATTGATGGAATACTCATTGGAAAGTAAACTTTGTAAACTCTATATAAGTAAGGCATTGATTGACTCATTCAAGCATAGATATTTGTTTGTTTCAATCTGCCTGTTAACGTGAGAGGTAAATAGAGAGTAATCGCTTGACTGGACTGGTAACGTGAGATAATTCATGAGAGGTGAGGGACGTTGTATAAACACGAGTGCGCAAATGCACATGAGTGTTTTACAATATAGTCCCTTGCCTCGGATGAACTATTTCATGTAACCAGTCCAGTCAAGCGATTACTCTGTTTATTACTTTTCATTATTAACAATAATTATAATGTTTAACCCTTTATCAAACGTAACAGCCAGCCCTATTCTCAAAAATCGCCAATTAATATTTTTATACTGTACCAATGACCCAGACACAGCTGGTGCTAACTCTTAAAATATAGGGCCAAACACAAATTTTACCCCCCAATCCCCAAAATTTGCATCTAAAACCAAAGAAAACATGTCCTGAATGGCCCTCCACACTTCACCTCTACTGCGCATGCGCAGTGTCAAGGACGTTCCGAAATTGGCACCATTATTCATTCTTAGTTTGGCCCTTCATCAGTTAACATCTGACTGATCTTTGTGCTTGTAAATCTCAGTTTAAATGATGCCAGACACATAAATATTAGTGAAATGGTGATTCTAAGGAGGATATAGAAGGAGGAGAGGAAAAATGTGTGACAGAATATTATCAGGGCTGTAACTTAAAATTTTTTAATGAAATTATGTTAAGTTACCTATTTTCGAGGCAGCAGCCATTTTGTTGTCATTCTTGTTATTTAGTTACACTGATTTTTCAGTGTTTTCCTCTCTCCCTTTCCTTTAAGTCCCCTCTTGCTATTCTCCCATGCTTTTGGCATAGTTTCTGTAATTATTATTACTAAAATTTCTTGGGAGTTTTAGTTGAATAACAGAATGAATTCTGTTCTTTTCCCCATGTTTACGTCTTCACCTATGGGTGGTTAGGCGTTGTGTTCTGCATCTACCATCTGATGTTCTGCAGTTTCTTCCCTGGAAGTCTCTGTTTTGCATCAGATAGTGTATTTTTGGTAACTGATTTCGGGCCTGGGTGCCTGGAGTCTTATTTTAGTGTTTTTACACTCATTGTTTACATTTACAACAGCCCTCTGTGTGAGGGGGGGATTTCTTGAAAATAATATCTTGATGTTAATTTAATCGTAACTAGATATATTATTATTGTTCGTAAGTGTTGCATAAATTGTTTAAAATATTTTTAAATTTTTTGTCCACACTTAGGCTTGGGATCCATTGGGGCTCAACGTTACTTTTCAGAAACTTGGGCTGTTCTGAAAAAATATTTTTTCAAAATATTTTGATTTCAATTATTTTTTCTATGTTAATGGATCATATTATTATTATGTATTTTGATTGTCAGGGGTTGGTGCGAGTACCAGGACTTTGTTTTCTTTTCACATTGAAAGGATTTTGATCAATTGTAATAAGAGGAAGTCTTCCTCTGACTTTTATAATCATTCTATATGTAGTCAGTGTACTCACATTAACTCCTGTTCTGTATCTGATGATTTCGATGACAACATGGGAAGCGTATGTCACGGTATGTTAGTGGGGAATTGGACATTCCGGTCCTTTCCCCGCAGGGTCACTCTACTTTATCAATTTCTATTTCAGACGATCAAGATTAGGGTGATGTATCTGTGATGTCTCCAACAGTGTGCCTCCGTCGTCACAATTAATGAAGGGCTAGCGGAAAAGTGCTCATGTAAATACGCCAATTGCCTAAGAGGACCCTAGTAGGTTCGACGGCCTTTGACGTCCGCTAGCTCGCCCGGTGTAGCGTCCATTCATCGAATGGTTCGGCAGCCGGGTTCGTCCGTTGCGGTCTAGAAGGAGTTTTGGGGTGATGCGAGCACTATAAATCAACCAAATGCACACCCAGTGACGGCGGATTAGAGGGAGAACGGAGGAAGCCTTTTAGTCCGGTTCATAGCTCGTTCTGGTCCATCCGGACGGCGAGCGAGAGAGGCCCCTCTCTCGTACAACAACATCTGGCCCCAGATGTTGTGGTACAAAATGTTTCGCATTCGGAGCATACGTCCGCCGCTCGGGACGCTCCGACATATAACCAGTCCGGAGAGACTGTCAATAAGGCTTCCTCATTCTCATGGTAGCGCACACGACCGCTCTTGGCTAAGTGACCTCGGATATCCAGTCAGCTTCGCCAGTCAGAGAATCATCTGCGACCAGGTCACACCATCCGGTAGCCAGGGACACGAGGCCTGCAGACTCCGGACGTTCGCATAGGAAAGTGTGCGGGAGTCAACGTACCCGGAGCTTCCGGCGGCAATGCATCGTAAGACCGCTACTGCACAGGCCTCGGGGACGGATGTGCTATCCTAATAGCACAGCTTATCGCAGCATCCCAGCAACAACTGAATCTGTCGCATAATGTTTTATCCGACGATGCTGGGTTGGGACGCTCCGCGGAAGCGGGTACGGACGTCCGAAAATTTCATCCGGTCCGACGGGATACCGAAAGGGATTCGGAGGATTTCAAGCTTTCCCTTTCGGAACAACATATGCTGTTGTGTATGTCATCTGACTTGATCTTCTACAGGTTCTTTTGTCGGACCAGAATGCTGCGATGCCGGATAAGAAACTGATAGCGTCGGTGGACTTAGAAATTTTTGGTTCGGTTCAGGGACATCGTCCCTCAGTTCCGACATAGTCCAATAATGTCACACAAACTTTCGAATTATTGAACGACGCTATATATTTATTTTTATATGCTTGCTATTACCAAGCATTTCTGGTTTCTTGTTCGCATAGTTATGGAGAGGTCTTTCAAAAGTGTGCCTCTGTCGTCATAGTTAATGAAGAGCTAGCGGCAATAAGTGCTCATGGAATATGTCTATCACCGAAGAGGTCCCTTGTAGGATCGACGGAGTGACATTCGCTAGCTCACCTGGTGTAGCGTACATTTATCGAATGGTTCGGCTGCCGGGTTCGTCCGTTGCGGTCTAGGAAGGAGATTTGGGTGATGCGAGCTCTATAATTACTTTAGTACTCACCCAGTGACGGCGGATTGAGGACAGATCGGAGGAAGCCTGTTAGTCCGGTTCCTGGCTTGTCCAGGTCCGTCCGGGCTGTGAGCGAAAGAGGTCCCTCTCTCGTCCAACAACATAGGGGACCGCATGTTGTGGTTCAGATATTTTACATTCGGAGCATATGTCCGTCGCTCGGGACGCTCCGTTATATTGACAGTCTGAGAGACTGTCGATAATGCTTCCTCATCCTCACAGCAGTGCACACGACCGCACATTGGCTATGTGACCTCGAGTATCCGATCAGTTTCGTCATTCAGTGATTCCACGGCGAACAGGTCACGCCATCCGGTAGCCAAGGGACACGAGGCCTATACACTCCGTTCGCTCGCATATTAGTAGTATGCACGGGGTAACGATCACGGAGCTTCCAGCGGCAATGCATCATTGGACCGCTTCTCCACAGGCCTCAGTGACGGACGTGCTATCCGAGTTAGCACAGTTTTTTCGCAGCATCCCAGCAATCAACAGTTTCTTGGTCGAATCAGGAATTATCCGACGGCGCTGGGTCGGTGCGGTCCGCGGTTGCATCAGGTACGGACGACCGAACGCTTTATAGGGTCCGACAGGATGGCGAAAGGGATTCGAAAGATTTCGAGTTTTCCCTTTCGTAGCATCGGAAGCTGCCATACATATCTTCCGGCATTATCTTCCAGTGATTGTTATTTCGGACTACATTGCTGCGATATTGGATAAGCGACTTATAGCGTCATTGGACATGGAATTTTGGATCGGTTCAGGGACATTGTCCCTGACTTACCGACACAGTCCAATTATGTCATTAGAACATGTGTATTATTTATCGACGCTATATATATATAAGCCTGCTACCAAGCATGATAGTTTAGTTTCTTGTCCGCAATGCTCATTTCTGCCTTTTATCATTTATACGAATAATTTATTTTGGCAGAACAGGGCATACCGAGAGTTCATATGCGTCTAGACGGCGTGGTTAAAGACTGGAAATAATCTTTTTCGCCGTCTATGTCTTTTCCAACCACAATGTTGGAAACGACAATGATGTCTAATAGACTTAACTTAGACGCTTTATCATACGTAATCCACGTTACTGAGGCGTTATCATTACGTCTTCAAGAGAAAGAATTCCGGGATATGATTCTCAATGTGATTTCTTTTGAGGGCAGTAGTTTGTTCACGTATAACTCCGCCCTTCAGTGGCTGCTTGGAGTTGGTTAGACGTGACGCAGCCCTAGCTACATCCACGCGCGTGGATAGTAAGGTGAAGAACTCTCTCAGAGACGCTTCGTTCTCGGAGAAGCTTCTCTTCGACGGCAATTTTTCAGCAATCCATGAATTGCTCGATTTACACGTTCTCTTGTCTATCTAGTGTTGCAAGAGATTCAGACTGGGGCAAACATTCGGTGGTTGACTCAGAGAGTGCCACTGCAGTTGCCGGATCCGAGTTTTATAATTATGACGGTTGCCAGTCAAACAGGTTGGAATATAATATTGATCCCAACAGATTCGAAGTGCCAGGGTCTTTGGGTTCCGCAGTCTCTAAGCAAGTACTTATCTTCCACGGAATAATGTTTTTTTAGGCTTGCTTTATGTCATTGGATGAACATTATTCAGAAATGCATGTCCAAATCCTGTCCGTTAATTCGACAGTGGTGGCGTATCTCCGGAACCAGGGAAGCACTCATTCGTTTCCGTTATTCAATTTAATGGAAAGAATCCTTCTGTTTGTTATAGTACACCAAGTTCTGCTTCGGTCCGTCATATTCTGGGTCGTCTGATTGTATTACCTGACTCCCGTTCACTTATGGGTCGCTTGTTGCCGTCAGAATGGACTCTCAACAAACAAGTATTCAATCAGATTTGCTATCAATGGGAGCGCCCAATGATAATTTATTTACGACACAACTTGCTAATCAATTGCAGACGTATGTGTTTGCTTGTTTGGATCTCTGAGCTTATGTTGTTAACGCTCTATTGATCTAATAGGACGAAATGATAGGATATGCGTATCCTCCGGCGCTGTTGTTTCAGCAAGTTTTGCTAAGATAAACAACCACAATACATATTTTTATACTGTACCAATGACCCAGACTTAGCTGGTGCTAACTCCAACAAAACCAGGGCCAAACACAAATTTTGCCCCCCAATCCCCAAAATTTGCATCCAAAACAAAAAGAAATCATGTCCTAAAGGACCTCCATAGTACGCCTCTACTGCGCATGCGCAGTGATGCAGTTGTCCCGAAATTGGCGCCAATTATCATTCTCTGTTTGGCCCTTCATCAGTCAACATCTCACTGATCTTTGTGCTTGTAAATCTCAGTTTAAAGGATGCCAGACACATAATTTTTGGAGAAAATGTGATTCTAAGGAGGATAGAAGGAGGAGAGGAAAAAAGAAGTGGCAAAAAATAATCAGGGCTGTACTTAAAATTTTTTGTTGAAATTATGTTAAGTTGCCTATTTTCGAGGCATGGGCCTCTTGTTGTCATTCTTGCTAATTGTTGCACTGCTTATTCAGTGTTTCCTCTCCCCTAGCCTTCTAAAGTCCCCCCTTGCAATTCTCCCATGCTTTTGGCATATTTTTGAGAAGTTTCATTTCTAAAATTTCCTGGGAGAGTTGCTTGGTTACAGAATGTTTTCTGTTATTTTCCCCATAGTTACGTTTTCACCCATGGGTGTATAACGTTTGTGTTCTGCATCTTCCATCTGATGTTCTGCAGATTCTCCCCTGGGAGTCTCTGTTTTGCATCAGATAGAGTGTAATTGATGACTGATTCCGGGCCAGTTTTTTCAGTGCCTGGAGTCATGTTTTCTAGTGTGTGTACACTGTTTGTTTTCATTGGCAACAGCCTTTTTTGAGGGGGGCTGTTTGCCTTTGTAGTAGTTTATCTCATTATAAGATACATTTATATTATCCGAAAGTGTCTCATTAATTATTTTATATAAATTTAAAATTTTTGACCACACTTTGCCATCGGATCCATCGGGGCTCAACGTTACTTTTCAGCAACTTGGGCTTCTCTGAAAAAATATTTTTTCAAAATTATTTTATTTTGCAATTGTTTTTTCATTTATTAATGGATCATGTTATTATGTATCTTTGTGTCAGGGGTTTTTGCGAGTAACTAGGACTTATTGTTGTTCTTTCACAATGAAGGGACATTGTTCAAATTGTAATAGGAAGAAATCTTCCTCTGATTTTCATGATCATTGTATTAATTGTAGTCAGTGTTCTCGCATTAATCCCTGTCCTATATGTGAACATTGGGATGAGAAACATTGGAAACGTGTGTCACGATATGTTGTTTCTGGAGAAAGAGCGATGCCGGCTCTTTCTCCACAAGGTCACTCTACTCTCTCAGTTTCTATTTCAGAGGAACCAGAACAGGGTGATGTTTCCATGTTATCTTCTTCAACTGTGCGTCCGTCGACACAAATAAATTCAGAGCTAGCGGCAAAAGTGCTCATGGAGATTAGACAAATGTCGTCCGCTAGCTCGCCCGGTGTAGCGTCCATTCACCGAATGGTTCGGCAGCCGGGTTCGTCCGATGCGGTCCAAGAGGAAATTTTGGGTGATGCGAGCACTATAAACATAATAGATGCACACCCAGTGACGGCGGATAGTAAACGAGAACGGAGGAAGCCTTTTAGTCCGGTTCCTAGCTCGTCCAGGTCCAGCCGGGCCGCGAGCGAGAGAGGCCCCTCTCTCGTACAACAACATCTGGGACCAGATGTTGTGGTACAAAATGTGTCTTTAGCGGAGCATACGTCCGTCGCTCGGGATGCTCCGTTGTATAAGCAGTCCGCAGAGACTGTTAAGGCTTCCTCTTCTCGTCGGCGCACACGACCGCACCTTGGCTGCGTGACCTCCGATATTTTGCCAGCTTCGCCGGTGAAGGATTCTTTGGCGACCAGGTCACACCATCCGGCAGCCAGGGATTCGAGACCGATGGACTCCGGACGTTCGCATAGGAAAAGTATGCGGGAGCCATCTGATGCGGAGCTGCCCTCGGCGAAGCAGCGAAAGACCGCGCCTCCGCAGGTCTCGACGTCGGACATTCTAGTGCAGATAGCACAGCTTATCGCAGCATCCCAGCAGCCGACAGAAACGGTGTCGGATCGAGAATTATCCGACGGCGCTGGGTCGGTACGCTCCGCCGAAGCATCGGGGGCGGACGACCGGGAACATCGGGAGGTCCGACCGGATGGTGAAAGGGATACGGATGAATTGGAGCTATCCCTTTCGGAACAACATAAAGCTGCCGTGGACTTCATCCGGCACTTTCTCCCTCAAGTTGTTCCGTCGGGCCAGACTGCTGCGCTTCCGGACAAGAGAATTATAGCGTCATTGGACTCTGAATTTTTTGAGCGGTTCAGGGACATCGCTCCCGAGTTTCCGTCGCAGTCCAATAATGTTGCAAGAACATTTGAATTATTGAACGACGCTATATTTAAACTTGCTTCCAGGACGGGGAAAGCAGGTTTCTTGTCCGCAAATACTCTCAACCTGCCTTTCATTAATGCAAGGAATAAATTCGACACGGCAGGACAGGGTATACCGAGAGTTCCTCTGCGTATGGACGACGAGGCGGAAGACTTAGAGCTATCATTACCGTCGTCAGCTTCCATTCCAACCGCGATGTTGGAAACAGCTATTGCGTCTAACAGAGCCAATTTAGATGCCTTATCTTACGCAGATCACCTTACTAAGGCGTTATCACTGCGCCTTCAAGGGGAAGAGTTTCAGGATATACAATCCTCTTTAAGACTTCTTTCAAGGGCAGTAGCTTATTCCACGTGTAACTCCGCCCTTTCAGTGGCTAATCTGGAGTTGGTTAGACGTGACGCAGCCCTGGCTACATCCACACTAGTGGATTCTAAGGTGAAGAACTCTCTTAGAGTCGCTTCGGTCTCAGGAGAACTTCTCTTTGACGGCAAGCTTTCCGCTATTTATGATAATATTAAAAAGAAAGCTAATGATTCTCTGTTGTTCAGATCCGCTCCTAAAAGGTCGGATACAGCAGACACGAATAAGGCGGGCACTTCTGGGTCTAATGCGCCCAAGAGAGGTTCCTATAGAGGTTCCGGTGCGTCCTCTTGGTCTTATTCGAGAGACCGTCAGGATAGCGACTCTCGTTCGGGACGTCCTTCAGGCCGGGATAATCGGTCGGACGCCCCGAGGTCGACGAGGCGAGGTGCGGGTTGTGGAAGACGTGGTTTCTCCTACCGCAGGCCTCGCAGGTCCAGGAGGTGATGGCTTAAACCTCTATCGCGTTCCGGTTGGCGGAAGGTTGTCGAGTTTTTCACAAGAGTGGGCGTCGATTACGGACGACCCGTGGGTGAGAGGAGTGACTTCGGAAGGTCTAAAGATATCCTTCAAACGAAAGCCTCCATTAACTCGAAGTCCAAAGTGGACTCATCTTCCGTCAAATCCACAGAAAAGAGACGCTCTGTTATCAGAGGTGCAGTCTCTTTTAATGAAGAACGCGGTAGAGGTCGTAGAAAACCAGGAATCGCTGGGATTCTACAGCCATCTGTTTCTGGTTCCGAAACCAGATGGCTCGTTCCGTCCAGTCATAGATTTGAGCTGGATAAACAAGCTGATCGTCGCTCCGAAGTTTTATATGGAGACGATTCGATCGGTCAGAGCGAGTATTCGGGTGAACGATTATGCAACGAGCATAGATCTCAAGGATGCGTACTTTCACGTCATGGTACATCCGACATTCCGAAAGTATCTACGCTTCGCAGTCCTAGGAGTGGTGTATCAGTTCCGGGCCATGTGCTTCGGATTGAATCTAGCACCCTGGGCTTTCACTCGGGTAATGAACTCGGTAATGATCTACTTCCGAGCTCATTCGTCTGCGGTAACGTCGGCCTACCTGGACGACATTCTTCAGAGGTACGGCAACGAGTTAACGCTTCAGAACGATGTTCAGAATCTTCTTCTATTGCTCCGACGTCTCGGTTTCATAGTAAACGAGGAGAAGTCGGATCTGGTGCCATCCAAGTCATTCACTCATCTGGGAATGAGCTTCGAGATGCACAACAATCTCGTTCGTCTGCCGTTAACCAGAGCGAAATTAGTCAGTTGTTACGCTCGCTATTGTCTGCATGCAGACAAAGTCACGGCGAGAGAATTTATGAGACTGATAGGTCTGTGCGGAGCCGCCGCGGATCTCATTCCGATGGGGCGGCTACGCACACGTCCTCTTCAAATTTTCCTGACTCAGAATTGGAGTGTGAAAATTCATTCGCTCGATGTAGACGTTCTCTTGTCAGATCAAGTGAAACAAGAGATTCAGACTTGGGCGAACATTCAGTGGTTAACTCAAGGAGTTCCGCTGCAGTTGCCGGATCCGAGTTTTACCATTATGACGGATGCCAGTCAAACAGGTTGGGGTGCATCATTAATCCCAACGGATTCGAGATGCCAGGGTCTTTGGGATCCGCAATTCCTGTGCAAGCACATAAACATCAAGGAAATGATGTCAATTTGGCTTGCGTTACGTCACTGGATGGACATTATTCACGATGCTCATGTCCAAATCCTATCCGACAATACGACAGTAGTGGCGTATATACGGAATCAGGGAGGCACTCATTCAGTTCCGTTGTTCAATCTAACGGAAAGAATCCTTCTGTTTGTGTTGGAACATCACGTTCTTCTTTCGGTCCGTCACATACCGGGTCGTCTGAATGTGCTAGCAGACTCCCTTTCACGAAAGGGTCGCTTGTTGCCGTCGGAGTGGACTCTCAACAAACAAGTATTCAATCAGATTTGCTACCAATGGGAACGGCCAATGATAGACTTATTTGCGACACATCTCAACAATCAGTTGCAGACGTATGTGTCTCCGTGTCCGGATCCAAGAGCATTTGCAGTAGACGCTCTGTCGATCCCTTGGGACGGAATGACAGGATATGCGTATCCTCCAGCGCCGTTAATTCAACAAGTATTGCTAAAGATAAAACAATCTCAATGCAAGATTCTGTTGGTAGCATCTCTGTCGCCACAGAGACCGTGGATAAATCTACTCAGGTGTCTGTTGTGGGACCTACCGCGGAAGCTTCCTCCACGAGAGGACCTTCTTTCGCAGGGGAAATCGCGCCAACTCCATCACAACCCGCAAGGTCTCAACCTTCACGTTTTTCCATTGTGCGGTCCTTCTTGCATGGCAAGCACTTTACAGGACGAGCAGTGGACGCGATTTCTAACTGTAGGAGGACCTCCTCTTCGCTAAACTATGCGGCTAAGTGGAAGGTTTTCCGTCGTTGGTGTAGGGATCATTCTGTAGATATATTTGATCCCTCTATACCAGACATTGCAAACTTTCTAGTATACTTGTTTGACGAAATCAAACTGCAGCCTGTTACTATAAAGGGTTATAGATCTATGTTATCTGATACCTATGCACATCATGATAGTTTACAAATTGGATCTAATGTCTCTTTATCGAAATTGGTTCGAAACTTTTCGATAAATAGACCTAGAACTCTTAGATTAATTCCTAAGTGGAATTTAGCTTGGGTTCTCCTTAAATTGAAGGAAAAGCCATTTGAACCTCTTGGGACAGTAGATTTCAAATTCTTATCTTATAAGACAGCTTTTCTCTTAGCTTTCTCTTCTGCCAGAAGAGTCAGTGAGCTTCATGCACTATCGGTGGATGATTCTCATTATCGTAGTGTTGGGAACACTATCACCTTCACTACTAATGTGGGTTTTTTAGCTAAGAATCAGGCTCCTAATAAATATCCGGAACCTATTGTTATTAAGGCTCTTCCGTCTTCAGACGGGCGTAGGCCTTTACTCTGTCCTGTTAGAGCTCTACGTATCTATAAACAGAGATCTCAGTTCATCAGAAAGGGACGGAAACATTTCTTTCTGTCTTTGATGCCTAATAGAAAGGACATTTCAGTCCATTCTATTGCTAGATGGATTCAGTTAACTATCCGTACTGCTTATGAAGATTTATCTTCTTCTCAGCAGTCTGTGCTTAAGATTTCTGCTCATGAAGTAAGAGCTCTTTCTACTTCCTGGGCTTATGCTAATAGTGTTGCTATTACAGATTTAATGAAGGCTGCTTATTGGTCTCAGCCATCCACATTTACTAATTTTTATCTCAGAAATATTGAGTCCATTTCTGGAGACCTGCATTGTTTAGGTCCGTTATCTGTTGCTCAGAATGTCGTCCACTAAACAGTTGCAACTATAGTTATGCAGGCTTTCTGTTCCGGCAGTGACTCCGTCCGGCTGCCCTCTTCGCTCTGGGCTATTTGACCCAGGGCAAGGGGAAGGGGGGGGCAGGTGTTCCCTTAGGTCACCTGCTTTATAGTGAAAAGCAAGGGAATGCCTCCTCCAAGACAGTATTTCTGAGTCGCTTCCGGGATGGTTTTAAAGTGTAATATTAATGTTTAATTTCATTCATGTCTTATTTTTAAAGTGTAGCTCGGTGTGAAGCATTTGTATATGTCAAGTGTCAAACGGGCTTTAATATACAATACTCGGACACTTTTAAATGATTATAAAGAGTCTCAATTCTCTGGACTACTTTATTTATTGGCTTGCTTTAAAAATAATTAGTATAAGGGTTATACTGGATGTTAATAGAGAACATGAATGTTATTGTGCTCAATTATTAAGGGTAGTGTATCTTTCTAATTTAATATTAAATAAGAAAGATACATGTAAAGCCTGATACTCCTTTTCTCCTTAAGGGGTTACCTCTTTATTTATAATTGAGCTTATTGGATTTTCCTCTATGTCCTAGGCCCTCCAGCCTGTTTACTATTCAGCTAAGTCTGGGTCATTGGTACAGTATAAAAATGTTAAAAAATTTATAGTAATTTATATATTTTTTATACTTACCAATGACCCAAACGGGGATGGCCCTCCCTGAGTTGGGAACTCTTGCCTCCCCGCTGAGTACATAGCGCTGACCAGGCACTGCCAGTAAGAATGATAATTGGCGCCAATTTCGGGACAACTGCGTCACTGCGCATGCGCAGTAGAGGCGTACTATGGAGGTCCTTTAGGACATGATTTCTTTTTGTTTTGGATGCAAATTTTGGGGATTGGGGGGCAAAATTTGTGTTTGGCCCTGGTTTTGTTGGAGTTAGCACCAGCTAAGTCTGGGTCATTGGTAAGTATAAAAAATATATAAATTACTATAAATTTTTTAACTTCTGTTGATAGCATCTCTGTCTTCACAGAGACCGTGGGTAAATTTATTCTGAGGTCTACTGTGGGACTTAACGCGAAATCTTCCTCCATGAGAGGATCTTTTTTCGCTGGGTAAAATCGTGTCATCTTTATCACAACCCGCAAGGTCTCAACCTTCACGTATTCCGTTGTGTGGTCCTTATTGCATTGTAAGCATTGTACGGGACGAGCTTTGGACGCGATTTCTTACTATAGGAGAACCTCTTCTTTGCTATACTATGCGGCTAAAGTGGAGGCTCTTCCGTCGTTGGTGTAGGGAGCACTATGTTGATATTGTTGATTCCTAGTAATACTAGTATACTAGTCATTGCAACTTTTTAGTATACTTGTTTGACAAGATCTACTGCAGCCTGTTATTATTAAGGTTATAGGTTTATGTTACCTCATACCTATGCACTCTATGATAGTTTACAATTGAGTCTTATGTCTCTTTATCTAAGTCAGTTAGTAACTTTTCGATAAATAGACTTAGAATCATTAGTTTAAATTCCTATACGGAATTATCTTCGGTTCTTATTTAGCTAAGTAATCATTTGAGCCTCTGGAAACAGTAGTTTTCAAATTCTGACCTTTTAGACAGTAATTCTGTTGGCTTCTCTTTTACTGAAGAGTCAGTGAGTTTCATGCACTATCGGTGGATGATTTTCACTTTCGTAGTTTCGGAATCACTACTTCCTTTACTATTTAGGTTGGATTTTCCCGTAAGAGTCAGGCTCCTAATTAATATCCGGAACCTATTGTTATTAAGGTCCTTCCGTCTTCGTACGGGCATAGGCCTTTACTCTGTCCGGTTAGAGTTTATGTATTTATAAACAGATATCTGTTTATTTCTACGGGCGTAAGCTTCTTCTGTCTTTGATGCCTAATAGAAGGACGTTACGCTCCATTCTATTGCTAATGGATTCAATTAACTATCGATACTGCTTATGGTATATCATTCACTCAGCACTTGTGTTTGAGATTTCGGCTCATGAAGTAAGAGTTCTTCTACATCTTGGGCTTACATTAATAGTGTCGCTATTATAGATTTTTGAAGGCTGCTCATTGCGCTCAGCCATCCACATTCATGAATTTTTATCTCAGAAATATCGAGTCCATTTCTGGAGGCCTCTATTGTTAGGTCTATTATCTACTGCTCAGAATGTCATTTACTTAACAGTTGCTACTATAGCTAGGTAGGCTGTCTGTTTCGGCAGTGACTCCGTTCTGCTGCCCTCTTCGCTCTGGGCTATTTGACCCAGGGCAAGAAAAAGGGGGGGGGGGAGGGTGTTCCCTTGGGTCACCTGTTTTAGAAGGAAAACAAGGGGATACCTCCTCCGGAGTTAGTAATTCTGAGCTGTTATTGGGATGGTTGTTTAGTGAGAAGTTTATGTTTTAAAAATTCATTTAGGTCTTAGTTTTTAAAGTATAGCTTTTGAATATAGCACGTGTCAACGGACATTATTTTACAATCCTCAGACACTTTTAAGGAGTATTAAGAGTCTCTATTCTCTAGACTTACTTTATTTATTGGCTTACTTTAAAAATTATTAGTATAAGGATTATACTAGATATTAATAGAGTACATGGATGTATGATGCTCAATTTTGGAAGGTGTTGTATCTTTCTAATTTATCATAAATAAGAAAGATACATGTAAGGCCTAATACTTCTTTTTCCCTAGAGGGGATGACTCTATTTATATAATTGAGCGTATTCCATCTTGCTCTATGTCCTTGGCCCTCCAGCCTTTTTACTATTCAGCTATGTCTGGGTCATTGGTACAGTATAAAAATGTTAAAAAATTTATAGTAATTTATATATTTTTTATACTTACCAATGACCCAGACGGGGATGGCCCTCCCAGGAGTTGGGAACTCTTACCTCCCCGCTGAGTACATAGCGCTTACCAGGCACTGGTTATAAGAATGAATAATGGCGCCAATTTCGGAACGTCCTTGACACTGCGCATGCGCAGTAGAGGTGAAGTGTGGAGGGCCATTCAGGACATGTTTTCTTTGGTTTTAGATGCAAATTTTGGGGATTGGGGGGCAAAATTTGTGTTTGGCCCTATATTTTAAGAGTTAGCACCAGCTATGTCTGGGTCATTGGTAAGAATAAAAAATATATAAATTACTATAAATTTTTTAACTTTCATTACTTTTTCATTTTTTGTCTCTAAAACATAGGTTATGACCCCTCATTGGAACTAGCTCATCGAGCACGTTCCAATGAGGGGTCATAGCCTATGTTTTTGGGACAAAAAATGAAAATAATAGCTATTCAAGAATTTTTTTTTGCAAGTGTCGTCTGCTTTTCATATTAGGTAAAGGGTTAAAAAAACAAAAAACAATGAAGTGCCCATTACATCCACGGCAAAGCATCTGAGTTTGCGCGCACAGATACATGACACAATTGTTGATTGCATAATTCACTTGTCAAGTTATCGTTTATAATCAAACCCGGAAATCCCAGTAAATCTCACTTTGGAAAGTAATAAATAATAATTCATGTGTATATTAGCTCACCTGACTGAAAGTCAGAATGAGCTATAGTTATCACTCACCATCCGTCGTCCTTGAACATGATGTTTACCCCTGCTCCTCCTGAACCACTGAACTAATTTTAGTTAAATTTCAGGTGCTTGCTTGTTCAGACATCGCATTTTCTTTTTGTTCAAATCAACGTGTCCAGCTCCATAGGGAGGGGGTGGGAGAAAATGCTCCAAAATTCTTTAAAAATCTTCACATGAACCATTGGGTACAATGACTTGATATTTGGTATTCAGCTTGCTTTTGAGGTTTTTAATCAAGTTTGTGCAAACGAAGTTTGTGGATCAATATTTGCCTTTGTAAAGGGAGGGGCAAGATTTTTGGCCCCACCCAAAATTCTATTTTCTGAACCCAGTGTCCCTGTGGGAACCCCTGGATCTAAAATTAGAAATATTTTCAAAACCACATGGAACAGAGAACTGTTATTTGGTATGCAGCATCCTTTGGACCAGTAGAATTGGATGGGGAAAAAAATTGCCATCGGTTTTGTCAGGGTGTACTATATTGGAGAGGGGGGCGGGGGGGGGGGGGGGGGGTCATCAAAAAATGCTGAGTCAACATATTTGCAAAAATTAAAAAAAAACAAAAACAACATTTTCTCCAGAACCACTGAACAGAATCTTTTGATATTTGGTATACAACTTCCATAGGGGTGTCTTTTTACAAGTGTGTTAAAATGAAGCCCCTTGGTTAATATATTTGCTCTCAATACAGGAGCCCAAATTTTTAACTTTCAGCAATATGGGGGAATGCTCTTTGAAAATCTTCTTCTTCAGATCAACCAGTCAGAATGCTTTCATATTTGGTATGTAACTTTGTGTGTGTGTGTGTTACACACCAAATATGAAAGCATTCTGTTCAATTTGGCCGAATTTTAACTTAGTGCAATATGAGAGAATTTCTTTTAAAATCTTCTCCAGATCCACCAGTCAGAATGCTTTCATATTTAGTATGCAACATCTCTAGGGGGGTGAGATTCAAGTTTGTTTAAATGGAGTGCCTTGGTAACAATTTGGGCTTCCTATGGTAGCCCAAATTTTAACTACGTGCAATATGAGGAAATTTTTTTAAAAATCTTCTTCTTCAGATCCACCAGTCAGAATGCTTTCATATTTGGTATACAACATCTCTGTGTGTGTGTGTGGGGGGGGGATTCAAGTTTGTTCAAATTGGGTCCCTGGGTTAATATTTGGCTCCCTATGGTAGCCCGAATTTCAGCTTAGTGCAATATGAGGAAATTTCTTTAAAAATCTTCTCCTTCAGATTCACTAGTCAGAATGCTTTCACATTTGGTATACAGCATCCTCGTGGTGGAAGGGAAGGGCTCAGGCTCAAGTTTGTTCAAGTAAAGTTTGTAGGTTGATATTTGGACTCCCTAGTTTTGCATTACTGAAAATCTGGGCATTATTTCTGTGGTAGCATCCCAGTACTAGAAAAATGCCATCTGGCATGGACAACAGAGTTATAAATAATTAAATAACTTTATTCCTATGTAGTGTTAACTATCTATAGATGCTAATTAAATCCTTCTTTAATGCCTTGCATGCTGCTGGCGGATATTCCTGCCCAGGCCTCGAAATCACTTGCCACTAAAATAAGTAAAATATGAGCATAACTAACTAAATTTTCACCTACTAATTGCACTGACGTTTTGCCCAGCTATTTCTTGAGTCAAACTTTAACAAATGTTTCATCAAATCTAGTCATAGCTGCCTCACAGCAGCCATGACTGGATTGGATGAAAAATATTTTAAAAATACTCTGCGGGTTAAGAGTTAAACAACTATAGTCAAGTGAGTGCTTTAGGGCCCCCATGGGGGCCTCTTGCTATGTATGTAGATTTAATTGATTTAGGTGATCATTTATTGGAAAACTCTTTAAGAGAGCTTTCCAATATAAATAATAAGTCTAGAATATTATTGAAGCCACCCACTAAAATTAGGCATCATATTACATTACAAATAGTTCAAAAGGTTTGAATATAATAAGTGGTGTTTTGAAATTCTAGAAATTCTACTGGTCAGCCTATCAGGCACAGGAAGTACGGTGACTCAGTGGTTATGGCATTGGACTTCAAACCAAACGGTCCACTATTCGATCCCCAACAGGGGTAACTACTGCACAGTGTCCTTGGGCAAAGCACTTAATCCTGATTGCCCATGTACATGTAGGGACATGGTTGCACTGTGTATTAAGGTGTACTGCATGTTGATGGTGCTCTTGTCTTCAGCCAATACTAACCCTGCTTGTGCAGTGTTAGTATGTTGGGGAGTCTGACAGTTGCTTGCCACTGTCCAGTTGGTTCTCTCTGGGTACGCCAGCTTCCTCCACCTGTAAAACTGTCCAACACGAGGTGACCCAAGCTATCAAAAGTGTCATTGAACTCCTATAAATAAGTAATGTGTTGGGCACAAGTGAATTGCCCTCTCTAACATGCAACTTGTTCCGGCAATTGACTGTGACAGGCTACTTATTTGCAGATTTGGTTGTGGGAAAATAAAGGAAATGAATTGAGTGTTTATTTCAAATGAAATTTGTGAATCGAGTTTTAGAAGTATTTATTTGGACAAGCCTATAGCAAGTTTCACAAATATCAGTCAAGGTTAATACAAATTGGATTTTCTTTTTCTTATATGTTCTGGTTATTATTGATCCAATTCAGTCTTGTTGGACGGAACTCATCGCGCTTTGTCAAACAGGATTGAATCGGTTAAATACCTAGTTGCATTATGGGAAAAAATTTGATGTTTGAAATTTCAGTATTTTGACATAAGTGCACAGGGGATTAATTGCCAACAAAATGAATTTCTTTGGTAGAGCACTCAACTGTGTTTCAAAGCATTGAAGTAGACATGATGTCCTTATTCGTCATTAGAAGAAGGTCCAACTGACTTAATGTCATTTCATTGCAAAGAAAAAAATTCAGATAGGTGTTATTTTTTTGTGCACAAAGAAAGTAAACACTTTTTTTGTGCACAAAGAAAGTAAACACATGACTCAGAATCCTTATTCAGTCATTTGGCGTGATTTGTTTGTAATACAGCACAGAGAACTTGTTCTGTAGTGGTTTAAAATAGTGCTCAAATAGTCCTGTAATGACTTAACCATTTAGTTATAACCAGACATGTTAACACTCTCGGAATGTAAGGGAAAATCTAGTGAATTCCGTGTAGTTCCCGGCTTCCCTAAAGAGAATCATTTTTTGACAAAAATCCCGGAAAATAGTACAGTCAAATATTTTTATTATTATGCCCTGCCATTTTGGTGAGGGGAATTAACTGTTACCCTTGTCCATCTATTTGTCTGGCTGGCTGTCCATCCGTCAGTACATACATATGTTTGTACATCCCAAGTATGATTTCCAGGTGATAACTCAAGTTTGACTTGAACACAATGAAGCAAAATTTTACACATAGGTTTATAACCACATAATACAGGTTGGGATTGACAGTGGGCTTGGTCTGATGTATTTTGGCAGAGGTATGGCCCTTTTCCAACTTAGAAGACATGTTGATACTGCACGCCAACTTTAGTTTGACTGATCAAAATGAAACAAAATTTTATACATAAGTATATAACTACATAATGCAGGTTGGGATTGATAGTGGGCTTGGTCTGATATTTTTGGCAGAGTTCTGGCCCATTTCTGACTTAGAAGACTTGTTGATACTGCTTTCTGGATGGTAAGTTGGTAACTTGAGTTATAGGTGTTGGATTTAAATCAAACTTGGAATATAGCTTACTCTAGACAATATACAAGGCCTAAAAAAAAAAATCTGT
Source organism: Pictodentalium vernedei (assembly GCA_031216915.1). Taxonomy (NCBI): domain Eukaryota; kingdom Metazoa; phylum Mollusca; class Scaphopoda; order Dentaliida; family Dentaliidae; genus Pictodentalium; species Pictodentalium vernedei. Next base: position 162,177,529 of record CM062293.1, read on the forward strand.
TTCTCAGGCCCTCCCGCATGGTCATTTTGGCTGCCGCATGCTCTCTTTTTATAACCAATGTAATCTTTAAAAAAAAAAATTTAAATAGTTTATGTCTGAAATTTTACCCAAGTTAAAAAAATTGATAAATTTGTCTCTTGAATGCAAGAAGGCTTTGAAATGCTTTAGCATTGCAAAGCCTTCTTGCTCTCAAGTGATGAAATACACCACCACCCATGCTATTCCATAGATTATGAGGCCAAAAACATAAACCAAGAACATGAAATTTTGATGGCAAAGAAATAATTACAGAAATAAAAAATAAAATAAAAAAACACTCGCCCGCATTACAAGTAGTGGCCTGAGAAACAGAAGATCTACTTTGTATGGCCCAAGATAGGTTTGATTTTGAATGTGGTGTGATAATTTTTAGCTTAACTTGACAAAGTCAAGATAAGCTATTGCCATCATGCATGCGGAAGTCTGTGAGTCTGTTCAACTTTTCCTTTAGCACAGGCTAAACACTGTAGTTCTTGTCCAATCATCACAAAATTTCATATGCAGGTTTGACGTCATATCTAGATGAGAATGTCCCCTTTTGGTCACGATCGGTCAACTGTGATGGCTGCCCAAGTCCGAAACCCAAAATCTTTTAGCACAGTCTACAGGTTGTATTTAATATGGAGGGATTTCATTGTAACTTGGTAGGATGACTCCATATAATGTCTAGATGAGAACGTCCCTTTTGGTCACGATCGGTCAGCTGTGACAGCTACAGGTGCCCGAATCCCAAAAAACCTTTAGCACAGGCTACAGGTCATATTTTTGAAGGGATTTCATTGTAACTTGGTAGGATGACTCCAGATAATTGGCTAGATGAGAACGTCACCTTTTGGCCACGATCATTCAAGCATGATGGCTGCCAGAGCCCAAAACCAAAAAACCTTTAGCACAGTCTACAGGTCATATTTTTGAAGAGATTTCATTGTAACTTGGTAGGATGACTCCAGATAATGTCTAGATGTGAACGTCCCCTTTTGGCCGTGAACATTCAGCTGTGATGGCTGCCTGAGCCCGAAAACCATTAGCACAGACTGGAGGTTGTTTTATGAAGGATTTTGGGAGCACAGTGGCTCAGTGGTAGACTGTTGGACTTCTATGCTAGAGGTCCAGAGTTCGATCCCGTCCGGGACAACCCGCATTGTGTCCTTGGACAAGGCACTTTATCCTGGTTACCTACATGGGAGCACGATGATGCCATGTACTGAGGCGTACTGCACGTCGATGGTGCACATGTCTTCAGCCGCTGTAACCGTGCTTGAACAGAGTTAGAATGTTGAAGGGCTGACAGTTGCTCATCGATGCTCGGTGGTTCTCTCCGGGTACTCCGGCTTCCTCCACCTGTAAAACTTTCACGCTCACGATTAGCCATTGTGCATAAGTATGTGACCTTAAACACCAATAAATAAATAAATGATGTGAAGAATTTTCATTGTAATTTGGTAGGATGGCACAGTATAGTGTCAAGATGAGGTCATTCCCTTTTGGTTGTGATCGGTCAACCATAATTGCTACACAGGCTAGAAGCCTGAAAACCTCTAGCACAGACTACATGCCATATTTATGAAGGGATTTCATTGTAACTTGATAGGATGACTCGTTCTGGAATAATTTCACTGTAACTTGGTAACTTTGGTTGACAAACATTAACTGTGAGGGCCACATTAACCCACCCTTCAGTTCTTTAGTACAGTCCACACCTGAAATTGTTTTTATTGAAAACATAGCATACAGGGAACAGAAATTAACACATTCTCATTTATCACATTTCTTGTATTTCATAATCCTTTCACAAACATTGAACATTATCCTTTTCATCAAACACTACACACAGTCAAGTTAAGCTACAGTGTCATTGACACTTTCATTATCTGAGTTATGGCCTCTTTTTGGACTTTGTTAACCACTAAATATAGTTTATCATGAAGCGGGGGCATTAGGGTCCAATGGACACATTTGGTGGCCTGCTGTATTGGTGTTGAGGTTAAGATAAAATGAGATATTTATTAATTCAATATCTACAAAAGATAAATGACTAGAAACTCATGCTTGGCAGTGGGGGTGGGGGCATAGCCACCTTTGGCTTTGCACTTGTTCTGTTCAGAAAAATATGCTCAGTGCACTTTGGTCAAGTAGCAGTGCAGGTGTTTGGGTTGTGGGTGTGTGTGTGGGAGGGGGGGGGGGAGTGGAGGGCTGCAGGGGAGTGGGAAGGGACTTGAGGAGAAGAAGTAGGCGAGGATATTCAAACCAATGAGTTTTTAAATTGCCATAAAGGGCATTTTTAGCCATCAAACACTGGGTGCAACTTGGTGCCAGTGGTGGTCCAAGAGCTGGAAATTTCTAGTTCTTCTCATGTATTTGTCATAGAGCATACTTTTCCCTGAAATTCATTCAATTAATTTCCTTGAAAATTGCCCTCAGGTTCCCTGAAAATCTGTTCTGAGGTTAACATGTCTGGTTATAACCATACTGATAATGATTAACTGCCTGTTTCCTGAACACAGAGAATACACCTATGCTAGAATGTTGTCAGGACCAAGATGAAAATACTTTGTTTAATCCTCCGCATGAGGTATAAATGATTGGCTAAACTTGACTTTATACTTATGTGTCATGATGTAACCATAGATCCTGACTTTGACCTTAAAGTTGGGGACATGAGATGGAGTGGGATTCAGTTGCCGTAGGAGTTGTGTGGGAGTGACGCATTGAAGAGTGATGTTACATTTTGTACTTACGATATCTTGTTATTCTGTGAATTGTTTCTGTACTGTGAAGATGTAATCTTACCCTCTGATTATTCTGCATTGATAAAGGTATGTGACTGAAAGCTCTGCACATGGGTGTTAATGTTTTGAACATACCACTTGTGTCCTTATTTTGGACAATGGTTGACAGTGAATTTGACCTTAAACACCAATAAAAATGAAAAAATAAAATAAGAGAGTTGTCAACATACCAAAATTTCAAGAAGAATATCTTTCCCATATTGCAACTAGGAATTTAACCAATTCAATTGTGTTTGACATTGCTCACTGAGCTCTGTCAAAGAAGACAGTTGTTTAAACTGAATTATGGGGAAAATTAAAATATTGATGTTTTGACACTGATTTCAGCATCAGTGTGTACATGTTAAATTAATCCAGGCAATGAGAAAAATGCAGAATATAACTTACGAATCCAACATGAGGTGATTTTGTCTGTTGAAAGTGTTAATAAACCCCAATAAAAAAAAGGTGATTTGTAACGTGTATTTTTTCAAAGATACAATGCTACCAGCAAGGGGATCCTTAGTTTAGCAAAATAATGTTTATAAATAATTGCTTTGTTACTATTTATTGGAAAGTGCCTGTTGGCACTATCCAATAAATTGTCACAAAACAATTTTATATGAACATTTTTTTCCACAATGGCACAAATAAGGTAATGAATTCAGTGTAAAGCCACTAAAGTGGCTTTCAGCACTTTTCAGTAGAGCCCTGATAGTCGCTTTTAGCACTGAGCCATTTAATTGTTTCAACACTAGTTATTTATTTATTTATTGGTGTTTAAGGTCACATACTTATGCACAATGGCTAATCGTGACCGTGACAGTTTTATGGGTGGAGGAAGCCGGAGTACCCGGAGAGAAGCATTGACAAGCAACTGTCAGCTCCTCAACATTCTAACTCTGTTCAAGCTCCACTCAAGCAGGGTTACAGCATTTGAAGACATGTGCACCCTCGGGGTGCAGTACACCTTACTTAGTACACGGCATCATCGTGCCTCCAAATAGGCAACTGGGATAAAGTGCCTTGCCCAAGGACACAATGCAGGTTGTCCCGGATGGGGATCGAACTTGGGACATCTAGCATAGAAGCCCAACAGTCTACCACTGAGCCACCACGCTCCCCTCAACACTAGTTAGAAGATGTAACAGATATATATGGACTCATGTTTGCATACTTCTCAGTGATGTATAATGTGAGAAACTCTTTAACTAAATTGTTTTAACATGTGATAGTATTCAGTATTATAATCTTTTCAGGGGGAAATTAATCCTTTATCTAACAAATGGGATGCATCTGCCCACATAATTTACAAAGTGAGCAGTTGAAAAAAACAATACAGTAGAATCCTCTTAATTGAATATCCATTTTGCCAGTGAAAATTATTCAATTAACAGGAGTATACAATTAACAGGGATTTGGTCAGTTTCCTGTGTTCTGGAGGTAAACTGAGCATTTATTCTATTATATCTTGTTTGACAGAGCTCATAGAGCTCTGTCAAACAAGTTATAATAGAATAAATGCCTGTATTGGATGTAGTGAGGCAAAAAAGGTTGATAAATAAGGGGAATTTGGTGCGTCACGGTAGTTTTTTCGACATATTACAAAAATTTATATACATTTAACAGGAGTTTACTCTATAACCCATATGCAATTAACAGATCAAATTTGTACTGAAGGTATGGTAAATGGTTTTGTGTTTGAAAATTATATTCAGTTAACAGGAATATGCAATTAAGAAATATCCAATTAAGTGGGCTCTACTGTATTAAAAAAAACTTTAGCAGAACCATATCATGTGACCTTTTATTGGAAAAAGCTCGTTCAGTTGAGGGGTCACATGGTATGATTTTGTTGAAATTGTTTGAGAAATTTTTTAAAAAAAACAATAATTAAAATAATAAATTTTGATTTCTTGTGTGTTGGGTAAAGGGTAAAACATTTTCAGTTCTTACAATTTCTGTTGCAAGGTTCCGTCCAGAAATATATTCTACTGTTGATTCGTTGAATCATAATTTATGAAGATGACAATCTTTGTATGTTTTATATCATATTCTTGTTGTCTTGCTTTTCAATTTCAAGAACAATTAAACTATTTTTCTTACAAAGTATCTTTGTTAATCATATTGTATTTTCTTTCAACCCCTATTGCTTGTAATGTATGCTTGACATCTACGATAGATATATATATCATATGGCAATATATGTGATATACCCATCTAATATAACTCATGTAACTACATAATACCTTTTTTCTAAGGCAGGTCTCCTCAAATATAAGATAGATTAGCAGGTAGCAGCTCTTCTTGATTATGATTAGGCAAGCAATACAAATATATTAAGGCCTAAAAAAGTTAAAAATCTGTTTCATGGGCCTTCCCATATGGTCTTTTTGGTTGTTGCATGCTCTCTTTTTATAACCAACGCAAACTTGAAAAAATAAAAATTAAATGGTTTGTCTGATATTTTACCCAACTTAATAAAATTGATAAATTTGTCCCTTGTGTGCATCAAGGCTTTGCAGTGCTGAAGCATTGCAAAACCTTCTTGCACTAAAGGGATGAAGTATGCCACCACCCATGCTACTTTATAGATTATGAGGCCTAAAACATAAAACAAAACAAGAACATGAACTTTTAATGGCACAGAAATAATTACAAAACTAAAATATGAAATAAAAAACTGCCCCTTCATGCAATTTTACAAAAAATGCTGAGAAACAGATCTACTTTGTTGGGCCTAACCATTTACTCAATGTATTGGCATATCCAGCTAGGACTATTAACATTTTTAGCCCAACTTTGGCGAAGCCAAATTTGAGCTTATGCCATGGCCCGTCGTCCATCAACAATTGGATACAGCTCGGGCTAGAGGCCGTATTTATTCCGATCTTTACGAAACTTCTTGGGTACCTTTGTTATGACCGTGGGACGAGAACGAGTGTTTTTGGGTGCAGTCCAAAATTCAAGATGGCTGCCAGCCACCATTTTGTACCGACGATGCAGAAATCTGTTTTTTGTACAGAACTTCCATATGAAAGCTTTGATTTGAATAATTTTTTGTATGAATGTTTAGTACCATGGGATACATTACATATAATACGGGTGTTTTTCTCGTGCGTAAATTATGCAAATTAGACTAACTTTGAGGTTTTTTGGTGTTACTTTCAGCACTGTAAGTGCAAATGCCAATATGGCTCGGGCTAGAGGCCGTATTTATGAACCGATCTTTACGAAACTCCTTGGGTACCTTTGTTATCACCGTGGGACGAGAACGAGTGTTTTTGGGTCCGGTCCAAAATTCAAGATGGCTGATGGCAGCCATTTTGTACAAAATTTGGTGCAGTCAGTTTTTTGCACAGAACTTCCATATGAAAGTGCTGATTTGAATAATTTTTTGTGTGAATGTTTAGTACCATGGGATACATCACATATAATACGGGTTTTTTTCTCGTGCAGAAATTATGCAAATTAACTGAACTTTGATTTTTTCAGTGCTACTTACACACAGTAAGTACACATGTCAATACGGCTCGGGCTAGAGTCTGTATTTATGAACCGATCTCCACGAAACGTCTTGGGTACCTTTGTTATCACCTTGGGACGAGAACGAGTGTTTCTGGGTGCAGTCCAAAATTCAAGATGGCTGCCAATGGCCATTTTGTACCGAAATTAGGTCTAATCAGTTTTTTGTACACAACTTCTATACGGCTCAGGCTAGAGGCCGTATTTATGAACCGATCTTTACGAAACTTCTTGGGTACCTTTGTTATCACTGTGGGATGAGAACGAGTGTTTTGGGGTGTGGTTTGAAATTCAAGATGGCCACCAGCAGCCATTTTGTACCAAAATTTGTGCAATCAGTCTTTTGTACAGAACTTCTGTATGAAAGTTCTGATTTGAATAAATTTTTCTATGAATGTTTAGTAACATGCAATACATCACATATAGTACGGGTTTTTTTCTCGTGCAGAAGTTATGCAAATTAGAGGAACTTTGATTTATTCAGTGCTACTTATACACTGTAAGTGCACATGTCAATACGGCTCGGGCTAGAGGCTGTATTTATGAACCGATCTTCACAAAACTTCTTGGGTACCTTTGTTATCACCTTGGGACGAGAACGAGTGTTTCTGGGTGCGGTCCAAAATTCAAGATGGCTGCCAGTGGCCATTTTGTACCGAAATTAGGTCCAATCAGTTTTTTGTCACAACTTCTACACAGCTCATATTTGTGAACTGATCTTCACGAAGCTTCTTGGGTACCTTTGTTTTCACCTTGGGACAGGAATGAGTGTGTTTTGGGGTGCCTTCGTTATCACTGTGCTATGAGAACAAATATTTTGGGGTTCAGTCAGACCCACTCTGGGACTCAAAGATTTTTTTCCAGTTTAGCATCTGACTGTCACCCACCTTTACAGTACTTTACCTATACATTTGTTACAGGCAACGGTCAGTATTTATGTACAGACCATTACAATACTTTATATGTACCTTTGTTATCAGGTCATTACCTAGATGTTTGTCATTGCTGTGTCACATACTATACATGCACATGTCTTTGTCTTGACAAGTTGAGCTACAGTGTCATTGACACTTTCGTTATATCTCTGTTATGCACCAAACATTACATCTTAACGAATATATTACTTACCATAAGGTGACCATACTAGTGCTGGGTGGTTTTACGGCATACAAATTATAATTGGCACAATTTCCAATACCTGTACCGATACCAGCAAATTAAATTATAATCAGTATATCGAAAAGTCAGTCTTACCCCAGAATGCAATTTCAACTATTTTATCATGGTTTACAAGAGGAGAATGTACTTCACTGGTGCAGATTATTGTTGATTTAAATTTGAATATTTTCTCTTTCTACCACCTTGTCTGCTCTCACAGACCATGGAGCATTTCTTTATTACTTTTCTTTTCCAACTGCTGAAGTGTTTGTCTCAACAGTCACCATTATTATGAAAGTGATAGAATATTGTTTACCTCAAATTTGAAACAAGTTGAGGTGAGAAGACACAATCACATGTACTTCATACACTATGCGCACGTAGTTAGTCACATTGGAGATTTTGAGAAATGGCATTCCCGCTATTATTATCTGGAAACTTTCCTTTGGAAATGCTAAGGGATTCCTTGTTGTTTTAGACTGGTACTTCAAAGTGATTGGCTGTTTTCACACGATAACGTCATGATAGCATCTTACCTTCAAAATAGTGTTTACACTAGTGTTTGATACAAGACCTATGCAAGGTTCTTTATTGTTTTCAAATAAACAAAAGCAAGTCATTTGTACTTCCTCTGCCAAGATAAATACAATGATACTTAACCAGCCCATCACCACAATCACTTGAAAGGCAATTTATTTTAAGTGCTGAGATATGCCAATTTTAACACTTCTTATGATAAAGTGAGGCGTACGAACACACACTTCACTTTTGAATCTGAAGACAGCTAAGATAATATTATGAAGACTCCTTCGAGTTTGCATTCTGAAGATGCAGAATTAGACCTGAAATGTTCACTGCAATAGCGAATAAAGCAACTAATAATAAACTTCTATTTTGGGTGATACTATAAAGGGATGTTTTGGTTATTCTCGTAGACGTTTTCACCAGAACTGATTATCTGCCAAAGACTATTACATGTGACAATGTGACCATATCCACAAAATTAGCTACTAATGTAATAGTGAAAGTACAGAAAAGAGATTCCCGCTGTAGTTTAGTTGTCTATAACAATGTTTACAACTAAATGAAACCAGCGAGGCCAATTGAGTTCTGAATTCAATCACTGCCGCTCTTGGACCACTTGAGCTCATTATGCCATTTCTGTTTTACATACAGCTATGATCAGTAATTAGTTGTTGGTGAGAGACAGCTATGGTATGATCTCGAGTTTCTTCCGTTTAAAGCAGGGATGAGAAATGGCAGCAAATTTGCTGATTTCAGCAAATTCATGCCCAAAATACTGTAATTTTGTAGCTTTCCATTCTCATCCCTGTTAAAGGCATTCACATGCTTTCTACAGCAGGTGCCCTTTAGTGATCAACCTATCTGTCCATATGTCCATTTGTGTGTTCCTCCATTAGTCCTAAGTTTTCAGCACATTTTTCAGCTATCGATAGTAATATTGAAATATTTTTTTTTGTATGTAGCTTCTTAGTGGGTACTTACAGATCAAGTTTCAATTGCATTCTGCTCATTTGTCATTTGGTTTATTAGCGTTATTGTCCTTGAACTTACGAATTTGACAGTTAAAATAGATTTTCCACACTTTTTCAGCTATGGATGGAAATATTGAAATGAGTTTTTGTATGCAGCTTTCTAATGGGTAGTAACAGATCAGGTTTCAGTTCCATTTTACTCAGTGGGTTTATTGCAGAATTATTGCCCTTGAACTTGGAAATTTGACAGTTATAACAGATTTTTCACACTTTTTTTCAGCTATGGATGGAAATATTGTAATGATTTTTAGCTCAACTTTGGCGAAGCCAAATTTGAGCTATTGTCATGGCTCGTCGTCCGTCTGGCCGTCTGTCCTTCTGTCCATCTGTCCGTACATCAACAATTGGATACAGCTCGGGCTAGAAGCCGTATTTATGAACCGATCTTTACGAAACTTCTGGGGTACCTTTGTTATGACCTTGGGATGAGAAAGAGTGTTTTTGGGTGCGGTCCGAAATTCAAGATGGCTGCCAGCCGCCATTTTGTACCAACGATGCAGAAATCTGTTTTTTGTACAGAACTTCCATATGAAAGCTCTGATTTGAATAATGTATGAATGTTTAGTACCATTGGATACATCACATATAATACGGGTTTTTTTCTTGTGCGTAAATTGTGCAAATTAGACTAATTTTGATGTTTTTTGGTGTTACTTTCAGCACTGTAAGTGCAAATGCCAATACAGCTCGGGCTAGAGGCCGTATTTATGAACCGATCTTTACGAAACTTCTTGGGTACCTTTGGTATCACCGTGGGACGAGAACGAGTGTTTTGGGGTCCAGTCCGAAATTCAAGATGGCCGATGGCAGTCATTTTGTACAAAATTAGGTGCAATCAGATTTTTGCACAGAACTTCCATATGAAAGCGCTGATTTGAATAATTTTGTGTGTGAATGTTTAGTACTATGGGATACATCACATATAATACAGGGTTTTTTCTCGTGCAGAAATTATGTAAATTAGATGAACTTTGATTTTTTCAGTGCGACTTACACACAGTAAGTACACATGTCAATACGGCTCAGACTACAGTCTGTATTTATGAACTGATCTTCACGAAATGTCTTGGGTACCTTTGTTATCACCTTGGGACGAGAACGAGTGTTTCTGGGTGCGGTCTAAAATTCAAGATGGCTGCCAGTGGCCATTTTGTACCGAAATTAGGTCTAATCAGTTTTTTGTACACAACTTCTATACAGCTCAGACTAGAGGCCATATTTATGAACCAATCTTTACGAAACTTCTTGGGTACCTATGTTATCACCGTGGGATGAGAGCGAGTGTTTTGGGGTGTGGTCCGAAATTCAAGATGGCCACCAGCAGCCATTTTGTACCAAAATTAGTGCAATCAGTCTTTTGTACAGAACTTCTGTATGAAAGTTCTGATTTGAATAAATTTTTGTATGAATGTTTAGTAACATGGAATACACCACATATTGTAAGAGGTTTTTTTTCGTGCAGAAATTATGCAAATTAGATGAACTTTGATTTATTCAGTGCTACTTACACAATGTAAGCACACATGTCAATACGGCTCAGGGTAGAGGCTGTATTTATGAACCGATCTTCACAAAACTTCTTGGGTACCTTTGTTATCACCTTGGGAAGAGAATGAGTGTTTCTGGGTACGGTCCAAAATTCAAGATGGCTGCCAGTGGCCATTTTGTACCGAAATTAGGTCCAATCAGTTTTTTGTCACAAGTTCTATACAGCTCGTATTTATGAACTGATCTTCACAAAACTTCTTGGGTACCTTTGTTTTCACCTTGGGACAGGAACGAGTGTGTTTTGGGGTGCCTTTGTTATCACTGTGCTATGAGAACAAATATTTTGGGGTTCAGTCAGACCCACTCTGGGACTCAAAAGATTTCTTTTCTAGTTTAGCATCTGACTGTCACCCACCTTTACAATACTTTACCTATACATTTGTTACAGGCAACGGTCAGTATTTATGTACAGACCGTTACAATACTTTATATATACCTTTGTTATCAGGTCATTACCTAGATGTTTGTCATTGCTGTGTCACATACTATACATGTACATGTCTTTGTCTTGACAAGTTGAGCTACAGTGTCATTGACACTTTCATTTGTATGTAGATTCTCAGATGAGCACTTAGATATCAAGTTTCAATTCCATTCTCCTTTTATGGTTTATTACAGAGTTATTGACCTTGAACTTAGAAATTAGGCAGTTATAAGAGACTTTCCATTTTTCTTGCAGTTGCCAAGTTATTGCCTTTGAACTTGGAAATTTGATAGTTGTAACAGGTTTTTCACACTTTTTTAGCTCAACTTTGACATAGTCAAATTTGTTAGCTCAACTCAAACTTGAGCTTATGCCATGGCCCGTTGTCCGTCTGAATGGCATCAACAATTCAATATGGCTCGGGATAGAGGCCGTATTTATGAACTGATCTTTACAAAACTTCTTAGGTACCTTTGTTATCACCGTGGGACAAGAATGAGTGTTTTTGGTGTCGGTCCAAACTTCAAGATGGCCGCCAGCAGCAATTTTGTACCAAAATTATTGCAATCAGTTTTTTGTACAGAACTTCTGTATGAAAGTTCTGATTTGAATAAATGTTTGTATGAATGTTTAGTAACCTGGAATACATCACATATAATACAGTTTTTTTTCTTGTGCAGAAATTATGCAAATTAGATGAACTTTGGTTTATTCAGCGCTACTTTTACACAGTAAGTGCACATTTCAATACAGCTTGGGCTAGGTGCTGTATTTATGAACCGATCTTCACGAAACTTCTTGGGTACCTTTGTTATCACCTTGGGACAAGAACAAGTGTTTTGGGGTGTGGTCCAAGATTCAAGATGGCTTCCAGTGGCGTTACATATAATTCGGGTTTTTGTCTCATGCAGAAATTATGCAAATTAGATGAACTTTGATTTATTCAGCGCTACTTTTACACAGTAAGTGCACATGTCAATACGGCTCGGGCTGGAGGGTGTATTTATGAACCGATCTTCACGAAACTTCTTGTGTACCTTTGTTATCACCTTGGGTCGAGAACAAGTGTTTTTGGGTGCGGTCTGAAATTCAAGATGGCTGCCGGTGGCCATTTTATACCAAAATTAGGTGCAATCAATTTTTTGTACAAAACTTCTAGGACTACGTTTGTTATCATCATGGGACACTAACAAGAGCTTTTAGGCTCGGCTCTGTTAATATTTGGTGGTGTTTGGGGAGGGTAAGCATTATTAGCACAACCGAGTTTTCTGTTTCCAATGAGAAAAATAAAACTTCCTTACCCGTGGGAACCCTATGAGCTAAAGATAAAAAATTCAAATACCTATACTTTAAGAAGGACTGGACAAATACTTATTAATTAGTAGGAATCAACCATGAAAGGGTTTGAAGCAAACAGGCCAAAACAATTGCTAACATTTGGCTTATGATGCACCATACAAGGATCCCCATTGTAACATTAACCCCATGGAGATTTCTTTTCTAGTTTAGCATCTGACTGTCACCCTCCTTTACGATATTTTACCTGTACATTTGTTACAGGCTATGGTCAGTATTTATGTAGAGACCTTTACAATACTTTACATGTACCTTTGTTGTCAGGTCATTACCTAAATGTGTGTCATTGTTGTGTCACATACTATACATGTACATGTCTTACACAAGTTGAGCTACAGTGTCATTGACACTTTCATTCAGAATTGCAAACCCTTTTTAATGTGGTGTCCACAGTGATGGCTCCCATCACTTTGTGTCTAGTTGGATAAATAACTGTTGTAATCTATAGTAATCTCGGTTCAAATTATTCCCATAAGCACTGAAACTGGGGGTGCGGTGGCATTGCGGTAACTGGTTCTCGTCAGATCACCGAAGTTAAGCACCATTGAGCTTGGTTAGTCCTTGGATGGGTGACCATCTGAGCGATCGATTCAGACTCTCATGTTGTGTCCTTTGGCAAGGCACTTAACCCTAATCGTCTACATGGGGGCACGATGATGCCGTGTACTGAGGCGTACTGCACATCGATGGTGCCCTTGTCTTCAACCAATCTAACCCTGCCTGCGCTGCAGTGCAGAGTTATGATGTTGGGGAGCTGGCAGCTGCTCGTCGTTGCTCAGTGGCTCTCTCTGGGTACTCCGGCTTCCTCCATCCATAAAACTGTCACCGACACGATGTGACCTTGACTGTTAAAGTGTCGTTAAACCATAATAAATAAATAAATAAATATAAATAACCACTGAAATCCTCGGGGTGACAGACAGCTTTTTACAGTGGAGCCGTATTAATTGAATAGTCACTTTGCAAGTAGAAATTATTAAAAACTCCCTGCGGGAACCCTGGGAAGTGAAGCAGTGCCTGTTCACTGCGGTAAACAGGCTCTGTTTTACTGGTAAAATAGGACCCAGTCACCAATGCTTGGGAGGTGCAAACCCTATCTAAAATGGGCAACATGGCTTATTTACGCTCACCCCTGGTTTTGAGTGGATACTCATGTTGTGGTCAGGCTTAGCTATTGTGCAAAAATATGTGACCTTAAAAACCAATAATAGTCAAGATAAGCTGTTGCCATCACGCGTGCGGGAGTCTGTGAGTCTCTTAGTCTGTGATGCCTGTTCACATTTTCCTTTAGCACAGGCTACACCCCGCAGTTCTTGTCTGATCGTCACGGAATTTTATATGCAGGTTTGGGGTCATGTCTAGATGAGAACGTCCCCTTTTGGTCGCGATCGGGCAACCGGTATGGCTGCCCGAGCCCAAAACCCCAAAACCATTAGCACAGTCTACAGGTCGTATTTATGAAGGGATTTCATTGTAACTTGGTAGAATGCCTCTGTATAATGCCTAGATGAAAACATCCCCTTTTGGGCATGATCTATCAACCGTGATGGCAGCCCAAGCCCGAAACCCAAAAACTTTTAGCACAGTCTGCAGGTCATGTTTAATGTGGAGGGATTTCATTGTAACTTGGTAGGATGACTCCTTATGATGTCTAGATGAGATTTCCCCATTTGGGCACAATCTGCCAACCGTGACGACTGCCCGAGCCCAAAACCCGAACACCTTTAGCACAGTCTACAGGTCATATTTATTTAGGAATTTCATTGTAACTTGGTGGGTTGACTTCATACAATGTCTAGATGAGAAAGTCCCCTTTTGGACGTGATTGGGCAACTGTGACGGCTACAGGGGCCCAAAGCCCGAAAACCTTTAGCACAGTCTAGAGGTCATATTTATGAAGGGATTTCATTGTAACTCGGTGGGATGACTCCAAATAATGTCTAGATGAGAACATCCCATTTTGATCGCGATCATTCAGCCTTGATGGGTGCCCGAGCCCAAAAACCTTTAGCATAGGCAAAAGGTCATATTTATGGAAGGATTTCATTGTAAACTGTTAGGTTGACTCCATATAATGCCTAGATGATGGCATCCCCTCTTGGTCGCGATTGGTTAGCTGTGATGGCTACAGGTGCCTGAAGCCCGAAAACCTTGAGCACAGTCTACAGGTCATATTTATGAAGGGATTTCATTGTAACTTCGTAGGATCACTCCAGATGATGCCCAGATGAGATTGTCCCCTTTGGTTGCGATCATTCAACCATGATGGCTGCCCGAGCCCGAAGCCCGAAAATATTTAGCATGGTCTACAGGGCATATTTATGAAGGGATTTCATTGTAACTTGGTAGGTTTACTTCATATAATGTCTAGATGAGAACATCCCCTTTTGGACATGATTGGGCAGCTGTGACGGCTAAAGGTGCCTGAAGCCCGAAAACATTTAGCACAGTCTACAGGTCATATTTATGAAGGGATTTCATTGTAACGTGATAGGATGACTCCAAATAATGTCTAGATGAGAACATCCCATTTTTGTTGTGCTCACTCATCCTTGATGGGTGCCCAAGCCCAAAAACCTTTAGCATAGGCAAAAGGTTATATTTATAGAAGGATTTCATTGTAACCTGTTAGGTTGACTCCTAGATGATGACATCCCCTTTTGGTCGTGATTGGTCAACTGTGATGGCTACAGGTGCCCGAAGCCCGAAAACCTTGAGCACAGTCTACAGGTCATATTTATGTAGGGATTGCATTGTAACTTCGCAGGATCACTCCAGATGATGCCCAGATGAGATTCTCCCCTTTGGTTGCGATCATTCAACCGTGATGGCTGCCCGAGCCCGAAGCCCAAAAACCTTTAGCACAGTCTACAGGTCATATTTATGAAAGGATTTCATTGTAACTTGGTAGATTGACTTCATATAATGTCTAGATGAGCACGTCCCCTTTTGGACACGATTGGGCCACTCTGACGGCTACAGGGGCTCAAAGCCCGAAAACCTTTAGAACAGTCTACAGGTCATAATTATGAAGGGATTTCATTGTAACTTGGTAGGTTGACTCCATATAATGCCTAGATGATAACATCCCCTTTTGGTTGTGATTGGTCATCTGTGATGGCTACAAGTGCCCGAAGCCTGAAAACCTTGAGCACAGTCTACAGGTCATATTTATGAAGGGATTTCATTGTAACTTCGTAGGATCACTCCAGATGATGCCCAGATGAGAATGTCCCCTTTTGGTTGCGATCATTCAGCCATGATGGCTGCCAGAGCCCAAAGCCCAAAAACCTTTAGCACAGTCTACAAGTCATATTTATGAATAGATTTCATTGTAACTTGGTAGGTTGTCTTCATATAATGTCTAGAGGAGAACGTCCCCTTTGGACGCAATTGGGAAACTGATGGCTACAGGGGCCCGAAGCCCGAAAACCTTTAGCACAGTGTACAGGCCATATTTATGAAGGGATTTTAATGTAACTTGACAGGATGACTCGTATTGGAATAATTTCACTGTAACTTGTAACTTTTGTTGATATACGTTAACTGTGAGGGCCACATACATTAACTGTGAGGTCATATTAACCCACCCCTCAGCTCTTTAGTACAGTGTACGCCTCATATTATTTTTATCAAAAACATAGCATACAGGGAACAGAAATGAACATATTCCCAATTATCAAAATTCTTGTCTTATTTCAAAATCCTTTCATAAACATTGAACATTATCCTTTTCATCAAACACAACACACAAGTTAAGCTACAGTGTCATTGACACTTGCATTAAATTAACTGGAATATTCACTTAACAGGGATTTGGTAATTTTCCTGTATTCTACATACAAATTGAGCATTTTTTCTGTTATGTCTTGTTTGATAGAGCTCATGATGTAGATTATTAGATGAACTGTGGATAAATAGGTATAAACAAAGGAAATCAGTGATTATCAGTATAATTTCTTGACACATTACAAGATTTTTTATTCAGCTAACAGTAGATTACTCGAGAAGCCATATGCAAGTATCAGGTCAATTTTTTACTGAACTGAAGGAATGATAAATGGTCATTATGAGATAATCAGTTATGTGGGCTCAAATGTTTTGGTTTGACAGGTCTCCTTCAAACATGATAAAATAAATACTTTTGTGCTACTCTTTAATTATTTTGTAGCTGTACAGTATTGTTTCTTGCAAATAAATTCATTTAAATCATTAATGTACAATTCATTACCAGAACATACAAAAATAACCAAATAATGATAAAATTAATACTCTTGTTAACTGAATATTTTTCTCTGCCAATGTCTCTATTCAGCTGAAAGGGTCACACTATCAGCTACAAAAGGGTACAATTTCCTGGACTACCCAAATTCTTTTCAGGAAATACAGGAGTTGGTGTTAAAATTTATTTTGTGAAAGTGCATGAAAGTATTGGAGAGTATGTTAATTTCATTTCCCTTAACCCTTTACCCAACGAAACGGCCGCATCTGCCCGCGTAATATGAAAATTCAGCAGTTGAAAAAATATTATTTTTCAAAACATTTCACCAAAACCATATCATGTGACCCCTTGTTGGAACGAGCTCGTCGAGCTCGTTCCAAAGAGGGGTCACATGATGTGGTTTTGTTGAAATGTTTTGAAAAATTTCAAAAAATGATATTTAAAATAATAAATTCTGATATCGTCTGCATTGGGTAAAGGGTTAACCCTGTTCAGCCATACTG
This sequence comes from Pictodentalium vernedei, assembly GCA_031216915.1. NCBI lineage: Eukaryota > Metazoa > Mollusca > Scaphopoda > Dentaliida > Dentaliidae > Pictodentalium > Pictodentalium vernedei. Next base: position 162,194,628 of record CM062293.1, read on the forward strand.
TTTTTTAACACATTCATACCCACCCTTCTATAACAAAAAATTAGTAAATGCCACAGAGTTGTCTTCAAATATGGATTAGACCTGTAAGGAGCAGCTCTTCAAGGTGTCATTAAATATGTTTGGCTTCAAGCCTAGAAATAAGCAAGCTGTCATTTGTAGAATGAGGTCCCCAATTGAAGAATTTGGTGATGCTGTCCCATACATTGGGCCAATTTATTCTCTGGGTACCTCTTTCTGTTTAGGCCTGAGACCTTGATTCAGATTGAGGTTCACAGAGGGATGTGCATAATGCATATGTCCACATTTCATGGTATTTACAGTAATCATGACAGTGTGTTATTATTAGAACATTGTACCAACAGTGTGTCATTGAAACATCTTTAACAAGCCTGTGCAATTCTGCATGGTTAAGCTGATCAGAAATTTGTTGGTCTGTCTGCCAGTTACAAGTACAAATGTGATGAAAATGCCTGTTGAAAGCTGGTTGATTGTTGCAGAGTTGATTGTTGAAACAGAAGAAATAGAGCGAAAATGAAATACGGTTATGGTCGAGTGCATGTTTCAAGAGGCTTGGCTCCAACTGCCTTCGTACAAGAATGGATTGTTGTCATTTGCAAGAGATCATTTTTCTGTGGGGTGCAAAAAATTTATAGGAAGTTTTCAGTATTTAATCATTTGAACAGGGATGAATTTCACATGAAATCTGACAAGCACAACAGATTTGCACACTAACTGAGTAAATCAATGATTTCATTCACAAAACCAACATCAGAATCTACTACCTTTGGTCTGGAGGTTTTATGACATATTTGGCGATTAAATTTTGGGAATTAACCACTTGAACCATGGAAAGTAATATGTTTCTCTGATAATTTTTTGGTGCTCTGGGTTCAAAAGTACATTATCCGTGAAAATCCGTGGAATTTTAGCTCAGCCTGACAAAGTTGGCAGAGTTTTCTTATTCTAAGTCATCTGTAGTCCATCCGACTGTCCATCATCAACTTTTTGTTTATCCAGGCCATAACTTCTGAAAGACTGAATATTTTTTGACAAAACTTTATATCAACATGTAATATCAAAAGACAGTGTGACATGAATAATAATATGGTATTTGCCCCTCAAGGTCAAGGTCACAGGCCCTACATTATGGTGACCAATAAAAAAACTTTGGCATTTCACTGTCACTTTTGTCTAGTCTTTTGGTATGATTGACAGATCTTATTTATACTTGGTACAATTATTGCTCAAGATTCAAGGCTGTGCCTTTACTTTGACCCAAGGTCATAGCAACAACTCAAGGTCAGAGACAGCAAAACTTGTATATTGTTATACAGCCCGTGTGCAATCTGTATAATTGAATCTCTGTGAAATATTGTTCATACTTTACTCAATTGTTACCCATAACCTAACCTTGTGTTGTGACCTTGACCCATTGTCATATCATGAAGGTTAAGGTCACAAGCAGTAACACTTGGATTCTTGTCTTGTATTTAGCTTTCCCTATAAGCAGTAACCCTGGGCAGAGCTGTCTAGGCTGAGAGGCCTCTTATATAATTTGGACAGCCTTGAAAATCTAAAAAAAATAGGCGAGAAACAGCCTGAATTGGCCTTGAAATTTATTGATTTTTATCTGCAGGATATTGATTGAAGAATGACATATTTCTTGTTCCCATAATCTCTGCAGTTAAAAAAATTCCTATGTAGTTCCCATGACCTCTGTAGATATGAAAATTAAAATTTTCTCCCAAACTTTATTTCTATATTTATTATGCCCCCGATAAATCTGGGTTGTCCATCTGTCCGTCTGTCTTCTCCTCCAAAACCGCTGAACTGATTTAAGTGAAATTTGAGATGTTTGTTTGTTATGACATGGCATTTTGATTTTGTTCAAATGAAGTTGCCCCACCCCTCAGTAGTGCCATGCCCAAAAAGTGTGCTTGAATCTAAAAAAATCTTCTTATGAACCAGCAGTATCAGAGACTTGATATTTTGTGTGCAGCTTCCTTTTGAGCTTTTGACTCAAATTTATTCAAGAGAAGTTCACAAAACTATATTTGCCGTCGTTATGGGAGGGGCAAAAATTTTCGCCCTGCTCAAAATTTCTATTTTCCAAACTGAGAGGCTGATTTGAACCAAATTTGATATGAGGGCTTATTGGATCATAAGTACTTAATTTATGAAAAAAAAATGTTCACGTCACCCCATGGGAACCGCAGGAACTAAAAATAGAAAAAATTTAAAATGCCCATATCTCCAAAACTGCACGACACTGAGAATTCTTATTTGGTATGAAGCTTCCTTAAGACCAACAGAATGAAATGGTCCAAAAGCATTGCTATCGGTTTTATCATAGGGTACTTTTTGGGGACTTTGAAAAAGTGCCGTGTCAGCATTTTTTAACACTTTGGGAAATGGGAAAAACATTTAAGACTCTTCTTCTCCCAAACCACTGCTCCAAAAACTTTCAAATTTCACGTATAATATCTTTGGAAGATTGTTTCACATGTTTAATGAAACCAAATCCCTGGGTCCATATTTGGGCTCTCTATGGGAGCCCAAATGTTTAAATTAGTGCAGTACGAAGAATATTCTTTAAAAATCTTCTTTTTCAGATTCATCAATCAGAACCTTTTCATATTTGTATGCAGATGCTTAGGGAGGTGAGATTCAGGTTTGGTCAAGCCAAGTCCCTGGGTTCATATTTGGGCTCACTGTGGAAGCCCGAATTTAAACTTAGTTCAATATGAGGAATATTCTTCAAAAGTCTTCTTCTTTGCATCCACCAGTCAGAATCTTTTGATATTTGGTATACAGTATCCATAGGGAGGTGAGATCTAAGTTTGTTAAAGCCAAGTCCCTGGGTTCATATTTGGGCTTCCTGTGGGAGCACGAATTGTACCCAAATTTCTATTTTCCGAACTGAGAGGCCGATTTGAACCAAATTTAATATAAGGGCTTATTGGGTCAAAAAAAATTTCCCATCGCTCCATGGGAACCACAGGACCTAAATATAGAAAAAAATTAAAACACCCATATCTCCAAAACTGCACAGCACTGAAAATTTTTATTTTGTGTGAAGCTTCCTTAGGAACAGCAGAAAGGAATGGTCCCAAAAAATGGCCATTGGTTTTATCATAGGTTACTTTTCCAGGACTTTAAAAAAATACTGAGTCATCATTTTTTAATACTGTGAGTAATGGGAAAAACATTAAAGAACCTTCTTTCCCCATACCACTGGTCCAAAGGCTTTCATTTTTCACATATAACATCTTTGGAAGTTTCATTCACGTTTGTTGAAATCAAATCCCAGGGTTCATATTTGGGGTCTCTATTGGAGCCCAAATGTTCAGATTAGTATAATATGAGGAGTATTCTTTAAAAATGTTCTTCTTCTGATCCACCAATCAGAATCTTTTGAGATTTGGTATGCAGCATCCTTAGGTGTTGAGATTCAAGTTTGTTCAAGGCAAGTCCCTGTGTTCAAATTTGGGCTACCTGTGGGAGACCGAATTATAACTTGGTTCAATATGAGGAATATTTTGTTAAAAATATTTTTCTTCAAATCCAGAAGTCAGAATCTTTTGATATTTGGTATACAGCATCCTTACAGAGGTGAGATTTGAGTTTGTTCAAGCCAAGTCCCTGGGTTCATATTTGGGCTCCCTGTCAGAGCCTGAATTATAATTAGTTCAATATGAGGAATATTCTTTAAAAATCTGGGGGTTTTTTTAGATCCCCCGGTCAGAATCTTTGGATATTTGGTATAAGTTTTTCTACGGAGGGGCAGATGCAATTTGTTCAAATCAATTTCCTGGGTTGATATTTAGGCTACCATGTCAGGTGAGTGCCTCCTGGGGCCTCTTGTGTTAAAAAACATGGCCACCAGTGTCCATCTTAGTTAGATTTGGCATATAAATTGTCAACAATTCCATTACTACACCCTACAGGCTTCATCTCTCACCCCAATCTTTTTCAAATTTCATATCTAGCTTTGGTTTGATGTCTAGATGGGCGCTATCAAATTTTTCTGAATTTCATAAAAAAATATGGCTGCCAGCGACCATCTTGGACTAGCATGTCAACAATTCCATTAGCACACCCTGTGTCTTGGCATCTCTCACCCAATCTTTTTGAATTTCATATGTTGCCAAGCATTTTGTGAAGATTCATAAACTGCATTTTATTATATTTTGCAATTGTTTAAATGTTCATGTAAAATGATGTCAATGATACCATTCAATACAGTTGAAAAACCACCACAATGTGTATTCTTAATCTCTCCAGACACCCATCTGTGGGATATACAAGTTAAACGACATGTAAAGCTTACAATTGAGCATACTTGTGGCAATTGCCAGTTCATACCGGAAAAGTGAAGTTGCACTCCATTGACTCTGAGGGCCACGTTTACTGCCCAAGTGTGCACGACTGGTAATTTTACTGGACATGAGTCAACAGAGTTTAACACTGTGAAATAAGTTCAATTTAATGTAGTTCCTTTGAGCCTTGGCATATCTAGCAGTGAACGGACTGTGAACCCATAAAATAAGTTCAATTTAATGTAGTTCTTTCGAGCCTCGACTTCTCTAGTAGTGCACGGTATTACAATCAGAATCATCCGATTGTGAGCTCAAATAATCTGTAATCGGTCAGTGGCCATTTTTGGTAATCAGTTGAACACTACTTTGAAAAAGATCAAGTAAACTTGTCTTTACATACCATGTAATGACAGCAGGATAGACTAAAGCTTGAATGAAAACATAAAATCAGTAGTATGCCTCTTGCCAACGGATCACAACAATGGACTGAGCAGTAACAATGGAACCTACGTGTAGCGAGTAAAGGTCTCTGGGCTGTTCTTCCAGGTTCCTGAGGTAAAAGGTAGACGAAGGTGGTCTTTTTTCTCAGTATGTTGCTTGCATGAGATGAGAAATAGACATACAGTTAGTGTATGCCCATGAAGGAGTCTGATCAGACTTCATAAGCAGAGATATTGTTGAAAACTCTGTCGGCCGTGGTAAGTTGTTCAAAAGCAAAGCAGACACAAACTTGAATCCAGCGAGAAATTGAATGTGAAGAAATATCTGTCCTGCTTGAAACAAGGAATATGTAGAATCTCTTTATACCTTTCCTAATGAGATGTGTATGAGAGACATTGGTCCATATCACACAAACTAGACACTACAAGTCTCTGTGCAGATTGGTCTTTGGGAGTTAAAGCCCCCAATACAGATAGGTAAAGGAGCTATATCAGGTAATTTTATTCTTTGCTTAAAAAAGAGGTATTAGTTGTCAATGTCCCTGTGTTACCAACACTAATAAAGGAATGGGGTTCAATAGATAAAGTGTGTAATTCACTAACATGTCTGGCTGAGACGAGAGCCAGCAGAAAAGCAATCTTGTTTTTGGGGTGGTTTATATCAACATCATCAAGTGGCTCAAAAGGAGCTTCGCCTGGGTATTGGAGGACCTAAGATAAGTTCCATTTAGGCTTAAACTTTAGATGTCTGGGTTTTTTCAAACTAAAGTGTTGACAATGGGATAAAGAGAGGAAGGGATCTGAGCCAATATGAGACCTCCTTGCTAACATAACAAAAGTTTTGAAAGCAAAGGTTGATGGCCACTGATAGTAATAGCTTGAAGGCCTTTAGGCAAGGTATTGCAGTAGATCTGCATCCTGTCATAGAACTGCATTCCACTATTCTTCTGGAAAAACCTCTGTGTCTGGGACAGGAGCTGATAAAAGGCAGGCGTGAAGGTGGAATGGTCTCACTTCAAACAGAACCTTCTTGAGATGACCCTAATAAAAAAGATTGTCTCATAGAGGAAGACATATTGGAACATCCATCAGAAGTGGTCTAATTTGATTGATCCACACTTTCTGTCCTGATAGCAGAACAATCAGAATGATTCGACAGAGCAATGTTAGAATTTTGTTGAAAATGCACTGGATGACTGGTGTCGATGGAAAGGTATAGCTGTGTATCTCATTCCAGTCAATAGACAAGGCATCAACTGCATAAGCAAGAGGGTCTGGGTAATCGAGAAAAGAATATGTCCAGCTGGTAATTTATTGTTGTTGTGAATAAGTCGATATTCGATGTTCCCCATTTCATGCAGATCAACTTGAATACCTCTTTGTTCTGCATCCATTCAGAAGGAAGAATCTTGCCTGTGCAGGATAGTACTTTGGCTAACACATTGAGGCTACCTGGTATGTGTCCTACTAGTAAATGAAGTTTGTTCTGTTGAGCTATCAAGAGAAGATCTCTCATCAGTTCATACAATGGAATGGAATGTGTTCTGCCTTGATTCCGAATGTACGCTATAAGTGTAAAGTTGTCTGAAAGAATCAAGACACTGTGGTTCAAGAGGAGAAATAACCATAGCATCGCAGCCAGAAGAATTGCTAACAACTTCTTGATGATAGGTAGATCTGCTTGATCCTCTGTCCCAAGACCTTGTGTCTGAAGACTCAGGGATTGAGAGTCACTGTGAAAAGAATTTGATCCAGATCAGGGAGTGTAAAGGAATTCCTTGTGTCAGCCATTGGACACCTGACCATACACAGGCTTGATGAATGATCTTGTTTAATGGAATAAGCTGGTCTAGAGAGTTGATGTTGGGTCTTCTTTGCTGTAGCAGAAAAAGCAAAAGTGGACAGAAACGAGACGGCGATGTCTGCTCAGCGAAATGGGATCTCTCATTGAGATGCAAAGGCTGATTAGGCAATGGAATACTCTGGCCGTGATTCTCATTGCTCAGAAGTATTTAGCAAAACCGCTCAGTATCTTAGCTCTTGCAGTTGGCAACGGGACTCTTTACAAGATTCAAATGAGTCACAAACTCCATCCCTAGATGAGTGAACATTTGGGATAGTGTTAGATCCAACTTCACCCAATTCAGTTGAAGATCAAGCGACTGTAGCAGGTCTATTCAGCAGATTTTGCACTTGAAGGACGTTTTTCTCCAGAATTGAAGTGTCCGCTTGAATTTGCATAATATCACTCAGATAGGCCGAAGGTTACACTGATGAATGTACCCTGTGACATGCCATCACTTGTTTCATTAGGCAAATGATTTAGGCCGAATGGCATCGCTTTGAATTGACGATACCTCGGAATGAGAACTGGAGATACTTCTGTGATGCTTTGTGAAAGTATCCTTGATATATATGCTGGAGAGGTAGTTCTCCTGAATAGATCTCCTGACTGTTCTGAAGGTTTCCAGGTTGAATTTTAGTGCTTGGATGGGTGGGTTCAGAAGAATTAAGATAAAAAACTGCAGCTGGTACACATTTAGAGCCAAGGTCAGGCAGCAGTGCAAAGGTTCTGCTTCAGTATCCTGAGAACTGGAGAATCTTCTGTGATGCTTTGTGAAAGTATTCTTGAGATATATGCTGGAGAGGTAGTTTTGCTGAATAGATCTCCTGACTGTTCTGAAGGTTTCCAGGCTGAATTTTAGTGCTTTGATGGATGGGTTCTGAAGAATTAAGATCAAAAACAGCAGCTGGTGCACATTTAGAGCCAAGGTCTGGCAGCAGTGCACTCGATGCCAGCTCACAAGGGTGCAGGCATTCCACCAAAGGTTCTGCTTCAGCATCCTTGGACAATATGCTAAATGTGGGATAGCCTCTAGTGACTCTCTTGCCTTGCAATCAAGTTAGTCATCATTGAGTGTAGCCAGTAGTGTATTATCAACTTCAGGAATGTTGCTCCGTCCAGTGGATACTCATTCAGTCATTCCATACTCTTCAATTGAACAGCCCCAATGTCATCATAGTCAACACAAATGCTCACCGATTAGACACTCCAGTGCTAGAAGTGACAAATCTTCTCACAGTCATCATCATTCTTCATACATGAGAGTTCAAATCATCGCAGCTGGCTGGCAGCTGAGCATCAGGGACACATATGTCACTCCATCATGCCTGACTTCCAAGGGAAATAAAGGACAGCTTCAACCAGACACTTCATCTCATAAGGTGAATACGCTAGCATTAGAAATACTTTCACATGCATTTACATTGAGGGAGATGATGTCTGATTGGTCAAACACATTAACATTACAACATAAGGTAGAAATGCAGTTGGTGGAGCAACTTTGTCCGGGTGCCGTTCCAAAGGAGCTATAGTCTTCATCATCTTCATCTAGATTATCATCTTCAATAGACAGAAAACCATTTCCAGAAACATTCTTTGCCTTTTCTTACTCGGTCTCCACAAGTGTTTGAAGCATTAAGGAAATCAATTCCCTTCTTATTCATAAAACAGACATATCTAAGAGAGAATTAGCAGTACTGTTCAGTGAGTCAAAATATTTATCAAAGAGTCAGTGAATCAGTTAAACTTCTAGTTTTATCTCTGGACAAGAAATCTTCCTCTTTCAGCATTAAGATTCCATTTTAGTGGCCTTTAATTTCATCTATCTTTTGCCAAACCATAGAAACGTCGAGAGAAATACTAAATGTACTGTCCTTTGTAGACCATATTTCATCAGCTTTAGGGAGGAAATTCAGGAAGACTAAGTGTGCTGAGGTATTCTCTCCTTTAAGGGTGTTAGTAATGTCTGTTATTCACTTGACAGCCTGCAATGTGGATCTGGGATTTTCTTGTGGTGAACAGGGTCTATGTTCTCCAACCACAAATTTTCAGTTTGCCAGGTTGCAATAAACACTGATGTCAAATTACTGAAAATTTAAGTAATAATTTTTTCCTACAAAGCAACTAGGAATAAGACAGAACACAACAAGGGTGGAGCACTGGAGACTGGAATCAACCATCCAAGGTGGAATTGTTTTTGTATTTCAAGCACACTTTTGGCATGCATGAAATACAATAAAAACTCCACCAAGGGTCATTGATTCCTTTCCCCTGTACTCTATACTCAAGTCGTATTCTGTATTTATATCATGAGTAAACTTGAATTTTGTGAATTAACCCTTTGAACCCTATTGGCATCTTCCATATCAGTTCAACTGCAGCAACAGGAAGAGTCCATATTCTTTATTTGGGGGTAGACCAATTAATATTTTCAACTTGCAGCCTTGGGGCTGCACGTTGAAAATATTCATTGGTCTCCACCACACTTTCACTCAAAAGTCAACATACTGTAATGAAATTATGAAGTATCATGTTACTGGGCTGGAAAAAGGGCCTCGGGGGTTCAGAGGGTTAAGCTGATATTTTTAAATCACATTTTATATCACATTTTCCTGTCTGATAACATTCTTGTTTGTTTGCCACTGTTTTGTGTTGAAGTATTTCATTCACATCATAACGTCACTCAGATGAATGACGTCAAATCAGGTGCATTCTTAAATGATGTTCTTATGCGGAATTTGGATTCCACACATGGTATATCTAGCACATTTCCCAATGTCTGCATTGTATTGCATAACGTTGAATATGGACAGAAATTATGGTATAATTCACCTAAATCAATCTTGTTTTGTGAGCTCTGCCAGACACGATTGAATTGGTTAATTCCCAGTTGAAATGTAGGAAAAATTAACAGCTTGAAATCTTGAGATTTCGACATCTGTGATTAAACTCTCAACCTTTAGAGCACTGTACAGGTTTCCAGAAATTTTGCTAGTTCCCTGGAAGTGAATTCCACTTAAGTCTTGGCTGCTTTTATATGCAGCCAACACTTAACTAAAAACCGTTTTCAGGGCAATGCTGTAATTGTCCAGAAAACACTTCCACATCACTCTGTTCTGAAGGGTCACAATTTGCAAAAGTTGTAAAATTAGTCATTCAGAGGTTAAACAGTAATGTCACACAGTCACTTTGGAAAGTAACTGAAAAAGTTTCTTCTATTCAGTTTTAAAAATTCAAATATTTCTTCCCAGTGACAGTAAATCTCTCAACTGGAGGGGCCCTGGGCCATTTTCCGAAGAAGTTAGATACAGTACCCTGATCACAATTTAAGCGGACAGGCAGTTTGACCATAGGTCATGATCTGGTCAGAATTCTCTGTCAGCTTTCCTGTCCATGACACTCCAGAATTTCACATTCAGTAAAAGAAACACTGCATATCAAATTCCATTATCATTTGTTTTTCTCAGTCATCTTGATTTTTCAATATTTTGTTAATGAAGTATCGAACCACTGCTGTAAATGGGTTACAACCAGATCGTGATCTGATCAAGGAAAAGGCTTCTTTTGTGATCACGGTACCATAAATAATGTACATCCATGGAGAATATGAAGCTCATCCAATTAATATAAAGACTTTTCATTGATATAAGCACTGTTCATTGTGTGTCAACACTAAAACAGTCAGCAGCCTAATAGTTCTGCTTTCTCCGTGTCATTGAATACAATTTTTACTCTTAACCTTCTACCCAACACACAGGATATCAAAATTTATTATTTTAAATATCATTTTTAGCTCAACTTTGACGAAGTCAAATTTGAGCTATTGTCATGGCCCGTCGTCCGTCTGTCCGTCCGTCCGTCCATCCGTCCGTCTGTCCGTCTGTCCGTACGTCAACAATTGCCTATGGCTCGGGCTAGAGGTCGTATTTATGAACCAATCTTTTTGAAACTTCTTGTGTACCTTTGTTATGACCCTGGGACGGGAACGAGTGTTTTTAGGTGTGGTCCAAAATTCAAGATGGCTGCCATTGGCCATTTTGTACCGATGATGCAAAAATCAGTTTTTTGTACAGAACTTCTGTATGAAAGTTCTGATTTGAATAAAGTTTTGTATAAATGTTTAGTACCATGGATACATCACATATAATACGGGTTTTTTTCTCGTGAGTAAGTTGTGCAAATTAGACTGACTTTGATTTATTTAGTGTTACTTTCAGAGCTGTAAGTGCCAAGCTGCTATGGCTTGGGCTAGAGGCCGTATTTATGAACCGATCTTTACGAAACTTCTTGGGTACCTTTGTTATGACTGTGGGACGAGAACGAGTGTTTTTGGGTGCGGTCCAAAATTCAAGATGGCTGCCAGCTGCCATTTTGTACCGACGATGCAGAAATCTGTTTTTTGTACAGAACTTCCATATGAAAGCTCTGATTTGAATAATTTTTTGTTTGAATGTTTAGTACCATGGGATACATCACATATAATACGGGTTTTTTTCTCGTGCGTAAATTATGCAAATTAGACTAACTTTGATGTTTTTTGGTGTTACTTTCAGCACTGTAAGTGCAAATGCCAATACGGCTCGGGCTAGAGGCCGTATTTATGAACCGATCTTTACGAAACTTCTTAGGTACCTTTGTTATCACCGTGGGACGAGAACGAGTGTTTGGGGTCCGGTCCGAAATTCAAGATGGCCGATGGCAGCCATTTTGTACGAAATTTGGTGCAATCAGATTTTTGCACAGAACTTCCATATGAAAGCGCTGATTTGAATAATTTTTTGTGTGAATGTTTAGTACCATGGGATACATCACATATAATACGGGTTTTTTCTCGTGCAGAAATTATGCAAATTAGATGAACTTTGATTTTTTCAGTGCTGCTTACACACAGTAAGTACACATGTCAATACGGCTCGGGCTAGAGTCTGTATTTATGAACCGATCTTCACGAAACGTCTTGGGTACCTTTGTTATCACCTTGGGACGAGAACGAGTGTTTCTGGGTGCGGTCCAAAATTCAAGATGGCTGCCAGTGGCCATTTTGTATCGAAATTAGGTCTAATCAGTTTTTTGTACACAACTTCTATATGGCTCAGGCTAGATGCTGCATTTATGAACCGATCTTTACGAAACTTCATGGGTACCTTTGTTATTACCGTGGGATGAGAACGAGTGTTTTTGGGTGTGGTCCGAATTTCAAGATGGCCACCAGCAGCCATTTTGTACCAAAATTAGTGCAATCAGTCTTTTGTACAGAACTTCTGTATAAAAGTTCTGATTTGAATAAATTTTTGTATGAATGTTTAGTAACATGGAATACATCACATATAGTACGGGTTTTTTTCTCGTGCAGAAATTATGCAAATTAGATGAACTTTGATTTATTCAGTGCTACTTATACTCTGTAAGTGCACATGTCAATACGGCTCGGGCTAGAGGCTGTATTTATGAACCGATCTTCACAAAACTTCTTGGGTACCTTTGTTATCACCTTGGGACGAGAACGAGTGTTTCTGGGCGTGGTCCAAAATTCAAGATGGCTGCCAGTGGCCATTTTGTACCGAAATCAGGTCCAATCAGTTTTTTGTCACAACTTCTACACAGCTCATATTTGTGAACTGATCTTCACGAAACTTCTTGGGTACCTTTGTTTTCACCTTGGGACAGGAATGAGTGTGTTTTGGGGTGCCTTTGTTATCACTGTGCTATGAGAACAAATATTTTGGGGTTCAGTCAGACCCACTCTGGGACTCCAAGATTTTTTTCTAGTTTAGCATCTGACTGTCACCCACCTTTACAATACTTTACCTATACATTTGTTACAGGCAACGCTCAGTATTTATGTACAGACCGTTACAATACTTTATATGTACCTTTGTTATCAGGTCATTACCTAGATGTTTGTCATTGCTGTGTCACATACTATACATGTACATGTCTTTGTCTTGACAAGTTGAGCTACAGTGTCATTGACACTTTCATTTAAATTTTTCAAAAAACATTTCAGCAAAACCATATCATTTGACCCCTCATTGGAATGTGCTCAATGAGCTCATTCCAGTGAGTGATCACATGATATGCTTTTGTTGAATTTTTGTGAAAATTTCTTTTGAACTGCTCAAATGGTAGATTACACAGGGGATGTGGTTGATTCTTTAGATAAAGGGTTAATGTACTTTACCTTTATTTTTAGGACAATTTCAAGTGATGGTTCAACATGTATGGAAGTTTTGAGATATGAAAAACAACAGTTAGATAAGCAGGTAATGAAAATAAGTTACAAAAAGAAAGCATTTCATTGTTAGATAAATCTGCATTGAAGATGCATGATGGGTGGAGTTTACATAGAAAGAAGTCCATGAATGCCAAATTCTGAAATCCTGTTAATTTAAATTTTTGAATGACAAGAAAATGGCAGATTGGCTGTCACTTCCCAGCAATGTATCCAAGTTATCTCATTGTGTTGCATATTTAAAAACATATTCACTTTTGTGGACACTTCTCTTCTGCAGTATGTTCATAATGGCATGTAGTGAAACCCTGTTACCAGTAACTGAATAATCACTTTGCCAGTGGGAAGTACTCAGTTAACTGGTTGAGTGCTAGAAGCCACCATTGGCCATATTGAAAAGTGATGAAAGCCTCTTTATTGGCTTTACATGGCATACATAGCATAGTGTTTGCTCAGCTGTAAAACAAAAAATATTTTTTTGAAATTGGTTTGTTTCAATTTATTGGAGAGTGCCTGTTGGTACTCTCCAATATGTTGTAACAAATCAGCTATTTGTGAGCAATATCTTGCATCAAAGAGCAATATCTTGCATCAAAAAATACTAGTGTCACAAATCGCTTTTAAAAAATAATTTAGCACTCGATCAGTTAAGAGGAATATTCATTTAACAGAAATTTGGTCATCTTTTGGTGTATCTTCTTTCACAGAATCTATGGAGGTAAAATTTATTTATTTATTGGGGTTTAATGACACTTTTGACAGCCAGGGTCACCTTGCATCGGACAGTTTTACTGATGGAGGAAGCCAGAGTACCCAAAGTGAACCACTGAGCAATGGCAAGCAACTGCCAGACTCCCCAACGTACTAACTCCACACAAGCAGGCTTAGCATTGGTTGAAGACAAGTGCACCATTGACTTGCAGTACGCCTTAGTACACAATGCCACCATGCCTCCACAAGGGCACTTGGGATAAATGTCTTGTCATGGACTCAGCGTGGTGGCTGCAGGTGGGATTAGAACCAAAGACCTCTTGGCTTACAGCCAGCATCTCTACCTACTGAGCCACTGCGCTCCCATGAAGGTAAAATAATGAAGAAAGAAATTCTTCAGTGGATCATAAGATTTTTTATTCGATTAATGAAGTTAATCTGTAACAACATGCAATTATTAGGTCAAATTTGTTTGTGGTATAGTAAATGGTTTGGTGTTTGGAAGTTATATTCAATTAATAGGGCTATGTAAGTAAATAAGTGAATTTTTTCCTCAAAACATAAGGTAGAAATATAATTTATGTTCAGTGAATAGGGTATTCTCATCAAACCATTAAATAATTAACAGTACCATATATTTCATCCTTTCAGATATTGTATTTAAAGGACAGTTTAAATCCCACTCAGCTACAGGCTCTACAGAATAAAAGCAAATTACTGGAGGAGAGAGTCGAACAAATACAGCAAAGATTGAAGGCTGGAGGCATTGAGGCCTGGAAAGGTATAAACCTAGTTCACTTTGTATTTCTCATATACATAACATCATAGGGTTTGGGTTTTCTGTTTAGTGATATCCTGGTATTAACCTGAAGCATATTCTACAATTGTTTCACATGTTAAAAGGATTGATTTGATTGATCTGTCTGAAATGACTAACTGTGGTAATGCCACTCACAAAAAGTGTTCATATTATGTTAAGGCATCGTCTGTTAATGTGACAGTCTGCCTGTCCCTCCATCCATTCATAAATAATTGTCCTCCCAGTAAACTGAAAAGCAAATTGACCAACATATTTTTCTTCTTTAAAATGGGTTATGGTTATTAACATGAAGGTTTCTTCCACTGATCATCATGCCCACAATCCTGTATAGTTGGCCACCATCTCCGCCTCCTTGAACTTAATGTCCATCCAATAACTTCCGTAGATCTCACAAACTCTTTGTATGGAATATAACACCAATGGTCTTTGACCTTGGCTTGTATAACCGGTAGAACTAGGAATGGTAATGGTATCATTAATCAGTTGAGTGCTGCAACCCCATATCTAGGCACTCCTGAAAATTGCTCTGACATCAATTAAAAGCTTTACATTCTGTTGAGGGGCTTAAATTTTTGATAAGAGTACAAATAGTTAGTTCATTTGTATTTGTGTTGTCACAGTTTATTGGAGAGTGTCTACAGGCACTCTCCAATAATTGGTACAAATCAAATCTCCATGAATTATATGTGACTTTCAAAATTTGTACACTACTAATTGAGTTACCATTTTTATAGTTGGCTGAGCCTGAATGTACAAGAAATTTTGGTGTAAATAATATTTATTGCAAATCAAAGCATAATATGTTTGACAAATTACATTGATGTGGATTTGATAGAAAGATATCAGGCTTATGATAGCATTATTTCCACGGTCAAAAAAATACAAATAAGTTTTCATCACTAACAGCAAGGTAAATACTATTGATATCAAGACAAAAGTAAAACAGAAAAAAAAGGAAAAATTCACAAGAAATCAGGAAACCACATTCTTAAAATTATGATGCCACTGATACAATGATATTGATACCGCACTTGGAAGGAAACTTTGAACTAAAAGAGGTAATCCCATTGCAAGATGAGATTTGGAAAATGGTGGTTCATGTGGAATGTCAGTGATCTGCACTTCACTGACTGCCTGCAAAGCTCTTTCAAAATTGAAGATGCAATTAGGTTAGAGCTGTCGATGTCAATAGTGTCAAGTGGTTACAGATAATAATATGTTACTGCATATGGATAATCTGAGATGAGTTTCATAAAATGTGAAGGCTTTCTTCAGAAAGTGAACACACTGTTAGCAGCTATCTTCATAGCACCAAAAGTCATTGATGAAGTTTTGGTGATCATCAATGACCCTTGTTGATGATAAGGATAATACTTTAAAAGTACTTTAAAACTTGGTAATTTCAATGTTGTTTAGGCCTAAAAACGTTAAAAATTTGTTTATTGGGCCTTCCCAATTCAAACATAAAAAAAATTAAATGGTTTATGTCTAATATTTTACTGAAGTTAATGAAACTGATAAATTAGTCCCTTGAGTGCAACAAGGCTTTGCAATGCTTTAGTCTTCCTGCACACAAGGGATGAAATGCACCACCACCCATGCTATTCTGTAGATTATGAGGTCTAAAACATAAAACATCCAAGAACATGAACTTTTGATGGGAAAGGAATAATTACAAAAATATAAAATAAAATAAATGCAATAAATTTTACAAAAAAAATGGCCTGAGAAACAGCAGATCTACTTTGTGGGGCCTTACCAGGCAGAGAACACTTGCCACAATACCATGATCCACTAAACTTTGGGAGTATAAACTTCAGAATGGCAGTGTGGTGTACTGAAATTAGGTCAGTGTGATCTTCACCTCATTGTTGACTGTACATGTGAGAAAATCCCTATCTTCAATCAAAAATTATGGGATATATGTATCTTTTAGGGTGTGATATCTTTAAAATCTGAAAGGATCCAGTTCACCATCAACTGTCCAGTCTCAGAAATAGGACTGACATAATGGTATCACATTTATCAAGTGAAAAACTTTTATCTGTATTTTTTTCAAGTATGAGTCTGGTACATGTACGCAAAAGGCTTACTTTCATTGTCATGGAGTTGTGCAGATGAATTTTTAAACTATCTATTCTTCTTCAGAAAAGAAAAAATTGTCTAACACTTTTTGTTTGATTTATATCAAATTTGATAGTTCATTGGTAAGTCTGAGATAGCATCTTGCAACAGTGAACATAAAGCACTTCAAGCAAGACTACCACATCATTAAGGGGGCGCGGTGGCTCAGTTGGTAGAGGTGCAGGCTGCAAGCCGAGAGGTCCTCGGTTTGAATCCCACCTGCGGCACCGCGTTGTGTCCTTGGGCAAGACACTTCACCCCGATTGCCTACATGGGGGCACGATGACGCTGTGTACTGAGGCGTACTGCACGTCGATGGTGCTCATGTCTTCAACCAATCTAACCCTGCCTGTGCTACGGTGCAGAGTTCAGAGTTATGATGTTGGAGAGCTGACAGCTGCTCGTCGTTGCTCGGTGGTTCTCTCCGGGTACTCCGGCTTCCTCCACCCGTAAAACTGTCACGGTCACAATTAGCCATTGTGAATAAGTATGTGACCTTAAACACCAATAAATAAAAATAAAATAAAATAAATACCACATCATTATCAATAACTGGGAATCACACCTACCATCAATATGGAAAATGACTTTGTCCATGTTAAGTATTACAGTGGAACCCTGTTAACCCTTTACCCAATGCAGACGATATCAAAATTTATTATTTTAAATATCATTTTTTTAAATTTTTCAAAAAATTTCAACAAAACCATATCATGTGACCCCTAGTTGGAATGAGATCGATGGTCTCGTATCAATGCGGGGTCACATGATATGGTTTTGTTGAAATTATTTGAAAAATAATATTTTTTTAACTGCTGAATTTGCATATTATGCGGGCAGATGCGGGCGATTCATTAGGTAAAGGGTTAATGGAATAGCCACGTTGCCAATGAAAATTATATTCAGTTTGCAGGAGTATTCAATTAACAGGGATTGTGTTACTTTCCTGTATTCTAGAGATAAACTTAGCATTTATTCTATTATATCTTGTTTGACAGAGCTCCATGAGCTCTGTCAAACAAGATATAATAGATTAAATGCCCGTATTGGATGTACTGAGGCCAAATAAGTCTATAACAAAGAAAAACTGGGGAGAGTTAGGGTAATTTCTCGACAGGTTGCAAGATTTTTTATTCATTTAACAGGAGTTTACTCTATAACCTATATTCAATTAACAGGTGAAATTTGTACTGGAGGTATGGTAAATGGTTTTGTGTTGGGAAATTGTATTCAGTTAACAGGGTTATTCAGTTAAGAGATATCCAATTAAGTGGGCTCCACTGTATTTTGTGATTTGCTTCATTCTTGGCAAGATGGTTGTGTATCATAAGCAGTTCATCAATCAGATTTCAGGATGTATAAACGTGAAGATAAGTGAGTGGCAGAATTTTGAAGAATGCAATGTCTCTTGTTATTTGAAACTTGGGGGCTGACAAAACAACTTGAGAAACTTGCTGACAAGAAAAATGTTGCCATTTTTTCAGAATATGCAAAAGAAATAGAGACATCTATTCCATCATATGACCATGAAGCAAGACAGCTTGCACAACATGGTGAAATGCAGAAGGCACAAAATATGCTGATGAAGAAGAAAGGTGCTGAAAAAGAGGTAAATAAACCATACTTCAAAAGAGTTGCTAAGCTTTTAAATTTTCATCTCTCCAGTTATAAATCCACGTTAGGCTCTTGATTTGTTTTTGGGTGATGCTATGTGGTATAATATTACAACAGAGATTAGTTGTGCAAAGTACTGATACATGCAAAAGTGGATTGTGGAAGTGTTTTGCAACTCTAATTTTTTGTCAGAAATGTTATGGCATCATCCCATCACATCAGTATTAACTCTTTCAACACGAGAGGCCACTTTTCTTGTCCAGCAACACAATACGTCATAATTTCATTAAGTAGGATGGCTGCTAAGTGAACGAGTGTTAGAACAATTAATATTTTCAACAGGCAGCCTGAAGGCTGCATGTTGAAATATTAATGGCTCTATCCCCAAATAATGGTTATGGACTCTTTCAATTTCTGCTGTTTAACTGGCATGGAAGATACCACCAGTGTTCAAAGAGTTAACTGCTTGAATTCTGCTAACAGATATTCCTGCCCAGGACAGTAAATTTGAACACTTTTAACAAACATTTCCTCTGCAAATTGTAGAGTTTTTTTACCTGTGATTTTTTAAGTCAAATTTTCATGAATTTTTCATCTAATCTTGATTTGATAAAAAATATTCTAAAAATACTCAGTGGCTAAAGAGTTAAAGAAAGGGTGTTTTTCTTGTCAGCTTTTTGGCTTAGAAAGTTGGGTTTTTTTTTAAATTGATGTTTGAAAGATATAACTTCCATGACTCTAAAAGACAACTGGCAGTTATTTTTATGTGAACAGATAGCCTGTCCCCCCCCCCCCCCCCCCGCCCCCCTCATATGCCAAAAAGTTTGTGAATCTGTCATCCATCCTTATGTACATCTGTCCATCCATCCACAATTCCTTTAGCACACTCTACAGGCCACAGCTCTCACCCGATCAGTCCCAAATTTCATCTGTAGTTTTATGTCTAGATGGGAGCTATCGAATTTTCCTAATTTTCATTAAAAAACATGGCCGCCAACGGCCATCTTAAATTTTCCATATTAAATGTCAATAATTCCATTAGAACACCTACAGGCTGCATCTCTCACCTGATCTTTTTCAGATTTCATATGTAGCTTTGGCATGATGTCTAGATGGGAGCTATTTATTTTTTCTGAATTTATGAGAGAATATAGAATTGAGTTTACAGACCGCAGCTCTCACCTGCGCAGTCCAAAATGTCATATGTGGATTTGGGGCAATGTCTAGATGGGTGCTATCAAGCTATCAAATTTTTCCAAATTTTATTGAAAAACATGTCCACCAGGAGTCATCTTGGATTTGGATATAAATTGTCAACCAGTTCATTAGCACACCCTACAGGCCACATCTCTCAGCTGATCTTTTTTGAATTTGATATATAGTTTTGGTATGATGTCTAGATGAGAGCTATGAAAGTTTTCTGAATTTCGCTATAAAATATGGCCACCAGCAGCCATCTTGGATTTGGCACATGTATTGTCAATAATTCCATTAGCACACCTTGCAAGCCATATCTCTCACCCAATCTTTTTCAGATTTAATATGTAGTTTTGGTGCGATGTCTAGATGGGAGCTAACAAATTTTCTGAATTTTGTTGAAATACATGGATGGCAGTGGCCATCTTTGATTTGGCATATAAATTGTCAATAATCCCATTAGCATGCCACATTAGCACACCCATTAGCCACATCCCTCACCCCATCCTTTTTCGAAATTTTATATGTAGCTTTGGTGTGATGTCTAGAGGGGGGCTATCAAATTTTTCTGAATTTTTAACTCAACAAAGTCAAGCTGAGCTATTACCATCACTTCTCATCCGTCAGCGTACGTACATCCACAGTTTTATTTGGCACACCTTACAGGTCGCATTTATGATCAGATCGCTTTGAAATGTGGTATGCTTGTTTGGGATGACCTCTGGATGGGAGCTATCGATTTTCTTCAATTTCTGTCAAGAAATCTTGCCGCAGACAACGTTCTTAGAACTTAGTTTA
Organism: Pictodentalium vernedei; assembly: GCA_031216915.1. Taxonomy (NCBI): domain Eukaryota; kingdom Metazoa; phylum Mollusca; class Scaphopoda; order Dentaliida; family Dentaliidae; genus Pictodentalium; species Pictodentalium vernedei. The sequence continues at coordinate 162,214,726 of CM062293.1, forward strand.
GTCAGATCTCAATATTTCTCTTTGGCTTACCCTACAGGGCACATTTATAATCAGATTGCTTTGAAACCTGGCATGCTTGTTTGGGATGACTTCTAGATGGGAGCTATCAATTTTATTCCATTTCGGTTGAAAAATGTTGCCACTGGCAACGACCTTTGAACTTAGTTTAGTCAGGCATCAATATATTCCTTTGGCATGCCGTACAAAGCACATTTCTGATCAGATCGGTTTCAATATCTGCCAAGAAATGTTGCCACTGGCAACAACCTTTGATGAACTTAGTGCAGTTATGCATCAAAACTTTCCTTTGGCACACCGTGCAGGACGCATTTATTGTCGGATCATTTTGAAACTTGGTATGCTTCTTTGGGGTGACCTCTAGATGGGAGCTATCGATTTTCTTCCGTTTTCATCAAAAATTGTTGCCACTGGCAACGTTCTTAGAACTTAGTTTAGTCCGACCTCAATATTTCCCTTTGGCACACCCTACAGGGCACATTTATGATCGGATTGCTTTGAAATCTGGCATGCTTGTTTGGAGTGACCTTTAGATGGGAGCTAATGATTTTCTTCCATTTCCATCAAAAAATGTTGCTGCTGGCAATGACCTTTGACGAACTTAGTGCAGTTATGCATCAAAACCTTTGAACTTAGTTTCTTTTTGACATGCCCTACAGAGCACATTTATGATCAGATCGGTGTGAAACTTTTTCTTGTTTTGTGTTACCTCTAGATGGGAGCTATTGATTTTCTTCAATTTCCGTCAAAAAATGTTGCCACTGGCAACGACCTTCGATGAACTTAATGCAGTAATGTATCAATATTTCCCTTTGGCACACTCTGCAGTGCACATTTTTGTCCAGATCACTTTGAAACTTGGTGTGCTTGTTTGGGGTGAGCTCTAGATGGGAGCTATCGATTTTCTTCTGGTACACCCTACAGGGCACATTTATGATCGAATTGTTTTGAAACCTGGCATGCCTATTTGGATGACCTCCAGATGGAAGCTATCGATTTTCTTCCATTTCCATCAAAAAATGTTGCCGCTGGCAATGACCTTTGAACACAGTTTAGTCAGGCATCAATATATTCCTTTGAAATGCCGTACAGGGCACATTTATGATCAGAATGGTTTGAAACTTGGTATGTTTGTTTGGGGTTACCCCTAGATTGGTGCTATCGATTTTATGCAATTTCTGTCAAAAAATGTTGCCACTGGCAATGACCTTCAATGAACTTCATGCAGTTATGCATCAATATTTCCCTTTGGCACAGCCTGCAGTGCACATTTTTGGCTGTATCTTTTTGAAACTTGGTGTGCTTGTTTGGGGTGACCTGTAGATGGGAGCTATTGATTTTCTTCCATTTCCATCAAAAATAGTTGCCATTGGCAATGACCTCTGATGAACTTAGTAAAAACTTAGTGCAGTTATGCATCAATATTTCCCTTTGACACACCCTGCAGGGCACATTTATGAATGGATTGCTTGGAAACTGGGTGTGCTTGTGTGGGGTGATATCTATTTGGGAGTTATCGATTTTCTTCCATTTCTGTAAAAAAATGTTGCTCCTGACAACAACCTTTGAACTTAGTTTAGTCAGGCTTCAATATTTCCCTTTGGCACACCCTTCAGGGCACATTTATGATCGGATCAGTTTTGATATGTGTGCTCGCAGTGACCTCTTGATATGAGCTATTGATTTTTTTTCATTTCCATAAAAAAATTATTGTCGTTTTCACCAGCCTTTGAACTTACTGCATTTGTGTAGCAACTTATCCCTTTTGCAATCTCTGCAGGGTAAATTTATGAATTTCTATAAAAAAGTGAGAAAAGGGCATTGCCACAAGTAATGACCTTCAAACTTTGCATTTGTGCATAAGCAGCATTAACATTTTCCTTTGGCATGCCTCAGAGGGTGCATTCATTATCAGGTTGTTTTGAAACTTTGTATGCTTATGCAGGTTACAAAGATAGGAGCTATCGATTTTCTTTTCATTTCCATCAAAAACTGTTGCTGTTAGCAACAATCTTTGAATTTATTGCATTTGTGCATCAACATTCTTCTTTGACATGGCCTACAGGCCACATTTATCATAAGATTGTTTTTGAACTTGGTGTGCTCATTAGGCGGGACCTTTATATAAGAGCTATTGATTAGCATTCATTTCTGTGAAAAAAGTTGCCATTTACAATAACCTCTGAACTTTCTGCATTTGTGTATCAGCATTCTTCCTTTAGCCAGTCTTACAGTTTACATTTAAAAAGGCATGGATTACTCTGACATTGTGCACACACAATGCTGTTATGTTGAAATTTCACCAAATAACATAGGTACCAGTGATCTTCAATTTTGCCATTTCACTTATAACTTACCGAGTTCAAGTTTGACAAGTTGAGGTACAGTGTCATTGACACTTTCATTGTTGAAAAACATGGCTGACAGTGACCATCTTGGATTTGGCATATAAAGTGTCAACAATTCCATTAACAGATCCTTCCAGCCGCACCTATCACCCGATCTTTTTCAAATTTTATATGTAACTTTGGTATGATATCTAGATGGGAGTTATCAAATTATTCTGCAATCTATTGAAAAAGATGACCATCAATGGCCATCATGGATTTGACATAAAAATTGTCAACAATTCATTTGTACACTAAACAGGCCCCACCCATCACCCGATTTTTTCAGATTTCATATGTAGCTTTGGTGTGATGTCTTTTCTATAGAAACTTGAGTGAATAACTTTGCATTACTGGATCTTTCTATTTAGTTCAGTCCCTTCTTGGACAAGTTGAGCTGCAGTGTCATTGACACTTTCATAACTCTTTACCTTGAAGATTATACATGCAAACAAATTTTCACTACAGTTAAAAATATTTCATTTTCCCCCTAAAAGACATAGCTTATGGCTTCTTGTAAAAATGAGTAAGAAGTCCTGAGCTATGGTCTGGAAGCAAACGTATTTGGATGTTATGTGTGCAAAGGGGTTAATGTTATGATCTGGCTAGGAAAGGGATGACAACTTACAAATGACATGGTGTGTTATGAGGTACCTTGAATGAAAAAGCTTTAAGAGCCATTTCCAACAATATTTTCCCTTGAGGGCTCATTTGGGAACTTGAGACTGACCAGATTGGCCTTGGGACTGAAATAGCTGAATAGTTATATTAAAAAGTGGAGTACACTATGTTGCATCTGTCTGTCTGTCTGTATATACATCAATTCGAGTCCATCCCAAGCATAACTTAGTTGATATGTATATTTGTCCCTATATCCCTGTAAATTTTGTCTTTTGATTGGCCAGAATGCCTATGACAAATAGCCATGTCAAATGGAGCACCCAACATCCAAGGTATATGAGAGCATGCAACATCCAGGGTATAAGAGCATGCAAAACATTGGGGGTATATGGTTTAAATGACAGCTTTCGCTCACCTCGAAAAAGAAATTGGAACCATTAAACCTGAAAATAATCATAAATATCATCAGATTTCTGACAATTCCATCATATTTTGCTGTTATAAATTAAATAGTTGAATAATTAAATCAAACGACTCAAGAAAAATAAAACATAAGAACAAATCTATCAACAAAAGAGCCGATATGTTTACACATTTCCAAGGGAAAGGGATGTAACTCTGCCTGTTGTCTTCTGCAGTTGTAAAAACAAAACCATTATTCACTCGTTTGGGCCAACTGATTGCGAAAACACATCCACAAATTTGTTTCCAATATGTTTCTATTGTGCTTCAAATGGGACAAAAATGTTATTTCCGCCAACATGTATGGCATATGGACATTTAATACCTGGATGTCTCATTTAAACACCTCGCCTGCAGCTCGGTGTTTAAAAATCAACATCCAGGTATTAAATCTCCGTATACCATAAATATCGGCAGAGATAACTTATATTGTTCCTCTATCACAATAAATTCTGTCTTTAGATTGGTCAGAATGCTAGGACAAATAGACGTGGCAAAGGGCACACCCAACATCCAAGGTATACGAGAGCATGAAACATCCAGGGTATAAGGACATGCAAAACATCGGGGATATATGGTTTAAATGAAAGCTTTTCGCATTTGCTCACCCCAGTATAAAAATTGAACCAAATAACCTGAAAATAGTCACAAATATCATCAGATTTCTTGTAGTTCGATCATATTTTGCTGTTATTAATTAAATAATCAACTAATTAAATCAAACAACTTCAGAAAAATAAAATAAAAGCAAATGTGTCAATAAATCTTTAGCTTCTGATATGTTTACGTTTCCAATAACAATCCAAGGGATGTAACTCTATCTGTTGTCTTCTGCACTTGTAAAAACAAAACAATAATTCATGAGTTTGGTCCAACTGATTGCAAGCATGAGAAACACATCCACAAATTTGTTTCCACTATGTATATATTGTATTTCAAACAGGACAAAAATGTTATCTCTGCAAACATGTATAGGTATATTGAGATTTAATTCCTGGATGGCTTATTTCAAAACCGACTTTGTCCATCTGGTTTGTGACTCTGCTTGTAGTAGTGAGATCTTCATAAAGTCTTAAAGGATGGCCAGCATGACATGCTCTTTCAGACACATATCAATTTGTACTGTCCACACATTCTACTTGTGACTTAACCCTCTGCACTCTGATGTCAAATACCAAAGTTTTCAGCAGCAAATTGTTCCCACAATGCAACTAAGAATTTAAAAAATTATATCTTGTTTGACAGAGCTCATTGAAATTTAAGTTATATTTTTCATGCTGCATGGGCAATATGGAGTCAGTGACGAAAAATCTGAAATAGTACTAGAGTACCAGATATCAATTAAGTTTCTTTTTTTCCATTGAGAAGTATTGTCCATCCATATACAGCTCCATCCCACCGGTAAGGGTATGCTAGCTCCTATGGTGCAACTCTTATACAGTGTTATGTGACATTCTTCTTCGGAGAGCTCCGTATTGAAATCCATCATCAAAGGCAGATTCTTTAACTCCAGTAATTATGTTTGATAATGTGACATAAGCCTTTATCTGACTTGACTTAGAGATGGCACTTGTTCAATGAAATTCTGGGAAAAGGCCTAAAAAAAGTTAAAAATCTGTTTCTCAGGTCTTCCCTAATGGTCCTTATGGCAGCTGCATGTTCTCTTTTTATAACCAATGCATACCGAAAAAAATAAAAATTAAATGGTTTATGTTTGATAATTTATCCAAGTTAATAAATCTGATAAATTTGGCCCTTGAGTGCAACAAGACTTTGCAATGTTTAGTGCCTGGCCACATGCAATTTTACAAAAAATGGCCCGAGAAACAGCAGATCTACTTTTTGGGGCCTAACTAAATAGTTTCATTTTTTTATCAAAAACATAGTACATGGCCATTCATTGGAACAAGCCTGTGACCAATGAGGGGTCATAAGCTGTGTTTTTGAGGCAAAAATTTTAAAAAATAATAACATTTCACAATTTTTCCAGAACCACTTGCTGATTATTAGTCCCCTATGGGAACCGTAAGGGGACTATAGGATTGCACTCCATCTGTCTGTCTGTCTGTCTGTCTGTCTGTCTGTCTGTCTGTCTGTGTCTGCCTGCCTGTCTGTCTGTCTGTCTGTCTGTCCATCCGTCTGTCCGTCAGTCCGTCCATCCATCCGTCCATCCGTCTGTCTGTTTTTTAGCTCACCTGAGCGAAGCTCAAGGGGAGCTTAACTAATCACTTTCTGTCCGTCGTCCGTCGTCCGTCGTCCGTCGTCCGTCGTCCGTCGTCGTCCGTCCGGCGTTAACTTTACATTATCGACTTCTCCTCCTAAACCACTAGCCCAATTTTATTCAAATGTTGGCTAAATGTTTATTACCTAATGCCAATTCAGATTTGTTCAAATGAAGTTGCCCCTCCTCCTGGGTGGTGCCACACCCCCAAGGGGCACCAAAATCTTTGTAAATCTTCTTCTCATGAACCAGCAGTAGCAGAGACTTGATATTTGGTGTGCAGCTTCCTTTTGAGGTGTAGACTCAGATTTGTTCAAGAGAAGTTTGTGGGGCTATACTTGACGTTGTTATGAGAGGGGCAAAATTTTTTGCCCCGCCCAAAATTTCTATTTTCCAAACCGAGAGGCTGATTTGAACCAAATTTTATGTGAGGGCTTATTGGGTCATGAGTACTTGATTTATGCAAAAAAAAATTTTCCCGCAGCCCCGTGGGAACCGCAGGAGCTAAAAATAGAAAAAATTTAAAACGCCCATATCTCCAAAACTGCACGGCACTGAGAATTTTTATTTGGTGTGCAGCTTCCTTAGGACCAACAGAAAGGATTGGTAAAAAAAAATTGCCATCGGTTTTATCATAGGGTACAGTTTCGGGACTTTGAAAAAGTGCTGAGTCAGCACTTTTTAACACTGTAGGCAATGGGAAAAACATTAAAAAATCTTCTTCTCCAGATCCAGCAGGCAGAATCTTTTGATATTTGGTATGCAACATTGTAGGGTGGATCTGATTCAAGTTTGTTCAAATCGGCCCCCTGGGTTCATATTTGGGCTCAGTATAGGAGCCCGATTTCGAACTTAGTGCATTTCAGGCAAATTTCTTAAAAAATCTTCTTCTCCAGATCCAGCAGGCAGAATCTTTTGATATTTGGTATGCAACATTGTGGGGTGGATCTGATTCAAGTTTGTTCAAATCGGCCCCCTGGGTTTATATTTGGGTTCAGTATAGGAGCCCAAATTTGAACTTACTGCATTTCAGGCAAATTTCTTTGAAAATCTTCTTCTCCAGATCCAGCAGGCAGAATCTTTTGATATTTGGTATGCAACATTGTAGGGTGGATCTGATTCAAGTTTGTTCAAATCGGCTCCCTAGATTCATATTTGGGCTCACTATAGGAGCTCGAATTCGAATTTAGTGCATTTCAGGCAAATTTCTTCAAAAATCTTCTTCTCCAGATCCAGCAGGCAGAATCTTTTGATATTTGGTATGCAATGTTGCGGGGTAGATCTGATTCAAGTTTGTTCAAATCGGCCCCCTGGATACATATTTGGGCTTACTATAGAAGCCCGAATTCGAACTTAGTGCATTTCAGGCAAATTTCTTAAAAAATCTTCTTCTCCAGATCCAGCAGGCAGAATCTTTTCATATTTGGTAAGCAACATTGTGGGGTGGATCTGATTCAAGATTGTTCAAATCGGCCCCCTGGGTTAATATTTGGGCTCAGTATAGGAGCCCGATTTCGAACTTAGTGCATTTCAGGCAAATTTCTTAAAAAATCTTCTTCTCCAGATCCAGCAGGCAGAATCTTTTGATATTTGGTATGCAACATTGTAGGGTGGATCTGATTCAAGTTTGTTCAAATCGGCCCCCTGGGTTCATATTTGGGCTCAGTATAGGAGCCCGATTTCGAACTTAGTGCATTTAGGCAAATTTCTTAAAAAATCATCTTCTCCAGATCCAGCAGGCAGAATCTTTTGATATTTGGTATGCAACATTGCGGGGTGGATCTGATTCAAGTTTGTTCAAATCGGCCCCCTGGATTCATATTTGGGCTCACTATAGAAGCTCGAATTCAAACTTAGTGCATTTCGGGCAAATTTCTTCAAAAATCTTCTTCTCCAGATCCAGCAGGCAGAATCTTTTGATATTTGGTATGCAACATTGCGGGGTGGATCTGATTCAAGTTTGTTCAAATCGGCCCCCTGGATTCATATTTGGGCTTAATATAGAAGCCCGAATTCGCACTTAGTGCATTTCAGGCAAATTTCTTCAAAAATCTTCTTCTCCAGATCCAGCAGGCAGAATCTTTTGATATTTGGTATGCAACATTGAGGGGTGGATCTGATTCAAGTTTGTTCAAATTGGCCCCCTGGATTCATATTTGGGCTTAATATAGAAGCCCGAATTCGCACTTAGTGCATTTCGGGCAAATTTATTAAAAAATCTTCTTCTCCAGATCCAGCAGGCAGAATCTTTTGATATTTGGTATGCAACATTGTGGGGTGGATCTGATTCAAGTTTGTTCAAATCGGCTTCCTAGTTTCATATTTGGGCTCACTATAGAAGCTCGAATTCGAACTTAGTGCATTTCAGGCAAATTTCTTAAAAAATCTTCTTCTCCAGATCCAGCTTCAGAATCTTTTCATATTTGGTAAGCAACATTGTGGGGTGGATCTGATTCAAGTTTGTTCAAATCGGCCCCCTGGGTTTATATTTGGGCTCCGTATAGGAGCCCAAATTTTAACTTAGTGCGTTTCAGGCATATTTCTTAAAAAATCTTCTTCTCCAGATCCAGCAGGCAGAATCTTTTGATATTTGGTATGCAACATTGTAGGGTGGATCTGATTGTGATTCATGAACGTATTTATTTGTAAAGTTGATAGAATCTTAGACAAAATTTGCAGAAAAGATCTACTATAGAAGGGGTGGTATCCAGGGTGAACCGTTTACCCAAATCTAGCAGTACTAATGCATTATTCACACAAATCTTCGTTCAAATTTTATGACCCCTCATTGGAACACACGCATTCAGCTCATTCCAACAAAGGTCATATGCCATGTTTTCGAGACAAAGGAATAAAAATTTTAGTTATTCATGAAATTTTTAGGCAACTGTTGTCTGTTATTCACATTGCTTCATGAAATTTCAGTACTTTTAGAAGTTACCTCAGTAATCAAGGGTTAATTCCCCTTAATTAAATGTCGCCTCTAAAAAACAACCACTTTGCATATCTTACCTTTTTACCAGCATAACTGCCAAAACTTGTCAGCATTCTTCGCAAAAATCGCTATTCAAATTTTAATTTTTGTCTCTTAAACATACATGTACTTATCGCTTGTAAATACCCCATTGGAATGAGCTTTTTGAGCTCATTCCAATGAGAGGTCGCACACCATGCTTTTTGAGTCAAAAAAGCAATTTTTTTAGTTATTCCAGAATTTCGTACGTAAAACACAGCTTTATGACTTCACATTAAAATGAGCTTTCTAAGCTTGTTCCAATCAACATTCACGCACTATGTCTTTCACACAAAAAATAAAATTTTCCATTTATTCAGGAATTTTGTTTGCAAGAACACTCTTACCCCCCCCCCCCCCCACAAACACACACACACAAACACACACACACACACACAAACACAGACACACACACCTAAAAGTTCGTCAGCAAAAAAACAGTTACTTCAATTTTTAAATGCATTATAGGAACAACTTGCCTAATCAAATTTAAATACTTTTGCATCATTCTGTATCTAGAACAAACCATTTACCATATCTTTACGCAAAATTCTCCAGCATCATTCACAAAAAAACACCATTATTTATATATTCACATTTCTGTCTCAAAAATATACCTGATCTTCCCATACCCCTATTGGAATAAGCTGTTTGAGCTTGTTCCAATGATGATAAAAAAAAATAAAATTTGTGAAAATTTTTGTTTTCTTGCATGCAAATATATACATGTAGCACATGGAAGATATCCACAGTTGGGGAGAGATGTCCAAGGCTATCTCTTCACATTCCTTGTTTGTGCTTCATGCTAAACCAGTTTGTCTGCAGAGATAAATTTGCTTTATTAAAAATCATTGGAGATTGGCCACACACCAATGATTTTAAATAAAACTAATTTTAGGTAACAAATGTTGAACTTCAAACAAAATCTATCACTCAACCAGTTAATGTTGATGAGGCATGACATGGTGAAGGTGACCTAAAATACTTCTTAGAGTCACTTTGTCAGGTGAGCGATTAAGGCCACGTGGGGCCTCTTGTTTTATGTTACCACCTCTCCCTCCAACATGCTTTAAGCTACACCTTTCATATTTGGTACATGGATAAATGGTTCAGAGGGGATGATGCACGCTCAAAATTTTTTTTTTAAAATCCAAGATGGCAGAATGGCGACCATTTTTGTTGTGTTTTTTAAGCTTTTTTTCTCTATTTTCATGTTACCACCCCTCCCACCAACATGGTTAAAGCTACACTTTGTATATTTGGCACATGGATAGAGGGTTGGGAGGGGATGATGCACGTTCAATATTTTTTTTTCAAAATCCAAGATGGTGGCATGGCATGGCGGCCATTTTGGGTTGTGTTTTTTAAGCTTTTTTCTCTATTTTATGTTACCACCCCTCACTCCAACATGGTTCAAGCTACACTTTTTATATCTGGCACATGGATAGAGGGTTGTAATGGGATGTTGCACGCTCAATTTTTTTTTTCAAAATCTAACATCTGTCTGTCTGTCCGTCTGTCTGTCCGTCTGTTTTTATGTTACCACCTCTCCCTCTAATATGCTTCAAGCTACACCTTTCATCTTTGGTACATGGATATAAATGGTTCTGAGGGGATGAGGCACAGTCAATATTAATTTTTCAAAATCCAAGATGGCAGAATTGCGGCCATTTTTGTTGTGTTTTTTAAGCTTTTTTCTCTATTTTATGTTACCACCCCTCCCTCCAACATGGTTCAAGCTACGCCTTTCATATATGGTACATGGATAAAGGGTTGTGAGGGGATTATGCACGCTCAATATTTTTTTTTCAAAATCCAAGATGCTTATATACTCTAGTGTCTTCTGTGACAAAAACACCTTATGTCACAAAAGCGCCGTAGGGGACTAATACCACCTCGGTGGTCAAACACTTGTTACTCTTATATTAGGTAAAGATTTAATTTGCAGTTTTGGAAAGGTGTAAAGATGTTACATATTAACCCCCAGCACACTGATGTCGAAATATCCAAAGTTCAGGGTGCAAATATTTCCCATAATGCAACTAGAAATTTAACCAATTCAATCTTGTTTGACAGAGCTCAGTGAGCTCTGTCAAACAAGATTGAATTGGTTAAATTCCCAGTTGTATTATGGGAAAAATAGCTGCTTCAAATCTGGACATTTTGACATCAGTGTGCAGGGGGTTAAAGTTACATTGTTGGGTTCTGAAATCCCTCTTGGGGTACAGCATAGTGTTAATCGGTATTGTACAGAGACTATATGCTCGATGAGTCAAATTCAGGAGGTTTTTCCACAATTAACTTCAGACAAAATACTTGCAGAAACAGATTTTTTTGTAGTATTTTGCCTCTTTATATGGACAAGCACGACTACTAAAAATCCACTACTTAGGAAAGCTTTTTTTTCTCATGATTATTCATAAACAATTTGAACATATACTCTTCTTTTTTATCTTTTAGTTGGCTGCTATTAAAGCAAAAATTCTCTCATAGGAAATGGAGAAACAGATGGACTTGAATGTGTATAAACTGTGATTAGTCATATGTAAAGTTCTGTATAATTTATAAATATTGTGGCAACTGTGTAAAAGTTGACAGAAAGACATATGTTCTCATAATACAGGATGATGCCAGAGTAGGAGGGATGACACATAACTGCCTCCACCACCATTGTGGTCATCAATGAATAATAAGTTAACATTTAGTGCCATGAAGCATTCTAGAATGGAGACCGCACCTTTGTGTATTTTTTGTTTCACTGATGAAATGACATGTTACACACAATTAGCCCTTCCCAACAGTGTGTCACAAAAGAGTATGTCATTATCTTGAAGAAAGACACCCATGGAATTGACGAAAATAGCGATAATATTCTGTGCCACTCCGAACATTCTTGTCATTAAAACTGATATAATCTTTTACCTAACATAAAGTCCTTATCCAGCCAGCACTATTCACAAAAATCACCATTCAAATTGTATTACTTTTTCAATTTTTGCCTCAAACATATGGCTTAGGAACCTCTCATTTGGAAAATGGAATTGGGCTCATTCTAATGACTTGTCATAAACTATGTCTTTCTAGCAATAATTGAACTTTTCAGTTTCTCCAGAGAACATTTTACAAGTGTTGTCTGGTTGTGTTTGGGAAAGGCATGAAAAAAGGCATCTTTGCTTGTTGAACAACAACAGCCAAGTAATGTTATAAGTTATTATTACCACTTTAGTATGCATTCTCTAGTATATTAACACAATTTTACCTTTACGGTGAAAGTGCATAATGCACAGACTCAAACCGAAAGTTGTGTGTTAACGGGGTTAACAGCCCGTTTCCGGCTAAATGTTTCGTTAACAGCCCCTTCTCTAGTTACAGTTTATGTACCAAATGCACCACTGGTTCTGAGATGATGGAACGTGCTTAACTATTACTTTAAACATGTTTTTATTTGCCATAACTATTGAGCAAAAAGGAATAGGAGGGAGGACAAGTGCTTTCCACTTAGCAAAAAAACCTCCGCTCCCATAACATGAATACAGAAAATGTTACAATGGCGAAACAAACGTGCTTAACTGCAATGAATGTTAAAAAAACATGTGAAATTTGTGTGATTTCCCCATTACTTCAGTGATGAAGCATTCAAATTGTCAAGGTTAGTGTAATTAATTCATTACGGTAGGTTTTTGTTAGTAGATTTCGGGAGAAGGCCAAATTTTCGTGGCAAACAAAAATATTTAAATTAAGTTATCATGTGATTGACCATGTGATGTTTTGTTTATCTTGAAACAGAAGACACAAGTTTTTTGGTTAAATGTCATTGAGAAAACTCAGGATGTCACAAACAAGTGAACATGAAGAATCTTTGGATTTAACCATTTTAGAAGTGGTAATAATAGTAATAACAAGATTTTGTTGGGCGTCCCTGTTTATTAACAGCCCTCCAGGAATGATTAACAGCCTTCAGGCCGTTAACAGCCCTCGACTTCGTCTCGGACTGTTAATGGACCCTCTGCCTGTTAATCATTCCTGTTGGGCCTTTAATAAACCGTAGCACCCCCCCCCCCCCCCCAAATCAGGTTATTGGTATATTATTGGTACAGTACTGTGATAACAAAAGTGGACATAGAATTTTGATCCGTGATCCAGTCAAAATTCTCTATCGGAGAGCTTATATTTTGATGAGAATCTGAGAATTGATTCATGCAAAGATTCGAGCAACAAAACCAACAAGAATCCATGTAAATTCTCACTGTACCTTTGCTAGTAATCACGTGAAAAGAATTAAGTCATTTTAATCCTTTACCTAACATAGCAGCAGCAAATAAAACAGTACAAGGCTAAAATGATCTGAAATATCCTGATGCTTTGTCAATAAAATTGTACAAATGTGGCTGTCATTGGAACCGGGTCAATGAGACGGTTCCAATGACATCCATATTTGTAAGGTTTTATTGGTAAATACTGCTTGCTTTTTTTTTTAATTTAGTTGATGTTTTGAAAATTAAAAAGCTGTGTTGGGTAAAGGGTTAACATGTATTATCATTACATGTATACAACAGGGGTTCAACCACGGTAACCTCATGGGATCCTGAGACACTCATAGCAGGTATGGATTCTCATCACCATTTTTGCAAGAATCCAAATGGATTCTCCCAAATTTAGATGAAATATAAGCCCTGCTGTTGGCATTTCCTCCCCACAATATAGTAGAATCTCACCTGTAGAAAAAAAAATGCAAAAGCATGGAATCTGAGGTGCTACATGCATTTCAATTGTTTTTCTTGATAACATCTTGATATTTTTATACTGTACCAATGACCCAGACATAGCTGGTGCTAACTCTTAAAATATAGGGCCAAACACAAATTTTGCCCCCCAATCCCCAAAATTTGCATCTAAAACCAAAGAAAACATGTCCTGAATGGCCCTTCACACTTCACCTCTACTGTGCATGCGCAGTGTCAAGGACGTTCCGAAATTGGCGCCATTAATCTTTCTAAGTTTGGCCCTTCATCAGTTAACATCTGACTGATCTTTGTGCTTGTAAATCTCAGTTTAAATGATGCCAGACACATAAATATTAGTGAAATGGTGATTCTAAGGAGGATAGAGAAGGAGGAGAGGAAAAATGTGTGACAGAATATTATCAGGGCTGTAACTTGAAATTTTTTTTTAATGAAATTATGTTAAGTTACCTATTTTCCAGGCAGCAGCCATTTTGTTGTCATTCTGATTATTTAGTTACACTGTTTTTTCAGTGTTTTCCTCTCTCCCTGTCCTTTAAGTCCCCCCTTGCTATTCTCCCATGCTTTTGGCATAGTTTTTGTAATTATTATTACTAAATTTTCTTGGGAGTTTTAGCTGAATAACAGAATGAATTCTGTTCTTTTCCCCATGTTTACGTCTTCACCTACGGGTGGTTAGGCATTGTGTTCTGCATCTACCATCTGATGTTCTGCAGTTTCTTCCCTGGAAGTCTCTGTTTTGCATCAGATAGTGTATTTTTGGTAACTGATTCCGGGCCTGGGTGCCTGGAGTCTTATTTTAGTGTTTTTACATTCATTGTTTACATTTACAACAGCCCTCTGTGTGAGGAGGGGATTTCTTGAAAATAATATTTTGATGTTATTTTAATCATAACTAGATACATTATTATTGTTCGTAAGTGTTGAATAAATTGTTTAAAATATTTTTAAAATTTTTGTCCACACTTAGGCTTGGGATCCATTGGGGCTCAGCGTTATTTTTCAGAAACTTGGGCTGTTCTGAAAAAATATTTTTTCAAAATATTTTGATTTCAATTATTCTTTCTATATTAATGGATCATATTATTATTATGTATTTTTGATTGCCAGGGGTTGGTGCGAGTACCAGGACTTGTTTTCTTTTCACATTGAAAGGATTTTGATCAATTGTAATAAGAGGAAGTCTTCCTCTGACTTTTATAATCATTCTATATGTGGTCAGTGTACTCGCATTAACTCCTGTTCTGTATCGTATGATTTCGATGACAACATGGGAAGCATATGTCACGGTATGTTAGTGGGGAATTGGACACTCCGGTCCTTTCCCCGCAGGGTCACTCTACTTTATCAATTTCTATTTCAGACGATCAAGATTAGGGTGATGTATCTGTGATGTCTTCCAACAGTGTGCCTCCGTCGTCACAATTAATGAAGGGCTAGCGGAAAAGTGCTCATGTAAATACGCCAATTGCCTAAGAGGACCCTAGTAGGTTCGACGGCCTTTGACGTCCGCTAGCTCGCCCGGTGTAGCGTCCATTCATCGAATGGTTCGGCAGCCGGGTTCGTCCGTTGCGGTCTAGAAGGAGTTTTGGGGTGATGCGAGCACTATAAATCAACCAAATGCACACCCAGTGATGGCGGATTAGAGGGAGAACGGAGGAAGCCTTTTAGTCTGGTTCATAGCTCGTTCTGGTCCATCCGGACGGCGAGCGAGAGAGGCCCCTCTCTCGTACAACAACATCTGGCCCCAGATGTTGTGGTACAAAATGTTTCGCATTCGGAGCATACGTCCGTCGCTCGGGACGCTCCGACATATAGTCAGTCCGGAGTAGACTGTCAATAAGGCTTCCTCATTCTCATGGTAGCGCACACGACCGTTCTTGGCTACGTGACCTCGGATATCCAGTCAGCTTCGCCAGTCAGAGAATCATCGGCGACCAGGTCACACCATCCGGTAGCCAGGGACACGAGGCCTGCAGACTCCGGACGTTCGCATAGGAAGTGTGCGGGAGTCAACGTACACGGAGCTTCCGGCGGCAATGCATCGTAAGACCGCTACTGCACAGGCCTCGGGAACGGACGTGCTTTCCTAAATAGCACAGTTTATCGCAGCATCCCAGCATCAACTGAATCTGTCGCATATTTTTTATCCGACGATGCTGGGTCGGGATGCTCCGCTGAAGCGGGTACGGACGTCCGAAAATTTCATCAGGTCCGACGGGATACCGAAAGGGATTTGGAGGATTTCGAGCTTTCCCTTTTGGAACAACATATGCTGTTGTGTATGTCTTCTGACTTGATCTTCTACAGCTTCTTTCGTCGGACCAGAATGCTGCGATGCCAGATAAGAAACTGATAGCGTCGGTGGACTTAGAAATTTTTGGTTCGGTTCAGGGACATTGTCCCTCAGTTCCGACATAGTCCAATAATGTCACACAAACTTTTGAATTATTGAACGACGCTATATATATTATTATTATATGCTTGCTATAACCAAGCATTTCTGGTTTCTTGTTCGCAAAGTTACGGAGATGTCTTTCAAAAGTGTGCCTCTGTCGTCATAGTTAATGAAGAGCTAGCGGCAATAAGTGCTCATGGAATATGTCTATCGCCTAAGAGATCCCTTGTAGGATCGACGGAGTGACATTCGCTAGCTCACCCGGTGTAGCGTGCATTCATCGAATGGTTCGGCTGCCGGGTTCGTCCATTGCGGTCTAGGAAGGAGATTTGGGTGATGCGAGCACTATAATTACTTTAGTACTCACCCAGTGACGACAGATTGAGGACAGATCGGAGGAAGCCTGTTAGTCCGGTTCCTGGCTTGTCCAGGTCCGTCCGGGCTGTGAGCGAGAGAGGTCCCTCTCTCGTCCAACAACATAGGGGACCACATGTTGTGGTTCAGATATTTTACATTCGGAGCATATGTCTGTCGGTCGGGACGCTCCGTTATATTGACGGTCCGAGAGACTGTCGATAATGCTTCCTCATCCTCACAGCAGGGCACACGACCGCACATTGGCTACGTGACCTCGAGTATCCGATCAGTTTCGTCATTCAGTGATTCCACGGCGAATAGGTCACGCCATCCGGTAGCCAAGGGACACGAGGCCTATACACTCCGTTCGCTCGCATATTGGTAGTATGCACGGGGTAACGATCACGGAGCTTCCAGCGGCAATGCATTGTAGGACCGCTTCTCCTCAGGCCTCAGTGACGGACGTGCTATCCGAGTTAGCACAGTTGTTTCGCAGCATCCCAGCAATCGACAGTTTCTTACTCGAATCAGGAATTATTTCACGGCGCTGGGTCGGTGTGGTCCGCGGTTGCATCAGGTACGGACGACCGAACGCTTTATAGGATCCGACAAGATGGCGAAAGGGATTCGAAAGATTTCGAGTTTTCCCTTTCGTAGCATCGGAAGCTGCCATTCATATCTTCTGGCATTATCTTCCAGTGATTGTTATTTCGGACTTCATTGCTGCGATGTTGGATAAGAGACTTATAGCGTCATTGGACACGGAATTTTGGATCGGTTCAGGGACATTGTCCCTGACTTACCGACGCAGTCCAATAATGTCATTACAACATGTGTTTTATTTTTTGACGCTATATATGCATACAAGCCTGCTACCAAGCATGATAGTTTAGTTTCTTGTCCGCGTTGCTCATTTCTGCCGTTTTATCATTTATACGAATAATTTATTTTGGCAGAGCAGGGCATACCGAGAGTTCATTTGCGTCTAGACGGCGTGGTTAAAGACTGGAAATATTCTTTTTCGCCGTCTATGTCTTTTCCAACCACAATGTTGGAAACGACAATGATGTCTAGTAGACTTAACTTAGACTCTTTATCATACGTAATCCACCTTACTGAGGCGTTATCATTACGTCTTCAAGAAAAGATTTATGGGATATTATTCTCAATGTGATTTCTTTTGAGGGCAGTAGTTTGTTCACGTATAACTCCGCCCTTCAGTGGCTGATTGAAGTTGGTTAGACGTGACGCAGCCCTAGCTACATCCATGCGCGTGGATAGTAAGGTGAAGAACTCTCTCAGAGTCGCTTCGTTCTCGGAGAGGCCTCTCTTCGACGGCAACTTTTCAGCAATCCATGAATTGCTCGATTTACACGTTCTCTTGTTTATCTAGTGTTACAAGAGATTCAGACTGGGGCAAACATTCGGTGGTTGACTCAGAGAGTGCCACTGCAGTTGCCGGATCCGAGTGTTATGACGGTTGCCAGTCAAACAGATTGGGATATAATATTGATTCCAACGGATTCGAAGTGCCAGGGTCTTTGGGTTCCGCAGTCTCTAAGCAAGCAATTATGTACCGCCGAATAATGTTTTTTACGCTTGCTTTATGTCATTGCATGAACATTATTCAGAAACGCATGTCCAAATCCTGTCCATTAATTCGACAGTAGTGGCGTATATCCGGAACCAGGGAGGCACTCATTCGTTTCCGTTATTCAATTTAATGGAAAGAATCCGTCTGTTGGTTATAGTACACCAAGTTCTGTTTCGGTCCGTCATATTCCGGGTCGTCTGATTGTTTTACCGGACTCCCGTTCACTTAGGGGTCGCTTGTTGCCGTCAGAATGGACTCTCAACAAACAAGTATTCAATCAGATTTGCTATCTATGGGAGCGCCCAATGATGATTTATTTACGACACAGCTTGCTAATCAATTGCTGACGTATGTGTTGGCTTGTCCGGATCTCTGAGCTAATGTTGTTAACGCTCTATTGATCTAATAGGACAGAATGATAGGATACGCGTATCCTCCGGCGCTGTTGTTTCAGCAGGTATTGCTAAGATAAACAACCACAATACATTTCTGTTGATAGCATCTCTATCTTCACAGAGACCGTGGGTAATTTACTCTGATGTCTACTGTGGGACTTAACGCGAAATCTTCCTCAATGAGAGGATCTTTTTCGCTGGGTAAATCATGTCATCTTTATCACAACCCGCAAGGTCGCAACCTTCACGTATTCCATTGTGTGGTCCGTATTGCATTGTAAGCATTGTACTGGACGAGCTTTGGATGCGATTTCTTACTATAGGAGATCCTCTTCTTCGCTATTCTATGCGGCTAAAATGGAGGCTCTTCCGTCGTTGGTGTAGGGATCACTATGTTCATATTGTTGATCCCTCCATACTACTCATTGCAACTTTTTAGTATACTTGTTTGACAAGATCTACTGCAGCCTGTTATTATTAAGGTTATAGGTTTATGTTACCTCATACCTATGCACTCTATGATAGTTTACAATTGAGTCTTATGTCTCTTTATCTAAGTCAGTTAGTAACTTTTTGATAAATAGACTTAGAATCTTTAGATTAAATTCCTATATGGAATTTAACTTCGGTTCTTTTTTTAGCTAAGTAATCATTTGAGCCTCTGGAAACAGTAGTTTTCAAATTCTGACCTTTTAGACAGTAATTCTGTTGGCTTCTCTTTTACTGAAGAGTCAGTGAGTTTCATGCACTATCGATGGATGATTTTCACTTTCGTAGTTTCGGAATCACTACTTCCTTTACTATTTAGGTTGGATTTTTGCATAAGAGTTAGGCTCCTAATATCCGGAACCTATTGTTATTAAGGTCCTTCCGTCTTCGTACGGGCATAGGCCTTTACTCTCTCCGGTTAGAGTTTATGTATTTATAATCAGATATCAGTTTATTGCTACGGGCGTAAGCTTCTTCTGTCTTTGATGCCTAATAGAAGGACGTTACGCTCCATTCTATTGCTTATGGATTCAATTAACTATCGGTACTGCTTATAGTATATCATTGACTCAGCAGTTGTGCTTAAGATTTCGGCTCATGAAGTAAGAGTTCTTCTACATCTTGGGCTTACATTAATAGTGTCGCTATTATAGATTTTTGAAGGCTGCTCATTGCGCTCAGCCATCCACATTCATGAATTTTTATCTCAGAAATATCGAGTCCATTTCTGGAGGCCTCTATTGTTAGGTCTATTATCTACTGCTCAGAATGTCATTCACTTAACAGTTGCTACTATAGCTAGGTAGGCTGTCTGTTTCGGCAGTGACTCCGTTCTGCTGCCCTCTTCTCTCTGGTCTATTTGACCCAGGGCAAGAAAAAGGGGGGGGGGGAGGGTGTTCCCTTGGGTTACCTGTTTTACTATGAAAACAAGGGGATACCTCCTCCGGAGTTAGTAATTCTGAGCTGTTATTGGGATGGTTGTTTAGTGAGAAGTTTATGTTTTAAAAATTCATTCAAGTCTTAATTTCTAAAGTATAGCTTTTGAATATAGCACGTGTCAACGGACATGATTATGCAATCCTCAGACACTTTTAAGGAGTATAAGAGTCTCTATTCTCTAGACTTACTTTATTTATTGGCTTACTTTAAAAATTATTAGTATAAAGATTATATTGGATATTAATAGAGTACATGGATGTGTGATGCTCAATTTTGGAAGGTGTTGTATCTTTCTAATTTATCATAAATAAGAAAGATACATGTAAGGCCTATTACTTCTTTTTCCCTAGAGGGGATGACTCTATTTTATATTATTGAGCGTATTCCATCTTGCTCTATGTCCTTGGCCCTCCAGCCTTTTTACTATTCAGCTATGTCTGGGTCATTGGTACAGTATAAAAATGTTAAAAAATTTATAGTAATTTCTATATTTTTTATACTTACCAATGACCCAGACGGGGATGGCCCTCCCAGGAGTTGGGAACTCTTGCCTCCCCGCTGAGTACATAGTGCTTACCAGGCACTGGTTATTAGAATGATTAATGGCGCCAATTTCGGAACGTCCTTGACACTGCGCATGCGCAGTAGAGGTGAAGTGTGGAGGGCCATTCAGGACATGTTTTCTTTGGTTTTAGATGCAAATTTTGGGGATTGGGGGGCAAAATTTGTGTTTTGCCCTATATTTTAAGAGTTAGCACCAGCTATGTCTGGGTCATTGGTAAGTATAAAAAATATAGAAATTACTATAAATTTTTTAACTTCGCAGACATCTTGACCTACTAGTGTTAGTGTGTCACGATCTGATAGTTACCACCCTTTTATAATCACAGTATTGTACATATCAGAACAGGGTGTGTGGCGCTCAGTGGTTATAGTATTGGACTTCAAACCGAAAGGTCCATGATGTGGTCCCCACCAGGGTACCTACATTGTGAACAAGCCAGAAAATAAGCAGACTGTCATCTGCAAAATGAGGTCCCCAGAGGGTGAATTCAGTGATGCTACCCTGCACAGCAGGGTAGCATCACTAAATTTACCCTCTGTGAACCTCAATCTGAATCGGGGTCTCAAAACTAAACAGAAAGAGGTACCCAGAGGATAAATTGGCCCACTGTTAGGGATAGCATCATCAAATTCACCCTCTGGGAACCTCATTCTTCAATGTCAGACTGCTTATTTTCAGGCCTGACTGTCATCTGCAAAATGAGGTCCCCAGAGGGTGAATTTAGTGGTGCTAAATTTACCCTCTGTGAACCTTAATCTGAATCAGGATCTCAAAACTAAACAGAAAGAGGTACCCAGAGGATAAATTGGCCCACTGTTAGGGATAGCATCATCAAATTCACCCTCTGGGAACCTCATTCTTCAAATGTCAGACTGCTTATTTTCAGGCCTGATTGTGACTTTTGGCAAGGCACATCATACCAGATTGCCCACATGAGGGCACAGTGGTACTGTGTACTAAGTCACACTGCATGATGATGGTGCACTTGTATTCAACCAATGCTAAGCCTGATGGTGTAGGGTTAGTATGTTGGGGAGTCTGCCAGTTAAAGCATGTTAATAAACTAGCAAATGAACTTAATAATATCACAATAGTGCATGGTTCTGGCCAGAAACACAATGAAGGACAAATGTTAAAACTGTTTAATTTATTGAAAATTGTTCTCAGGATGTGCATTGAGCTAAAAGGATAGATGCACTAAAATTTAGTAACAGGTTTGTGGTTGTGTTTATTCTCTTCTGAGGTTTGTGCAAACTCCAAACCACATATTTTGCGAAAATACAGGAGGAAGGCTCCATTTAGTAGTAATTGATTTCCATTTTTCTACAGAATCATCCATGAGAGTGGAATACCTCTTTCCATACTTTCACTCAGCATATTACTCTGCATGCTTTCTGTGATGGATTAGAAATCTAGTTTAGCTTCTAGCAGAAAAGTGAGTCGCATTGTCCTTGAATCTCTGGCATCATCCTTGCTTGAATGGTGCTTTTCATTAATGATTTCCAGCTTAATTATTGTATTCTGTTCATGATAAAGCAGCTAGCTACTTGGTTAATTTTGTGATGATGCTAAATTAATTTTTAGAAGAAATTTCAAAACGGTGTTTTTTTCCCAAGGATAGTATGCTATCAATATAGATATCTAGAGTTTAAACTCCCTGTGGGAACTCTAGAAAATGGAGCAGTGCTTCTTTACTGAAGAAGACTGATATAAGAGACCTAGCTAGTTCCGTAAAGTAGGTACCATAAGTATAAATAATTGGCTATATTTGACTTTATACTTGTGTTGAGATCATGATACAGTTGAGCCCACTTACGAGGATATCTCGGAATTAAATAACCCTGTTAATTAAACATAACTTCCTAACACAAATCCATTTACCTCACCTTCAGTATAAATATGTCCTGTTCATTTTAAAAAGGTTATAGAATAAACTCCTTTTAATTGAATAAAAAAAATTGTGATATGATGTGAAATTACCCTGACATTCACCGAATTTCCCTTAGTATAAGAACTCCATGCGATCTGTCAAACAAGATATGATAAAAGAAATGCTCAGATTATCTTCAGAATATAGGAATGTGACCAAATCCCTTTTAATTGAATACTCCTGTTAATTGAATAATTCTCAATGGCAGAGTAGCTATTCAATTGACATGGTTCCACTGTATAATGGCCACAGATGCTGTGACTTTAAAAAAAAAACAGTAAACAAACCATGTACTGTTTAGGCAAATGCTATCCCTAAACATTTGATTTGTTATAATTTATTGTGTCTGCTGTGTCTGACTAGATTGTGAATACTATTTCTGGCCGCCTATCATTTCAAAAATTTGTATTTAAATGCGACTTTTCAAATTATTTCTGTCAAAATTCATTTATCACTTTAACAATGAACTAGGAGTATTTTTAAGTGTGGAAATTGAACTTTTTGCATTGTGTGCTAAACTGAATGTGCTAGGTCTCCAAACAAGGGGAGGAATAATTCAATGCAACTTACTCTTGCCTAAAATCCACATTTGGTGGGTAACCAACACCTCACCTGGAACTCTGAGTGTATAATACACTACAACTATTCTGTTCAGTTAACTGGTAAAGTGCTGGAAGCCCATATTTGGGCTTTATTCTGAAGTGCATGTGCTGGAACTTAAAGGCTTCAAATTCAGTGGCTATGCTTCATATTATCTTTGAAATGATATTATTTAGTCTGTTAAGATTTGCCTTGTTACAATTTATAGGAGAGTGCCCACAGGCACTCTCCTATAAATTGTAACAAGGCAAAGACATGTGAACAAATTTTGTTGGCCAAATAAAATTTAGCACTCTACCAGTTAATACCTTTACCGTGTTGTGTTCACCATGGGAAACCTTAGCTGAGTAAGCCTGTTTAGAATACAAAATATCCTGATCAGGGTCTTTCAGTCGTATATTGTTAATAGACTGACACTTGTTATTGAGAGGAATCTGTTGATGTTTTTTTTTGTTATTTATGCTGAGCATAATTTTTCAGGATAAATATTGTTGCTGCTGGAAGATTCGGATTGTTATTTTTTATGTGTTGTCTTTAAAATATAATTAACTGTGCTGTGATCTATTCTGGGATGGAAACAACATCTTTGCGGGTCTTTGGATGTGCTAACAAAATGATGCTATGTTATACACCAATGAAAAGAGCAGTCTCTTTTACTGTTCTGATATGACATCGAACAGGAACTATATCTTTTGCTGATGAAATGTTTCATGTAATTCTCTTTGAGTGTGCTTTCTTTTTCCTTTAGCATTGTAAACTATTTTAGAATGGGAATATTATCTCCGGGTGCCCTGTCATTTGCTGATGAATTATTGATTCATGATAAATTGTTTGAGAGGGCTCTCAGATCCTTTTCCAACAGCATATCACATAACATTAGCAGCATATTGCCATCTTTACCCGCTTACTCAACACAAACGATATCAGAATTTACTATTTTAAATATTATTTATTCAAATTTTTCAAAAAATTTCATCATAACCTTGTCATATGACACCTCATTGGAACGAGCTTGACAAGCTCGTTCCAATGAGGGGTCACATGATATGGTTTTGTTGAATTTTTTTGAGAAATATTATTTTTTCAGCTGCTGAATTTACATATTACGTGGGTGGATGCAGCCGATTCATTAGGTAAAAGGTTACCCCATCTTCACTGATTACTTGTAACTGAAATATCCAGCCTGTGCTATTCTCAGAAAGTACCATTCTAATTTTATTATATTTCCAATTTGTTCTGTCAAAACTCAGTTTATGTGCTTTCATTGGAAAGAGCTCAGAAGGTGAAATTCATTGGCCAAATGCAACTAAATGTCCCCCTCCCCTAGTTCCACCGCCTCTGTCTACTTTTCATGCACACTCCAGAATATCTTTTTGTGTGTGATTTCTTGATCATTGTTCTGTTGGTATCAGGGATAAGAGGGATAATTTGCAGGTCTCAGACTTATTGACGGATATAATTTGATATTTCAAGTGTTTAGTATAAATTCACATGGAAATATCTTGTAACCATTTTCATGCAAATTTATATCAGTAGAATAATGGGCATATATATAGCATTAACCATTTGAATCACAGCCTCATTTCTCCTGAAACTCAAACATTTTGAATATATTTAGATAAGATTATTGGGTTCTCAGCAAATTGCAAATAATGTTATTATATCACACTTTTATCCCTGTTGGTTAGAGTGACTCACCCCCGGAATCCATAAGAGAACCTCTTGTTTGGGTTCCATTAAAATTAGTATTACAAAGAATGCTCTCTTCAGGTTTGAAAATATTTAACTCTGAATATTATATATGTATCATATCTGTAAAGATAAGGATGTGCATTTTATTGAGTTTTTTTATGAGTATTTGTACATATATAACCTTAAATCTAATAAAATGCTCTGGCTTTTATTTTCTTTTATTTAAAATTTCTTATTTAACTCCTACCCTGCTGCTGGCAGACATTTTTTCCCAAGACAGGAAATCTCTTGCTATTAAAATAAGTAAAATTTGAGCACATTTTAACAAATTTTTTTTAAATTGAAACAATTTTTTTACTACTGATTTCTCGATTCAAATTTCCTCAAACTTTTCATCAAACCAAGTCATGGCTGCTTCACAGCAATCATGACTAGATTTGATGAAAAATATTTTAAATATACTCAGTGGGTTAAGAGTTAACATCATTTACTGTATTGTGGAACCCCTTTAATTAACAACAAGCTTTGTCAGAAAAAAATATGTAATTAACAGGAGTATTTACTTAAACACAATTTGGTTAATCCTCTACACACTTATGTTGAAATATCAAACTCTTCCCATAATGCAATTTGGAAGAGAGGGAGTTCAGTGGCTCAGTGGTAGACTGTTGGACTACTATGCTAGAGGCCTGAGTTCGATCCCCGACGGGACGACCTGCGTTGTGTCCTTGGGCAAGGTACTTTATCCCAGTTGCCTACATGGGGGCACGATAGCTCTGTGTACTAAGGCGTACTGCACGTCGATGGTGCACATGTCTTCCACTGCTGTAACCCTGCTTGAACAGAGTTAGAATGTTGAGGAGCTGACAGTTGCTCATCATTGCTCGGTGGTTCTCTCCGGGTACTCCGGCTTCCTCCACCTGTAAAACTGTCATGGTCACAATTAGCCATTGTGCATAAGTATGTGACCTTAAACACCAATAAATAATTTTATCTGATAACCATAGAGTATAACAACCGTTGTATATACTTGAAGTATATACAACGGGTGTTGTATATAATTATAATTTATGCGAACGACCTCTGACCTCTTTCAATTCCATTTTCATTCATTCATTCATGAAACATCGTTATATCACAGGGCAGGTTTTAATTGTACGCTTATTGCACTTTGTCAAAATCCTCTGATGGTGTCATTTCTTATTTATTTTGCTTCAATAAAGGCAACCTAAAATTTTGCTTCAAAACATTGTAGAAATTACTTGAATGTTAATAGTAATTAGTATGCGGCGACTGCGAACTATTTATAGTCACGGCCTCGATCAAAAGTACTCGCGGAACTGCGCTAATTAAAAGTTCGTCTGCTCTACCTGAAAAAAAAAACACTTCGTAAAAATTGTAAACAAACGCAAAATTATTTGTTATATTGGGACTACAGCATAAAACACGGAAGAAAACTGGAACTATGTCAAAAAAAGAATAACTCTACTGAAACACCGTTCTGTTACTGTTAATAAAATAGTTGAAATTTATTTTGTTCCAGCGCAGTTACATGATGCAAGAAGTGCAATCGCACTTTACAATCGCCGTCATCGATTTTGTAATGTAAGGGACACAACTCTATGCGTCTTATCCTATTTCTTTTGTCTCGTAGACTGGTTTTCTTTGGAAGCCCGTGGGAAGCATATATAAGTCGGGTAGACGCACAAGACGGGTGTCTGTTTGTTATCAGATAAAAACAATAAACATATAGTGTGTTTTTATATCTGTGTTATACAACTCGTTGAAATATGGTTTATTTTTTCTCGGCAAACCATATTTCAACTCGTTGTATAACACAGATATAAAAACACACTATATGTTTATTGTCTATATATTGCACGTGAGATTAAAAGGTTGATGGCTTGATCCTGATCTACATTATCTGTGATGTGCCTGTTGTGTACTTGGACCAGATATGTCACCATGTGGGTGCTTGGTGATGCTGTGTACTAAGGAGTAGAGCATGATGACGGTACACTTTTCTTAACCCATAAGGGCCTGGACATTTGTCACCTGACCACAGCCTGTACATGTCCAGTGGCTAGCAGTGGTTTCTAGTAAAGTCTTGGCTGCCTATTAAGGCAGGCAAGACTTGACTAGAAGCCACCGCCTAGGTAATTTGTCTATTGTCAACAAGACCTCTTTGATGCAGGGTTTGCATTTTGAAAAATGGTCTAGGCCTGAAATAAATCCATGAGATTTGAGGGTTGGAGCCTACTCAGGGCTTATTAGCTTAACTTGACAATGTCAAGATAAGCTATTGCCATCACGCGTGCGGAAGTCTGTGAGTCTGTTCACATTTTCCTTTAGCACAGGCTACCCCTGTAGTTCTTGTCTGACCATTACGAAATTTCATATGCAGGTTGGGGGTCATGTCTAGATGAGAACGTCCCCTTTTGGTCGCGATCGGTTAACCGATATGGCTGCCCGAGCCCAAAACCCGAAAACCACTAGCACAGTGTACAGGTCGTATTTATGAAGGGATTTCATTGTAACTTGTTAGGATGCCTCTGTATAATGCCTAGATGAGAACGTCTCCTTTTGGGCATGATCTGTCTACCGTGATGACGGCCCAAGCCCGAAACCCAAAAACTTTTAGCACAGTCTGCAGGTCATATTTAATATGGAGGGATTTCATTGTAACTTGGTAGGATGACTCCGTATGATGTCAAGATGAGAACTTCCCCATTTGGTCGCGATCTACCACCTGTGACGACTGTTCGAGCCCAAAACCCGAAAACAAACCTTTAGCACAGTCTACAGGTCATATTTATGGAGGGTTTCATTGTAACTTGGTAGGTTGACTTCATATAATGTCTAGATGAGAACGTCCCCTTTTGGACGTGATTGGGCAACTGTGATGGCTACAGGGGCCCGAAGTCCGAAAACCTCTAGCACAGTCTACAGGTCATATTTATGAAGGGATTTCATTGTAACTTGGTAGGATGACTCCAAATAATGTCTAGATGAGAACGTCCCATTTTGGTTGCGATCATTCGGCCTTGGTGGCTGCCCGAGCCCAAAAACCTTTAGCATAGTCTATAGGTCGTTTTTATGGAAGGATTTCTTTGTAATTTGTTAGGTTGACTCCTTATAATGCCTAGATGATGACATCCCCTTTTGGTCGTGATTGGTCAACTGTGACGGCTAAAGGTGCCCGAAGCCCGAAAACCTTGGTCATATTTATAAAGGGATTTCATTGTAACTTCGTAGGATCACTCCAGATGATGTCCAGATGAGAATGTCCCCTTTTGGTTGCGATCATTCAACCATGATGGCTGCCCGAAGCCCGAAAACCTTTAGCACAGTCAATAGGTCTTATTTATGAAGCGATTTCATTGTAACTTGGTAGGTTGACTTCATATAATGTCTAGATGAGAACGTCCCCCTTTGGACACGATTGGGCAACTGTGACGCCTACAGGGGCCCGAAGTCCGAAAACCTTGAGCACATTCTACAGGTCATATTTATGACGGGATTTCATTGTAACTTTGTAGGATCACTCCAGATGAGAATGTCCCCTTTTGGTTACGATCATTCAACCATGATGGCTGCCCAAGCCCGAAGCCCAAAAACCTTTAGCACAGTGTACAGGTCATATTTATGAAGGGATTTCATTGTAACCTTGTAGGTTGACTTCATGAAATGTCTAGATGAGAACATCCTTTTTTGGAAGTTATTGGGCAACTGTGATGGCTTCAGAGGCCCGAAACCCAAAAACCTTTAGCACAGTCTAAAGGTCATATTTATGAAGGGATTTCATTGTCACTTGGTAGGATGACTCCAAATAATGTCTAGACGAGAATGTCCCCTTTTGATCGTGGTCATTCAGCCTTGATGGCTGTCCGAGCCCAACAACCTTTAGCATAGTCTATAGGTCGTATTTATGGAAGGATTTCATTGTAACTTGTTAGGGTGACTCCATATAATGCCTAGATGATGACATCTCCTTTTGGTCGTGATTGGTCAACTGTGACAGCTACACGGGCCCGAAAACCTCGAGCACAGACTACAGATCATATTTATGAGGGGATTTCATTGTAACTTCGTAGGATCACTCCAGATGATGCCCAGATGAGAATGTCCCTTTTTGGTTGCGATCATTCAACCATGATGGCTGCCAGAGCCCAAAGCCCGAAAACCTTTAGCATAGTCTACAGGTCATATTTATGGAGGGATTTCATTGTAACTTGGTAGGTCGACTTCATATAATGTCTAGATGACAACGTCCCCTTTTGGGAACGATTGGGCAACTGTGATGTCTACAGGGGTCCGAAGCCCGAAAACCTTCAGCACAGTCTACAGGTCATATTTATGAAGGGATTTCATTGTAACTTGGTAGGATGACTCCAAATAATGTCTAGATGAGAACGTCCCCTTTTGGTCGCGATCATTCAGCCTTGATGGCTGCTCGAGCTCAAAAACCTTTAGCATGATCAATAGATCGTATTTATGGAAGAATGTCACTGTAACTTGTTAAGTTGACTCCATATAATGCCTAGACGATGACGTCCCCTTTTGGTTGTGATTGGTCGACTGTGACGGCTTTAGGGGCTCGAAGCCCGAAAACGTTGAGCACAGTCTACAGGTCATATTTATGAAGGGGTTTCATTGTAACTTCGTAGGGTCACTGCAGATGAAGCCCAGATGACAACGTCCCCTTTTGGTCGCGATCATTCAACCATGATGACTTCCGAGCCCAAAACCTGAAAAACTTTAGTACAGACTACAAGTCGTATTTGTGAAGGGATTTCATTGTAACTTAGTAGAATGACTCAGTATAATGTCGAGATGAGGACGTCCCCTTTTAGTTGCAATCGGTCAACCGTCATGGCTAGACAGGCCTGAAGCCCGAAAACCTTTAGCACAGTCTACAAGCCATATTTATGAAGGGATTTCAGTGTAACTTGATAGGATGACTCGTTTTGGAATAATTTCACTGTAACTTGTTAACTTTCGTTGACATACGTTAACTGTGAGGGCCGCATACATTAACTGTGAGGTCATATTAACCCACCCCTCAGCTCTTTAGTACAGTGTACACCTCATATTATTTTATTAAAAACATAGCATACAGGGAACAGAAATTAACATATTCCCGATTATCACAATTCTTGTCTTATTTCATAATCCTTTCATAAACATTGAACATTATCCTTTTCATCAAACACAACACACAGACAAGTTAAGCTACAGTGTCATTGACACTTTCATTTTCGACCATGCCTT
Organism: Pictodentalium vernedei; assembly: GCA_031216915.1. Taxonomy (NCBI): domain Eukaryota; kingdom Metazoa; phylum Mollusca; class Scaphopoda; order Dentaliida; family Dentaliidae; genus Pictodentalium; species Pictodentalium vernedei. The sequence continues at coordinate 162,244,420 of CM062293.1, forward strand.
AATAGTTTAGTTTGTTTAAATTTTTGTCGAGGCTAGAAAAAACATCCCCAACAGAAGCACCCTCAGGGCTGATCTCGGGGCCTGGGCTGATCAGCCCCGATAAAATGCAAACCCTGCTTGATGGCATGTTGAGGGCACCTGTTCTGCAGTTGAGAGTCAGAAATAGATCTACAGGGGTTAAACTGATGCTAATCCTACTCATGCCAATTTCGTAAGTTGGAGAGTTTGACACTTATTTGTCATTGCTTGGTGGTTCTCTCCAGGTACTCCAGTTTCCTTCCTCCTTAAAAGTCTCAGAGACGATATGACCATGACCATTGGAAGTGTTGTTACATCCCAATAAACAAACAAACAATGCAACTAGGAATTTAACCAATTCAGTTGGATTCCGTTAAGTTCCTTGTTTCATTATGGGAAGAGTATGCTAGTTGAAATTTCGTCCTTTTAGAAATGAGTGAGCGCAGGGTTAATTTCTTGATGAAAAACCGAGTAGTATATTCATTATCATACCCCTGCTTTTCTCTGTAGTGGAGGCTATATAGGACTGACCTTACTGTCTGTCTGTCGTTCCAAGTCCTATCCTTCCCATCTATTTTCATCCATATAGTTCCAGTTTGTGCATGTGTGCATTGCTCATATGTTTTTCAAGTGAATTATCTAACTAGATACATAGATTTATAATTATTACGAATCTCTATGCGAAATTCGTGTATGTTTAACTCCTCCAAGGTTTATGAACCGATTTTCATGAAATTTCTCTTACATGATTACTTGCTTGTGAGCATGTGCAGCGTGTTCCCATGTGCTACATGTGATATGTGCACTGACATCGTGTACCATCACAAAGACACATTTGAGAAAATAGGAATAGGTAGTCCAAACCAGATAGAAGTCAGAACATAGGCAGTACAGGTCCAGACATACTGGAGTGACAGTAGCCAGAATAGCAGGTAATTCTGAATCGATCCGAACAAAATGAATAGTTGTCGGGTATAATTGATATTTAGATTTACTCTAAAACAAACTCCCAACACTCCCACATTCTTATAGCACTGTGTGCCACTGTTTTTGATCCTAAGATACGGCTTCGCCAAGTCCGTTTTTTCCATGCGTTTGGATGGCGTTGGGTGATTTCAGCTTGTCGGGTTATTTGGGTAACTAGACTTTCTCCATCAATTGATCAATTGAACACACCCTGCCGACTCACCCGTCCTGCTGTAGGCCAATGCGTCACCCAGCAACCATGTGCCACCATAAAAAAGCAAGATGGCAGTCTCAAATGAACACTATGGGCGATGGAAACACCTGTCATCCTAACAACACACTGCACATGGGCATTGACACCGGGAATGATGTTACAACATGACCGCCCACGTGGGTTACCATGACAAATACGCATGACATAACCGGGTAACGTGGCCATAGCATCATCTTCGGGGTCCATCTAATGTGGGATGATCTATCGCTCTCCCACTACTATTACTTGCCACTAAAATATTCATAATTTGCTCAATTTTAATCAAATTTTATCATGTAAGATGAATCGGGTATTTTTTACCCAGGACTGTTTTCTTGAAAAGAAACACTTCATAGATTTATCATCAGATCCAGTCAGGGCAGCTTGACACATGGCACAGACCAGAAAAATACTCGTCATGTTAAAAGTTAAATCAAAAACACAGGCTTCCCAATACTAAAAGGATGTAGTAGGAATGTTAGTCAATTGAGGTTAATGTTAAGGAACTTCTTGGAAATTGATTTGTGAATAAATAGAATATACATTCAGTAGTCGTGACTCACCGTATTTAATTAGCAAGCACCTTAATTCAAAATGGTCATGCAGGGCCCCGACCACTGAACTGTACGAATCGGGTGCCACAAACGTTCATTTGTAAGGATGTAAGTGCAAGTATCATCTAGTCTCGTGTGAATGCATAACTAGCAACATGCAATCGATATCTAAGGCTACAAACCCGGCAGACAAAAAGATTTGGGAGATCGCAGCCCCACCCTTTCTACCCCTTCTTCGCTGCGCCTTTGGCTTTCAGACTAGGTTTCTTTAACGGGTAGAGTGCTGGAAGCCCACATTTGGGCTTTATTCTGAAGTGTAGGTCCCACAACTTGAAGGCTCATATTCACTGGGTGTGCTTTGTAATATCTTTGAAGTGATATTATTTAGTCTGTAAGGGTTTGCCTTGTTACAATTTATGGGAGAGTGCCCATTGGCACTCTCCCATAAATTGTTACAAGGCAAAGACACGTGTACACGATTTGATGGCTGAAAATAATTTAGCACTCTACCAGTCAAGTCAAAAAAGGGAAAGGCAATTTGAAAGGTCTGGCACAATACATGCAATGGTGAAGGAACTGGTATGTGGTCAGCCAAGGTAGAACACAGCAGCGAACGTGTCATGCATGTTGCATTGATCTCACAAGGTGAGCGGATTGTAATCGTAGTTTTAAAAGATATGTTTTGTTTCTGCTTGTCATCAATAAATAATGGTTATTTCGCATGTTCGGCTAGGCGTGTCGGAACGGTCAGGATATTTACTAAACACTCCACTAACATGATATTTGATATACTAATACAACGACAGTCCTTGCCGATTCCTATCTCTGTGCCAATTCAGTGCAAGTTTATTCGTAAGGTGTGGTTTATTTTCGTACATACTGATTGACTGTCGTAGAATTAATTTACTTCAAAGGTAAGTTTTTATAATTCTTAAATAATACCGACGCATTCATATTTAATACTAAATGTGCTATACTTTCTTTTCTCATTTAAATACTAAATGAACATCATCCCATTTAATTCAGGAATGAAGGTTACCGAGAATACTGTAAACTATAATTTTAGAAACTGGTTGACATGTGAATTTTAATCTTAATTTAATTTACGCCTAAATCACTATGGAATCTCTCTCTCGCCCTCTCTCACTCACTGCTATTATGCTTGGTTTATATTGGTCTATTTAAATTATTTTGTAAAATTCTGTTACTAAAATAATTACTCAAATTATTGCCCTGCCATATTGCCAAATGTAAACTCTAATCAATGTACAGGATCGGAGAGTCTTCTAAGTGGGAAGCGCGTGTCCTCTAATACCTTTCCGGGGAACCATTGGGAAGTATGGCAGTGCTTGCCTTTTGTCACAGACAAGTTTTGGTTAACTATTAAAAGTACTCATTATTGCCCAACCCTCACCTGGGTGTAAAGCTAGTCTCGTTTAAACGCGAAAAAATCGTTATGATGAGATACCCGTGAAGATACACTTGTCTAAATTTCATTTCTTTTTGAGTTTTCAGTTCAGTCTCGCGGACCCATAACAATGCGATGTGTAATTGCTGCTTGACATAGGCGATATAAAATTAAATTCAAGCAGTTGAATCTTCGTGGATCTTCCTTTAATTGAGATTCCTGTGTTTAAAAAGCCGGGACACTAGACTAATCGAATGCTAAGGCAAACGATCCGTGGGTAAATCTCAGAATAAATACAGGTGCCATGTAGACAATTATGAATCACCACACAAATAATACCAATTCAGTAATTGTCAGTTCTCGTATATCGGTTTGGGCAGGTTGTAAATGTGTACCAGCATACTGCCTGAGTTAATTCTAACCTTTCGTGGGGTTGTTGTTAGTCAGTTGGTATGGCGGCCAAACATTTATGGCTAGGCCATTCGGTGCCGAAGCCCCGGCATCGTCTCCCGTCGGGACCGACTTTGGAAAACCTTAGAGTTTCAGTTCAATTTCGATGACCCATAACAATGCTTGATGGAATCGCTGCTTGGCATAGGCGATATAAAATTAAATTCAAGCAGTTGCATCTTCACGGATCTTCCATTAATTGAGATACCTGTGTTTGACAGTTAGGACCAGAGACCAATATAACAGTAATTTGTCCCAGTGCGCATCGGATGCTAAGGCAAACGATCCATGGTTAAATCTCATAATAAAATACAGGGACTGTGTAGACAGTTACGAGTCACCACATAGGCCTAAACAATTCCAATTCAATAATGGCCAATTCTCGTATGTCGTTTGAGGGCGGATTGTAAATGTGAACTAGCATTTTGGCTGAGTTAATTCCAACCTCTTTCGGGGCTTGCCGTGAGCTCAGCTGGTATGGTGACCAAACATTTATGGCTAGGATTGACCCAGGATCTTTTAGAGTTTTCAGTTCCGTCTCGCGAACCCATGGCAATGTTTGGTGGAATTTCTGCCTGATAAAGGCGATATTTAAGTTTGTTTCCCTTGAGTTAATAAACCTTATAAGCTCTGTGATTTTATAAAAGTTACTCGTAGAATGTTGACGGTGGGGTTTTTTTTATCACACCTGGATTCTCTACCATCCTGTCGTAGCTGGTATGTACCTTTTGGAAGTGAATATTTTTTATACTTGCAATATGTGATTTGATCAAAAGATGTGAATTCCATACAAGAATGACAGAGTTCAGCTGATTTGCGGATTTCAGATAATTCATTATCAAAATGCTGAAATTTTATTTTATATCAATTCACATGAAAATTGTCTATAGAACCATTTTCATCTAAATTTATAGAAATAAAATATCTACCAAGTGATACCATAACATATATATCCTCTTATTTTTAGAAGGTCGATTATGGGGGGTTTCTGCATTTTTGGCTAATTTAGTTGTCTTTTATGCTCATCCCTGTCCATGAATTATCACACTTTCTTCTCGAAACTGAATTCATGCATGATATGGTGGGTTCAGAAATGAGTTTTCTATTATTTGATATATTGTTGTGTTCTGGTTGTATACATCAGAAGACTTATTTATTTGGTACACTTGCCTGCCGGTATGTAAACAAAGTATAACAATCAACGTAAGGAAGGAATTAATATTAACCCTTTACCTAACATGAAAAGCAGACGACACTTGCAAAAAAAATTCTTGAATAACTAAATTTTTTCATTTTTTGTCTCAAAAACATAGGTTATGACCCCTCGTTGGAACGAGCTCGACGAGCTCGTTCCAACGAGGGGTCATAACCTATGTTTTTGAGACAAAAAATGAAAATATTTTGAAAATTAATTGGCGATTTTTGAGAATAGCGCTGGCCGGTTTTGGCCGTTACGTTGGGTAAAGGGTTAACAACATATCTGTCCAAATTTCAGTTAGGTAGTCATAAGCTATATGTCCATGTGACCAAAATTGAAAACAAGTACTAAAATTTGAATGACGGTTTTTGTGAATAGCGCTGGTTGTTTTTCCCTGTCAGATTAGGCAAAGGATTTTATAGCGCCAAGTTATGCTTGATGCTATTACTTTTTAAAAATATCCTTTGACTGGTGGAGTGCTAAATCATTTTTAGACGTCAGAATTTGTTCACAGGTTTTTGTCTTGTAAAGCCCCAAATTCATACAGACTAAATAATTTCACTTCAAAGATAATATGAAGAACATCCACAGAATATGTAGCTTTTAAATTGTGGTACTCGTTCTTCAGAATAAAGCCCAAAATATGGGCTTCCAGCACTGTATCAGTTAAGAGCAAACGTAGAATAAAATAAACACATGTATATTAATTATGCACAACGCCAATCAATCTGTCGGCAAAGCTGATTTTTTTAATTCCGGATATCATTGTTGCTCGCTGTTGTTTATATGAGAATACACGTCAAACAATATCGCCAAATGTTCGGGTTGTTTTAGAAGTTACATACTTTGCACCTGCAAGGTGATTCCCTCAGATATGCAAAATTCAGATTGTACCATAAGTCCTGGTAAAATTACTTTTTGATGTTTGTGGTTTAATTTTAACACACACCATTTAAATGGAACCTTACCAGGCACAATTCAAATGTATATTGAAAAATCTGCCACCTATGGGTGAGAGATTACTGGAATATTAACTGCATGCTGTAATAACTTGCCAAGAAATTTTATAAAAACCTGGAGGTAATCATCCTGATTGATCAACAATCATCTCGTGACTAAATTAATGACGCAAAGATAGGGGAGGTTCCGGGCAATCTCGTAAGATATCATAATGAGATAATGCTTCCTGATCAGACTTATACGGGACTCACCCTTAGTGGCTGGCAGGATTTTGAAGGATGAAAGGTTGGCACGTTGAGTCACATCAAACTGAATTGTAAGTAATATCCCCAAGAATGTGTGCAACCGATATAGACGGACACTCAGGACCTAATGCTCTCTGTGAGCTACTAAACTGATCAATTAGTGTAGTTTTTGACGATTTCCAAATGGAATACCACATCATGCCAGCTAACTTGTGGTCAATTGAAAGCGATTTTCTTCTTAACATGACAGATTCCAGAACACGTATCCTGACTCGGCAAACAACAACGAACAGTTTTTTGCATCAATTTCTGTAGTCTCCATAAGTGCGGACTAGACATCATAGCGGTTAAAGTTTATGATACTCTAAGAGGATGAAGGTACCAATGGTATCTTCTTGGGAAAAATGTCATTCAAATTTTTATTGCTACCCTACTTGGGCTCAAGAGTCCCGCCATTAAGGGGGGGGGGGGGGGGGGTATTTACACCGTAATACCACTGACACATTAGTACCGTGGCAAACACATATTGTTGGATAGATATTCTTGTCTGTAGAGTACTTTAGCGTTACCATCAGTACAAATCTGGACGAAGTGAGAGCGGCATTATACCAGGAATGACAGACCACTCTCGAATGTCTGCTCCGACGTTTGTGGGGACGAGGAGGGGGTATCTGGAAGTTTCATCTGATCAGACCTGAAAATATGCAATCTGACATTTGCAGAATGAGGTCCCCAGAGGGTGAATTTGATAATGCTAACCCATATAGTGGGCCAATTTATCCTCTGGGTATCTCTTTCTGTTTAGTTTTGAGACCCTGATTCAGATTGAGGTTCACAGTGGGTAAATTTAGTGATTCTACCCTGCTATGCAGGGTAGAATCACTAAATTCACCCTCTGGGGTTCTTTTACATGGCATCTTCAAATAATATCTTGTACAATCCTTTACCTATGATAGCTGCAAGACAACACTTGCCAAAAGATTTCGTAAATACTTCAAAATGTTCATTTTTACCTGAAACACACAGCGAGTGAGCTCACAATGGAACGAGTTCGATGCGCTGGTTCTAATGGGAAGTCAGAAGCTTTGTTTTGGAGGCAATAATTGAAAACATAATAAACTTGAATGGTAATTTTTCCGAATAGTGCTGATAGATAAACCAATACGTTGGGTAAAGGGATAACTTAGTTGTGTTGTCAAGTGCGTAGTTGAATGCTTTATATTTTTGTTAAACTTCATGGTTTTCTGTAGATACGGATAATGTCACAATAACGTGGGCAGCCGTTGCATAACTCGTGCCTGTTTTTCTTTTTTATTTGGTTTCTCCTCCATTCGGGTCTCAAACTTTGGCGAACTTTTCTTGTGCACATTTGTCACAGAACCGCGGGCTCTGGTTGCTGGAAGTGAAATGGTTCTCAATTAAATTCCAGGAGTGTATTTTTTATTTTTTTATTTCACCTTGTACAAGGTTCGGAGATCATACCCCGCTGTGACATTCTTGTGTAGGGTGGTTAGGTCGCTAATTATTATACTGTTTATTTGGAGTACATGTACTTATCCAGATATTGTTTGTCCATTGTGAGAGATTTTTTGGAGGACATATCAATTTACGTTTTGCATTCCACCAGACACTTATAGTCAATAGGTTATTTAGATACCAAATATAGTAGTAAACGATAGGTAAAATAATTCTTTACACGGTAACCGATGATCTCCTTTATTCGCTAAGACATTCGCGTTGTCTCGTTTGTATGCTCAGCTTGGAGAGATTGTTCATTTTGATATTTTACAAACACTGCAGTTCAAATATGTTTCAAAAGATTGTATAAAGTAATTAACCTAGTACCACCCTTCAACACATAGGTTATGAATAAAACTCCCTAGACGTGTAGAAAACGCAGCTCCCAAAAGGAGATTTGACATTTTCCTGTTTTCTGTATTCATCTCTCAACACAGGTGGGGCTAAAATTTAATAAGGTTCTAATGTATCAAACAGAGGTGATCTGGGGATTCGAAGCTATTGTATCCTATGTACAGTAATAATCCACCCTTCCAACTTTCGCACCTCCGCTTTCAACTGAGAAGGACTAACACTTTCTAATATTTAGTGCAGTGATGTTCTGAAAGTTTAGATAAAATATTGCCCTTGCGAGGTATAGAGTCATAGATCCCATTTAACCCTGAATTCCTCAAATTAATTTTACGATAATAATCATCGAATATATTTGTACAGAGTCGCAGATGACTTAACAGTGTTTCTGCATCATTGCTGGCTGCCTGTAAAGGCAGCCAACAGTGATGTAAAAACATTGCCAAGATAAATGCAGCCTAGCAGAAGAATTTTCAAGGAAGAATACACTTGGAGCAACCTTTTTTTCAAAGCAATATAAAAATGACAGATTGTACTGTGTTGTGACGCAAGGGTTAACGAAAAAAGCATAGAGGTAACTGTATCGACTCTGTACGTTAGCGGCACTGTATACGGGGCAGTAATGTGGCAACTTTCAAAGTCTTTTATACAATGTCTGACATTTGGCAATTTCAAGTGCAACTCTTCTTGTCCCGAATAAGTACGTGGATGATTAATTTTAAGAATTCCTCAGTCATCTACAATGCCATTTAGTTTTACCCTAGAGGTAAAACTTAAAAGACTGTGTTGAAGACCGGTTTCATACAATACGTTTTGTACCAGTTTACTTTTGTAAATATGAACTCTTCGAGACATTTTACAAACATTAATGGGTATAAGTAATTTTTTTTATGTTGTTTACTGTTTCTATTGAATGAGACGTTTTATTTTGCGTTTCAACCGTCAATATTTGGGTTGTTTGCTTTACTACTTGCTGAGGGGAAAATTCTTGCTTGTCTATTTTATGTTTTTGTAAATAGACTCTTGATAGAATTGAGGCAAATAACATTTGTCCCTGAGTCAGAAATCCTAGACTATATGTTTTTTTACAGGTAAATATTTCACCCAAATAAAGGGTTTACTCAAACTAAACGGACAAATTCAGTAGATCAGTAGGTGTTTGTGTATTGAAGGGAGCGATGAGGGGCACAGGTCTACTAACCGGAACACGATCAACAGGAACGAGCTCCATACTGAATCTCATGCCAGAAGATTATTTTCCCTACCTCAGCCTTTGGCATCAACGACCCAAGTTGGAGTTTTACCTGAATGTCACCATGGTGCTTCTATAAGGGAGACTGGCTTTGTGTGTGTGGAACGGAAAGGTGAATACCTTTCATTAGCCTCCGACACCATTCCACTCACCCTCATCACATAATCTCCCTTATGCCTCTAAGACATTTCTCTCAGCATGGGGTTAACCATTTTACATCTCTACCTAAAAGACGGAAGCTGCGTTGTGACAGCACCAATCCAACAACTGATGCTTCCAGAACGCGTTCAGTTACCTTGGAATCTTTTTCGATCAAGGATTGATCCCGGTACGTCCTGCTTGAGCCATAATCATTGACTTCAATTGATGTTTACATACAAAGGTATCAATATTCAGATACTCCGATATAGTATTTCGACATTCCTGTGTGGAAGAGACTATCAATAAAATCTTTTATTCTCCACATCAATAGTATATCACGTTATATCGATTTCCTTGCTTTCTTCTATAAATTGTAGTTGATTGTTTGTAAACCTTTCAAAACAGAATAAACTATAGAGCGGCCCCATAACGTCAATAATTTATCTCATTCGACACCATGTCAACACCCTCTACTTGAAGTTAGAGTAGGTTAAATTGATTATCAATAACTCTTGCATGTCAATAAAAACCACGAAGTGGACGATCATTTGTGTTTGTTTACCTCCAACCAAAAGTACAATGCATTCCGATTGAACACGTTAACCCTTTAACCAACGTAACTTCCAAAGACGGCCAGCGCTATTCTCAAAAATCGCCAATTAATTTTCATTATTTTTTCATTGTTTGTCTCAAAAACATAGGTTATGACCCGTCAATGGAACGAGCTCGTCGAGTTATTCAAGAATGTTTGTTGCAAGTGTCGTCTGCTTTTCATGTTAGGTAAAGGGTTAAGTGCGCTGATGACGGAAGCCAGTCGTAAATGTGTTTTTTCTCTCCCTCTCTCTCTCTCTCTCTCTCTCTGGTGGGATGTAGGCTCACCTTCCATAATCATGCTCATGGAACATGAATCCATGGGAATTACGAAGGTTTACACTCCAGAAAAAGTGAATTTATCAAATTATTATTTATTTATTGGTGTTTAAAGTCACATATTTCTGCACAATGGCTAATCATGACCACGAAGTTTTATAGGTGGAGGAAGCCGGAGTACCCGGAGAGAACCACCGAGCAACGGCGAGCAACTGTAAGCTCCCTAACATAGCATCGGTTGAAGACAGGTGCACCATCGACGTGCAGTACACCTTAGCACACAACGTCACCGAGCCCCCACGTGGGCAATGGGAGTGAAGTGTCTTGCCCAAAGACACACACAACGCGTTGCCGCAGGTGGGATTCGAAACGAGGACCTATCGGCTTGCAGCCTGCACCTCTACCTACTGAGCCACCGCGCCCCCGAATTTATCAAATATATATGCCTGGGGATATATATAGCATATTGGGTTTTATTTTCACCATATGTTGTTTTTTTACGGTTCTGGTTACCAACTAATTATGCTTTTGCTGCCTGATAAATTCACCGAGGAACGGGAAGACATGCATTTTTAGATGATTTGATTAACCAAACTATTCACAAAAGCGTTATCGCTGTTTGTCTCAGAAGCATATCTTGTGACGCTCTCATTGTATGAGTTCGTAGAATTCGATACAATGAGGGGTTGCAAGCTATGTTTTTGACACAAAAAAAGAAACATTTAACATATTTAAGAATATTTTGACTTGTGCAATCCTCTAATTGTGTTAGGTAAAGGGTTAAAATTGGATTCAAGAAGGGGGGAGCACATGCTTTCCACCTTCCAATTATCCGTGTACCCTTATTGGTAAGCATTGAAAAGTATAATGTTCGACTGTATGAAAGGCAAACCTCCTCTAGATTCTATATGTACATGACATGATTGTGGTAAGCGCTAAATGGCATAGGTCTAATGATCGACCACAAAACGCGTACCCTTCTTTAGTATATTATGTATGTATGGAAATATAGTACAGGGGCGGTGGAAGCATGACAAAAGTGGGGAGGCACAAATTTCCAAGGCAACCATGGTTCGACCTAGTGGGAGAAAAGTTACAATCGTTTATCTATTGACTAAAGTGAATTTTTTGATTTGATTGGTTGATAGATACGTGGTATGAGACCATATTCATTGAAACTCACGATACGTCCGCCTAGCCACTGACAAATTTCCCATACCCAGTGGAAGCCTCGTTCCGAAATCTACAAATTGTCCATACCCCGTATAATTTTTTTATACTAGTCATATCGGCATATTTTCACAAAAACTCTTTTGCACAAAAATTCCACAGAAACCTGTATGGCTCAACAATGGAAGATAAAAGATCTCATGCTGTGTGTGTTCACACATGAAATAGATTGTACTTCTAAAACGGAAAGTCAATAGATAAATTCGTTACCCCGTGTCTGATCACGTGGTACGGGTTTTTACCTACCCGAAGCCTGCCGTATCCCATGAGGCCTTCGGCTGTATGGCTCAACAATGGAAGATAAAAGATCTCATGCTGTGTGTGTTCACACATGAAATAGATTGTACTTCTAAAACGGATAGTCAATAGATAAATTCGTTACCCCGTGTCTGATCACGTGGTACGGGTTTTTACCTACCCGAAGCCAGCCGTATCCCATGAGACCTTCGGCTGTATGGCTCAACAATGGAAGATAAAAGATCTCATGCTGTGTGTGTTCACACATGAAATAGATTGTACTTCTAAAACGGAAAGTCAATACATAAATTCGTTACCCCGTGTCTGATCACGTGGTACGGGTTTTTACCTACCTGAAGCCAGCCGTATCCCATGAGGCCGAAGGCTGGCTTCGGGTAGGTAAAAACCCGTACCACGTGATCAGACACGGGGTAACTAATAACATCGGGAAATGTTTCATGACAGATTATATAGTCTCTCGTTTAGAGGAGCATGCCGCAATGTGGTCACTGCCCGATCCATTTCTTCTACTTCACTCATCTTCCAAGCCAAAGGCTAGCCTTCGGATTATGAGATGGTTGAAGTAGAAGAAACGTACCGAAGCGACTGAGGGTGGGATTCTTTTGTTAAATGTTGTTTGCAATCGTAAATAATATATTACAGGAATGTCTGTATATTTTCACGTTTGCATGCGCATATTTTAACTCATTTTGTAACCGCGTAACATATCTGTTTAAACGAAATGGAGGGACACGTGTCCTCTGTGCTCCCTACTTCGCCACCCCTGTTCTAGTATCGTGTAGCTCAAAGTGTATGCCCACCAATACAAATATCTAATGCAGCGGTTTTCATCACCAGAAAGAAAATGCGATAAGTTAATTCCAAGCTAGCACGTAACGTTATTAGTTATGGGAAGATTGTGTCGAACCACATAGTTTTCACAGCATAACTATAACCTTACAGTTGTTGGATGGGGTAAGATAGTTGTCGTGTTGCCGCAACGTTTTCACAGCATGTCCACAACGTTAAATAGGAAGTTGTTAAATGTTGTAAGATGGCTGTGTTGCCACAATGTTTCCATGACGTGACTTCAACATTAAGTAAAAAGTTGTTGACGTGACATTCACTGCCAACATAATGAAAGACGTTGTTACAACTTCACTGGGAGTCTGATTCAGCGTTATATGTCAATGTTCAACAAAAAATTGTAACGTAAGCTCAACGTTGTTACAACCACAAAGTGCCATCTGGGAAAACGCCTATTCGCGACCACGACGGTTGCAGCTTCACTTACACCAATACACTAGCACTTATCTATCTATAATTCCCCTGTTTATTTGTGCTGTGCCACCAACACACACTGCCGAATGTCATTGTATCGATGTAGACTTATTCTAACTTCTGTAAGCATGCGAGATTACTAACCAAGTGAAAAGACCTATGATTTAAAAGATAAAAGTGGATTCCGATTGGGTGGTAATGCAAGTACCCAAGAGTAAAATTTTTTCAATTCCAACCCTTTTTGTTAATTCCAATCCTTGTTAATTTTTGTTGGGCAACTGTGCTTCTCAGTACATTACTTTCCGTTATACAATACTTTCCGAAACCACTGGCCGAATGCACAGCGGAAACGAGCAAGGTAAACTCCAAAAATATAAACAGTATGCAGAAGTAAAACACAGCTGATTTTAACCCTTTACCTAATATAACGTAACGGGACGCCATAATTTACAAAAATCGCCATTCAGATGTTATTATCTTTTCAAAGTTTGCGCCAAAACATTGTGATACCTTAAGATCCTTCATTGGAACGGGCTCGTCGTGATCGTTCTAATGATGGGTCATACACGGCAAAAAACACTAAAATATTTAGTTATTGTAAGAAATTGTTTGCGCAAAATCTTCTTTTCGTATTAGGTAAAGAATTAACCCAATTTACTATTTACACAAGATGACTGGCGTTAGAATTTCAGTTAAAAGAAAGGTGTCTTGAAACTAAGTTGAAAGACAATAAAATATGGCAAATAGTGGCGTGAGTTTCTGTTGAGACTACTGGCCATTCCGCTTTTGCAGATGTTAAGTACCAGAATTTATATTTGCAAAATTAACATTATAAAGCCTGATTTGGGGCAAAAAAAACTGAAAAATAACAACCACATATAGGCCTATAGGTAAAACCTTTACAATTTGGTTGGACTTAAGTTCAACAAACATGTGCATTTAATCTACCGGTAATGTAATGGATTGAATAAAACATCTATACTAAGCTAGCAGTCCTACCATGTGTCTAACAGTCCTGCCATAGCGTTGCAGATGTCAGTAGAACTATTTGAAGTATGTACGATAGTAGTACCTTTGGTATAGTAGAACTCAGAAGCAGTGACTTAGCGGTCAAAGGGTTTGCCTGTTGGAGAGAGACAAATACACCAAGCCACAGAAATGGGCCCGTGGTATGGGGTATACTCTACCTAATAGGGGTACTATAGAAGTTACAGTTTGTAGCCATACGGGTCTATTTTAGCCAAGGGAAAAACTGTTCAATCGCCAAAAGCCTTATACCATACCACTCTAAGGGAGTGATGTCATAGTTTTTCACAATGGCGTGTGTCTTGTTGTTTCGAAGTACAAGTACGCGAGAGAGCCGTCAACATGGATCAGGAAGTGTTTTTTTATGTTTTGGGTTGTTTTTTTTAGTTTTTTCGACTCTCTTCTGTCTGCTCACGGCCCACTTGAAGTCTATTCATTCTATACCTATTAGAACCAGAAACACCAGTAGTGGTAGACAGAGATAGTTAGTGCTAACGGAATAGAAAGTAAACTTTCTACTGAATCACTGTCAGTGACTAATTCTGGATTTAGGTTGTTATTCATTTCTCAGGGACTGGCAGGAGAGTTTTACGATTTATTGTCCACACCTTTTCTTGGCTAATGAGTGTGGTATACATAGCTTTTAGCTTTTTTGGTGTTGGTGAGGGGACATAAATAAGCAAAGCAATTTATGACCGCGTTCTACAAATGGTTCTTGAGTTGTCCCTGCTTGTCATAGCAAAATTCTGTCGAAAGTGTTATAGTACAGCGAGTTATGTAAAACAAACACCGAATCGTGACTTTTATGACTAAAGCATGAATCCCTGCTCTGATTCATCAGCCTTACACCAACCTACCCCTACCTCGTAATATGTCAGATAACGGAGTTAACCTACCTGTCCCTCAATTATCTTGATTTGTAGCAAGACCCCAACCTAACCTGGACTTAGTTCAGGAGACTCAGTTGACCATGTTTACCCTAAGTCCTCCCTCCCCAATTCTTTAACTTGATTTTCCAGCACACTAACCCAGGCCTGGGAAGCAGAAGAAAAACCTTGTTTATATTCACCACTCTCTTCCCCGCGTTTCCTGTCAATCTGCTAAACTCTGATATTTAACTTCTTCGTCTCAGCTGGCGTGGCTTGTATCCCCACCCGCGGTCAGTCTCCTGCCCTGATCAACCAGCATGTACAGCTAGGTCTGGACATCTTAACATACAGGCATAACTGGCTGCTCAAATTGTAAATGTCTAAACATTAGAGCCTTAACTGCTAGCAGAACAAACAAATATGATGTCAAATCACGGAATCCAAATTTTACGGAATCGGATAAGAATCTCAATTACGGAATGCCTTATATGGCCTGTCTATATCTATACAAGGGAAATCTGATTGAACATTTTGAAGGCCCGAGCGAAGGTATACCTAGGAAGTAGTGATACAAGTCAATATTAATGGATGATAGTTTAGTCAATAATACTGGTACAATGCCGCTATGGAACAAGACTGCTGTAGAAGCTAACGATAGGACAGAAAGACCATAGACCAGTAGTGGTCTTGGAGCTTTGGAGGAAAGATGGAAGCGGTTGGTAAGACTACATTAGACCTCATTGAGGGATTACTCATGGCTCTCATGGCCTCATACGACAAAAAAGGGATTCTCCAAAAGGTATCCTAAATAGGTATCCTCAAATAATACAAAACCAGGCCATAGGTATCCTCAAATACCGAAATGAGGCTAAGAGGGATAGTAAAAGAGGCCCTCATGCCCTCTAACAAAATGAGGCTGTGAGGGATAGTGAATGAGGCCTCATTGAGGGCTTTTACATAACCCCCATGGCCTCATACGGCAAAAAAGGGATGCCAAAGGCCTAAGAGGAATAGTAAATGAGGCCTCATTGAGGGATTTTTTTATGGCCCTCATGCCCTCAAATAAAATGAGGCTATGAGGGATATTAAATGAGGCCTCATTGGGGGATTTTTTCATGGCCCTCATGCCCTCAAAAGAAAATGAGGCTATGAGGGATATTAAATGAAGCCTCATTGAGGGATTTTTTCATGGCACTCGTGCCCCCAAAAAGAAAATGAGGCTATGAGGGATAGTAAATGAGGCCTGATCGAGGGCTTTCTCATGGCTCTCATGGCCTCATACGACAAAAAAGGGATTACATAGCCACCGGTGTTTTCCAAAAATGAGATTCTATGAGATATGGCCATTGGATATAGAGGTGATGAGAATCGGATAGGACTTCGTTGTAATAATGAGAGATAACTCTGCATAGATATTACGGGAAATCATGCAATCTGATTGGTTAGTTAGCGCCAGTAGAGTGAACTGATTGGGTGATCTAGATAAAACAAACATCAAGTGTAGTCGGAATATGGTCGAACTACCAAGAATAGACCAGAAATTGATAAATATAATAACAATAAGCAAAGCTGTTCCAGTTGATAGGCTCTTCTACTCTACTGGAGTATACTCCTATTCAATCGGGCACACCCCATGTGCCCCTCGGTACTATAGCACTACGTGCTAAGCCGATAAAATGGGGAATCCGTAGTAAATAAAGTCAATTTCGGTGATTTGGAGGGATTGTCGGGTTGTTTGTGGTAATTCTACGAATCGGGAAATTACTCCTGTACAAAGGAAAATACCCTCCGAACACACCACTGTCCTATTAGAAGGTTTTAGGTCACATAGCAATCACGTGCTACCATAGAAACCAAGATGGCGGCCTCCCGTATACAAAATGGATGACGGAAACACGTATCACCCTAACAACACGCGCTGCGCATGCGCACTCACATCACGTATCACTATGGGAATGACGTCACAAGATGGCCACTCACGTGGGTTACCATGACAACCAAACATGACGTCACTGGATCACCTAGCATGACGTCATTTCCTAGGTCCCCCAATAAGGCCCGTTTCATCGCTGTCCTACTACTCACAGAGTTTAATATCTTTCACGTAGATTGCAATGCTTCAGTCACTAAAATTACAATACACATGGTTTTGGGCCCTAACGTATCCCCCAAAAGTTATTTCCATGTAAATGATGACCTTTAAGAACTACCCGACCTTGAAGTGTGACCTCTATGATCATCACTAATGTTTCTCTTCAAGGGACATTCTAATCAAAATACTTGAGCCGTAAAATTGGATAATAAATAACACGATGATTGGCCCGGTAACTGTTTTACTGTTTTACTAGTCGGGTATCGGCTTATGACCTTCAATTTGAACTATGTGTGACCTTGAAACAAATTTTATCCACACCTCTTGCAATATAAGTATTAATGGTCACTTTATCATATTGAACCCTCCAAAAAAACCCTACTTAATAACTGAGTTAAACGCAAAACACCTAGAACCAGTGATGAATTCCTCAAATTATTGAGAAAATTTGACATTTGATCATCACCTGACCTTGAAAGTCGATATTCGTAGAGGTTCATGTACTTCAATCTACTTCTGCTTCATTTATCCGGGGGGGGGGGGGGGGGGTCGCAAAAAAATGCCAGGATACAAGGTCCGGGTGGGTGGGTGGTTGTGTCCGAGCCCCAAAGTGCAATTTTTTGCCAAATATCATTTTACAGACAAGTAATAACAACCAAAGTGAATTCAAGTGCTTAGATTCATAACTTAGAACAGAATAGAGCATTGATAATGTGTTGGGGGCTCCATGTTAGAATTTTTTCCCATGTTTTACACTTCATTTGGGGGTGGGTCCTGTTCTGGGTCTGGCAAAAATTTGCAAAACAAAAAAGTGATTCCCAGCTATTTGGTCATGATTTTCACTCCTTTATATTTCTACGAAGGCAGTCTGCCTCTTATTGGTGCTTTGTAGCTCCTATTATTTGATTCTTCTGTAAGCCTCAGGGTGCTTCATGCCATTGGTCTAGTGTGCGTTCATGTATGGAATAATTGGAAAGATTGATAGAATAAAAATCTTGATTGTGGAAAACGTGTATAATTTCAAGGTAAATATGATTCTAGTGACACTAACGTAAAAAAATAAATAAGAGGCAATTCATCTCAGACAAGCCACCCTGGCATGGGTCAAAGAACTTCAGTATTAGGTCTCTCGACTCAGACCAGCTGTACAAACTAAACATTTAACCGAAAAGTAATGAAATGAAAAACAACTATTTCTTGTGGACAGTTGAAGATATCCAGGTGGGAACAATATGTTTTGGGCAGGGCTTCTTGGTGGTGGGATTCGACTGGTGTCTGAACAGCATAGACATGTTGTACATCGGGGTAAGGGTTGTGTTGCTTGGAACATGAATGGGTGTATATCTGCAATTCAGTTGGTGGAGGCGGGTTCCAGTGGTTACCTGGGGGTCTGATGCTGCATTTCCGTTGTGGCTTTATATGCAGAGAGATTGTTTTTGGGCCATCTATGGCTAGGGATGCCTTGGATGCCCAAGAGCAGGGCTGGGATATCGGACAAGTTGGTTTGCGGAACCGTTAAGTTTGGGAAAAGTATTTATTTATTATTATTTTTTTTATTATTTAGGTAATTTGAATACTTCGTTAAACAGATTTTATAAATTGGGGGTGGGTCCCCAATTGTCTTTGAGGAAAAACTGTGTGGGATGGGTGGGTGTCCAAGACATGACTGGCAAAAATTTGCATTCCGGGGGTGGTGGGTCCCAAAAATTTGGCTCCTAAATGACAGACGTAGCCACTCCTCTGTGATAAAAAGCTGAATGTCCCCATAAATTTCAGGCTTATTTTATATTTTTCAGCTTGAACAAAGAATCGTTTAAATAAAAGAGTCCGTCACAAATCTCAATTTCTCCCCTTCCCCGCCTTCTTTCCATCTTGATTACTAGAAATATAGGGAGATTTTCCTCGTCGATGATTTTCTGAATTCCACTGTTTCGCCTTTTCTCTTCGAAGAGGCCCAAGGTAAGAGGGACTGATGATGTTCTGGCCAGCATCTTGCAGCGGACGCCCGAAGGCATTCTTTTTCAATCACTGGGTCGACTGGGATCAGGGTTTTTTTGCGCCGAGATGCATCCGTTCTCTCAGAATGTTTTACGTAATAAAATTAGCAGAATCAATTATTTATTGGTATTCTGAAATAAAATGGAGACGAGCCACAAATGTGTTTCAACTTCTGTTGCCAAGTGGAAAGGTCTAAACAAAGCCTATCACAATAAGGACATGGTTGTACTTGTAGCGCACGCCATAGTATTATTAGGCTCGTCGTTAAAGGGCTTAATTGACGTTGCCGGTTAACGACTCGAACGGCGTTTATCAAAATCAGGGCCATGATGAGATTTATAAAGTGAGCCCTAAGGATGCATGTCATATCAGTGAACAAATTTAGATGTTCATGATTAATTTATAGGTCGTCTGCGATAACGATAATGTTCAGCTCAGTTCAGTGGTGACGCCAATGTGTGTGTGTGGGGGGGGGGGGGGGGCTGGCTACAGCATCCTTGTTGGGGAGGTCCTGTCGGAAAAAGAGCCTCCTTAACTATGAGTTTGTCAGGGAATACTCTAGTCACCTTTGTCAGGGACCACACCCCTCTCCACCCTACCCCCCCCCCACATTGAAAAAAAACTGGCACCATCCCTTTAGCTGTTCCTTCATCTTTCTCTTTTTGATGTTAGCAACCATAAATGTTGTATGGTCATTATCAGTTCAGCATACTGTAGGTTAATATAGGCTTCAATAGGTTTGTGGAGGGTATACCATATTGTAGCCTTATTATTATGTGGTTTTTTCTTGCGGTTTCAGGTATGAAATATGATTTCTGTACCAGTTTTTGATAAATCCTCACAAACGAACCAAGAATGCATTACAATTTTAACTGGTAATTGGAACTTTTAAGGCACATTTAAAAATACTTTGGTCGTTAATCCATTTTAAGCTTAGTATTAATGTAATATGGGCAGTGATATACAACAGGAACATTTCTGACCACTTTGGGGATGGGGCCCCTCCAAATGGGAAATGTACCATCATTGGGAAAAAATTCTGTAAATTTTAAAAGCTACTCAGAAAGTTACTTTTCATGCACTATGAGTTACTCTCCTTGATGACTGTCTGTCTTTCACCATTTAACCCTTTACCTAACGAATCGCCCGCATCTGCCCACGTAATATGCAAACTGAGCAGTTGAAAAAATTAATTTTTTCAAAATATTTCAACAAAACCATATCATGTGATCTCTCATTGGAACAAGCTCATTGAGCTCGTTCCAATGAGAGGTCACATGATATGGTTTGGTTGAAATCTTTTGAAAAATTAAAAAAAATTATATTTAAAATAATAAATTTTGACATCGTCTGCGTTGGGTAAAGGGTTAAACCTTTAAGGTGTAATTTCAACATTAGCATATTTTGATACAACAGACACCTCTACAATAATACATAGTGTAATGGAAGTAGTCTTCAAGTCATTGACAAAATTACCCTGCAATGGTTTCTAGTCAAGTCTTGATTAGAAATCCTTACCAAGACTACAGGTTGTGTTGTAGGAGGATTTCTTGAAAATTGTCCAGATTTTTAAGAAATCAGGTTCATAGTCTGTTAGGGAATGTGAAAAGAAGACTGAACTGCAATGGAAAATAGGCCCATAACTAGACCCAGTAGACCACTTGAAAATTCCTGTACAGAGATCCAGTAAAATTCATATTGGTCAGTAGAATAATTGTTAATTGCATATAGCCCAATTAAGACTAAATCATCTTTTTACCTGAAATACATAATTGATCTGTTAATTGCATACAGGTAATAGAATAAAGCCCTGGTAAATGATTAAAAATATTATGAATAGTTCAGTTGATCAGTTTTCCAGCCTAACACACCTCTTTGGTCTTGGGATTTCCAATATAAACATTTACTACACTGAATCTTGTTTCACTATAAATATTGACAAAATCCCTGAAATGGACCTTGAAATTAACATAATTACACTGCAAAAGTATGGACTTAACCAAAGTGTGGGAACCCCTGAAAGTGGAGCAGTGATTGTGCTTATTTACTGTGGTAAACATGCTTTACTGTACTGGTAAAATAGGCCATTGAACCAATGCCTGGGGTTGAAATGCTATAAAGTGGGCAGCACTGGTATACTATTGGCTAAACTTGACTTCTTCATCCCCATGTTGCAGTCATGAGAAAGCCCCAAAAAGATGTTAAAGGTAGCCTTAAACACAAATCAATCAAGAAATATGTACTGGCCAACCCTAGCCTGGTCCAGTGTGAACATTGTTCAGGAAATGAGCTGGATTGGATAGACCATATTGGACCTTATTTTTAAGACTGAACCACCCAAGGCAAGCTGATTCATTTTGCATTCTTGCATTGAAAGGGGGTTGACAATCTCCTACCAATGGGGGAGGGGGGAGGGGGGGGGGGGGTCATAGGCAATATTTTGAAATCATTAAGTTAACAACTTAGAGTGAATACAATACTTGAATGACTATTTTTGTGTATTGTGCAGGGTGGATTTGACCATTTCATCAGGGTAATGGGTTAACCCTTTACCCAACGTAACAGCCAAAACCAGCCAGCGCTATTCACAAAAGTCGCCGAATAATTTTCATTTTTTTGTCTCAAAAACATAGGTTATGACCCCTCTTTGCAACAAGCTCGTCAAGCTCATTCCAATGAGGGGTCATAACCTATGTTGTTGAGACAAAAAATGAAAAAAATTAGTTATTCAAAAATTTTGTTTACAAGTGTCATCTGCTTTTAATGTTAGATTAAACACGAATAGAAGAAAACGCTTGCAAAAAAAATTGGGAATTACTAAAAAATCTCCAATTTCTTTGTCTCCTAAACATAACATATGCACCCTCATTGGATCAAGCTCAAAATGCTCATTTCAGTGAGGTGTCATAAACTAAAAAAATCATGCCTCAAATTTCTCCCAAATAACAACGATACATGCTGTGCCCAAATAATGTAATTGAGCCCAAGTTGGTTGAAAGATTTTTCCGAAGTTTTGCAGTGTTTCAGACATCAGAAGTTTGGTCAAGTTTTCATAATGCATGTAATATAGTTTGGGTCCTACCTCTCGAATCAAACAATATAGCAGATAAATAAGTTTAAGCCACAGAGTTTGCCAGTCAGGCCTGTCATGATTAATCGAGAAGTTGACTAATTGTTGGAAACACCCATAATTGACTACATTTTCAAAGTCAATGATTATGGGTTTTCATCACTCCTTTACTGATGAATTATTAGTTATTACTCTCCTCTTGTTCAGGCTCATAAGAAGTGTCAGAGGCTGCAGAATATCAAAATATATTATAATTGATATGGGAAAGAAGTGTACAACAAATGTACAACACATGACACCAGGTATAGCATTCTAGAAAGTATGAGAATACAAACAGCAGTGGGCCAATTTATCCTCGGGTACCTCTTTCTGTTTAGTTTTGAGACCCTGATTCAGATTGAGGTTCACAGAGGGTAAATTTAGTGATGCTACCCTGCTGTGCAGGATAGCATCACTAAATTCACCATCTGGGGACCTCATTTTGCAGATGACAGTCTGCTTATTTTCTGACTTGAATACCAAATAATTGCTCTTCTCAGTTTGCCAAGGAGTTCAATTGCCATCTTAAATCTCAATGCGGCTATTATTAGGCTCTTGACCACCTCAGGTCACAACCTGAGCCAAGGCTCAGGTATGGGCCTGAGATGGTCAAGAGTCTAAATTTTCTCTGGAGAGCAGTAGGCGTGCAGAATACCTGCATGCCTAAAGAATGTCCGGCCTGAGGAATTAACATTTGATCAAAAATATTGTTTTCTGTGTAGTTGTTTCTAGAGGTCACAGAGTATGATTAAAGTCTACTTTATAAAGGATATCTAGTGTTTTTGAGTGGATACCGAAAATTATCTCATGAGTGACCGAGACAAATGTTTATTTAATAAAATAACTATTTCTCTTGGTCACAAGTGAAATAAGTTTCGGTATCCACTCAAAAACAGTAGATTTTCTTTTTATTATATGCTTTTTATAAGAATCCAATAATTCCACTCGTTTCAATCTTGAATTGATGCATGAAAGTAAACAGCACATTGAATCATTGATACGTGGAAGTGATTTGATCGATACTTGGAACAAACAGCATCTTGCAATCTGATTCAGCTGTTGTGGATTTAGTCCAAACATGGCCTGAAAGTCCGTAATATAAGTTTTTGGTTTGGTATGTCCTTTCAAAGGACGTACTAAACCAAAAACTTATATTACAGACTTTCAGGCCATGTTTGGACTAGCGGGTTTCATGCATCAATTCAAGGTGAATATGTGTTGAATTATTGCTGGAAATGATCGGTATCCACTCAAAAACACTAGATTTTCTTTTCATCGTACGTTTCTAGAACAAATTGATCATTTCCAGTGATAATTTGACTCGTATTCACCTTGAAGTAATGCTTTGAAAGCCACCATTTTGATTGATACAGTGAAAGTGAAAATTTCTATATCTTCACAGTGGGGGATATGATTTTTATCTTTCCACAATTTCTTTGATAATCTAATGTTTAGCATATAATAAGATCAATTATTCTTCTTCAAAAGTCAATTTCATAATCGCACCAGGCTGCCAGCCCTATTGTCAGTGAAAAGCAATCTGTGTCAACAGTATCGTATACATAGATTGCTTTTCACTTGCAAACTCTGTATGAGGATATACTCAAAGCTTGATATTTAACATATTCATATTTGTGGCATTTCCTGCTAACCCTTTACCTAACCTAACAAATGGCCGCATTCGCCCACGTAATTAACAAACTGAGCAGATGAAAAAAAGTAATTTTCAAAAAATTTCAATAAAACCACATCATATGATCCCTCGTTGGAATTAGTTCATTGAGATTGTTCCAATGAGGGTTCACATGATACAGGTTTTTTTAAATTTTTTGAAAAATTTGAAAAAAATATTTCAGATAATAAATTTTGATATTGTGTGCATTGGATAAAGGGTTAAACATCAATCCTAACTTACTTTTAAATAGGGTTTTGGCTTACCACAAAAAACTAAGGAAGCTTTTCAGGTAACTAAACATTAGCTCAAGTAAGATAACCAATAATAATGTTAAATACCTTATAACAAGAGACTGTAAACTATAAGCTTCTGAGGGGGGAGGGGGAGGAATCCTGAGCATCACAAGGGCAAAAATATTGTTGCCTTTCTCTCCCAAAAGGCCACAATATACACAGAATGACACACTCATGTGAATGGATTAATTGATCTGGCATGAGTGCCTGCGCAAAAGGTTAAAACAAATGTGTCATTCTGTGTTTATTACATGCCTTCACATCTATAAAAAGCAATTATTAGAAGGACACTCAGCAATTCATTTGACAGCTCGTCCCCTTAGTTCCAATGTGTTCTTTGTGCCAGTTGGCACATTTTACACATTGGAACTCAGGGGATGAACAATCAACAGAAAGAACACATTTAATTGCCAATCAAATTACTATTTTTAGCTTTTGCTAGTGAATCAAGTTGTAATTGTGGTGCACAATTTGTAGAAAATTCCAGTGTGCGGAACAGAGTTTCATTTTCTGCATGGTTTAGAGTTGCTGTAGATGGGGATTTCATAGAACAGGCATATAATAAACGGTTGTTCTGTATTTGCTGTTGTGCTGAAATTAGACTAATTTATAGGCTAGAAAATTGAATGTTGATTTTTGTGGATAGTGCTGGCTGGTTTTGGCTATTACTTTAGGTAAAATGTTAAGAGGAGCAAAGATTGTACCCCTGCTAGTTGACAATCTATTGATGTATTGAGCAGGAATATCTTGCAGCCTTGTGTAGAAAATTAGTCTACAGTGAACAATACAATACAAAGCTTAATTGTCATCATGGTGACAAGAATTACACAACCATCTCTTTACAGTTTCCAGTAAGTAGATAAAACATTAACAAGCAATTATTTTCAATCAGACATGCCTTATTACTTAATGTAACTACCTTGAATGTTTTTCTTGTGGGTCCATTTACCAGCTGATGCTTTGGTATTTAGCTCGATGTCAATCTGATTTGTAACTTCTTGTGTATATTTGTAGGCTGATAATTAAGGTGATGCTGATGGTGGTGCTGATGGTGATGCTGAACTTCTAACTTGTTTATTTCGTTTTCGTTGAGATTTTATGGATTGTCACATGATGAATAGAGAATCGAGGACATCAGCAGGTCAAAAAAGATCAGGTAAATATGCCTGAAAATAAGCAGTCTGACATTAGCAAAATGAGGTCCCCACAGCATGAATTTTATAATGCTATCCCATACAGTAGGCCAATTTATCCTCTGGGTACCTCTTTCTGTTTAGTTTTGAGACCCTGATTCAGATTGAGGTTCACAGAGGGTAAATTTAGTGATGCTACTCTGCTGTGCAGGGTAGCATCACTAAATTCACCCTCTGGGGACCTCATTTTGCAGATGACAGTCTGCTTATTTTTGCAGATGACAGTCTGCTTATTTTCTGGCTTGCATGGTGAGGTAAATCATGAGAATTAGCTTCTTGCATGCTGCTGGCAGATATTCTGGCCAGGTCAAAATTTCTCCTGCCACTAAAATAAGTATAAATTAGGCATATTTATCCCTTAGCACTCGGGAAGTGCATCAGAATTTTCTCCAATCACTCTGGTTTTCTCTTGTGTAACCACACATTTAACCAATTATATCTTGTTTGACAGAGCTCACTGAGGGCAAATCAGTTTTTTTCCTTGTGCAGAGGGCAAATCAGTTTTTTTCCTTGTAGATTTGAATGGATTTTTTCACCAACGATTTCTTGAGTTAAATTTATATGAATTTTTCATCAAGTCTAGTCATGGCTGTTTCATAGCAGCCATCACCAGACTTGATGAAAAATATCTTGAAAATACTCCATAGGTTAAGAGTTAAACCCGCAGATTGACCCATTGTTTAATAGAGACAATGTGTCACATATACAGATACTCCCCCTCCACCCCATCACAAGGAAAATAAAAGGACTCAGAAAGTTAATTTTTGTCAAAACTAGAGCTTTTATTGAAGTGAAAATGAGATGCTTGTTCGAATGAGAGGTTACAAGCTAATGCTTGAAAAAAGAGGACAAGATATGAATAGTGCATTTGTGAACAATGTTGCTTTTTTTAAGAGAGGGAGCTCCTGGTCAGGAGCATACAATTTCTGGTATTCTTCTTCCCTCTATGGGAAGGGTTTGGGACTTTGGGGCCCATGCCATTGGGAATATTCACATAATTGGGCTCAAATTGAGAATCTGTTTTGAAGAGGAAATGTAAATAAAGAATAAGAAATATTATCTTCAAATTGAACTGATAATATTAATACAGAATCTACTACATGCAGTAAGTTTTATACAAAAATAACATGAAGTCATCCCTTGAGTGGAACAAGGCTAAAGCATTGCAAATGGCACCTTGTTTCACTCAAGAGTAGAGATGAGACGATTAATCAGTGTAACATCGGCACTCGGCCGATAAACGCCCATCGGTTCACTATCGGCACTCGATGGTTCAACATTGACCCTCGCCGATTGTCTGACACTCATTGAAAGTGAAAGTATTTTGGATGATCTGCAATTAACTTTCTTCCCTTTCATGAAAAGAATCTTTCAACTGTTATCAAGCTGCCTCAACAGGCAAAATTTGAAAATTCAGATGGTATCGGTATTCAACGATAGGTTTGGTTCGATTTTTCAGTATTCCCATGATATCTGTATCAGTTTGGTTTTTCGGTGTATTGCCCATCTCTATCTGGAATCTCTTGTTCTTATTTAGATTCCCAATTGGACGGGTCCAAACAGATTCCAGTACAGTGGGTCTCACTTAATTGGACATTGTTTGCTAGAATAATCATGTTAATTACATATAATTTTCAAATTCCACACTATTTACCATACCTTTAGTACAAATTTGACCAATCAGCTGCATTTAGTATATACATAGACATAGTAAATCCATGTAAATGGAATAAAAACCACTTTGAACTATCAAATAAATTATACTAATATACTCAATATTCCCCTGGTTTAACCCTTTACCTAACACGAAAGGTAGACAACACTTGTAAATAAAATTCTTGAATAACTAATTTTTTTCATTTTTTGCGTCAAAAACGTACCTTATGACCCCTCATTGGAATGAGCTCAACAAGCTCATTCCAATGGGGGTCATAAGCTATGTTTTTGAGACAAAAAGTGAAACAAATAATGAAAAGTGGATGGTGATTTTTATGAACAGCGCTGGCCGGTTTTGGCTGTTATGTTGGGTAAAGGGTTAAAGACCTTTTTTCTCAAGAACCGTAGCTTATGAATCCTCATTGGAAGGGACAAGAATTATGGTTTTTGAGACAAAAATTGAAAAAATAATAATATTTGAATGGTGGCTGTCGTGAAGAATCCATCTGGAAGGTGAACCTTAGCTAAGGAGGGCTATCGAGAGCTATTCTATCATATCATTCATGTGCATATGACAGTCAAGCAGTCTTTTATTTTATATGTACCAGTAGTTTGAGAAGTCACAGGCATGCATGGGTTTGCTTGGGCAGAGTTTGACAACTTTCAGTTCCTTGATCTTCCAACTCCTTAACAAATTTGTGTACTTTGCATGCAAGGTGTATGTCTACATTAAACTTTTTCACAAAAGTAGTCCTCAAAGCACATTCGCTAATTTCATTTCATTTATGGGCCTCCTATGGAATCTTGGATCAACGCATAGTTTGTTGGAATACTTTACAAACAGCTTACACCATATTTTGGCTAGTTGTGTTGCATCCAAGGGCCCCATTCTGGGTGTTCCAAGTCAGAAACATCAAGTATTTAACTCAATTTCAGTTTCTAGCAATGAGAGCCATTGTTAACATTATAAACATGTCGTCTAAGTGCGCACAGAAATCGACTGACATAATTGAATAAAATTAGGAATGTGTTGTAGTCTGCATCAAAAAAGCATGCATTTACTCTGCTGTACAATATTTCTCTCTCTGTTCTCACATTATAACCACGTTAGCACAACCCCATTCTGTCGACTGTGCAATATATGTCAAGACGTGTGATTACCACGAGCAGAATTTTCCATTCAGGCAGGCGATAGTGGCCAAGGGCAATCACCCTTCTCAAAATGACAGGCCTGGGACCTTTATCAATAACCTTCTCTTTAACTACAATGGAAACTTTAGGACTCAACAGTGGATTTGCAGGTCTTGAAGCACAAAAGAAGTATACCCATGGCTCCAAAAACTCAGAATTTTATTTTTGGGCTTTTACTAAGCTAAAAATATGAAAAACAATGACTGAAAGTCGAACTTGTTCAAACCATATCCATATATGGTTTTGAGGATAATGATTCAGTATAGTCCTTTATTTATTTATTTATTTATTGGTGTTTAAGGTCACATACTTATGCGCAATGGCTAATCGTGACCGTGACAGTTTTATGGGTGGAGGAAGCCGGAGTACCCAGAGAGAACCACCGAGCAACGACGAGCAGCTGTCAGCTCTCCAACATCGTAACTCTGAACTCTGCACCGCAGCACAGGCAGGGTTAGATTGGTTGAAGACATGCGAACCATCGACGTGCAGTACGCCTCAGTACTCAGCGTCATCGTGCCCCCATGTAGGCAATCGGGGTGAAGTGTCTTGCCCAAGGACACAACGCGGTTGCCGCAGGTGGGATTCGAACCGAGGACCTCTCGGCTTGCAGCCTGCACCTCTACCAACTGCCACCGTGCCCCCCCAGTATAGTCCTTTATCAAATCACATGCATATACTTGCTTACAGGTCAGGGTCACATGAAGTATGTCTATAATTGGAAGTCTGGATTGAAGGCAGAAAGTGCCAGATAATTTAAGTGATTGTTTCTGATTATACCACTGATGAAGAAGGACTAAGTTTGGAAATATTTTGGCTAGTTAAGCTTGCTTTGTATAGGCCTTAATTTGTCACGATTCACTAGAATCAGTTTTGATTCTAGCAAACTTCTGTTGTGAGAATCAATTTTCAATTCTTACATATTTAAAATTTGAGAATACTGTTAAACCCCTGTGAGTGAAACATGTACATATGCCATAGTAAAAGCAAACGTCATATTTATATATTTTAGAGAGTTTAACTTTTAAGGACCCAGTTTCAAGTTTGTTGAGTTCTTTGTCATACATATATGCATAGAACACATGTTCTAACATACAGGCTTTTGGTGGCCTTGCTGATGGAAATTACAGTACCATGCCAGTGGTGTCTAGTGAAATCTTGGCCGCCTATATAGGGAGCCAAAACTTCACTAGACACCACTGCTAAGTGAAATTTTGTAACCTTATTATGAGAATGCAAAGACAAAGAATTCTGGCTTCAATTTTTTAAAGCTGCTTTCAGAATCTTTGACAAGAATGAAATGAACATTTTGCATGAATCAAAGTTTATTCTCATTGTTTTCCTGGCGAGAATCATTTGCGTGAATCAATTCTGATTCTCACATGAATTTTAATGATCACCTCCAACATTTTATATATTTTTAGCTACTCTCAAGATTTTACTGCCTTGCAAAGAGTATAAGGATAGATGTCTACCTTTTGGATTGACAAATATCAATTTACTCTATCTTTTGTAATGCAGTATTTTGATGTGTAGTTTTTTTTGTTTTATTTTTTTCTTTTATTATTTCTTTACTCAGAGAGGTTCATATTGTTTGTTTTTTGAGGCTTCATAATTTACAGAATAACATATTTTATCTATTTTATTTACTTGGGTAATTTATCTGACACAAACCGATTAATTTATATTTTTTTAGAGCTTAATTTAAACGTATTTTGTTTGTTAACAAATCACAAAAGGGTTTGGAGTACAAGTGCTTACCACTTAGAAACACTTCTCTCCCATACATAAATTATCATATGTGTTTACATGACAGCAAAACAACTAGAATGCAATTAATTACTAAACAAAAATGAATAATTAGGAAAAAACCAAAATGGAGAAAAAATACTGACGACAAAAGTCCAAAACAAGAAAAATCAAACAAAGAAACAATAAAGAAGAAAAAAACAAATTAAACATGTATCTGGATACCACAGACCAATACCTCGAACAATGCGAAAAGCATTTCAAAATCTCTGGCAAGCATCTTTTCTGGAATTCAAAAGGGCCAGAAATGGAATGAACTACTACAGCTCTTGTTTAGATCATCAAGTGAGGAAGTAATGACCCAGTCAAAACCTCACTCACTCTATAGCGATCAAGAGCTGCATCGTATATGTAGCTCAGCTATAAGGCCTGGTTAAATCTCTCTTGATCTGAAATGCAGTGCTATACAGCAGAAAAAATAATCTCGTCTCTTTTTGTGAGGCTAACTTCACCAAATAAAATCTGCAGTATGCTTGTGATATTGAATTTTGTCTAGGTCTGAAACATAATGATTCGTATGTTGTCATAGTATGGACAGGAGAAGAAAAAATGGTTAGCATCTTCTGAACCACCTCCACACAAGCATTGAGGAGAATCAGTGATATTGTTCTCATATTTGTCAGAGTTAAGATCACTGCACACATTTCTAAGCTTACAGCGCACAATATTGACATTTGTTTTTCCCAAATTGAAATATGGGGGTGATTTGACTGGTCTTTTTAGAGTTTGAATTAGTGATGAAAAGAGAGCATGCAGCAGCCTAAATGACCACACAGGAGGGCCTGAGAAAGAAATTTTTATCTTTTTGAGGCCTTACCAGTGATAGTGATAAGGCTGGGATTAACTGCCTATAATATTGCAGCTTATTTCATGAAATTCTTTCATTGAGCTGATGTGGTGCAGTGATATAATTCATTGTTAGAAAGGTCTGTGAGGGCCCTTTCTTACAGCAGTTTTTTATATCACAGCACTCCATCCTGTAAGTCAAAACAGTTATTTCATAATTATAAAGCAGATCATGCTGCTTGAAAGAATAATTAATGAATGAATACCAATAGTAACTTGAGTATAGACCCCGAGCCTGAAAATAAGCAGTCTGACATTTGCAGAATGAGGTCCCCAGAGGGTGAATTTGATGATGCTATTCCATACAGAAGGACAGTTTATCCTCTGGGTACCTCTTTCTGTTTAGTTTTCAAACTCTGATTCAGATTGAGGTTCACAGAGGGTAAATTTAGTGATGCTACCCTGCTGTGCAGGGTAGCAACACTAAATTCACCCTCTGGAGACCTCATTTTGCAGATGACAGTCTTCTTATTTTCTGGCTTGATAGGACCAGTAACGTAGATGAACAAAAACGTTGGGTCACCATTTTTGTTTTGTTGCAGACAATGGGAAAACAAAATTCTCAGAATTTGTCTATGTCTCTTCTCACATTTAACTCCTTGCATGCCACTGACAGGTATTCCTGCCCAGGAGAGGATTTCACATGCCACTGAAATAAATATAATTTGGGTACATTTAATCAAATTTTCCCCTGTAAATTGAATGGATATTTTCAATAGTGATATCTTGAGTTGAATTTACATGAAGTTTTTATCAAATTTAGTCATGGCTGCTTAATTCATAGCAGCCATGACTCTAGTGGATGGAATGAAAAATATTTTGAAAATACTCAACAACTTAAGAGTTAATACATTGATTAGACAATATTGATCAGGATACGTTGAAAAACTGATGACTTATCATGAAAAAATCTCTTTCTTTGATTAGAGCAAGTTCCGTGTCAAAAACAGGTTCTTTCCACTGAGCTTAATAATGAAATATTTCTTTGGAAATAACATGTGTTCAGATTAGTGTTCTCTAATTTGAAATCTATTTAAGCACAAATTGATATTCATCAGAAATAAAATACTTTTCTTTGAATAGAGAATTTTTAATGCACTTAACTGGTTGGGTGCCAGAAGTCCATATTTGGACTCTTACTAAAGAGGGCTGCAGGGCTGTTGCAAAGCATTGTTGATTGGAGGATGTTGCCCAAATTTACCAGGTTTTCAGTTAGCAGTTATCTGATTTGTCAAGATTTCCTTGAGCAGACGGGACTAGGAAATTTGATAATAGAGGCCCCAAGTTAATAGCAACAGGGCTGACAATGGTTGGACCAACCATTGCATGTGAGTCAGTTGTCGATGCTGCCCTGAGTTGTGTGTTATAATGAGATAATCTCTGTAGCATCAGACCCATGAGAAAGACAATAGTTTGACCCACAGGTGAGAAAAAATTTTGATTTTTGGGAATTTGTTGATGCTTGGGGTAATGTGTAATAATGAAAGAATTGCATTGATGCAGAACCCACAGGGCCAACCATTTTTTGGCCTTGTCTGAGAAAGTTTGATTTTTGAGATCCAAAATTGCATCTGAAGCATTTGTTGACACTCAGCATAGTGCATAATAAAAGAATTTCAGTGGTGCAGAACACATGAGGCCGACTATGATTCGTCCCCAGGGGGAGAAATTCTAATTACCTGATATTTGAGGTATTTTTCGATGCCCCGAGTAGTGTGTAAATTTCCAGACCAAAAAGATGCAAAATCCTTACATCTCAGGCATTTGTTGATGCCCTGAGTTATGTATTATAAGAAGATAAATTCAGTGGTGTCAAACCCACAATGGTTTGGCTCGATGGAGAAAAATATTGATTTTCAGACCAAAAAGATGAAAAATTCTTGGACCTGAGACATTTGTTGACACACCAACTGGTGTGTTATATCAAGAGAACTTCAATGGGGCTAACACACACTCCCTCCAGCAATGGCTTTGGAGGGCTGATACCAGGCTTGAAAGGCTTCCTATTCTTTAGAAATAGCGACAGCCCTGGAAGGCTGATACCAGGTTTGAAAGGCTTCCTATTCTATTGATTCTATTGATGTGCTTACCATTCAGTTAGTAGCAAAAATATTCTGTCTTTATGAATTTATCTTGTTGCAATTTATTGGAGAATGCCTATGAGCACTTTTCAAAAAATTATCAAAGCAAATCCATATGAGAATATTTTGATGATCAAAAGTAATCTAGCACTCTACAAGTTAACAAAAATAAACCATGTTGCTTGATTTGGCACTGGATTCCATTTTGCTAAATAAAAACACTAATGGAAAATAGAAACATCAGGGGAGGTAAATGAGTTAGTGAGTGTCACTCCAGACCCAATTTTCTAATTATTTACCTTGATTTGCACTTCAGAGTATCTCAGTGCTGTGGCCATTCTGAAATAACCATAAGCTTGGTGTATCGGTGTCTCTGCTATTCTATGATGTGTTCCATTTTGAAGTCAGGACATAATAGCAGAATACCATTAACTCTTAACCTGCTGAGTATTTTCAAAATATTTTTTATCAAATCTAGTCATGGCTGCTGTGAAGCAGCTATGACTAGATTTGCTAAAAAATTTAGCCATGTTTTACTCAAAAAATCATTGGTCGAAAAGTCAATTCACTTCACAGCTGAGGTATTTGATTATTGTGCCCAAATTATCATATTTCAGTGGCAATAGAAATCCTGTCCTTGGCAGGAATATCCGTCAGCAGGAGTTAATGCATGACTGTTTCAAAAGTTTTCTTCCACACCCCTTTATTGACCATACCTCCCAATTAGTTTGAGAAACACACCTCAACCCTCAGCTCAGTAGGAGTAGTGTGCATGCAATAAATACAAAAACAATATTTATGTACTAGATAGAAAAAAGTTTGACATATTATTTGAAGTAATATGTATAACTTTTGACAGTTCGACACAGTGATGAGTATAACTGGATTTTCGGATACAACTGGAAAGGAGAAAATATTATTACATCAGATAGGGAAATTGAAGAGCTGAACAGGAAAGTATTGGAGTTGAAGTATGAAGCACAGAAACTTAACAGCATCTTCAAATATCCTGTATATGTAAGTATTACTACATGTGCGTTCTTTGAGGACTAATTGTTTCAGCCCACATTACAGTGACATTAGATTTTCAGTTGGGGCTGGATAGTACTGCATCCCCTAAAAAACACAATATTGCAAGTATGCGGTCACATTTCATGGTTTCATCGGGGTTTGAAATAATCAGTCCAGGTTGTAGTGCAGAAGGAGATAAATGTGGAAAAAACTGTCTGATCTTTCAAAAATTAATTTTTGTCTAGCAGGGAGCCAGCAGTTGTAAATACTGCATGTCGATAATATCCTTGCTGTCCATATTTCAGACTCAGGAAATATTCTAGCTATCCATACTTCAGACTCAGGATTAAATAATTTGTTCACTTTTCATTCTGCTTTTTGTGCTGTCAGTTGGAGTAAACTTCCGAATAACAGTGTTGTGGAATTTCTGTGATAGCGTAACTTTAATGTATAACCAAGTCTGAATATAAGCAACCTGTCATTTGCAAAACAAGGTCCCCAGAGGGTGAATTTGCTGATGCTATCCCATACAGTAGGCCAATTTATCCTCTAGGTGCATCTTTCTGTTTTGGCTTGAGACCTTGATTCAGACTGAGGTTCACAGAGGGTTAATTTTGTGATGCTACCCTGCTGTGCAGGGTAGCATCACTAAATTCACTCTCTGGGGACCTCACTGTGAAGATGACAGTCTGCTTATTTTCAGGCTTGTGCATAACCCTAAAATATTACATTATTATTACTAGACTTTGTAAGACTTTTCTCCTCAGGAGCCCAGGTAGGCCTGGGTGATATGGCTTCTAACAGATAAAATGTTATTAATTACCTTTAAGCTTCTGATATATATATGTTGCATTGATATACTGCCTCATCAAAATCCATTGCCATCAGGTCTGTACAGATTAGAAATTAAGGTAGCCCAAAAAAGGGTTACCTTATTTTTTTAGGCATCCCTTTTCCTTTTGGTAACCCTTGTTCTTATTATTGTGCAAGAGAAATTCATAGTAATACTGATATGTTTACTAGTGGCAGGGGAAAGGCTGAGATGAATAACACAGTATATGGCAGCTTATTTCTTTAACTTTTTCCACTGAGCCTAAAGTAGAGCTCTGCGAAGCTTCGAGATTCAATTTTGAATCTTAAGTTGTTATTCGGTTCGATTCAAAATTAGCCTCCCGATTCATTTTCCTTCGAATCTTTTCACTGGAATTTCACTTGGTATCGGTCATCTCACAAAACATATAGCTGAGATAGAAATTCTACATAAATCTTGTTCAAAATAAAGACTGTGTGTAATTTATGCTATATTAATATAAAAAAGCATCTGTACCCATGCCACCATCCATGCCAATTCCAGTTTTACTACTCACTACCACTGCTGAAAGCAAATTTAAAGTTCCCAAGCAATATTGACGATGAGCTCACAGTTGTTATGTCCTCGACTCGAAAAGTCGAAGGGGTATCCAGTGGAGACCTCTGTCTGTCTGTTCATCTATCTGTCTGTACCAACATTTTCCCTTGTATCTGAGCCACTGCGGAGAACGATACCTGTGTAGTGTGAGTTTCTTCCACACATTTTTGCCAGAGATATGGCCCTTTTTCACTCTTTCGACTTGGAAAATTTTTGGGCGGTTGGGGGGCATAGTCCCACTCTTTGTGTTGCCCCTCTTGTTAGCAGCTAGCCTCGTGCAGTGCCCAGTACAAAATTCTCACACCCATGTCTGTATATGAACAAAAATCCTTACTGGGTAATATTTCAACTACATCATCAAGGCATGCCTTTGATGAAGGCATGCCTTGATGATGTAGTTGGACTAATTTATCAGTCAGACTTGAAGATGCCTGTATTTGATTAAAGGTTCGATTCAATTTTGAATAATAGACTCGATTCAATTCTAGATTTGATTCAAATCAAAAAATATGTGATTCGCAGGGCCCTAGCCCACTGCATGCTGTGATGTTATGCATTATTGGCAAGGGCTCTCAAGCTCTTTCCAATAATGTGTTACATCACAGCACTTCATCATCAAAGTCAAAGAAGACTAGTTTTATAATCATGATAAAGTGGATCACGGTTCTGGAGGAGCTAATCAAATACTGTACTGTCCCAAAAATAAGCCCATAATCAAACATAAGCCCTGCTACCAACTTTTCAGTTTCCAGTTTCAGAGTACCCTCCTTGTCAATAAGCCCTGTACCTGACTTTGTAATGACAACATCGATGACAGCCATACTGGTACATGTTAGTTGTTACAACAAAAAAGAACTTGTACGAAACAAAGAAAAATAATTTCAATAAAACCATATCATGTGATCCCTCATTGGAATGAATTCTATGAGCTCAATCCAACAAGGGACTCACATGATATGATTTTTTGAAATAGTTTTAATTTACGTAGATGTATGCGTCCGGTTCATTAGGTAAAGCATTAATGCATCTTTGTTATGGGATTGGCTGAGTCACCTTACTTTGTGTCAACTTTGTTTCAAAATTCTCCTGCTGGATTGACCTCTCAAAAATAAGCCCACCTTTATAGTTTTGCCCTATTTTACTTCATCTACCCCTAGACTTACTCTCAGGTCAGCATGGTAATTACCAAGAACATTCCGGGTATACAATCTTGTTATTTCTTTTAATTGGCTAATTTATAGTAATATGTGTAAACGAAAAATTGCTTGCATTTGTTTTTTATTTTGGCTTGAATGAAACAATTGTTCACCCAATTTTTCTGGTGTGAAGCACCATTGACAGGATGAAATTTTCACTGGCTATAGCTAATAAATGTTAATACTGGCCAGCACTGGTCTTAATGTAGCTTTGGCTTTAATTAATCCTTTACCCAATGTAACGGCCCAAACCGGCCAGCACTATTCTCAAAAATCGCCAATTAATTTTCATTATTTTTTCATTTATGTCTCAAAAATATAGGTTATGACCCCTCATTGGAATGAGCACATCGAGCTCATTCCAATGAGGGGTCATAACCTATGTTTTTGAGACAAAAAATGAAAAAAATTTGTTATTCAAGAATTTTTTTTGCAAGTGTCGTCTGCTTTTAAGTAAAGGGTTAAGGATTGCTGATCTCTGGCATATTGTTACATATAGCTTTACAATCCTTTCCAACAGTTTATCAGTTATCATACATCTGATATTCTCAACTTATTGCACGGCTTAGGGCAAACTTTTCAAACCACTCATCCAGTAAACATGTGTGGGACAGAAAAATACTCATTCAAACTCAAATACCACTTATCCAGAAAAACTTGAATATCAGTCACTTTGTTGACACATCCTCAAGAATGCACCACATCAAAAATTAACTTGAAGCCTCCCTTGCAAGTTTAGTCTAGGATTCATTGGACAGTTTGAAAGATGCCACTATCAGAACAAAAGAGATAACCACCAGCCTAGCATGATCCTTCTCCATTCTAAAGAACATTTTTATCCAATTACTAAACAGGTGAATAACCCCATTAACTATTTATTTATTAAGGTTTAACAACACTTTAACAGCCAAGGTCATATCGTATCGGTGACAGTTTTACAGGTAGAGGAAGCTGGAGTACTCAGAGAGAATCACCGAGCAATGATGAGAAGCTGCCAGCTCCCCAACATCATAACTCCGCACTGCAGCACAGGCAGCATTGTGCACCATTGACGTGCAATACGCCTTAGTACACGGTGTCATCATGCCCCCATGTGGACAATCGGGGTTAAGTGCCTTGCCCAAGGACACAACGCGGGAGTCCAAATCTATCGCTCAGACGGTCACCCATCCAAGGACTAACCGGGCTTGACATTGCTTAACTTCGGTGATCTGACTAGAACCAGTTACCGCAACACCACTGCCCGCCCCCTCCCCCCCCCCCATTAACTGAATATAAATTCCAAACAAAACCATTTACCATAGCCTCACAAACAAATTTGACCTGTTAATTGCTTATTGGTTATAGATTAAACTCCATGAAAGTCCATAAAGTCCTTAAATTCAAAAATTTATTTTCAAGACCTTGACAGTTTTTGAAAATGGGCCTGAAATCACAAATTTATTTGCAAGGCCTTGAAAGTACTTGAAAATGGGCCTGAATTCCCAAAGTTCCTTGAAAGTACATAAAAATGTTTAAGATTAGCCAGTACAGTAAAGCCTTTCTAGGAACAACATTAGTAGCACCAACAAAAAACGAATCATCCCTTGAGTGGAACAAGGCATCATCTGCAATGTGAAAGCATTGCAGATGACACCTTGTTCCACTCGAGGGATGCTTAATGTGACAGAAGTATTCTAGTTCCTGCAACTTATTTCAGCATCTTCCCATTTAATGTTGTAATTAATGTATCAATGGTTCTTGGAAGTTCTTCTATCTGGTTCCTGGTCAAGAAGTGGTTTTCCTGAGCCCTGATGAGGACATAAGTACTAGATTCCTCTTAACCCTTTCCCTAGCATGAATAGCAGATGACAATAGCAAAAAAACATTCTTCTTAAATTTGATGAACAAACTTTCTTACTTGCTTTATGCACAAAGAGTTTATCTAGCAATAAATTCCAAGTTCCAGCTGAGACATAATTTTGGTTCATCAGCACAAACAAATGTACAAACAGCCTACTGATAGGCAATACAGTTTTTTATTCTCATGGTTCCGTTTTCATGGTTTTGTAGCTAAGGATTTGAGAAACAATCACTTGTTTGTGATGTAAAATTGAACGCTTGTTTCATATCTTATTTGCCCCTTTGTTACAAATACGATTGAAAGAAGTTATTGAACAGAAGAGTCCTTGTTAACTCCTTGGATGCTGCTGAGGGATATTCCTGCCCAGAACTAGAAATTCCTTGCCACTAAAAAAGTTAAATTTGAGTGCATTTAACCACATTTTCCCCTGCAGATCATATCAACTTTTTGACGAGTGATTTCTTGAGTCAAATTTTCATAAATTGTTCATCAAATCTAGTTATGGCTGCTGTGAAGCAGCCATGACTTGATGTGATGAAAAATATTTGAAAAGACTCTGTGGGTTAAGAGTTAAACCCTGGCTGCTTACTGTATTTAGTACATAGCTGAACATGCTCCAGTTTATGAAGTTTTGACAAGAGGGATCTTTATGCCAAATGTATTAGAGTTTTGTCCCTTGATATGCATTCAATGAAGATAAGATTTTTCCACTTTCTTGAACTCGCAATTTACTGTCAAAATATTTTTAAAAATCCTTTAGATTTATCTACAGCAGAATTCAGTGGAGTTTATTAGAAACATTGTACTCCATACTGTGTGAATAGGTGTGAGTTATTTGTTTTGTTGTGTATAGGTAGATGTGATATATTTTTTGAGTTAATTGGAAAATAATAGGGATATTTATAAAATATAGTAACTATACCGGAGGTATATTTATCAGACCTCATGTAACTCTAGACCTTTTAACCCCTGATGGTATCTTCCATATTAGGTCAGTGGCATTGATTGGAAGAGTCCAGTTTCATAAGATCAGGGTAGATCGGTTAATATTTTCAAGTAATAGATATATCACTATTTTGTGTACTATATGGGTAAATAATTGTACAGTTGTGCAGGTGTCCGGAGATATTTTGGACGAGGTGAAGCCGAGTCCAAATATTGGAGGACACCTGCACAACTCAATGTTAACAAAAGTCAAAAAAATTATATTTTAGAAAGTTTGACACGAGTAAAACCACATTTTAAAACACTTTTTGCTTGCTCTACCCCCGAAAAACAAAATGGGCATAACCCATTGTTTGCTTGCTAGAAAGTCTATTGAAGTTATGACACGCATCAGGAGTTCAGATATTGTGAACAGATCTGTGGCTTCGAAGTGAACTCACATGATAACGTAATTTTTTCTCTCGCTAATATAAAGTCTCAGCTCAAGGGTGGAACACTTGTTCAATCCCTCATCGAAAGTGCGGCAGATAAGTTTAATAATTGTTCATTTTTAAAGCATTTGGAAGAATAATTCTTCTTTTTATCTGAAGAAGAGGTTAGCTTTCCCACAGGGGTGGCGGGTGGTGGTGCCTGATTGCCGTCTTAATATTTGAAAAAGGGCGGTTTTTTTAGGTTATTTATTGATTTACTGGTGTTTAAGGTCACTTTTCTGCAGCTATGGCTAATTGTGACCGCAAAAAAGGGAGTAAAGTCAAGTTTAGCCAATCGTTTAAACCCATGCTGCCCATTTTAGGGGACTTCTACCCTGGGCACTGGTGACCAGGTCCTATTTTACCAGTAAAACTGAACTTGTTTACTACAGCAAACAAGCACTGCTTCACTTCCGAGGTTTGCACAGGAGTCCTTTTTAGGTTACCAGGGCTGTTGGTTATTAAAAGCAACAAAAAATTAAAAAGTACATTATAATTTTGACATGATGCACACTCAATTCAGTAGCTCTGTTGAGAAAAGCTTGTCGATAATTCATGTGTTAGAAGGTTTTTCACACCTCCTTTACAGCATCTTTACTTTTGAATGGTTATGATTACAGTACCGTGACAATCGTACAAATATCTAGTTATTGGGACTGTTTCAAAACTGTCCCAATATCCAGATATTGGTACTGTTTCACTGAGCTGTTCTCATCAAAACCGTACTTGGTGTGATTTTATAGGGCTTGTTTTCATGACAGAGAACAAAAGATATATTAGGGATCTGTGGATTAATGTGAAGCTTTGAGGTGCTTGAAAGTGATTGAAATTGATTTGCTGGTACTCTCTGACTGTTGGTATTTGTATTTTAGTGGCACTGGTTGTGTACCACGTTCCAAAATGGGGAAAGTACTATGTATCTAGTTACCATGTAGGTTCTGTGCCTGCACATTCAATTTGTGTTTATGTTTGACGGATGCTGATAACTGATTTCGGGCATTTAACCCATAACCTAATGAATTGGCCTTATCCCTCTGCATAATATACAAATTCAGCAGTAAAAAAAAATTTGTTTTCATAAAATTTCAACAAAATCATATCATGTGACTCGTTCCAATGAGGGATCACATGATAAACTTTTGTTGAAATATTTTGAAAAATGTGAAAAAATAATATTTAAAATCATAAATGTTGATATCGTCTGCATTGGGTTAAGGGTTAAATTTCCCCTCGTAACCAACGGTAAACACTGTGCTGAAATTGTGATAACTGTGCCATATTTATATGGTGTTCAAAAATATTGTGTGAAGTTTTGATGTGTTTCATCCATAGTTTGGTCATGTTTCCTGCTGCATCAAATATTGTTCAAGGTCTACAAGTAGACTATACAAACAAATAAATGCAACAAAACAAAGTAGGTTTAAAAAATCACAGAGTTTGCCAGTGGAAAGCAGCGTGTGCCAATAACAGTATCATGTACGACCCTGTCGATGTAGATTGCTTTCCTTTGGTGAACTCTGTATAAAGCCAGAAAATAATCTGTCTGTCATCTGCAAAATGAGGTCCCCCAGAGGGTGAATCTAGTGATGCTACCCTGGGGTAGCATCACTAAATTTACCCTCTGTGCACCTCAATCTGAATCAGGGTCTCAAAACTAAACAGAAAGAGGTACACAGAGGATAAATTGGCCTGGATAAAATCATCAAATTCACCCTCTGGGGACCTCATTCTGCAAATGTCAGACTGCTTATTTTCAGGCCTGCTCTGTATGAGGATGAAGCTGAAAAACTTTATATCTAATCTTTTCAGCTTTTGGTGTTTTCTATTAAACACCATGTATAACTTATATTTAAATGTGATTTTTGTGTGATGCAGGGCAACTATGAAACCTTTTCAAGTAAACATAAACTCAAGGTAGAAGATGAAGAACAAGAAGGACGCCAACGCCCTATAGCTCACCAACATTCCTCTTTGATAGTAACTTTGGCAAACACAAGAACTGTATCAAACAGGCTCATAACATGCGAAAAAGCTTACCTAAACACAACCTCTTAAAAGTAAAACACAGAAACTGACATAAACACTAAGTTAAGCATGAAATTCTGAGCTAAACAGAAAACTAAACGCAACTAAAAATGTCAAGAAAAATGTTTAAAATGCAGGGTATGAGGGGTTAATCATGGAACAATGATACTGAGGAACATGTATGATGAATATAATTGCCATTGGAAGAGAAGGAGCACAGCAGCAGACCTAAACACTAAGTTAAACATGAAATTCCTAGCTCAAGAGAAAACTAAATGCAACTAAAAATGTCAAGAAAAATGTTTAAAATGCAGGGTATGAGGGGTTAATCATGGAACAATGATACTGAGGAACATGTATGATGAATATAAGTGCCATGGGAAGAGAAGGAGCACAGCAGCTGACCTAAACACTTAGTTAAACATGAAATTCCGAGCTAAACAGAAAACTAAATGCAACTAAAAATGTGATGAAAAACGTTTAAAATGCAGGGTATAAGGGGTTAATCATGGAACAATGATACTGAGAAACATGTATAATGAATATAAGTGCCATGGGAAGAGAAGGAGCACAGCAGCTGACCTAAACACTAAGTTAAACATGAAATTCTGAGCTAAACAGAAAACTAAACGCAACTAAAAATGTCAAGAAAAATGTTTAAAATGCAGGGTATGAGGGGTTAATCATGGAACAATGATACTGAGGAACATGTATGAGGAATATAAGTGCCATGGGAAGAAAAGGAGCACAGCAGCTGACCTAAACACTTAGTTAAACATGAAATTCTGAGCTAAACAGAAAACTAAACGCAACTAAAAATGTGATGGAAAATGTTTAAAATGCAGGGTATGAGGGGTTAATCATGGAACAATGATACTGAGAAACATGTATAATGAATATAGGTGCCATGGGAAGAGAAGGAGCACAGCAGCTGACCTAAACACTAAGTTAAACATGAAATTCCGAGCTAAACAGAAAACTAAACGCAACTAAAAATGTCAAGAAAAATGTTTAAAATGCAGGGTATGAGGGGTTAATCATGGAACAATGATACTGAGGAACATGTATGATGAATATAAGTGCCATGGGAAGAGAAGGAGCACAGCAGCTGACCTAAACACTAAGTTAAACATGAAATTCTGAGCTAAACAGAAAACTAAACGCAACTAAAAATGTCAAGAAAAATGTTTAAAATGCAGGGTATGAGGGGTTAATCATGGAACAATGATACTGAGGAACATGTATGAGGAATATAAGTGCCATGGGAAGAAAAGGAGCACAGCAGCTGACCTAAACACTTAGTTAAACATGAAATTCTGAGCTAAACAGAAAACTAAACGCAACTAAAAATGTCAAGAAAAATGTTTAAAATGCAGGGTATGAGGGGTTAATCATGGAACAATGATACTGAGGAACATGTATGATGAATATAAGTGCCATGGGAAGAGAAGGAGCACAGCAGCTGACCTTAACATCAAGTTAAACATGAAATTCCGAGCTAAACAGAAAACTAAACGCAACTAAAAATTTCAAGAAAAATGATTAAAATGCAGGGTATGAGGGGTTAATCATGGAACAATGATACTGAGGAACATGTATGATGAATATAAGTGCCATTGGAAGAGAAGGAGCACAGCAGCTGACCTAAACACTAAGTTAAACATGAAATTCCGAGCTAAACAGAAAACTAAACGCAACTAAAAATGTCAAGAAAAATGATTAAAATGCAGGATATGAGGGGTTAATCATGGAACAATGATACTGAGGAACATGTATGATGAATATAAGTGCCATTGGAAGAGAAGGAGCACAGCAGCTGACCTAAACACTTAGTTAAACATGAAATTCTGAGCTAAACAGAAAACTAAACGCAACTAAAAATGTCAAGAAAAATGTCTAAAATGTAGGGTATGAGGGGTTAAATCATGGTAAAATGATAATAATCATCATATAGCAGCATTATAAAAGCCATGATATGGAAATAGGGCGAATAAGTGACCTA
This sequence comes from Pictodentalium vernedei, assembly GCA_031216915.1. Classification (NCBI taxonomy): domain Eukaryota; kingdom Metazoa; phylum Mollusca; class Scaphopoda; order Dentaliida; family Dentaliidae; genus Pictodentalium; species Pictodentalium vernedei. Next base: position 162,288,090 of record CM062293.1, read on the forward strand.
AACAGAAACTTTAACATTATTGGACACGTACGCTGACGCCGACGCTGACGCCGATGCCGACCGATCGAGCCATTCCATAAGCTCACACAACTAAAGTTGGTGTGCTAAAAATGACAAAGAATCATAACATCTATTTCTATACAATAGAAATGAAAAGTATAAGACATTGCTGTGAATGTTTCTATCAAGTTTTGTTTTATGGCGGGTCCGTGTTCACTGTTCAAATTACACCATCCTGAAGGCTTGGATTTGAAAAGAATCTTCAGTCATTTACCTAACAAATCAGCCACATTCACCCACATAAATTTCCAAATTCAGCAGTTAAAAATGTATTATTTTTCAAAACATTTCAACAACATTATGTCATGCGGCCCCTCATTAGAACAATCTCATCGAGCTCATTCCAATGTGAAGTCACATGATATGGTTTTGGTTTTGTTTAACTTTTCAAAAAATATTTTGAAAAATAATATTTAAAGTAATAAGTATTGATATTGTGTGCATTGGGTAAAGGGTTAAAAAGATGTTACATGTATCCTAGAAGCATTTGAATCTAGTGAACTTGAACATGGATGATCTGTGTGGCCTTTTCATTTAAATACACTTTTAAGTTTGCTGGATGCTGACACTTGGTTTGAATGAATACTTTTGAAAGACTTAATCCTGGATGCCTTTTAATTTAAGTATGCATTGATGACTTTTGAAATTTTTTCTCTCAAAATATATGTAAAAATATGTTGGTATAAATACTGGTAATAATTTGGTTCCGATTCATTAAAGTCTTCTAAAGGTGCATGGATATCCTTAAATTTTGGTCAAAAAAGTTCTTGAAAGACCTCAAGTTCATTTTTTTTAAAGTAGGTGGAACGTTGAAAGAGAGCTTTCCAGGAAATGATATAAATTGGAATGGCTTGGAATTATTAACTTGTAGAGTGCTAAATTAATTTTGGTCATCAAAATTTGTCCACATATCTTGGCTTTTTAAAATTTATGGGAGAGTGCCCATAGGCACTCTCCCATAAATTGTAACAAAGCAAATCCTCAAAGACTAAATAATTTCACTTCAAGGATAATATGAAGTACATCTACTGAATATGAAGTCCTTAAGATGGTTACCTGCACTTCAGATTGAAGCACAAATATGGGCTTCCAGCACTCTACCAGTTAAGAGAGGATAATGTGTCGAAAATTTGCTTCTGCTCTTCCTGCTTCATATTGCAAGTAGTACTGTATGTCTGGACATACCTATGCATAGAGGGGGCACGATGACACCATGTACTAAGGCATACTGCACATCATTGATTAACATGTCTTCAACCAATCTAACCCTGCCTATGCTACAGTGCTGAGTTACGATGTTGGGGAGCTGGCAGCTGTATGTCATTGCTCGGTGGTTCTCTCCAGGTACGCCGGCTTCCTCCACCCATAAAACTGTCACCAACATGATAAGACCTTGGCTGTTAAAGTGTCATTAAACCTTAATAAATAAATAAATACCTATGTGTAGCACATTTTTCCTCTGAAGACAATTTTCCTATAGGTGTTTCTCTTTTTTCCTTTTTTTAGGGGCTTTTTCCTTTCAGGTTATCTCAATTTCCAATTTGTACAGGTCTGTGATGGTGTTGTTGTGAATCAACAGCATTGATTAAATTTCTCTCTTGGGATGGACATGCTTTTACTGTTTAATGAGCAGGTTGTATTTTGATAGGAATTACCGGAATGCAGAAGTCTCCCATGACATATACAGTAGTTTGGAAAAAATGCCAACACTTTTTGATATGTTTGCCAAAAATTAGTATTAGGATAGTGGATGGTTGACACCTTCTGTAAAGTTAACAAGAACAGTTTAACACAGTTCAATAGTTCACTTCCACTCTGGCAAATATTTGGTGTTGATATTGCGCTTGATGTTGTATGCTACCACAATCTGATGAATGTAGGCAATTTCAATCAGATGTGTTGTGCTGAGTTTTCTTTAGAGTTAACATATCAGTTTTTTGTTTTTCAGTTTACCCCTTCACCCAGTGTTATAGCTAAAATTATCCAGTGCTATTCACAAAGCCTGCCATTCAAATCTTTTTTATTTTTTAGTTTTTGTCTATTGAGGCATCATCAGCTATGTTTTTGAGGCAAAAATTTAAATATTTTAGGCCCCACAAAGTAGATCTTCTGTTTCTTAGGCCATTTTTTGTAAAATTGCAGATGGGGGCATTTTTTAAAATTTGTTTTCATTAATTATTTCTTTGCCATCAAAAGTTTATGTTCTTGGTTTGGTTTATATTTTAGACCTCATAATCTACAGAATAGCATGGGTGGGGGTGTATTTCATCCCTCGAGTGCAAGAAGGCTTTGCAATGCTAAAGCATTGCAAAGCCTAGTGGCACTCAAAGGATAAAATGTATCAATTTTATTAACTTGGGTAAAATATCAGACATAAACCATTTGATTTTTATATTTTTAAGTTTGCATTGGTTATAAAAAGAGAGCATACAGCAACCAAATGGACATGCAGGAGAGCCTGAGAAACAGATTTTTAACTTTTTTAGGCCTCAACTTTTTTAAGGCTCCTAGAGTATGTAAATTGAAATGCTAAAAGCATGCTCAGATGTTGCAGTAGGGTCTGTAGATGCGCATGAAGGTTTCGGATTTTTTGGGTGCCACGTGACCGCACCACCGTTGCCACTTTCATGTTTTCTTAGACCGTTTCCGGTGAAAGGCTTCTAGGGTATGTAATTCGAAACGCTAAAACCATGCTCAAATGTTGCAGTGGGGTCTGTAGATGTGCACAAAGGTTTTGGATTTTTGGGGTGCCACGTGGCTGTGCCACCGTTGCCACTTTCGTGTTTTCTTAGACCGTTTCCAGCGAAAGGCTCCTAGGGTATGTAATCGAAACGCTAAAACCATTCTCAAATGTTGCAGTAGGGTCTGTAGATGTGCACGAAGGTTTCGGATTTTTCAGGAGCCACGTGGCTGTGCCACTGTTGCCACTTTCATGTTTTCTTAGACCGTTTCTGACAAAAGGCTCATAGAGTATGTAATTTGAAATGCTAAAAGCATGCTCAGATGTTGCAGTAGGGTCTGTAGATGCACAGGAAGGTTTCGGATTTTTTGGGTGCCATGTGACTGTACCACTGTTGCCACTTTCGTGTTTTCTTAGACCGTTTCCAGCGAAAGGCTCCTAGGGTATGTAATTCGAAACGCTAAAACCATGCTCAAATGTTGCAGTGGAGTCTGTAGATGTGCACGAAGGTTTTGGATTTTTCAGCTGCCACGTGGCTGTGCCACCGTTGCCACTTTCGTGTTTTCTGAGACCCTTTCTGGTGAAAGGCTCCTAGGGTATGTAAGTCGAAACTCTAAAACCATGCTCAAATGTTTCAGTGGGGTCTGTAGATGCGCACAAAGGTTTCAGCTGCCAAGTGGCTGTGCCGTTGCCATTTTCGCATTTTCTTAGACAGTTTCCGACGAAAGGCTCCTAGGGTATGTAATTCGAAATCCTAAAACCATGCTCAAATGTTGCAGTAGGGTCTGTAGATGCGCACAAAGGTTTCGGATTTTTGGGGTTCCACACAGCTGTGCCACCGTTGCCACTTCCGAGTTTTCTTAGACCGTTTCCGATGAAAGGCTCCTAGAGTATGTAATTCGAAATGCTAAAAGCATGCTCAGATGTTGCAGTAGGGTCTGTAGATGCGCACGAAGGTTTCAGATGTTTTGGGTGCCACGTGGCTGTCCTACAGTTGCCACTTTCGTGTTTTCTTGGACCCTTTTCGGTGAAAGGCTCCTAGGGTATGTAATTCAAAATGCTAAAACCATGCTCAAATGTTACAGTGGGGTCTGTAGATGTGCACGAAGGTTTTGGATTTTTCAGCTGCCAAGTGGCTGTGCCGTTGCCACTTTCGTGTTTTCTTAGACCGTTTCCGGCAAAAGGCTCCTAGGGTATGTAATTCGAAAAGCTAAAACCATGCTTAAATGTTGCAATGGGGTCTGCAGATGCACTGGAAGGTTTCGGATTTTTCAGGTGCCACTTGGCTGTGCCACCATTGCCACTTTCATGTTTTCTTAGACCGTTTCCGGCGAAAGGCTCCTAGAGTATGTAATTCGAAATTCTAAACCATGCTGAGATGTTGCAGTAGAGTCTGTAAATGCACAGGAAGGTTTCGGATTTTTTGGGTGCTACGTGGCTGTGTCACCGTTGCCACTTTTGTGTTTTCTTAGACCGTTTCCGGCGAAAGGCTCCTAGGGTATGTAATTCGAAATGCTAAACGCATGCTCAAATGTTGCAGTAGGGTCTGTAGATGCGTACAAAGGTTTCAGATTTTTCAGGTGCCACGTGGTGGTGCCACCGTTTTGCTTTCATGTTTTCTTAGACAGTTTCTGGCAAAAAGCTCCTAGAGTATGTAATTTGAAATGCTGAAACTATGCTCAAATGTTGCAGTAGGGTCTGTAGATGTGCATGAAGGTTTCAGATTTTTGTGGTGCTACGTGGATGTGCCACCGTTGCCACTTTCATGTTTTCTTAGACCGTTTCCGGCGAAAGGCTCCCAGGGTACATGTATGTAATTCGAAACGCTAAAGCCATGCTCAAATGTTGCAGTGGAGTCTGTAGATGCGCACGAAGCTGTGTCACCTGTGCCACTCAAAATGATTTTAGTGTGTCATAATACATTTCATCTTTGTATCAAGCATTCATACAAAGTCAAGGATGCAAATGCAGGAATACACTATAGTGTGCTTTGCACTACACTATAGTGTGCTTTGCACACAAGTGACACCATCTAGTTTTAATTAATTGATCAGTCTTGATTTTATAAATGTGTTGTGGTCACAAAATAACCATAAATGCAGAAAGTGACCTTACTCCCATTAAATTTTCTCTGACACATCCCTTCATTGTTATCACTACCAGAAAATTACTTTGTAGACAGTAAAATTGTGTTAGGATTCCCACTTACATGTATCCCAGTTAATGAGATAGCCATATTATCTGTAACTGCACTTAATTGTCAAACCTTAAACACAAATTTGACCTGCTAATTGCATCTTTGATTAAAGAGTACATATCTGTTTAATAAAAGATGTGAAGTGTCCAAAATTTTAATAGTAAAACTCAACATTAATCACATTTTCTGACCTTTCTGGTCTCCTTACTTTTTAAATTTAATACTCAGTTTGTCACAAAATTAAAAAAATTGATGAAATTCTGATTAACAGAACATTCTTGTTAATTACATAACTTATTACCTTACAGGGAAGGGATATAATGCAAAACTCCCATCATTTGTCTTGCTGTCCTTCCATCCATCTGTCTATCTTTCCATCCATCCATCCAGAAGTTTATTTGATGAATTTATTTATTTATTGGGGTATAATGACACTTTTGACAGCCTGGGTCACCTGGTATCAGACAGTTTTATGGGTAGAGGAAGCTAGAGCAAACCCATTTGATGAATTGAACAGTTCTCAGAGTTTAATTAATTTTCGTGTGCTGATTTATGTTAACCCCTAACACTCTCGCAGACTGACAGAATTGTCCCCATTACTCTGTTTTTCTCTTGTTAAACTATGAATTTAACTAATTATATCTTGTTTGAAAGACCTCACTGAGCACTGTCAAACAAGGTATATTTGGTGAAATATTGAACTGCATTATGGAAAATATTTGCTGCTGAAAACTTTGCCAATTTGACATCAGAGTGGAGAGGGTTAATAATGTCTTTGACAAGTTTGATAACCACTATCTTTTTGTAAAAACTAAGTGAGTTATTGCCCTTTCTTTGTTGAAAGTTAACTGACATTTCATTGTTTATGCAATAACTTGAACAGTAGACCTTATATTTCAATAAAATTTTATAGACTACTTTATATAAACATTGTCTTGGACAAGTTAAAAAAACATGGTGATTTCTCAAAAATTGAGAGAGTTATTGCACATTGTTTATCAATTTTTGCTCTCAGTTTCATTCTTTATGCAATAACTTGAATGGTAAACATCCGATTTCATTATATTTTGATATCCTTATTAATAATGTTTTTGATAAGTTAAAATATTACGATGACTTCTTGAAAATTGAGAGAGTTATTACCCTTCATTGGTTCCCTTTTACTTGAATTTTTATATTTATATGATTACTTGAAGAACAAACATCAGATTTCAATAAATTTTTATATTTGGCTTTGCATTAACATTGTCTTGGATTAGGATGAAAATAACAATGATTTGTTAAAAATTGAGAGTTATTGCCCTTTGTGTATTCCATTTTACTTTCATTTGTCGTGTTTATATGCGAACTTGAAAAGTAACCATTCTTCATCAAGTTTCAATAACTTTTGTCATTCTGCTTAATACTGACATTGTCTTGAATCAGTTTGAAAACCGTAGTGATTTATTGACAACTGGCAGCAATATTTCCCTTTTTTTCATTTTATTGGAAAATTTTAATGATTATGTGATAACTTGAACAATAATAATCAGATTACAATAATGCTTAGTTCATTACTCTTTGCTTATGTCATAGTTCATAGGAGGCAGGGGGATTTGCTTCACTGTGTGGTGCTATTTTCTTATTTGATTAGCCTTAGCCCCTCCACAAGGAGTTTAGGCAGATCATTCTTGTGTAACAGACCTCAAACAAGCTATTAATTGAAAATAGAATATGTTTTCATTTTTGGAATTCACTAAAAACAAACCCAACGAGGGTTCTTTAGCTGAGTTTGAATAGTACTGGCTGGTTTTGACCATTTCATCGGGTAAGGAGTTGATATGGATGACATTTACACTAAGGCTGTACAGTGCGCATGGTTAGTTATTCAGTTAGAAATAATTTTTTATTTATAACTAGAAAGTGTGACTAACCCTGTGCAGAGCACAGGGTTAGTCACACTTTCTGGTTATAAAAAATTGCTAACTGCCATATCACATGCAACATGAAAATATATAATGACTAAGGCTAAGGCTGTAAAAATGCTTTGGGTAAGTTAGTTACATGTCATTACATAGGGTGCTGGATTCAAGGAACTATTGGAAATACATATACTAGATTACGGAAATTTTTTAAAGTGAATTCCAAAAATGAAAACATATGAGCTCTTTCAAACAAGATTGAAGTGCTTCAGTTCCAAGTTTACCCCCCACTTTTTAAAAAAGTGGGGTATACTGGATTGCATCTGTCCATAGGTCTATATATATGTCCATACAAGTCCATAGCTCAGTTGATAGTGGTCAGATCTTAATGAAGTCTTACAGGAATATCCAGCATGACATGTTCTTTCAGACACATATCAAGTTATGCTGTCAGCACCTTCCTCCTGGAAGTTATGTCCCTTTTTCAATTGAGAAAAATACAATTTTTTAGTCCATACGAGTCTGTAAATCAGCTGATTGTGGCCTGATCTTCATGAAATCTTTCTTATATGGATGTCCATGGTGACCTGACCATTCAGACATATCAAGTTTTGCTATCCACACCTTCCATCTGCGAGTTAGGTCCTTTTTTCTATTGAGAAAAATACAATGTTTGCCTGCAAAAGTCTGTAACTTCACTGATAGTGGTCAGATATTCATGACGTTCAACATGCATGTCCCCTAAAAATGACAACATGGGTATAAACGATTGGGTGGACTTGACTTTATATCCATGCTGTGGTCACAATTAGCCATTGTGCAGAAATATATGACCTTAACTTGTAGAGTGCCAAATTATTTTGGGTCATCCAAATTTGTCCATGTCTCTTTGCCTTGTTTCGATTTATGGGAGAGTGCCTAGTTGCACTCTCCCTTAAATTGTGACAAGACAAATCCTCACAGACTAAATAATTTCAATTTAAAAATAGTATGAAGCACATCCACAGAATATGAAGCCATTAAGTTGCACACCTGCACTTCAGAATAAAGCCCAAATATGGGCTTCCAGCACTCTACCAGATAAACACAAATAAATAGAAAATAAATAAACTTAACCATTCAAACACTGCTATCCACATAACCTTCCACCTGGGAGTTATGCTCCTTATTACATTGAGAAAAATACATTTTTGTCCATTCGAGTCTGTAACTCATCTGACAGTGGTTAGATCTAAATAAAATCTTTCACAGATGTCCATCCAACATGTCATTTCCTTTCAGGTACATATCAAGTCCTGTCCCATCCCTCCACTTAGCATCTGTGCAATCCCTTATTTGTTTATGGAAAAAAAAATTGCAGTTTAAAATTTTGACATTTCTACTTGAGTGTGCAGAGGGTTAACAGAGTTTTACTCTACTAAAACAATTAAATTTTATCATTTGGTTACAGTGACATTAGACTCCAATAGTTTATGCTTAACTGATGACCTGGATTTAATGGTGTCTGAGCATTTGCCCCTTAGATATTTGCGCAACCCTGATTTCATGCAGAGGGAAACTTAATTCCTCTTGGGGAATTTTAATGTGATTAGGACACTTTTCTGTCACTCAAGTTTGCAAGATTGGAATTTGCCCCTTCTCTGTTCTTAACCCTTAAGGGCCAGGATAATTTTCAAAAATTACTTCAGCACCATAAACTATCTGAGTAATAACAAGGCAAGACTTCCAGCTAAGACTTGGCTGCCTGTATAGGAAGTCAAAACTTTATTAGAAACCACTACCAGGGTAACATTATTCTTGCTTTGAAGTAATGAACTCTTGCTTATGTTAACCCTTTACCTAACATAACGGCCAAAACCGGCCAGCACTATTCTCAAAAATCGCCAATTAATTTTCATTATTTTTCCTATTTTTTTTACCCCCCGCAAACAAAGTTGGGGTGGGGGGGGGGGGGGGATATAGGAATCACCCTGTCCGTCCGGCCGTCTGTCCATCTGTCCATCCTTATAAGCGCAACTCCTCCTAAACCATTTGAAGAATTTTCATGAAACTTTACACAATGGAAGAACTCCATATGAAGATGTGCATGAAGCAGTATAATTCTGTTCTGACATTTCCAAGGGGAGATAATCTAACTTATACATTTCAGTTGCTACATCATATGGTTGTGTCCTTGTAAGCGCAACAGCTGAGGCGCGAGGGGTATCACTTTGTGAGCTTGCTCACAGTACCTCTAGTTTGTCTCTAAAACATAGGTTATGACCTCTCATTGGAATGAGCTCGTCGAGCTCGTTCCAGTGAGGGGTCATAACCTATGTTTTTGAGACAAAAAATGAAAATAATAGTTATTCAAAAACATTTTTTGCGAGTGTGGTCTGCTTTTCATGTTAGGTAAAGGGTTAACATACTTGTCCTGAGCCTTATGATTTCTCAGAATTGGAAATAGGCCTGTTAGCAGCTGTTAGGATTAAAAATGATTAAAAATGAGTAATCTGTTATCAAGCACAATCCTTCTCTCAAATATCAACATAGGCAACTGTGATCCTGAAAAGTTTAAGGTGGAAGGTGTTGAGATGGACAGAAGGTGATGGACGAATCTGCCCACATAGGCTTGAAGAAGTGTCCCAAATTTTTTTCAAATTCATTATCATAAAGGGATTTTTATCAGCCAACAGAAGTGTCATAAAAACACGGGATGTATAGAAATGTATTAATTGATCCTTTGACAGTTTTATTTATAAGTCTCTTTCTGAAAAATTCATTCAAGCAGATTGTCCATATTTTAGCGCTTCAGAGCATGCTTCCAATGATATTAACCTGCTGTAGATTGTAGATTCAGGCAATCATTTATCTTGACATGCAAATTTTGCCAGAAATCTGAGACGCTACTGAATATTGGGGTGAGGAAGACAGCTCTCCTGATCTGTATTTTGTGTATATGAAGGAACATCAGTACAGTGAGAAACACAAATAATTGTATCTTATTCCCTGTGTGAACACCAGGAAGTGAAGCAGTGCTTGTTTACTTTGGTAAACAAGCTCTGTGCTACTGTTAAAATAGGACCCAGTTACCAATGCCTGGTGTGGAAGTCCTATAATGGGCAACATGGGTATAAACGATTGGCTGGACTTAACTTTATATCCATGTTGCAATTATGGTTAGTCACTGTGCAGAAATATGTGACCTTAAGCTATAATAAATAAATAAATAAATAAATAAATAAATAAATTTATCTTTTAATTAAAAGCAATCATGTTTTCCATTGAAATTATTCTCATATTTGTTCCTCTGTGGTTACGGCATTGAACTTCAAAACGAAAGGCAATTGGTTCGATCCCTGCCAGTGGTTACTGCATCATGTCCTTGGGCAAGGCACTTAATCCCAATTGCTCACGTGGGGCATGATGGCTCTCTATATTAAGGCGTACTGCACGTCGATGGTGCACTTGTCCTCAACCAATGCTAACCATGCTTGTGCAGAGTAAGGACTTTGAGGAGTCTGACAGTTGCTCGCCATTTGCTTGGTGGTTCTCTCTGGGTATGAGGTTATCCTGGCTGTCAAAAGTGTCATTAAACACTAACAGCCAGCAGTTTTATTCACATAAATCACCATTCCAAATTTAATTATTTCTTCATTTCATGTCTTAACCCTTTGAACCCTCGTTTCCTGAAATGGTATCGCCTTTATGTACACTTACAGAGAGATGGATCAGTCCAATATCAATATACAGGGAGAATAAAATAATAACTGCAATCTGCAGACGGCTGCAGGCTGCAGTTATTATTTTATCATCAATACACCGTGTTAAGACCTCTTATAATAAAACAAAAATGAAACGAAATTATGCTTCAGAGCAAAAAATCAGTCTTACAAGTTCAAAGGGTTAAAAACATTGCTCCTTGAGATCATTCCAATGAGGGCTCATAAGTTATGTTTTCAAACCCAAAAATGAATATTTTTAGTTATTCAAGAAATATTTGTACAAGTGCCATCTTCTGTTCAAGTTGCATAAAGGATTAATTATAGTCAAACATGCAGCTCAAAATATAATTGAAATTACACTCAAGTTTTTCTGTGTGATATTTCGAGATTATTAGTTGGTTAGTTTTATATCGGCCAAGATATCAGACAAGGTAACTTCATATAAGGTAAAAGGTTGATGTGAAGTTACTGAGGGATGATATCTCGGCCGATATGAAACTAATCAAGTAATAACCTTAAATTAAAACAAATAATTACAAAATGTTCTCAGCTCTGTTACAGTTTTCTGTGTTATTGTTTCTCATTCTTTCATAAAGTCTGAAGTTTCCTCATCTCCTAGTTCAGCTATCCCAATGTCTCTGCTTCCCCAATGGGGAACCCATGATGTCCTGATAACTGAACTATCTTTATTCGTCTCCGCTTCCCCAATGGTAATGTCCTGATAACTCAACTATCTTTACTCATCTCCGCTTTCCCAATGGGGAAGCCATGATGTCCTGATAACTGATCTATCTCTCTCTCACTTCAACAAATCACTGCTTACATCTCTGAATCTTTGTTTGCTTTGAACTTTGTGTACAACTCTCCTCTTTTTCTCTTCATTACCTAATCCTTACTTGTTGCCATCATTAATTCCTCACCATACAATAGCTACTCCCTTTGCCCGGTAATACAGATTTTACTGATTGATTGCGTTCGACAAACAGCAGTGAACAATTTCACTGTAAACAAAAATGGTTGCACCTATTAACACATCAAGGGGGACAAATCTAGCTTGGTTCATATCAGTCAAGTTTAGCATCATATTAGCTGAAATTGAAGTCATATCAGCTGAGCTTGATAATGGGTAATTCTGGGAAAGCAAATCATATCTGATAAATAAATTTGTTAAATTATGGAAAATCTTGAAGTCACTTTTGCTGATGAAATGTTGTTTGTAAGGTATAAGGAAGCTGTCTTATAAATTTAAAAAAAATATTTATCTGGCTGAAGGGGAGCAATTGGCTTAGTAGGTAGAGATGCAGGCTGCAAGCCAAGAGGTCCTCAGTTCGAATCTCACCTGCAGCAACCACATTGTGTCCTTGGGCAAGACACTTAATCCCCATTGCCCACGTGGGGGCATGGTGGCATACTGCACGTCAATGGTGCACTTGTCTTCAACCAGTACTAACCCTGCTTTTGTGGAGTTGGGGAGTCTGCCAGTTGCTCGCCATTGCTTGGTGGTTCTCTCCAAGTACTCCAGCTTCCTCCACCTGTAAAATTGTCCAACACAAGGGGACTGTGGCTGTTGAAAGTGTTGTTAACCCTTTACCCAACGAATCGCCCGCATCCGCCCACGTAATATACAAATTCAGCAGTTGAAAAAATATTATTTTTCAAAAAATTTCAACAAAACCATATCTTGTGACCCCCTTGCTGGAACGAGCTCGTCGAGCTCATTCCAACGAGGTGTCACATGATATGGTTTTGTTGAAATTTTTTGAAAAATTTAAAAAAATGATATTTAAAATAATAAATTTTGATATCGTCTGCATTGGGTAAAGGGTTAAACACCAATAAATAAATAACTGGTTGAGAGCTACATTATTTTTGGTGGTCTGTATTTGTCCTTTAGAATGTGTTTCATTACAAATTATTGGAGAATGCCTACAGACACTCTTCAATAATTTGTAATAAAACAAATTTATATAAACAAAATATAATTTGCGTTTGACTGAATATGAAACATAAGCAAGGAAAATGTTAGCTTTTGCTCTGGTATTTACCCTCATTTTTTTTTGGAAAGCCCTGATAGTGGCTTCTAGCACTCAACCAGTTAAAATCTTGGTTAATCTTAGCTTTTCATGAAGTGAGTTACATCACTCATACTGGTTCAGATTCACTGGTATTGAATGAATTTCATTTTGGTATGATTGTAAGATTAAGTTATTTCTTGATTATATTGCTTGTGTCAGCACCAGTGAAGGCTGAAATTTTCCTTCATTCATGTATTCTAAAAATGAAAACTGGAACATAAATTATAAAATATTTCAAAATGGGTGGAGTTATGTGTATAATACTGTTGATTATATTCTTTTGATAGAGCACAGCCATCTCTGTCAAGCAAGTTTCAATGAATTAACTCTTAACAAGCTGAGTATTTTCAAGATATTTTTCATCAAATATAGTCATGGCTGCTTCAGAGCAGCCATGACTAGATTTGATGAAAAATTCATCTAAGTTCAATTCAAGAAATCATTGGTGAAAAAATCTACCCCATTTATAGGGGTAAAATTTGATTAAATGTGCAAAAAGTATACTTAATTTAGTGGCAAGAGAAATCCTTCCTAGGCATGGATATCCACCAGCAGCATGCAAAGAGTTAAATCTGTAAATATCTTCAAAGTAATTTAGAGTTATATTGTCATCACCCTGTATTCCCATCGATACATCTGTCTCCAATGTAGGGGTTTAGCTGAAAATTACATGCAACCCATCCAAACTTTTCTGTCAATATGGTGTACAGGTCATCAGAATCGTGGTTTTTAAATGTCACATTCACACTTTCGTGGTCAGCAATAAAGGTTTGTCTGATGCCTGCACATGCATTTTATAGAGAAACAGAGAGCATTTATTTTTGTTGTTGTTTTGACATATCTACAATGGCAAGTTAATTTCCAAACATACATGCATTTATTGCACATAAATGCATTTGGATTTAATATTCAAATAAATGTTGTAATTCAATTATTGGTTTTGCCATAAGGTAATGCAGTGTTTTTGTTCACATTGACACCTCTCACTTTTTTGTCTAGTCCAAACATGGACTGTAAGACAGTACTTTATTTTTTTAGTTTGGTACATCCTTCAGGTCGTACCAAACTAAAAAAAATAAATTACAGCCTAACAATCCCTTGTTTGCGATCGGCCTACCATGACGGCTGTGCAGGCCAAAATCTCAAAACCTTTAGCACAGTCTCCAGGTCATATTTATGAAGGTATTTCATTGTAACTTGATAGGGTGACTCCATATAATGTCTAGATGAGAACGTACTATATTAGTTAGTTTCTGTCAACCATGATGGCTGCAGGGGCATGTTACCTAGATTCCTTTAGCACAGTCTACAGCTTGCATTTATGAATGGATTTCATTGTAAATTGGTAGGATGACTCTGTATAATGTCGAGATGAGAATGGCATATTTTGGCCATGATCAGTCAACTGCGATGGTCGCACAGGCATTTGACCTAAATTTGTTTAGCACAGTCTACAGTTCATATTTATGAAGCGATTTCATTGTAACTTGGAAGGATAACTTGGTATGATATCTAGATGAGACTGTCCTATTTTGGTCATGATCAGTCAGCGGTTACCGCCGCCTGGTCACGTGACCTAGATTCTTTCAACACTTTCTGCAGGTTGTTTTTATGAAGGGATTTCAATGTAACTTGGTAGGATAACTTGGTATGATAACTAGATGAGACAGCCTTATTTTGGTCACAATCGGTCAGTCATGACTGCCAGACCATCACATGACCTAGATTCCTTTAACAAAGTCTACAATTCATATTTATGAAGGGAATTCATTGTAACTTGGTAGGATGACTCGTTTTGGAATGATTTTACTGTAACTTGGTAACTTTGGTTGACATACCTTAACTGTGAGGGCCACATCAACCCAGGCCTCAATTCTTTAGTGCAGTCTACACCTCAAATTATTCTTATTGAAAACATAGCATTTAGGGAACAGAAATTAAAGTATTCTCAATTATCACAATTCTTGTCTTATTTCATAATCCTTTCATAAACATTGAACATTATCCTTTTCATCAAACACTACACACAGTCAAGTTAAGCTACAGTGTCACTGACACTTTCATTTGCTGAATTGACAATGATTTGTTGAAACTTGAAATTGAAGTTTGCTTTTCCCTGAAACTGTTTGATGGAGAAACCACTTGCTTTTCATCCACTTTCATCTAGGACTCTGAGGTGTGAGCATGACTGATAAGATGAAACTTTCAACTGAAATCCAAAAGGCACTGCTTTGATTAAAGTCTGCCCATGCTTCCCCTTGGATTATCAAAGTACTGTACTTGGAGAGGTGTCACATGTTGCCTTGTGGGTGAAGTGCCTCAAGCACCTAGACTCATTAACATTATTTGTTTTTTGGGATTCAAGGAAATGTAAAGATTCATTGATATATTTTATTTTTTGCTGAATTGACAATGTCTTGTTGAAATTAAAGTTTATGTTTCCCCAAAATTGATTGATGGAGAAGTCACTTTGCTGAATTGAATTTGAAGTTTGTTTTTCCCCAAAATTGTTTTGATGGAAAAATCACATGATTTTTATCCACTTTCACCTTGCACTCAGAGGTGTGAGCATCACTGATCAGATGGAACTTTCAACTGAAATCCAGAAGACAGAAGAAGTGATACAGATTGCTTCCAAAATGTAGCTTTGGAAAGTAGCCAAGATGAAACAACAACTGAAAAGAAGAAGAGAAAGAAGGGACCTTCTTCTAGACGACATTACATCCACCAACTGATAGAGTTCTTTTTGAAAGAAAGAGAAGGTGGAAGAGAGGAGCATTGTCTGTTCCATTCCTCACACCTTGATACAACAAAATCCAGCTTGCTTACTTCCTCGTAAGAGGCTGTGCCAGAGGAAAATGGGATAACTGCAGGCATATCTCAACCCATACCTAGGATGAGGATGGGCTGGAGGAAGGCAATATGCCCTTACTGAACCCCCTACTCAAGTCCGAAAATAAGCAGACTGTCATCTGCAAAATGAGGTCCCAGAAAGTGAATTTAGTGATGCTACCCTGCACAGCAGGGTAGCATCACTAAATTTACCCTCTGTGAACCTCAATCTGAATCAGGGTCTCAAAACTAAACAGAAAGAGGTACCCAGAGGATAAATTGGCCCAATGTATGGGATAGCATCATCAAATTCACCCACTGGGGACCTCATTCTGCAAATGTCAGACAGCTTATTTTCAGGCCTGTCCCTTCTCCAGAAACTCCTCATCTTTCAGACCTGAAAAGGAGGCATTCACCACAGATTCTATGAAGGAGATCCTGGATAAGGAACAGCATGCACAGACAGAAGAACATATGAGAATCATGCAGTGGTTAGAAGAGTACCAGAGGAATGCAGATGAGTGCCTTAACAATCAGCAGAGAACAGCAAACAAATTAGTAAACAAAATATTAAATAACTAAAAGACACTTGAATCGCTGCTGTTAGAACTAAACCTCACAAACCAAATCAGTCCTCCAGCACTCCAGCTACTTCAGCAATGTCGGTTTCTCCCTCAAACACCACCACCACTGAAAAAGAAAAAGAGAAAGCATCACAGATGATGTAAACTTGGTCTTCTCTGAATTTTGCACTCCTTTGCTTCCATTTGAACGTGTCACAAAAAAATCATTCCACTGCCAAAGTTGCCACAAGGGGTTAACAAACACCACATCATCCCTGCATGCCTTCAACACCAGTTCAGGTGAGGGCTTACTTTAAATGGCCTTTTGCAGTTAAGGAACTAAACTTCGTCATCTTTCAAAAACCAAATAGTACAATTATTTCTATTTCAAGAGTTTATCTCACTAATGCTGTTTTCTTATAAATTCAACCACTGAATCACCAGAAGACTGAGTATCATTTTAAGTAGATGGGGTGTATTAGGTTCATAAAAAGCAGTTGCTTTATCTGTGTTATGGAAGACTTTGTCCATCTAAATTTAACTCAATCTGTTTCTATTGGATATTGAGAAATATTTTTTTTTCCACAGAATCCTGGTGTTTCACTATTGTGCTTGTCAATCAAAAAGAAAATAGTTCTCATTTAACTGGTAGAGTGCTGGAAGCCCTATTTTGGGCTTTATTAAAAGTGACAGGCAATAACTGTCTGTAGCTGCATTCTGCCCGAGGAAGCCTTTATTGTCCCTGATATGAATCTGATGTTTTATACAATACCTTGCTCTCTGACATTTAATTGGATAGTGCCTATAAGGCACTATCCAATTAAATGTAATAGAGCAATAGATGATGAGCTTTGATTTGTTGTCAGAAAAAAATCAGCACTTAACCAGTTAAGACCAGTAGACTGCACAACAGAGATTTGGATAATTTCATGCTTTTCGTTATTGATGTCTATAAAATGGCAACCAGTGTGCAAATTGATCAACAATTGTGCCTTGTCATCCTATCTATATAAATTTGTGTTGCTTCATGTAGAAAAAATGTGATTTGATTGGTTTTTAATGTATATATAGAAGCATAAGCATCAGTATCTGTATCTTATGTATCCTGTTTCTGTTTGTTTCTTTCTTCTCCAATCAGCTCTGATACCTATACAGTACGGCTGCCGTGGACTGGTCACTTACCACAGGTGGGCAATATTTCCACAGACACAATAATACTTCCAAACACTAATTATAGGAATAATCATCAAAAATTTAATTAATGAAGCACTGGGTACAACCCAGTGCTTCATTAATTGAAATTTTGCCGATGATGATTTTTATTACCTAGTAAATGCATGCGTGGATATCACTGCCCACGCGTGGATTATGACCAGTCCACGGCAACTGTACTGTAAATAGAGAATCTCAAATGACTCCCCAAGTTATAGTGAAATTTAAAAAATGTCAGTAAATCAGATGATTAAATAATGAGGGTGTAGGCAGCCTAAGGTCAGCGAATAATCTCTGTGATGGTGGCACTCCACAGAATTAGGGTTTGCAGGATGGGCGTTTCGTTCCATTTATTGGGGTGTGGACAGGTGTGGGTGGGCCAGATGTCTTGTGGCATCTGGCTAAAGAGGCCTTGATAATGGCAGGGGTTAATCAGCTGAAAGGTCAGAGCTTAGAGTGACATTCAAATTACATTAATAGTAGGTCACTGATGGGGAGTGGGTGCTCAGGGGTAACTAGACACTTTATCCCAATTACACATGTGAGGGAAAATTGCTCAGTGTACTAAGGCATACTGCACATCGATGGTGCACTTGTCTCAACTGCTGTTAACACTGCTTGTGCAGAGTAAGAAAGTTGGGGAATCCGACAGTTGCTTGCCACTGCTTGGCGTTTCTTTTCATGTCCTCCAGCTTCCTCCACCTGTAAAACTGTCTGACATGATGTGACCCTGGCTGCTGAAAGTGATGTCATTAAACCCCAATAAACAATCAACACAGGTAACCATTTTTGTGGTCATAAACTGATACTGCTTTAATCTTGAAGGGATGGAGATTTTTATACATATTTTATACACTTTGGCAGAAGAGTGGTGGCTCAGTAGGTAGATCTGTAGGCTGCAAGCCAAGATGTCCTCAGTTCGAATCCCACCTGCAGCAACTGCATTGTGTTCTTGGGCAAGGCACTTAATCCCAATTGCCCATGTGTGGGCACAGTGGCATTGTGTATTAAGGGGTACTGAACGTCGATGGTGCACTTGTCTTCAGCCAATGCTACCCCTGCTTGAGTGGATTTAGTACATTGGGGAGTCTGACAGTTGCTCATCATTGCTCGGTGGTTCTCTCCAGGTACTCCAGCTTCTTCCACCCATAAAACTGTCTGACAGTAACCCTGGCCCTGGCTGCTGAAAGTGTTGTTAAGCCCCCAATAAATAAATAATATACTTGGGCAATATCCTGTGGCTTTGCAGTTGTTTTAGGCAAGTTTTGAATGCCTGTACAAGCAGTCAAGTCTTGCCTTGAAACAACTGCCAAGGTTCGTAGAATGTAATTGCAAGTCTACCCACAGAGTGCATGTTGTGGTACATGTTCTATTCCAGAAAAAGTTATCAAATATTTATTTGTTTATTGGTGTTTAAGGACACATACTTATGCACAACGGCTAATCGTGACCGTGACAATTTTACGGGTGGAGGAAGCCAGAGTACCCGGAGAGAACCACCGACCATCGATGAGCAACTGCCGGCACCTCAACATTGTAACTCTGTTCAAGCTCTGCTCAAGCAGGGTTACAACGGTTGAAGACATGTGCACCTTCGACGTACAGTATGTGCAGGCAACTGGGATAAAGTGTGTTACCCAAGCACACAACATGGGTTGTCCCGAGCGGGTATCAAACTCTGGGCCACTTGCATAGAAGTCCAACAGTCTACCACTGAGCCACCACGCTCAAAGACGGAATTAGGCCTTTAACTGGTAGAGTGCTAAATTTTTTTTGAAAGATGATCTGAAACATGACTATTTTTTCAAGGATACCATACTTCCAGCAAAGGGAGCACTAGTTTAGCAAGATTTTGTTTATAAACAATTGTTTTGTTACAATTTATTGGAGAGTGCCTATTAGCACTCTCCAATAAATTGTAACAAAACAGCTGCACTTACATTTTTGTGTTTCTGCTGCTGGACAAACTAGTTAAATGAATACAATGTAAAGCGACTAGAATGGCTTCCAACACTTTTAAGTAGAGCCATGATAATGGGTTCTAGCACTCCACCAGTTAAAGGTTGAAGAAGAAAATGTACATCAGTTTTGGAAAAGAGTTTTTGTTGCTATTCATTTCAATTTTGTCTTGGGTGAAATAAATTAAAAGATTTTATTGTGTGTGGGGTTAAAACTAATTGATTAGTAGATTGTTGTTTAATATTTTCCTGTTGGGCTTTTTATACAACAGTATTACATAATTAGAATAATAATACACATCTTATGCCCCAGAGGCATCAATTTCTGTCGATCCAAGTAATTCATAATTTATTTCGGTTAATCTTTTCACATGGAAAAAAACTTACTACTCTTGTGTTTACAAAGATTGTGAATGAAGTTTATTTTGTAACGCTAACTTTATATTGAAATGTTTGACATTGACACGCTTGGTAACTTGCTGTAATTTTGTAAAGAAATTTCTTTAACCCATTACTACATTATTATTTAGAGGGCATTTGTTATTACAGTAGAATCCTCTTAATTGAATATCCATTTTGCAAGTGAAAATTATTCAATTAACAGGAGTATACAATTAACAGGGATTTGGTCAGTTTCCTGTGTTCTGGATATAAACTGAGCATTTATTCTATTATATCTTGTTTGATAGAGCTCATAGAGCTCTGTCAAACAAGATATAATAAAATAAATGCCTGTATTGGATGTAGTGATGCCAAAAAGGTTGATAAATAAGGGGAATTTGGTGCGTGTCACAGTAATTTTTTTGACTTATTACAAAAAATTATATACAATTAACAGGAATTTACTCTACAACCCATATGCAATTAACAGATCAAATTTGTACTGAAGGAATGGAAAATGGTTTTGTGCTTGAAAATTATATTCAATTAACAGGGATATACAAATAAGAGTTATCCAATTAAGTGGGCTCCACTGTACTCATTTTGAATTCATAACGTGTAGTTTTACAGCTCAGTAAATATGTAGTATAGATACTGAATATTTTCAGCCTTCAGCTATGGCTTTATGGTAATACATAGCAATATAATGAGGAACACATACACTCACTCATCTTCACTCTCTCTGATCCAATTTTTTTAATATCTTTTTGATCAACAAAGTAGCATGGCTGGTTAACTTTTTGTATGCTGTTGACTTTTTAACTTTTTGCATCTGCTGTCATTCATATGCAAAGCTCATACTATGAACAGAATAGATAACAGTACCTGAAAATTCTTGTTTGACAAATCTTAGAAAGCTCTGTCAAACAAGATGTGTATAAATTATTATGTTAACCCTTTGCCCAACATAACAGCCAAACCTGGCCAGCACTATTGAAAAAAATTGCCAATTAATTTTCATTACTTTTTTCATTTTTTGTCTCAAAAACATAGGTTATGATCCCCTTTTCGATGAGCTCGTTCCAAAGAGGGGTCATGAAAAAAAATTAGTTATTCAAGAGTTTTGTTTGCAAGTGTCGTCTGCTTTTCATGTTAGGCAAAGGGTTAAATGCCAACACATATCCAGTCTTCCAGAAGTTTAAATGAGTTTAAAAGAAATCTCAAGTCCCACCTTTATCAAGAGACTTACGAGGTTTGAGCTACTTAGATTTGATCTTTTTGTTTACTTTTATGCGTATAGTTGGGAGCTTGAATGTATTTATTTTTTTCTATGTTAAGCGTTTTAGAGCACAACTATGTGGTTTTACACTATACAAAAACTCCATATCATTATTATTATTATTCAATGACGTGATTTGGTTTTTCATATTTGTTTGAGTTGAGATCATATCGCCAGATCAACATAGTTGTGAGTGGCGCCCAGTTTGACCTGACAGATTGACCTCAGAATGAGATGCAACAAACCTTACTTTCATAATTATTCGTTTGTTTTATTATTTACAGAAAGTCACATTTTGCTCTAAAAATCAGCCCAAGGATAAATAATGTACCACTGAAAATTGAAACTTGAACAAGATAAGGTTTCATATGCGGGTATGGAATCTTGGAAAAAGTATGGAATTGGAAAAATAATTTTCCATACTCTTGAGAAGTTTGGAAAATTGGAGTTTTTTAATATTGGGTCTGAAAAAGTTCTGGAGAAATAAAATTTAATTGGGGTGGGTGTGGAATTATCATGAATTAGAAGAAAAAGGTAGCATAAACCATGCTGTGAAAGAAATTCCGGATCTCCTCCCTGCAACCCGATTAGGAAGCATTTGCATACTCAGAACATATTGCATATTGGTCTTTGTAGACTCTTTATACAGTGTCTCAACCGAGTTCATACAATTCAAACTGATGTGAGCACACTTTTCAAGTAATTGTTTCCAGACATTGGGATTGCATAGCAGTTTGCATGTGATGAATGGAAGAGTTCAGAATATTTATTGCATGCCTGTTCTTTGAAATCCCTATTTACAGCAACACTAAACTGTGTAGAAAATGAAAATCTATTCTCCACATATGTGCGGAACGGAAATTGTTGACGGCCTATTTTTAAATAGAAGCGAAATTTCACTGGAGTTTTCTACAAATCGTGTGACGCAAATACAGTTTGAATCCCTTGTGAAAGCTGAAAATCATTCCCTGAGTTCCAATGTGTTCTATAGGAGGCACATAGAACACATTGGAACTCATGGGACGAAATAGTAACACTGGTTCCCCTCGCAAATTTAGTTGGCGATAAAATGTGTTCTTTTTGTTGATACTTGTCAGTAAAATAAATTGCTGACTGTCCTTCTTATAATTGTTTTTATAGATGTGAAGGCATGAAATAAACAGAAGGACACACGCATGTGAGTGAGTTAATCGATATGGCACTTGTGCCATCGCAGAAGGATAAAACTCGAGTCCTGGGGCCTCTCGTTTTATCTTTCTGCGCTGGCACTCATGCCATATTTATTTATTTATTTATTTATTGGTGTTTAAGGTCACATACTTATGCACAATGGCTAATCGTGACCGTGACAGTTTGACGGGTGGAGGAAGCCGGAGTACCCGGAGAGAACCACCGAGCAACGACGAGCAGCTGTCAGCTCTCCAACATCGTAACTCTGAACTCTGCACCGCAGCACAGGCAGGGTTAGAGTGGTTGAAGACATGCGCACCATCGACGTGCAGTACGCCTCAGTACACAGCGTCATCGTGCCCCCATGTAGGCATTCGGGGTGAAGTGTCTTGCCCAAGGACACAACGCGGTTGCCGCAGGTGGGATTCGAACCGAGGACCTCTCGGCTTGCAGCCTGCACCTCTATCAACTGAGCCACCGCGCCCCCTCATGCCATATTGATTAACCCATTCGCACATGTGCGTCATACGTTGAAATGGTCCTTTACCTAATGGATCAAACAAAACTGGCCATGACTATTCACAAAAATCGTGAGCGCAGTGGCTCAGTGGTAGACTGTGGACTTTGATGCTAGAGGTCCTGAGTTTGATCCCCTGAGGACGACCCATATTATGTCCTTGGGCAAGGCACTTTATCCCGGTTGCCTACACGGGGGCACGATGACGCCATTTACTAAGGTATACTGCATGTCAGTGGTGCACATGTCTTCAGCTGCTGTAACCCTGCTTGAACAGAGCTTGAACAGAGTTAGAATGTTGAGGAGCTGACAGTTGCTCGTAGATGCTTGGTGGTTCTCTCTGGGAGTTGTCTCTGGGTACTCCGGCTTCCTCCAATTGTAAAACTGTCATGGTCATGATTAGCCATTGTGCATAAGTATGTGGCCTTAAACATTAATAAATAAATAAATAAATAAATAAATAAATAAATAAATAAATAAATAAATAAATAAATAAATAAATATAAATAAACCACAATTCAACTTTCATTACTTCTTCCATTTTTTGTCTCAAAAACATTGCTTATGCCCCCTCATTAGAACAAGTTTGTTTAGCTAAGGTGGGCATAAATAGGACTTTTAAATTATTGATGAAACAAAAGGTTGCATCCAGTTCGAAGCAGCAATATCTCATCATTATACCTCATTTTAAGACTGTTTATTTCCCATAGGATGTTGTTAGTGATGAGGTGAATCAAAGATGAGGGTGAACTTCAATCTGAATAAATCTGTCAAACCGTGCGAGTTTATCAATACTTAAGCCAGAACAATGATGCAGTGTTGATTTACATTGTTTCCAAAATAGTGTTCAACCGATTACCAAATATGGCTGTTGACTGATTACCAGTTATTTGAGCTCACAATCAGCAGATTCTGATGCTGATTCCGATTGTAATACCTTACACTACTAGACAAGTCGAGGCTCGAAAGAACTACATTAAACTGAACATCTTTCACGGTGTTGAACTTTGTTGACTGTGGTTGCAGTAAATTTATCAGTCACACACACTTGTGTGGTAAACGTGGCTCTCAGAGCCACGTTTACTGCCCAAGTGTGTGTGACGGGTAATTTTACTGCGACCCGAGTCAATGAAGTGCAGCCTTCACTTTTCCAGTATGAACTGGCGATTGCCGTAAGTACGCTCACTTGTAAGCTTTACACGTAGTTTAACTTGTATATCCCGTAAAGGGGCGTCTAGAGAGATTAAGAATATACATTGTGGTTCTTTCTCAGCTTTATTGAATGGTATCATTGACATCATTTTACATTAACAATTGCAGAAGATAATAAAATGCGGTTAATGAATCATCACAAAATGCTTGGCAACAATCGGTTGAAATGATGTTCCAGGAGTCATTGCCGTTGTCATCCATTTGCCCCCAATCAGCTAATGTGAATATTGAATTTGTTATTATATCTAGTTGGAAAGATTAAATTTGTGTCACAACTACTTTTGTATAATAAAAATAATGATGACCTGGCTTGAGGTGTATATTGCTACCACCACAGAAGACATTGTATTCCTTGTGTAGACAATCGGAATGTCCAATCCAAATATATTTATACAACTGTCAAGTCACTATGAATGTAAACTGTGGGAGTTTGTCAGTGCTGATGCCAGAACAATGATGAGGTGTTGATTAACTCTTTACCTAACAAATTTGTCAGTGCTGATGCCAGAACATTGATGAGGTATTGATTAACTATTTACCTAACAAATTAGCCGCATTCACCTGCGTAACTTACAAATTAAGCAGTTGAAAAAATATATTTTTCAACAAAATTTCAACAAAACCATATCATGTGACCCCTCTCTGGAACGAGCTCATTGAGCACGTTCCAGTGAGGGGTTGCATTATAAGGGTTTGTTGAAATGTTTTGAAAAAAATGAAAAAAAAAATGATTAAAATAATAAAAGTTGATATTATGTGCGTCAGGTAAAGAGTTTCTAAATGCAAAGTGAATATTGAATTTGTTGTTAAATCAAGTTGGAAAGATTAAATTTGTATCACAAATAATGATGACTTGTCCTGGGGCGAGGTGAACATTGCTACAATCTCGGAAGACACAGTGTTCCTTGTGGGGGAGTAAATTAGAATGGCCACCTTGACTCATCAGCATCCTTTTTATAATGTCTATTTTACTATAGTCCCTGTATTACAAGGTCTCATTCAGGGATATACCTAAAAGATCTCTATTGAGTCAGCATATGATATGAAGTTTTTCTACCGTGTATACTAAAATTTATCTGAGCCGATGTTTACCTAGGCTCCGATTAATTATGGTGAACGAGATTCAGAAATTTCATGTCAAATTGTGACAAATTTGAGATTCTTTTTAATACATGATGTGCAATTTAACCCTTTACCCAACGCAGACGCTATCAAATTTATTATTTTAAATATCATTTTTTTAGATTTTTCAAAAACTTTCAACAAAACCATATCATGTGACCTCTCATTGGAACAAGCTCAATGAGCTCGTTCCAATGAGGGGGTCACATGATATGGTTTTGTTGAAATATTTTGAAAAATTAAATTTTTTCAACTGCTCAATTTGCATATTACGTGGAAGGATGCGGGCGATTCATTAGGTAAAGGGTTAACATTTTAGCTGACGTAATAACTAAAATTGGCCAGAGCTGTTTACAAAAATCTCCAACAAAATTATATTATTTTTTCCATTTTTGCCTCAAAAACATAGTTCATGGACCTCTATGAGGGGTCATAAA
This sequence comes from Pictodentalium vernedei, assembly GCA_031216915.1. Lineage (NCBI taxonomy): Eukaryota > Metazoa > Mollusca > Scaphopoda > Dentaliida > Dentaliidae > Pictodentalium > Pictodentalium vernedei. The sequence goes on from CM062293.1 coordinate 162,313,390, forward strand.
CTATGTTTTCAAGATTCAAATTGAAAATATTTAGTTATTCAGGAAATGTTTTCTGCAAGTGTCATCTGTTATTTGTATTTGGTAGATAGTTAACCCTTTACCTAACGTAATGGCCAAAACGGGCAGCGCTATTCTCAAAATTCGCCAATTAATTTTCATTATTTTTTTCATTTTTTGTCTCAAAAACATAGGTTATGACCCCTCATTGGAATGAGCCCGTCAAGCTCGAGGGGTCATAACCTACGTTTTTGAGACAAAAAATGAAAAAAATCAGTTATTCAATAATTATTTTTGCAAGTGTCGTCTGCTTTTCAGGTTATGTAAAGGGTTAATGATAAATAAGAGAATATTTATTCAATTCTACTTCCTAAATCAAGTCACTGACAATGTTAAAAGGTTGACATTGACTTCTGACGTCATTCCCATATTAGACGTGCTGTGAATGATATTTTCTGCAATGAGCTATTTGATGGTGATTTTGTGATAAATCTAATTTCTATACCACACTGTGCCCTGTATGGGCATAGAGACTAGGTAGGCATGACAAGGATTATTTTGTTTGTCTACAGAGGTCAAATATGGGACCCTTTCTCAGTGGCAATTTGGCTTTTTCCGATTTCAAATCCCAATTTTCCCAATCTCAGTCCTCATTCAAATAAAAATATAATTCTTCTTCAAGCCTTCAAGGCCTAATTTTGACTTTAATCACTTTTACTGCAGCAAAACAGATGCCTTAATAGGCAATTTTTAGATACATTAGCAAGTCACATCACAAGAACCTTGTCAGTTGTTTTTAGGTAAGTCTTGGCTGCCTATATAGGCAGCCAAGACTTGCCTAGACTCAACCACAAATCACAGAATGTAGACTATCAAAGTGTAGCAAAATGCATAGATTTCTTCATCAATTCATTGTATAAGAACAGTTTATTTAAAAGAGATTAGAATCGTTATTTCATGCAACTGTTTGGTATAAAACTTACTACATGTACTGTAGATGCAGTAGCTTCTGTATTAACCCTTTACCCAACATAATGGAAAAACTGACCAGCGCTATTCACAAAATTCACTGTTCAGTTTTTATTACTTTTTCATTTTTTGTCACAAAAACATAGCTTATAACCCCTCATTGGGATAAGCTCAACAAGCTCATTACAATGAGGGATCAAAAGCTATGTGTTTGACGCAAAAAATAAAAAAAATAGTGCTTCAAGAATTTTGTTTGCAAGTGTCGACTTCTTTTTGTGTTAGATAAAGGGTTAATGTTCTCAGTTCAATATGAATGTAACATTTCTTATTCTTTATATGCTTTTTCTTCCAAACAAATTCCCAATTTGAGCCTTCATGTCGCAAATTTTCCCAATTGCTTGGGCCCTGGACCCTTTCCCAATAAGGACAGAAGAATCCCTGCATGAAGTGTGACATAGAAATTATTTGATATACCCATCTGCTAATATTCAGGTGTGCAAGAAAAAGTGTAAATCATTTGTAAATAAGGTTCATCATTGGTGCACAAGTGTGATAGAGCACCTTAGAAATGAAGAATTGAAAGTTCTTGAAAGTGCATGAATTAAGTTATTGAAATTGTCAAAATACTTTATATGGAAAGGGCTTTCAAGATGGTAGATGGTATTGCATTAACAATTTATCGCCAGCAATTTCCCCGTAAGAACCCCAGGAAGTGAAACAATGGCTGTTTACTGTGGTAAACAAGCTTTGTTTTACTAATAAATTAACACCCAATGCCTGGGGTGGAAGTCCTCTAAAATGGGCAGCATGGATATAAACGATTGGCTGAACTTGACTTTATGTCCATGTTGTGGTCAAGATTAGCCACTGTGCAGAAATGTGTGACCTTAAACACCAATAAATAAATAAATAATTGCCAGCAAAGAATAAATTTATGATGGCTTTGCCATCAGTTTGTAAAAGATTCCTGTGTTCAAAGAGTTAGCCCTTTGCATACTGATGACGAAATTTCAAATTTTCAAACTGCAAATTTTTTCCGCAATTTTTTGCATAACTATGAATTTAACCAATTCAGCCTTGTTTAACATAACTCTGATTCCCAGTAACATCTTGGGAAAAATGTGCAGCTTGGCATTTCAGTATTTTGACATCAATACGCTGAGGGTTAATCTATGAAATTTCTCAGCAGTGTGACAGTATTTTATACATGATAGAAGAATTGCATTATCTTGTTGATCGTCAAGTGAGGATTATTATACAGTTTTTATTGCATGCTTGGCTACCTGTGATAATGACATTCTAAACTTATGAATTAAATGGCATGACAGGTTACAAAAGAACCCGGTCATTACAATAACAAAAAATTCTAAAACCACATGTACTAAAATCTCTTTAGTTATTTGGATTTTAATCGTTAAATGTATTTTTCATTTTCTGAACACACTTTTATTTCCATCAACTATTGACTTTTCTGTTATTTCTTCAAAAACTTTACAAGCACTTCACCGTCTTTTTTCCTTTCTTATTTTCCAAAGGTTAAAGATGACAACTCTGAACCAACTGAGATCAAATTTATTCATTCATCTGCATTGCTTATCACCTCAAAAGAGTTAGAAACATCAATTATGAACAGTGAACCAGTATCTTCTGATAAATCTCTTTCAAATCTTTAACCTTTTCAACATTGTTTTCCTGAATGATGTATTGTATACAATACTATCTCCAGCGAATGGGCAAACCCAATTTGCATCTGTGTGTGTGTGCATGGTGGAGGTATTCATAATACATTGGAACCTTATTAACTGGTTGAGTGAAAAAAACACTGTCATGGTTCTATTGGAGAGCACTGAAAGCCACTTTCGTGGTTTTACACTATTTGCATAGTCTTGTTGCTTTCTAACAGGGATGCACAAATTGGACGAACGTCCGTTACTTTCATCTAGCGATTTTCTAAATTTTTGATAACCATTTCTCGCTCTTCTAAATTGTTAACATGTTCTGAGTTAGTTCCTCAAAAAATTCAATATGTAACTTTAGAATTTCAAAGAATGCACTGACAAACAAAGTACATGTGATGCAACAGTGCAGATAGAAAAACAAAGCAAGTCGCTATAATCTGTTTCTACTAATGCGCAAGCAGTACTATAGGCATTAGCTAAATGACGTCACACACTGAAATAACTAGACTACTGACATGACACTGATTAACTGATTGAGGGCTACATTATTTTAGGTGATCAAATTTGTTCTTCAAAATCTGTTTTATTATAAATTATTGGAAAGTGCCTTTTGGCACTTTCCAATAATTTTTAATAAAGCAGATCCTCATGTTGAAAATAATATTTTGTTTTTCACTAAATATGAAACGTAAGTAAAGAAAAGGATAATTTTTAAAAGGTACCCTCCTTTTTGCCAAAGCCCTGATAGTGGCTTCCAGCACTCAACCAGTTAAAACACACAAATGAGTTGTGAACAGAATACCTGCAAACTGTTGTGTCATTTTAATTAACCACTAATCAGAATCTTTTGATATTTGGAATACTACATTATTTGGGGGATCAGATTCAGATTGGTTCAAATCAAGCCCCCTGGCTTATATTTGAGCTCCATACAGGAGTCCAAATTTTAACTTCGTGCAATACAAGGAATATTGTTTAGAATCTTCTTCTTCGTGACCACCAGTCACAATCTTTGATGTTTGGTATACGGCTTCCTTATGGGGGTCAGATGAAAATTTGTTCAAATCAAATACCTGGATTCATATTTAGGCTCCCTATCGGATACCTAATTTTAACTTCAAGCAATGTGAGGAATAATCTTTAAAAATATTCTTTTTCAGATCTAGCAGTCAAAATATTTTTATATTTGGTATATAGTATTCTGGGGTGTGGGGGGTGAAGTGGGGAGGTGTCAGAGTCAAGTTTGTTCAAATCAAGTCCCTGTCCCAGGATTTATATGAATTTTATCTTAGTGCAATATAAAGAATATTCTTTAAAAATCTTTTTCTCCAGAACTAATAGTCAGAATATTTTGATATCTGGTATACAACATCCTGGTGGGGTTAGATTCATGTTTGTTAAAATCATGTCCTTGGGTTAATATTTGGGATACCTATGAGAGTCTGAGTTTTAATTTAGTCCAATATGAGGAATAATGTTTCAAAATCCTCTTTTCCAACCACCAATCAGAATCTTTGATATTTGGTGTTGTACATCCTTATAGGGGTTCGATTCAAGTTTGTTCAAATCAAGTCTGTTGGTTAATATTTCGGTATCCTATGGGCCTCTAATTCTAACTTTGTGCAATGTGAGGAATAATCTTTAAAAATCTTCTTCTTCAGATCCACCAGTCACATCTTTTGATATTAGATATACAGCCTGTTTAGGGGAGTCAGATTCATGTTTGTTCAAATCATGCCCCTTATTTTATTGATATTTAGGCACCCAAATGGGAAACTGGATTTTAACTTAGTGCCATATGAGGAATATTCTTTAAAAATCTTCTCCCCCAGAACCATCGGTCCAAATCTTTTGATGTCTAGTACCCTACAACATGCTTATGAGAGTCAGATTCAAGTTGGTGCAAATAAAGTCCCTGGGTTCATATTTGGCTCCCTACAGTAGCCCATATTTATTTGTCAAATATGAAGGATAATCTTTTAAAATCTTCTTCTCCTGAACCGCCAGTGAGAATCTTTTGATGTTTGGTGTAGTGTATCATCAGGGTGTGTGATTCAGGTTTGATCATATCAAGTCCATTGGTTAATATTTTGGCTCCTTATGTGCAATATGAGAAATACACTTCTTGTTTTTTATGTCACAAACTGCAGCATCACATTGGAATTAACCCATCTGTAAGCTTGTTACACTTAGAGGTTATAAGTTATTGTTTGGAAAATGAAAAAAGAATTCTTGGTACTGATGCAAAGGGGCAATAGTGTGCAAAATCAAGAGAGTGGTGGATAAGTGCACTGGTCTCTCATGCCAGTGGTTCCAGGTTTGATCCTTGGTCGGGAAAAGTACCCATGGTGTCCAAAAACTCTCTGTCAGCATCAATTGTGGAGTTTATTATGTCAAAGCATACAATCCCATCAGTAGGGAACATAAAATGCCTATCCCCTGTGTAGAGGGAGTCACACTCTGTGCAGGCAAAAGATCCTTTTGTAGAATTTGAGAAGAATGAGGCCCCCAAAGTTGCCACTGCAAAGGTCATCCCACATACCCATGCCATTGGGCCAAGGAAAGGCATTATTATAACTTGCACGCCAGTGCTTATAAAATTAATATGCTTAAAACATAATCAAATGCCCTTTTAAAAAAATTACCTTGACAAGCATTATTTTTGGTCATTCACAGTTTTGTCATTGTTCTTAACTGGGTTTAACTGGTTGAGTGCTTGGAGCCACTATCAGGGCTTTATTGCACAGTGCTGAAATCTACTATAGTGGCTTTACATTGTATGTGTTAGCTTGTTGTTTGCCTGGCAATAGAAAAAAATGAATTTTCATAAAAATGTTTTGTTACAATTTATTGCAGAGTGCAAAAAAAAACCCTCTCCAGTCTCGCTAAATCAAGGCTGCTTTTGCTGGTGGCATAGTATCCATGAAAAATAATACTCCTGTTATAAATCACCCTTTGATAAATACCTTAGCACTCTACTGGTAGAATGTGCAGTCAACTTCAGATGATCACATAGACCTTATTGGCTGCATTTATTTATTTATTTATTTATTTATTTATTTATTTATTTATTTATTTATTTATTTATTTATTGGGATTTAATGACACTTTTGACAGTCGGGGTCACTTCGTGTCAGACAGTTTTATGGGTGGAGAAAGCCGGAGTACCCAAAGAGAATCACCAAGCAAATGGCGAGCAACTGTCAGACTCCCCAACATACTAACTCCACACAAGCAGGGTTAGCATTGGTTGAAGGCAAATGCACCATCGACATGCAGTATGCCTTAGTACACAGCGCCACTGTGTCCCCATTTGAGCAATCAGGATTAAGCGCCTTGCCCCAGGACACAACACAGTTACTTCTGGTGGAGATCGAACCATGGACCTTTTGATTTGAAGTCCAATGCCCTAACCACCGAGGCACCAGCTCCCTTTCAGAACAATATAAAAGGGGCAGTTTGTAACTGTATGGGAACCTAAAGGTTAACATATGTACCTGGTAGTATTTGAAAAGCATGAAAGAATACTTAGGTTTTCAATGTACAGTGGAACCCTGTTAATTGAATAGCCACTTTGCCAATGAAATTTTTTTCAATTAACAGAAGTATCAATTAACAGGGATTGTGTCACTTTCCTGTATTCTAGAGATGAACTTAGCATTTATTCTATTATATCTTGTTTGACAGAGCTCTATGAGCTCTGTCAAACAAGATATAATAGATTAAATGCCTGTACTGGATGTTCTGAGGCCAAATAGGTCTATAAACAAAGAAAAACTGCGGAGAGTCAGGGAAATTTCTCAACAGGTTACAAGGTTTTTTATTCAATTAACAGGAGTTTACTCTTTAACCTATAATCAATTAACTGGTCAAATTTGTACTGGAGGTATGGTAAATGGTTTTGTGTTGGGAAATTATATTCAATTAAGAGGGTTATTCAGTTAAGGTATCCAATTAAGTGGGCTCCACTGTACTTTGAAACTTAATTCAGAAGTGAGATGGTTACATACTTTAAATTTTCTATTACAAAATGTTTCTTTCAGCTGTGTACCTTTTTACTTAAGGTCATAACACTGAACAGGTTTTTAGTAAGTGAACGAAGCATGTCTGACAATTACATGGACTGTTGGATATTCAGTATCAGTGCATATTAGGTTGTAGGACAGGTATTCATGAAATGTGGACAGTAGAAGGAGAAATTATGTGAATTTCACATCACCTGTTTTTTATTACCAGTTTCAAGTTCATTAGGAATCAAACATTTTATTTGTGAGCTCAGTGTCACTCTGTGACAAATGTGAAAACAATATTGCTGGCAATTATTATTATCGACATGATCTCCTATTGTCAAACAGTGTCAATCACCCACTAGGGCAGCAATATGAGAAGGAAGATGTACTAGATTTTTTCGATCATTATATAATCAAAATCCATTTTCGTTGTCGGTTTACCTGGATTTGATGGGATAATGATTTACTAGTAATTTTTTTCATGCTCTTTCTGCGGTAAATCTCTTGATTGCAGTTTTATGGTAGTTCCAATTCTTTCCAATTAGTTTTCCATTGTTATTCTTGAAAGTATGCCATTTAAAGGAATTTCACTCAAGGTATTTATATTTTTTCTTTACATTTAATAACTTTTTGGGGGGTTACTGTTTAGTTGATAAAATAACACTTTGGATATTTAACTGTCTGTATTCTGATGTTAAAATGGCAAAATTTTCAGAAATATTTCAAAATATTTCCCATAATGCAGTTTGATATACAACCAAATATACCTCAGTGAGCTCTGTCAAACAAGATATAATTGGTTGAATTCATAGTTAAACAAGAGAAAAACAGACTGATTGGAGACTATTCTGTTGCACCACCAGAATGCTAGGGGGTTAAGAACCACACTGCAAATAATACCAGCGAACCCATTGCTTCCAGTAATTACAGTGTTACAGAACTAAAACAATAGAAACAGTTGAAGTATTCTTCTTTATTTAGTGTTTATTTATTAAGGTTTAACAACACTTTAACAGCCAAGGTCATGTCATGTCGGTGACAGTTTTATGGGTGGAGGAAGCGGGAGTACCCAGAGAGAACCACCGAGCAACGACGAGCAGCTGCCAGCTCCCCAACATCATAACTCTGTGCTGCAGCACAGGCAGGGTTATATTAGTTGAAGACATGCGCACCATCGACGTGCAGTATGCCTTAGAGCACGGCATCATCATGCCTCCATGTGGCAATCGAGGTGAAGTGCGTTGCCCAAGGACACAATGCGGGATTCCAAATCGATCACTCAGATGGTCACACATCCAGGACTAACTGGGCTAGCTGTTGCTTAATGTAGTGTTTGGTGAATCACTTAACGAATGATTTCAAGCCTGCTTTTAACCCTTAAGGGTCTAGAGATTTTTACATATTTTTGATACTCTTTGACAGTCTACATCCTGTGACTTTGCTGCTGTTTTTTAGCAAGACTTGGCTGCCTATATAGGCAGCCAAGACTTGCCTAAAAACAAGTATCAAGATGTTTAGATTGTAACTTGTGAGTTAACCCAAAGAATGCATGTATGGGCACCTGTTCTGTTGCAAAAATTGTGATCAAAGTCGGAATTAGGCCCTTAAGGGTTAACTCTTGGCCTACTGAGTATTTTCTTCCATTTTTTCATAAAATACAGTCATGGCTGTTGAGAAATAGGCATGATCTGATTTGATGAATAATTTTACCCTTTACATTTTTACTTTACTTTCACAATCTACACCGTGTGGCTTTGCAGTCCTTTCTAGGCAAGTCTTGGCTGTCTATATTGAAAACAAAGATTTTCCAAAAAACAACTGTCAAGCTGCTTGGAATTTAACTTCCAAGTTTACCAAAAGACTTCATGTTAGGGCACCTGTTTTGCTGCAGTAAAAAAGTAATCAAAGTCAGAATTAGGCCTTTAATTTAATTTTCAAAAACATTTTAAAGGAATTAATTGGTGTAATAATTAGACCTTATTAGTTCTCGTCAGATCACCGAAGTTAAGCAACGTCGAGCCTGGTTACTCCTCGGATGGGTGACCGTCTGAGGTATCGATTCGATCTCCCACGCTGTGTCCTTGGGCAAGGCACTTCACACCGAATGTCCACATGGGGGCACGATGATGCCATGTACTGAGGTGTACTGCACGTCAATGGCGTGCAGGTCTTCAACCAATCTAACCCTGCCTGTGCTGCAGTGCGGAGTTACGATGTTGGGGAGCTGGCAGCTGCTCGTCATTGCTCGGTGGTTCTCTCCGGGTTCTCCAGCTTTCTCCACCCGTAAAACTGCCATGATCATGATTAGCCATTGTGCATAAGTATGTGACCTTAAACACCAATAAATAAATATAAATAAATTAGACCTTATTCCATTTGAAAGCGTTCTCATTTTCAGCTCAGTAAAAGTCTTTTGTTAGCAGTTAATACTTCATCAACACAGTGTCTGAGAATGAGGATGACTGGATATGTTCAACAATTTTATGACAAACCAACAAAATGGTATACATCATCACTACTATCAGTGTGCAAAATTTAAAAAATGACTCCAACCGACTAATTGTTCACATGGTTCGGAGATGGCGAACTGAACGCTCGGGTACATAAACATTCTTGGAAAACTGCCTTTTTATCATTAACAAGTAATCATATATTGCATGGAACTGAAATATATATAGCCACTCAAGGCAAAAGCCTAAAAAACTATAAAGACACAAGAAAGGCAGGTTAACTGGTAGAGTGCTAGAAGTCCATATTAACTGCAGGTACCTTAAGTTAAAGGCTTCACATTCTGTGGATGTCCTTTATATTATCTTGGAAGTAAAATTACTTCATCTTCATCAATTTGCATTGTTACAATTAATGGGAGAGTGCCTATAGGCACTCTCCCATTAAATGTAAGAAGACAAAAATGAGTGAACAAATCTTAAGGCTGAGAAAAAATTTCGTTCTCTACCAGTTAAGTTACTCAGACTTTACCATTCAAGATACAGCTTTTGGCTAACCGATCATCCGTTCACGTAGATTTAAATTTGCATAACAACCACACGAATGAAATGAGCATCCTCGTCAAATTTTGCACACTGACTATACTACTCAAGTATTCCAGCCAGAGCAAAAAAACCTCTTACAAACACACGTAGTAGCAAATTTAACCACAAAGAGATAGATAAACATACGCATAGGAAGAGACACAAACACTAGTTCATCTTGAGCTACTCTGACTTTTCTGTCGTAGCTAAAAAACCTTAGAAGAAAAACAAGGCTGTTTCAGCTAATGTTAAAATAGAGATACATGTGTGTGATCACCCAGGTCTTTGATGTTGAAGACAGTCAATTGAACTTGGAAGCTTACACACTGCTATATCACTTTACATGCTTCATGAACATATAAACTGCAAGCAGTCAGTGATGGCCCTTCCACCATATAATGGTTTCTACCAAGGCTGCTGGAAACATCCAAGGGCAAAGGAGGCAGGGTATCAGTAAAGGCACTTGACTTGAGGATGAGTTAAGACCAGGAGGGTAGACCATATAAATTGTAATGTGACACTCGATAGTATTGACTGGTAGAGTGCTAAGTTATTTTTGGTCATAAAAATTTGTTTCTGCATCTTTGCCTTGTTACAATTTATGGTAGAGTGCCAAGAGGCACTCTCCCATAAATTGTAACAAGGCAAACCCATATATACAAAGAAATTTCACTTCTAAGATAATATGAAGCACATCCACAGAATATGACACCTTTAGACTGGGGTACCTCTCTTCATATTAAAGCCCTGATAGTGGCTTCTAGCACTCTACCAGTTAACATCATATATATATTGCTCCTTCAGTGCAACAAGGTGCTATCTATAAAGCTTTAGAACTCACCCTGCTGACTGTATAACTTCTTTGATGATTATCATTCTACCTCCATCATTGTGTCTGATGCCACCTCTCCCAATCCCCATTGCACACATAAACTATACTCTAGAGTTTCACAGTTACAGTTCTTGGAAAGTAAAAGTCTTTTCTGCCAGTGGACTTCTAGTGAAAAAGGCCTCCCCCTCCATAGCCTCAAGGCAGGGAGGCAGCAGCTGCTGCCCCTGCACACCTTTTTACAGAGGCCTTGGTTTCTACTAAAGGTTTGTGTTATATTTTGGAAAATTATAAATTTCATCAATCTGTATTTGGTCCTTAAATATGGAGCATTGGTGTGAGTGGAAATACATAATTTCTTGTGCCCAAGAATGAGATAATCATTGGTATCCATGTAAAGACATTAGATTCTCTTTTTATTAAGCAAGCTAGTCAGAAAAGTGATAGGTTAGAGTCATTGGTGAAACAAAACACAAATCATCTGATCATTGCCCAACCATTCCCTGGCAGTGTATTGAACCAAGGTTTAGTCCCCAAGTATTTCCTCCACACTTTGTTCCAATGTTGCAGTCATGATATAGACAAATATGCTGAATGTGACCTTAAACACCAATAAATAAATAAATTTCCTACACAACGTTCACAAATGTCAAAGTTGTTTTAGAAAAAGAATTTAATAAGAAAGGAAATACTATAAAACAAAAGTTCCCATTAAAGTTCAACAGTTTCATTGAATAATCATAAACGACATGTTGGTTAATTTAACTAAGTGTGTGGACAATAAAGAGACTATGACCATAGACTTACTATGTTGGAGAAGACTTAAAGAAAATTCCACTGTTTCTTCTTTCATTAATAATATAAATCCTTTATATTGATTCTTGGAAACCTCTCACAAAGAGTTTTGTCACCGACAGGCTTTATCTTTGACTGGTAGAGCGCTGGAAGCCAACATCTGGTCTGTACCACAACTTGATGGATTCATACTCTGAAGTTGTGCTTCAAATTATCTTAGAAATGACATTACTTAGTCTGTATTGATTTTCCACAATACATTACCCTATATTGATGAGCAGAATTGTGATGCAATTTTTTTTTTAAGTTTTGAGGCATTCACTGTCAAATCACAGGTCTTTACAGCTCTGATTATAATGAATAAACAAACACAATAGTATGGATACAAGTGAAATATATTTAATAATAGAGTCTTTTATTCTACATTTTATTTTATTCATATTTTTTATGTTTTATTTAGTTCAGTCTGAGCTCCATTGTTAAATTTATGATTGTCAGAGTGAAAATAGGTGACTTAAGGTATCACAGCAGTAAATATTTTCCCATTGGTGACCATTATAACATTTACGCGAAAAAAATTATGATCGCATCACTTTAATTTCAGCATTAAAATATCTTTGTCAAGTATAGCCCTTCAGACAACTTTTTTTTACCCGAAACAGAGGGTTGTGCAACAAATAAGAGAGAAAACCTGACCGGAAGGGAAGTACCAGTCACATGCACCTATTTTTCATCAGATCCACTAGTCAGAATGCTTTCATATTTGGTATACAACTTCTTTAGGGACTCAGATTCAAGTTTGTTCAAATCGGGTCCCTGAGTTAGTATTTGGGCTCTCTATTTCTATTGAAGCCCAAACTTTGCAATATCAGGAAATTTCTTTAAAAATCTTCTTCTTCAGATCCACCAGTTAGAATCCTTTCATATTTGGTATACATCATCTCTTGTGGGGGAGGGGGGAGGGGGGGGGGGGCAGGCAGATCCAAGTTTCTTCAAATCGAGTCCCTGGGTTAATAATTGGGCTTTCTGTAGGAGCCTGAATTTTAACTTAGTGCAATATGAGGAAATTTGTTTAAAAATCTTCAAATCCACTCATCACAATTCTTTCATATTTGGTACCAGTATACAACATCTTTAGAGGGCTCAGATTCCAGTTTGTTCAAATTGAGTTCCTGGGTGAGTATTTGGGCTCTCTATTGGAGCCCAGTGTTTAACTTAGTGCATTATAAGGAAATTTCTTTAAACATCCTCTTCTTCAGATCCACCAGTTAGAATTCTTTAATATTTGGTAACAACATCTTTAGGGGACTCAGATTCAAGTTTGTTTAGTTTGAATCCCTGGCTTAATATTTGGGCTCTCTATGTGGAGGGGGTGTCAGAGGGAGGAGAGAGCAGATTAGGTTCCAGTTTGTTCAAATCCATTTCATAGTGTTTTTCCATAAAATTTGCCTTTCAAACTGCAGTGAAATAACAACCCTTGAAAGTTTGGCAGTACATGTCTACAGCTGATAGAATTGGATGCATTCAGGAGGACCAATGATAATAATCATCTGACATGGACACCAGAGTTATGAATAAATTCATGACTTCATTCCCCTGTAGTGTTGATGAACCTTGACTAAATAAATGTGAACTAAAATACTTATTTAAACCACTTTGTCAGGTGAGTGATTAAAGCCCCTTGGGGCCTCTTGTTTCATTTAATAGCTTATTTTAAGTGGTCTTCACTGTATCTGAAATAGTTATGGCCATGTCTATTGGTAGTGGAATATCAATTTTGCACACAATATAAGCAGTGTGAACATCATGATTCTTTTCAAGTGTGAACCGTTTTTTGACAATAAAACATTTTCTGAGTTGTCATCAAGATGAAGATGATTAAGATAATTACATGAACTGAAAAGGCAGATTTTTATGATCAGTTTTATTAAATTGCCTGACAGAAAGTATCTTATATTAAAGCTCCTCTTGTTTTGTAAGCTGTTAAAGAGGTTTCAACTATGTCCTCATGGGAAAGGTCAGAAATTCATCTTTCCAAATTTGATGTCTTAATAGGTTTTTATGTTTTGAAGAAAATAAAAGGATTCATGTTTTTTTTGTATTTTTTATCCATTTTATGTATTTCTTATGGATATTAACCATACAAAGTTTCTTAACTGTACAGAAGGAAGTCGACATTTTAACATACATGGCCTGTTTGACATGTTCTCTTAAAAGGTTGATGAAAAAAAATTTCTCTTTTAAAATTATCTGTAGTATGATCAAACATTTCCAACTTGATAACAAAACCATTAAACCAACCAACCATGTTGATTTTCAAGATATTACAGTATCATTTGAGGGGCATGAATTATTTGGTACTCTTTTACTGCTGAGGCACAGTTTGAGGACAAAAGAAATGACCTTCATCTCTCCATCTTACCATCTCTTTCCTGTGTGCCTAGACCCATTTCTCCTAAACTTTTATGGTTGCAGGTTTAAAAGTTCTGTAATGTATTTTAAAATGGTGTAATATATATTTTTGTTAAATAACCGTAGACTTGTTGTGAACTCTCGTACCTTTGAGTTTAGGACAGTGAAACCTAACATACTTCCCCCTGCCCCCTCCCCCAGCACTCTGGTAGTGCAACAGAATTTTCTCCCATCACTCCGTTTTTCTCTTGTTTAACTATTTAACTATGAGTTTAACCAATTATGTCTTGTTTGACAGAGCTCACTGAGCTCTGTCAAACAAGGTATATTTGGTTAAATATCAAACTGCATTACGGGAAATTTTTCCTGCTGAAAACATAACAATTTTAACATCAGAGTGCAGAGGGTTAAGCAAGGTTGGTGTGCAATATGTATATACATAACAGCATTCTTCTGTCTTATCTTACCAATGAGTGAATGGGTTTCATTGAAATTTGGTATGAGGGATCCTTATGAGAAGCCACTCCTGCAGATGATATAAAAAAAAGTTGCCCACATTTTTTTTAACAGAGTTATGGTCCTTACTTTGTTTTTGATTCATTAATGCTTCATCGGTCCAGCACTGCAGTGAGGGTATAATAACTTTCAAAAATTCTTACCAGATCTTGATGAAATTTTATACACATGTTTTGCTAGTAGATGGTGTGTTACATTTCTCTGTTAGTCCTCTTATTTGTCTAACCATCTATTCATCAATTTATTAGTTATATCTATTCACTAGTTTGTCTATACATTTGTCAATAACAATGGCATCCTATTAATTGCATAATTTCCTCTGTTTGTCCCCTCATTTGTCTAACTATCTATTCGTCAGTTATATCTATTCATGAGTTTGTCTATACATTTGTCAATAACAGTGGCACCCTGTTACTTGCATAATTTCTCTATTGGACCCCACAGGTCATTTTTTGTAAAATTGCATGTGGGCGTGCGTTTTTTTATTTTATTTTTGTAATTGTTCAAGTTCTTGGTTTGTTTTATGTTTTAGGCCTCAAAATCTACAGAATAGCATGGGTGGTGGTTTATTTTGTTCATTGAGTGCAAGAAGTCTCTGCAGTGCTAATGCATTGCAAAGCCTTGTTGCACTCAAAGGACAAATTTGTCAATTTTATTAACTTGGGTAAAATATCAGTCATAAACCATTTAATTATTATTTTTTTAAGTTTGCTTTGGTTATAAAAAGAGAGCATGGGGCAGCCAAACGAACAATGCAGGAGGGCTTGAAAAACAGATTTGTAGGCTGTGAAAAAAAGACAACATGACTTGCTATGCCTAACAGTTTTATTTGAAATCAACTCACACCCAATCCCGGGTGTGGGTTACCTGGATGAATACAAAGTGTTATGAGTTGACTTGCTGAGTCGCTATCATGATTACATGTCTATATGTACACCTGTGTGTAAATGACTCGCTGAGCGGCAGTAAGCATGCAGTGCAAACAAGAAGCTGATCTGACTCACTGAGTCGCAGAATAATGTATGGTATATGACGCAAGCTCTGAGTCAGGCAGGGGTTATGTGACTTGCTGAGTCGCAGCATGCAATAGGACTCATGCATGAGGAATGAGTGTGGTACACAAGTAAAAGGTTTGGGGGAAAACAGGGGGCTTCTGTGAGTGCTGGTACTGCTGGTGCTTGGAAATTTGATCCTCACATGCAATGTATCCTGAGTATACGTTGTTGAAGTCTGGCAGGGAATTGCTTCATGTGTGGTTCTGCAAACCCGATGGCATTCCCCAACGCATATTCACGATACATGATGGTGTTGACCGAACAGCTGCTGAAGGGGGCAGATCTACAAGTGAATGCCAAACGAAGCTGGAACCAGCTGAGAGCCCCCAGAAGTGGAAAAACAGATTTTTTGACTTTTTAGACCTTAGTACTCTTTTTTTGTCTAACCATCTTTTCATCAGTTATATCTATTTTGTCCATGCATTTGTCAATTACAGTGGCACCCTCTTAATTGTATAGTTAATTTGCTAACCGAATTATTCAGTCAACAGGGTCATTCAATTAGGAGATATCCAATGAAGTGGGCTCCACTGTATTTGATCGTCTGTAATGTGGATTGCCTTGGATTTTGATATTTGGGATGTATTACATGTTGCTATTGTCTAAGTTAATTTGAATTTCAAATGTTAGATGGCCCAAATGAACTTTGCTGTTGTGTATTGTAGTTATGTGGAATTTATTTTCAATGATGTACCTACAGTATGAATAGGATGGTGTGCTACAGTTGAGCTTACTGAATTGGATATCTCTTAATTGAAACACCCTGTTAATTGAATATAACTCCAAACACAAATCCATTTATCATACTTTTGGTGCAAATTTGACCTATTTATTGCATATAGATTAACTCTTTGCATGCTGCTGGCGGATATTCCTGCCCAGCACAGGGTTTCTCTTGTCTCCGAAATAAGTGTAATTTGTGCATATTTTATCATATTACCTCTCAGTAAATGGAATGTTTTTTTTCAGCAATGATTCCTTCTTTTACATTCAGATTAATTTTTCATCAAATCTAGTCATGGCTGCTTTAAAGCAGCCATGACTAGATTTGATGAAAAATATCTAGAAAATACTCAGCGGGTTAAGAGTTAAAGAGTAAACACCTTTTAATTGAATAAAAAATCCAATACATGCCAAGAAATTACACTGACAATCACTGAATTTCCCTTGCTTGTATACCTATTTGCCTCATTACATCCAATATAGGCATTTAATCTATCATTCCCTGTTTGACAGAGGCTCTTTCAAACAATATATAATAGAATAAATGCTCAGTTTAATTCTAGAATACAGGAAAATGACAAAATATCCTGTTAACTGAATAACTTTCTCTGGAAAAGTGGCTACTCAATCAACCCTTTAACCAACGCAGACAATATCAAAATCTGTGATTTTAAAAATTATTTTTTTCCAATTTTTCAAAATATTTCAATAAAACCATATCATGTGACCGCTCATGTGATTGAGCTCATTCCAATGAGGGATCACATGATCTAGTTTTGTTGCAATTTTCAGAAAATTAATATTTTTTCAACTGCTGAAGTTGCATATTTTGCGGGCGGATGTAGCCAATTCATTAGGTAAAGGGTTAACAGGGTTCCACTGTACTTAGCCACCAAGAGGGTGGACATCTACTTTCGTCACACTAAAGCCAGTATGTTTCATACTTTCATGTAGCTTTTTCTGTATTCTCTAGGTATTTGTGGTAATTTTTCATAAAATACTGTGATTTCTTACGACAATATGGAGAAATTTCGAATCATTCTGTTGCTGTTGTTGGGTGCCCCTCATTAAATGAAGTCAATGCTGTTATGAAGCAGCCAGAATTTGCTTTTACAGAAATAATCTCATTTAATTTTTAGGACATGATATGGGCATTCTGAACTGATGATCTGTTTTGCTTCATGTTTCAAGGCTAAAGTTATTTGGTTTGACATGTGAAAATACTTTCAGCTTTCAGTGACACCTAATATGTGAGATTTCAAATTGTTGGAATTCTGTTGTGAATGTTTATAATTTATCTTGTCAACATTTTTATATTTCACTGTATTTGAACCTTGAGTCTGAACTTTGCTATAATATTTGGTAGCACCTTACCCAAATTATGTTTTTTTTTCTTAACTGGTAGAGTGTAAGAAGCCATTATCAGGACTTTAATGTGAAGAGCAGGTACCTTAGCCTAAATGTGTCATATTCTGTGGATGTGCTTCATATTACTTTAGAAGTGAAATTACTTAGTCTATATGAGTTTACCTTGTTAGCTCGCCTGACTGAAAGTCAGGGTGAGCCATTCTGATCACTTTTCGTCCGTCGTCAGTCCTGAAGGTGGTGTTTGGGTCTTTTTTTCCCAAAACACTGGTCACATATTAATGAAATTTCACATGAGTTGTGGTTATATAGGGGCATTTGGGGGTTTTTTTCAAATTGGGTTTCTGCTCATATTGAGGAGGGGGTAGGGCCAAAATATCCCAATTTTTAAAAAATCTTCTTCTCATGAACCGGCTGTAGCAGAGACTTGATATTTGGTATACAGGTTCCTATTGAGGTGTAGACTCAAGTTTGTACAAGAGACGTTCGAGGGGCAATATTTGTCATCATTATGGGAGGGGCAAGATTTTTTGCCCCACCCAAAGTTTCTATTTTCAAACCCACCCAGAATTTCTATTTTCCAAGCCGAGAGGCCAATTTGAACCAAATTTGATATGAATTATTAATGGGTTATAAGTACTTGATTTATGCCAAAAATATTTTTCAAAATGCCCAGTGGGAATCACAGGAGCTCAAAATAGAAAAACTTTCAAATGCCCATATCTCCAAAACTATACAGCACTGAGAATTCTTATTTGGTGTGAAGCTTCCTTAGGACCAGCATCCTTAGGGGGGTGTGATTCAAGTTTGTTCAAGCCAAGTCCCTGAGTTCATATTTGGGCTCCCTGTGGGAGCCTGAATTATAACTTAGTTCAATACAAGGAATTTTCTTTAAAAATCTTCTTGTTCAGATCCAGCAGTCGAAATGTTTTGATATTTGGTATACAGCATCCTTATTGAGGTGTGATTCAAGTTTGTTCTAGCCAAGTATCTGAGTCTATATTTGGTCTTCATGTGGTAGAATGAATTGTAACTTAGTTCAATATGAGGAAGATTCTTTAAAAATCTTCTTCACATCCACCAGTAAGAATCTTTTGATATTTGGTGTACTGTATCGTTAGGGAGGTGAGATTCAAATTTATTAAAGCCAAGTCTCTGGGTTCATATTTGGGCTTCCTGTGGGAGCCCGAATTATAACTTAGTTCAACATGAGGAATATTTTTTAAAATATTTTTCTACAGATCCAGTAGTCAGAATCTTTTTTGCTATTGGGAATACAGCATCCTTAGGGAGGTGAGATTCAGGTTTGTTCAAGCCAAGTCCCTGGGTTCATATTTGGGCTCTCTATGGGATAATTATATATGAGGAATATTTTTTTAAAAAAATCTTTTTCAGACCCACCGGTCAGAATGTTTTGATATTTGGTATATGGTTTTCTTAATGGGGCAGATGCAAGTTTGTTCAAATCAGGACCCTCGGCTGATAGTTGTCAGTGTCAGGTGAGTACACTCAGGCCCCTTGGGGCCTCTTGTTACAATTTGTGGGAGTGTACCTCTTGGCACTCTCCCATAAATTATAACAAGGCAAAGACACATGAACAAATTTTGATGATCAAAAATAACTTAACACTTAACAGTTAATGACTGTTATTGAAAATGTTATGCCTCGAAGCTTGTAAGAATCATTTTCAGAACTACGGGGTAATAAAAAGTGTTCAAATAAATTTCTGTCATTTTAGCTCTTTGAAGAGTGTATTTTAGTACACTAATAAATTATAACAAACATTTTTTCTCTTCTAAATTTTCTACAACAACCAGCATCATGTTGTCTGCAACTCATGCAAGGTAAAGACTTTTTTATTTATTTAAAATATTTTTAAGAAACACTGCGGTACAATTTCAGTTTTAACTAGACCTGTTCTTTTTGGATTCCATAGCTGCTTATTGAGATGACCTTATTTATCTAACAATCATGTACATTTTGGCTTGAAAACCTCGAGAAACAGTACTTATGACATAATGTGTTCCGATTCCGTATCATATAGACGACTCATTCTGAATCTGTATCATATAGACGACTCGTTTCTGGGAATGCAATGGGCTATCATAATGAGCGCATGAATACATCCTATGTGCGTTTCAGTAATCGACTCAGCTGATCGCTTTCAAAACAAAACAAAATTCCTTACAATTACCGACAGAACTATTAATAGCCAATGCCCCCCTCCCCCTACATGCATAATAGATAGAAACTGCACAATTAAATATTACACACTTGTAAATTCATGCGTATCATGAAAGAAAGTGACATCGAGAGTCAATAATTTTTCAATGCATGCAACTTTGAAAATTTGCGGTGACCGCGTTACGCATTGTTTGTTAAAGTGCACGACAATATTGTTCCATAAAATGTGTTTTTTTTTAACTTTTTCTCTCCCAACATTATGTCCCAAAACTGTATTAATAATTTAAGATTTAATCTGTTTATGTGACAGAATTGTTAGATAAATGAATTATCATGATAATGTGCATGTCCTGTGATTTGCATCAGATTCTCGGTGGTGTCCAGAATGGGATCACAACTCGCCGGCAAAGCCGGCTCGTTGAGATCCCATTCTGAACACCACCTCGAATCTGATACAAATCACAGGACATGCACATTATCATGATAATATGTATATATCACTCCTGAGAGTACGGTGGCTCAGTGGTTATGACACTGGGATTCAAACTGAATGGTCCATGGTTTGATCCCCACCAGTGATAAACTGCATTGTGTCCTTGGGCAAGAGACTTAATCCTGATTGCCGACATGGGGCACTGTGGCACTGTGTACTAAGACACACTGCATGTCACCAGTGTACTTGTCTTCAAACAATGTTAACTCTTCCTGTGTGGAGTTAGTATGTTGAAAAATCTGACAGATACCCACTGCTGGTTCTCTCTGGGTACTCCAGCTTCCACCACTTGTAAAACTGTCTGACATGAGGTGATCCTGGCTTTCGCGAATGCCATTAAATCCCAATAAAAGAAAATATATATACACCACTCAACTGAGGTTTTGGAAGGGGGAAAATCAGAAAACATTGTTGAGCAGACTATATCAATTAGTGCAGAAAGAATTTTCAAGACCCCTGAAAGTACTTGAAAATGGTTTCTTCACCCTTAAATCCCCATACAACCACAAACATCCCCTTTTATATTGCTCTGAAGTCATTGTCCCAAGTGTATTCTTCCCTGATAACTGTACTGGTAGGATGCATTTATCTTGACAACTTTTTTATATCATTGTTGGCTGTCTGTACAGGCAGCCAATAATAACATAGAAACACTGTTAAGTCATCTGCGGCTTTGTACATGTATATATACCTATATGAGTAGGATTAAGAATGAAACCGACAAGCCTCTGGCAAATCGGTTTCATTCTTAATCCCATGAGTAGAATAATTTTTTTACTTGAAAACACAATACGTTTATTTTGTTTATCCCATTAATCATTTACAGGGCAGTTGCGGCGAAATCGTGCTGTTACTCGCTACAAAACACTGCGAGAAGTGAGGACCACACACGATCGACAAGCAAAACTGCCAAAAATAAACAAGGTGCAGCGATACATTTCTGTCGAAAAATAATTCCCCTATAAACTTCAGCTAAACTTGCAAAAATACTTAGAGTTTTATAAACAAAGCAGACGACACATGCATTTGTTTATTTACACTTTCCTAATTTGGAAAATGAAACGTCACTCGTCATACCCCCGCCTTTACAGTCGAACTTGTATGCTTTTCAGTGCTTGGTTTCGATTGATTTACTTTGTGTTTTCTTTGTTAATTGTTGTTCTTTTTCTTGTTAGACAGAGTTGAAATGTGTCATATATTCTAAAATTAAACATTCCAACGATGGTCAACATTTGATAAATGTCAGTTCATTATGTCTCCCACAAACATAAAATGGGTCATGACAACATGAATGTTGTAGAGGTCAGAGGTCAACAAGTCTGTCTCTACTGTAGGAATAAATTCTTTCAGTGTTAAACCTACGAGGAAAATTTATAACCCTACTAGAAGCTGCTACTAGGTGAAAAAAGCAAAAATTTATCCAAAACTTTTATTATTTGAATAAACGTCCATTTATGTGATAAACGGTAGTTATTAGCATTAAATTAATCTTGGGGCTTAAGGGTTAACCTCAAAGATCTTTAAAAGTCCCTGAAAATGATTTTGAAGATTACTGGAATCCTGCTGTTGCATTGTTGAAAAAATTGTTAGAGGGTCTGAACTCTTCTGCTAACCCAACTTGAAGAGAACATTTACAAAAAAAAACTTTCTTGAATAACTAAAATTTTTCTCTTTTTTTCCTCAAAAACATAGCATATAACCCCTTCATGAGAATGAGCTCCATTTTGCATGCTTTTTTGTGACTTGCGCTATCTGGAAATTAACCATTTTGTTTTGATAAAAGGTTAAAGAAATGATCCCCAAAGACTGACATCTGTGATACAGATTACATTAGTCATGACTATAGAACCTTTCATTCATTACTCAACCCTTCTCTTTTCCTAAAGAGAAGTAAATGGTATGGATAATGACTTGATGGTCCAAGTTGTAGGGATTTGTACAGGTCCTTAAAAATGCTTGAATTTCAAACCTGAAATTCTAGGTCATTGGAGGTGCTAAAAAATTGGACTTTGTCGCAAAATTTCATGTAAAGTCCTTGAAAGATATATTAACATGAAAGAATTGACATGAATTACTTGTCGCTGTATCAGAGTATGATACAAAACTTAACACGCCCATCCCACATTCATACTCGGATAAAGTGACAAATAATTAAATTCAATTGCTGTAATTTACTTCAGAGCATTTGCTTGTATTATAATGTACTCTTACATGGCTGTGACCAAGCCAGAAAATAAGCAGACTGACATCTGCAAAATTAGGTCCCCAGAGGGTGAATTTAGTGATGTTACCCCGCACAGCAGGGTAGCATCACTAAATTTACCCTCTGTGAACCTCAATCTGAATCAGAGTCTCATAACTAAACGGAAAGAGGTACCCAGAGGATAAACTGGCCCACTGTATGGGATAGCATCATCAAATTCACCCTCTGGGGACCTCATTCTGCAAATGTCAGACTGCTTATTTTCAGGCTTGGCTGTGTCTCTATAATTTATTCCTTTACCTAACATGAAAAGCAGACGACACTTGCAAACCAAATTCTTGAATAACTATTTTTTTTCATTTTTTGTCTCAAAAACATAGGTTATGACCCCCTCTTTGGAACGAGCTCATCCAAAAACATAGGTTATGAACCCTCATTGGAACGAGCTCGATGAGTTCATTCCAAAGAGGGGTCATAACCTATGTTTTTGAGACAAAAAATGAAAAAATAATGAAAATTAATTGCCGATTTTTGTGAATAACGCTGACTGGTTTTGGCTGTTACGGGAAAAATGTGCTGCTTGAAATTTTCAGTATTTTGACATCAGTGATCACTGATGTCAAAATACAGAAAATTTCAAGCAGCACATTTCTCCCATAATACAACTTGGAATTCAATCAATTCAGTCCTGTTTGACAGAGCTGAATGAGCTCTGTCAAACAATTAGGTCCCATTTCTAGTTTGCATCATGGGAAAAATTGCAGGTTGAAATTTTAATAATTTGACATCATTGCATAGAGGGTTAAGATAGGTTTAAAACAAAAAAGATATTAAATTCTTATAGTGGATGCCTTAAAGATAATTCAGGTCAGAATGCTTTATTTAAAGTTCCATTTATTTTGGTTGTAGAATATTTTATGTTTTGGGGTTAAATGGTACGAAACGTTCATAATATAACTTCAAATATTTGTAATTTTCAGTAACTGTGCCCAATAACATCAGTAGCACACAAGCAACAGTTTGTGTTTGGCATTCCTTGTGTTGTTTGGGGAAGGGTGGGGCTGGCTGTTGCATTGCTACATAGATTTGATGAGCCAGCTGAAAACAAATTTAAATTGACAGACAAATAAGGAGAATGTATGCATTGGGGTTAACATTAATAAGTTTTGATTTTTTAAATCCTGTTCTATTTAAATTTTGTGATCTAATTATCATTTTTATCTTGTAATAGTTTCTGCATGGTCTATTATGAATCGTAGGTGTAGTAAATGAAACCAAGGACATACTTGTTACACAGATCTTTTGTGTACCTTTTAATGCATGACTTGAGTAATGTGAAGCCTCTCTTGTTGTGTTTGATGTATATAGTTACCAGCATGGTGGAGTGGCACATATTATGTTACACATTAAAATATACCTCTTGACAATATTGTCATGGAATGTGATAGACCCTTTATACCTTGATCCTGGCAAAGGTATATAGTTTTTTTTAGTCCATCCATCCCTATTTTTAGCCGTCCTTTTCAAATTTGTGTTCATAACAAGTCATGTAATATGAAACATATGACCCCCAGAAGCTTCGATATTCAATTTGATTGAAAAACATTCCAATGATTCAATTCGATTCAACTATACTCAAACTGATTTCGAATTTTCGAATCGTTGAAATGTCCTCAAATCATACAAAGTGTTCCAATTGAATTCTTTTCCAATCATCAGGTTGCCTGTCCTGGAGACCTGATGATAGAAGAAGAATTCAAGGAGGTTCCTCTTCCAAAAATACTTTGAATCTGTCTTAGAATATTCTGCCTTTTTGTTGACTTACCCAAATAGACGAGTCATCATTGAATGCAATACATGAGTGGAGACTGCAATATTTATGGTTGTAAAAAGGAGCTCCATTTACAATTTGAAAAACCATGAGAATAGACTCAAGATCTAATTCGATTTGATTCAAAATCTTCTGCCTGAGTCAATTCGAGATTCGATTTGACCTGATATTTGAGATTTACATGGCCCTATTGTCATGCATAATAAAACAAAAATATCATAAGAATCAACTAATTCCTCCTGTTCATTTCTTCTCAACCGCTAATTCGTCTCCATGGGAACCCCGGGAAGTGATGCAGTGTCTGTTCACTGCGGTAAACAGGCTCTGTTTTACTGGTAAAATAGGACCCAGTCAATGATGCTTGGGAGGTGCAAACCCTCTCTAAAATGGGCAACATGGCTTATTAACGCTCACCCCTGGTTTTGAGTTGATTCTCATTGTCAGGGCAAAGCCAGCCTAAATATAGGGGCAAGGGGCCTCATATTTAAAGATATTGTAAGTTCAAAATATATTCCGCATCAAGGCGAAAAACCTACATGAATTTCACTTCTCTGTAAAGCTGGAAAAAACACACGTGGTGTATATCCAGCTTTAGCGCAGGGACCCAGGGGAGAAACGGTATGTTAGATAAGGTCTAATCTCATTTAATTTATACAGTAGTCGGAGTCTTACGAGAC
Organism: Pictodentalium vernedei; assembly: GCA_031216915.1. Classification (NCBI taxonomy): domain Eukaryota; kingdom Metazoa; phylum Mollusca; class Scaphopoda; order Dentaliida; family Dentaliidae; genus Pictodentalium; species Pictodentalium vernedei. The sequence goes on from CM062293.1 coordinate 162,338,160, forward strand.
GTAATCGGTTGGTGTCAAGATATCGTCACGGCCAATTAAGAAACGAGATTCTAAAACGATAGAAATGTCTATCGTATTGTCACCTGATCATTAGGTAGCAATAACGAATCGGTTTTCTTGACAAGTGAAGTCACTGTTAAGTCACGCGCGAGATGACTTGTATTGATTCTGTCTCGATATATGTCATCTCCCACCGTTTTGACAGGTGGACAGATGAGCGTCGGTCCACCTGACAGTTTAGGGTAAAAAGTATATATACCTGGAAGAGCAGAGCATTACACACACTTGGGGTCACAAACATGTTGGTGAAGTCCAGGACAGGCGGACTCTGTTTCCTGGCATAAGGGTACCTTCGATCACAAGACCCTGAAACGGCTGGAATCGCCAGAGAGGGCATTCCATGATTGATTTAGCTTAACGTTGATAGGCGGCTACGGGGCCGAATTCGTGAGAAGGAACACCCCAGGTGGAACGTTGAAGTTTAGATTGTCGAGTAGCAGGTATCGGCCTGCAATAGTCAGAAGTGTAGGTTAATTGTATTGTGCGTATTAACCCTTTGAAGCGTCAGACTGATTGCGTTCTGAGTAGTTTGTTTTGCTGTCGAAGCATCGTAATACCGACTGGAGATCGGTGTGAGTGACAATTTCGCCCTAGCACAAAAGGGGCATTTGTGAATCGTGAATTCAACCAGGAACGGTGAATATTTCAATAGGACTTTCACGGAGGACTTTCAAAGGCACATAAGGTATGAATAGACAATATCTGACCCAAATCAGAAGTACGGTGTCCTTATAGATGACGAACATTGCTGGTAGGAACCCTCCGACAGCTAGAGGTACAGTTACGCGCAGACGTTGACATTTGAGCCTAAGCGGGTGAAGCTCTTATGGCGAGCTCACAGTAAGAACATTTCAGATTTGTGAAGCTCTTATGGCGAGCTCACAGTAGTAACATTTCCAGTGTGTAGACTATAGTGCCAGTACAGGGCTATAGAATGACTATATGATTGTTTAGAATTATTTAACCGTAGCGACCCATTTTCTGTGAAAAGAATCGAATTGTTGATTGTTGAAATATTGAAACGGATTTATTTTTATGTGTAAATAAAAGAATCGTTGTTACTTTAAATCATTCTTTCCATTATACAGCCTAAAGTGATTAGGAATCACACCTAACGGAAATCGAACCTATTTCAGGCCAATTTGGCAGAGAAGGAATCACGGCGTCGGTCTAACTCAGCTCTCTGCGCCGAGTTCGCGACACTTGGATTCCGACCCTCCACGTTGGTCTAATTTTCCCGCAACTTCATCAGCGGGACTAAATAACCCCACGTCAGCCCAGGCCTTACGGGGCCTCAGGTGTCCCTGACACTCATATTGTGGTCATGATAAGCCATTGTGCAAAAATATGTGACCTTAAACACCAATAAATAAATAACTGCTAATTCGATTCTTGTGAATGCTCACCAGTTACAAAATTTGGCATGAAACTAGTCTTTTTTTCATCATAGGTGATTTACCTAATATTCGATTCGATATTCGATTCAATTCACAATTTTTTCAAAGATTTGATTCAAAAATACCATTCAAGAAAAAAAAAGGTATTTGCAGGGCTCTAATCAAACAATGCTGTTTCATCAGTTCTTCTGTCATTTATGGCCTTTAGATAGCCATAAACTATATCTGGATCTAGTCCACTATGTTGGGCTTGTTCTTTTATGTCTTTTGGAGTTCACTTCTAAGAAGAATAGCAAATGTATTAAGCATAAAAAATTATTACGTCTTGTTTCCTTGCATTTCACGCAGACGATAGTTTACTAGAAATGGACATAAGTGCTTGGCTTATTTGACATTATATCACATGATTTCTTCATGTTATATTCGAAAATACATGTGATAAATTAATGTTTTGTATGCTTGAGGTTGTGAATTTGAGAATAGGAATCTTGGGTGTGATTCATTTTTCTATTTCTATTTCTATTTATTTGTTTTACAAGGATTGGCGAACAAGTTATGCAACTTATATTAACGCCTCTCCTTGGCCCAATGGCGTAGGTTTGTGGGATGACCTTCATGGCGGCAACTTCGTGGCCTAGCTCTTCTCGAATACTACAAAGGGATCTTTAGCCTGCACGGAGTGTGTCTCTCTCCACACAGAGGACAGCCATTTTACGTCCCACCGATAGGACGGTACGCTGTGACAGCATCAACCCCACAATTGATGCTGACAGAGAGTGTTCGGACACCTCGAGAACTTTCCCCAACCGGGGATCGATCCCGGGACCTCTGGCATGAGAGACCAGCGCACTTATCCACTCGGCCACCACTGTGATTCATTGGTCTCTGATGAATCACAATACAGTGTGGGAGTTGTCTGGATCTGATAATCTTATGTAAGCTCTCAGGCCACCAGTCTAATTCTGTAAGGAATCTGACACTATTATGGGCTGTTTGTTTACCCACTTTTCTGACCAACTGTAATATTCCAGACAAGAGAATTTAAACATAAGCGATTGGCAATTTAACTGCTAGGCTGATTTCAGACCATGACAACATCAACTAACTTACAGAATTAATTAGTGGTTTAATTTTCACTTGAAATCTTGTGCGCGTAAGGTCATGAGTTCAAGATAAACCCTTTACCCACCGTAACTGCCAAAACCGGCCAGCACTATTCTAAAAAATCGCCAATTAATTTTCATATTTTTTTCATTTTTAAAAATTTGTCTCAAAAACATAGGTTATGACCCCTAGTTGGATCAAGCTCATTCCAATGAGGGGTCATAACCAATGTTTTTGAGACAAAAATTAAAAATTTTAGTTATTCAAGAATTATTTTGCAAAGTGTCGTCTGCCTTTCCTGTTAGGTAAAGGGTTAATGAGAGTGCAACAGTGCACTCTCTGAACCCAGATGTTCAATATCTTAATAATACACATTCCTTTTCTATTGTAACTTGGAATTTCCCATACTTTTGCCCATTTAATGTCCTGAAATGTACATTTGTGACAGTATTCTGAGCCCTGTGGTTCTCTCCTTGTACCATATTCAAAATTTTAACACAGGTAACTTTCCAGTGTGATATGACATCAGTTGTTGCATATGTCATTAGCTGGTACAGCACAGAGTGCAAGTATATGTTTGGAAGGAAAATTTATACCACGGAAAACATAGTAGGAGTCACTACACTAGGTTGTCAGTTTAGTTCCTTGAAATCTTGTGGAGCAAGATTTCTTAAGATATAGGTTTAAAACTTGGTATACATGATCAATATCAATTTCAGTTATGTGGTATAAATTTGCGTGCATTACAGAGTTATTGCCCTTGAATTCTATAGTTGTAAAATATTAGGGAAAATATTGTGGAGCAAACTATTTCTACATTTCTTAAGATACAGTGGAGCCCACTTAATTGGATATATCTTCTCTTAACTGAATAACTCTGTTAATTGAATATAATTTCTGAACACAAAACCATTTACCATACCTCCATATTTGATCTGTTAATTGAATATAGGTTATAGAGTAAACTCCTGTAAATTGAATAAAAAATCTTGTAACCTGCCGAGAAATTACCCTGGCTCTCCCCAGTTTTTCTCTGTTTATAGACCTATTTGGCCTCAGCACATCCAGTACTGGCATTTAATCTATTATATCTTGTTTGACAGAGCTCATGGAGCTCTGTCAAACAAGATATAATAGAATAAATGCTAAGTTTATCTCTAGAATACAGGAAAATGACACAACCCTGTTAATTGAATACTCCTGTTAATTGAATAATTTTCATTGGCAAAGTGGCTATTCAGTTAACAGGGTTCCACTGTATTGGTTTGAAACTCTTGTGTACATGGTCATCATCAAGTGATGATGTATGTGGCATTTTCTGTGGCAAGATTTTAGCATTGCAAGGTTTTTTGCCATTGAACTCATTCAAAATTGGTCATCGGTAGAAATGTGGAGTGAACTCCATGTGGGAACCCTGAGTAGTGAAGAAGTGCTTGTTTACTATGGCGAGGAAACTATGTTTTACTGGTAAAATAGGGCCCAGTAATCAATGCTTTGGGTGGAAGTCCTTTAAAATGGGCAACATGGGTATAAACGATTGGCTGGACTTGACTTTATATCCATGTTGCAGTCATGATTCGCCTTTGTGCAGAAATATGTAAATAAATAAATCTGGAGCGAACTACTTTTACATCTCAGAGACTTGTATTTGTATGAAACTTAGTGTAAATGATCATCATCATGTATAGATATATGTTATACAGTTTTGCTGTGGCACAGTTTATCCTCACAGAGTTATTGCTCTTGGATTTCAAAATTATGTGGTATTCATCACTTTAAATGATAGTGCTAGTTCCGTCATTTGTTGCAATTGATTTGAGTGTGCCCATAGATATGCTCAAATAAACTGTATCAAAACAAATTCATCATTACAAAATGTCCTTTTTTCAGCTTAACCCTTTACCCAATGTAACAGACAAAACCAGCCAGCACTATTCACAAAAATTGCCATTCAATTTTAATTATTTATGACGCAAAAAAGAAAAAAAATAGTTATTCACTAATTTTGTTTGCAAGTGTTGTCTGTTTTTCAAGTTAGGTAAAGGATTAATATGAGGCATTTCCTGAAAATATTAAATCGTTATGGTCATGCATCGTATCAGCTCTCTAATAAAGTCTAAATATTAGCTTACAGCATGTAAATGCATGTAGTCAGATGGATGGATAGAAAGATAGATATGGATGGATAGAAAGATAGATAATCAGAGAGCTAGAACGGTTAACCCATAAGTCTTCAGATTAATTTTATGCAAATAAATACATAGCTGTAGATGACTTAATCATGTTACTACATTATTGCTGGCTGCCTGAACACATAGCCAATAATGATGTAAAAACACTGTCAAGATAAATGTATCCTACCAGCAGAGTACTCAAAGAAGAATATACTTGGGACAACTTTTTCAGAACAATATAAAAGGGGCAGTTTGTGCTGTATGAGAACTTAAGGGTTAGAAATAAACAGGTAAGGCCTAAAAGGTTAAAAATATGTTTCTCAGGCCCTTCTGCATGGTCATTTTGGCTGCTGCATGCTCTCTTTTTATAACCAATACAAACTTAAAAAATGAAAATCAAATGGTTTATGTCTGATATTTTATCCAAGTTAAATTTGTTAAATTTGATAAATTTGTCCTTTGAGGGCAACAAGGCTTTGCAATGGTTTAGCATTGCAAAGCCTGCTTCCACTCAAGGGACGAAATACACCACCACCCATGTTATTCTGTAGATTATGAGGCCTAAAACATAAAGCAAACCAAGAACATGAACTTTTGATGGCGAAGAATTAATTACAAAAATAAAAAATAAAACGCCTGTGCCCACAAGTAATTTTACAAAGAATGACCTGTGAAACAGAAGATCTACTTTGTGGGGCCTAAGTTCATTGTTCAGGGTTGTTGCACCCTTCTTCAAATCATGTTATCAAAACAACTATCTGTGCAACTCTATAATCTTGCATCATTGAGAAACCAATGGGCCCTGCCAATGCAGTACCTGTTTAACAATGTGATTTCCCTGCCAAATCACTTGGGTATTATTTGTCCAAAATGAATGGAAATGATTAAAGTAAATAGAAATACTGAGGAAAATTTTCCCCTGTGTTTATGTAAGCATTGTTGGCAATTGTTAAATTGAGAGCTTCTAGATATCTTGATACCACCTGATATCTATGGAATTTCTACCATTGTCACATATATGAACAATGTTGGAAAATTGAAAGGCACAAAAAATACAGTTGAAATCAACATGTGTATGATTACATTTTTAGTATCTGAGTGTCAACCCAAATCAAATATTTTTATGGCACTGACCAAACTGCAAAAATATGTGAAAGTGCTTTCCATGAAGCATACTCGATGAGGTATTCAAACCACTGTAGGAAGCCAAAAGAAGGGTTGTTTGCTGTGGTACCAGCCCCATTCAGGCCCCTATTCATAAGTTCACACATTTTCACACCGTCAATACACATCCTGGAATATCTTGTGTACTAGAAGTAATCCAGGGCACCGGTAATGTTTAACAATGTGCAGCCATGAATCCAGTGGAAAAAGATCACGGACCTCATGTGCCAACTACATGGGCCCTCATTTTTGCTATCCACATGGCTTACATAGTAAACAGACTACAGTCAAATTTGATGAATGCATGTACATATGAGTGTAAGCTTCTATGCATTAAAGCTTGATACCATGTTCTGTTGTCTCACATGGTCTCTCCTGGTGAATGTGAATTACAGCAGTGAAAAAGTTGCCATTTTTGTCATCAGTTTTCATGATCTTCATTATTTTCCTGCTCCCTGATATACAATTCCTCTCATTCTAAACGATAAATGAGAGCCACGATATAGCTTTGGTTGCTGATGTGGGGTTGGGCACCAATAAATGATAATAGTGATCCATGTATCAATGTATCTGTGAGAGAATGTAAGTGTACGTGTGTATGTGTATGTATGCAATTATTGTACAGCCATTGAGCACCGTGTGTGGATTCTAGGCTTTAAAATTATTATTATTAATTATTATTTAACCCTTAAAGGCCTAATTTTGACTTTGGTCACTTTTTCCTGCAACAGAACAGGTGCCTCAACATCTTGTCTTTAGGTAAACTTGTGTAACTGATCAAGAGAGAAGTGTAGGGGCCAAGGCTCAAATTGTCGACCTCTAGCACACAAAGCGAATAATTTGCCATGAAACTAAGTGATCTGTACCAACCAGGCTGGTTGGTAAATGGCCTTTGTACCTAGACCACTACATTATCACATGCTTTTGCAATTCAGCCCCGGTGAATCACACCCCAGATTCCACCTCAGAGCTGTCGAAACCTCCACAGTGCTTCGCCACAGCAGTCACACTGCTAACAACTGCTGAGAGCTGGTCAACGGCATCAATGTAACAGATTGAAAGAGAAGTGCAGGAGCCAAGGCTCAAACTGTCAACCTCTAGCACCCAAAGCAAACAATTCACCATGAAATTAAGAGATTGGAACAACCAGACTGGTTTAAAAATGACCTTTGTACCTAGACCGCTACACTTGCAAGTTACATTCTATGTACCTTGACAGTAGTTCCCTGGCAAGTCTTGCCTGCCTGTATAGGCAGCCAAGACCTGCATAGAAACAATTGCAAAGCCATGACATACAGAATGTCGAAGTATAACAAAAATGTATAAAAATCTCCATGACTTTAAGGGTTAACCTAGTATATTTCTCACTGTCAAACAGGATATAATTGATCATATCACTAATTTATCACAGTGATCTGCCCGGTTTTTCAACCATCAAACTCATACTTTGAAAGTGGTAAAGCACAGTCAATCAGTAAGATTCTGAAAGTGGCCCAAGGTGTATGCATTTGTATTCTCACACAAAACTTGAACTCCTGACACCTGGTAATCTGTTTTCAACACTTTCAGTGATATCATTTAACTCTTAACCTGCTATGTATTTACAAATTTGTTGTCTTCAAATCTGGTCATGGCTGCTTTGAAGCAGCCATGACAAGATTTGATGACAAAACTTCATCTAAATTTAACTATTGAAATCATTGGTTAAAAAGTGCATTCAATTTACAGGGGAGAAATTTTGTTTAATGTGCCCAAATTATACTTGACAAGAGGTTTTGTGTCCTAGACTCCTACGCAGGAATATTTGCCAGCAGCATGTAAGAACTTAATGCATCTTGAACCCTTGATTCAATAAAATTCACTTATTGAATACTACAAAATATCTATATCAGTAGGAACATTTTTTTTTACCAAACAAGGAGGTAATTTGTTCCTTGTGTTGAAAGCACTGTCAGCAGTCATGGAATTCTGACGCAAGCGATTTTTAGCTTGCCTTTACTGCTCACGTAATTTAATCCGGCATAAGCCTTTTTTTGCTCACCTACTTTCAGCTATTTTCAACGTTGACGGACCATGGAACGTGTGTACAGAATATTCTGGGTACATGTGTGTGTCGGCCACTACATGTACCAGTCCCCCTGAACTTCTTGATCGATCTGACCACACTGGGGTGGAGGGGATAGTAAAAAATGAATACAGGTTTATTCATTAACATTTTATTAATTCATTTAAAATTGATTGGCTTGAATGCACTCGAAGGAGAAATTACCCAACCCGGTATTAACTAAGTCTTTAGAAGATCTTTGTGAAGCAAAAAAGTGAAAAAGATATCAGGAGAGCAATTTGCTTGCCTAAGTAGGTTCCAGGTGAGCGATTTATTGCCACCCTGGATTTTTCAGAAATCCAAGCCTGGTCACTGTTCATATCTCAATCTATTCAAGCATCTTATATCTGTATTGGATCAAGTGATAAATAGAATCTTTAACTCCTCCATAGTTTAAAGTGAAATTTATGACACTTGTCCAGTAAATTAGATCAGGAGCCAATACTATAAAACTTTGACAGTTGTATTTTCCAGAATTGTATTCTCTACCCATTGATATAACTGATTAAAATGAATCAACTGTCAAATTGCCACATCTTTGAAAATGCTAATGGTTCATTTCTACCCATTTAAAGTCATAAACTAGAAAATACAGTTCTTGAAAATTCAATTGTAAAAGTTTTATAGTATTGTCCCCTGGACTGAGCCAGAGAGCTTTCCAAGAATCAATGTCAAAAGCTGGTGTCATGACTGATGGAAGCACAAAAGAGAATTTTTTATTGTGCATGATGTCATTTGTCTTCTGGAACTGCACGTTATTACCACTCAATCTATAAGTTACTAGTCGATTAACATAAGTTTGGAGGCCCGTTAAAACTCCATAATTTCAGTGACGTCATTCAACAGAGCTGGGCCGCGGGTGATAATGGTATAAATAGCCATTAGCGGCCTGTCTATTTTTAGATTCAAGTTAGCTGTAACAGGGAGTGGTAATAATAGTAAAAACATGATTGTTGTCAGGCATCATGATTCATTAGCGGCCCTGCAGCAATGATGAAGAGCCCTTGAGCTTATTAACGGCCCGAGACAAATAAACCCTCAGGCTGCTGTTCATCATTGCTGCAGGGCCGCTAATGAACCATAATGCCCTCCAAAATCATGTTATTGTTATATTAATAAAATTTTAGAATGTTATGATGTGAAGTCACAGGGTCAGGGGTGATGCCCCATAGAAAATCAAATGGGTATTAGTTTTACAGTTTCCAGGAATTTTTGTGATTGCTTTGTTTAAATTGTTGTTGGGAAGTTTACTGTCGTTGAAACATTTTGAAATATTACTTTTAAGTTGCTTCCAGTTGCTGCCCGTGATTATCTGTCCTGTCTACTTAACCCTTCTCCATGTAAGGGAGAAAACCTGCCAGTGCTATTGACAAAAAAAGCCTTTTATTTAGTTATACTTTTCATTTTATGCCTCAGACATAGCTTATGACCCTTCAGAGCTCATTGCAGTGAAGGACCATAGGCTATGTTTTTCTGGCAAAAATTAATGAAGTTATTGAAGAATTTTTTTTTCTCCAGTTTTATCTACTGTTCTCACTGGGTAAAGGGTTAAATCATTCTGCCTAATTCCAGACCTTAATATTTGTCTCAATTTGCAAACTCCTGCAGCGAGAATCAGTTTTTAGTTCTTGTTACTTCTTAAATAATTTAGAATTTGATTGTACCTCTGTGAGTGTAACCAGTACATATTCCTGTGCAAAAACATTGTAACAAAGAAAACCAAATATTTATATATTTACATGAGTTTTAACATCTTATGGGCCTAATTCTAATTTTGATCAGTTTCCTGCCTTGCATATTAAGTAAATATGCAATAAACAAACAAGTAGAACACATGTTCCAACAACATCCAACCTTTTTGTGGTCTTGAATGAAAGTTACAGTACCTTGGCAGTGGTCTCTAGAGAAGACTTGGCTGCATGTATAGGCAGTCCAGATTTCATTAGAGACCACTGCTAAGTCCAAGTGTACACCCATTAAGAGGGAGCCAAAAATAAGTGGAATTCTTCAGGCCTTTAACCCATAAGGGACTGGACAAGTGAATTGAATTCCGACCATTCCACAGTCTCTATACATCCAATGGTTTTGCAGTAATTTCTAGTTAAGTCTTGGCTGCCTGTTACGGCAGCCAACACTTGCCTAGAAACCACTGCTTAGGTAATTTGTCTATTGTCAGCAGGACCTCCTCATGATGGCATGTTAACCCTTTACCTAACATGAAACGCAGATGACACTTGCAAACAAAATTATTGAATAATTAATTTTTTTCATTTTTTTTGCATCAAAAACATAGCTTATGCCCCTCATTGGAATGAGCTCATTCCAATGAGGGGTCATAAGCTAATTTTTGATGCAAAAAATGAAAAAATAAAGAAAATTGAATGGCAATGTTGTGAGTAGCGCTGGCCGGTTTTGGCCGTTACATTGGTTAAAGGGTTAAGGGCAACTGTTCTAAAGTCGGAAATAGGCCTTTAAGGATTAAAGACATTTTCAGCATGATAGAATCTATGACAAGAGTCAAATGAACATTTTGCAAGAATCAAAGTTGATTCTCATTGTTCTCATTGTGAGAATCATTTGCAAGAATTGATTCTGATTCTTGCATGAATTTTAAGTCCTGAAATCATACTTAAGAAAATGTTGACACCCTAGTTACTTCTTCATGGAGCAGAGGGGGGATGGCTTCTGGACAATGATAAAAATTACCCTGTCAGTGGTTTCTAGTCAAGTCTTGGCTGCCTATTGTCAGGCCACTAGTTCTACAGGTTGTAGTATAGTGAAATTTCTTGAAAACTGTTTCAGTCTAAAGGTTTAACCCTTTATCTAACATGAAAAGCAGACGACACTTGCAAATAAAATTCTTGAATAACTAATTTTTTTTATTTTTTGTCTCAAAAACATAGGTTATGATCCCTCATTGGAACGAGCTTGACAAGCTCGTTCCTAAGAGAGGTCATAACCTATGTTTTTGAGACAAAAAATGAAAAAAATAATGAAAATTAATTGCCGATTTTTCTGAATAGCACTGGCTGGTTTTGGCCATTATGTTGCATAAAGGGTTAATGTTCTTTTCAAGTTAGGGAAAATAGCAGGTGATTTGGGAAAAAAGTAGACTAAATCATATTGGGAATGGGTCTCAACCCCAATCTCTGCAGACCATAAGGAAATTTCCTGGTTATCTAACATATTATACACATAATCACTATCGTAATCAGGGCTGGGACATATACCAACCAGGATAATGAGGTAGTGAGAGGAGTGTTAACTTGGCTTCAGCCATTGGTCAATACAAACACAGTTTAAATCTGGTTTTGTGTCGACTCGACATTCCAGATAGAGAATCTTATTGTCCAAATCAGGTGAAAATAAACAGAGATGAGATCCAGAATGTTTGTGTATGCCTCAAACTTGACATTTAAAATGCATCTGTGAAGCTGGTGTCATTTATTCATCTTGATGCAAACTCGATTTAGAAAAAGCAGTGTCTTTTTATTAACCCATTCATTCTGATACATATCCAGAATCAAGGATGTCAATGTTTTTAAAAAAGTAGCTCAAAATCATGGAACTGAGAAATATAACTTTTGATGTTGGAAAATAATTGATTTATACTTCTTATTAAAATCATGGCAAATTGTAGAATTTTTCAAACACCTACAACAGAAAAGGAAACGGGCAACTAGCAGCCAGTCTGCACTGTGATAATAGAAAGTATGTTTGTTATTGCTGAGTATCCAGAGGCATTGTTACCTGAACATATTGTCACCCAAGTTTTTTGATGTTTTGACATAGGGTTTTGGACAGTTCAAAACCAGGATCAGAGCATCCACATGCACCATAACCACACCCAGGTGCGAAACATGTCAAAGTCAGTCAGCATATATTTGGAACAATTTTTTCTGAGCAAATGAAAATTGAAGTACAAATGGACTTGTGCTAATTAACCCTTTGAACCTAAAAGGCTGCTCTTCCAAGCCAGGAGGGGATGCAGTGGCTCAGTTGGTAGAGGTGCAGGCTTCGAATCCCACCTGCATTGTGTCCCTGGGCAAGACACTTCACCCCCATTGCCCACGTGGTGGCAAGGTGACATTGTGTACTAAGGCATACTGCACGTCGATGGTGCACCTGTCTTCAACCAATGCTAACACTGCTTGTGTGGAGTTAGTCTGTTGGGGAGCTGACAGTTGCTCGCTGTTGCTTGGTGGTTCTCTCCGGGTACTCCAGCTTCCTCCGCCCGTAAAACTGTCGTGGTCATGATTAGCCATTGTGCAGAAATATATGACCTTAAACAGCATTAAATAAACAATATAATTCCAAGCCAGGATCATTATACAACCTGAAGTCATAAGGTAAACAGTCACTCAGTGAATTTGCATGGAAGGCCAATCAATATTTTCAACATGCAGCCTTAAGTTTTTCAGACTTTTTTTTCGCTATTTATAATTTCTGGTATGGCTTTGTCATGGGTACCTACAAATCAGGTTTGAGTTTGGTCCTGGTCGGATGATTTTTTGAGAGTTGTTGACCTTGAACTTAATTTATGTTGTGAAAACTCAGAGAATCAGTTTTCTGGACTCTTTTTAACTGTATGTTCAGATATTTGGCAAATTTCTGGTATGCGCTTTGCTATGGATACTTACAAAGCAAGTTTGAGTTTGGTCCTGGTCGGATAATTTTTTGTGGAGTTATGATCTTGAACTTAGTTTATGATGTGAAACTCAGAGAATCAGTTTTCCAGACTGTTTTTTGCTATAAGTTTAGATAATTGGCTAATTTTTGGTATGCGTCTTTGCCATGGATACTTACAAATCAAGTTCGAGTTTAGTCCCAGTCAGATGGTTATTGTTTGCTGAGTTATTGACCATGATATCAGTTTACGATGTGAAAGCTCATGAGATAATTGGTTGATTTATGGTATTCTGCTGCAGGCATGTAAAGCCAGTGCTTAATCATACCACCTTGTGGGGGCCTATATGTTGGACTGACACATCTAGTTAATTATCAAATCTGATCTACTGGGAGTTTTATGGTCTTGCCTTGTTACATTTAAAGAAGTCGTTCTCCACTTAACTTGAAAGTTATTGAAAAATTATTGTCTAAATGGGGCAACCTTCTTTACTGACCGACAAATGTCAGTTATTTTAGTGGGAACAAACCAATAAATAGTAAAAAAAAAATATGGCACCCACCTTCCAATCTATGCCACTGCTGGCAACCCTTCATGTGATTTAAAAGCCACATCCAGACAACATTATTCAGTAAAAGTGCCATTTGAATTTTATTGTACAGTGGAACCCTTTTAATTGAATAATCAGTTTGTTAATGAAAATTAATCCATTAACAGGAGTATTCAGTTAACAGGAATTGTGTCACTTTTATGTATTCTAGAGATAAACTTAGCATTTATTCTATTATATCTTGTTTGACAGAGCTCCATGAGCAAAATATCGTGCACATGTCTCTTCCATTCATGTTAGGTAAAGGCTTAACCTTTTACCCAACGAAAGGCGATATCAAAATTTATTATTTTAAATATATAATTTCTTTAAATTTTTCCAAAAATTTCAACAAAACCATATCTTGTGACCCCTCATTGGAACGAGCTCAATGAGCTCGTTCCAATGAGGGGTCACATGATATGGTTTTGTTGAAATATTTTGAAAAATGTAATTTTCTCAGCTGCTCAATTTGCATATTACGCGGGCGGATGTGGGCGATTCGTTAGGTAAAGGGTTAACCCTTTATCTAACAAGTTGACTGCATCCATCCTTGTAATTCATAAATTGAGCAGCTGAAACAAATTTTTTTCAAAAAATTTCAACAATACCATATCATGTGAACCCTCATTGAAATGAGCTCATTGATTTCATTCCAATCAGGTGTCACATGATAAGGTTTTCTTATAATTTCTTTGAAAATTTGAAAAAAATAATTAAAATAAGAAAATTTGAAGTTGTGTGCATTGCCGGGGTAAAGGCTTAATTCTTTATGTAACAAATTGGTAAAATCTGTCATGTCAACAAACAACAAATTCTTATTGGTAGAGTGGAGAAGGTTGCGACACCGGATTTTATATAACATAACATTCATGCACCCACGTAGTCACATTTTTGTACATGTGTGCAAATTGATATGCATGTACCATCTCTACCAAAACACTGATAGCAGCTTCCTGCAACACAGTGCAGCTGCAAATGAAACTTCATATCACTGTGAATGAATAACAAACTTTGCTAGTTTTTTGTGTCATGTATAACACCTCTTTGTAAATTTAGTTCATAAAAAAATGCTTTTGATTGTAAATTGTAATTAAAAACCTAAGATCTGAATAAAAAATAAAAAAAAAAAAAAAATTCTTATTGGTATTTTTTTCAATTTTTGCTTGAAAAACAAAGCTTACAACTCTTTGAATGAAACCCTCAAGCTCATGCCAGTGAGGGGTGGTATGCTATTTTTTTAATAAAGAAGAAGTATTTCAGTTATTTAGAAAAGAATGATGCAAGTGACATCTTCAAGTTATATTTGACGAGGGATTTAATAGTATGTGGCAATGAAACAGTCAAACCAAACATCAAAGGACCTCTTATGGAAAGCGAATAATGTTTAATTTCAGAAAAATTCTGCCTTTATGAAAGCTCTTTCATGAATTAAGTACTGAAATATGTTGCCAAGATATTTATATTGATTTTAAGTGAAGTATTTGAATGTTGACATGCATTATTGGTTCGTTGAGTGTTAACCTGGTATTCGTGGGAGAAGAAAACATTGAAACAATTACACAACATAAGAAGACTGCTGATATTTTTTCTACCAATCGGTTTAGTGGTCTTGTCACCTAGAGATTGATGATGGTGATTAGCCTGTTATTTGTGTTGTGTGCCAAATTTTTTTCTTCTGTGCTATATTGATCATTTTTTATATGGTAGGATTTAATCAATAATATGATATGGAAGTAAGTTAATAAGGTTTGTTTTAATGTTTTCACTTTATGTAATGATTACAGGTCATTTCTTCTGCAAAAGTACAGAATCATTTGAAAGCTTTCCCAGATCCAGGCTAAATGAAGTATGGGATAAAATATTTTTCAGCAGCAGAAAAATATTTTTTCCTCCACTTTATTTTACATTGCACTGGATTAACCCTTTACCCAACGAATCGCCCGCATCTGCCCGCGTAATATGCAAATTCAGCAGCTTAAAAAATATTATTTTTCGAAAAATTTCAACAAAACCATATCATGTGACCCCTCTTTGGAACGAGCTCATCGAGCTCGTTCCAAAGAGGGGTCACATGATATGGTTTTGTTGAAATTTTTTTAAAAAATTAAAAAAATTATATTTAAAATAATAAATTTTGATATCGTCTGCGTTGGGTAAAGGGTTAAGAGAGTATTCCCTATAAGCAAAGGTCCAGAATCTATCCCAGCAAAAAATTTAACTTTTTGTGATAACTGGAGCCATCTGAGCACTTTCTTATGGCAGCTATAGTAATGCCTTCTTTCTCTGAACACTTCAGCCATTATGGCTGAAGTTGCCAGAAAATGAAGGCATTACTATAGCAAAAGAATCCAAGAAATATCTGGGTGAGGGGACATGAACCAGTTTCAGGGATTGTAGGCACAAATGGTATATAAGGTTTGACATTTTTCAGAAAAAGTTGGGGGATCGGTTCCCCTATTCCCTCATGGCTGTATAGCTTGTTGAAAGAAGTTAAAGGATAATACAAAAAGTTTAGTAAAACCCTGCAAGGCAAAATAGGGGTTTCAATGTTTTTGTGCAGCATAATCAACTAATTTATCTTTTAATGACACATTTAACATTTTCAAGGGTTTTTCCAGCTTGTAGGAAGGTACAATACTCATGCAAACAAATTTTTCTTGAGAGGGTTATTTCCTTGCAGTAGGATCAAAACATCTAAAAAACAGATAGAGCTAAAATGGGAGGGGAAAGTGCCCCTTCCCTGATCCACCTCTCCCTGTAATTTGGGTATAATTTAACAAATATTGCATGAGTCTGAGAGCCATAATTATGGCAGTATATAGACCGGTCAGTCAACTCTTAACCTTTGAACTCTTCTGGCCCAGGATCATGATTCGAACTGAATTCATAAAGTAGATAGTTGTTCAGTCAATTTGTGTGGTAGGCCAATCAATATTTTCAACGTGCAGCCTCAAGGCTTGATTGGTCTTCCCCCAAGTATCGACTCTACCAGTTGATTATTCTGAACTGGCATTGAATATACCATCAGAGTTCAAAGGGTTAATGTGCATATTGACCTCAGCTTTGCTTCGGTCAATATACACATTACAGTTTGACTGGCCAGTCCATAAACTACCATATGGCTCGCAGTCTCATGCAGTATTTGTTAATAAAGGTGCAAAGCATATTTCTCCATGCTCTGGATTTATAATGAAGTGGATATCCTCATCATTTATATACACTAAATAAAATTATTAACTGATAGAGTGCTGGAAGCCCATATTTGGGCTTTATTCTGAAGTGTAGGTACCACAGGTTGAAGGCTCTTATTCAGTACCTGTGCTTTGTATTATCTTTGATAGTGAAGTGATACTATTTAGCCTGTAATGGTTTGCCTTGTTACAACTTATGGGAGAGCACCCAGAGGCACTCTCCCATATATTGTAACAAGGCAAGACATGTGTACAAGATTTGATTGAGAACTCTACCAGTTAAAGAAAAGAGAAAAAATTAACCTCTTTTCTCCAGGCCTTTTATTACCCAAGCCAGAAAATAAACAATCTGTTATTTGCAGAATGAGGTTCCCAGAGTGCAAATTTACTGATGCTATCCCATACAGTAGGCCAATTTATCCTCAGGGTACCTCTTTCTGTTCAGGTTTGAGACCCTGATTTAGATTTAGGTTCACAGAGAGTAAATTTAGTGATGTTACCCTGCTGTGCAGGGTAGCATCACCAAATTCACAGGCTGGGAACCTCATTTTGCAGATGACAGTCTGCTTATTTTCTGGCTTCATATTACCGCAAATTCAGGCTTGTAAAGGGTGTCCCCAAATTAGGTGATGGCTACCAACAGCTTGTTGTAACATTCTAAAATGAAGATATTTGTTAAGACATACTTTTGTACAATGCAAAATAGGTCTTAGAAAACCCTGTATTATATTCTATTTGTACGTAAATTGACTAATCATGTAATTTCTCATATTTTGGGGACATTTTGACTTGAATCCGGTGTCCTCAAATTAGACCAATCTAAAGCCCTGTACCTCTTGTTTGGCAGATAATGTGTAATATTTTATTACTAGCTTATTTATGATGACTGCATCACACATGTTAAACATAAAAAGTTGGGTAGCTTGACCTTAATTGACTGAAGGGTGGGACATCATGTAAACGAACCTAATTATTATGCTCACAACATGAGGGAAGATATTTATTGCGGCTTGAGAAGAAAGTTGAATATCATTCATTCATGACTTAACAAAGCTTCTATTTATTGCAAAAGATCCAATAGTTTAATTGTTTTGACATAACGTTTATCTTGTGGCATTCTTGCCACACCCACTCTTACCATATTTGAAGGTACTGTATATATATCGTATGTGAGGATGTTTAATAAAATGTATAACAAACTTGAAACTATATCATCTGATTAATTGTTTGAATGGTCACTCTGAACTCTTTCCAACAATTAATCACATGATAGTGTTAATCTATGCATTTTGGAACGTGTCTTGAACATCAAAATAAATTATGTGACTACAGTCATGATTGGATGGTTACAGGTTAACTGGGGGCCCACTGAGTTATGTTAATGAGACATACAGAGAACCAAGGTTACTGTGTGAAGATGTAGATACTGTTTATTTGCTCCTGTCTGTCAGGTTTTTGAAGCTTTACAGCTTTCAAGAGTTTAATCCTTTACCCAACATAACGGCCAAAACCGGCCTGTGCTATTCACAAAAATGAACAATTAATTTTCATTTTTTGTCTCAAAAACATAGGTTATAACCCTTCTTTGGAACGAGTTCGTTGAGCTCGTTCCAATGAGGTGTCATAACCTATGTTTTTGAGACAAAAAATGAAAAAAAATTAGTTACCCAAGAATTTTGTTTGCAAGTGTCGTCTGCTTTTCATGTTAGGTAAAGGGTTAAACTGTGCTAATATAAGTAGGAAAAACCATGCCATGAAGCACTTCTTTTTCAGTGTGGGCAATAGCCTTGATTTTCAGTTTCATGTTGTATATTAGTTTCACTTATGACACAGAATATGATGCACATGATAAAATTGAATACTGCATTTCAGACACCAAGGCATGAATGACAAAAATACTTTCTGTAAGTGAACCATGATAAAAAACATAAACACATAGGTCTACCACATCCAAATTGTCTCTCACTATTTAAGATTCAATGTTTGCATCCACTGGTTGCACCTGTAATTTTGGTTATTCCATGGATGAAAACCAGACAGCTGCATGATCAACATATTAAAAGCATTTTAGAGAGTTTATTTTTCCATCTACATAATAGTGTAGTGGTCTAGGGAGAAGGGCCATTCACCAACCAGCCTGGTTGGTCCAGATCTCTTAGTATTGTGGTAAATTGGTCACTTTGTATGTGTGAGGTTGACAGTTTGCGCCTCGGTTCTCACACTTCTCTCTTGATCTTTTACATTTGGGGGCTTGTTCACCTCTCAGCAGTTAGTGTCATTGTGGATGCCGTGGTGAAGCACTGCTTTTGTCCAGACCACTGAGGTGGAATCTGGGGTGAGATTCACAGTGGGGGAATCTCAAACCTTGATTATTGCAAGTTTCTTTTGAATGTTTCTAAAAACTCCACTCTTGAAAAGCCATATCACATCCAAACTTGCGCAGCACATGTCATTATCTGGCCTCGAAAGTGCTGTCACATGACACTGGACCTTTTGACCCCCACATTTTTCTGATTCAGCAGAGAATTCAATTCAGATTTTTACTTCTTATGGTTAAATTCATCAAAGGATTTTCACCACCCTACTCATCTAATTTGCTTACCAGTCATAAACAACACTGAGATCTCTTCGGTCATCATATAGATGCAATGTGGTTCAGCCCTCATCTAAACTCAGTACATTTGAACCCTTTTAATTGAATAGCCTGCCAGTGGGAATTATTCAATTAATAGGAGTATTCAATTAATAGGGATTTAGTCACTTTCCTGTATTCTAGAGATAATTAGAGTATTTATGCTATTATATCTTGTTTGACAGAGCTCATGGAGCTCTGTCAAAACAAGATACAATAGAATAAATGCCTGTATTGGATGTACTGAGGCCAAAGAGGTCTTTAAATGGGGAATTTGGTGATTATCAGTGTAATTTCTCGACATATCACAATATTTTTTATTCAGTTAACAGGAGTTGACTCTACAACCTGTATGCAATTAACAGGTCAAATTTCTATTGAACGTATGGTAAATGATTTTGTGTTTGTGAGTTATATTCATTTAACAGTGTTATTCAGTCAAGAGATATCCATTCAAGCGAACTCCATCAGATGCATCATAGTGGTATGAAAGCACCTTATCTTCTTACTAGTCTATAAACTTCCTTTTTTCTTTATCACTTCTGCTATCAATTGTAGATTACTACATCATGACCTCAAAGATAAATGTAAACCCCAAACAAATCATTTATGAAAGAGAAGCTTTCATGTTACAAGGAAATTAGTTG
This sequence comes from Pictodentalium vernedei, assembly GCA_031216915.1. Taxonomy (NCBI): domain Eukaryota; kingdom Metazoa; phylum Mollusca; class Scaphopoda; order Dentaliida; family Dentaliidae; genus Pictodentalium; species Pictodentalium vernedei. The sequence goes on from CM062293.1 coordinate 162,357,852, forward strand.
CGTTTTTTGATTTGCTTGATTTAATTTTTTTCACAAAATAACCGGTAAACGTGTTGTCAGCTTTCTTTAAACCTGATATTTTATGGTTATTTTGAACACTGTTGTTAAAATAGTTTACTATGCTTCACTAATGGCGTATTGTGCAGAAAATGTTTCCACAATATCACTTTCACAAATTTTTCATTGTAAATTAAGTGGTTATTACAGAGGTTGTGACATTATAAAGAAATCTTCCCATTGAAATAGAAGATTGCGGGACTCATAAGTGGTTTTAAAATATGAAAGGAATGTTGTCCATCTTGATATCACATATGCTTTTAACATTGTGCAGTTAGGTTACTGATAGTGAGGAAAGTAAGATTATTCATCCTTTATACAACAGTATGGCAATATCTAGTTGAGCACAACTCACTAAAATTGCTATTCAAATTTTATTATCTTTTCAGTTTTTGCCTCTAACCTGTTATCTAATGAAATCGCCGGGGGCATGGTGCTCATTAGTTAGGCAATGGACCTTGACTGGTAGAGTGCTGAATTATTTTTGGTCATCTAAATATGTTAATAATTATAATAATGCAATGTTAACATCTAGAATCCACTGCAGTGCTCTCTGACTTACATTATTACCCTGTATCACAGATGTTCACATCCTTTGTTCATTCTATGACATCCTTAGCTCAACTCAACGGAGCATACTGCTGGTGCTCCACAGTTGGGCACACAAGGCAAGCACCTCAACAGGTCCCTATTTTACATCTAGGTACGGTGGGGATTGCATAGTACTGGTGAACATTCCCAACGTTCACAGCTGGCATGTGTTGCAACTTCGCAGAATCAGACACTCAAACTTCGCTGATCGCACACCAGGCGCTACAGTGGGAAGCACCCGAATCAATTGCCAAATGGTCACCCATCCAAGGATTAACCGGGCTTGACGTTGCTTAACTTTGGTGATCTAACGAGAACCGGTCTCGCTTTGCCAGTGCTCCCCACATATCTTTGCCTTGTTACAATTTATGGGAGAGTGCCAATAGGCACTCTCCCATAAACTACAGTAAGGCAAATCCTACCAGACTAAATAATTTCACTTCAAAGGTGTTATGTAGAACATCCACTGAATATATATGAAGCCTTTAAATTGTGATACCGACACTTCGGAATAAAGCCGAAATCTGGGCTTCCAGCATTCTACCAGTTAAACCAAAGGCTTGATGGTTTGATCATGACCTTGAGCAAGATAATCCCAATTACCCACATGGGAGATTATTATGCCAGTAATTGTTATTGACCAATCAGCTTCAATATCTAGTGACCGTATATGAGACTGTGTATCATCGAGCTGACCGTATATAGAGCTTATATACGGTCAGTTCCGACATTTTGTTTTTGACATCCAACGCTCACTTCAATGTTTTTACAAATTTCACGTGTTCAGCGAACAACAAAAAATTTTGCAGGTGTGTCTGTTGAGCAACGTACAACTATAATACTTTTCTTCCAGTCTTTGAGAAATTTTAATAAACAAATTTAAATAAATACAATAAATAAACCACTAAAACGACATGTATAGAAGCCAACTGGCACTGTCTGAGATGAACTCAAGCGAGAATCCTTACCCGAGTAATCTGCCCTTCTCATTGCATGCAAATATTTTCGAGTTACTCCTCCTGGACTGTAAATTATATCATCTGTTTTGTTTTGATTTGAATGATTGAACTTGAAGGTTGATCGATATCGAACATAAATTACACTTATGGTTGTGTCTCATTCAAAGGACTGGCATAATAAATACGTTATGGGGCTTTCAGTGGATGGATATGGTGTGATATAAGGCGAAGTGAGGCCTTCGCCCTCGCCTGATATTGATCTCACTTCGCCTTATATCACACCATATCCACCCACTGAAAGCCCCATAACCTATAATGGAGGCATTGTGTACTAAGGCATACTACACATCGCTGGTGTACTTCAATCGCTGTAAAGTCTGCTTGTGCTAGGCTAGTAAGTTGGAGAGTCTGGCAGTTGCTTGTCATTGCTTGGTGGTTCTCTCCAGGTACTCTGGCTTCCTCTATATAAAACTGGCCGACATGTTGTCACTCTGGCTGTTGAAAGTGTAATTAAACCCCAATAAACAAGCAAATAAATTAACATAATGGCCATATCCTGCCAGCACTAGGTACTAAAATTGCCATTCAAATGTTATTTTTCAATTTTGGTCTCCAAACATAACTTATGATCATACATTAGAACAAGCTCATTGATCTATTTCTAGGGTGTCATAAGCTATGCTTTGGGGGCAAAAGAAGAAATTTTTTTAATTATTCAAGAATATATTTTGCATGTGTCATCTTCTAATTATGTTGGGGAAAGAGTTGAGACCTTTTAGGTAAGATTTTCTTATCTGTATCTATACCATCTGCGACACATTGCATGTCATTTGAAACACATGGGGGTGCCTATTAACATGGACTGGGGTGCCTATTGATACACACACAATGTGTAGCCTATTGAAACACAATGGGTAGCCTGTTGAAACACATCAGAATGCCTATTGATACACATGTTGTATGTTGCATATTGAAACATAATGGGGTGCCTATTATTAGTTACACAGTTTGTTGGTGGCCTAATATGGTATATATGGTGTCAGTTAATTTCATATTGGACGAGAGCGAAGCTCGAGTCCAATATGGAATTAACTGACACCATATATACCATATTAGGCCACCAACAAACTGTGTAACGAATATATCTTACCGTCTGCTGCATCGATGCACAGAACTAATAACAACAGCGATCAAAATTAAATGAGAAAATTCTCACAATGTATTCACATGTCTTTGCCTTGTTACAATTTATGGGAGAGTGCCTACAGACACTCTCCCATAAACTGTAACAAGGCAAATTCATACATACCAGGTCGAAGGTAACATGACACACTTCCACAGAATATGAAGCCTTTTAAGTTGCCTAACCTGCACTTCAGACCAAATATGGGCTTCCAACACTCAATCTTTCAACTTGAAGCGTTTATCGGCTGCCGCCATTTTGAATAATCAATGAACAAAGGGGAGATTACCCAAAGCTGTCAGCGTATATTGATGTTGACAGGCAGTATATGGTTTTATATGCAGTCTGCATGTGACACCTTTGAACCAATGAAATTCCCAGATACTTGTAGGGGGTAAGATATTGATAGACATGGGAGCATGGTGGCTTAGTGGTTAAAGCATTGTACTTTATACCAAAGGGTTGACAGTTTTATTAGAAATACTGAAGTGAAAGAACTCTATAAGGCTGGGAAATTTGGGCATTATCAGTACAATTATAATTCCCCCAGTTTTTTGATGAATTGCTTCTGTTCACCTGTCCTAAGCACAACCCAGTTAGATCTTAACTTGTAGAGTGCTACATATTCCTTGACCACAGATTTCATTCCATCATATATTGCTCCATTACCTTTGATTGGATAGTGCCAATAGGCACTCTATCCAATCAAATGTAACAGAGTAATGTGTCATTAACAAAATCCAAACCTTGCTTGGTCAATGTGAAACCTCCACTAACAGAGTGCAAATAATTATAGTCACAAACTGTGGTATTTCGTAAAGCCCAAATATGGCCTCCCAGCATTCTACCAGTTAATGAAACCTTATATAGATAATCAGCATGACATGCCATTTTAGATGCAGTTATGCTGTCTGCACATTCCACTCATGAGCTATGTCCCTTTTTTCCCGAGAGATCTGGAGAGATAGACATTTTTGGCCATCCAGAGCTTGACTCAATTCATAGTTGTCAGATCTTAATGAATCTTACATGGCTGTCCAGTATGACATGTTCCTTCAGACAAGTAATGCTGTTTGCACATTCCACTGATGAGTTATGCCCCTTTTTCTATTGGGAGATGGACATTTTTTGTACAAACAGAGATTCAGCTCATAGTAGTCAGATCTTTCAGGCACATATGAAGTTATGCTATCCACACATTCCAGTCATAAGTTATGCCTCTTTTTTCATTGAAAAATATTGTCCCTCTAGCTATAGTGCCCATCCTTCATTTTGGCACTGGTGTTGGTAAGACAGCACCTCTTGTGTAATCTCTTGTTTTTTGATGGATAACAGTTTTTTTAATTTTATTCTTTAATCTATATAGGCGTCTGTAGGGAGTTCGGGGGGGGGGGGGGGGGGGGGGGTGCAGATGACCCTCTTGTTACTTTTATGTGTTTTTTTTTCAAGAACGGAGAATGTAAATAAATCCCCCAAAGGCCACAAGAGAGCTCCATTTGATACTAAATTTTAAAATTTCCCCCTTGAGTGGGAGGCCCTAATATGTTTGTATCTTCGGCATCTGCCATATGTACTCCCGGTGTTCCTTTTTCATCAAAGTCAAACCCCTTTTAAAAAATCCTGGCAACGTTCATGATCTATATGCAGTAATCTAAACATAGGTTAGATGGTGCAGTATTAAAGTTCAATTCATTTACCAAGATTATTTTGTAAAGCATTAACCAATTAGCTGGGACCCACAAACAGAGGCCCATCAAACAAAATATATGGGATTAAAGGCTTATTATATATTATAGTATTGATGCCAAATTGGTCTGTAACAGAGAGAATACTTGAGGTAGGTCTATCATAGAAACTTGAAGGATTCTGACATTTTGAGGCAATTAACAAATCAAGGTGCTGCTATAACCAAATTGCATTTTACCCTTTTAACCCATCATGCATGAATTTTTGTGTGAAGAAAATTGGCCATCCATGATAAGGCAATAAAGTAGATACCAAATTGGGAGGGAAAATCAGTAATAATTTAATACTACAGCCGTAGGATTAAATTATTACTGAACTTCCTTAAAAATACAAGATAGACTCCCTATCAAGCCAGAAAATAAGCAGACTGTCATCTGCAAAGGGGGGCACGGTGGCTCAGTAGGTAGAGGTGCAGGCTGCAAGCCGAGAGGTCCTCGGTTCGAATCCCACCTGCGGCAACCGCGTTGTGTCATTGGGCAAGACACTTCACCCCCATTGCCCACGTGGGGGCATGGTGATGCTGTGTACTAAGGCGTACTGCACGTCGATGGTACACCTGTCTTCAACCAATGCTAACCCTGCTTGTGTGGAGTTAGTATGTTGGGGAGCTGACAGTTGCCCACCGTTGCTCAGTGGTTCTCTTCGGGTACTCAAGCTTCCTCCACCCGTAAAACTGTCATGGTCATGATTAGCCATTGTGCAGAAATATGTGATCTTAAACACCAATAAATAAATATATATCTGCAAAATGAGGTCCCCAGAGGGTGAATTTAGTGATGCTACCCTGCTGTGCAGGGTAGCATCACTAAATTTACCCTCTGTGAAGCTCAATCTGAATCAGGGTCTCAAAACTAAACAGAAAGAGGTACCCAGAGGATAAATTGGCCCACTCTATGGGATAGCATCATCAAATTCACCCCCTGGGGACCTCATTCTGCAAATGTCAGATTGCTTATTTTCTGGCCTGCTCCCTATCAACAGTACTGTATAAGACAGTACCAGTTAGGGTGTCAGGGTTAGAGGGCTAACTGATTAAAAGAAATACCACACATTTACCAGTACAAAGAAGTTGTTTTGAATCAGACTTGAGTAATGTCTCTCAGGCAGTGATACTATTTGAAGAAGTATATAAGAGCTCTTGTGATATGAAGAATGAATACAAAGTACTGTTTTTGTGAGCAACTTCATTGTAAAATTGTTGACAAAAAAGTACTTGTTTAGAAGTCACAACTCAGATCATACAAATTAAAGGTTTTGCCTTCCCTAAACCTTATTATTTTCCCTATAGAAAGTACTTAATTACTGTATCACATGAGTTGAATTACTACATGCATAAATAAAATTTAATTAACCCTTTGTGCAGTGAGAGCGTCTGGCAGCAACCTTTCGAAATTTCATATGCAAGTAGACAAGTTCAGTGAAATGGGACGTTGAGAACCTGCGGCTTGTCATAAGGTATTTTACCGTAACCCTTTCACTGCTATAATTACTGAGTACTGAGTATGGACTCAGATTTTGATGCCCTGTGTTATAGGTTCAAAATGAGTACACAGATACCTCATACAATGGATGCATACCACAACGGGGTGTTATTCTCAAAATAGTACACATTGTAACAAATGTAAGCAACAGACCAAAGGATGTTATCCATTTCATTTTGTTCCACTGTTTTTATCTTTTTGACTGGCACTGTGCTGGAAGCCATTATCATGGTTCTATGAAAAAGTATATATAGTGGTTTTACACTGTATACATTAGCTTGATGTTTGCTCAGCAGTAGAATAAAAATGTTTATATAAAATTGTTTTGTTACAGTTTATTGGAGAGTGCCTTGACACATGTTACCTAACGAATGCACTGCATCCGCCCGTATAATTTGCAAATTGAGCGGTTATAAAAATTAAATTTTTCAAAATATTTCAACAAAACCATATCATGTGACCCCTCCAATGAGGGGTCACATGTTATGGTTTTGTTGAAATTTTCGGAAAAATTTTAAAAAATAGTACTTAAAATAATAAATTTTGATATTCTCTATGTTGGGTAAAGGGTTAAAAACTAATTCAGCACTCTACCAATAAAGGAAATACCTGAGACAACATGCTCAGGTACCAGTCAGAGTTACCTTTTGGGGATTCTTGAAACAAAAATATAACTCCAAAAAGGTTAGAGTTACCTAACTTGATGTTCTTGAAAGGTAAATATGACTTTAACCCCTAACCCTCTAGTGATGCGACAGAATTATCTCCAATCACTTTGTTTTTCTCTTGTTCAACTATGAATTTAACCAATTATATCTTGTTTGACAGAGCTTACTGAGCTCTGTCAAACAAGGTATTTTTGCTTGAATATCAAACTGCATTATGGGGCATATTTGCTGCTGAAAACATTTCCATTTTGACATCAGAGTGCAGAGGGTTAAAGAAGGTTTATTAAATGGGAGGTAAATTCAAGTGGTAAGGCACGTGGGATGGACGTCTATTTTAATGAGAATTTCAGGATCACGGGGAGGGGGAATCACCATTTAAACAAGTAACAACATGTTTAATGCTTTCAACGAGTTCCTGAATGGGATTGCCATATAATGTTCAAATATGTCATAATAATTTTAAAATTACAAATAAGTGTACATTCCTGGCATGTGCAGTTTCTTTTCACTTCAATCCCATTTTCCCCCAGTAAATGATTCAGCACTGGATATCAACAAATCAAGCAGCTCTGAAGAGGTTAAAGATTTGCAAAATCCATCCAGCACTCTTCACAAAAGTTTTCACTAAAAATCTTGTTTAATTTTTGGTCTCTTCATTTATTTTTTGGTTTCTTGATTGAAAGTCAGTCATGTGTTTTGTTATTTCAAAGCATACATTTTCATTGCATGACCAGTTGTCATGTAAAGCACATATTTTTATTCCCCTGCCTTGGTTGGGGTATAGACATCATTTCAACCAACAAGGCATGTCATTTTAAGATGAGTGATCACCTATAGCCATCTGATTGAAAAATAAAGAGAGCGACAAATGCCCATCTATAAAATCTTGATAAACTAAGAGATTTTAGAATCCATGTGTGCACAATACATCTGATGGAAATATACCAAGTCTACTTAATGGTTGAGGGTCTGAGTAATTTTTCAGACTTTCTACTACACCACACTTTTGTGAGTCTCACAGTTTAGCAGTGATATCTTGCCAAGTCTTGGCTGCCCCTAGAAACAGCTAAGACTTGACTAGAAACCACTGCCAAGTTAATTTTACTATTGCCCACAGGATCACTTCTTGATTGTATGTTTAATTGGTTTGTCAAATTTGGATAACAATCTTTAATGGTTAACAGCTTCCAATGAATGGTATTAAAGAAAAGCCTATGGAACATTGTTTCCATCATAGTGACAGATCATATTGCATGATCATATGGCCTCATTCAATTTTGTGAGAGTAAAAACCTTTCTATTGATTATTCTGTTTTGCCATCATCCTGCACATCCGTAAATGCATCCAAAATTCTTGTGTGCATAACTAATCATACATTTATGAACTAATTCTGCTAAAACTTCTCAAACATGGTCACTGATAAGTTGACATGCAGATATTTTCAAAATTTCAATCTGCATTGATTTTAACCAAGTTACCTCCCCTGAACTTGGTTGATTTAATATACATTTCTATGAAATTCTTTAGTGTGTACTCTTCTTAAATGTATACAGCAATTTCAATGAAACTTCCCAACTATGTCCACTGGGGTGCGCGGTGGCTCAGTTGTAGACTGTTGGACTTCTATGCTAGAGGTCCCGAGTTCGATCCCCGTCTGAGATGACCTGTGTTGTGTCCTTGGGCATGGCACTTTATCCTGGTTGCCTACATGGGGGCATGATGATGCCATGTACTAAGGCGTACTGCACGTCAATGTCTTCAACTGCTGTAACTCTGCTTGAGCGGAGCTTGAACAGAGTTAGAATGTTGAGGAGCTGACAGTTGCTCGTCGATGCTCAGTGGTTCTCTCCAGGTACTCCGGCTTCCTCCACCCATAAAACTGTCACGGTCATGACTAGCAATCGTGCATAAGTATGTGACCTTAAACACCAATAAATAACTATGCCCAATAACAAGCAAACGTGAATATTGTAGAATTATTAATTAATTATTAAGCTGTGATACTTTTAATCAAAATATATCCTCTTGAATTTTGTTTTATTTAACCCTTTCCCCAATGTAACGGCCAAAACTGGCCAGCGCTATTCACAAACATCGCCAATTAATTTTCATCATTATGCCTGTTACTTCGTCGGAGGGGGTATCTAGTTGAGAGCTGCGTACATTCGTGCGTAACTCAAATGTGGCCGTCCAACATATTTGCTGCTCTAGCACGGTCATTATTTGTCGGATTCAAATAATTAACATCTTCGTGTAAACATTTACAGAGTTATTTTCCCTTGTTTAACTTAGGGGATTATTATTGAAAAATGTGTTCGTCCAACATATTTGCTGCTCTAGCTCTGTCATCATACGTTTAATTCAAATAATATTTACCATGCTTGTTCCTCAGCATGGGGGAACGGATCCTACAGTAGAATTAATATCTTCGCATGAGCATTTACAGTGATATTTGCCCTTGCTTAACTTAGGGGATGATTGAAAAATGTGTCCGTTCAACATATTTGCTGCTCTAGCTCTGTCATCATACGTTGTATTGAAATAATTTTTGCCGTGCTTGTTTATATTAGTACAGATTGCTGCAGACACATGTCATGCTTTTGATGGCATAATGCTATCCATGGTATTGCAGGAGGGGGCATATGCCACGCTTCGGGTTGCTCTTGATTTTTTAATTTTTGGTCTCAAAAGCATAGGTTATGACCTCTCTTTAGAATAAGCTCATCAAGCTCGTTCCAATGGGGGGGTCATAACCTATGCTTTTGAGACAAAAAATGAGTTGTTCAAGAATTTGTTTTTGCAAGTGTCGTCTGCTTTTCATGTTAGGTAAAGGGTTGTAAGAAATTATTCTTTGGGTGTAACTCATCCTCCGCATATGATTTGATTTGATGCAACAATTTTGTTATTTCCCCTCAAACTCAAGATTTAATCAATATAAAACTACTGTAACATGATTGCTAGCAACTGAACATGCACTTATTCCAAAATTTTCAATCTATATCCATTTTATCAAAGATATCTCCCCTTGAACCTTGAATATGCAACTCCTCTCACATTTATGGATAAATTTTGATGAAACTTCTTTCTTCTCTGCCTACATGCACAATTCCAAAACTACAATCTGTGATGATATTAACCAAGTTATCTCTACATGACCTTAGACATTTTAACATACATTTCTATGAGATTCTTCTGATTTTTTTGCAGACTGATGAACCATTTAACCCTTTACCCAACGCAGACGATATCAAAATTTATTATTTTAAATATCATTTTTTTAAATTTTTCAAAAAATTTCAACAAAACCATATCATGTGACCCCCTCGTTGGAATGAGCTCATCGAGCTCATTCCAGTGAGGGGTCACATGATGTGGTTTTGTTGAAATTTTTTGAAAAATAATAATTTTTAAACTGCTGAATTTGAATATTACATGGGCGGATGCGGGTGATTTGTTGGGTAAAGGGTTAAACTCTTTATAAAAAATAACAGCAAAAAACAGACAGCACTATTCACAAAAATCATTAAAATTTTATTTTTTTCAATTTTTGCCACAAAACATATGATTTATGTCCCCTTAGTGGAATGATTTGGTTGACCTCATTCCAGTGAAGAGACAAAATTTGCTTTTGATGAAAAAAAAAGGAATAATTCAAGAATGATTTCTGCAACTGTCATCTGCTATTCGTGTGGGGTAAAGAGCCGAGGACTTCAAGTTGCATGTATAGGACTATGGCACTTTGTGCAAGCCATTCCAAACTTGTATCCACAAATAATTTAACATATTTTATTGGTTTGATTTGAGTTCAAGAAGTTCAGTTGACACTACAGAGGTACAGTGGAACTCTGTTAATTGAATAGCCACTTTGCTATTGAAACTTATTCAATTAACAGGAGTATTCAATTAACAGGAATTGTGTCACTTCCCTGTATTCCAGAGATCTACTTAGCATTTATTCTATTATATGTAATAGTTTAAATGCCTGTATTGGATGTACTGAGGCCATATAGGTCTATAACAAAGAAAAACTAGGGAGAGTCAGGGTAAATTCTCGACAGGTTACAAGATTTTTTATTCAATTAACAAGAGTTTACTCTATAACCTATATTCAATTAACAGATCAGATTTGTATTGGAGGTATGGTAAATGCTTTTGTGTTAGGAAATTATATTCAATTAACAGGGTTATTCAGTTAAGAGATATCCAATTAAGTGGGCTCCACTGTATTCCCCAAAATCTGCACCTTTGGGCTAAGGAAAGGTCTTAATATAAGTTGTAGAACTTGCTCGCGAAAAAATTTCTTGTTTCTCAGACAATTTCTCCTCAATTTACTGATGAGGCAGGAAGAGTTTTTTCATTTTTTTATGCTAATCCACAACAATCCTGTAAATAGTTGCAGTTAGAAATTTAACTTCTTATACTTTTATGTGGAAAAAACAATGTTTTAAGCAGTGAAAATTACCCAAAATGCAGTTGCACATTTAACCAATTACATGTATATCTTGTTTGACAGAGCTTACCAAGCTCTATGAAACAAGATATAGATGGAAATATTGTTAGTTCTGCAAGTGCAAAATAGTATCATTGGAGTGATAAAGTGATGAGGCAGATTTTCAATGAGGACAGAGGTACCTGAGAAACAACAATTGTTTTTTAATAGCCTGTTCTTTGTATAATATTTTTATTTCTTTCTCAATACCCATCAATTAAAAACTCGCACTAAAATCATGTTGCTGAGCTTGTTCTTACAAAAAATCATTGACAGTCATTTTAAATGATTAAATGGGGAGGGGGGAGTGGGGCTGGAAAATGAAATATAAGTTTAGCCATTCATGTTGTTTTGCAATTACTTGCTGTAAGTTGTAATAAATCTTGACAACGTAATACAGTGTATCGATAGTATTTGTTATAATATTGAAGTTGTACAGCCTTATTTTGAACTTTCAAAAATACTGTTTGTTCAGGGTGATTTAAATTCATCCTATAGATTGACATATTATAATGTCGTTTGCATACTCTTTCCAAATATTTGCTGCATATATAAACTGACCTTGGAAGGAATTGGCTGTCTCAGTGATCCGGTCAAGTATAGGTGACAAATATTTAATGCAAACGAAGTTTGCCCTTCCTATTTGGAGCCAACAATTGAACAGTAAAATGTGAGTTCAAATATTGTCACTCATTCTTTATATAACAGAAGCTCTCATATCAAATAGAGAATGCGGTATAATAAAATCCTGTTTACCGTCTAGATAGGAGATCTGGCAGAAATAAAAGAAACAAACAAGCCTGGAAATGAATAATCTGTCATTTGCAGAATGAAGTTGCCAGAGGGTGAATTTGCTGATGCTATCTCATACACTGGGCTAGAATCACCAATTTATCCTCTGGGTACCTCTTTCTGTTTAGACCTTGATTCAGATTGAGGTTCACAGAGGGTAAATTTAGTAATGCTGACCTCCTCACCGCCCACATGAAGGCCCTGGGTATGATGACAAAGTCAAAAACTTTATAGATAGCTTCATCAATGAACAGCCGAAGGTCTATCGAGACCCTAAATTCAACTATTCAAATTATAACTGCTTTGGACATTTTATAGCCATTATGTACTCATCCTTCACTCCATACCCAAAGATGGTCATCCACCCCTGGAGAGGTGAGCATTGGTCCTGAGGCCCTCATCTTGCCCTTTTTGTAAAGCCCCAGGAAACACGATACAGCCCCCTTCTTTACCGTTGGCACAGAAACAAATGGCCAACCAAAGATTTCAGAATTAGGGTTCATATATTTGTCATCTGAAAGGGGTAATTCATTACTCGAAAATCCATGTGATGTGGTTGATACATTTGCAAAATGAAATAGTAATACTAGAATATCTTTACATTGACCACTGTTGCCAGTATTGGTGTACCTTGATTGACTGTTAATAAAAATATATTAAAATCCCCCCCCCTCCCAAAAAGCAAACCCTGGTTACATGCCTGCTCAGTTGCCCCCTCCAGATGTATTTTCATCAGGCTTGCGCAGTCTCTGTATTTATGTGTAAATGTTGTAGTTGTATATTGTATTGACAAGAATAACTCGTGGCCAAATGTGTAACATATTGTGTTCATATTCGATACTATTGTATATATGAGAGAACGGCCAAACAAAATCGAAACGACGATGTGAGGAAAATTAAATATTTGATGGTGTATCATAGTGTTGTTCTTCTTTTGGTTTGGTGCCATTTTCGCCAGCCACACTTGGTGCCGGTTTTGCCCGTTGGTGCCATTTTCACCAACGAGAGTTTTTGCCGTTTTTGCACAGTGCCGTTTTTGCCTGCACCCACCAAATTCATCCTTGGGGACCTCATTCTGCAGAAGACAGTCTGCTTATTTCAAGGCTTGAAAAGAAATATTCCACCATACATGCATTCATCTGATAAAGTAAAGTAATTGCAAAAGTGGACCGAGAATTTTTGTTTGTATTTATTTGATGCAGTCTTGATTTTGAAGCATTTTATTTCAGAAATCTTGATCCACTGGTGGCAATGTATTGCATATGCATGCCTTCAAATTTTCTCCAAACCATATAAGCTATGGTAAATGCTGTGCCAGATAACATAACTATGCACAAATTACACAGTTTTAAAAAAAAATTTTTTTTACAAATTTATGCAGTGTTTTGGCCATACATAATTTGGTCAATTTTCCCCAAGTATGCAGTATAGCTTGGGGCCTATCTGTCGAATCAAAACAATTAAGTTTAAAAAACTACAGAGTCGCCTGTGAAAAGCAATCTGCATCGACACTGTCATATTCAAAATGTTTTTAACCGGTGAACTCTGTATGAGCATGTATTCAGAAGCTAAAGATCTCATATATTCATATTTGTGGTATTTCCTATTAACCCTTTATTTATTTATTGGTGTTTAAGGTCACATATTTCTGCATGATGGCTAATCATGACGACGACAGTTTTATGAGTGAAGGAAGCCGGAGAGAACCACCGAGCAACGACGAGCAGCTGCCATCTCCTCAACATTGTAACTCTGCACTGAAGCACAGGCAGAGTTAGATTGGTTGAAGACATGTGCACCATGGACATGCAGTATGCCGTAGTACACAGCATCATCGTGCCCCCATGTGTACAATCGGGGTTAAGTGCTTTGCTCAAGAACACAATGCGTAAGTCCGAATTGATCGCTCAGACGGTCACCCATCCAAGGACTAACCGGGCTCGATGTTGTATTAACCCTTTACCTAACATGAAGAGATGCCATTTGCAAATAAAATTTTTGAATAACTAATTTTTTTCCTTTTTTGGGTCAAAAACATGGCTTATGACCCCTTATTGGAATGAGCTCAGTGAGCTCATTTTAGTGTGGGGTCATAAGCTATGTTTTTTGAGACAGAAATTTTTAAAAAATAATGAAAATTGAATGGTGATTTTTGTGAACAGCAACTGACCGGTTTTGAGTGTCACATTGGGAAAAGGGTTACATTTAAATAGGATTTTGCCCTGACATGGGAAAACTAAAAAACCTTCTCGAGTAAACTCGCGCTCAAGGAGGAGAACCAATAATACTGTTGACAAACCATTGCAGGAGAAACTATGATTCTTAAGTGGGAAAAATCCAAATCCAGAAAAGTATATGAAACAGATGTTGCAAAGGTGAAAATACCAGCACCTTTATGTCCTAATAGGCTGGATTACATTGGATCTGTATTAACTGCTGTGGTTAAATTAGACCAATGTAAAGGCCAGCAAACATGAATCGTGATCTGATTATGAAAGAGGCCACTTTTGTAATCACAGTACTGTCAAATAAAATCTGAAGGGATGCAATGCTTTGATTACCATGATGAATAAATCCAAAAGGCCCCAATATTTAGCTGATTTTATTGTGAAAGTTCCAAAATATTTATGCATGTATTAGCTTTATTTTGATTAATTTTGCGACCATTTTTGGTCATTATTTTAGCTTAAGGATCAGCCAGTTTGTGTGACCATTTTTGGTCATTATTTTAGCTTAAGGGTCAGCCAGTTTGCTTGGCCTTGAAAATTTTTTTTTTTTTACCATAGCAATTTACAAACTACTACTGGTCCAAAATATGTTTTCTTTGTCATTATGATGTCATTGAGAAAAGATGATGTGTGAGTTCGTTAATATTCTTAATTCTATGAGTAGATTAAATTTTTTATTTGAAAACACTATGTATCATTCTGCTGGTGTAATTTTGCAACACGATCCAGATTATCCAACTTGGACCCTGTCAGCGTCGATTCCAAAATGTTTTATACATGTGGAAATCATCTCCTGAAATTTCATCGGCGTTTTATGGGGTAAACAAAATAAATGTATAGTGTTTTCAAATAAAATAAATTTTGCTCGAAGAATTAAGCTGACAAGCCTGTTTAATTCTTATTCCTATTATTCCTACTTGTAGAATCCATTTTTTATTTGAAAACACTATACGTTTATTCTATATTTCACTGGCGTAGTAGGACACTGTGATACAAAATGCCATTCATGTGAGTCCTGTAATGTGGCAGGAAGGTTTCAGATGATTGGCTAAACTTGACTTTATCCTTGTGCTATGGTCCAGACATAGTTAAAAATGTTGGTAGTGACCTTAAACATCAATGGATAATCCATTTATTTCTTGTTTGCCTGACTTCATAAAGCCCTGCAAAACAAGAATTGAATGCTGTGTCTGCCCCCCCCCCCCCCTCCCAAACCCCCATGGGTACCTTAAGCAGTAGGACAGTGCTTATTTATTGAGGTAAAGAAATTTTTCTTTACTGATAAAATTTGTGGTCCTGATCACCAATGCTTGTGGTGGAACTTGGAAGTCTACTAAGTGGACAGCATGGGTATAAATGATTGGCTAAACTAAAATTTGTACTTAGATTAAACAATATTTATGTCCAATTTCAAGCAAAAACAAAAATGGATTAAAATTTCGACTTGTGTTGTCATGATATCTGGTATACATGCTAAAGGTGAGCTTAAATACCAAAATTTCATGCGATTTGTGGAATGAGAAGTGTAGTTTCTACATTTTATCTTTGTTCATGAAATATTGTTATACGATACTCTCTTTAAGCAAGGACACTAATCTGAGTAGATGGGGCAAGAAGTACAAAAGGCCATTGTGTCTGAAGTGGGGCCTGGGAGCATGTCTCCCCACCTTCATCCCACTCCCCATATAAAATATTGGAAATGAATCTTAAAGCAGTGACTATTTTTCCTTCCATTTGTTGCTCATGTATTAGCAATGTGAATTATCAGAAGCAAAATAACACACACACTCTATGGGCCACTTATAGCCCACTATACTACATTGTGTAATATATTACACCAAATACTGATCTCCACATGGAAAATGGGGTTTGAATACATATATTACCATTGAAGTAATCTTGCACATCTGTGCCATTTTGTTCAAGTTATTGGTTTTGGATGTGGTGGTGGTAGAGTGTCTGGGCAGAAATACTGCAATGTTTATTTCTAGTGTTTCCTGTTTTTTCTGGTAGAAAGGGGTGCAGTAGGTGGTAAACAGAACAGTATGTGAATTAATTCAGTGTTCACTCACATCTCATCCCTCTTTGTATGAACATAAATTGGAGGTTGTGTGTGCACCATTAGTGCTTGAGTGACAAAACTAACCTCAAAAAAAGGCTTACAGAAGCAATTTTCTGCCTTGCCTGTCCCCCCCCTCCCCCACAATAAAGAAACAAAACAAAAAGCAAAAATAACTGCAACTTTCCAAAAGGCTATCAGTTCTCTGCCCAGCCTTGCAGATCAATGGCTGGAGAGGGGGTGATGCACTCCTCAGCCAGTGTCATATGATATAGCATATTGAATTTAAAAAGCTTTAAACAGGTTTCAAACTTGTTTTATGAAATCTGCCTGATGGTTCAGTATATGGAATTCAACATCAATCAACACAGTGGAGATGTGCCACTGACTGTCAAGCTGATTGGGCATAGTATTTAATTTAATCCACCAATTTCTTTTTTAAATAACTTGTAGAATGCTAAAGTATTTTGAGTCTTCAAAATTTGTTGACATGTCTTTGCCTTGTTGCAATTTATGGGAGAGAGTCTGAAGGTACTCTTCCATAAATTGTAACAAGACAAATTCTTACAGACTAAATAATTGTACTTCAAATATAATATTAAGCACATTTGCTGAGTATGAAACCTTGATGTCGTAGTACCTGTACTTCAGAATAAAGCTAGAATATGGACTTTCAGCACTCTACTAGTTAATATGTTCCGTACCCCAATTGGTCATACAGCCCCCCCCCACCCTCCCCCCCTCCACCAACTGTCTGAATCTATTTGTATGACCGAGTGTCTGTGTAAACTAGGTCCTAATATATAATTTGATCTCATAACAAAAGACATAATTACTAGCAAGCACTAATCAATATCCAAGACTCCAACCCAAACAAAAATGTCCTGACTGGAAAAATTATTGTGTCTGGGAGGAAGGGGCTGTCACATCAACCACCCCCAGGCCCCTGCCAGAGGTCACAGGTTATGAGGTGAAAACAACAATGATCTGGCTGATCTGTTTGGTAAAGGGTTAACTAACTGATTAATTATTATTTCAGAAGAAAGAGTATTCAGTGCAGAAGCAGGCTCAAGATTTGGGAATCCATAATGAGGACAGTAAAGAGAACAGAAGACCAAGAAAAAGGTATCAATATGAGAGGCCACTCAGCATTGAAGAAGAACATTTCAATATGCAAACTGAATCTTCCACTTCTAGAAAATCTTTTCCTGAAGCTCCAAAGCGAAGGTCAAGAAAGAAACCTGCTCCAATTCCCCCTTCTACATCACCATCAAGATCCCCATCACTAGATTCACACCAACTTAGTCCTACAGGAGATGGGCAACTTAGTCCAACAGGAGATGGGAGGCAAAGACGAATTTCACCAAAGCGACACCGACCTAGTGTTGAATACCCACCCACACAGGAAATGCAAATTCAGATGAAGTGTCTAGAATCATCAAGGACGCCATCAGATGATTTAAGTGAGAGTATTATAAGTCCCCCACTCGAGTTTTCAGATAATGAAAATATGATTGATGAAAACAGTCCTGTGAAAACTGACCCATCTCCAAATAATAACAGAAGACCAAGCCTCGGCAAAAAAGCCAAGGCACCTTTGCCTCCTGCCATAGTATCTGTGGATTTTATGTCTGTTGATGAAAAGAATCAGGATGTTACAATAGACAGTACAGTTTTAGGAAATCATACTGATGAAATTAAAAAAAAATGTTTTGATGTAAATGATACTGAAACATCTCCAGTTTCTATGGACACTGATAAAATGAATGAAATGAAGGAACCTGGCAGTGGTGTTCATGATACTCCAAATCAAACAGAAATTGGTAAAACAGAAGAAATGAAAAAACCTAGTTTTGAGGAACATGAAACTAAAACATCTCAAATTTTAACAGAGAGTGGTAAAGTACATATAAATGGCATAGCTGAAAATGACATATCCAGAAATATATTGAAAACTTCCATTCAGGTTATAGAAAAGCAGGAATCACTACCAGTTGAAGAAAAAGATAAAATTTCTGATGGTAAAGAGACGTTTGTAGAAGAGACTAAAAATAATAAAGCCGTTACTGATCATAAAGTATCCACAAAAGTTTTGAAAGGTAATAAGTATTCAACAGTTATCACTGTTGGAAAGAATTTACCTGTTAAAGATGATCAGAACGGTGATGTGATGATTGAAGAGAAGGCAGCTAGAGTTGATGCCATTCCAGCTGATAAGCTTGTAGATGTCGCATCTGAGAACAAAATCATTGTAGATGAAAACCTATCCACTACACCTGATACACCAGAACCACCCCCAAGAAGAAAGTCAAGAAAATCTCCTGAAAGACCTCCCAGACAAAAACGACCAAAATCTCTTGATAACAGTTCACTTTCACATACCCCTGTTAATAATAATATTTGTACAAAGACAGCTGAGAAAGATATCAAAAATAATGCAAGATCATTGGATTCAGACATGATATCAAGAATATCGGATATTCATGCAGAAGAAACTACAAAAATAACTCATGAGAAAAATATTATTTTACCAGAGGAAGATACTTCACAGTCAAAAGGAAAATTGGGTCTTAGCATGGACATATCTAAGGAAGAACCAATGAACACAGAAATCTCCACCAGCATCTCT
Organism: Pictodentalium vernedei; assembly: GCA_031216915.1. Taxonomy (NCBI): domain Eukaryota; kingdom Metazoa; phylum Mollusca; class Scaphopoda; order Dentaliida; family Dentaliidae; genus Pictodentalium; species Pictodentalium vernedei. The sequence continues at coordinate 162,376,735 of CM062293.1, forward strand.
GACCACTTAATTTCTGAAAATATATTGTCAGAACACATAGAGTCAGAAAGCTCATTTGAACATGAAATAAATGCATTACCTGATGAAGAAAAATTTCTTGAAAATGATATGACTGAAGAGAATCAAAAGGATATTTCTGGACTTGGAATTGAGGAACCTGAGTTTTCTGGTCAGTTGGAGTCTGAACTTCAAGTGGAGGAATGTGAATATACAGTAGATACAATTGAAGTTGAAGAACTAAAAATGGATGTTGAGCCATTGGATTTAAATTTGAATTTGAGTGATTTACATGACTTTATGTCTGATACACAAACCCGAGATAAGGATTCTAATATATCAGCGACAAAAGGTGATGAGAAAAAGGATTCTGATGTTGATACTGAAGGTGATGATCATCATGTAGATGTAGGTGAAATGCAACAGATACCTAATAGGATTTTTGATCAAAATGTTACATCCGTAGATTCAGAAACTTACAAAATAAATACTGATGATGATAATACAAAAGATGACAAGGTTATATCAGATGATGTTTCAATTAGTTCATGCACAACCACCGAATCAGAAAATTCAGAAGTGCCTGACCTTCCTGACTCTCTTCCACCATCAACATCAAATACAGAAACAACATCAATTGAAGGGTTTGTTTCGGGAGAATTGTCACTTCCTGTTGATGCTGAAACTATTCACGCTGAACTGGTTCAAATTCAACATTCTAGCTGTGAGACTGCTAACCAGGAAGATGACCACAACTCAAATGCAATGGATGACTCTGGTGTTTCAGGATTAGATAGCATATATGAAAAAGATTTATCTAGGAGTCAGTCAAAATCTTCCACTGTTGGGGATGATAAAGGTGACAATGTGAAGTTTTCTGTTCATGATGATTCTGCATTTATTTCGGATGATATTGATAATCTGGACAATTATGTACACGAGTACCAAATGAGTGTAAAAAGGCAGGTAAAAACTGAAAGTGATGGAGAGAAGGCTGCAGAATCAGAGTTATCTGACGAGGGTCAGAAAAAAAGGAGCTTCTGCTGTCCAGGTATGTATTTTAGATTATTACGATTTCATGAGTGGTTATCTTGTAATCTTTACCTCACAAAGTTTTCAGAAATAAACTTTTAATCTCTTTACAGCTGGGTGGATTTTAACTCTGAGTTCCCAGATTAATTTTATGTCAATAACTAACTTATATACAAGTACACAATTGCAGGTGTCTTAACAGTGTTTATAGATTATTGTTGTCTGCCTCTACAGGTAGCCAAAAAAGATGTAAAAACATGGTCAAGATAAATGCATCCTACCAGTAGAGTTATCAAGAAAGAATACACTTAGAACGTTCTCAGAGTAATATAACAGGCTGTAAGGCCAGTAAGTGAACTTAATGATTGAAAGGTCCATCCCTGGGCATTACTCCTGTGCTAACAAATATTGGAAAATAAGTCTGGATATTATAAGAGTTTGTTTTCATTAGAAACTTTAATATTGACAGTTCATCCCTTGCGTGCATCTAGGTGCCATCTGCAATGCTGAAGCATTGCAGATGGCACCTTGATGCATTCAAGGGACGAGTTGTGGCAACAATGAAATTTCCCTTTGGTAACTCCCACTTTTCCAACACAAGGTTAGTACAGGTTCTTGAAAGTGTGTGAAAATCAGGCTTTCTTGGGAAAAGGTATCGAGAGACCCTGAAAAATATGTAGGGGTAATTGTTTGGCTCTTTTTTAGCAAAATGTTGTCGTATAACTATGATTTTTTACGTTTTTGTTGTGTAAATTGTATTTTTTTATCCACTGAAGAAATATGTGCACCTGATACCTATCCCAAGGATAGTGTAAAGCGCTGATACTAATATTTTGCAATACCTACATAAGAATTGTTAACCGGTAAGTATACCTGTTTGATGATCTTTGAAAATTCATGTATTGCTATATTTATAATAGATGATGAGCCACAGTCTTTGAAAGTCTTTGAATACAGAAATCAATTTTTGAGGCCCTGACAGTCCAGTACTCATGTTAGGTACTTTTTAGTAGCACTGATTTTCTACCTATGATCATCGGATTTGAAATATTCTTGATTTTTTCATCAGAATCTGTGAAAGTTTTGGAATTTGTTGTCAAAGTCAAAGTATCCATGACTTAGGGGTGGCCCGACTTAGGTCGAGTGGCATATAGTGATTGAAGTGTGCATGTGTCTATCCATCCATCCGTGTGTATGTGTGTTTGTGTGTGTGTGTGTGTGTGTGTGTGTGTGTGTGTGTGTGTGTGTGGGTTTGTCTTACCAACTTGACGAGGTAACTAGACAAAAGAGTTTGCGTGTTTCGCCTTACCGAGGTACAAAAGACAAAAGAAACCCTTTACCTCGGTTGTTTTCCCAGAACTGTACCGGCAAAACGAGGTAGAAACCGTTAGTCCACACAAAGGACAAACGATGGGGTACCTCGGTATGTAGGGTAGACAAGACTCTGTGTGTGTGTGTGTGTGTGTGTGTGTGTGTGTGTGTGTGTGTGTGTGTGTGTGTGTGTGTGTGTGTGTGTGTGTGTGTGTGGGTTTGTCTTACCAACTTGACGAGGTAACTAGACAAAAGAGTTTGCGTGTTTCGCCTTACCGAGGTACAAAAGACAAAAGAAACCCTTTACCTCGGTTGTTTTCCCAGAACTGTACCGGCAAAACGAGGTAGAAACTGTTAGTCCACACAAAGGACAAACAATGGGGTACCTCGGTATGTAGGGTAGACAAGACTCTGTGTGTGTGTGTGTGTGTGTGTGTGTGTGTGGGTTTGTCTTACCAACTTGACGAGGTAACTAGACAAAAGAGTTTGCGTGTTTCGCCTTACCGAGGTACAAAAGACAAAAGAAACCCTTTACCTCGGTTGTTTTCCCAGAACTGTACCGGCAAAACGAGGTAGAAACCGTTAGTCCACACAAAGGACAAACAATGGGGTACCTCGGTATGTAGGGTAGACAAGACTGGGTGTGTGTGTGTGTGGGTTTGTCTTACCAACTTGACGAGGTAACTAGACAAAAGAGTTTGCGTGTTTCGCCTTACCGAGGTACAAAAAACAAAAGAAACCCTTTACCTCGGTTGTTTTCCCAGAACTGTACCGGCAAAACGAGGTTGAAACCGTTAGTCTACACAAAGGACAGACAATGGGGTACCTCGGTATGTAGGGAAAACAAGACTGTGTGTGTGTGTGTGGGTTTGTCTTACCAACTTGACGAGGTAACTAGACAAAAGAGTTTGCGTGTTTCGCCTTACCGAGGTACAAAAGACAAAAGAAACCCTTTACCTCGGTTGTTTTCCCAGAACTGTACCGGCAAAACGAGGTAGAAACCGTTAGTCCACACAAAGGACAAACAATGGGGTACCTCGGTATGTAGGGTAGACAAGACTGTGTGTGTGTGTGTGTGTGTGTGTGTGTGTGTGTGTGTGTGGGTTTGTCTTACCAACTTGACGAGGTAACTAGACAAAAGAGTTTGCGTGTTTCGCCTTACCGAGGTACAAAAGACAAAAGAAACCCTTTACCTCGGTTGTTTTCCCAGAACTGTACCGGCAAAACGAGGTTGAAACCGTTAGTCCACACAAAGGACAGACAATGGGGTACCTCGGTATGTAGGGAAAACAAGACTGTGTGTGTGTGTGTGTGTGTGTGTGTGTGTGTGTGTGTGTGTGTGTGTGTGTGTGTGTGTGTGTGTGTGTGTGTTGTCTTACCAACTTGACGAGGTAACTAGACAAAAGAGTTTGCGTGTTTCGCCTTACCGAGGTACAAAAGACAAAAGAAACCCTTTACCTCGGTTGTTTTCCCAGAACTGTACCGGCAAAACGAGGTAGAAACCGTTAGTCCACACAAAGGACAAACAATGGGGTACCTCGGTATGTAGGGTAGACAAGACTCTGTGTGTGTGTGTGTGTGTGTGTGGGTTTGTCTTACCAACTTGATGAGGTAACTAGACAAAAGAGTTTGCGTATTTCGCCTTACCGAGGTACAAAATACAAAAGAAACCCTTTACCTCGGTTGTTTTCCCAGAACTGTACCGGCAAAACGAGGTTGAAACCGTTAGTCCACACAAAGGACAAACAATGGGGTACCTCGGTATGTAGGGTAGACAAGACTCTGTGTGTGTGTGTGTGTGTGTGTGTGTGTCCGATCCAATAACTCGAAAACTGTTAGGGCCACAGTCATCAAACTTCACACATTTATAAAGGACCATGGGAGGATGTGTCACACACCATTGCTGGGTTCGTACCTTCAAGGTCAAGGTCACATTTCAAGGTCACACTAAAAATCGGTCAATATTCGTGTCTCAGCCATAACTCAGAAACGAATCATAGTACAATTGTTAAACTTCTTACAAATGTCAAGGACAGTCAGAACGTGTGTCGCATATAATAGTTTCCGCCGTATCTGCAAGGTGAAGATCTCATGGGCGTGTTACCTTAGTAACATTCTTCTTGTTTATTTCAAGTTCAGAAGCTAATAATATTTCAAGTGCAAGTACTTTGAATTTGGTTTCTGTGAGTGTGTAAATCCTTATAAGAGATCCAAGCTAAATCTACTGTTTGTTTATAGTATAAGAGTATATTTTGAAAAATGGTCCAAATGTTAGATAATACTTAAATACTGAGTGTAACAGATTTAGCAGTTTCTTTAAATCCTTCCTGAAGAATACAACTACAACAAAATCTGAATGGATGAATCAGTTTTGAACTTATAGGTTGGTTCAGTGATAATTCAATTCTATGGGTTGTAGGATTCAATTATTACAGGATCTTCTTACCATTGGTTGTTTGTTTTGTATTCTTATGATTGGATGACAATTTTCCTTTTTGCAAAAAAGTATGTGTGTGGGTTGAAAGGTTTAAAAAATTGTTTATGATAGTACAGTTAAAACTAGAAGTCCTGTCATGAAATGCGTGCAAATAGCGCGTCGATCTGTGTGTTCATCTATGTGTTATGACCATAATAAGTCTATCAAATTCTGTACATATGGCCTGTGCACAAGCAATGGTTCAGCCAATGGACCTCCGAGTAACCCGGAGGTCCATTGGCAAAAACATTGCCTGTGTTTGCTATGAGTAACCAGGAGAACCTGCCATGCTTTGGATGACATTCGATATGGCAATTGCGTGCAGTTCCTACGTGCAATTAAGCCTAGATAAGTGCAAAGTTAGTGACAGGACTTCTAGTTTTAACTATACTTGAATGGATGAGGATTTGTTTTGCAACAGTTGCCATCATGAACCTTGAAAGCCTGGAGATTTTTTACTAAATTTTTTCTCCACTTAACAGTCAACATCCTGTGGTTTTGCAGCTATTTCTAGGAACGCCTTGGCTGCCTATTTGGCAGCCAAATCTTGCCCAGAAACAACTGCCTAAGATACAATTGTAACTTGTACATTTACTCAAAGACTGCAAGATGGGAACCTTCTTTTGTTGTAGTAAAAAGTGATCAGAGTTGGAATTGGTCCTTTAAGGGTTAAAAATTGTTTTCAGTTGAGCTGGTTTAAGGTAGGGTGAGGTATTTATAGTATTGAAAAATTGTCTCATCGTGTAATTGATTTTTTAGTAATCATTTAAAATTTGTTTCCTTTCCATAACTGTCTCTATGTCTAATCTCCTGAATGGCAGCCCTTTAGATAAGCCCAATTTGTGGACATCACAGACTTGCTAAGTAAGTTGCCATTCATCCCTATTGATTTTTTTTTTTTGTAGTAAAGACTGCCTGAAATACCATTTTGGGCTTATTATGTCATTACTGGTGCCTCAGAATATCTATTAACTCTACAGGGCCAAATTCCAACTTTGATCATTTTTACTGCAACAGAACAACATGCTGTCTAGGTGTAATCTTGAGGTTACATTTTAAGTACCTGGACAGTTGTTTCTAAGCAAATCTTGGATACCTATATAAGCAGCCAAGACTTGCCTAGAAACAACTGCAAAGTGACAGGATGAAGACTAAATCACTTCTTATGAAATTGGATAAAAAAAAAAAAACATAAAAAATAAATCCAACTATCAGTTATTCTATACTATATTTATCCATCCGTCAGTCCGTCCGTCCGTCCGTCCGTCCATCCACTAAAGAAATGAAAATGGGGCCGCCCTGAGTGTCCAAAATGGGTCCACTAGGAGTACTTTTTGATGGCGGATTTAAAAAACTGTGTGGGGTGGGGGTGTAGGGAGGCACCAAAAGTTATGACCAAAATTTTTTTTACCGATATATGTCTTCAAAGGGGTCTACTAGGGGTACGTTTTTATCAGGAATCTAATGGTGAGGTTTAAGAAAGTATCAGGTGGGAGTGTTGGTGTAGAGGGGCACCAAAAGTTATGACCAAAATTTTTCTCACCGATATAGGTCTTCAAAGGGGTCTACTAGGGGTAATTTTTTACCACAAATCTAATGATGAGGTTTAAAAAAGTGCTGGGGTGGGATGGGGGTGGGGGTGTAGAGGGGCACCAACAGTTATGTCCAAAATTTTTCTCACCGATATAGGTCTTCAAAGGGGTCTACTAGGGGTAATTTTAATACTCTCCTCAGCCCGAGCAACGCCGGTTAACCCTGCCAGTGTCCTCTAATTTGGGAACATCCCTGTAATTTGGTGACACTGGTTTTCACTGTGAATTTGGTAGAGTTTAAATGCCTGTGAATGGTATCTTCTTACAGTGGAGTAAGTGAATCTGTTTTGTTTTTATAAGGAGGATCAATAATAATTTAATTCAATATTTCTAAGACTGAAAAAGTAAATCATGACTGACTGGTCCTTCTTTCTGTTGGCTGTTCAATTTATTATTAACTGCCAACTTTTCTTGTTTGGAAAAAAAGTATGCTCACTTACTGGGGTAATTAACTGGTAGAGTGCTGAATTTTTGGGGATGGAGAAAGTTTGTTCACATGTCTTTGCCTGGTTACAATTTATGGGAGAGTGCCCAGAGGCACAAACTGTAACAAGGCAACTCCACACAGACTAAATAATTTTACTTCAAACATGATATGAAACACATCCACAGAATATGAATCCTTGAAATTGAGACGATCAAACATCCTAGCTCCAGAAAATAGCAATGGGAGTCAGAATAATGGCATTCATGGATTTTAATTCACCTTTTTAAATAATTGGGGTTTGCAGATGAATTTTATGTGTTGAAATAATTACAGGACTTCAAGTGGCCCTATATTTCCAATAAAACGCACGCCTTGCTAAACAGATCTGAAATTAATATATTTTGATTGAAATGGGGGCATTTCTCCTATATTCCCATTACATTTAACTGGTTGACTAATAGATGGCCATATTTTGGTTCCAATTTAAAGTGCTTGTACACGTATTAAAAGATTTTATATTCTATCAGCATGCTTCAAATGCTTATAAAAGCATTTTGTTGACATGATTTTGTCTCGTCATAATTCATTTCTAGGCACTATCCATTGAATTGATACAATCAAATCCATACAAACAAATTCTAACAACCAAAATTAAGTGTGCAATCTGTCATTTAATTGGTCACTCAGTTATGTTTAATAATAATATAATGACACTTTGGTCAGCCTTTGATTTATCACCATTCTCAGGTGAAAAGGCCTTGATTACTCCTCTGCTCACAACTGTCCCAAATCACACCTTTTCCCTCCACCCAACACCTGGTCACGAACTCTGATATCCCATATCTCATTCTTCCCAATTTCCCTTATTAGCATTCTCTCCTTTGACTAATAGATGGCTAAAACCACATATCCTTCATTATCCCATTTCACATTCCCGTTATACTCCTAGTGAATCTTATTCTGTCAGACCAATATTTTGGACATTGTAAGAGAAAGTGTTCCAGGGTTTCCATCATTACCAAGTTACACATTAGGCACTCCTCTTCACTATCTTTTCCAATTTTTCCCCAGAACTCCTGTGACCTCGACCTCGGTTTGGACAGCTGTGACTCCCAAAGGTGCCATCAAGGTTCTCCTCAAACTCTGGCTTCTTTTTTATCATTTCAGGACAACCAAGAACATCATTGCTTCATCCTCTTCTCACCAATTATGGTTACAGTCCTCCATGACTCTCTTGATCTCATGATTCTCTTGATCTGTCACTTCCATACCATACATCATACTTGGTACAGCCACTGTATCCAAAATAGTTTTTCCTCTTTTCCCACAAAAATTTTGTTGAAACTGTTCATCCATAAAAGTTTTAGTTGATAAAGAATTTGTTCCCCCTTCATAGTTAGTCTATTCATGTGGTTTCAGTAGATGCCTCTTCCTGTGATGTTTACATTGAGACCCCTCCCTCCCCAAATACTTGTCACCTGCAAGCCAGAAAATAAGCAATCTGTCATTTGCAGAATGAGGTTCCCAGAGGGCAAATTTGCTAATGCTATCCCATACAGTGGGCTTATTTATCCTCTGAGTACCTCTTTCTGTTTAGGTTTGAGACCCTGATTCAGATTGAGGTTCACAGAGGGTAAATTTAGTGATGCTACCCTGCTGTGCAGGGTAGCATTACCAAATTCACCCTCTTGGGACCTCGTTTTGCAGATGACAGTCTGCTTATTTTCTGGCTTGGTCACCTGTCTCCCTAACACTAAACAGTTTGTTGTCACCTTAAGGAATGGAGAACTCCCCATTCTCCACCTTCAAGTAGCCTCCATTTTACAGCCCACAGGTGTAACTTTGCTTTTGTTTTCATTCACTTTGAGCCTTCAATTGTTCCCATATCTCCGAATAATTGTCAGCATTTTCTCTAACCCCTCTTCACTTTCTGACATAATCATATATTTGTTGGTACCATATGCTCTTTAACCATTGTCTACTAAAAGTTGGGGTGATCAGGCTGTAGCAGTATTTAATCCAAATTCTTATTTTTCTCCTCCAAACTACAGCTGAAATTTGGAACAAAGAAATGAAAAGATAACAGAATTCAAATGTCACTTTTTATATAGCTCAGTAAAAGGGTTGAGGTTAAGTCCCAATAAGGTGGTTTAGATGTTGATAAGCTGGGGAAAAACCCTATATTTGCTCTTTAATTTTTTAATATTTTTCTTCTTTTGCCTTATATCTTAGATACCGATCCTTTAAAAAAACATTTTTCAGTAAAACATAACTTGAAGTCCTGTAAATACAGCACACAAGAATTTGTCAGATAAGGTACCACGGTCACAATCTAACAGTTTTCCTTTTTTTCTCATTTGAGACTTCCAAAGAAATTCATCAGTTAATTAAAGGAAATACCATAATAAATTCCCTGAGTCTGGCATCTTATCTTCTTATAATTTAGCTTCTGTTGAGATATTTTTCATCTGGAAGTTCAATGATTGAATTAAATTGGAAACTTGTGCAGAAGGAGGGGATGTCTCCACCACACACAGAGAAAGTTTGTGGAAAATATGTTGTAACAGCACTATTTCAAGTGATTTGACACTTAGTTCCCTGTGATGGAGTACACCAGATATTACAGGGTTCTGTCAAAATACAGCTCATGACTCCTCATTGGAACATGCTCATTGAGCTCATTCTAATGAGGAGATCATAAGCTGTTTTTGAAGCCAAAAATAACAAAAATTTGTCATTCAAGAAATTTTGGTTGCGAGTGTCATCTACAGTACGTGAAGAGTGTTTTATCACTAAGTCACCCACAGAGTAGAGATTCCACCTAGACAATAATTGCAAATGTGTTGCAAAGCATAACAAGCACAGGGAAAGTTACAGCCAATGGACCTCCGGGTTAACCTCGAGGTCCATTAAACATAGCTTGTGTTTTTTGTCAATATGTACCGAATTTGAAAGTGATACTTTGGGTGATAACTCCACTCCATGGGTGATTTAGTTACAATCCCTTCTCCACGTACTGTACTTGTCATGTAAGGTAAAGAGTTAAGGGAAGCTTTTGATAGTAATGATTTGTCAATACTTATTTATCTGTCAACGCTTCTGTTAATGAATTGTTTTGGTACTGGGCTCAATTCTCACCTTTTTTTTTATTCTGCAGTGATTATGTCAATTAATCATGTTTATTTTGGAGGACAGTAAGGTGTACATGACTTAATGAAATAACTGCTGAAGAATAAACAATAGCTTCAAACCGAAAGAGTTTAATGATGTTGGAACCCAATACCGAGATTAACTACTTGCATCATTGCTATAAAATGTAAGCTGTATAAAACTGTTGCAATAAATAAACAATGCTCAAAAGAAAATTTCTTTGAGGTTGTCAATTTTCTGATACCTCTGCAAACGCCAATTGCTTTATAACCCTTTACCTAATGAATCGGCCACATCCGCCTGTGTAATTTATGAAGTAAGCAGTTGAAAAAACAAAAATTTCCAAAAATTTCAATAACACCATATCATGTGACCCCCCTTATTGGAACGAGCTCATTGAGCTCGCTCCAATGAGGGGGTCACATGATATGGTTTAGTTGAAATTTTTTGAAAAACTAAACAAAATAATTTTTAAAATAATAAATTTTGATATCATGTTCATTGGGTAAACGGTTAAAGAATGTGCTTTGATGTCTGTGAAAAATGAATATGATGATAATGTGCACATTTGTTCGTGGCATTACAAACTGAATATTTACAACTTATTTTAGATATTCAGAAAAGAAATACTGAGATTGGAAAGTAGATACTATAGCCACCCTGACACTTGCACAGCAGAGGTGGCACGAAGAGGCACACATTGTGGCGTGCCAATGAGGGAACTAGTTGTGGAAGTGTGCTTGGGGCTTCGTGCCAGTGCATGAGTGTGTGCTAGGCCTTGGCCGAAATTTTGAAATTTTAAAAAATAAATTTTGAGGTGTCACAACATCTTTTTCATGCCAGTGACATGCCTAATGTGCAAACTATGCGCAACTCATGCGCAACTTTTGCAGGCCACTGAGTGTCACTGCCTGGTAATGTGTGCCTCCGTGGCAATGTAAATACCAGTAGAAATCAGTGGCATGCAATGGTATGCATAGGTTGCGCATAGTTTGTGCACATGTGACCGCTTTAGCATACCAATGCGTGGGCATTCTCACCCCACATTCCTCCATGACTTCACGCATACGCAACTATAGCATGTCAATGAGTAACCATCCGTGCCCTGGCGTGTCAACCTCACAACTTATGTGCAAATAGTGCATACTCTTGGCACAACTATGGCGTAATGGTGATTGCCATGGTGTGCCATTGCATGACATAGATGTGTCACGTGTTCGTGGCAGATGCGAACCTAGTTCTTAATGAATGCGTGTCAGATGGCACGACATGGTGCAAACTATGCTTAACTTTGTCATAATCAGAAGTTTCATGCCCCAAATGTGGCTCGAGTTGGCATGCAAGAAAGCAGACCTTTTTGTGACCAAAATGCATGCAAGTGTCAGGGTGGCTTATGTTGATAGTTTTTGTGCTGGGTAAACACCATGATCTTGGATGAAGTGGAAGTTGTTATGCTTCAACTATAGTCATAGTGTAACATCTTTCATGTTATTAAACATCGTTGATTAGGAGGAGTTATCGCATTGACTGACTTGACACATTTTGAGTGTGGGGGCTGGGTGGGTGTGAGGAAAGCTGATGATTGAGTTTCGACATTTCAGCAATATGGTTGTATGAAGGTCATTGCAGTCAACCCTTTAGAAGATCAGTGAGGTACAAATGCTGTTGCATGCCTCAGATTTGAAGGCCTGGGTAACTGTTGCAAAACTGTGTGAAAGATGTTGATGGTGTTTTTTCCTCTTTTTTAAAAGAATATGAAATATGTACATAACTCAAACATTTCTTTTCAGGAAGAGTTATTCAAGTATTGAATATTTATCTTATTTTTTTTTATTTTGCATTAAATTTCTATTGCAAATAAAATAGGTTCAGACTAACTAAGCTAGACATATTTGTTAATGTTTTTTTTCATTTTTTACATTTTATCTGCTCTACTTTGTAATTGCAACCTCATTGAAGAGAGGATTTCCTAACCAATTTATTGTTAATCTTGTCTTGTCATGTACAGTGTATCAGGCCTCGTTTTTTTCCGAAATCAACCAAGTTTCATTTGGGGGGAATCTGCCATAATCTAATACAAATAGATTTCCCGAGATGGCAAGAACATGGGGCCAGTTGTGGTTAAAATTAATTACCACCAGAAATGCCGATGTTTCTCTCAGTCAGACAAGTGTCTTACACTGTCCCAAAGTTACGTGATAAATGTTTTTTTACCATTGCCGAGACTGAGATGGTAAGGCCATAAAAAATAAATACTTAGATTATCATCAGCACTCACCCTCCTATGTAGACCCCACCCAACATATTTTTTTGCATCATGCATCCAAAAACACCAGTAGTTTAGCCCTTTCAGGTATCATTGGACCATCACACGTATATTATTCTGCTTACAGGGCAGCGGTATGGGCAATAATACTATCAATCAGTTTGGTACTATTTATAAATGCTGGAAGCTGTTCATTCAGCCTTTATTCTGGCGTGTGGGTAACACAACTTAAAGACTTCACATTCTATGGATATACTTCAGCTTATCTTTGGCATGAAGTTATTTATTTACTCAGATTGGATTTGTCTTGTTAGGATTTTTGGGAGAGTGCCTATATATTCACATATCAGCCATCTTACTTAATGAAATTTTGGCACTTCCATATAAACATGCAAGGAGGGTCTAGTCTTGTTCACTGTTTGATTCACTGAAAACAAATAATAAAAAATAAAATTATCTCCTCCACAACAATTTCCCCAGAAATCTGATGATAATCTAAGTACTTATTAAATTTTTTATGGCCTTGTCTCATATCCCACACTTGTGCATCCATTTTGGAGAAATTTGGAATTAACAATATGCTAAATAAATAGATAAACAATGCATGTAAATATAACTGAGTAATGCTTCAACATGCCTTTGTTGTCAATTCATATTTGGGTAATTAACCTTTTACCTAACATGAAAAGCAGTCGACACTTGCAAATAAAATTCTTGAAGCACTAATGTTTTTGATTTTTTGTGTCAAAAACATAGCTTATGACCCCTCATTAGAACGAGATCATTAAGCTCTTTCCATTGAGGGGTAATAAGCTATGTTTTTGTGACAAAAAAATTAAAAAGTAATCAAAATTGAATGAGTGAATTTTGAGAATAGCACTGGCCGGTTTTGGCCGTTACGTTGGGTAAAGGGTTAAAACAAAACTTTCTTGATTTGATCGCTGGAGTGGATGAAAATTTGATATAATTCTTGTCGAGTTTATGGGAAATATGGGAATTGTATTTTTGGATTCTCATTCAAAAATGAGGCCTGTGTACACCAATTAACAAAATACAGTTTCATAGAATATCCATATAACTACATATTTTCCCCTGCATCAATTCATTTACCATACAGTCAATAGAAAATTGGGTGGCTAATTGAATATTACTTATAGAATTTTATGAGTAAAAAAAATGTATGGTATGATGATTACTTCTCTCACAGATACAGAGTAGAGTTCAATATCGTATATTCTGTATAAAAACACATGCAAAGTTTCGCCAGCCAATGGATTTCTGGAGGTCTGTTTCCCCATTTCTTACCACCCAACATTTTTGGAGATCATGATATCACAAATAAGTATGTTATTATTTGCCAGTTTTAAAAAAAAATAGATGTATTAGGCCAAAAAAAAAAATCAATTGATTCTCAGGCAATTTTTTTTTCAAATCAATGAGGGAGGGAGGATTTTATTTTTATTTTTTATTTTTATTTCTTCCAGATGGTGAGCAAGGATTGAGAGGCAAAAGTCACTTTCTGATGTCTGTTTTTATCAAAAAGGCATGGAAAGTGCATATTGTAAAATGTTATACAAATAAATCTCATTGTTTCTCTCACCATTTTCCAAGAACGGATTCAAGTTCTGTGGTATTGGATCATCGTTGTCATTATCAAACTCACCGGCGAACAGTTTTTTAACCAACTCCCCCAAAGTACTGTCGTCTTCCATAGATATTATTGACCACCCTCGTATTATTTTGGTATCATTGTGAGTTATTTTGATAGAAATTAACATTTTTACGATAGAAATTTTAGAAGGGAAACAAAAACAAACCAGAATGGAAGCAAGCTTCCGGTGTCAACTCGGCATGGAACTTACACAGCACTTGTAACGTCATCAGCCGTCTGTCAAAGAGCCCCACCCAAAGACCACGCCTATTAAAAATAGTTTGAACCCGTATACATCCAAGCAATCAAGTTTGATATTTAAAAAAGGGAAACATCACTTTATTTTTCCACTGCGGCGAAGCCCTTTCATTCATATCACTATCCGATCTCCCGTGGGTGAAATTAATAAATGGATAGGCCCAACTCAATACACAAAATAAGCTGGACGTGTCGGCCCGTAAAGACTTCGTTTGTTTACTTTGAATGAAGACGTCATTCGTATTGGGAAACGCACGTGTGTTTTGAGTAATCTCCCTTGATGCACAACTGCTCTGGAAAAATCTGAATTTCAGATTCCATTCAGTGCTTGCCCATTCTTTCCCGTTATGTTCATGACACGTCAGTAGAATTTGGACTTTTGTATTTCTTTAGTAAGTGATAATTCCCCACCCTGAAAATATACTTACCTGTACCGATTATTCTCACTATTTCTCATTCGTGTTTTCACAGCAAAAAAGGTTTACTTGATGCCAGTACCTGGCAAATTTAACGTTTAGTATTCGACAAGGTGGGTTATGCCTGTGTTGGACAACTCGCCCAACATCGACCGAGTCAAGTTTGCGTTTGAATTCCCCTGCCGTGTGCGCCCAATCTCCTGAATATATGGCAAAAACCTTTCCCCTCTCACACTTAACACACGCCTGTGTATATTTACCTGTTTATTCGTTGGTTTTGGGCCTTAAAACCAATAGTCCCTTTTCAATTTCCCTGTTTCCTATTTTAGTGCAATGACGGTCCAAATAAAAAGGCCCAATGCGGGCCATTTTTTTCAACGCGGCGGTGCCTGAGAATCAATTCCTTTTTTTTTTTTGGCCTTATATTATGGCACTATCAATCCATTCATCCATCCAGAGGTCTACCAGAAAGAATTATCCAGCATTGTGGGGTTGTTTGCTTCTTGTGGCGTTAACCTCAAAAGAACATCATCTCTATGAATATAAATCAGCATTATAATGTCAGATTTTCTAACTCTGAATTTAACTCCACAATGATAGTAGTATAATACCATCAAGTAAACCCAATACGGAAGCATTGTACCAACAAATAACCCCACAAGGAGGCTTTGTATAGTTAACCCATAATGCAAAGAAGAAAAATTTCCCCAATGTTGCTCTCGTAGGTAGGGCCACCCTGGCATCTGTTAACTTTTTCAAGTCTGGGCCTAACTTTATAATGGGAAGAGATATCACTATGAAATTTTTCAATTTAACATATGGACCACCACTAGACAGTGTGTCACAAACAAAATGACCAACCCACCAAGGTCAAGGTCAGCACATGGAATCAGCATGCACATCAACTTTTTCATGTCTGAGTGATAACATGGACAGTATTTTAAAGGATACTAGTTGAAGAGTTATTTTACCAGTCATTTGGTTATACTTCCTTTCAAAACAGATTTGGGTTTTTTTTCATAATTTTATGGAGAGTGCTTTTCATCCTTCTGTAAACATGATCTGAACCCCATTTTGTATATCTTGTTCGATATCAGGAATATGTCATGTGAAAGCCATTTTCTCGGCACTCCTAGTAGCTTCTTGTATCAAGACACTTCATGACTTTCTTAGAATGTATTTCTTCAATATTTTTAATAGATCATGGCTCTGAGTGAAAAAATAAATGACATTACAAACTTTCATGAAGTATTCCATCAAATAGAAATCCTAAATTTTTCAGAAAATATTTTTAAATAATGGGACAGATGTTCTTGTTTATTAGTCTCAATCCTTATTTTTCCAAATAAAATTGCACTTGATTAGAAAATAGCTGCTTCGGTTATACAACTTTTCCTGCTCACTATTATCCAAAACATGAGTGTCTGTGCACTTGCTATTTACATTGGACCCATTCTTGCTTGTAGGAGTTAACTGTTAGTTTTGTAGCCTGTTCTCCGACCTGAACAGTTTCTCTGTAAATACAGTAACTTTGCTTTTGATGTGATGGCTGGAATGTACTAAACTTTGTAAAGGACATTGAGAACTCTTTCCAACAGCTACAGACACTTTCCACGGTTGGGCAATATTTCCACAGAAGCCATAATGTTAGATTTCAAACACTAATTATAGGAACAATCATCAAAACTTTAATTAATGAAGCACTGGGTATATCTGCAGAGCCAAACTGATTTAGTGCAAAAAGCCCAAATTTAGGTTCGACCAAAAGAGGGGGTTCCAAAATAGAGTTGTCATATTAGTATATACTTCATATTTACCTGTGAGCAAAATGCATTATTTTTTTTAACCACCTTCTGAAGAATTCTCCAATAAACTGTAACAATACAGGGTAAAGTCAGATTTTGGAGGAAGCTTTTCAAATATACAAAACAAGCTATTAATTGAACATAGAACATTTTTTTTGATTTTTGATTTTTGGAATTTACTTTTAAAAACATTTCCACTATCCATTATAAGTATTTCCATTAGTTCCTTAAATCCTGCACCCTATTGTAACCAACTAACCATGTGCATATTTACAGCCTTAGTGTATATTTTCATGTAGTATGTGATATGGCAGCCTATCAACTAATATTTATTTATTTATTGGTATTCAAGGTCATATACTTATGCACAATGGCTAATCATGACCGTGACAGTTTTAGGGGTGGAGGAAGCCGGGTACCCAGAGAGAACCACTGAGCAGCTGCCAGCTCCCCAACATCGTAACTCCGCACTGCAGCACTGGCAGAGTTAGATTGGTTGAAGACATGCGTACCATTGATGTGCAGTATGCCTTCGTACACGGCGTCATGTAGACAATCGGGGTTAAGTGCCTTGCCTAAGGACACAACGCGGGAATCTGAATTGATCGCTCAGACGGTCACCCATCCAATGATTAACTGGGCTCGACGTTGCTTAACTTCAGTGATGTGACGAGAACCGGTTACCGCAATGTCACCGCCTATCAACTAATCCTGTGCAATGGCTTTGGTTAGTCAGTGTATGTTAGCTTACCAACTAACTATGTAGTGCACAGGGTTAGTCACTCTTTTCTTTCTGATTATAAATAAAATCATCTCTATTATGTGACTAACCCTGTACATTGCACAGCCTTATTGAGTGAGCATTTTTTATGTAGTTTGTGATATAGCAGTTACCATTTTTTTATAACCAGAAAGTGTGACTAACCCTGTGCATTGCACAGGGTTAATCACACCTTCTGGTTATAAAAATATATCATTATTAACAGAATAATGAATTTTGTGCACTGCACAGCCTTAGTGTAAATCGCATTTATATCAACTCAACGTAATGGCAAAAACCAAGCCTGGAAATAAGCAATCTGTCATTTGCAGAATGAGGTCCCCAGAGGGTGAATTTGCTGATGCTATCCCATACAGTGGGCCAATTGATCCTCTAGGTACCTCTTTCTGTTAGGCTTGAGACCTTGATTCAGAGTTGAGGTTCACCGAGAGTAAATTTAGTGATGCTACCCTGCTGTGCAGGGTAGCATCACCAAATTCACACTCTGGGAACCTCATTTTGCAGATGACAGTCTGCTTATTTCCAGGCTTGCAACAAAAAACAGTCGGTACTATTCTCAAAAAGCATTCAAACTCACCTTATAACCCACCTCAATGAAATTAGATTGGGGAAAGTTTTTTTTTTTAATAAATTTCAAAAATGAAAACATATTCTATTTTCAATTAATAGCTTGTTACAACTTGAAACTACACAACATGAAGGTAGAGCTAGTAGGTAACATGAAAAGGTCATTTGGTTCTTTATTTTTTGTAGCATAAATAGGACAACAAGGTCCATAGGCTAGAGAATTCTATCCCTCATGGGCAACAGATTCATCAACTGTATGACATATGTGAATTTATTACTTTTGTTTAATGATAATCTTCCTATTTCCAATTTTAATGTGCAATTTCTAGTAACTTTTTACCATATTATCCCATTTATTCACCCTGTATCTCACATGACATTCAAAGACAACTGCAGTATTTTTTCTTAACCCTTAACATAACAGAAATAGAAGCAACAAGTAGTCAGACGCTGTGTTTTTAAGCCAAAATTTGAAAAATGATAAAATTTGAAGGGCATTTTTTGTGAATGGCATTTGCCAATTACAGCTGCTACTTATGTAGAGGGTTAAAAAAAGTGGATAGGTTCATTTTTTGCTTCCAAAACATGGTTTATAATCTTGGGCAATCTCAATGGCACAAGACCAATGAGCAGATTTTATTGTGGGGTTATAGGCTATGTTTTGAAAGCAAAAAAGAAAGTAAACAAAATTTGAATGGAGGTGCAGTGGCTCATTGGTTAGAGCATTGAACTTTGAACTGAAAGGTTAATGGTTTGATTCTGACCTGCCTCATCTGCATTGTGTCCTTGGGCAAAACACTTAATCCTGATTGCCCATGTGGAGACATAGTAGTGCTGTGTACTAAGGCATACTGCACGTCATTGGTGCACTTGCCTTCAACCTCTGATGGCTTGTCCCAGGTTAGTAAGGTGGAGTGTCTGGTAGTTGCTTTCCATTCCTTGGTGGTTATCTCCAGGTACTCAAGTTTTCTCCACCCATAATTGATTGGCTCTGGCTGTGGAATGTGTCGTTAAACCCCAATAAACAAACAAACAAAATTTGAATGACAATTTTGTACATAGAACTGGGCAGATTTGGTAGCTACATTTGGTAAAGGTTAACTGGTTTGATACCAGGAGCTCATATCTAGGTTACCTTAAAAAAATATTGAGAACCCATATTTTGATTTTGATGTGCCATTTATTTACCTGGCAAATACTTGACTAAACACTGATTATAGAAGGAAGTTGATGTTTTATAATTATTGAAGTGAGATTGTTGGTACTCTCCTGTAAATTGTATCAGGGTCTTTTGCCCACAGTAGTCAGTGGTTACATTGGGTGTGTGTTTTCTATTTCCAGCCACCACTTTGGATAAAAACTATTCTTTCAACTGGTAGAGTGCTAGAAGCCCATATTTGAGCATTATGCTGAAGAGCAAATGCTGCAACTTGAAAGCTTCATATTTTCTGGATGTTATTATTTATTTATTTATTGGTGTTTAAGGTCACATACTTATGCACAAATGGCTAATCATGACCGTGACAGTTTTACGGGTGGAGAAAGCTGGAGTACCTGGAGAGTACCACCGACCAATGACAAGCAGCTGCCAGCTCCCCAACATTTTAACTCCGCACTGCAGCACAGGCAGGGTTAGATTGGTTGAAGACATGCACACCAACATGCAGTATGCCTTTGTACACGGCGTCATCATACCCCCATGTGGACAATGGGGGTTCAGTGCCTTGCCCAAGGACACAACACGGGAGACCAAATCGATCGCTTAGACGGTCACCCATCCGAGGATTAACCGGGCTCGACGTTGCTTAACTTCGGTGATCTAACAAGAACTGGTTAGCGTAACTCCACCGTGCCACATTTTCTGGATGTGCTTTGTATTATCTTTGAAGTTAAATTATTTAGTCTGCGTGCTTTAGTCTGTGTGCATTTGCCTTGCTATATTTTATGGGGGGAGTGCCCACAGGCACTCTCCCATAAACTGTAACAAGACAGACCCGTGAACAAATTTTGACGCACCAAACATCAATTACAGTGTAGACCTTTTCTGGTCCAACCTTGTGCTATAAATAAATTCTATAAATTAAGTGGCATTTGAGGCCAGTGAGTACATTGGTATGGTTTTGTGATAGACTGAGAAATGATTATGTTCGTATAGATGGTCTTTTTCAACTAATAATTCACCATTTGACTACCTAATACAAATCTCTTTTCCATATCCTCCATTCAGTAGCATATCCATCATCAGTCAGAAATGGGGTTGGATTCTTAAATCACCAGCTTTAAATTTATTTCTGTTTGCCAACTGGAATCAAACATTATTTATCCCTCTCTAATTCTTTTCACCTTAGACAGAATTAGGAATTACATCCTATTAAATCTTGTGCGACTGATGTCGGAGAGCTCGGTCAAACAAGATGAAATAGTTTGTAGTTCTCAAACTGTTATAGCTAAATGATGATTTTCACTCTTCAGCCAATGGCACATGTAGTCGCATAGGTACAGAGGGAGGAGACCCCCCACTCCACCAAACATTTTGTGAGAAAATTGTTGGCTTATTAGAAGTTGTTTAGGCTTTTTCCTGGTAAAATGGAGAAAAACTTTTATGTTTTGGGGGACAGAATTTTTTTTATAACTAACCCATTTCGTGGTAGAAATTTGGTTTCCTAATCTGAAATCTGCTGAAAAATTTTGATATAACTTGTTGAATTCAGTAAGTTGTAGTTCAACAGGTGGAATAATTTGGTAGGTCTTGAAATTCCCCAAAATTAGTGATGGTAAAAGTTGAGCACAAATTACGATAAATGTGCCCAATTATGTGGTGTGTAAAAAGATTTTTGTTAAATTTTGCAATATGCAGTTCCCCAAATTAACGATGGTAAACATTGATCCCAACTTACAGACATTGTGCCCAATTATGTGGTGTTTAAAAACATTTTTGCTGAATTTTGCAAAAAGAAATTACCCCAAATTAGTGATGGTGAATGTTGGTATCAAATTTGGGTAATTATGCCATATTAGGCAAAAAAAAAAAAAAAAAATCTGTTTCTCAGGCCCTCCCGCATGGTCCTTTTGGCTGCCGCATGCTCTCTTTTTATAACTAATTTAAACTTTAAAAAAATTAAAATTAAATGGTTTATGTCTGATATTTTACCCAAGTTAAAAAAATTTATGAATTTGTCCCTTGAGTGCAAGAAGGCTTTGCAATGCTTTAGCATTGCAAAGCCTTCTTGCACTCAAGGGATGAAATACACCACCACCCATGCTATTCTGTAGATTATGAGGCCTAAAACTTGAACCAAGAACATGAACTTTTGATGGCAAAGAAGTAATTACTGAAATAAAAAATAAAATAAAAAAACACTCGCCCGCATGCAATTTCACAAATAATGGCCTGAGAAACAGAAGATCTACTTTGTGTGGCCTTATGTGGTGTTTAAAAACATTTTTGCGAAGTTTTGCAATATGCACTTAAAAAAACATGCAAAATTATGATCTGCTTAATCAAAAGAAATGGAGAGTGCTGTGCCTCAGTGATTATAGAATTGGACTTCAAACTGAAAGGACCATGGTTCGATCCCCTCCAGGGGTAACTGGATTGTGTCCTTGGTCAAGGCACTTAATCCCAGTTGCCCACGTGGGGGCACGGTTTCTCTGTGTACTAAGGCATACTGCACATCGATGGTACACTTGTATTCAACCAATGCTAACCCTGCTTGTGTGGAGTTAGTATGTCAGTTGCTTGCCATTGCTTGGTGATTTTCTCCAGGTTCTTTGGCTACCTCCACCCATAAAACTTTCTGACACAAGGTAACCCTGGCTGTCGAAAGTGTGTGGGGATGCAGCTGATTCGTTAGGTAAAAGGTTAACAAAACTTTCAA
Organism: Pictodentalium vernedei; assembly: GCA_031216915.1. Taxonomy (NCBI): domain Eukaryota; kingdom Metazoa; phylum Mollusca; class Scaphopoda; order Dentaliida; family Dentaliidae; genus Pictodentalium; species Pictodentalium vernedei. Next base: position 162,398,342 of record CM062293.1, read on the forward strand.
CAGCCAGGGTCATATCATGTCAGAGAATACAAGGTAACTGTTGGAAAGTGAAGAAGAGCAGTGGCACACTTGTGATCTTGAGAGGTCACAGTTTTGAATTTAGCTTGAGGCATTTGCATTGTGTTTATGATTAAGACACTTGGTTCCACTTGCTCATGTGGTGGGAAGGACTTGACTACAGGTTTACCCAGCACACCTTCATCATGCAGAACTGAAAAGAAAAAAATAAATACATTGTTGCACTTTTTTAAAATAAAATAAGGTTAAAATAACCTTTTAACCATTTAACCATCAAATTTACAGTCTACTTAGAAATATACACAACAATTACATTTCATATTTCGTTATTTCTTTATTTCTCAATTTTTTTTTTAAAATGGCTTTCGACTTCTTATTGCAATGTGCCTTTCAGTTTTGTTTCAAAGAGCAGTCACAGTTGTATGAAAAGAGAAAAAATGATCAACAGTCTTATTATTTTGATATCAAATGTTGACACTACTTGTATGAGCTAAAGCTTTAAAAGGTTGACAGATTTAATGGATATGTGCATTATTCATATTGCTTTGCAGTACCTTTCATTAGTTGTTTTTTTTTTTATTTACTTTAAATGTTAATTAACCCCTTGTCTACTTTAACCCTTAAGGGCCTAATTCCAACTTTAATCACATTTTTCTACAACAAAACAGGTGGCCCAACATGCAGTTTTGGGGTAAGCTTGCAAGTTACATCCATGGCTGTTGTTTCTAAGCAAGTCTTGGCTGCCTACATAGGCAGCCAAGACTTGCCAAGAAACAACTGCAAAATCATAGGATGTAGATTGTCAAAGTAAAGCAAAAATGTATAAAAAATCTCCAGGCCCTTAAGGGTTAAGGGTAAAATAGGACCCAGTCTCCAATGCTTGCAATGGAAGTCCTCTAATATGGGCAATATCTGTATAAACGATTGACTAAACTTGACTTTATCACCATATTAGCCATTGTGCAGAAATATGTGACCTTAAACACCAATAAATAAATAAATCGATCATATTGGCTAGCTGTTCAAAAAATATCTGCATTCAGATTATATCATTTTTTTCAATTTTTACCCCAGAAAGATTGCTTGTGAACCCTCATTAGAATGAGCTCACTGAGTTCATTCCAATGAGCTGGCCATAAGCTATATTTGTATTTGTAAAACAAGGAAAATGTTCAACTCTTAACCCGCTGAGTATTTTCAAAATATTTTTCAACATATCTAGTCATGACTGCTATGAAGCAGCCATGACCAGATTTGATGAAAAATTCATCTAAATTTGACTCAAGAAATTGTTGGTGAAAAAATCCGTTCCATTTTCAGAGAGAAAATAGGATTAAATGTCCCCAAATTATACTTATTTCCATGACAAGCAAAATTCTGTCCTCGGAAGGAATGTCTGCCAGCAGCATGCAGGGAATTAATCACAAAAAAAAATACATTTTAAATGCTGGCCTTTAGTCGTGTTAGGTAAAGGGTTAAGTGCCATTTTAAACTGTCCATAAAGGTTGTAGTTTTTGTTGCTTATCATCTACCTGTCTCTACATCATTTATCATTCACCTAAGCTTTAGCCTTGCACCACTTCCATATTTACTTATATATATACTTTGCTTGAACAAGCACCTTGAATCATTTATAAAAGAACTTTGTGATACTCAACCCAGATATCTACTAAAATACTAGCTTGCAGGAGCAATGCACTTTTTTGTTATAGTCACCTATTATATAAACACCTATTGAAAACTACCAACATCCACTCACTAATGAGAGCACATGTAAAAAAATCACCAGATATGTGGACACTTTCTGAAGCACCTGCTAAACACTGCACCTTAATAAACCAACTGCCTAAACCAATGGCTTCACTAACCAGGTTAGTATTGAGGCAATGTAAAATGAGTAACTCATAACCATTTCTTACATGATGTTTTCACTTCTCATTGAAAGATTTCCTTCTACCAAGAGGCAAAAGAGATACAAAGAAATCGAGGAGAAAGGACAAGTCCAAGAGTCCATACAGATCAACCACTAATGAGCAACCTTCAGAGCAAACTGGTAATAAAAAACATCAGAAACCAAACAAAACAAAGATTAGGTTATTTTCAGATAAACAGTCAAAAAGTGTACCATCATCACCAAGGATTGATGTAAAATCTAATGTATACTCAAAGCATTCTTCTGTTCCCAAACTTCCCCATGGTGATGTGGAAAGAGCAGAAGACATTTCATATAGTGATTCAGAAATATCACCCAATCTTAAATTACAAAAACAAAGGCGACTCAGTTATGGTAAAGTGTACAAAGCCCCTGAAGCGCCATTGCCACTTGAAGACACATCTCCTAAACGACCTCCAAGAACAAACCGTGAAAATTCTCCAGATAGACTAAACCAGCTGAAAAGACAGGAAAGTGAAAATAAATGTCAGGTGGAAGAGGTTCTACATGAATGTGCAGAGGAAAACAAATCCAATAGTGAAGCTGATGATGAACATCACTCTGAAGAAAAGGCATTGAGTGAAAGAGATTTTGAGAATAAGGATACTCAATTAGAGATGCTGGATTTAAACTTCAACAAAGATTTGACAGTGGATGATGAAATTGAAGAATTTGATTTAAGATTAGATCTGGGCTCATTTGATGATTTTGAGGTAGACTCATTTTTTGAAGAGAAAAAAATGACACCTGAAACTGAAACCAGTAATGAAACTAATTATGAATCAGAGCATGAAACCAAACATGAGTTTAAGGGTGGTGTTAATGAAAGAACTCAAGATATTCCTGAACAAAATGGTGAATCATTAACTGACAGTGACATTCTTGCAAAAAGTGAAAACCTTCAAACACAATTTGGTTCAGAATTAAAGATACCACCTAATGCAATGCATGTATCAAATGTAACCAAAGAAGAAGAGACTCATGACATCCATCATGAGAATGATAGGTCTGGGTCTCATTTTGAGCATCATCCTAAACACGAGGAGCCTGTACACTCCCAAAGGGAAGACAATCAAGCACTTTTTAATAATATTGACAATCAGTTTGTAATGCATTCTGAAATGGAAGTCCATCAGTATCGCAGTGCAGACAGCAGTGAGGATAAGTTAGTAACCATTCTCACAAAATCTGACAATCAGTCTGATATATCTTCAGACAATCAACCTAATATCTGTCAAGAAAGGCCATCACGATCAAGAAGAAGAAAACCTAGAATTCTGCCTGAAATTCCTGCTCATTTTCAAGCTTCTCCTGAGAGAATTATCGAGAAGATCTTATCTCGAGAAACTGTGAGTGTAGAGCATTCAAATGTTAATGAACACTACAAAGAAACTTGTGATATTTCACTTCTTAAATCAGACATAGATAATGAAGAACAAATTAAGCCAAAGAGTGTTAATCCAAACTTGACTGCTAAACAAAATTTTGTCACCAGTGGTGATAGCTATGATACTAAAACTGTTAAGTCGGAGATTGTTCAGTCTAATGATGGTACTAAAACAATTGATAGTTATTCAAGCTCCAAACAAAGTGACTCTAAAAAAAATGTTGATAGATTTTCAAATTATGAACAGGCATCTGCTCCACAAGTGAATATTGATACAGGAAATGACTGTGATAGTGAGTCATCTGTTCTTAGTCCTCAGCACAATAAACAGGTGGATAAGTTAGATTCAGAATCACATATAGGATTGCGTATGATAAGTAAGAGAAAACAAGTCGATATTTTTAAAAACCTTTTAACAGGACAAAACAAAAGACATGCTGTTTTGTTGAGCAACACAGAAAAACATGATAGGAATGATATACCTCTACTAGCATCAGAGAGTGACAAACTTTCTCATAGATTGTTAGACCTGTCTACTACTCAAGCTGATGCCCAGGATACAAATTCTTCATCTGAAGAAGTTCTGATGTCTTCATTAACAGAATCTGACCTTGATTCTACTGGTCCTGATAGTTTAGAAAACAAAGAGGAAACTTCTGAAGTAGACTTGCTCAAACCATTGCAAACAAGTCCCATATCATCACTAACAGAGTCAGATTATTTTAATGAAGATGATCATTCATCAGACCACACACCTACTGTAGGATTAGAGGAAAAGATCATTCAGGATGCTGATGAAATGGTCAATTTGGTGACAGAATCAGACATAGACTCTGTTGCAACAGAATCATCAGAGAAAATATCCAGCAGATCAGCTTCAGCTTTATCTCAGCAATATAGTGAAGATTTATCTTTGGTGGAATCTTTTCACTCAGCTGAATCTGATCACAGGGATACTTATGAATCAGAGCAACCGGCAATGTTAAGTTCCGAAACATTTGTTCATCATCATAACCTTGCTCCTGATCGCTTTATCATGTCATACTCTGATTCTGATGCAGATTCTATTGGTCCAGAGATTATGAGAGCCACATCTGGTATTATTTCTCAATCCTGTGAACACAGTGGATCTGATGGGAATAACAAGTTTAATGATTCTCAGAATAGCACTCCAGAAGAAGAATATTCTGAACTTGCCTCTGATGACCTAGTCTCTGATGACTTAGTCACTGAGGACCTAACTTCATCAATTATATCTGAACTTCGTCGAAGAAGTACAAGTGAAGAAGATCAGTTACATATGCCAAAACATGATAACATTTTATTGTCTGACATAGATAAATTAGATGAAGTGATTAAATATGATTATCAGGAGATTTCACAGACTAAAGCTGATGCTGGTTCAACATTGTCAACTACAAAGAGACCTTCTGAGATGTCAACTACAACTAAGTATTACCAACAAACACCATCAGAAAATAAATCACATACTCAACAAACATCATCAGAAAATAAATCACATGCTCAATCAGAAAATAAATCACATACTCAACAAACATCATCAGAAAATAAATCACATGCTCAAGATGTATCTACAAATAATAAATCTCATAGTAGTTTTATTGATCACCAAGTTGTTAGTAATCGAGACAGTGTTTATACTTACAGTTCTACCAGGCAGAATACTTTATTGGATGATAAACATGTATCATCAGAAAATGAATCAGATACTGAAGGTATATCCTTAGGTAATGACTCGGATGGTAGTTTTATTGATCCCCAAATCAATAGTAATAAGGATTTTGTTTATGCTGGGAGTTCTACCACCCAGAAGAAGATTTTATTGGATGACAAACATGTTTCATCAGAAAATGAATCAGATGCTCAAAGCATATCAACAGATGATGAATCTGAAGTTCAGAGTGTATTGAGTGACCATGTTCTTACTAATAGTTCTACAAGACAAAAGATGTTATTGGATAATAAACATGTCAAAGTTCAGAGTGTATTGAGTGACCATGTTCTTACTGATAGTTCTACAAGACAAAAGATGTTATTGGATAATAAACATGTCACATCCGAAGAGGAATCAGATGGTCAAAATATATCAACTGATAATGAATCTACTGGTAGTTTTATTGATCACCAAATGGATATAAATAGAGAGGGTGTTCTTGCTAATAGTTCTACAACACAGATTTCATTGGATGATAAGCATGCATCATCAGGTAATGAATCAGATGCTCATAGTGTATCAACCGACAGTGAGTCTACTGGTAGTTTTATTGATCACCAAATTTCTAGTAATCGAGACAGTGTTATTGTTGACCATTCTACAGAACAGATTTTATTGAATGAAGGGCATATATCATCGGAAAATGAAAGTGATGCTCAAAGGGTATCAACAGATAATGAATCTGATGTTCAGAGTGTATCAACAGATAATGAATCTACTGGTAGTTTTATTGATCACCAAATCGATGGTGATAATACAGACAATGTTCTTGCTGCTAGTTCCACAGGACAGAAGATTATATATGATGGAGGACCTGTTTCATCAGAATATGAATCCACTACCCAAGGTGTATCCACAGATAAAAACTCTGATGGTAGTTTTTTCAGTCATCAAATCGACAGGAACAGATACGATGCTCTTGCCGGTAGTTCTACAAGACAGCTTTTATTGGATGATGATCATTTATCAACAGAAAATGAATCAGATGCTCAGAGTTTATCAACAGATAGTGAATCTGATGACATTATTATTGATCACCAAATTGATAGTAATAGAGACATTGTTATTGCTAATGGTTCTACAAAACAGATTTTGTTGGGTGTTAAATATGCATCATCCGAAAATAAATCAGAGGCTAAAAATGTGTCATCAGAAAATGAATCTGATGCTCAAAGTGTATCAACTGACAGTGAATCTGATGGCAGTTTTATTGATCATCAAATCGTTAGTAACAGAGACAGTGTCCTTGCTGTTAGTTCTAGAAGACACATTTTACCGGATGGTGGACATGTATCAACGGGAAATGAATCGGATGCTCAAAGTGAATCAACAGACAATGAATCTGACAACAATTTCATTGATCACCAAACTGAGACAGACAATGTTATTTTTTACCCTTCTACAAGACAGAATATTTTATTGGATAATAAACATGTCTCATCAGAAAATGAATCCGAAGCTCAAAATATATCAACAGATAATCAGTTTATTCAGAATGTCCAGGCTAATGACTTTGCAAGACAGATGTTAGTGGGTGATCAATGCATATCATCAGAAAATGAATCTGATGGTAGTTTTATTGACCATGAAGTGGAATTTCACAATATTATAATCCCTACAAATCAACACAGTAAGAAACATGAAACTGCAGGTCAAGAACGAGGAGTTTTAGTGAAAGATGAATGTAACATCAGTTCTAAAGGTCTTGTGCAACAGCAAATTTTAACAGAAGTACAATCAGAACATAGGTTTATTAATAATAAAATGGATCCTGACAGGGACAAAGTATTTGACGATAGCTCCACAGGGCTGCAATTGTCATCGGAAAACAAACTGAACAACAGACTTGTTGGTGAAGTAAAAACACACATTGATGGTGTTTATTCAAGTGAACTTTCCAGAACAAATATACAAACAGGAATTGAATCTGAGAATATTCTTTTGAGAGAGGAGACCAATATTCAATCAAACTTTGAAGCCTTCACACATAAAACAGATACCTTAGTGGTGGCATCAAATAAGCAGCAAAACTCCTCATCAGATACTGATTCAAATAGTAGCTTTATTGATCATGGCATGGACACTAAGTCTGAATTTTCTGCAGATAACTCACAGACATACATCTTAGAGAAGCCTCTCTACTCATCCGAATATGAATCTAGTGCAAAAGATGGTGAGTTACACTTTCACTCACATGTGACAAGTCAACCAGAAGTGGTTTTTCCAACATCAAGACTTTCTGATATGTGTAAAGACCAGAAAGCAAACTTTGAAATAGCCACAAATTTTGGCAGAGAAATTGATTATTCAAAAGCTGTTGAGAGAGATTGTAGACAAACACAAATTGATCTTGAATTATCAGTACCATCAGACCATGATTCAATTGGCCCAGAAATAAACATGTCTAATATTCCCTCATATCCATTAAATACTCAAGAAGATAAGTCATCTTCCTCTTCATGTGTGTCTTCTGAAGCTGATATATTTGAGGATGCTCCAGAGCAAGACAGTGTTATTTTCAGCGTCACAGAGCAGCATGACATTGTTAAGGACATACCAGGACAGAACACAATTACTCAGAGTGATTCGAGGCAAGACAGTTTTACACATGACAATTCTGAGCAAGACTGTGTTGTTTTCAGCATCACAGGACAGCATGACATTTCTGAGGACATACAAGGGCAACACACAATTACCCAGGGCAATTCATGGCAGGACACTTTTACACATGACAATCTAAATCAGAACAGTATTAACAGTGAAATACAAGAACATGTTGACAGTCTTCAAGAAATTCCAGAACAATCATCTCCATCATTTTCATTGTCAATTCCTCGAATGAGTATTTCAGGCAAAGGTTCCATTGAATCAGATACTCATCAAATGGAGGCTAGAGATAAGGTCACAGAAACTTTCATTAAATCAGGTAGGATGTCATTATAGGCATACTTTTTCTGCATATAAGCACAAAAAAGGTGTAAAATTTGAGAAATTGCTGCTCATGCAGTTATATTTCAGGAAACAAAATTGTCAAATTCCATTTTCATATCACGAAGTATTGCTTTAAAATTAAATTAAAATTTACTCTTACAAAAGCATGCTATAAACAGATAATTGGACAGTGGTTTTTGCACTTATTTCTGAATGGAGTCATATGTTTTGGTAAATTGGCTGAAAAATCATGCATTCCGGTGGCAGATGGGAAGTTTTGGTTTGGTTAATTTTAATATGGTTTCAGGTTATTAACAGGTAGGGAGCTGGAAGACCATATTTGAGCTTTGTTCTGAAGTGCAGTTACTACTGTGTCTAAACCCTTTACCCAACATAACAGCCAAAACCGGCCAGCACTATTCACAAAAATTACCATTTAATTTACATTATTTTTTCATTTTTTGTTTAAAAAACATTGCTTATGATCCCTCTTTGGAACAGGCTTATTGTGCTCATTCCAGTGAGGGGTCATAACCTATATTTTGGGTACAAAAATGAAAAAATTTAGTTATTTGAAATTTTTTTTTGCAGGTGTTATCTGCCTTATGTGTTAGGTTAAGGGTTAAAGATTACATAGTTTGTGGAAGTTCTTTGTATTATCTTTGAAGTAAAACTATTCTGTCTGTAAGGATTTGCCATTTTACAATTTATGGGAGAGTGCCCATTTGGGCACTCTCCCATAAATTGTTAAAAGGCAAAGACATGTTAACATATTTTGATGATCAAAATTAAATTATCACTCTACCAGTTAGCTCTTACAATACTAAATTAACCCTTATAGGCTACTTTAGACTCATAAGAATAGTTTTCTAAGGAACAGAATATTCTGTAACAAATCGAGAGAGAAGTGCAAGAAACTCTAGCACACAAAGCTACCGATTTACCACAAGGGACCAACCAGGTTGGTCGGTAAATGGCCTTTGTACCTTGACTGCTACACTACTCTCATGTTCCTTGAGATTCCCCGATCATGAATCTCCCCCCAGATTCCACCTGAGAGCAGTTCAAATACATGCAGTGCTTCATCATAGCACACACAAAGCCACCAACTACTGAGGGCTGGTCAACAGTACCAGTGTAACAGATCGAGATAGAAGTGTGGGAGCTGAGGCTCAAACCGTCGACCTGTAGCACACAAAGTGGCCAATTTACCACAGGACTATAGAGATCTGGACCGACCAGACTGTTTGGTAAATGGCCAATATATCTGGACTGCTACAATCCCAAACTGTCCAAGCCTTTGGGGGTTAATTCAGAATAGGGATTTGAAATATGCATCTTCTCTTACTGAGGTCTGCATTTAGTCAACAGCAGTGATATTAATGGTCAGTGATGTAGTCTCGAACTTTAGGCTGTGCAATATTGCATGAATTGCTGCTTCTCAACTTTGTGATCATATGCAGTTGCTGAAAATTATGGTTTTTGCATCTGTCATTGCTCATGTATAAAAAAAAATATATTGAGTTTTGTCATTTCAAATTTTTGCTTCATAAACATAGCTTAGGATCCCTTACTGGAACTTTTGCTTCCAATACATTGCTTATGACCCACTCACTGTATGGCACACAAGGTGGATGTTTTGGAAGCAAGTAATAAAATCTTTTAGTTATTTAGGAGAAAACACTTTGTCATTTGTCACCTTCCAATTGTTGTAGACAATGTCAGTAGTTTGGTATTTTCTCAAAAATCAAGTTAAATGAAAATTTTGTGTTTTGTGCTTCCAAAAATTGAATAAAAACCACAAAGATTCTTTTTTTGTTGTGTATTTATGCATTTTTGTTTGCCTTTCAATTTCAACATTATTGGCCTGACACTTTGGCTATGTCAATGTTGATGTTTTTTTTGTAAACTAAGAAAAAGAAGAAATGTATCTTTATTTTTATATTTCTTGACAATGATTGAATCATGCAAGAGTAAGTTTGTTCCAAAAAAGGGTCAAAGGCTATGTTTTTAGGCAAAAAGTGACAGTTTTTAATCAAGAAAACTTATTTTGGATTCTATGCCAAGAGGTGATGAGCCTTTAATTGTATATGACACATTGTTCAAAAGGTGCTAGTGAGTCCCTTCCAACTGTGTATCAAACATCAGCATTAACTATTTGAACCCGAGAGGCTGTTTTTCCAGCCCAAGAACATGATACATTATAATTTCATTAAGTAGGATGGCTGCTAAGTGAATGTGTGGGCTGTACATTGAAAATATTAATTGGTGTACCCACAAATAATCAATATGGACTCTTCCAATTGCTGCCATTGAACTGACGTGGAAGATACCACCATTGTTCAAAGGGTTAAATGAGAATAAGCAAAATCATACTAAACACCAATCAGGGCATTACTGAAGAATGCTTGAGGCAGAAAAGTCCCTTTACATACAATACATATTTGGGATATTGGCTAAGCAATCAAAGAAGAGGCCATTGGATAAAATTTCAGAGCTCCAAATTAAACTTGTATCAGCATTCGGCTCAATTTTGTGTTAAGATGCATTTGAAATAGTTTGGGGCCATACAGATATACTTTAAATCTTGAAAGATTGTAGTGATAATCTACCACATGCATTGTATACCTTTTGTTTTCAAAAAGCATGCACTTATTATTGTAATCACAGGTTTCCTGCTCAAGAGGAAAAGTTAAAAAAATGATATTTGATAATAATTTTTGACTGATTCTCTTCAAATAAATTAAAATTTGTTGTCATATCTAACTTATCAGCTTCTCATCTTATGCCAAGTGGGGAGGGAACAGCTGATCTTACATCATGTAGCTGCACTCATTTGAGCAGATTACTCTTTGAAAAATTGAAAATTTATTTTATAAAATCTTCCAAAATGTTAAGAAAAAATATGCATTGCATAAAAATAAAAAGTAAATACCTCCTATATCAAAAGTGTATCTAGAGTTCTTAATATTAACTGGATGAGTACTAAAGCCAATATTTGGGCTTTATTCTAAAGTGGTGATATCAGAACTTGAAGACTTCATGTTCAGTGGATGTGCTTCGTATTATCTTTCAGTTGAAATTATTTAATCAGTAAGGATTTGCCTTGTTACAATTTATGGGAGAGTGCCTGTAGGTACTCTCCCATAAACTGTAACAAGGCAGGGTCATGAAAACAAATTTTGATGACCAAAAATAATTTTGCACTCTTCCAGTTGAATTTTATTCACTGGCAAGTGCCATCAGTGAGATCACCAGAAGAGAACAAGAACTGTTTCTTTTCCAACTCCATTTGACAAAGGCAAGGTAATTACTCCCAAAATAGATTATAGTCTCTTCTGTTCTTGAATCGTGCTTGATATGCCTAATATGTTCCAGTTTGTGATTGGGGGAGAAGGTGGAGATGGGGAATTAGTTGCCCTTAAAGTATTGTATCAGAATTTAGAAACTGCAAGCATTTCATATCAGCATTTCACACTGCATGTTTCCCATCAAGCCATATTGCATGTGCATGTTGAAAGGCATAATTTTCTTCTCAGTAAAAACATCAGGAAGAATACGAACTGCATGAAAATAACAAGAGCATTTTGTGGCTGTATTTTAAATAATTATATCACCTCATATTAACCCTTTACCCAACGTAACAGCCAAAACTGGTCAGCACTATTCACAAAAGTCACAAATTAATTTTCATTATTTTTTTCATTTTTTGTCTCAAAAACATAACCTATGTTTTTGAGACAAAAAATAGTTATTCAAGAATTTTGTTTGCGAGTGTCGTCTGCTTTTCATGTTAGGTAAAGGGTTATAATATTCCTTTGATGTCACTGAGTTGTCTGAAGTGTAGATTCATTTTTATGAATTAACTGTTTTTGTCAACATAATCTACCATACCGGTCCATATAATCTTCAGATTGAGGAGAGTAAAGTACTCATTTCATTGATTTGTATTACTGGAATGGAATATTTTAAGTTGGTGAATGGATTCCATGCCAAGGTGCCTTTGAAACTGAAGAAATTGCATTTCCTCGCTTATTCTCTGAAATGGATATATTTTCACAGCTTTTATCCACTGGGGTTTTAGAACACTCTCAACAGGCAGGGTCATATTATTCCAGTCAGCTTTACAGATGGAGAATGCCAGTTTACTTGGAGAGAACCACTAATCAGCAGCATATAACTGCCAAACTCTCCAACCAGGGTTAGCATCGTTGGGCAGAATATTTTGGCACACTGTCCCACAGTGCTCCCACTTGGGCAGTTGGTATTAAATGTTTTGCCTGAGGACACAATGCATTAATGTGGATTAGGACCTGAACCTATGACCTTTTGATCTGAAGTCCAGTGAACCACCATGCTCCTGACATCCTTTAGGTTTATTAATACCAGTGCTGGTCAGTTTTATGATATACTTCATATAGTTGATCTCATATACCATGGAATTTTAACCCTCCGCACATTGATGTCAAAATACCAATATTTGAAGTTGAAAATATTTCTCATAATGCAGCTAGGAATTGAACAAAATCAATTTTGCTTAATGAGGTCTGTGAAATAAGATTGAATTGATTAATCCTCTGCAGACTGATGTCAAAATATCAAAATTTCAAACTGCAAATATTTCCCATAATGCAACCAGGGATTTAACCTAGTCGATCTTGTTTTACAGAGCTCATTGGACTCTGACCAACAAGATTGAATTGGTTAAATTCCTAGTTGCATTATGGGGAAAATTTACTACTTTAATTTTTTTCATTTTAACGTCAGTGTGGAGAGGGTCCCATTTGTATTCAGGGAGTAATAAACAAAGGAAGCTTATGGGGCCTGGTTTCAGTTATTATTTCGTCAGTTTATTTCATTGTCATGTTTAAAGAATTTTTGGATTAGTTCTCTGTCTTGCATTGTTTTTATAGTTCAATAAGTTTACTTGACCTGTGAAAGGCATTGCAATCTGTATTTCCTCATGCAGTTATTATGACCACACAGAATCAGCTTCTCTTTGCACTTAAAAATTAATTGCTTTGTAGTCATCTCTTCACAAATGACTTGTTTGTGTGGCTGATTATTTTTGAATCCCTCCTCCCCATCACTGCCCCTTGTCATCTTTCTTTTCTGGATCCAACTTCTCATATGCAGGATTTGATGGCCATCTTTTTGTCATGAGGTTTGCTTCTTTTTCCACAAGTCTGATTTCTTCTGGTCTGATATTGGATGTCATTTCTCAGATTGATTTTGGTCGCCTACCCAACTGGGTTGGGGTTTAATTATTCTCACTGCCTTCTCTTGGTTACATGGGTCTGTAAGTTCTGCAGATACTGTGGGCTTTCTTTCTCACTTTCAGCTTTGAGACTCCACTTTGGGATGCAAGCACTCTTGTTATCCCTCTTTGGCTCTTTTTTTTTTGCTATGCCTCCTCTATTCCTCTGCCATAGGATACCTGCATGTCTCACATAAAGGCTGTAATGACATTTTTTTTAGTCAACAACCCTTTTCTTGCTCTGTTTGGTTTTCTTTAGATACATTAATAGATTAGCTATTCCTGGGTTTCACCTTGATAAGCCTTACATGCTGATGTGGCATGAAACACTAATTCATAAATAAATAATTCCATTGTTGGGCTAATATAACCCTCTTTAATGCTTCAATGTGTAATTTTGCTCATTATTATGAGTGTCCCATTAGTTGCAGTTATTCAGCATATCATTTCCCTTACGAGCTTCAGATAATGAGCTGAATGTCTTTTGTCCCGCTACAGAATCTATGGTGGGAATTGCACCACCTTTGGAAAATGTCATATTTTGAACATTAACCCTTTACCTAACATGAAAAGCAGACGACACTTGCAAAAAAAATTCTTGAATAATGAATTTTTTTCATGTTTTGTCTCAAAAACATAGGTTATGACCCCTCATTGGACAAAAAATGAAAAAAATAATGAAAATTAATAGGCAATTTTTTAGAATAGTGCTGGCCGGTTTTGGCTGTTACATTGGGAAAGGGTTAATAGACTTTAGACATATGTACTGAAGTTAATTTTCTATATCTACTGCTTAAGGTTGTGTTGCTTCAGATACATGTATAGGAGATGAAGCAGGTGAAATTTTATATCCACTGTTTCTGTTCAGATTTGCTTCTTCAGATATAGGAGCTGAAGCAGCTTACTTATATTATATCTATATTTTGTTTAGTTCTGCCTGCCAGAGACAGGCTGGTAGATTTCATACCTTTTGTTTGATTAATAAATCTGGCCATGCATGCGATGAGGTACTTGCACATATGGTCATTTCATGTTGTTGCCTTGCCAAACCAAGCTTCCTGTCTTCGAACATCAGTGACCCAAAATAAATGAAGTAAATTGTGTGTGTGTCAGTAGGGGAGGGGGAATTAGATGTGCTACCCTAGCAGTTGGTTGCACCAGTTTTCATTCCGATGCCTTGGCTCAGTTTTGGACAAACAAGATTTCTGCTTTAAAGTATCATTTTAATGTACCCAACATTTTAATCTGTATGTTGACCTTTCATCATGGAATGCAGAAATTTTTGTGTGAAGCAGAAGTTCATAGTCTGCAAGTAGACAACACAACAAAAGCATAACAACTAGATAGGGGGATCAGTAATAATTTAAGTAAATAATTAACTCTTAATCTGCTGAATATTTTCAAGATATTTTTTATCAAATCTAGTCATGGCTGCTTTGAAACAGCCATGACTAGGTTTGATGAAAAATTTATTTAAACTTAACTCACAAAAATCATTGGTGAAAAAATCCATTCAATTTGCAGGGGGGAAATTTGGTTAAATGTCCTCAGATTATCTTTATTTCGGTGGCAAGAGAAATCCTGTTCTGGGCAGGAATATCTGCCAGCAGCATATAAGGAGTTAATTATAAATTATTACTGAAACTCACCACAAATATAATACAGACTCTCCCACGTCACTCTGTACAGTCTTGTATTAGATATACTCATTCAGGTGATCAGGATTTAAGGGGTTAAAATTAGACTCGTTCGTACCTTTTGTACTGATATTGAGGATACAATTATGTGAATAGGAGGCTTGGTGAAAGGGTTAATTTGTTATCCATATCTGATCATATGAAAGGTCTTGTTGAAATATTTTCACTTCAGTAATGTCACTTTTTGTACTATTAGGCCTAGAGACAGTAGTTGTTGTATCTGTTTTGTGTTAAAAGCAGTTAATTTTGATTAATGGTTTGATTGATATGAAGTATAGTGTAGGTGGTGACCTATATGATTGTAAAGTAATGTATAATGCAACCTTTCAGTATTGGGATTGTTGATTGCCACTTTTTACTGTAATTTGACTGGTCAATGCCTAAATGACATTTGACTGAAAACATTTGCTGAGGTTTGGCCTAAGAAAGCTAAAAATCTGTTTCTCAGATCCTCCGGCATCATTATTTTGGCTACCACATGCTCTATTTTTATTTCCAATTCAAACTTTAAAAATTTTTTTTTATTAATTTAGGCTGCACAAAGTAGATCTGTTTTTCAGACTATTTTTTGTCAATTTGCATGTGGGGAGGCGGTTTTTAGCTCACCTGACTGAAAGTCAGGGTGAGCTTTTCTTATCACTCTTCATCCGTCCGTCCATCCGTCCGTCCATCCGTCCGTCCGTCATCTGTCTTCCATTGTCCTGCGTGAAGGTGGTGTTTGAGCCTCTTTCTCCTAAACAACTGGCCACATTTTAATTAAATTTCATGTAAGTACTGGTTATATAGGGGCATTTTGATTTTTATCCAAATTAGGTTTCGGCTCATATTGAGCAGAGGTGTGGGGAAAAAATGGCCAAATTTTTTTAAAATCCTCTTCTAATGAACCACCAGTAGCAGAGACTTGATATGTGGTATACAGAGTCCTTTTGAGGTTTAAAATCAAGTTTATTCAAGAGAAGTTTGTCCGGCATTATTTGCCTGCGTTATGGGAGGGGCAAGAATTTTTGCCAGTCCCAAAATTTCTATTTTCCAAACCGAGAGGCAGATTTGAATCAAATTTGATATGAGAGCTTATTGGGTCATAAGTACTTAATTTATGCCCAATTTTTTTTTCCCGTCGCCCCATGGGAACCACAAGAGCTAAAAATAGAAAAAAATAAAAACGCCCATATCTCCAAAACTACATGGCATTGAGAATTCTTATTTGGTGTGAAGCTTCCTTAGGACCAACAGAATGGAATGGTCAAAATAAATTGCTATCGGTTTTATCATGGGGTACTTTTTGGGGACTTTTGAAAAAGTGCTGAGTCAGCATTTTGTAAAACTGTGGTTAATGGGAAAAACATGTAAGACTACTTTTCTCCCAAAGCACTGCTCCAAAAGCTTTCAAATTTCACATATAACATCTTTGGAAGATTGTTTCACATGTTTATTGAAATCAATTCCCTGGGTCGATATTTGGGCTCTCTATGGGAGCCCAAATGTTTAAATTAGTGCAGTATGAGGAATATTCTTTAAAAATCTTCTTCTTCAGATCTCCCAGTCCCAATTAGAATCTTTTGATTTTGGTATGCAGCATCCTTAGGGGGGTGAGATTCAAGTTCGTTCAAGCCAAGTCCCTGGGTTCATATTTAGGCTGAAAATTTGGGGCCCCGTTCTGGACTTAGAAATTTTAGACCAAAATCCGGGAATTTTTTTTTTTTTGTTTTTTTATGCGTTGCGGTCAATTTTAAGACAAAAATATTTTATTTTTTTTACACTGAAAATTTGGGGTCCGGGTGGGACTTGGAAAATTTTGGACCAAAATCTGGAATTTTTTTTTTGTTTTTTATGCGTTTCAGTCAATTTTAAGACAAAAAAAAATTATTTTTTTTCCATTGAAAATTTGGGGTCCAGGTGGGACTTGGAAAATTTTGGACCAAAATCCGGAATTTTTTTTTGTTTTTTTATGCGTTTCGGTCAATTTTAAGACAAAAAAAAATTATTTTTTTTACACTGAAAATTTGGGGTCCGGGTGGGACTTAGAAAATTTTGGACCAAAATCCGGAAATTAGTTTTGGGTTTTTTTATGCGTTTTAAGAAGAAAAAAAAAATTTAGGCTGAAAATATTTTATTTTGGAAAAAAATATGTTTTTTATGCGTTTATCTCAATTTTGGGACGTAAAAGTGCAGGAACTGAAAATAGAAGGGAAATCCTGTGTATTGTGTGCGCACAATCACTTCATCTAGTTGGTATATGCTTTTCTTAGAAGGGGCGAATGCAGCTTATTCAAGTCCCTGGTTTGATATTTAGACTACCATGTCAGGTGAGCGCCCTCAGGCCCCCTGGGGCCTCTTGTTTATTTTATATTTTATTTTTGTAATTATTTCTTTGCCATCAAAAGTTCATGTTCTTAGTTTGTTTTAGGCCTCATAAGCTACAAAATAGCATGGGGGCTGGTGTATTCCATCTCTTGAGAACAAGAAGGCTTTGCAATGCTAAAGCATTGCAAAGCCTTCTTGCCCTCAAGGGACAAATTTCTCAGTTTTATTAACGTGGGTAAAATATCAGACATATACCATTTAATTTTTATATTTTTAAGTTGCATTGGTTATAAAAAGAGAGCATGCAGTAGCCAAAATGACCATGCAGGAGGGTCTGAGAAACAGATTTTTAACTTTTTTTTAGGCCTTATGTCAGATAAATTATCCAACTGGTTGAGAACTGGAAGCCCATATTTGAGCTTTATTCCAGTGTGCAGTTAACACAACTTAAAGGCTACACATTCTATAGATGTGCTTCATTATCTTCGACATGAGGTTGTTTACTCTGTATTGATTTGCATTGTTACAATTTATGGTAGAGTGCCTGTAGGCACTCTCCAAATAAATTGTAACAGAGCAAAGACATGTAAACAAATATTTACGATGTAGAATAATTTAGCAGCGCTCTACCTGTTAATAAAATAGGTGTAACTGCATTGTGTCTTTGGGCAAGGCAATTAATCCAAAATTGCCCACGTAGGGGCACGGTGGCACTGTGCACTAAGGCTTACTGAACATCAGTGGTGCACTTGTCTTTAATCCGTGCTAACCCTGCTTGTGTGGAGTTAGTACATGGGGGAGTCTGACAGTTTCTCGCCACTACTCTGTGATTCTTTCTGGGTGCTCTGACTTCCTCCACCCATAAAACTGTCTGACACAAGGTGACCCTGGCTGTGGAAGGGGTCATTAAACTGCAATAATAAAAAAAAGTTAAAATGATGGATACAACACACCACCGCCCCTGTTATTTTGTAGATTATGAGGCCTAAAACATAAAACTAACTGAGTATATGAACTTCTGATAATAAAGAAATAATAATTACAAAAATAAAATTTTAAAAATTTTTTTGCAAAATGGCTTGAGAAACAGAAGATCTACACTTTTGTGGCTTCATGGAATTTACCTGCTTACTGTCATCTGAGTGGTCAATGGCAGATCACCTATTGTGCAGCACTGGAGATCAGTGCACTTGACTTGAAGATTCTTGGTGTTAATATTTACAACCTGCAGCCTTATAATAATTCAGTTATCCTAATAATTAATGTAATATTAATTATTGTTATAAAATGTCAACAATCTTGGTCCGGTCTGTGAAAGGTGAGCTATGGTGTTGAAAGAGTTGCAATCAAATTTTGGAGTAGCTTTTTTCAGTTCAGTGGGTTTTCAAACTTTCTGTAAAACAAGATGTGTGTTTTGCTTTGTAGTTGAAACCATTAAATCATCGAAGCTGCTTGAAGATGACATGACAGAGACCGATCTCAGTGCATCTTTAGAAACTGATTCTCACCAAGATGATAATATATTCAACTACGATTCTTTGTATATTGACAAAACAAAAGAACTCTACACTAACCTTGACCATTATAAGCAAGATGAGGGATTTATTACAAGTAGTTACCGTCAGCATTCTCCACGTAAGTTACCTGAACTTCCAACCAGTCCAAAAGGGAAAGAAGAGATTATGTTGAAAGCCAAACAGTTTGCTCAGTACACAGCTCCAAAACCAAAGACAGATGAAGAAATGGCTGCAATAAAGTTGGAAAAGCAAAGGAAGATGGTGCTCCGACAGTCAAAGTTTGTTGGTAAAGGGTCAGATTCAGATTCCTATGATTCGGAAGGTATGAAGATGTTTTTGTCTTAATTAATATATCATTTGCAATGAATTGAGACCTTTATTTAAAAATTACTCATAAAATTTTTACAAAAATTCAAATTTTCTACACCTAGATGTTTTAACCCTTTACCTAATACAAACACACAAAAACAGGCCTTTCAATTTGAAGCAAACAGCCATTTGGGTCTCGTGGAGGTTATCTAAAACAAAAAACATGCGAACGAAAAATGAGTCATGTCATATTGTCACCAGGGCATGCGATATTAGTTGAATGATCTAGTATGAATGAATGGTGGAATGATGTTGAGCATCAACCAATCATCAGCTGCCCCACATGGGCAATGGGGGTGGAGTGTCTTGCCCAAGGACACAACGTGGTTGCCACAGGTGGGATTCGAACCGAGGACCTCTCAGCATGCAGCCTGCGCCTCTACCTACTGAGCTACCAGGACCTCCTCTGCTACAAATATTTATTATGGATGCCAAACTCTTCTGTAGCATGCTAGCCCATGCCAAGATTAGGCTATAATTGCAACTAATTTGTATCTGAATTGCTGCAACACAGCCTAGCTATTGTTCCTAAGGAATCATCTCTATCCATTAAGATATTGCCCATAGGAGCAAGAACTTGGCTGATACATTTTTAACAGTTCATATATCAGCAATACATGTATATTTAGGTTACCCAACAGCTAACAGGTTATCTGAATCAAGTAATCAAGGGGAATGATCGATATGTTTCCAAAGCTCAGACCAGCTGAACGAGAAATGGGTTATGCAAAATTTTGAAAATGTCAGGCCTGCAAAAATAAAACCACTGCAGCTGGAGCCCACTTGATTGTATATTTTTTCAGTTGAATAAATCTGTTGATATAACAATATCATGAGTTTGGAGGGTGTTATGGTTTATTATTACCACATTAGTAGGCGTTCTCTAGTATATTATTGGAGTTTAGCGGGATGGTAAAACTCAGTAATTCACGACGTCATGCAACCGGAAGCAAGCAGAAGGCATTAATAAAAACAAAATTCATTAACAGCCCGTCACCCGCTTCTGGTCATGGAAATAATAGTAATAACATGATTTTGTCAGGCATCCCGGTTTATTTTATATCCCTTGAGGACTGAATAATAGCCCTTGACTTTGTCTCGGGCCAATGATGAACCCTCAGGCTGTTATTCATTCCTCTTGGGCAGGTAATAAACTGTACCACCCTCCAAACTCATGTTATTGGTATATCAACTGCCCGAGAGGCATGAATAACAGCCTGAACATTTAATTACTGGCTGAAGATGAAGTCAAGGGCCGGTAATAAGCCAGAGAGCTATTATTCAGTCCTCAAAGGCTGTTAATAAACCGGGACGCCTGACAAAATCATGTTATCACTATTATTACCATGACCGGAAGTGGGCGGTGGACTGTTAATGAATTTTGTTTTCATTAACGCCCATTGCTCACTTCCAGTTGCATGACATCATGAATTACTGAGTTTTACCACCCCGCTAAACTCTGTTAATATACCAGAGAATGCCCGCTAAATTGGTAATAATTGTATATAACTTACAAACACAAAATCTTTTACCTTATCATCAGTACAAATTTGACAATTGCATGTAGGTTATAGAGTAAATTCCTGTTAATAGAATAAAAAACTCCAGTTATCTGATTCAATCTATTATATCATGTTTGACAGGGCTCAGCGAGCTCTGTCAAACAAGTGTAATAGAATAAATGCACAGTTTATAACTAGAAGATGGGAAAATGACCTTGTAATTAACCATTCCTGTTAATTGTATACTCATCTTAATTGAATATTTTTCCCTGGCAAAGTGGCAATTCAATTAACCCTTTCCCCAAACGTAACGTTCAAAACCGGCCAGCGCTATTCTAAAAAATCGCCAGTTAATTTTCATTATTTTTCCATTTTTTGTCTCAAAAACATAGGTTATGACCCCTCATTGGAATGAGCTTGTCGAGATCGTTCCAATGAGGGGATCATAACCTATGTTTTTGAGACAAAAAATGAAAAAAATCAGTTGTTCAAGAATTGTTTTTGCAAGTGTCGTCTGCTTTTCATGTTAGGTAAAGGGTTAACATGGTTCCACTGAATCACAATATTAATAACTGAAAAAGTCATTTAATCTGCTTCTGAATCATATCTTATGCTTCTCCTTATTGGAATGAGCTCATCTAAAACATAGCTGCCCCCCCCCCCCCTCATGGAAATGGGCTCATCAAGCTCATTGCAATGAGAAGTGTCATAATAACTGAAAATGTCACTTTTTCTACTTCTAAAACATAGCTTATGACACTTCTCATTGGAATGAGCTCATCTAAAACATAGCTTATGACCCATCATTGAAATGGGCTCACAGAGCAAAAATTTAAAGAACAAAGTTTGAATGGTGATTTTTGCATATAGTGCTGAGCAGATTTGGCTGATCCATATGTGTTATGTGCACATTGTAATGGTGCAGAATCCTTTAACGTGGCGTGACTTGTCTTTGTGGATGTATAACTACATGTATGAGTCACGTTTACGTTTATGTGATGAGTGGCTATACATTCCCCAAAATGAGCGAAGTCGCAATGAAAGATTGTATACAAACATATTGAGCATGTAGCACTTTTATCTATGATTCAGTTAACAAAAATCCATAGCCATGGCTTCCCCCAGGTAATTGTTAATAATAAAAAAAACAATAAACAAAAAAACACACGCAATCAGACTAAACTGATTAAAATAAAGGGACTTTATTTTCAATTCTCCTTACTGAACAGCATGTGAGGAAATTTATTCAATGGGTTGAAATTGTATAGAGTTATAAAAAATAATCAAACTGATCCCAAGTATACTTTTTCCATTGGGCAATGATGTTTCAAATTAAGTACATAAGGTCAGCCAAGGAATAGGTAGGAGGTTTACAAGAGCAACATGGAAAGTATATTTTGTAGTGCACAAGGATCTCTTTAAATACATGATGTCAAATTCATAATTTTAGAATCCTGCATTACATTACATTACATTTCAAAATACACCCACTGTCACTTGTAATTATTGCATTGGGAAACTTGACACATTTTTCATTGAAGCATTATCAGCTTTTGATGGGATTGACATGTGATTACCATAAACACTGAAATAGTTGGCTAGGAGCTTGCTTCATTTCTCATGATGTCATGTGACTTTTATTATTACTGCGATAACCATACAAGACCTTTTTTCACCAAATTTTTGTTGCCACTAATATTACATTTGTGGTAAATGGTAGACAGATAAGATGAAAAGATTAAACCTCCATCTGATTAGCATTTCTAGTATTCTTTTCCACAAAGAAACTGAAGAAAGGTTGCAAACAAAAGGACCTCAGGTGAGAGACAGATGTATCACATGATTTCTCAGTTGAACAAGTTCCATGAACTCGTTCAAGTGAGGATAACTTAATACATTTTGCAAAACACTTCAGCATTGAAAACTTGTTAATCCACTTTAAATGCTACAAATGAAATATCAAGGGAGATAAATCTAAAACATTAAATTTGGTAAAGTAAGTACATCCAGGGAGATAATCAGCATATGGTACTGCTTGGTGAGTTTTGTGTTACTCTAAAATCACCATTTAGTAAATACTCTGCTGGTCAGTTGATTCTAGCCAGCATATTTTATCATATAGATTTTTTAATAATAAACTTTTTTTAAACATTTATTTTAAAAAGTCTGAAAAACTTTTTGCAGGGAAACTTAAAAGTGGAACAATGTTCACTAGGGTAGACTGACATACATAATTATAATGGTAAAGTGGGAACTAATCGCAAGTCATGCCTGGAAAAAAGCAGACTGTCAACTGCAGAATGAGATCCCTGAGAGGGTGAATTTGGTGATGCTACCCTGTACAGAAGAGTAGCACCACTAAATTTACCCTCTGTGAACCTCAGTCTGAATCAAGGTCTGAAGCCTAAACAAAAAAAGGTACCCAGAGGATCAATTCTCCCTCTGCATGAGATATCATCAGCAAATTCACCCTCTGGGGGCCTCATTCTGCAAAATGACAGATTACTTATTTCCAGTCTTGTCGCCAGTATGTAAAATCCAAAATGTGTGTTTAAGCAGTGTTCATACTGCCGGGTGCCAGTGGTGCCAATTGAAAAAATTGGTTTGACACCTAAAATACAGCATTTGACACTAAAATTTGGGACCCAAAATGTACTTTTGGTTGGTCTCAAAGGCTCTGTGGTTTATTATGTCAGTGCATCCTTTTTGATAAGATCATCCGATGACACAGGTAAGACAGAATTAAGACCAGTCAAGTAATGCATAGGCTACAGGCTCTTTGTTATGTATAAACTGAATTAGTTTTTGATAGTTTATCCATTTAATCTTATACTAATTAAAACATTTCTTTGTTTCTTAATCTATTTTATCTTGCTTAACTGGGTGAGGGCTAGATTATTATTGGTGGTCTGAATTTTTTTATTCAAAATTTGTTTTATTAGAAATTATTGGAGGGTGTCTCCAGACACCCTCCAATAGTTGTAATAAAACAAATTTGTATGAACAAAATATCATTTGCGTTTGACTGAATATGAAACATGAGCAAGGAAAATATTGGCTTTTGCTCTACTACACTCATTTTTTTAAAGCCTTGATAGTGACTTCTAGCATTCAACCAGTTAATCTTTTCTATAAAACTTCTGGAAGATAATAAATTATTTGCTTCTAGTTTATTTGGAGTGAATAAACAGTGAGTAAATAATAATGATGAAATTATTTTGTTAATGTTAATAACAGACTTTTGTTATTTTATTATCTATATTTTTATCATTTGTGGGTTTTATTGCAGCTAAAATACTTAAAATAGCTATGTAATCCTAAATTGAAATATTGTACTTTCAGTGCAACAAGGTGCCATCTTAGCATAGCAGATGGTGCCTTATTGTACTCAAAGGATGATACATGGTTCATTTGTTCTCATTTACTATTAGATTCCATTTGGCACTAAAATCTTTCATTTGCGTGGCTTATATTTCAACGAGAATCTGAAAATTGATTCACATAAAGTTTCGCACAACAAAACCAGTGAGAGTCCATGTAGATTCTCGCTGCATCTTTGCTAGGATTTGCGTGAAAAGAATTGAGTCAATTTAACCTGTACCTAACATGATGGAAGAAAATTAACCAATACAAGACTAACCTGACCTGAAATATCCTGATACTTTGTCAATAAAATTGTACAAATATGACTGTCATTGGAATCGGCTCAATGAGCCGGTTCCAATGACATCCATATTTGTAAGGTTTTATTGGTAAATATTGCTTTTTTTTTAAAAATTTACTTGATGTTTTGAAAATTAAAAAGCTGTGTTGGGTAAAGAGTTAACATGTGTTATCAGTATACAACAGGGGTTCAACCTTGGTGGCTTCATGGGATTCTGAGATACTCATAGCAGGTATGGATTCTCGCAACCAATTTTATGAGAATCTAAATGGATTCTCACAAATTTTGAAACCAAAAAATGCAAATGGCACCGAACAAAAATTCTACTTGGCATCAAAAGTTTTCGGACCAGTACAAACACTGCCTTTACCAAATAAACAAAAAGCAGCAGCCATGACTTGAGTTTATAACAGATTCAAGAAATATTCTATCAGGTTAAGAGTTGAACTGGAATTCATACTCATACTGTAAGCACTGTTGTTAAAACCATGAGTCAGAGTTCATTCGGGTTCTGGAAAATGTTTACATTTCAAAATTTATATTCTATACCCTTGAAAGTGCTTAAAAATTAAACATTTTGGAAAAAGCTCTGAAAAACGCTTGCAAAATATTTCTTGGCTTATTTTACTCACAGTGGGTGCTTATAAGTTGTGGCAGATATGTGGGTTTTTTAGTTTCTGTAGCCAGGAAAATTTTTTGGAATTTATCTTAACAGTTTTTCTTGGGAGGCTGTCTCTAAGAACTTCCCAAGAAATGGTGTCAAGGGTTTTCATTATCAACAAAGGTAAAAAGAAATTGAAAATTCTACACCTCATTTCAGCTGATACTATAGTATGATTATGATTATTAAACAAAATTCTGGTTGATGTCCTGGAGAGTGCTTGAAAAATTCTTAATAGCCATTTGAAAGTCCTGTAATATTTTTGTCTCTGAGCAGAATGGACCTGATCAGTAAATCCCATTCAGTTGGATGCTTAGTTCAAAAAGAATGTTTCATCATCAGAAGGTTTTCTGTGAGAATGATTGGTTAATTCATGCTAATTAATATCCAACACAAGATAGATAGTATATTGTAATGATTAATGTACATGATTATTTTTTTATCATTGCAGAGGAACGTAAAAATTCTCGGCCAAATCCATTTCTCAATTATGTTAAGAACTTCCCTTCACCGTCCAGGAACAGGAAGAAAAATATCAGTAATGGCAGCTCCGCAGATAAATATTTATCTGGAAAAGACTTAGAAGTTAGGAAAATTTCCCCCAAGCATTCACCTGATCAGGAAGTACTTCCTAGATATACATTATCTCATGAAAGTACAAAATCATCCACTTTTTCTAAGCAACAATCTTTACCAGAAAGGGAACTACTTCCAGGATATGCTGTAACTCATGAGAGGACTTCTGGTCAGTCCTCACTCACCAAACAACAGTCTTTACCAGAAAGGGAGCTGCTTTCCAAGAATATATCACAGAAGGAAACAAATTTTGAGCAAACCTCGGTTACAACCCAAGAATGTTCTCCGGAATATAAACTACTGCCAAGGCATATGTTAGGTTATGAAACTACTCATAGAGTACCAGCAGGCAGTTCACAACCCTATGAAACTGTTTCAAAGCATTGTGTGCAGGAAATAGTACCAAAGCATTCCAGTCATATAGAATCTGAATATGACAGTTTGGAAAACCAGTTATCATATAAGTTACCTGATACATATGCACAATATTCTGAAAGAACTTCTATGATAGCCACTGATTTGACCCCCAGTGTCCCTAAAATTGAGCCATCATTCCAAGAACAAGCAGAATCATTGTATTCAACTCCCAAACACACCACACAAGAGCAGAAACACACACCTATTTTGGAGAGCCCTTCAAAGTCATCACTGTCCATTACAAGTAGTCCCAGACATAGGAAATTGGCAGATGTTCCAGACAGTAAGAAAGATACTACAGATATTATGTGGAAAGCTAAGCAGTTTGCTGAGATCACTGCTCCTAAACCAAAGACTGCTGAAGAGATGGAAAAAATACGACTTGATAAAAAGCGCAAGATGGTTCTGCGACACTCAAGACCACAAGGGATAACACCAGACTCTGATGACAGTGAAGGTAGGTGGCTAATCAGAATATAGTACTTCTTAACCCTTTACCCAACGTAACAGCCAAAACTGGCCAGCGCTATTCTCAAAAATCGCCAATTAATTTTCATTATTTTTTCTCTCAAAAACATAGGTTATGACCCCTCATTGGAATGAGCTTATTGAGCTTGTTCCAATGAGGGGTCATAACCTATGTTATTGAGACAAAAAATGAAAAAAATATTAGTTATTCAAGAATTTTTTTTTGTAAGTGTTGTCTGCTTTTCATGTTAGGTAAAGGATTAACTGGTAGAGTGATAAATTACTTTTGGTCATCAAAATTTGTTTACTTGACTTTGCCTTGTGGCAATTTATGGGAGAGTGCCAACAGGCACTCTCCCATAAATTCTAACAAGGCAAATCCTCACACACTAAATAATGTGGCATTAAGGATAATATAAAGCACATATATCGAGTATGAAGCCTTTATGTTGCGGGTACCAGTAGTTCAGTATAAAGCCTAAATATGGGCTTCCAGCACCCTACTGGTTAACCCTTCAGCTAACATGAGTAGGAGACTTGACTTACAAAATTTTTTCCAAAACAACAAATATTTTCCTTTTTTCTTTTGGGGGGTGGTGGGGGAGAATTTTAAAGTAGCTTATTTATTTAATCTTATTTGTTTTACAAGGATTGGCAAACAAGTTATGCAACTGATATTAATGCATCTCCTTGGCCCAATGGCGTAGGTGTGTGGGATGACCTTCATAGCGGCAGCTTCATGGCCAGGGGTGAAAATCCGTTCAATTTTGCGAGAATCCAAATGGATTCTCGCAAATTTTGCTATGAGAATCCATTCATGATACCTTAAAAGATATTTTTATTGAGGTGGTTGTTGGTGTAAGGTGCGGGGGGGGGGGGGGGGGGGGGGGGGGGGGGCATTTGACTTTTCTTCTTTTTGTTTTGATCCCAACTGTACGTGATAAACCATCATCACACCATTGACAAACCACCACATGTGCTATTAAAACATATATGTCAACAGTGTTATTATTTTAAACTTTATTCAAGGTAGATATACTATTTAGTAAATACTTTTGGTGAAATGTTACAGGATAAGGTTACCCCCCCCCCCCCCCTCCCCTCCTCCCAGAAGGACTGTCAGTTTTACGTCCATCAAAGAAAAATGCACCTTGTACTCGAGCGCAATTCAAACTGGATGTCACTTTTTACATTTTTACACAGGCATATGCTCCGGCCAGCCATTTGATGAAAATAATTCCAAGAAAAAAAATAAACCCCCTCTCCTGCATGTTTAAATATATAGAAGGGGGAGGGGAGGTTTTTTCTCAGCAAACGGGTTGGAGCAGGTGCTTGTGCTTATAATTTCATCCCGCGCCTATCAAGAAGGTGTCAGGTTGTTTTGCCCCAATACCCGTTCCCCCCCCCCCCCCCATCCCCCGCAAGTCATTTCACTTCAATTCCCGTTCGTCCAAGGTCATTTCACCCTAATCGCGGGGCAAAATGACTCGGGGCGAAGGGATATTGGGTTGGCGGCACAGGAGCGTCCAGAATTATGCACAGAACTCGGAGTCGTTTGACAAAATTTCAATCCAAGCATACCGATATGCAAATGAGCGAAGTGACCCAACGTTTCAAACTGATAAAACGTTACTCATTTTATCACTGTAGCGATTCATTTTCGCACAAAACCGTGTTCGTGAAGCTGTATCAGATGTCTGGGTGATAGCATCATTATATTAAATAACTATACCAGCAAAACACAAAGAAATAAGCAAGGCGTATCACCAAACAATGGCTTAGGTTGTATTTACATTTGGGAAAACCGGGAACAGGAAGATTCGGCGTGCTTTGAGTAGTCTCCCTTGATGTGCTGCCTTGTTTCTGTTTCTGTTTTAACGTATTTAAACAGCTGATTTCTCCTTGTTTTTCACTCCCATTCCTGGAAACGTTTTGTTTTCAAAATGACAACATAGCAAAATATTTCTTAATTCTCCCAGTATACTTTCCAGTATGTATTATTCTTTGGGTTTTTTAAACAAATTTCTTACCACTACCGGGTAAACTGTTTGGCATTTGCGGACATCCGACGTCATCGCCGTGTGTATAGCTTGCCTAACTTAGTGTCAACTTAAGTTTGCGCTGAATTCTGTGGCTGGGGGCAGGTTCAAAGTCTCGAAAATATCAAACCAACCCATGTACCTTTCCCACTCTTTTATATTACGCACCCCTGGGCTTATTCACTGGCCAGAAACCCTCATATCCGTTCATTTTCGGTCTTTGAAAAATATGCTTTTTTAATTTTTTAGTCCTCCATTTTTGTGACGTTCATTAGTTCTAGACGTTCATAGCAATAAAAAGGCCTAACGGCTTTATTGTTTAACCTTATCAGTCCACACAAATCCATTCAAGATGGGTACACGAATCCACTTGGATTCACGCAGGACTGACTTGCGAGAATCTTGACGCAAATGGATTCGCGTCGGATTTTCACCCCTGATGGCCAAGCTCTTCTCGAATACTATGAAGGGATCTTTAACCTGCACAGAGTGTGTCTCTCTCCGCACAGAGGACAGCCATTTTACGTCCCCAACCCGATGGGATAGTACGCTGTGACAGCATCAACCCCATGCTTGATGCTGACAGAGAGTGTTCAGACACCTCGAGAACTTTCCCCGACCGGGGATCGATCCCGGTACCTCTGGCATGAGAGATCAGTGCACTTATCCATTTGGCCACCACTCTCCAAATAGCTTATGACCCCTCATCAGATCAAGCTCAATGAGGAACTTAACTGGTAGATTTCAAAGATGATTTGTAACATGTTTTTTTCAAAGGTATCATTCTACCTGCAAGAGGAGCTTCAGTTTAGTGAAATTTTGCTCATAAATAATTGTTTTGTAACAATTTGTTACAAAACAATTTTACATAATTATGTTTTACTCTTTAGATAACAACATGTTAATGCATACAGTGGAAAACCATTTACATGTTTTTTAGCATTTTTCAATAGAGCCATGTTTTTGGCTTCTAGCACTCAACCAGTAATAATTAATAATGATTTTTTTTTTTTTTAAATTAGCAATTTGAAGTTTTGAAGTCATAAATTGGTTTAACACAATATGACCTTTTCTGTTGGAAGTGTCAGTAAAACACTAAAGAAACTGCTTCTCAAGCTTCTTTTAACCTTTTACCTAACATAGCATCAAAAACAGCCAGAAACCTATCACAGCCTGACATAACTCGAAAGTTTTTTAATAAAACCATACAAATTTGGATATCCTCAGAACCAGCTCATCGAGCTGGTTCTATTAATATCCACATTTGTATGGTTTTATTGAAAAACTGAAATTTGGTTTTGAAAAATGTGAAATTTAATTTATTTTTTTTTAAATACTGTGTTAGGTAAAGGGTTAATAAGAAGGGGGAGATGCTGGCATAAAAAATGTGTTTGAGAAAAATTTCAGTGTTATCTTTTAACTAGCATATAGCTATTGATTTCTGAAAATTATGCCAGGTAAGCCTGTTTTAAGTTCTTCACTTTAGCACACACTTGAATCTCTTATTCAGTTATTTTGCTAGTTAACCTGTTACCCAATGTAATGGCTAAAAACAACCCGCACTATTCACAAAAATCACCAATTAATTTTCATTATTTTTTGTCTCAAAAACATAGGTTATAACCCCTCTTTGGAACGAATTCGTCGAGCACATTCCAATGAGTTGTCATAACCTATGTTTTTGAGACAAAAAATGAAAAAAATGAGTTATTTCAAGAATTTTGTTTGCAAGTGTCGTCTGCTTTTCGTGTTAGATAAAGGGTTAAGGGTTTATATCAGAGTGTGTAGGAAATACTTTTATTGTCAATCTATTCAGGTTTGAAAAATTTATACATGTAGAGCAGTTTGAAAAATTGCATAATGTATTTTTCGGTGTAAAGAGTACACATTGCCCTTGCCCAATATGGGGGGGGGGGGGGAGGGGGGGATGGGTCCGGTTGATGGACCGTTAGTTGTGGTAGCAGAAACCCCATCTAAATATAACTCCAGAAATCATTGGTAAAAACGTCCATTATATTTAGAGGGGTGAAATTTGATTAAATGTACCCAATATGGGTTCAGTTGATGGACCCTTAGCTGTGGTAGGGGTGAAATTTGATTAAATGTACCCCATCTAAATATAACTCCAGAAATCATTGGTGAAATTGACCATTGTATTTAGAGGGGTGAAATTTGATTAAACGTACCCAAATTATACTTATTTTAGGGGCAATAGAAATCCTGTCTTGGGTGAGCATATCTACCAGCAACATGTAAGGAGTTAACTCAGACACCGTATATACCATATTAGTTCACTAACAAACTGTGTAACTAAAATGTATTTACTTGATAGACTTCTAGAAACTTGTAGACCACCTGATAGTCTACCTGCTGGTCCATAAACTGAAAATTACCCTGACAATCACCAAATTCCCCTTAATTATAGACCTATTTGGCCCCCTATACATTAAATTTATTATATCTTGGTTGACAGAGGTCAATGATCTCTGTCAAACAAGATATATTAGAATAAATGCCCAGTCTATCTCCAGAATACTGGAACATGACCAAATCCCTCTTTAATTGAATTCTCCTGTTTATTGAATAATTTCAATATAAAAGTGGCTATTCAGTTAACAGGATGTCATTGTATATATGTTTTTATACCTTTCAAAGGAGTTAAAAATGGGCCTGCACTACATTACTTGACTGTTTTATGACCAAGGCAAAGATAATCAGTCCTGAATATCTCAACCCCTATCTGGAATTTCTTCTGTTAAGTTGGTGATATCCTGTCATATGACACCCCATTGTAAAGAGCTCGCTCTAGAGGTCTTTCTAACAGTGTATCAGTCAACAGCAACTGAACAAAAGGGGGTATTATGACCTATTGGTTAGCACCTCCGATTTTATGGTCAAGGAAGTCATGAGTTTGAACCTGATCCACTTCATCAAATTTATATCCTTGCACAAGAAACCTAACTTTTTCCATGCTTCTGGCCAATATTCCTGCCAGGATGGCAATACTGGAGACTTGTCACAAGGGCTTATTCCCCGAACGTCGAAAACTAATTTGAAAGACCTGTTTTGTTTATACAAGATAACAATAGGGAGTTTGGTATAGTCTGTTTTTACTTTGTAATTAGTTTTTGACGTTTGGGTCAGAAATTGGCTGATTTGAATAAGGAAAAGAGAAATTAAATTCAATATTTTTATTCGATCAGATGGAATATTAACATACAATACATACAAATACATATTCAAAACAATAGCATATTCCTTTTATTTAGGATTTTTTATCATTAACAGCAAAGAACTTATAATGTTATAAAATTTTCTATTATTTAAACTATATATTAACAAAGATGTAAAAGATCAGATACAGAATCTGTGTAAGTCATGGCATTGATGATTCCATCCATATACCGTAGTTTCAGGGTTGATATTCTTCTGTCTATATTCATATATTTCTTTGACCTGCCTCTGAATTTCTGCCCTGCTTCTTTCTGTATTCGCACCAGCTCGTTCTCGTTCTGAACATCTTTAAGTGTTTGAATAAGAGTAAAGATGTTTGGATGAGAATGTTGTATCTTTAAGATGCCATGCTTCCAAGTGGTTGGTGGTTCGTGGGCCATCGTTGTCAAAATGATTCCAAATTTCTTTATCTTCCTCTATCCAAAGTCTGCACATACTCAACGAATGTAGATGTGGTCAATGGATCGGCGGGTATGTAGTTCAGTTCATTGAGAATCTCGAACCATACATCTTCGACAACATTGATCGGAAGCAGAGGTAGAGCTGCAGCCCGTCTAACAAGTCGTCGTATGTCATCGTCATCTCTGTATAATGTCTGCAATCCTTTCATTGTCGTCATAAAGTAGAAATCGATCGCCCGTTGAAGTTTCTGTCCACTTCCCTTCTAGCAATATATCGGCCACGGTTTTGGGTAATTTTGGTGTCTGTTTTCTTCGAGCTCTATAAAGTGCTGACTTTGCAATGTAAAATGTTGGTAGCCTTTCAACAACTTCTTGGGTGGTTGGATCCCAGTCGTTATCTTGGAGCTTTAACATTTCTTCAGTAAAGATGGCGGGAATCGGTTTTACTTCCTCGACGCATCTCACTGTAATAAGGACTCTGTATTTCTTTAACAACAATGTCGTTGTGGTCACTTTGATGGTTGTGTGATTGACTGCCAAACCCCGCATGGTATTCTGTTGGAGGTGGTGATTGTGGCACGGCACCCGGGCAACACACATTTCCAATAAGTTCTGCAAAAGAGATGAAATAACTAATAAGTGAATAGGTACAAAAGTATAATCTCTCTCTCTCTCTCTCTCTCTCTCTCTCTCTCTCTCTCTCCCTCTCTCTCTCTCTCTCTCTCTCTCTAAATAGCTACAAATGCGCAATCTCTCTCACACACATAGATACAAATATACAATATATATCTCTCTCTCCCTCTAAGTAAATAGGTAAAAATGTACAATCACTGCCCCCCCCCCCCCTTTCTCTACTGACCACCCCACTCTCTCTCTCTCTCTCTAAGTAAATAGGTATATATATAAAACGGGGCACTTGGTTAGTAAGTTGGAGAGCTAGGCAGATGCTCGCTGCAGCTCGGTGGTTCTCTCCGGGTACTCCGGCTTCCTCCACCAGTAAATCTGTCCATGAGATTGCCCTGGTTGCAGAAAGTGTCGTAAAAAAAAACCAATAAACAATATTTATAAAACTCACTTTTCTTTGTAGTTTCTGTTGAATCTGTATATAAATCCTTCATAAGCCAAGTGTTCTCTCCGCCAACTCTATTTGGTAAAAACTTAACACTGATCTGAGCATCTGCCATTACTGTTAAATTTCATTAAATGATAATTCGTACCTTCATTTGTCGGGTATATATACGTATTCAATTACTTAACGCAACTTACTATTTTTCACGAGTTCTGAGAAGAAAAAAAAGTTTGCGAAAAACAGTAGCCAAAATCAGACAGAGCCGAACATGCTCACCAGTGACTACAAATAAGGTGGTTATTTAGATATGAACTATAATCACTGTGAAAACACACTTGACAGGGTGTGAAAATTAGATTTTCGACGTTCCGGGAACACCCCGTCACAAGAAGAGGAATATATCCCTGAAAGTTTAATCAATCATTTCATGAATGATATGCAGACTTCATTTGTTAGAATATTTCAGCAAATTCAGTCATGGCTGCTTCTCAGCAGCCAGAACTGAATTTTATGAAAAATTCAAGAAAGTACTCAACAGATGAAGAGCTGATACCAAGTGCACATGATGCTATGGCATAAGGCATGTTTATGGCAAAATTGCCATCAGGCAATGCTAGCAGTGCCTGTGTCAGATAAATAAGTTGAAGAATCTGACATTTACTTACCACTGCTCAGTGGTTCTCTCTTTGTGTCCTGGCTGCTGAAAGTGTGATTACTCCCGCCCCCACTAAATTTTTTTACCCCCCCCACCCCCCCCCCTCCTCCCCTCAAAACATCATCAACTAAAGCAACTTTACACAAAGAAATTTCTCACACACTAGAATTGTTCACAGCATTGACACATTTAAACTTTCATGTTACATATGTTACAGAAATTCAGTCTTTTTTCTAAGATCTTGAAAACAGGCTCACTTCTTTGAATGGTCACGATCTGAGTCCTGCAAAACAGAACTGAAAATTAGAAATTATTGGACGACGTAGGCATATATTGTTACAGGAATGCAGTAGATAAAGGGTTTGAATGGGAGAACAGTTATACTACAAATTTAGTTCTTATTGGTTGAGTGGTCAGTGTTATTTTAAATCTGATCAGTCAAGGATATTAGGAATAATTTATGCTGAGGATCAACTTTGAGTCAGAGATTATAATCCTTCAGGTAGTTACTTTTCTTTATGTTGGATAAAGAATGAATTTGCAATGAAAATAGTTATGGATTGTTTTATTGACTGGATTTGATATTAACCCCTTAGTCAACGTAACAGTAG
Organism: Pictodentalium vernedei; assembly: GCA_031216915.1. Taxonomy (NCBI): domain Eukaryota; kingdom Metazoa; phylum Mollusca; class Scaphopoda; order Dentaliida; family Dentaliidae; genus Pictodentalium; species Pictodentalium vernedei. The sequence goes on from CM062293.1 coordinate 162,432,787, forward strand.
AAACTGGCCAATGCTATTCACAAAAATCACCATTCTATTTTCATTATTTTTTGTTGAGCTCATTCCAATGAGGGGTCATAAGCTATGTTTTTTAATCAAAAAGCAGTTATTCAAGATTTTGTTTGTGAGTGTTGTCTGCCTTTTGCATTAGATAAAGGGTTAATCTGGTTTCTGGTGGTTTTATCAGGGTTTTAGAATGCTACAAAAAACAGTGTGATCATCCATTTACTAATGCAGTCTTGCAATGGGTCCAAAAAGGCATTTCCTTAACCATTTACCCAATGAATCGGCCACATCTGCCCACATAACATGCAAATTCATCAGCTGAAAAAAATATTTGTCGAGCTCATTCCAATGAGGTTTCACATGATATGGTTTTGTTAAAAAAATTTTAAAAATTAAAAAAAAATGGTATTTAAAATAATAAATTTTGATGTCGTCTGTGTTTGGTAAAGGGTTAAAAAATATGTTTGGTTTTCAATATCTTAGATACACTCTTCCCTCTCTTCATTTACATCAGTTGACATGCACAGTATGTTTTGTTTTACACTTACAACTTATGTTCAGCTTTGTTTATGGGAAGATGTTTTGCAGACGAAACATCCAACTGAACATCATGAACTCTCAACAAGTTTGAACCAATGGGAATTGATCTTTAATCCCGAAAGATTCTGATGCTGTCAAACATATTTTGGCAGCATCAGTTGTAAGGCTAATGCTGACACCCACTGGGGAGGGACTTAAAATTTGTGCAAGCTGAAGATCTCTTTGTAGTTGAGAAGAGTTTGCCCCACAGAGTCTGAAGTATTGCTCCCAATCATGTTAAAATAGGTTATTCCAACTGAAAAGTGGTGACTTCACAACAATGCAGAGTTAAAAGGTTGAAAAAAAGATAAAGATATTGATAGTGCTGTAAAACAAATTTGTTGTACTGGAAAGCTGTTGTAATGTGTTCTGAATGCAGTGATTTTCTGATGTCCTTCCTAGCATCTGAGCGGCATTTACTGGGTCTGCTTATTTATCGCCTCGCTCTGTTGAAAAATGTTCAGAGATGGTGTCTGGCTTTTTATTACTCAAATATTCCCGAAGCGTTTCAGTTGCCAAGTTATAATTATTCTTTGGTGCAGCTGGCATTAATTTCAGGCTGTACTTTTCGCAAATCTTTTCATGTTTATGTGATTTGTACTTTTCAAACCACACCCAACTTTTGGACCTATTCATCTTCTCAGTTCAATTTTCAACAGGATTTATCTGCCTTGGCAATGCAGAATACCCCGGCAAAAAGTCAAATATTGCTCTCTGTACCCTGGGAAGGTGGCCGATCACAGCTTGACGTTTTTCTTGGCAGTATGACAATAATTTATAGACTGGTCTTGGATGCCTCTACAGGTAGCTAAGACTTGACTTGAGACAACTTGTAGGGCCCAGCAAACAATTTGAGATTCAACTCAATTCGAAACCACCTCCAAGGTTCTGCTCAACTCAAAACCTGTGACGTGGATTTGCAATTTTTCAAACCCGCAGGAAGGGGGAGGGGGGGGGGGGGGGGGTCCTTAAAAGGAAAATCAGTAGGTTATTTCAACACAACAAAAAGCAAATGCGGAGTAGCATAAGGTTATATGCTCATATCCAAAGTCAGAATAAACTAAATTCAATTTGAATAATGTAACAAGTTGGCTTCCAAAGCTTGGGAATGGCTTAGTGGCAAGTTAGTACATGACATTGCATGCGCCTTGTGACATTAACTGTAAACATTGCATGAGTTAAAATGGCAGAAATATTTCGATTTGAACTGGAAGTATATCTGTAAATCTTTCATGTCAGTCCTGGTAGTACATGAACCATGTCACATCTTTGGCGTCATTTTCATAAAAAGCATAAAGAACTTCATGACAAGGTTAAAGAAAAGGTAAACAATTATGATGTCAAGAGGAAAATCAAGACAGAGTCATTCGATTCAGCCATATCAGGTCCTTGCAAGAAATGATAGGTATGTGTGAGGCGACACATCTTAGGCCAGAGATATGTACACAGTATGATGATGCAGTGCGGCGATTTATTGTCGCTGATGGTAGACCCTTTGAGTCTGCAGCTAGGAAGGGATTGATAAATTTGTGCAAAATTTTAACCAATGGAGCATATGTACCTCTACACAAATTGGGAGATCTCAGGGAGAATGTTCAAGCTTCTTTGAAATCCCACATCATGGATGGAAAGAGTGACACTAAGCCTTCAATTATGTTTGACAATTGGAAGTCCAATAATAATGCATACTTTCTTGTGCTAACACCTCTCTACATCTCTAATGATTAGAACATGCTAGCTGACTGTGGTGAACCTTGAAGATAAAGGGGCTGGTCATACAGCTGACATCACAGAGGAGATTATATGTGAGAGTTTAACGCAGTATGATATTCCCATCGAAAGTGAGTTTTTTGCCACCTCCGGCACCACTTCTGTTATGCCATGTACTGCAAGAAAAGATAGACATTTTTTGGATGGGTTGCGCAGCCCATATGCTTCAACTTAGCAAGCATTAACACAGCTCTCAATGCCCAAGTAAACATAAAGAATGTCATCGCATGCATCCACAAGATCGCAGGGTTTTTCAATGCATCAACCTTGGTTTGAGTGCCTTCCACCTACATCAGAAATCAACAGGACAATTGCAGTAAGACACTCCCTGAGTCTGCTCCACCACTAGATGTATTGACAAGATTTAACAGCACCTACTACTACCTTTTATGGTGGGTGCACACAAATTGGATGCCCACCTCCTCAGCAATTTCAGACTGTAGAAAACAAAAGTCAGCTTGTGCAACCAAATCCCCACTGCCTCTCAAATGCACTCGAGCAGCTTTTTCCAGTTCTAAAGCCGACAGTAGCACCAACTGAAATTTTAAGTGCCAACACGGCTGTCACAGTGTCAATGCTTACTCCTTGTATAAAAACTCCCAGGAAACAACTGATGGAAACACCCACTACAGGCATTGAAACCTTTAGCGATGAACTAGCTAAGCAGCCTGGTGACAGATTTGATTTACTAGCCCCCAGCTGTTAACAGGAACTTACTTGGACTCAGGATTCAAAAGTATCGTATCTGGGAACGTGGAAATGGTCTTGATTGAAAAATGTATTGAAAAAAATTTAGCAACACATCATACAATATTAGGCAAAAATTTAGCAACACATCAGCTACAACTGAAAAGGAAACCAACACATCACCTGCAGATTCAGACAGGAACAAACCCAAGAGCAAGAGTTTGATGGACATTATGTTTTCCAAGTGGCAGTTTCCCATGCAAGTCAGGTTGTTGCTGAAGAGTTTTCTGATGGATACGAAAATTCATTCATCGGATATATTCAGTCAGAAATGAATATGTACTCGAAAACTCCTCTACTTGGTTGAGACGAATCACCCTTGGTCTTTTGGAGGGAAAATTCCAAATTTTTCCCATTTATGTGTCTTGTTGCGAAAAACGTTTTTAGCATACAAGCTACCAACTGCAGCTTGGAAAGAGTTAATTTGGTTGGTGGCAATATAGTCACTGATCATCGCCACTGCCTGAGCCACCAAAATACAGAAACTTTGATATGGGCCAGGAAATACTGTGACTTGGTTCTTAACTTGTAGAGTGCTGGAAGTCCATATTTGGGCTTTATTTTGAACTGCAGATTCTGCAGCATAAAGGCTTCATACTTTCCGGATGTGTTTTGTATATTCTTTGAAAGAAACTTATTTAGTCTGTATTGATTTGCCTTCGCACTCTCGCATTGTGTCCTTGGGCAAGGCTCATAACCCTGATTGCCTACATGGGGGCACCATGATGCTGTGTACTAAGACGTGCGGCACGTCGATGGTGCGCATGTCTTCAACCAATCTAACCTTGCCTGAGCCGTGGTGCAGTGTTCAGAGTTATGATGTTGGAGAGCTTACAGTTGCTCGTTGTTGCTCGGTGGTTCTCTCCAGGTACTCTGGCTTCTTCCACCCATAAAACTGTCACCGACATGATATAACCCTGGCTGTTGAAGTGTCATTAAACCCTAATAAATAAATTTATTTGCTTTGTTACAATTTATGCCCATAGGCACTCTCCCATAAATTGTAACAAAGCAAAAACATGTGAACCAGTTTTAATGACCAAAAATAATTTAGCACTCCACCAGTTAAGTGAATTACAAATTATGATGTTCGTGGTATGGTTTATGACCTAATAAGTGGCATAATTGTTCAAAATTTCAATATTCAGAGGCCCTAATTTACAATTCTTTTCAGAAAATTTTAGATTTTATTTCCTCAGTAAAAAAATATTGTGGTTGTTTTGTGACAATCAGACTGTGCATCATGAATGCATAACACAAGTGTGCTATTTTTTATTTCCATTAAAAAGCCTTGCTTTCAACTTCATTGAATCAATATTACATGGGATCGTTATGAGTTTTTGTGCAGTGCTATTCATTCCATTAGTATACAGAAAAACGCCAATCAAATTTCTTTTTCATTAGTTCATTTTTCTCTTCCAAACCATAGCTTTTGAACGCTTATTGGAAAGAGCTCATCAAGCATGATCCAGTGGGTGTCCTAGCTATGTTTTGGAAGAAATTAAACTTTTTTGATTTTTCAAAAGAATATTTGTTACTGCCATTTATTTATTTATTTATTTATTGATGTTTAAGGTCACATATTTCTGCACAATGGCTAATCATGACCATGACAGTTTTATGGGTGGAGGAAGCAGGAGTACCCGGAGAGAACCACCGAGCAATGGTGAGCAACTGTCAGCTCCCCAACATACCAACTCCACACAAGCAGGGTTAGCATTGGTTGAAGACAGGTGCACCATTGACGTGCTGTACGACTTAGTACACAACGCCACCATGCTCCCACGTGGGCAATGGGGGAGAAGTGTCTTGCCCAAGGACACAACGTGGTTGCCGCAGGTGGGATTTGAACTGCGGACCTCTCGGCTTGCAGCCTGCACCTCTACCAACTGAGCCACCGCGCCCCCATTTGTTACTGCTTCCTTGCTAAGAATGGCCCAAATCCGGCCACATAATTTACAAAAATGCACTTCAAGTTTTGTTATTTCTTCATTTTTTCTTTTTATCAATAGCTTATGACCCCTCATTGGAATGGGCTCAGCTAGCCATTCCAATGAGGTGTGTGTGTGTGGGGGGGGGGGGGGGGGGAGGGGTGGGGGGGGGCACTGAGCCTATTCTCATGGGGGGGTGGATAAGCTATGGTTTGGAAAGAAAAAAAATGACAGTTTTTTAAATTTTGGAGAAAAATGATTGTAGTGTCATCTGCTTCTTACATTAGGTAAAGAATTAAACCTGGAGATCCACTGGTTGAAATTCTTCTGAGCTAAATGCTTACCTAATGGTAACACCCTTCATTCCATTAACCCTTTACCCACCGAATCGCCTGCACCCGCCCGTGTAATAAGCAGGTTCAACAGCTGAAAAAATATTGTTTTTCAAAAATTTCCAAACAAAACCATATCATGTGACCCCTCTTTGGAACGAGCTTGTCGAGATCGTTCCAATGAGGGGTAACATGATATGGTATTGTTGAAATGTTTCGAAAAAAAATTAAAAAATGATATTTAAATTAATAAAGTTTGATATCGTCTGCGTTGGGTAAAGGGTTAATTCAGACTACATTCTTTTTATTTCACACTAAGTTCACAGGTCATTCACCATATCATATGTAGCTGTCAAGGTATAAGGGTCATTTATCAACCAGCCTGGCTCTTAGTCCCATGGTAAATCGGTCACTTTGTTTGTTAGAGGTTCACAGTTTGAATCAGTTGGCTCACACACATCTCTCTGGATCTGTTACATTGATGCCGTGACCATCCCTCACCAGTTGGTGGCATTGTGGATGCTGTGGCAAAGCATGGTGGATGTTTTGACCGCTCTGAGGTGGAAGCTAGGGTGAGAATCGCCATGGGTGAATCTCAAAGAACCTGTGAGTAGTGTAACGGTTGAGGTACAAAGGCCATTTACCAACCTGCCTGGTTGGTCCATATATCTTAGTCTCGTGGTAAATCGGTCACTTTGTGCACTAGAGGTTGAAGGTTCGAGCCTAGGCTCCTACACTTCTCTCTCGATCTGTTACACACATTTCTTTTGCCAAGTATTGTGACTCATTAATCTCATCTGCTCGGGGAAAGCTACCTGTGACTCCTTACCCCAAGTGACTCATTGAGGAATTTCACAAGCGCAAAGAACAAAACGGTCTATTACGGTTGTTAATCTGGTTATTAGCTTTGAATGCTGTAAGGGAAGTAACTCTGTATACTGAACCATGAATGTTATGGATACATGAACTCTATTTTACATAATTACCACCCAAGTGAACATTTCAAACACAAGTCGTAAAATGGATATTGATGAGTGAGATTCTCAACATAAAACTGCGCGATTGGGGTAATACATTACACACAACAAGCATTTCTTTATGAACAAAGCTGACTCGGTAGCCTTGGGTGATTCATTTAATAATAATGCTTACACTTCAGAATGTTCTTGTTTTACCGGTATCAAGGTTCGAGATTCAGCACGATTCGATACCACAAAGATGATTCAGCTCGAGATTCGATTTGAGTTAACTCCCCCCCCCCCCCCCTACCGATTGGCAGGGCCCTAGACAAGTACCAGGGCATTTGGACTTTTGTTTAAAAGACTTTCTCATCACTACATGCTATGGACACCTGTTCCTAGCCATTACAATTGTCAAAGGCAGAATAAGGCTTTTAACCCTTTATCCATTATGAATAGCAGACGACTCTTGCAAAAACATTTCTTCAATAGCTAAAAATTTCATTTTTGACTCAAAAAGATAACTTATGATCCTCATATTAAGAAATGGTTTTGAGGCAGAAAATGACAAAATAATAAAATTGATTGCCAATTTTTGTGAATATTGCTGCTGGTTTGGGGCATCATGTTAGATAAAGAGTTAATGGTTAATGTTAACATGTGGGCTTCCAACATGTTAACCCTTAAAGACCTATTTCTAACTTTTACAACCTCAGAACAGGTGACCTTAACATGCCATCATGAGGAGGTCCTACTGACAATAGACAAATTGCAAAGGCAGTGGTTTCTAAATCAATCTTGGCTACTTGTTAAGGCAGCCAAGACTTGACTAGAAATCACTGTTAAGCCACTGGATATGTACAGGTTGTGGTCAGATATGAATTCAGGACAATTGCCCAGGCCTTTATGGGTTAAAGCAGGACTTAATATGGGCTTTAAGTACTAAAGCAGTTCATATTTTCTGATTCAGATTGTTTTCCAATACTTGCATGCTTTGACAGCTAGGTGTTAAGTTTGAGGTTTTTGTAGAAAAAAATCAACATATGACAATGGTTTTTAGACACGTCATCTTTGTTTGTTGGAATTATAAAGGCTTGCAAAATCTTTTTCCAGAGACATGTCATATTTCTGAATTTCATCAGCAAAAGTAAAATATTCAGCTGGTCCTCTGGCACTAACCATAATATATAATAATAAAGATAATAGAAAGCAGGGGGGTGGGGAGTCTTTTAAAATGTGAGCAGTTGTTTCAAGTCATGTGTTGACAAGAAATACCTGCTTATCCATATGTATGTAGCAGTCAAGGTGTAATGACTATTTACCAACCAGCCTGGCTGGTCGGGATCTTTTAGCTTGATGGTACATTGGTCATTTTGTGTGCTAGAAGTTATGGGTTCAAACCTTGGTTCCTGCACTTGTCTCTCAATCTGTTATATCTTGGGGCCTATCCAGCCCTCAGTAGTAAGTAGCATTGTGGGTGCTTTGACCTTTCTGATGGAGGAATTTGGGGTGAGATTTACAGGTGTAGATCTCAAATGAATGGAAGAGGAGTGAACAACTTAAGGTATAAAGGTCATTTAAGAACTAGCCTGGTTGGTCTGCATCTCTCACATTTGTAAATTGATCACTTTGTGTGCTAGAGGTGACCTTGGCTACCACACTTTTCTCTCAATCTGTTATGTTTCGTTAGTATTATGTGATGTTTAAAAGTATGACACTTATTTGCAGGCTGGGATGGGTTAGGATAGCCTAATCCTCCCAAATTTATTTTGTATTTGACCCTTGCCCCCTCCCCTCCCCAAGCTCTGCCCTGACTGCTTCCATCTATTGAGGCCTCCACTGAGCTGAATTTTTTTCAGATAAAGCTGGGGAATAATATAGCTGAATCTTGAACAAGTTGAGTGCTGGAAGCACTAAAGTGCAGATACTGCGACTCAAAGGTTTCGGACTCTGTGGATGTACTTCATATTAGCATGGAATCTGAATTATTCAGTCTGTATGGATTTTCCTTGTTACAATGTATGGGAGAGTGCCTTTTGGCACTCTACATACATTGTAACAAGGCAAATACTTTAGCACTTTACCAGTTAAGGGTTTAGGAACCAAAGCCTGACATTCAGTCAGGAGTTTATTTATTCATCCCTGTTGGAGGTGAATAGACTCTTCCAGCCCCTCTCATATCTATAGATGCTACCCAATAGTGTTGTTTGGGTTAATCTAATTGTTATTGACAATCAGTCACATGTACTTGATTTTCTACCTGTTCAATACCTACTTCTATAAATAGTAATTCATTCACTCACCTGAGTAAGAAGCTTGTCATTGACATAGTCTGTAGATAAACACATGGACCAGGTGAGTGAAAACATCTTTGTCTGCTTTTCATATTTATGTTCATAACTATTAAAATATTTTTCTATCTATCATATTTACCCAAGGTTTCTTCAAGGTTTTTTTTTTATTTATTGCCATGGTTTTCTGTTGAAGGTATCTCCTCTGATGTGTAATGAATTTACATATTGCACAGTAGGTGACCTCATAAGGTACAAAAAAATCAATTTCACAGCGACATGTGCTGTAAAAGTTGATGTCGGTATATCCTCTTGGAGATTACTTTTTTAATGTTGATTACTTTTAAGATTTTCCAGATAAGCACTCCATTAATTTTCCTTTTTGTTTGTGTCTAAACTGAAATAGCTGTTTTAAATGCCGTTTAACTGGTAGAGTGCTGAATTATGTTTGCTTAGAAAACTTGATCATGTGTCTTTGCCTTGTTATATTTTATGGGAGTGCCTCTGGGCACTCTCTCATAATCTGTAACAAGGTAAATCCATACAGACCAAATAATTTCACTTCAAAGATAATATGAAGTACATCCAGAGAATATGAAGCCTTTAAGTGGCAGAACCTGCACTTTAGAATAAAGCCCAAATATGGGCTTCCAGGACTCTACCAGTTAAATAGTTTAATGTAATGAAAAGGGAGGATTTCATTCTCTCTTTCTGATTTGTCAGGGCTTAAAATTAATGCGAGAATCAGAATCAAGTGATTCTTGCAAGAAAAACAGTGAGAATCAACTTTGATTATTGCAGAATGTTCATTTGACTGCTGTCATGCATTCAGAAAGTGTCTTCAACTGGTTGAGTGCTAAATTATTTTTCAAATGTGATTTGAAACACTGGTATTTTTTTTAAAGATACCAACAAGAGTAGCCTTAGTTTAGCAAGATTTTGTCTATAAATAATTATTTTGTTATAATTTATTGGAGAGTGCCTATAGGCACTCTCCAATAAATTGTAACCAAACAATTTTTAAAAAAATTGTTCTTCTACTGCAGAGCAAATAATAAGCTAACGCATCCAATGTAAAGCCTCTGAAGTGGCTTCAAGCACTTTTCAATAGTGGCTTCTAGCACTCACCCAGTTGAAGGACTGGGGGAATTCTACTTCTTTTTACTCCCCCATAAGGTAACACTTTAAAGTCCTGGATGGGTAGCCAAGGATTCACTAGATGCCACTACCAAGATACTGTAACTTTAATTGAGCACATTCCAATGAGCTGGTCAAAAAGCTATGTTTTGAAGCCAAAAAATGGATTTTTTTAGTTATTAAACTTCTTTTTCAAGTACTTGTAGTAAGGTTTAACAGTAAGACCCCCATGGGTGATTCATCCAAACCACTACCTAATAATTTATGGTGTATTGGAGCATGCCTGTCTATACTTCCCAATAAATTGTTAGAAAAGATTGTTCTTAACCCGTTACCTGACATAACGACCAAAACCGCTCAGCGCTTTTCTTAAAAATCGCCAATTAATTTTCATTATATTTTTCATTTTTTGTCTCAAAAACATAGGTTATGACCCCTCATTGGAATGAGCTCGTTCCACTGAGGGGTCATAACCTATGTTTTTGAGACAAAAAATGAAAAAAATTAGTTATTCAAAATTTTTTTTTTGCAAGTGACGTCTGCTTTTAAAGGGTTAAGAAAATACAGTTTGAAATGAAAATAAACAACAGTCAATAATTGTTAGAAATTTCAAGCATCATATCACCAACAGAAATTTCATACCTACTGTTACTAAAAAATTTTCTGTGAATAACATATATTTCAAATATAAGGGGAGAGGTTGAATTTGGATTTGTTCAGTAATTGTAAATTCACACGGTGGGATAGGGGTGTTGGCTTCCTCAAAAGATGTTTATTGGCAGCCTGATGGGGTGGGGGATTACAGTTGGAAATTCAGTTGGGGCACCTGCCTGCAACAAAGCCTTTAAACTTGATATTGTGTGTTGGTTAATTGGAATTCAAGGTGAGGAACAAGGAGTGAGTTCTTTGGGAGCTATTAGCTGTTTTATTATTGGAAAAAAGGCTTGCAGCAATTCTTTATGCTATAAAATGTCTTAAAATACACAATATGATGATATGGCCAAATATACTTGAATAACAACAGCCGATATTTTGATGAGCCTTATCAATTAAACTCATGTTAAACATTTACCACCCTGTTGTTCAAACAAAATTCCACCTACAGAGATATCACACTTGACACTTCAAAGCTGATAAGATAATTATCTGATATTGAGCTTGATAAGTATTTGCATAAATGTACATTATGTCCAACATCAGATAAAAACAATTTTTAATTTTTTCCAAAAGTAATTCCAATTTTTTTTTATCCTCTGCCACCTAATGGGAGGGGAACATAGGAATAGGTTTGTTCTGACCATCCTTCAATCTGTCCTTCCATCCATCTTTCCCCATTTCTTGTCTCAACACATATTTTTACCACATTTCCTATAAATCTTTTTGATGGCAATATCTTGAATGAGATTGCCTACCAGCTGTGTCCGATTATTTCATCTAGAGTTATTGCCCTTGTTGGGACTTCAAATTTCTTGTCATTACATTGTTATGTCTTATCATCACATTTTAAAGAAAACGGTTTAAGATTCATTTTCCAAATTTCATATATAGCATTTAGGTGATAATATCATGATTGGGAATGGGAACCAATGGTGTCCAAATATTTGGTCGATAGTTGTTGCCCTTGTTGGACTTTCTTGTCTTCACATTACTATTTTTTGTCATCACATTTCAAAGAAAACCATTCAAGATTTTTTTCCCAATTTAATATAAAGTTTAGTGGTGATAATATCATGAATGGGATTGCGTATATGTGTATAGCTGTGTCCAACAAAGTATTTCTTCAGGAGTTATTGCCCTTGTATGACTTAGAATTTCTTGTCATCACTTTACCATTTCTTGTCATCAAATTCCAAGTTTTCTATTCCACTTTGAATATATAGCTTTTCGGTGATAATTTTATGAATGGGATTATAAATCTTTGAGAGTTGTTGGATTTAGTTGGCAGTGGATTTGACAACCTATGACATTGTTCTTGTTATTCTTATCACCATGGCATGTGACACCATAAATGGGGCGAAATATGGTTTATTTTGGGTACAAGGTATTGTGTTGAATGAAAAAGTGACAAAAAGTGAATGGTAGTTTGTGTGAATAGAATGGCATGTTTTCTGTTCAAAGATTTTGATCAGCAGTTCTTTTCGGCATGTATTAAAATTGATTAACAAGGTAGGGAATTTGATTAGGCACTTTCAAAAAAGGAACTGAAAACACAACCTTATCCCTTTACCTAATTATACCACTCAGGTCCTCTATACAGTGAATCAACAGCTGAAATGTTCATAGATGCCAACCATCAACAGCTGAAATGTTCATAGATGCCAACCATTGACACTTTGAATATCTATCTTGGAAAATAAATTGAAAATTGCAGGTGGGTGTGGACAAACGTAATCTTTAACTGGTTGAGTGCTAGAAGCCACTATCATGGCTCTATTGAAAAGTGCTGGAAGCCACTTTATTGGTTTTACACTGTATGCATTTGCTTGATGTTACATAAAATTATTTGGTTGTAATTTATTGGAGAGTGCTATAAATTGTGACCAAATGATTATTTATGAACAAAATCGTGCAAAACTAAGGCTACTCTTGCTGGTAGCATGATATCTTTAAAAAAAAAAAATACCCATGTTTCAAATAACCCTTAAGAAGTAATTTAGCACTCAACCAGGTAATTCACCTTTATAGACAGTGAAAATATGTGGTCACGAGTGTTCAGCTGTGTGTGGGTATCAAATTACCACTTGAGGGGACAACAGGAGGACAGCTAATCCAGCTGTACCATCTCCAAATAATTCATATGTAAAATGTTTCTAAAGAACTTGTCGATACATGAAGTTTGTATCAATGTGTATTGTTGAATAATTTCATTTCATTTTTTTTCATTTCATTTCGTTGGCCACATTCGCATGCGTAATTTACAAACTGAACAGTTGAAAAAAAAATTATATTAAAAATAATTTTCAAAAATAATTTCAACAAACCATATCATGTGACCTATCATTGAAATGGGCTATTTCATGTGGTTTTGTTGAAATGTTTTTGAAAAATTTGAGGACAAAATAATTTAACCCTCAGCACACTGATGTTGAAAAATTAAAATTTCAACCTGAACATTTTTGCCATAATGCAAATAGGAATTTAACCATTTTGGTTTTGTTTGACAGGGCTCACTGAGCCCTGTCAAACAAAACTGAATTGGTTAATTTTCAAGTTGCATTGTGGGAAAAATCTGATGCTTGAGATTGAAGTATTTTGACATCAGTGTGCAGAGGGTTAAATAACAAATTTTGTGTGTGTTAAGTAAAGGATTATCACTTTTAAAGCCCTGTGGAATATGGATCAAATTAATTTTAACAGAATTTGATGGTTAATTTGTCAACTGCTTTTGTAACGATGGGTTTACACCTGTTTACATCTCAACTTGTTGAGGCTTTGCAAGGTCTGGGGGCACTCAAGATTCTCTAGTGATAGGTGCCTGAGTTTCAACAGTTAACACTTTACAGAAACGTCATTCACCGATCTTATAACAGCGCAATGTATTCCCCAGGATCGTTGAAATATGACTCGAATGTATAACTCGATATATAGTCACATTGATGCGACTTGACAGGCATGTTTCTTGCAAAAAATCTTGAGATGGAGGCAGTTGATCGTATATTGCACCATGCAGTCAGTGTCAAGGTATTGTTTTGCAAAACAGTACTGTGACACTGATTGCATTGTGCAAAGTAATATACATTGTACAAGGCAATGTGAAACTGAACAAGATTCCCCCTGATAGAATTGTGCTCAATTGGTTAGTTTGTTAAACAAATGCATTAAAGCAGAAAGTATCCATGTTATATTTTCTTGTTAACTGAATGGATGATTTTCTTTCGCCTTCCTTATTAGAGTTTAGACAAACAGCATGAAATTAAAGTTGATTTGCACATGATATTCATTTTTTAACTCATTCAGAACTGTGATTTACTTTATAACGATGATAAAACTTGGTCTTGACGTTTATCATTGGAATTCTGTGGTGTAGTGCACTGTTGAAAAAGGCTCTCATGCCCTAATAAAAATTAAATGGTTTATGTGTGATATTTAACCCTTTACCCAACGCAGACGATATCAAAATTTATTATTTTAAATATCATTTTTTAAAATTTTTCAAAAAATTTCAACAAAACCATATCATGTGACCCCTCGTTGAAACGAGCTCGTAGAGCTCGTTTCAACGAGGGGTCACATGGTATGGTTTTGTTGAAATTTTTTGAAAAATAATATTTTTTTAAGTGCTGAATTTGCATATTACGTGGGTGGATGCGGGCAATTCATTGGGTAAAGGGTTAATGCAAGTTAATAAAATGGATAAATTTGTCCGTTGAGTGCAACAAGGCATTGCAATGCTTTAGCATTGCAAAGCCTTCTTTCACTCTAGAGATGAAATACACCACCATCCATGCTATTCTGAAGATTATGAGGCCTAAAACATAAAACAAACCAAGAATCTAAACTTTTGATGGAAGAGAAATAATTACAAAAATTAAATAAAAAATCATCCACCCACATGCAATTATACAAAAAATAGCCTGAGAAACCGAAGATCTTCATTGTGGGGCCTGAACTAAACCTACCACTGCTGATAGCGTGGTATCTTTGCAAAAAATACTCATCTTTCAAATCACTTTTGAAAATTAATTTAGCAATCTACTTCCCTGTGGGAACCCAGAGTGGTGGAGCAGCTCTTGTGTATTGTGGTAGGCCAAATCTGTTTTTCTGGTATAATAGTACCTGGTGACCAATGCCAGAGTCCTGTAAAGTGGATAACACAATTATAAACGATTGGGCTGAACTTAACTTTACATTTGTGGTGTGGTTGAAGTATAGCCAGAGATACTGAAAGTGACCTTAAACACCAATAAATAAATAGTACTCTACCAGTTATAAAATGAATTTGTTATTAGTGAAGCAAAAGTTCATCCAAGTTTTTGCCGTAGTTCTGCACACAAGATATTCTTGTTATTTGAAAAATATATAACCCCGCATTTTTAAGTTAATTATATTGTCCTTTTTTCTCTATAATTTATCAAAGGCCTCCAGCTACTGGAAATGATATAAACATCACTGTATTCATATATGGTTTGAGTAATTGTATTGAATTCTGTTCTCACCTTTTCTCCATTACTGACTTGTTGCTTATAACAGACGTGATTCATTCGTTCAAAGCTACATAAAATAACTAACGCTTACTCTTGTGGAAAATGCTGGGGAATGCACAACAGCTCAATCACTCTTTGTTGACGACTTGTCCTAATAAAGGATATATTTGTTGGTCCAATGATTCAATATTTTAAAGAAGATACAGTCTCATTGTAGCCTTTATGAATATCATTGACTTGCAGTTAGTGACAGAACTTGTTGTCTTGGAGATTTAATCCAGGGCTTATTTGGGGCAAAATTTCTGCCCCATTCCCAAGTGCAAAATGGGAAGTAAATTTCAGAATTAAACTGGTCATGTTTCCCTACTATCTGTCATTAATCCAATCCAATCAGCCATGGATTCAAATCCTGAACATATTACACTTATATATGTTGGCACTAAACTACCTTACATTATGTTTTCAAAGGCTGTAATGAAGGGCAAGTTGCCACAGCTGAGTTTACCATTAAGGGCCTGGACAAGTGTCCAAAATTCCCATCAGCCCACAGCCTCTATATATCCAGTGGCTTAGCAGTGATTTCTAGTCAAGTCTTGGCTGCCTTAACTGGCAGCCAAGACTTGGCCAGAATCCACTGCCTACCTAATTTATCAGTTGTCAACAGGACCTCCTCATGATGGCATGTTAAGGGCACCTGTTCTGTAGGTTGTAAAAGTTGGAAATAGGCCTTTAAGGCTTAACTCTTTACTCACGGCTGTTTTAACCCTTTACTCAATGCACACAATATCAAAATTCTGAAGTGTTGCAGTTTTCCGATGAGATGGCACTTGATTAACCTTGTGCTCCCAAATACAAACACCTCCCTATGCCTTTTCTCTTCTCCCAACACCAAAAGGTGAACACTTTGATGATATCCCATACCTCATTTTTTCCAGTTTCACAGATGAGCATATTAACCCTCTCCTTTGAGTCACCCCAAGCCTTATATCCTTCATTCTCCTATCCCTCTTCCCCTCCCAACTCCAAGTGAAATTTATTCTGTCCACCTGGTATTTTGGACGTTTAAAGAGAAAGTGTTTCAGAGTCTCCATTACTTTCAGATTGTTCATTTGGTACTCTTTTTCACTGTCTTTCCCAGTCTTCCCATTAAGCACCAACAAACTAAACCTCATTTTTAATAGCAGTAACCTCCCAAGGGTGTATCAAGGTACTTCTCAAATCCTGACTTTGCTCTGACCCCCTCTCACCAATTTTGCTTACAATCCTCCATGATGCTCTTTCTTTTCTTCTCTCTCTCTCTCTCTCTCTCTCTCTCTCTCTCTCTCTCTCTCCCTCCCTCCCTCCCTCCCTCCCTCCCTCCCTTCTTAGTTAGTCTGAGATAGACCTTAATTGAATAGTTCTCTATTAACTCCCTCACTTGCTCAGTCCATCCTGTCTTGGTATTAGAATTCCAAATATTCTGGTACATTAGTTTACACATTTGGTTGGGGAGGAGTGGAGGGGGAGGTGAAGGTGAATTTGCCAAGTAGTTAAGATAACAGAGTTTCATTAAGTCTATCCTGTCCTTGATCCCCATCCACCCAATCTCATCCCTGATTGATTCTTGCATTGCGGCATAACTTGACCATGTTATCCATTAGCCTTCATCTTTCTGATGAGTTTCCAATCTCTTTGCAATCGTTTGGTTTAGAGGTATCACTTTCATACCATACATTACACTTGGTTCACATACCATTTCCCAAATGGTTTTCCCAATGAAAACCTTATTGATGCTGTTTCTCCCAAAAAGTTTATTAAAGAATTTCTGCCTGTTCACAGTTTATTAGTATGGTTTCAGTAGATGCCTCTTCCCTTAATGTTTATACTGTGGATCATCACTCCGAAAAATAGCCTGTACCAATTTCCATAGATTAAACCCTGTATATGGTACACACAGTTCACAGTATGCGGACAGTGAATTACCACTAAATTACCCACAGAATGAAGTTTTTCACCCAACAATAAATTAAGAATCCTTCAAAAAATCATTTTAACACACATGCAAAGTTACACAGCCATTAGATCATTGGGTTGAATCCCCTGGTTCAGAGGCTGGAATTTTTTTTCCCCAAGAGAGCTTCCCAAAAATCAGTGTCAGGTCAAGTCAGGTATTATTGGTTATTGCAATACATGGTCAAGAATGGATATGTATACAAACATCAGAATGAATAAATAAACTTGGGCAAAGGTTCTGGAATGTGGTTGAAAATTCCCTATAAAAGACACCTTGATTTGGGGAATCAAGTGTTACTAGAGTATTCAATCCTAATAATTTTAGACACTCCCAAGTCCCATCTGACTTTTTAGCACAGTTATATTGCATCCAGTTTATTGCTGCAGGACTTTCATGCCTATTCTACATCTCACCTTAGGCCTCCCTGGGCAGTAGAACATGCATCTAATAATTTCTGAGCCCAAGTCGGTCTGGAAGGTGGCACAGAAGTTATTAGTTACATGTCCTACTGCTGATATTTCAGGGGCATGGAAATGGTGTACCTCACATACATAGATGCATGAGTACAAAAGAACACCTCAGAAATAAAGCATTGATGCTACTCATGTTTAGAGCACTCACACTCCAGGCATTGGTTAGCTGAGGTCCTGTGAGAGCAGTGGCTCACTCTTAACCCACTGAGTATTTTTAAGATGTTTTTCATCACATCTAGTCATGGCTGCCATGAAGCAGCCATGACTAGATGTGATGCCAAAAACTGAATCTAACTCCCAACACAAGAAATCTTAAGTGTAATAATCCATTCAATTTACAGGGGTGGTGGTGGTGGGGGATGGGGGGGGGTATGATTAAATGTGCCCAAATTATACTTATTTCATTGACAAGAGAATTCCTGTGCTTGGCAGGAATATTTGCCAACAGCATGCATAGAGTTAAACCGAAAGGTCAACGGTTCGAACCTGACCAGAGGTAATTTTGTGTTTGGGAAAGATATTTAATCCTGACTGCTCATTTGGGGCATGATAGTGCTGTGTACTGAGGAGTACTGCACATTGACAATGCACTTGCCTTCAATAGCTGCTGACTCTGCTTGTGGTGAGTTAGTAAGTTGGAGAGTAACAGAGTTGCTTCGTGGTTCTCTCTGGGTGCTAGGCTTCCTTCACCCATAAAACTGTCAGACACATTATGACCCAGGCTATTGAAAATATCATTAAACTCCAATAAACAAACAATACTTGAAGTACTGTTATACATGTACCTGTGAAAGACAAGCTGTTTACCTCAGTAATCAAGCACTCAAATCCACTTGTTGGACTTGCTAACCCTCTGCACACTGATGTTGAAATATCAAAATTTCAAGCTAAAGATGTTTACCATAATGCAACAAGCCATTTAAGCAATGCAATCTTGTTTGACAGAGCTACTGGGCTCTGTCAAACAAGATTGAATTGATTAAATGTCTAATGATAAGAAAAATTTGTTGCTTAATATTTCAATTGTTTGACATCAGTGTGCAAAGGACTAAACAAGATATAGTTGATTAAATATTCAGTTAAGCAGACAAATGACGAAAAATGATCCATTGCTGTTTAATTGAATATGCCTGTTAACTGAAAATTCTCAACAGACAATGTATCTATTTGATTAACAGGATACCACTGTACTTATAATATACAATGTGTTTCTACAACTATGTGGGTGGTGAACTGCATGACAACCCACCTCTGACTGATTGAGTAACAGAACACAGTTGGCATTGTATCTGCACATAATTTCCAACAACTGCACTTTATTGATAAAGCTTAAGGTAACAAGCATACATTGTAGGTCGATTATGAATAAATTACCAATGGAACACAGTTTTTTTCTTTGTTTTGCAACATGGTTCTGCCAACCAAGCTGTTCAGATATATTGTGTTTAGTGATGATTCATGTCATATTCATCTATTATACCAAATAAGAAAATGTCTCGTGTTCAGAGGGTTGTTGTTTCTATGCTGGAAAATATTTAAGTATTAACCAGAATTTTGTCTGTGCAGTTAGTGAATTGGACTTGGTTAATTGTACACAGTATTTTGATGGCACACATACCTTCTACAAGGATGTCTGGGCACAAACTTGTGATTGGTTAGTAAGTAGAAAATCTGACAGTTACTGCCCATGTTAATATTTGTGAATAGCCAAGCTACTGTTAATTGCATGGTTGGTGCCTGTGCTGGGAGCTGCTAATCTGCATCTAGTCCAAACTTGGTCTTAAAGACATAACACACCAAAAAAATATTTTATGGCCTTACTTTCAAAGGTTTGGACTATTGGACTAACCGGCACTTGGGGTAATGTACTGTAATCAATTCCCCATGAAAACCCCAGGAAGTGAAGCAGTGTTTGTTTACTGTGGTAAACAAGCTCTGTTTTACTGGTCAAGTAGGACAGTCACCAATGCTTGGGATGGAAGTTCTCTGAATGAGCAGCATGGATATAAAGGATTGATTAAACGTGACTTGATCTACATTTTGTGGACATGATTATCCATTGTACAGAAATATGTGACCTTAAACACCAGTAAATAAATAAATAATGGTAATCAGTTATAGGATAAAATGGTATTGTATGTACGTATTGCATACAACATTCATGTACAACTGAAAAGTACTGGGAATTTGATCATTTAGAGCAGCAAAGCCCACTTGATAATTAATTGGATATTTCTTGATATATTAGCCCTGTTAATTGAATATAACTTCCACGAAACAATTTACCATACCTTCAGTACAATTTTGACTTGTCAATTGCATATAGATTTAGAGCAAACTCCTGTTAATTGAATAAAAAATCTTGTAATATTTTGAAAAATTACCCTGATTGTCACCAAATTCTGAGTATATATATAGGCCTATGTGGCCTCAGTGCATCCAATACAAGCATTTAATCTGTTATATCTTGTTTGACAGAGTTCCATGAGCTCTGTCAAACAAAATATAATTGAAGAAATGCTCAGTTTATCTCAAGAATAAAGCAAACTGAGCAAATCCCTGTTAATTGAATAATTTTCATTGGCAAAATGGCTATTCAGTAACCTAATAATGGTCAAATTCTGACTTAAATCACATTTTTCTACAACCAAACATGTGTTCCAACATGCAGTTTGGGGGTAAGCTTGTAAGTTACATTCAAAGTGTCATGGTTGTTGTTTCTCAGCAAGTCTTGGCTGCCTACATAGGCAGCCAAGACTTGCCAAGAAACAACTGCAAATTCATAGGATAAGGATGGTCAGAGTAAAGCACAAATGTATTAAAAATCTCCATCCCTTAAGGGTTAACAGGGTTCCACTGTACTGGAAAGTCATAGAATTTCACTCAGAAAACATGAACCATGTGACAGTTACTGTTGATGTTAACCAAAAAATGGACCCCTGAGCGCAAGTAGATGTACTCACTCAGGGTAATGGACTTACGAGATGTAGATAACATGCCACAAAACAGTGTGCTTGCCTATTATTAAACCATTTTAATGAAAGAACAGAGTTAAATTATCCTTTCATCATCTGCATATGTCATCTTGAAGTTTACTGCTTGCAGAGAATGTCCAGTGTTTATAAAATGTAAGTGTTTATAGAATTTTCTTAACATTCGTATCGACTAAATAAAACAATTCTTTGTACATATTAAGTGTTAGGTCCATACTCGAAATTTGAACACAAAGATGTGGACAAACCCAATTTTTCTCAATGGACCTCACAGTTAACTGGTGGTGTGCTAAATTATTTTTGGTTGTCAGAATTTTTCCACATGCCTTTGCCTTGTTTCAATGTATGGGAGAGTGCCTCGAGGCACACTCCCATAAATTACAACAAGGCAAAGCTGTACAGATTAAATAATTTCCCTTTAAAGATAATATGAAACACATCCATAGGATATGAAACATTGAAGGTACAGTGTGTGCACTTCAGAATAAAGCCCAAATATGGGCATTCTACCAGTTAAACCTAAATTTGTCCTGGATGGAAATATTTTACTAGTAAGATAATGGACTCTTCCATAAGATTGTCTGACTGTGGGACAAAATAGGATTTGTATCACACTATAAATATATCTCGAAAGATTAGGTATATTCATTCACAAGCTATTCCTAACAACCAAATCACCGTCTGTTACATTAAGGAAAGGCATGTTACGTGGCGCACACCATTGGGTTACCAGTAGTAAATTTTCAACATCTCGACAAGCTAATATTGATATACTTATGCAGAATGCCCTTTGTGAGCAAAGAATGCTCTGTACAGGGAATGCGATGACTCAGTGGTTAGAGCGTTGGACTTTAAACCGAGAGGTCAGTAATTTGATCATGACCAGCAGTATTCACTGTGTTTGTCCTTTGGCATAACACTTAATCCCTATTGCCCATGTGGGTTCACGGTTGCATTGTGTACTAAGGTGTTCTGCATGTCGATGATGCACTTGCCTTCAACCACTGTAAAATCTTATTGATCAAGGTTAGGTTTCTCCCATAACATATGTGTATCTCCTGTAACCAAAACTCATTTTCATATGGTATTTAAACAAAGCAAGCAAAAACATTATTGTTTTTAACCATTTATTACACAAATGATGATTAAACTGTTACACCTTTTTGCAGCAAAGTTTACATTGTGTAACAATGTATCTTACTGCTGTAATGATTTATGCTGTTTTTAGCAGGGAAAGTTATAGGAAAGAAATACAGGCAGTAAATGTCATTGCATTATAGAAAATATGTTGACATTGCAGGAGAAGAAGGTACTTTTTTTTAACATGTACATAATAATCAGTGGCCTCTGTTAAACTAATGTCATACTTGTATCTCTGTGGTGACCTAAATCGTATGTCATACTTGTATTAATAATTCTTTTATGTACCAATCAATTAAGTTATTACTAAGTGAAAGAAAGTATGCTGATAATTCAAGTTGCATAAAAATATTCCCCAAGGGAGTAACAATGTCTGTCCTATTGAACTCTTGCAGGACTATAGGCTAAAATATCATTTCAAGATCAGTTTTCCCAGGTGCAACCCAATAGTGATATCAGAGTGTGTCATAAATTTCATATATTATTTTGTGAAGCACATCAGTTGACATCAGAAAAAACGATTGTAGTTGATAGAAATCAAGGTAATCAGAATAGAACACTAAATTTTGTCTATTATATAGGCAATATTATGTTACTAAACTAAATGCAGTGCCTTGTTTCTGATGTAAGCTTTTATCCTCTCTCATTCGTGACATACCTTATTATCCAACACAGGAAAGGGATATAGTTTAGAGCTCCATCGATATGTCCATCCAGAAGTTTATTTTTGCAATGATAACTTGAACAATAGTTATGGGATTTCAATTAATTTTGGTCTGCTGCTTTATATTAATGTCTTGGCCCAGTTCAGTAACCACCATTACTTGATGAGGGAGTGTGGTGGCTCAGTGGTAGACTGTTGAACTTCTCTGCTAGTGGTCCCGAGTTCGATGCCCATCCGGGATGCCACGCTTTGTGTCCTTGGGCCAGGAACTTTATCTCAGTTGCCTACATGGGGGCATGATGAAACCATTTACTAAGGCGTACTTCACATCACTGATGCATATGTCTTCAACTGCTGTAACCCTGCTTGAGCGGAGCTTGAACAGAGTTAGAATGTTGAGGAGCTGACAGTTGCTCATCGATGCTCAGTGGTTCTCTCCAGGTACTCCGGCTTCCTCCACCCATAAAACTGCCACGGCCACGATTAGCCATTGTGCATAAGTATGTGACCTACCTTAAATGCTAATAAATAAATAAATAATTACTTGATGAAAATGAAGGGAGTTATTGCCCCTTGTTTGCAGAATTTTGTCCAAAATTTCTTTCTTTATGCATCTTAGATTTAAAAAAAGTTTGATAACATGCTTTGTATTAACAATGTCTTGGATAAGTTATAAAATTACTATGACTTCATGAAAATCGAGGGAGTTATTATTTGTGTTTTTCATTGTACTTGAATTTTAATGTTTTTGTATTTACTTGAAAACTAACATATCAGATTTCGATAAATTTGTATGGGCTACTTTATATTAACTGATTAAGTGCTAGAAGCCACTATCATGGCTCTATTGAAAAGTACTAGATGCCACTGGATGAATTAGCTTGTTGTTTGGTCAAGAATAGAAAAAAAAAATAATATAAAATTGTTTGGTTATATATTTATTGGAGAGTGCCGGTTGGCACTCTCCAATAAATTATAACAAAACAATCTTTTATGAAGAAAATCTTGCTAAACTAAGTCTACTCTTGCTAGTAGTTTGGCATCTTTGAAAAAAAAAACCCAAAACATGTTTCAAATCACCCTTTAAGAATAATTTAGCACTTAACCAGTTAACCCTTTACCCAATGCAGATGATATTGAAATTTATTATTTTAAATATATTTTTTTCAAATTTTTCAAACAATTTCAACAAAACCGTATCATGTGACCCCTCGTTGGAACGTGCTCGTTCCAACAAGGGGTCACATGATATGGTTTTGTTGAAATTTTTTGAAAAATAATATTTTTCAACTACTGAATTTACATATTACGCAGGCGGATACGGCCAATTTGTTGGGTAAAGGGTTAACAGTGTCATGGATTAGATCAAAAATCAGGATTATCAGTGAAAAATTGAGAGAGTTATTGCCCTTTGTGTATTTCATTTCACTTTAATTTTGTTTTTTCTGTGCTAACTTGAAAAGTAATCATTGAAAACTGACAGCATTATTGTGCTTTTTTCCATTTGAAGGGCCTCGTGTAATTAGCTCTGCAATGCAAGGCTTTTTTCTTATTTGCAATTGAGGTGCATTATTTTTTCTCCCATGAAATAACAGTAGGACAAGAATCTCATAATTTTTGCACTACATGCCTGACCCTTCTGGTCTCAGAGCCAAGGTAGGCCTGAGGTGTGAGCATCAAAATTATTTGATACTTGTTACACAGCCAAGATTGACATGGTCTTGCAATCAAGTCTATTATTCAAAAGCAAAATAAAACTCAAATGAAGTCCTGACTGATAAAATATTCCTACTACGTCATCTAGGCATGCCTTCATTGAAGGCATGCCTTGATGATTTGTTTGAAATATTACCCAATAAGGTTTTTTGTTCTAAAACAGAAATGGGTGCAAGAATTCTGCACTGGACACTGCATGGGGCTTGATGCTAGTAACCGTGAGCTCGTCATCAATATTGCTTGGGAACTTGAAATTTGCTTTCAGCAATGGTAGTGACTCGTGAAACTGGAATTAACATGGATGTTGGCATGGGTACAGATGCTTTTTATGTAAATATAGCAGAATTACACTCAGGCTTTATTTTCAACATTATTTATGTACAATTTTTATCTCAGCAATATGTTTTGTGAGACGACTAAGATGACTGATGCCAAGTGAAATTACAGTGAAAAGATTCGATGGAAAATGAATTGGGCAGCTGATTTCGAATCAAACTGAATACCATCTTAAGATCAAAATCAAATCTCAAAGCTTCACAGGACTCTAGTTTCTAGGTGTGAACATAGTATCTCTTTCTAGAAACGGATTGGTGAGAGCATTGGGCTTCAGATCAAAATGTTGTTGGTTCAAGCCTGACCTCCGTTACCTGTGTTGTGTTCTTGGGTAAATCACATAAGCCCAATTGCCCAAGTGGAAGCAGTATTGTGCAGTATACTGAGATGTTCCACACATCAATGGTACACATACCTTCAACTTATGTTAACCCTGCTTGTGCAGAATTATTAAGTTTGAGAGTCTGACAGTTACTTGCTACTGCTCGGTATCTCCAGGTACTGTGGCTTTCTCCACCCAAAAAGCTTCGGAAGTCAATGCAGACTAGCTTGGAACTAATTTAGTTAATCTGTAAAGCCTATTGTTGTGTCGTTGATTGTTTGTGTAATTGAAGAATAAATATTGGTTTTGTCATCTCCACTTTTGGATAGATGAAGCATTAACTTGATGAAATTGTCTGTGCCATGTATTTTAAGTTCTCGTTTTCCTTACCTTTTTGTCTCGACCATGTAAAGGATTTGGTACTCCAAGTGTCAATAGATGTTATGACTATATGAGAGTAAAGGTCGTATTCAATTATTTATTGTGTAATAAAAAGAGAAGTATACATATCTGCATCCCTTTGGGGTAACTATGTAATATTTTATCAATGAATAATTTGTCAATATAATTATAAATTAATGAATTTGGAATTAAGTGATGGAAAGTGTTTGTTACAGTTCTGTCAAAAATTACAATTTCATTTAATCGATGAGGCCATGTACTATAAGGTTCAGAATGTTCTTCATCATCAGGAATTTGTTCATAATCTGGCAGAGTTTTGACTGTCTTGGAGATATATTTTCATTAATGGCAGGAGCCCTGTAGTGATAGATTGCTCTGCCTATGCAATTCCATCCATCCATCTGTCTGATTTGGTTTCTAGAGTCTAACTTTACAATGCTTTGGCCTGTCTAAATTGTCTAGGGGATGGGATGAACCCTACTGGTTTGGAGGTCCAAAGGTCAAAGTCACAAGGTGCTCTAAAACTAACTCCAACTTGACAACACTTTGGCCTCAGATCATGAAACTAAACAGATAAAGGTCATAGCTCAAGGTCATAGTATGCTCTAACCTGAATACAGTTTCCAGACTCTAAATTAATAATTCTTTGGCCTGTTTTCTATATATTAAAAGAAACAAACTAAATGTTTTATTTATTTAATAAAGCCATGTTAACACTATGCATACTGATGTAAATATGCCACAATTTCAGGCTGCAAATTATTACCATACCGTAACTTAGAATTTAACCAATTCAATCTTGTTTGATTGACAGAGTTTGATGTGCTGTGTCAAACAAGATTGAATTGGTTAAACTCTTAGCAATATTATGAGGATATCAGAGATAATTAAAAAGGTCTTGTAATAATGAAATAACAAAAATTTACCTTTGGAATTGGAATTGGAATTGCAAGTAAATAATAAAAATTGTGTTAAAATATTTCTGGGGTTAACAAGAACAAAAATTTAAGGTTTCTTTTTTCCACCCATGTGATTTTTGTTAGGGTATTTTTTTCCAATAGGTTTTTTTTTACAATAGAGTTTTTATTCCTGGACTCAAGTTTACTCAGTCGTTCTTACCAATGCTGCCCTCTTTAGATGTTTATCACACCAGGCATTGGATACAAGGTCATATTTCCAAATGAAACAGAATACTGCATTTTGATTGGCTGAGAGGTTTGGTGTAACTTGCAATCCACAGTAGCTATTTTTTTTTACACTGTGGTTAACCATGGTGTAAAAACAAGAATATACAATAGCAGGCTATATGGCTAAAAAAGTACCCATTTTTAATTATTAATTCATACTTTCTGCTCAGTAATGTTAGAACAAAAATAAAAATACAGGAAATTTAATATTTATGTGCAATAAAATATTACAGATATGGATGTCATTGGAACTGGCTCAATGAGCCAGTTCCAATGACATCCATATTTGTCTGGTTTTATTTAAGAAACTTGCAAAGTACAAATTTCTGTCAGTTTTTGCCCACAATGTAGGTTAAAGTATTAAGTACACTAAACTTCTTGGAAATCAATCCGTTATCCTTGTGTTTTCCGGGATGTATGGGAATTTATACCAGATTGGGATCTCAAACACCCTTCGGCTTTGTCTCAGGGTGTATGAGTTCCCAAACCGGTGTAAATTCCCATACACCCTGGAAAACACAAGGATAACTTATAGTATTTCACCAGTAAAACATATACATGTACTACAGTACAGCACTGCTCTACTTCCCAAGGTCCCCCGAGGGGATTGTACACACTTTGAAAGTGTTAAAAGATGTCTCTTAAAAGGAATGGCACTTTAAAAATACCTAGTCAGCAAATGCATCAATAAGCTTCTCTTATCATTGTAAAAGAAGTTGCAACATTGCTGTTGAAAGATAACAAGAGTACCTTGGCTTCTGGCAATGAATTATCTGAGATACTGAAAGTGACATCAAGCCTTACTAATAATCATACGTGTAATTGTTTTCATGAAGAGTTGGATGTATGCAGTTGATCCATGTCATATGGTGACACATTTCCTTGTAAAACCAGTGTGCTATTTTGTTTCCTTCAACACCTTTCATTCCCATTCTTCGGTTGGAAAGACTGTTAACTTAAAAGACCTCCTTACCTTCCTTCCTATTGTTGCTTTAATGATTTTATTGACATTTCTTTTCACAATTATCAAACATCTGTTACCAATTCTAATAGAGGTTTTAATAATGTAAACAGTATTTTCAAACTTCACCGACTGTACAGTTTGATGCAAACTAGAAGTCTAAACTCGATATATTCCCCCCACTTGCTGTACCTGGGAAAAGAAGACCTAAAGTTTCAATATGTACAAGAGCCTTTATCCTTCAACTAACACGAAAGGCAGACGACACTTGTAAACAAAATTCTTGAATAGCTAATTTTTTAAATTTTTTGTGTCAAAAACATAGGTTATGACCCCTCATTGGAACGAGCTTAGCAAGCTCATTCCAAAGATGGGTCATAAGCTATGTTTTTGACACAAAAAATGAAAAAAATAATGATTAAATGACAATTTTTATGAATAGTGCTGCTTGGTTTTGGCCGTTAACTTGGGTAAAGGGTTAACCCTTTGAACCCAAAAGGCTGTTTTTTCGGTCCCATAAATATATGTCCATAATTTCATTAACCCTTTACCTAACGAATTGCCCGCATCCACCCACATAATATGTAAATTGAGCAGTTGAAAAAATTAAATTTTTCAAAATATTTCAACAAAACCATATCATGTGACCCCTCATTTGAACGAGCTCATTGAGCTCATTCCAATGAGGAGTCACACGATATGGTTTTGTAGAAATTTTTTGAAAAATTGAAAAAAATTATATTTAAAATAATAAATTTTGATATCGTCTGCATTAGATAAAGGGCTAAGTAGGATGGCTGTGAAGTGAATGTGTTGGGTATACGAAAGAATATTTTCAGTGTGAAGCCCTAGGGCTGCACTTGGAAAATATTAAAGGGTCTCTCCCCAAATAATGAATGTGGACTCTTCCAGTTGCTGCCATTGAACTGGCATGGATGATACCACCATGGTTCAAAGGGTTAATGGAAATTGAACTTTAAAATTATAAAAATATATAATTAACAAGAAGATTCAGTTTGCCAGAATATGATCAATTCCAAATTTTTAGTCGATAAATTGAGTTCTTTTTTTGTAAAATCTTGTTTGACATGAGCTCAGGAGAGTTTTTTTTTTGCATGTAACTCTTTCTATTTGGGATGTATACTTTTTCGCATAGATTTTGGGTGATCGGTTAATGATGTGACAACCATTAGCATTGAAAAGTCAGTACCAATTAATCCAACAGCCATACAGAGCTGTTGGATTGAAAGATTTTGGGTGATCAGTTAATGAAGTGACAACCATTAGCTTTGAAAAGTCATTACCAATTAATCCAACAGCCATACAGGGCTGTTGGATTGAATTTTTACTGAACTTCCTTACAAATACAAAATGGGTTAGTCCTTTCGCTATAACCTGAACTGTATGAAGCAAATACATTCAGGAACTCTGTGTTGAAAAAGTTAATGACACTTTCAACAGCCAAGATCATATCGGGTCAAGACAGTTTTACTGGTGAAGCCAGAGTACCTTGAGAGACCAGGGGTGAGTAACTATCGCTTTCTCTAATTTACTATCCCAGCTCAAGCAGGGTTAGCATTGTTTGAAGGCACGTGTACCATTGATTTGCTTTACACTTTGGTACACAGTGCCACCACTGGATAAAGTGATATAGTAGATTAAATACAATCAAAGTTTCAAAGCCAAAGGTATTGGTATTGCAAGTAATTTTGTGAGTGTGTAAATATCCTGTTACTTGCAATATTTTTTTCATCCATTTAACCCTTTACTTAACATGAAAAGCTGACAACACTTGGAAAAAAATTCTTGAATAACTGATTTTTTTCATTTTATTGTTTCAAAAACAGGTTAGGACTCCTCACTGGAATGAGCTTGATGAGCTCGTTCCAATGAGGGGTCATAACCTATGTTTTTGAGACAAAAAATGAAAAAAATAATGAAAATTAATTGGCAATTTTTTAGAATAGCATCGGCCGGTTTTGGCCATTACGTTGGGTAAAGGGTTAACATGAATACTATATTATTACGTTGTAGTTGGTAGTTTTATCTACTTCTCGTAATGTTTAACGAAAACAGTTGCTTAATCATTTATCATGTTGTGTCTGAGAGTTTTACAGATGGAGGAAGCTGGAGTACCTGGAGAAAACCACCAGGTGGCAGCAAAGAAATGTCAGACTTCCCAGTTTATTAACTGCCCTCTTGATCTTCATTTGTATTTGTATTGGTTGAAGAATATTTACCACCAATGGGCAATAAGCCTTAGCACATTGTGCCACTGAGCTCCCATATGAGAAGGCGAAAAACTTTTTGAAACATTTCGTCTGACACCAAATCTCAGCCTGCTTTCAACTTACGTGTGTTCTTGAATATTTAAATAAAAAATATAGCCATCTCTTTATTTTTTGATAAATTACAGAGAAATTGATTTTTCAAATTTTATGATACGAAGATTAATTCAGTATTCTTAATTTGATATGCTTTTACATATATTGTTAAGAAGATAATGAATTACAGTATGTGCATGGTTATTTGATACAGTGGAAGCCTTTAGAATGAAAAGGTACTTTGCTAGTGATAATTATTCAATTAACAGGAGTATTCAATTAACAGGGAATTGGTCACTTTGCTGTATTATAGGCATAAGCTAAGCATTTTCTCCATTATATCTTGTTGGACAGAACTCATGGAACTCTGTAAAACAAAATATAATAGATTAAATGCCTGTATCAGATTTTCATAGGTCAAATAGGTCCATGAACAAGGAAAATTTAGTCTATCAGGGTAATTTCTCAACAAATGTCAAGATTTTTTATTCACTTAACATGAGTTTACTCTGGCCTACATGCAATTAATAGGTTAAACTTGTACTGAAGATATGGTAAATGGTTTCATGTATGGAAGCTTTACTCAATAAGTAGGTTTATTTAGTTAACCCTTCACTTAATGAATTGGCTGCACTTGCACACATAATATTCAAATTGAGCAATTGAAAAAATATTATTTCCAAAAGATTTCAACAAAACCATTTCATATGGCCCCTCAATGGAATGAGCTCATTGAGCACATTCCAATGAGAGGGTCGCAGGATAGGATTTTGTTGAAATTTTTTGAAAAAACTGAAAAATAATATTCAAAAGAATAAATTTTGATATCGTCTGAATTGGATAAAGGTTTAAGAGATACTCAAATGTGTGGTCTCCACTGTTCTTTGGTACCAAATTGCTGAACATCTACCTGTACTCATATTTGTTTATTCAGTAGAAACTTGATCCTAACTGGCCAGTTAACAGGTCTTTGACCATCAGATAGTTTACCTGGAGCCAGTACTATAAAACTTTTACAGTTGTATTTTCCAGGTTTGTATTTTCTGCCTATTAATATAACTCTGGGAGCGCAGTGGCTCAGTAGGTAGAGGTGCAGGCTGCAAGCCGAGAGGACCTCGGTTCGAATCCCACCTGCGGCAACCACATTGTGTCCTTGGGCAAGACACTTCATCTCCATTGCCCGTGTGGGGGCACGATGACGCTGTGTACTAAGGCGTACTGCACGTCGATGGTACGCATGTCTTCAACCAATCTAACCCTGCCTGTGCTGCAGTGCGGAGTTACGATGTTGGGGAGCTGGCAGCTGCTCGGTGGTTCTCTCCGGGTACTCCGGCTTCCTCCACCCGTAAAACTGCCACGGTCATGATTAGCCATTGTGCATAAATATGTTACCTTAAACATCAATAAATAAATAATTAATATAACTGACTGAAATGAATTATTAGCATTTTAACCCTTTACCCAATGCAGACGATTTCAAAATTTATTATTTTAAATATCATTTTTTAAATTTTTTAAAAAAATTTTGATAAAACCATATCATGTGACCCCTCTTTGGAACGAGCTCAATGAGCTCGTTCCAAAGAGGGGTCACATGATATGGTTTTGTTGAAATTTTTTGAAAAATAATATTTTTCCAGCTCAGCTGCTGAATTCGCATATTACGCGGGCGGATTCGGGCGATTCGTTGAGTAAAGGGTTAAAAGATGTGTCAATTTGCCAACTGGCAAATTGCCACATCTTTGAAAATGCTAATGGTTCATTTCAACCCATTTAAAGTCATAATTAGAAAATACAATTCTAGAAAATACAATTGTAAAACTTTTATAGTATTGGCCCCTGGTGGTTCATGAATTACAAATTTGCGTATTGGGTCCTGAGATTTCTACTCCTTCTACTCCACTACATGTTGCAAGTAAATGTCTGTACCTTTGTTATGGGTACAATTGTACGAAATCACCCCATGTGTACCGTTTTTTTTAATTATTGTTTTGGTGTAACTTGCTAGTGACATAGACTCGATGGAGCATTTTCAAATGTTTATCACTTTATCTCTTTTTTCAAAATTTTGGTTATCTCTCAATGTGATATCAGGAGAAATAACATCCGATGTGGAGGACTTAAGGGTGAGTGGGAGGGAGAATTTAGTGCATATAAATATAATCAACATGCAAGGAATTGATGTTACATTTCTATTTTGAAAAAAATAGGTTATTTTTAAAGGATATCAGGGACAGTTACAAACCTCAGTGTTTGAACATCGAGTGGAAAATGTGGATTTTATCAAGTAGGTTTCATATCAGGGGTAGTAGTGCAAACCCAAAATATTGGTGGTTGTGTTGGGGGATGTGGGTTATATAGCACCATGCTGCCCTGATGATAGCTCATATTGCCCTATTTACTCCCCCCTCCCAAAACCACATAATTAGCCTGTCATTTAAATGCCTAATTCCTCTAAAATAAATAGATTTATGTTTGCTCTGAACTCAAGACACAGACTTGGAGAGATGAATTATTAATGAAGGTAAGATCTCTAGATACCCATTTGGGCACTTCTCCTTCCAGCATTTACACTACCCATGCAAGCCTGTTTTAAAGCATGAACCACAGCCTTTTATTGAATCTGAACAAACTTTTTCGGCCTCTTCCCTGATACAGTTTTTATTGACAGAACATGAAATTTCACAGATAATATGGATGCTGAAGTGGGCGGCATTGTCAATATTATCAACTTTCTAAACTTGTTCTGATTGTTATGTTGGTATCATTATATAAGAGGGATATTGGTTTGCAGAGCCTAAAATAAATGATATCATACCAGCCTGGTTCGCTCTGTGGACATGTTGTGATAAACAATTTAACCCTTTACCTCATGAAGTGGCGACACCCACTAATGTTATTTACAAATTGAGCAGTTAAACCAGTTAAAAAAAACATTCTTGAATATTTCAACAAAACCATACATATGACCCCTCATTGGAATGTGCTTACTGAGCTCATTCCAGTTATAGGTAACATGATCTGTTATTTTTTGTTAATTTTTTTAAAAATTCTATAAAAAATAATGAAAATAAATTTTGAAATCATATACATTGTAGAGGGTTAAAACTCTGAAAACATTGTTCACTGTAAATCCTTTATAAAGGGTTAAAGGGGTGATATTCAGCACAGTTTTATCTGCAGTTCATTGTATACACAACTGTATAGAATATGTTGTATGTTAAACCAGTCATCATGCTTACATTATCGATTAAAACACAAGATGTGATATCCAACAAATCTTTAATAAACTGCCTTCAATTTGATGGAAAAATTGTTTTTGAAAACATTCATGTATAATACTCTTGAACCACGGAGAGCAAAACTTCCAGTCACAATTAATTGAGAGAGGAATGTAACAGACAAAAAGGTAGTTATCATTATTTTTTGCTATTTTTCCATGTGTGAAAAGAAAGATTGTTGTGTTAGCTGCATTTTTTTGTTGTTTTTTTCTTTTTTGCTCAACTTTGACACAGTCAAATTTGAGGTAATGTCATGGCCTGTTGTCCGTCTGTCCAGCCATCAACAATTCAATATGGTTTGGGCTAGAGGCCGTATTTATGAATCAATCTTTACGAAACATCTTGGGTACCTTTGTTATCACTGTGGGATGAGAACGAGTGTTTTGGGATGCGGCCCGAAAGTCAAGATCGCAGCTGGCAGCCATTTTGTACCAAAATTAGTGAAATAAGTTTTTTGTACAGAACTTCTGTATGAAATTTCTGATTTGAATAAATTTTTGTATGAATGTTTAGTAACATGGAATACATCACATATAATACAGGTTTTTTGCTCATGCAGAAATTAAGCAAATTAGACGAACTTTGATTTATTCAGTGCTTCTTATACACAGTAAGTGCACATGTCAATACGGCTCGGACTGGGGGCTGTATTTATGAATCCAATCTTCACAAAACTTCTTGGGTACGTTTGTTATCACCTTGGGATGAGAACAAGTGTTTTTGGGTGCGGTCTGAAATTCAAGATGGTTGCCGGCAACAATTTTGTACCGAAATTAGATACAATCAGTTTTTTGTACAGAACTTCTATACGAAGGTTCTGATTTGAATAAATTTTTGAATGAATGTTTAGTAACATGGAATACATCACATATAATATGGGTTTTTTTCTCATACAGAAATTATGCAAATTAGATGAACTTTGATTTATTCAATGCTACTTATACACAGTAAGTGCACATGTCAATATGGCTTGGGCTAGAGGCTGTATTTATGAACCAATCTTCATGAAAATTCTTGGGTACTTTTGTTATGACCTTGGGACTAGAACAAATGTTTTTGAGTGCCGTCCAATATTCAAGATGGCTGCCACGGCCATTTTTTCCTGAAATTAGGTGCAATCAGTTTTTTGTACAGAACTTCTATATGAAGGTTCTGATTTGAATAAATTTTTGTATGAATGTTTAGTAATATGGAATGTATCATGTATAATACAGGCTTTTTTCTCGTACAGAAATTATGCAAATTAGATGAACTTTAATTTATTCAGTGCAACTTATACACAGTAAGTGCACATATCAATATGGCTCGGGCTAGAGGCTATATTTATGAACTGATCTTCACGAAACTTCTTGGGTACCTTTGTTATCACCTTGGGATGAGGATGAGTGTTTTGGGGTGCAGTCCAAAATTTCAAGATGGCCACTGACAGCCAATTAGACAAACTATGATGTATTCAATGCTACTTATACACAGTAAATGCACATTTCAATATGGCTCGGGCTAGAGGCATCTAACTGTCACCCACCTTTACAATACTTTACCTGTACATTTGTTGCAGGCAACGGTCAGTATTTCTGTACAGACCTTTGCAATACTTTACATGTACCTTTGTTATCAGGTTATTACCTAGATATGTGTCATTGCTGTGTCACATACTATACATGTACATGTCTTACACAAGTTGAGCTGCAGTGGCATTGACACTTTCATTTTAAATTAGTTTTATTTGTTGTTTTGCCAGGTATTACAGGTCTGATTTTCCTTACAGGCAATCTGTGAAGTGATACAGTGTACTTAGACTTCATGCAAGGGTGCATGAATGACAATCTTTCCCCATGTGAGCCCTGAAAGTGGAGCAGTGCTTGTTTACTCTGATAAATGAGTCTGTTTTATTGCTAAAGTTGGGCCCAGTAACCAATGCCTGAAGTGGAATCTTCTAAAGTCCTTAGCAAAGGTACAAATGATTGGCTAAATGTGACGAAACTTGTTTTGTAGTGATGATAAGCCATGTATGGTGCAATTGACTTTAAACACCAAAAAATAAAGATAAATTAATTAGTTTTATTAAAAAGTGTTACGACCACAAAGAAGACTTCACAATCATTGGGTGTGCTTTATATTCAGCTTTAATCCTAAAGGCCCAATTCTAACTTTTATCTCTTTTTCACTGCAATTAAACAGGTTCTCCAACGTGCAGTCTTTGGTTGAAGTTGCAAGTTACAGTCTAGTATTTTGACAGTTGTTTCTAGGCAAGTCTTGGTTGCCTATGTAGGCAGCCAAGACCTGCCAAGGAACCGCTGCAAAGCTACTGGAAGTGTACTGTCAAAGTGTAGCAAAATGTTTACAAATCTCAAGCCTTTAACTGATAGAATGCTAGATTAATTTCTCATGTCAAAATTTGTAATGAATTGTTTTGTTACACATTATTGGTGAGTGTCTGCGGGTACTCATCAGTAAATAGTAACAAAATATATCTATATGAACAAATTACTTTGCTTCTAACTGGTTATGATGTTCATCAACAGAATATGAAGTCTTTTACTCATGGTGCCAGGTTGTGCTGGCACTTTTAAGTTGAGCCCAACTTTGGACTTAAAGCATTCAACCAGACAAGGGTTAACCCTTTACCCAACGTAACGGTTAAAAACGGCCAGCGCAATTTTCAAAAATCGCCAATTAATTTTCATTATTTTTTTCATTTTTTGTCTCAAAAACATAGGTTATGACCCCTCATTGGAACGAGCTCATTGAGCTCATTCCAATGAGGGGTCATAACCTATGTTTTTGAGACAAAAAATGAAAAAAATTAGTTATTCAAGAATTTTTTTTTGCACGTGTCGTCTGCTTTTCATGTTAGGTAAAGGGTTAACTCTTGATCTTATGGTTGTGTTGGTATCATTATATAAGAGGGATATTGGTTTGCAGAGCATAAAATAAATGATATCATCATACCACCCTGGTTCACTCTGTGGACATGGTGTGATAAGCAATTTAACCCTTTACCTCATGAACTGGCGACACCCACTAATGTTTTCAAATATTATCTTATTTTATTTTATGTGTAACATGATATGTTGGTTTTTTTTTTAATTTTAAGGGTTAACTCTTGGTGTCACAGTTAACCCTTTACCTAATATGAAAAGCAGATGACACTTGCAAACAAAATTCTTGAAGAACTAATTCTTTTCATTTTGGGTCTCAAAAACCTAGGTTATGACCCCTCATTGGAATGAGCTCAGTGGGCTCATTCCAAAGAGGGATCATAACCTATGTTTTGAGACAAAAAAAAGAAAATATAATGAAAATAAATTTGTGATTTTTGTGAATAGTGCTGCACGGTTTTGGTTGTTATATTGGGTAAAGGGTTAAGTATCTTCAAAATGTTTATCATCAGATCTCTTGGCTTCTATAAAGCAGCCATTACTAGATTTCATGAAAATTTCATCTAAATTTAACTCATGAGATCATTGGTGAAAAAATCTATTCAACTTACCGGGGTGAAGTTTGATAAAATGTGCCCAAATTATACTTATTTCAGGAGCAAGAGAAATTCTTTCATGAGCAGGAATATCCACCAGCAGCATTTAAGGAGTTAAGGAAATGATATTTTCCAACATTTGGTGGAATAACATCATATTTGATATGGGAGTGTATCTTATTGATGTCTTGCCCCTCACTCAATACAGGTGTTATTCAGGCTATATTTTCGGAGTTATCAACCTTTGTGCACTTGGAATTTGTTTCATTTTTACTACCAAACTCAATAATTTTTTAAATATTTGGTTGAATAACACAATATTTGGAACACAAGTATATCGTATTGATGTCTAGATCCATGTTCAATGCAGGTGCAATTTATTTATCAGAGTTATTGACCTTTCTTTTTTATCATGCGTTGCAGATTAGGTGTGATCTCACAATTTTTCTTCAATTTATTGAAAGCACCTGCAGACACTCTCCAATAAGTTGCAACAAAATAGTTACTGGTGGAGAAACTCTTGAGAACTGTTCCAGATATAAATGGCTTGTTAACCTTTATGAATATTTTCATTGTTTACATCATCCCACAACAGGTTTTTAAAGTGGTGTCGAACCCACATTAAATGGATCATATTCTGATTTTAATCCAGTTGAAGTCTAATTCTGTGACTTTCAAATCATGTTGGCACTCTAAGGTTAAGGGAAGTTTTGGGCCCTGCAATGTTTTGAAATTTTATTTGATTAAAAATCATTGCTTTGATTCGATGGTAATGGGTTAAAGGGATTGAAGTAAGGTTTTGTCTTGTGTGTATAGGCAGCTAAGCCTTTCTTTTTGGTTGACATTCAGCAGCAAGTCTACCTGAAACCTTTGATGGTAAACATGTTCTAATGTACACCTCTCTATATATCTTTGTACATTTCGGCCCACAAAGTCGATCTTCTGTTTCTCGGGCCATTTTTGTAAAATTGCATGGGGTGGGTGTCTTTTTATTTTATTTTTTATTTTTGCTTATTGTTCTTTACTACCAAAACTTCATGTTCTTGGTTTTTGTTTTGTTTTAGGACTCATAATCTACAGAATAGCATGGGTAGTGGTGTTTTTCGTCCCTTGAGTGCAAAAACCTTGCAAAGCCTTGTTGCACTCAAGGGACAAATTACACAATTTTATTAACGTGATAAAATATCAGACATAAACCATTTAAATAATTTTTATTTTTTTAAGTTTGCATTGGTTATAAAAAGAGAGTATGCTGCAGTCAAAAGGACCACGTGGGAGGGACTGAGAAACAGATTTTTAACTTTTTCAGACTTATCAATCTTTTTCTGTCCTGAAGTAAATCTCTCAAGAAAGCTTTCAAATTTTCCAACCAGTTTTGGTAAGCGCACACACCTGCTGGGATTATTGCTTGACATGAAGGATATATATTTATCGATCATTGAATGCTGCAATATGCCCCTTGGAGGTATTATAAGCCATGTCAGATTTGTTAATATTAGAGTGTAAGATTGGTGGCATATAGATAAGGAAGGGAATAAACTAAAAATAGTCTTGTGTATTTGTTAAGAAATTAAAAAGAGAAAATGTTTTTATGAACAATGGTTTTTTGGCTCATTTATGGTTTAGGGAGCCAGCTTCTTATGAAAACTGGGGGTGGGGGGGGGGGGGGTGGGGGGTTTAGACAATACAGCATATATTTCATATAACAATCTGGAAAGAAGGAATTAATATTTTAAGAAGTCTGAGTTTGTATGAATTTGTAAACTGATTGTGGGTGTTAGAAGCCACTGTCATGGCTCTACTGAAAGCCACTATAGTGGCTTTACACTGTATGCATTAGCTTTATGCTTGTGTAGCAATTAACTGGTAGAGTGCTAAATTATTTTTGGCAATCAAAATTTATTCCATGTCTTTGCCTTGGAACAAGGCAAATCCTAAAAGACAAAATAATATCACTTCAAAGATAATATGAAGTACAGCCACCGAATTTCAAGCCTTTTAAATTGCAGTACCTGCAATTGAGAATAAAGCCCAAATATGGGCTTCCAGCACTCTACCAGTTAACCAAAATATTTTCATGTAAAATAAATTTGTTATAAATTACTGGAGAGTGCCAATATGCACTCTCCAGTAAATTGTAAAAATTA
This sequence comes from Pictodentalium vernedei, assembly GCA_031216915.1. Lineage (NCBI taxonomy): Eukaryota > Metazoa > Mollusca > Scaphopoda > Dentaliida > Dentaliidae > Pictodentalium > Pictodentalium vernedei. The sequence continues at coordinate 162,471,097 of CM062293.1, forward strand.
ATTATTTGTGAACAAAATCTTGCTAAACTATGGCTCCTCTTGCTTGTAGAAACAGAATGTTTGAAAAAAATGCACATGTCACAAATCAACTTTGAAAAATAATTCGGCATTGTACCAGTTAATTGATCAAAATTAGAAGCAAAATTCTGATGATTAACAGGTAGAGTGCTAAATTATTATTGGTGTCACAGTTAATGGGAGAATGCCTGGAGGCACTCTTCCATCAATTCTAGCATGACAAATTTGTACAGACTATATAATTTCACTTCACAGATAAATTAAACACATCCACAGAATTCAAACCCTCTAATTTGCAATACCTGCACTTCAGAACAAAGCCCAAATATGGGTTTTTAACCTGTTACCAGTTATCTAAACGTTTTTCCCACAAACTTTTTCCATAATGCAATTGGGATTTTAACCAATTTGATCTTTGAAAGAGTTCATTGAGCTGCATCAAAGAAGTTGTAATTAGTTAATTTTGTAGTCTTACCTGGGAGAGATAAAGTAATTAAAGAACATTTTATTACACAATCTTAGTACCGGAGGTTAAACTTAATTGTTTCCACTGGAGAGAGGGAGTCGAAGCAAAAAAGTCTTTGGGTGTGCAATAAAGAGAAGTCAGGTTTTGAAAGGTACCTTGGTGGCACCTTTGGGGGTCACTGTTGTTCAAGATGAGGTTGTGGTCACTGGAGGTTAGGAGAAAAACTGGGAAAGACAATGAAAAGGAGTGCTAAATATGTAATTTAGGCATAGTGGAGACCCTGGGACACTTTCTATTAGAATGTCCAAAGTACAAGTCTAACAGAATAAGATTCAACAGGATTATGATGGAGAAGTGGGATGGGAGAATGAAGGACAGGTAGTTTGTGGGTGACCTAAAGGAGAGATTGGGAAGAATGGGGTACTGGATGTCATCAAGCTTTTCATCTCAGAGTGTTGGGAGGAGAGAAGAGGCATGGGGATAAGGAGGCATTTGGAAGAACAGGGCTAATCAATACCTTCTCACCTGAGAACCGTGACAAATCAGCAGGCGGCCAAAGTGTTATTATTATACTGGAAAATATTTGTTATTCGAATGTGTTTTCTCTGAAGTATTTGTGATGTGTCATTACACTTAAAATCGATTAAAATTAATTTCCAAATTATATTGCTAATGAGGTTTAAAATAGTATATTTGGATAGAATAACATAAAGTCTGAATTAATGATTTTTCTTATTGTTGGAAAAAAAAATGATATGTGGTGAAAAAAAATTTAAAATGCTTTCATTATACAGTAGAGCCCACTTAATTAGATATCTTTACTCCTTTGAACCCTAACGGTATCTTCCATGTATGTTTAATGTCAGCATTTGAAAGAGTCCATATTTATTATTTGGGGGGTTGACCAATTAATATTGAGGATGCATGTTGAAAATATTGATTGGTCTACTCCACACATTCACTTAACAGTCATGTTACTTAATGAAATGATGTTGTATCATGATCCTAGACCGGAAGAGCGGTCTCTCAGGATCAAAGGGTTAAGTGAATAACCCTGTCTTCCCTCGTGGGAACCTGAAAAGTGAAGCAGTGCTTGTTTACTGTTTTAAAAAAAGCTCTGTTTCACTGGTAAATAGGACCCAAGAAATGATGCTTGGGGTGGAAGTCCTCAAAAATGGGCAACATCTGTTTAACCCTTTACCCAACGTAACGGCCAAAACCGGCCAGCGCCATTCTCAAAAATCGCCAATTAATTTTCAAAATATTTTCATTTTTTGTCTCAAAAACATAGGTTATGACCCCTCGTTGGAACGAGCTCATCGAGCTCGTTCCAACGAGGGGTCATAACCTATGTTTTTGAGACAAAAAATGAAAAAATTTAGTTATTCAAGAATTTTTTTTGCAAGTGTCGTCTGCTTTTCATGTTAGGTAAAGGGTTAAACGTTTGACTAAACTGATAACTCTATCTCCATATTGCAGTTACGCTCAGCCATTGTGCAGTAATCTGTGATAAATAAATGAAGATAATTTCCAAACACAAAACCATTTTCAATGCCTTCAATACAAATGTGACTTCTTAATCATGCATAGGTTATAGAGTGAACTCCAGTTAATTGAATAAAGAATCTTATAATATGTTGAGAAATGTCCTCTTGTTCATAGAATTATTTTGCCTCAATACATCCATTACAGGCATTTAATCTATCACATCTTGTTTGACAGAGCTCCATGAGCTCTGTCAAACAAGATATAGTAGACAAAATGCTCAGGTTAACTCTCGAATATAGCAAACTTTCCTTTTCTCTGTTAATTTAATACTCCCATTAATTGTATAATTTTCATTGACAAAATGGCTATTCATTTAACAGGGTCCCACTGTATTTAGTTTCGATATTTTAAGAAAATTCTATTAGTTTCACTCCTAGCACTCTGGTGGTATTGCAGAATTTTTCATTATTGACTCCATATTGCCCATGCAGCAAGAAAAAATTAACAAATTACATCTCATTTGACAGAGCTCAGTGATCTCTGTCAAACAAGATATAATTTTTTAAATTCTAAGTTCCATTGTGGGAAAGATTTGCTGCTGAAACTTTGCTATTTTGACATCAGGGTACATAGGGTTATGGAATAGTGTTTTAGTTTCATCTATTTTATCTTTTTGAAGTACATCAATGTAGTACTTACAATGATAACAGGGTCACCTGGGAAATTAGATATTTGTTGTTTTGCTGACAGTTGATCTATTATTAAATGGAATGTAAAGCTCACTGTAGATAGCAGTCATAATCAACCCTTAAATCATGTTCCCGAATATATTGGAGTGGATTACTGTAGTATTGAGCTCCTTATCTAATTAATCTTTTTAAATCTAGTCAGTAACAAACATAAAAATCATCATACATACAGTGAGTGGTACAGGGGGGGGGGGGGGGGGGGGGGGGGGCCTGCTTAAATGGATATCTTTAACTGAATAACCCTGTTAATTGAATATAATTTCCCAACACAAAATCATTTATCATACCTCCAGTACAAATTTGACCTCTTAATTGAATATAGGTTCTAAAGTAAACTCCTGTTAATTGAAGAAGAAAAAAAAAATGTAACCTGTCGAAAAATTACCCTGACTCTCCCCAGTTTTCCTTTGTTTTTTGACCTATTTGACCTCAGTGCATCCAATACAGGCATTTAATCTATTATATCTTGTTTGACAGAGCTCATAGAGCTCTGTCAAACAAGATATAATAGATTAAATGGTAAGTTTATCTCTAGAATACAGGAAAGTGACACATCCCTGTTAATTGAATACTCCTGTTAATTAAATAATTTTCATTGGCAAAGTGGCTATTCAATTAACAGGTTTCCACTGTACTACATTACTGAATACCCCCCTTTATCAGTGAAGAATGTATGTCTGTGGAAAGTCCACATTTGGACTATTGAGAATTGCTGGAATTCATATGGGACTCTAGAAATGCTTTAAAAAATGAGAAGCCACCCTGGAGGTAATGGAGTATGAGTAATGGGTAGCAAAATGGCGGCATTTGAGATTTCCTGTTTATTTTTGTTTCCCAAAATAGAAAAAAAGATAGTGGGACTCATGATTTGATTTTGTTCTAGGGCAGAGGTCATGGATTGCTTGAGGTCTCAAGAAGCCCAGCAGTCACAGTTTAGCCATAGATGCTGAAAGTGACCTTAAACAGCAAAAAATAAAAACAAAATTTTGAATTGAAGAGGTGAAAAAGCACAGTAGTGGATAAGATATATGTAGTATGTATTTTTTCCACTTAATAATTTTTTACCATTTCAGAGTAAAACAACAAAAGAAGAATTTTTTTATTAACCCTCTGGACATAGATGTCGAAATTTCAAAATTTCGACCTGCAAATTTTCCCCCAAAACAAACAAGAATTGAAGAAATTCAATATTGTTTGACAGAGTGCACTGCTTGAAACTTCAGTATTTTGATCTTATTGTGTAGAGGGTGAAACATGGTTGTCCATAATTACTATTTGCATTATGGAAAAGATGAGCTGCTTGAAATTTCAATATTTTGGCCTCATTGTACAGAGGTAACCTTTACAGTATGTGGGTGAAACATGGTTGTCCATGAGCTAAAAGTTTTTTTTAGTTCCGCTTAAGTTTTCTCTCAGAAATTTCAGTTGTCCCTCAGAGAGACTATCCTTGACTGGGAGTGTTTCAATAGTAATCTATTTTCACTGGATTTTGGTTTGAACTGTTATTGTAAATCATAAAATTAAATTTACTCAACTTGATGACCACTCAACTCACCTTTTGCATATCAATTAGTACTGGTGTGGTAAGATAAATAAAGTGATCATAAATGTTATAGCCTCAAGGTCTAAGTACTGTTGCTGAAAGTATTGATTGATAGAAAGTCTGTAGGTCATTAACCTGGCTGGGTGTTGTGTCCACTTAAAACATTTTTAAAGTCAAGGTGTTAGTTCTCAATTGACGTGTATATATAAGACCAATTTATTTATGATGAACACTTAAGATTACTGCAATCTTGTTTGTGTTGGTGATATCAAGGGAGACAATCTTCACTACTCATAACTTTTGCCTGGAAGAGATTATTGAAGGTAGTAATTTAACTCTTAACCTGCTGAGTAATTTTAAAAATACTTTCTTTTCGTCAATCTAGTCATGGCTGCTGTAAAGGACCCAAGAAATTTGTGTTATATGGCTCTGGTGCTGGCTGGATATGCCGATTATATTATATTATATGTGTTCTTAAATTTATATCAAATCAAGTCATGGCTGTAAAGCAGCCATGACTTGATTTGATATAAATTTAAGAACACATAACTAAACCTCCCCATGGGAAACCAGGAAGTAAAGTAATGTTCGTTTACTGCAGTTATTAAGTTGTGCTTTGCTGGTAAAATAGGACCCAGAACTGAAGCCTGTGGTGAAGTTCTCTAAAGTTTGCAACACAGATATAAACGATTGGCTAAACTTGACTCATACCTATGTTGCAGTCATGATATAGCCATAGATGCTGAAAGTTACCTTTAACACCAAAACTTCATGCCTATGTTGCAGTCATGATGTAGCCATAGATGCTGAAAGTTACCTTTAACACCAAAACAATTTAGCCCTTTACCCAACAAACAGCCAAAACCAGCCAGTGTTGTTCACAAAAATTGCCATTCCATTTTCATTATCTACATCAAAAACATAGCTTATGACCCCCCCCCCCCCCCCCCCCCCCCCCCCCCCCCCCATTGGAACAAGCTCATTGAGCTCGTTCCAATGAGAGGTCTTAAGCTATGTTTTTTGACGCAAAAAGTGAAAAAAAATAGTTATTCAATAATTTTGTTTACAAGTGTCTTCTATTTTTCATGGTAGGTAAAGGGTTAGGTAAACAAACCTGTGAACAAAATGTTCATTCTGTTTACTGGGTAAAATTTCACAAATTATACTTATTCTGGTGGCAAGAAAGAGATTTGTTGTCCTGGGCAGGAATATCCACCAGCAGCATGCAAGCAATTAATCTAAATGCGTTTCAGGACTGACAAGTGAATTGTATAACTTGACCATTTTTCTAATATTATCAGCATATCCAGCCAGCACCAGTCACAAAAAATGGTCATTAAAATTTCATTATTTTGTTTAATTTTTATGCCCCCACCTTAAGTCGGGTGGCATATAGTGATTGAAGTGTGCGTGTGTCCATCCGTGTGTGTGTGTCTGTGTGTGTCCGAGCTAATAACTCGAAAACTGTTAGGGCCACAGTCATCAAACTTCACACAATTATAAAGGACCATGGGAGGATGTGTCACACACCATAGCCGGGTTTGTACCTTCAAGGTCAAGGTCACATTTCAAGGTCACACTAAAAATCGGTCAATATTTGTGTCTCAGTCATAACTCAGAAACAAATCATAGTACAATTGTTAAACCTTTTACAAATGTTAAGGACAGTCAGAAGGTGTGTCGCGTATAATAGTTTCTGCCGCATCTGCAAGGTGAAGGTCACAATTGACCTTCATATGTTCAGGGTCACAAATCGTGTCTGAAGCATAACTCCTAAACTATTGGGCTACAATCATCTAACTTTGCTCATTTATAAAGGACAACGGGTTGGATAGTCACACACCACCAGCCAGGTCCATAAGGTCAAGGTCACATTTCAAGGTCACACTGAAAATCATCAATATTTGTGTTTCCCCCATAACTCAGAAACGAACCAAAGTATAAATATTAAACTTTTTACAAATTTTAAGGACAGTCAGAAGGTTGTGTCGCATGCATTAGTTTTCATCGCATCTTCAAGGTGAAGGTCACAATTGACCTTCATATGTTCAGCGTCACAAATCGTGTATCAAGCATAACTCCAAAACTATTAGGGCTACAATCATCTTACTTCGCTCAATTATTTCCAAAGTTATGGCCCTTTTCACTCTTTCGACTTGAAATGTTTTGGCAGGTCAGGGGCATTTGCTCACGATTTGCGTTGCCCCTCTTGTTTTCCTTTCAAAATACACCTTTGCACCCCTTGTTGGATTGAGCGAGCTCATTGAGTTGATTCCTTTGATGGATTGTAAGCTTGGTTTGGAAGCTAAAATGAAAGTTTTAGATATTCAAGTTCAAATTTTGCAAATGTCTCCTGGTCATGTTAGGTAAATGGTGAATAAAAAGCATTGTTCATTATTATCATGCCCTGAAAGGTTTCATTTTCTTCTCTATATAAGATCTATTCTAACTGTTTGTTTTTGTCGTCATGGGGAGGGAGATCTTTTGTTGGTCTGAAGCAGGTGAATAAAATGGATAACTGAATTTTTTTTCTGTTCACACTCATCTATTGATCATATATCATTTTATGTGTCAATAAAATTTGTTGGCTATTTACTTAGACCAATGTATCTGTTCGGGTTCATTCATGAAGAGTATTTGATAACTTCATCACCTGAATATTTTTTTGTTAACTGGTAGAGTGCTGGAAGCCCATATAATTAAGGGCTATATTAATTACCACAGACATTGGTTACAACATCTAGACTCTATTGGAGATTTGTTATTGCTCCTGGCAAGAATCAGATTTTTTCCATGTCACATTGCTCTGTTACATTTGATTGGACAGTGTCTTTTGGCACTATCCAATCAAATGTGATAGAGCAGTATATGATGAAAAGAAATCTTGGTCTTGAAAAATGGAATACTCAACTGGGGCTTTAATAAATGCCACTGGCTTTGGCTACAACAGCTACATTCTATTGGAGGAGGTTTCTTATTGTTTCTTGCAAGAATCAAATTTTTTTCATGACACATTCTTCAGCTACATTTGTGTGGATAGTGCCTCTTGGCAGTATATGATACAAACAATTCTTCGATCAGGAAAAATGGAACACTCAACTGGTTAACTGTTTGGTATCAAAGATCTGATGTGCACAGAACACCTCAGATCAAGCACTAAGTTTCCACTGTTCAACTGAAGGTCTGATATTTTCTGATACACTTTGAAAGGACTCACAGCCTTTTTCTAATAGAATGGCCACATCTGGCACTGCTAGTTACAAAAAGCATCATTCAAAGTTCAATATGTTTTCTGTTTTTACTTCTGCAAAATGACTTATGTTGCCTTATTGGCAGGAGCTCTTTGAATTCATTCTGGTGAGTGACCATGAGCAATTGGGGAAACAATTCTTGGTTGATATCATCTGCTGCTCTTGTTAGTTGATAAGTTAAGTGCTCTTTCCACATATGTATCACATAACTGTCCCCATGTGGAATTCCAGGAAGTGGAGTCATGCTTGACAACTGTGGTAAACAAGTTCTGTCTTACTGCTAAAACAGGACCTGGTTTTTAACCCTTTACCCAATGAATCGGCCACATCCACCTACGTAATATGCAAATTCAGCAGCTGAAAAATATTATTTTTCAAACATTTCAACAAAACCATATCATGTGACCCCTCTTTGAAACGAGCTTGTCGAGGACATTCCAATAAGAGGTCACATGATATGGTTTGGCTAAAAAAAATTTTTTTTTAATAACAAATTTTTATATCGTCTATATTGGGTAAAGGGTTAAAGTCCTCAAAAGAGGGTGGCACGGATATAAATGACAGTTAAACTTTACTTCATATTTGTCTTGTAGTCATGATATAGCCATAGATGCTGAAAGTCACCTTAAACCACTGGTAAATAAATAGATACAACAAATATAAAAGATGGTTAGTCCCTATTGTGGGAAGAGTTATAGCACCAAAACAGTTAACTTCCTTTTCTCTGAGAGCAAGATAACAAGATAACAATTGCTATATTTTCAAGTATTTAACTGGTAGAGTACTGGAAGCCCATATTTGGGCAGGTACTGAAACAGTGCTTCATTTTCTATGGATGTGCGTTATATAATCTTTGAAGTGGAACTATTTAGTCTGTGAACATGTTGTAGTGACAATTAGCCTGTGACTGCCTAGGTGCTCTCCCATAAATTGTGACCAGGACATGACGTGTACAAATTTTGCTGACCAAAAATAATTTAGCACTCTACAAGTTAACTAGAAATAATTATATGTTGTTGTTATACAGAGTACACAGTCAAAGAAGGTCTTTTGACAGGTTGAATTTTTATTCCCTTTCAACAGACGAGAATTATTAAATATAAAAATATGCAACAGAGTATGAGGAGGTTATATAAATATAGTTTACAAGTACAGTGAAGCCTACTTAATTGGATACTTCTCAATTGTATAACCCTGTTAATTGCATATAACATCCAACACAAAATGATTTACCACATCTCCAGTGCAAATTTGATCTGTTAATTTGCATATAGGTTATTGAGTTTTCTCATGTTAATCAAATAAAACCTGTGGTGATTATCAAAGATTTTTTCTGTTGAATTTCCAACATTTATGGACAATTTTGGCTTCAGTTTGTCCTGTTCATGTATTTTATCTATTCAATGCTGTGTGATCCCTGTAGGAACCCAGGGAAATAAAGCAGTGCTATTTACTGTGATAAATAAGCTCTGTTTTACTAGTACAGTAGGACCCAATAACCAATACCTGGGGCGGAAGTTCAGTTCTCTAAAATGGGCAACATGAGTATGAATGATTGCCTGGACTTGTCTTTATCTCCATGTTGTGGTGACAATTAGCCATTGTGCAGAAATATGTGACCTTTAACACCAGTAAATAAATAAATGAATAAATTCACTTGCTAAGTGAATATGTAATTAACTGGGTTCAACCTTTTTAACCAATAAAAACTAGGGTTGTGGCTGTAGTGAAAAGGATTTAGACTTTATGCTGGCTTGCTCAGTTGACACTGTCAGCATCAGATCCTGCATCATAGCTGAAAATTGATATCTGGTCATGTGTTATATGACAATATTCAGGCTTCATTGAAAGCTGCTGGTTGCATATTTTTAGGTGTCTGTGCATTATTTATTTATTTGGTATATATTTGATTACACTTGGAGTAGATGGACTGTAAAATATACAAGTAGACTACAATCATACTATCCCTTGAGTGCATAGAGACAACATCAGCAGCATTGCAGATCCTGCCTTGTTGCACTCAGGGAACAAATAAATATGCTGTTTGAAAGTGATAATCTGCCTCTAATTAATAAAATATATCTGTACCTATGGAAATTTGAGTAATTCTGTTTGACTTGATTTTTATGCAGAAACATGTGACCTTAATCTTTTACCTAACATGGAAAGCAGATGACAGTTGCAAACAAAATTCTTGAATACCAGTAACTATTTTTGTTTCATTTTTTTGCATCAAAAACAGCTTATGCCCTCTGATTGGAATGAGCACAAGCTCATTCCAATTAGGGGTCATAAACTATGTTTTTGAGACAAAAAAATGAAACAATAATGAAAATTGAATGGTGATTTTTGCGAATAACGCTGGCCGATTCTAGCCGTTACGGTGGGTAAAGTGTTAAACACCGATAAATAAATAAATTCTGTTTGTTGTGAGTGCTTTGCCCCATCTCTTCAGCCTCAAAAGGTCCAATCGACTTCAAACTTGGCAGATGTATGTGTTTCTATCCGATATAACTAAATCGACATGTTTGGTGACAATATTTTGTGTCATTTACAGAAAATCAACATTTGTGTCATAAGACAAGGGTATTTATTTTAGGTAAACTTCTGAATATTCTATGGTATTAGGGAGGTAACTTGAATTGAATTGTCCCATCATTCACATAATTAGATTTATAACTTATTAATCCCTAAATTGCCACCTATCAAAAAACCATGCATAGCATGGATCCATCTACTAGTTACTGTAAATTGGTTCAATCATTGTTTGTCCAATTAACTGGTCGAGTGGTAAATTATTTTTCAAAGTTGTTTTGTAATATGAGAATTTTTTTCAATGATACCAAACTGCCAGCAAGAGGAGCCTCAGTTTTGCTAGATTTTGTTCATAAATAATTGTTTTGTTGCATTTTATTGGAGAGTGCCTCATGGCACTCTCCAATAAATTGTAACAATACAATTTTGTATGAATAATTTTATTTATCAGCTACTTTGTAAACAAGTTAATGAACAGAGGGTAAAAGCACTAAAGTGGCTTTCAGTACTTTTCAATAGAGCCATTGTAGTGGCTTCTAGCACTCCACCAGTTAAATACCTGAGTTTCCAGGGCACAATATACTTTACTCTACATATTAATTTTTTGATGATGATCTTTTTTATCACTGTCAGTGTCAGACCTTTTGGGTGTGCTTTATTTGACGGATGTGGTGTCAGTAATGCCGAGATAGGTGTTGGTGTAAACATAACTGTATGCTCCAAGGCACCGGCGCAATGATGTGTGTGCTTAATAATCCCTCAGTGTTTGTCAGCACCGTTTTGTAGAGTTGCATTGTGTAATTGTATGCTTCTGCGCACATGTCATTGGTGATTATTGATGATTAAACTTTTTCTTACTGAGAGTAATCACTTGATAGTACAGTGCACTGTTCAGCATTCAGGTGCATGTTTGGTTGCATTGAGCTTTTGAAGATCAGGTGCAAAATGGCATGTAAGCACGATAACATGCCTCAAATTTGAAAAAAAAAAATGAGGTAAAGGGTCAGCAGATATATTTTAGAAAACAGTATCCCATAAAAGTCGAGTAGGTTGTGATTGGATTTAGTAGTATATATCAGGCAATAAATTTCAGTGTCAGTACTTGGTACCTGTCTCAAAAATATTTCAGTAAATAATTGGACTTGAGTGTCTCCAAAGAAACAATTATGAATGTTAAAGTGGCTAATTGTGCAGTCTTGTGTCAATACACTGGATGATTATCCATGTGAAAGTCTTAAAAACAAGGAATAAATTTAAGTTCCTTCCCCATATATTTACATTTATTATACTCTCAATAAATTAATGGTGTGTTGATCAAGCTCATAACTTTCAAGATCAGCTGGATTCCCATCACAGGTGTTAAGTATAAATTTGTATCTAGTCTTGAACACCTGGCATATTTTTATCAACTTCACCATATTTTCATAGTTCTTATCCCTTTACCTAACATATTGGTTAAAAGCAGCTAGATTTTATTACTTTTAAAATTTTTGCCTCCAAACATAGCTTATGTACCCTCATTGGAATGAGCTTAATGAGCTGAATCCATAGAGTCATAAGCTATGGTTTTGATTAACAAAATGAAAATGTTTTAGTTATATTCCAAAACATTTCTGCAAGCGTTGTCTTCTATTTGTGTTAAGCAAAGGGTTTACCCTTAAAGGCCTAGAGATATTTACATATTTCTGCAACACTTTAACAGTCTACATCCTCTGACTATACTGCTGTTTTCTTTTTTGGCAAGTCTTGGCTGCCTATATAGGCAGCCAAGACTTGCCTAAAAACAACTAGCAAGGTGCTTAGAATGTAACTTGTGAGTTAACCCTAAGACTGCATGTAAGGACACCTGTTCCGTTGCAAAAAATATGATCAAAGTCGGAATTAGCCCCTAAGGGTTAAAAGCCTTGGGAAATCCTCCACTAAAAATTGTTTATCACAACATCCAAATTGTTTTCTTATTTTCAAACCACATCATATTATTTACATATTTGAAGAAAATAATGCTGATGTTAAAGTGTTTGAAATCACACTGATATTCATCAGTGCCTTACTGCCCAGCATGTGAAATTGCTAGAGTCCCCAGCTGATAGTGAAATTTAGGAACCAAATTCAGTGAATTAAGCCCAAGGCAGAACACAACGAGGGTACAGTGTGGGGGAAAAGAATCAAGACCCGAGTTCGAATTTTTCAAGTGTTTCATGAGCACCATATTCTGCACTCTACCTGAGTTGTGTTCTGTATATGTACCACATTAAAAGGCTCAATTCAACTTGGATTAAGTGAATGCAGCTTAGTATTTTTAACCCTTAAGGGCCTGGACAAATTTCTTGAATGCACGCTAGACCACCACCTGTGCATTGCCAGTAGCTAAGCAGTGACTTCTAGTCAAGTCTTGGCTGCCCATTTAGGCAGCCAAGACTTAACTGGAAACCACTGCCAAGGTAATATGTCTATTTTCAGCAGGATCTCCTCATGATTGCATGTTAAGAGTACCTGTTCTTAGGACATAAAAGTCAGAAATGGGCCTTTATCTGGTCGAGGTCTATATTATTTTTGGTGGTCTGAATTTGTTCATCAAAATTTGTTTTATTACAAATTATTGGAGAGTGCCAACAGGCACTCTTCAATAATTTGTAATAAAACAAACTTATTATATAAACAAAGTATTTGTGTTTGACTGAATATGAAATCTGAACAAGGAAAATGTTGGATTTTGCTCTGTTACCCTCATTTTTTCAGAAGGTCCTGATAGTGGCTTCTAGCACTCAACCGGGAGCGCGGTGGCTCAGTGATAGACTGTTGGACTTCCATGCTAGAGGTTACGAGTTTGATTCCCATCTGGGACGACCTGCATTGTGTCCTTGGGTAAGGCATGTTATCCCGGTTGCCTACATGGGGGGCATGATGACGCTGTGCGCTAAGGTGTACTGCACGTCGATGGTGCACATGTCTTCAACCGCTGTACCCTGCTTGAGCGGAGCTTGAACAGAGTTAGAATGTTGAGGAGATGACAGTTGCTCATCGATGCTCGGTGGTTCTCTCCGGGTACTCTGGTTTCCTCCACCCATAAAACTCTCATGGTCATGATTAGCTATTGTGCATAAGTATGTGACCCTAAACACCAATAAATAAATAAAATAAGTAGCACTCAACCAGTTAAGAGTGAAAGAAAAATATCACCATCATGTTTGCTTTCTTGTGTTACACTGTTTTGTGTTGAAGCATTTCATTTACATCATAATGTTGGTCAGATACATAAAAACCAATCAGATGCATTCTTACATGACATTCTTACACATAGGCTGCATTTCTCAATGTCTGTATTTTATCAGGTAATGTTGAATAAATACAGCAATTGTGGTATAATACACTAAAACTTTTGTGAGATCCAGGCCTAATTTACTGAACAAGTTTTGCAAATCTCTGGAATGAGTTGAAGATTCTAAGTAAAACTTGCTTCAAAATAAAATAAAAAATACAGAAAGGAGGCCTTGAATTATGCTGTTGAATCATTGCATTGTTTGGCAGATTGTGTGATCTGAGTAATTCTTCAATATTTCACAATTTTTCATAACAAGAGTTTACTCTATATCCTATATGCAACTAACAGCACAAATTTGTACAGAAGGTATGGTAAATGGTTTGGTGTTTGAACATCATATGAAATTAACAGTGTTATTCAATTAAGATATATCTTTATATATCTTCATCTGCATTTGATAACCTACCGCAATCCTATACTTCGTTTTTAGTACAAACAGAATCAAGCTAGCGCCAATTTTACTTCCATCAATCCCAGAGTTCATGTCATGTCTGGTGTGCGAGTCCTTAACTCTTAACTTACCATTTCCTGTTTCTCAGTCTCACATCTTATCTTAATCTGTTCGTTTCATGAATTATATATATTTTTTTTTTTTGCAGGGGAGGGGGGGGGGGGGGGTGGGGGTCATTGTGCTATGTATAAGCCTTTGTGTACTTTTGTTCATTTGTTTCTTTCAGGATAAGAACTTTAATAATAAGTTGCTATAACTGGTGTACCAATCATATTGTGTTATATATGGCGACAAATAAAATATGTTTACACTAAGATATATCCAATTAAGCAGGGCTCCACTGTATGCTCCACTGTATGAGTTTATTATGATCAGAAAAAGGGTCATATTATATGGTAAATTGTTTATCTGATGTCAAGTGTGAACACACATTGCAGATTTACACTTAGCAACAGGAAGATCTTCAGTAAGAAGCGATGAAAAAAATGTTATCTGATGCAAAGCTGTGTAATTTAGCAAGTATGAAGGCAGAGATCAAAGACAAATAAAAAACTATTTGAAACTTCAGGTTAGCTACCACACTCAGATTTATAATGATAGAAACAAGAACCCCTTGGGCATCAGACAGTCTTTGATCCTTTGTGTTTACGTAATTAATGTAGCTTTACGTCATATTTTTTCAGTATCAGACTTCAATCAGTGATTATTATCCTGAAAGTCATTAGTGACCCTGGGTAAAGATGTGGGCCACCAAAGACTGCAGACTTCCTTATCACTGATGTCAGTCCAATAATGAAGGTCAATGCCCTCTCAAGATCACATAATTGATTACAGTAGCACTTATTAATTGTATATCTTATGTTATTTGCATATAACTTCCAAACACCATACCATTCACCACATCTTCAGCACAAATTTCCCCAGCAAATTGCATTTAGGTCATAGAGTAAACTGATTTTAACTGAATAAAAAATCATGAATTCCCTATCAAAGAATTACCCTGACATTGACTGAATTCCCCATGTTCAAGGACCTATTGATCTCAGAGCAACCATTTAATCTATTCAGTGAGCTCTGTCAAACAAGATATAATAGAATAAATGCTCAGTTTATGACCAGAATGCAGAATCATGACAATATCCTAATATCCTGTTAATTGAATACCTGACAAGCAGAGTCACCTCGTTTCACACAGTTTTATGATTGGAGAAAGTTAGATTACCCAGAGAAAACCCCCAAGCAGTGGCAAGCAACTGACAGACTCCTCAAGCAGGGTTAGTGATTTGTGATACGCCTCAGTACACAGTCCCATCATTCCCAAGGACACATTGATACCCACACAGTTCCGAACCATGGATCATTTGGTTTGAAGTCCATTGAAGTCTCCATGCTCCCAAATGCTATTCAGTTAACAGGGTTCTACTGTATTATTATATTCTGGTCTGTGCACTAAATACATTAACTCTTTACCGAACACAACTATGAACAACACATGCAAAAAATTTCTTGAATAACTAAAAATTTTCATTTTTTGTCTCAAGTACATAGCTTATGAAGGAGTCAGATAAAGAGGGATCAAAAGCTATGTTTTAAAAGTAGAAATTCAAATGAATGAAATAGAAATCAAAAGCCACGTCTTTAAGGCAAAAATTGAAAGAATCATAAACTTTGTAACACATTAACTCTTCATGCCAAGGCTGTTCTGAGCAGCCCAAAACACTGCTACTCAATCCTTGAGTTTCTTTCACCAAATCGATGATTTGCTGTGATGTGGCACACTATTCTAAAGAGCTCAGCATCCCTTTTTCAACAGTTTTATTGGAACATCAAACTTCTATAACCTAGAAATAAGTAAGTGCTCTGGAATCATTATATTCTTCTACAGAAGTAATAGATGATACTGGCAAACATCGGAGTGCAGTGGCTCAGTGATAACGGAATTGCACTTCAAATGGAAGGGTACACAGTTCGTTCCATGCCAGGTCCCTTGTGTTCTTGGGCAAGACAGTTAATCCCAATTGCCCATGTGAAGTCATGGTGATGCTGTGTACTAAGGCGTACTGCACATTGATAGTGCACTTGTCTTAAACCAGTGCTAACCCTGCTTGTGTGGAGTCTGGCAGTTGCTCGGTGGTTCTCTCCAGGTACTCCGGCTCCCTCCACCCATAAAACTGTCTGACACAAGGTGACCCTGGCTGTCGAAAGTGTCATTAAATCCTAATAAATAAATAAATACTGACCAAAATAGCAAGCACTTTCTTTTCTCTGATTGGTTCAGTTTCCATGCAGTCAGGGCCGAAGCAGCCAGTGGGGGTGCGGGGGGGGATAGCTGCTGGAAAAAATTTCTGACCGACAAAACCTAGTTGTACGGATCGAGAGAATCTATCAGAAATGAACATCGGAACGATATTATATTCCTCTTCTGCCTAACAGTCTTGTTACTCACTCATTCTCAGAGGCAGCAAAAAACACCTTATCTTAACCATTCCTTATTGAGCTGCTAGAAATGCCGGATATCATAAGCCATGATACTCTAGAATCATTATCAGAGGCTTGTCTTTTACAAAAGTTTTTAGGGGAGAACCCCCATCAATGGGAGGGGGCTATTCACATAGGTGGGGGAGAGTATGGGAGGGGGTGACCCCCCTCCCATACTCTCCTCCACCTCGGTGCTATGCACCTTGGGTATGCCATTGGCATACAGCTGCTACTTCACCCTCCTATGTTGGGTGATTTCTAACACCCCTAGCTGCAGGCCTGCAAGCGGTGCATTGTTTCCCTCAATATATATAAAGCATGAGACATTTTATGTTGGCCTTGAAGAAATCCTACCCCCTAAATGCAAATCCAGCACAAAAACAATTTAATATTGCAAATATACAATGTCTGTAGGCTCCTTCCGTATCATTTTTTGCTCCCATCCTTTCCCGTTTCACTGCTGAAATTTGTAATGCAGAATTTGTATTATACTGAATGTACATTGCACAGGATGATAAAGGGTGTGGTAATTCATTGGGAGTCTTGAAACTTTTTGATCCATGTACAGGTCAATCCTAGAAATGCTTTATGCTTAACCCTCTGTGTACTGATGTTGAAATATCAAAATGTCAAGCCACAGATTGTTCCCATAATGCAACTAGCCATTTAACTAATTCAATTATTGTTTGGCAGAGCTCATTCAGACATGTCAAACAAGCAGAGCTCAATTTAACTGGATTCGCATAGCATTCCGCTTGTCAATCTCTGAATTTTGCTATTCAATGAATATCAGACCAAAGTTATTTTTTCTCAACAGCTAATCAATTTTCCCCAAAAGAAAAGTGAATCGCTATTCAAAATTTTAAGATTAAATCAAGCCCTGCAAACAAGATTGAATTAGGTAAATTCTTAGATGCATTATGGGAAGGTTGAAATTTTGGTATTTGACATCAGTAGGTAGAGGGTTAACTGGATGGATGCTAGAATGCTATATTTAGGTTTCACCGGAAAGGCTCAATTAAAAGGCTCCATATTGTGCAGATGTGCTCCATATTCTCACAGAAGTATGAAAAAAAATTCTTCTGATGGCATTGTCTTGTTACAATTTGTTGGAGAGTGCCAACATGCACTCTCCAACCAATTGTTACAATATAAACCCATTTGAACTAATTCGAAAAAACAAAAATGTAGCATTTTATCAACTGACTCAAATTTGAGAATTAAATTCCACTTTTCTGTATCAAGACACTCGAATAGGTTGTGAATTTTTTGAAAGGTTGATCTTCGAAATTACCACATGCCACAACACACTTTCTGTTTGAATGTGGTATTGTCATTCAGTCACATAATTGCATCCAGATTTGAAACTGTTCAAAAACTCTTTCACAAACTTTGTTTAAGAAAACGATTTTACCATTTAATTGGGTGATTATGAATGAAATTGATTACTGGTATAACACACCTGTTGGCTGTACAAGGGGGCATTGAGGAGATCACTTGACAACTCAGATAAGTACAAGAGCTGATTGAGATGAAGTGTATTCATTGATAAAAATGTTATTAATTCAGGTATGTAATGCTTGTTATTTTAACAATACTATCCCCGGGGGTGAAGAGTTCTAATTTGTACAGGTCATCATGAGGGATTTATGTATGATATAGTAATTCAGCTTTGGTCTTTTCCAGTGACCTATAGTTCTGTTATTGCAAAAGTGACCTCTTTCTTGATCAAATCACAAACAGTGGCAAATCCAGGATTCTGAGTTTGGAGGGGCACTACATGTCAAACATGATTCATGAGGCGAGACATTATTTGATGTGTGTATTGGCAAGTTGGCGGTGAGCAGCATGAGAGGGGAGGTCTCCCACATATTGATGAGTTGGGGGTGAGTATGAGAGGGGGGTCTCCCATTCTTGTCAGCAGGGTTCTCTGGGGAATTGAAGCTCAGTGTGTCCCTTTGGGGATTTCTCTGGACATGACCACAATGTTTTTCAGCCAAAATGTCCCTACAATCTGATCTATCAAATTTTGAAAAAGGGAATTCAATTTATAACAGCTTGCAGAAGACCTGAATAGGTGCTGCAACTGTATGCATAGAGCATGGTATTATCAAGTCCTGGAAATGAGACTGGTGCGAGTGCAATTGCTCCCGTCAGCACCCATGTTTTCCTATTTTACGGGAGCTAAAAAATGCACTCGTTGAAAAATATTGTGGAGCAGTAATATACTGTGAGGGCATATAAATGTGTGTTGTTTTAAGAAAGCAGCACTCTGCAGCCAGTGGCAAGTTACTGTCATAATTCAGCAATTCCTTATACATTTAACCCTTTGAATACTAGTGATATCTGCCATGCCAGTTCAATGGCAGCATTTAGAAGAGTCCATATTCATTATTTGGGGTGGACCAATCAATATGTTCAACGTGCAGCCTTGGGGCTGCACGTTGAAAATACTGATTGGTCTACCCCACACATTTACTGAACAGCCATCCTATTTAATGATGTATCATATTCCTGGCTGGAAAAGTGGCAGCTTGGGTTCAAAGGGTTAAGGTTTCTGGTGTTTGGTGACATATACATATACTAACATTTTACGGGTGCAATTTACTCTCATCCCTGGTTTTGCGGGAGCTTAAAACTGCATCCGTCAATTTTGTTCATTTCCAGCACTGATTATCTGAAAAATTTCCTTGGCGATCATCAAATTCACCTTGTTTGTAGATATATTTGGACTGAGTACATGCAATACAGGCACTGAGTAGTTTACTGTCGCCTTTTAGAATAGAGAACTCCCCCCACTCTCCACCATCAAGTAGGCTCCATTTAATGGCCCATAGGATTAACCCTTTACCTAACATGAAAAGCAGACGACACTTGTAAAAAAAAATTCTTGAAGAACTATTTTTTTTCATTTTTTGTCTCAAAAACATTGGATATGACCCCTCGTTGGAACGTGTTCATTCCCAATGAGGTGTCATAACCTATGTTTTTGAGACAAAAAATGAAAAAATAATGAAAATTAATTGGCGATTTTTTAGAATAGCTCTGGCCGGTTCTGGTCATTATGTTGGGTAAAGGGTTAACCATGCTTTTGTTTTTATTTGTTTTAAGCCTTCATTGGTTCCCACATCTCTCGACAATTGCTAGAAATATTTTTAGCCCAACTTTATTTTCAAACATCTGTGCTATATCATCAGCAAAAAATAACCCTGGGATCTTCATGTCCTCTCATTGCTCAATGTGAGGTTCAACTCCCAACTCCCTGATGTACAAATCAAAAAGAAATCGGTGAAAGGATACACCCCTGCTTCAGGCATATGTCCATGGGCCCTTTTTGTTGTATTGTTACGTTGTCTGAGCTAACTTTGCCCATCTTTGTACATTACTCTTTGTATGTGAAGTGCTTGACAAAAAAAATTAATAATATCTCATCTAATATTCTTTGTAGCATCATTTCATACATTCACAACACTAACCATACATTGTTAAATATATAACAGCAATTAATAATTACATTTTAATTTTGACTTCTTTTCAAATTATGTGACTTGTCATTAACCATTTACCCAACGAATTGGCCGCATCCGCCCGCGTAATATGCAAATTCAGCAGTTGAAAAAATATTATTTTTCAAAAAATTTCAACAAAACCATATCATGTGACCCCTCATTGGAATGAGCTCATTGAGCTCGTTCCAACGAGGGGTCACATGATATGGTTTTGTCGAAATTTTTTGAAAAAAATTAAAAAATGATATTTAAAATAATAAATTTTGATACCGACTGCATTGGGTAAAGGGTTAAGATAGGCCGATTTATCTTGATTGTATGGTATGTTGTATGAAAGTTTTTGTCCATGTATCGAGTGTGCAGCATATGATTTAGTACTCGGGCAACCTGCAGGTGCAATGCCACTATATAGTAACTAACGGACAGTAGTGTTAAAATTATCAGATCTGTATTTGGATATTACCAAACGTAGGCTTTTGAAACATGTTATTTGGTTAACTTATCATTGGCAATGTTACTGGTGTACCCCATAAATCTGAAACCAATCCTCAGTTTACTTAAATGTTGTGTGTCATCATAAGTAATATTGGTAATTAAATTAACTGTCTCACTGCCAATATTTATACATTAATCATACTCTTGTTCTTTATTTTCGTACTTTATTGTGAAATCCTCTGGAAGTACACAATAAGTTGATTACTATTGAAACTACGTACAGCTGTATTTTCTGCCCAATATATTTACAGTTTCTAAGAAGATGCATTACTTGCACAAATAGACTTTGACACCCAATGGTTCATGATCTGAAAAGGCTGCCAAAAAACTAAATAATTGGCCCGCTTCCAACAGGTTTTAAATTGGGCATCAAGAATTGTTCTTAGCCCTTTAATAACACGACTAGCAGGTGATATTTTTGAAAAGATATCCAAATGCAGTGGGGCCATCTTAACCCTTTACCCAACATAACGGCCAAAACTGGCCAGCGCTATTCTCAAAAATTGCCAATTAATTTTCATTACTTTTTTATTTTTTGTCTCAAAAACATAGGCTATGATACCTCATTGGAACGAGCTCATTGAGCTTGTTCCAATGAGGGGTCATAACCTATGTTTTTGAGACAAAAAATGAAAAAAAATAGTTATTCAAGAATTTTTTTTACAAGTGTTATCTGCTTTTCATGGTAGGTAAAGGGTTAATCAGATATCCCTTAATTGAATAACCCTGTTAATTGAATATAACTTCTAAACACAAATGCATTTACCATACCTTCAGTTCAGATTTGACCTGTTAATTGCAGAAAGGTCTTCTGATAATTGAATAAAAAATCTTGTAATATGTTGAGAAATTGCCCTGACAATCAGTGAATTCCTCTTGTTTATAGACCTACTTGGCTTCAGTACATCCAATACAGGCATTTAATTATTATATCTTGTCTGAAATTGTATTGGGCATTTATTCTATTATGTCTTGTTTGACAAAGCTCATGGAGCTCTGTCAAACAAAGTATAATAGAAGAAATGCCCAGTTTATCTCTAGAATTCAGAAAAGCGGCTGCATCCCTGTTAATTGAATATTTGTCCCAAGTTCGATCCCCATCCGGGACGACCCACGTTGTGTCCTGGGCAAGGCAGTTTATCCCGGTTACCTACATGGGGGCACAGGGCACAGTGACGCCATTTACTAAGATGTACTGCACGTCGATGGTGCACATGTCTTCAACTGCTGTGACCCTGCTTGAGCAGTGCTTAAACAGAGTTAGAATGTTGAGAAGCTGACAGTTGCTCGTCGATGCTCGGATGGTTCTCTCCGGGTACTCCCGCTTCCTCCACCCGTAAAACTGTCATGGTTACAATTAGCCATTGTGCGTAATTGAGTGACCTTAAACACCAATAAATAAATAAATTGAATATTTTTCACTGTCAAAGTGGCTATTAAACAAACAAGGTTCCACTGTACCAGGACGAGGGTTAACATCATTTTAGAACTGATGAGAATCTTCTCCAGATTAAACCAGACTCCATCAGTGGTATTTACTTTTTCTAGAATAAAATTTATAAACTCAGTTCACTAGAGGAGTTACAAGATATTTTTATCATTTTTACCAGAAATAAATAGTTCAGCGGAGGTTTACACAGGATTAGTGTGCAGTTGAGATAACATTCGTGGGTTATATCATTCTAATGACATTTGATCCATCATTAAAATAAACTGGATTGTTTTGTCAATATTGTATATGCAACCTATAATCAATAATGTTTGGCATACGGAACAGTGGATGTGTCAGAAATAACATGATATAATGATATGTTATAATTGCTTATATGGTAAAAAGGCTAGTCACGCCACTTTCTACTGGAGAAGATATCAAAATGAGCCTTAACCATTGAGTGGCCTAATTCTAACTCTGGCAAATTTTGATACCCCAGGTAATGTGCCCCCCCCCCCTCACTATAGTTATAAGGAAAGGGAGTGTGGTGGCACAGTGGTTATGGCATTGGACTTGAAACTGAAAGGTCCATAGTTTGATACACTGGTGCTGTGTCCTTTGGCAAGGCACGGCACTTAATCCCTGTTGCCCACATGAGAACACAGTGGTACTGTGTACTAAGGTGCTCTGCACATCGATGATGGACTTGTCTTCAACCAATCCTAATCCTGCTTATGTGGAATTGGTACATTGAGGAGTCTGACATTACTTACTTAGCGCTGCTCAGGGGTTCTCTCTGGGTACTCTGGCTTCCTTCGCCCATAAAACTCCATACAAGGTGATCCCGGCCTTCAAAAATGTCATTAAACCCCAATAATTAAATAAATAATAGCTATAAGGAAGTCTTTCAGGCAATAATCAAACTACTCTTATAGTGTTTTTCTTCGGACTCCCACGTTGTGTCTTCGGGCAAGGCACTTGACCCCGATTGTCCACACGGGGCACGATGACGCCATGTACTAAGGCGTACTGCACGTCGATGGTGTGCATGTCTTCAACCAGTCTAACCCTGCCTGTGCTGCAGTGCAGAGTTATAATGTTGGGGAGCTGGCAGCTGCTAGCCGTTGCTCGGTGGTTCTCTCTGGGCACTCCGGCTTCCTCCACCCGTAAAACTGTCACGGTCATGATTAGCCATTGTGCATAAGTATGTGACCTTAAAACACAAATAAATAAATAACAATAAATAGCGTTTTGTAATCAAGTCTTGGCTCTTTGAAGGCATTCCATAATTCCCTATTAGTGAATTTTGTATAATAGCAACCAGGGTAATGTTGACCAATTTTTAGTTGAACTCCCCCGTAGGAACCAGTAAAGTGAAGCAGTGCTTGTTTAATGTAGTAAAGAAGATCTGCATTACTGGTAAAATATGACCCAGAACAAATGGCTGGACTGGAAGTCCTTTAAAG
Source organism: Pictodentalium vernedei (assembly GCA_031216915.1). Taxonomy (NCBI): domain Eukaryota; kingdom Metazoa; phylum Mollusca; class Scaphopoda; order Dentaliida; family Dentaliidae; genus Pictodentalium; species Pictodentalium vernedei. The sequence continues at coordinate 162,494,300 of CM062293.1, forward strand.
TGGACAGCATAGGTATAAAAAAATTGGTTAAACATCACGTCATACCTATGCTGCAGTCTTGATATAGCCCAAGATACTGAAAGTGATGTTAGACACTAATAAATAAATATTTTAGTTAAACTATTGAGGTAAAATATTGAAATTTTTGATAATTTATTGTAGTCACGCTCCTCTTTCAGTTCAGTTTCTCTCAAGTCATTTGTAGTGATGGAAGGATTTTTCACCAATTTCTCAAATGAAGGGTTAACTTAAATTACTGGAATTTTCTAGAAATGTATAGTCACACCACACTCTCAGTTGAGTTTCTGCAGCTGTTTACACCCCTGAACCCCATGTGAGTAACACTGAAAAATTGTTTTCTTCAACATGCTTCTATATAAACAGTTTCATGTAACATGCAATATCAATAACAGGGACTGGCACAGCATTTCCATGTTGGGTCTTAGTAAATAATAAATACATGTCACTGCATCAACCACTCATTAGTTTTCAAAGTTTTTACCCTGTGACTGGGCTGTTTTTGAAAGGTGTACTTGTTCTTTGTTCCTTTTATCTTACAACAAGAAGGTACTTCCACCAATACAGGTGAAAACGTGTCAACAAAATACAAATCTGTATTGAGGGTACCACCCACACGAGATGAAAGAGAACATTTTGTTATTTTTATTTGATTACACATGTCGAGGCCACCATTTTTGATAACAGAAATTAAATGATAAATAAATTACTAACTCACAAGGCTGGAAATAAGCAGACTGTCATCTGTAGAATGAGGCTCCCAGAGGGTGAATTTGGTGATTCTACCTTGCTATGCAGGGTAGCATCACTAAATTTACCTTCTGTGATTCTCAATCGGAATCCAGGTCTCAAGCTTAAACAGAAACAGGTACCCAGAGGATAAATTAGCCCACTGTATGGGATAGCATCAGCAAATTCACTCTCTGGGAACCTCATTCTGCAAATGACAGATTGCTTATTTCCTAGCTTTCTAACGCAATGAAATAGTAATAATAATAATAATAATAATATACTTTTATATAGCGCAAACATCTCACAATATTAAAAAAGTTCCATGGCGCTTTACAACACTGCTCATAAACAAAATGATGAACAACAAAGGATTTAAAAATATTTGTTAAATAAAAGGGATTTCAATCTAGATTTAAATGCTGTCAAAGAAGGGGCTGTTTTAACAAATTCTGGTAGCATGTTAAACAGTCTAGGAGCATTATACCTAAAAGAATGTCCACCGCAGCTAGCGAGAACATAGGATTTCTCTTCTAAAAGATTTTGGTTTGTGGACTAGATCATTTTTTACCATTATGATATTTTTATATAGGCCTACTGTGCATTAAACCTGAAAAATAAAACAGAGAATAATACAGCTGTAACACTACTATAAACTGGCAGTTTTAGTGCGAGTGGAGCAATGAATGGGGATTACATCATGCCTAGCTCAAGAACATAATACCATGACGTCATGTTCTTCATTCATGAAAAACCAATTCAAATATGCTGAATGATTTTCAAAATGGATGCAAACAAGTTACGAAAGGGAGGAATATTGTAAGATCAATTGGTTATTACCACTAAGTGGGTTTCTGAGATGGTGTATTGAAGTCTCAACCTCGTCTCTGGGTCATATATCGACTTGTCCTAACAGACTCATTGATATATGCCCAGAGGCAAGGTCTCGACTTCAATACACCATCTCAGAACCCCACATGGTGGTAATAACCTATATTTATACAGTGAAATCCTGTTAATCAAATAGCCATTTTACCAGCGAAAAGAATTTAATTAACAAGAGTATTGAATTAACAGGAGTTTGAACATTTTCAAGTGTACTAGTGATAAACTGAGCATTTATTCCATTCCATCTTATTTGACAGAGCTCATGGAGTTCTGTCAGACAATATATAATGGATTAATGCCTATAGTGGATATACTGAGGCCAAATATGTCTAGAAACAAGGGGAATTCAGTGATTCTCAGATCAATTCTTCGACCGATTACAAGATTTTTTTCTTCAATTAATAGGAGTTTACTCATCAACCTATGCAATTAACAGGTCTGGTAAATGGTTTGGTGTGTGGAAATTATATTCAATTAACCCTTTACCTAATGAATTGGCCATATCCACCCATGTAATATACAAATTAAGCAGTTAAAAAACGAAATTAGTTTAAAAAATGTAAGTAAAACAATATCATGAATGGGGATTACAGAGAACATAATGAGGGGGTGGGGGTGGGGGGGTGCCACATGATATGGATTTGTTGACATTTTTTAAAAATTTGAAAAATAGTATTTAATATATTGAATTTTGATATCGATTGTCTGCGTTGGGTAAAGGGTAAACTAGGTTATTAAATTAAGGGATCTCCAATTAAGTATTTATTTATTGCGGTTAAACCATAGTTTTGACAGTCAGTGTCACCTCGTGTCGGGCAGTTTTACAGGTGGAGGAAGCCGGGGTGCCTGGGGAGAACCACCGTGCAATGGCGAGCAACTGTCAGACTCCCCAACATACTAACTCCACACAAGCAGGGTTAGCATTGGTTGAAGACAGGTGCACCATTGGCATGCAGTACTCTTTAGTACACAACGCCACCCTCCAATTAAGTATGGTCCACTGTTCAAGATAATCCTGTTAAATGAATTCTAACTTTAGCAGTAGGAAATATGCATGTAACAGGAATATTGAACTACATGTAACTAAATTTTCAACCTTTACCCGAAGGAAGACATATTGTTTTACCATGAATTCTTCTCCTTCTCGTTGTTGTTGTTGTTGTTGTTGTTGTTGTTCTTCTTCTTCTTCTTCTTCTTCTTCTTCTTCTTCTTCTTCTTCTTCTTCTTCTTCTTCTTCTTCTTCTTGTGATCTGATTCAGCTGGCGCATTTCATGCATCAATTCAGGGTGAATTTGTGTTGAATTATTGCTGGAAATGATTGGTATCCACTCAAAAACACAAGATTTTCTTTTCATTATACTGTTTTAAAACAAATTGATCATTTCCAGTGACTCGTATTCACCTTAAAGTGATGCTTTGAAAGCCACCATTTTGATTGATACAGGAAAGAGAAAATTTCTATATCTTCACAGTGGGGGATACGATTTCTATCTTTCTGCTATTTTTTCGATAATCTATCATTTAGCATATAATGAATAATATTTACAGGGATTCTTCTGCCCCTTTTGGGAAAGGGTCCGGGGCCCATGCCATTGGGAAAATTTGTGTCCTGGGGGCTCCAATTGGGAATTTGTTTTGGTGGGAAAAACAACATACAAGGACTAAAAAATTTCACAATCGAAATTGAACAGAGAACACTAAGACTGATACCTGAGCAACTGCATGTATACATCAAGTAAACAACAAACAGTCACATGCAATCATGTTCACACAGTCTCTGTAGTCTCTTAAATTATTTCATACTACTAACGATCTTGTCATTTGCCTTTGAATGTAGGGACTTTGTTAGGCAAATAATTAAAATTTAATGTATAATTGGTGTCCTGAACTTGGTGGTCATACGGCATTGGTTTTCTGAGGCCTTATGATTACCCAGTTCAGGGCCCCAGTTGTGCATTAACCCTTTACCCAACGCAGACGATACCAAAATTTATTATTTTAAATACAATTTTTTTTAAATTTTTCAAAAAATTTCAACAAAACCATATCATGTGACCCCTCGTTGGAACGAGCTCGTTCCAATGAGGGGTCACATGATATGGTTTTGTTGAAATTTTTTGAAAAATAATATTTTTCAACTGCTGAATTTGGATATTACGCGGGCGGATGCGGGCGATTCATTGGGTAAAGGGTTAAATTTTTTTGGTTTGAGTGAGATTGGGAAATTCAGGCTCAAGAATTGGGGAAAAATCATGCCCAAATGTGATTGGGAAAGGATCCCATAAACGGCCCCTGTAGATAATCAGAATTATCCCTGATTAATAAAAGTAAATTTTTTTCAATTTATTTGGAATCTGAAATGGGTATTACCGATTGTCTGGTCTTGGCTTTTATATCCATGTTACGGTCACAATTAGCCATTGTGCAGAAATATGTGATCTTAAACATCAATAAATAAATAATATGTCAGTCTGAATGTGCACAGCCATTCTTCAGTAAATTATAAAAATATGTTAAATAAAGTAGACTTCATCATTTAATTGACTCGATTGTACTACTTTGATCTCAAAAAAGGGACAGAGAATTTCAGTTGGATTGTAACCCAGTTGAGATCCCATCGAAGTTCTTTGTCAGCTTTCCTCTCAACAGTATTGCAGAATCTCAACTGTCGAATTAGAAATGTCAAAACATTGAACAGGAAAGGCTGCTTTCATTTAGTTATCTTGATGCGGTCTTGATTTTTAGCTCAACTTTGTCCATCTGTCCATCAACAATTGGATACGGCTTGGGCTAAAGGCCATATTTATGAACCGATCTTTACGAAACGTCTTGGGTACCTTTGTTATCACCTTGGGACGAGAACGAGTGTTTCTGGGTGTGGTCCAAAATTCAAGATGGCTGCCAGTGGCCATTTTGTACCGAAATTAGGTCTAATCAGGTTTTGGTACACAACTTCTATACGGCTCAGGCTAGAGCCCGTATTTATGAACCGATCTTTACAAAACTTCTTGGGTACCTTTGTTATCACCGTGGGATGAGAATGAGTGTTTTTGGGTGTGGTCCGAAATTCAAGATGGCCACCAGCAGCCATTTTGTACCAAAATTAGTGCAGTCAGTCTTTTGTACAGAACTTCTGTATGAAAGTTCTGATTTGAATACATTTTTGTATGAATGTTTAGTAACATGGAATACATCACATATAGTACAGGTTTTTTTTCTCGTGCAGAAATTATGCAAATTCGATGAACTTTGATTTATTCAGTGCTACTTATACACTGTAAGTGCACATGTCAATACGGCTCGGGCTAGAGGCTGTATTTATGAACCGATCTTCACAAAACTTCTTGGGTACCTTTGTTATCACCTTGGGACGAGAACGAGTGTTTCTGGGTGCAATCAAGACAAACAATAATCGATTTTTGCGAAACACACCCCAAACCAAGTGATTTTGTCAAAATCGTGTGAGAACTAGTGTTTGGACAAACTGTCAATGTTAATTGTAAGCGAGTGGTAAAGAAGCAGTGGGGGCACGGTGACGTTGCGGTAACCGTTTCTCATCAGATCACCAAAGTTAAGCAACGTCAAGCCCAATTAGTCCTTGGATGGGTGACGTCTGAGCGATCAATTCGGACTCCCACGTTGTGTACTTGGGCAAGGCACTTCATCCCGATTGTCCACATGGGGACACAATGACACCATGTACTAAGGTTTACTACACTTCGGTGATGCACATGTCTTCAACCAATCTAACCCTGCCTGTGCTGCAGTGCGGAGTTACAATGTTGGGGAGCTGGCAGCTACCCGTCGTTGTTCGGTGTTTCTCTTTGGGTGTTCCAGCTTCCTCCACCCGTACAACTGTCACCGACACGATATGACTCTGGCTGTTAAAATGTCGTTAAACCTTAATAAAAAAAAAAAGAAGCAATGTTTTTTTCTTTAATAAAATATTGTATGTTATCAACTTTATAAAAGGCAGTATTTAATTACATAAATACTTCATACCGCCGCGAATGACATGTTACGGTATGAAGTATTTATCTAATCAAATGCAGCCTTTTGTAAAGACCTGAGATCTGCTAAGCCCAGTGGATTAACTGTAATAACATGATTAATCTGTTATCCAAGTGCAACAGCAGGTGTATGTACTGACAGCATTCATTAATTGAATCTGTGGCACAGATATAACTATGGTGACCATAGTCTATTTCATCAGAATTTTTTAGTTTTTTAGCATTTTTTCTACGATCAGTTGTCAGTTCACTCTAGAAATAATTGCCAGTTCATTTTTCCAAACTCGATCAACATTTTCGGATCAGACAGAAAAAAAAATCCTTCCCATTAGCATCTTGGCACCAAAACACTTTGATTGACACTACAGTATCCAGAATGGCAAAAAACTTGGCAGCAGACAGTTTCAGGCCAGCATTAACACTGCTTCAAATACCCAACCCCTTAAGTGACACACTGTTTGAAAGAGCTGTGAGAGCCCTTCCCATCTCTGTATCACATAAGAGCATCCCTTCTTCAAAAGCAAAGGTACACAAATATGTTACCATTCAAGAAAAGATCATAGCGTGAAAAGTGTAAAAGTTGGGTTAAACGTGTATTAAGTATATTCTATTGAAATAAGAAGTTACGTAGTAGATGAATAAACAGTTGCTGGCATGCTCATAAATCCATGAGGTATTAATGTTTTATTGTTCAAGTTGAATTGTACTAATTTTCAAACAGTCTCGCCGGGCTGTGCAAACAGTTAGTGAGGGAAATATTTTCTTATATTATTAACCAGCTTCTGCATGTAATTTGTCAATATGGTTCAATTGAAATACCCCTCCACTGAGTTTTAGTGTCAGTCCATTCTACCGATATTATATGATATGCAGGAAAGAAATCGTCAGACATTCCTTGAATGAATTCTCTTGTTTGAGTTTTTACAGTGTGACCAAATAATCTTTGGACAAGATAAAACAGAATTGCTACAGATCCTTGAAGACTATTGGCATCCATCTGATAAGAGATGCTGAGTGTTTTGGTGTGTTGGCTGGACACCCTAAAGTCCTCTATTTCATACATGTTTGAACTGGAAGGGAGATAGGGGAGAGTCTTGGAGGCTTTGTGCCTTCATGTTTAAACTTGAAGAACAAAGGTCTTGTTTAACCCCCCCCCCCCCCCCCCACACCCACCCATAAGTAGGGCCATAACTCATATGAGAAGGCCATATTATGGTAGAGCACTATCCATCCATGTTTCTGTCCATCTATTAACTTATGCTGTCTAATCAATAACTTGAAAAGTTTATGTCCCACAGATCCCATTTTTGGTAGATTAGACTTGACTTTTGAAAGGTTCCTTTAACAGACAGAGAGCTGAATTATTTTTGTCCTCAAAACTTTTCCCGATATCTTTGCCTTGTTACAACTTATGGGAGAGTGCCTACATAAATGCTAACAAGGCAAATCCATACCGACTAAATAATTTTACCTCAAAGATAACACAAAGCACATCCACAAAGTATGAATCTTTCAAGTTGCAATACCTGCACATGTCTTCAACTGCTGTAACCCTGCTTGAGCGGAGCTTGAACAGAGTTAGAATGCTGAGGAGCTGACAGTTGCTTGTCGATGCTCAATGGTTCTCACCAGGTACTCCGGCTTCCTCCACCTGTAAAACTGTCATGGTCACGATTTGCCATTGTGCATAAGTATGTGACCTTAAACACCAATAAATAAATACTTCAAAATAAAGCCAGCACTCATCCAGTTAAGTAAAAAGCATTCCGGCATACCAAACATGGCCACACTGGCAACCATCTTGGTTTTTTTGTGATTTTTGTCAAGCTTGTTCCATTGATGGGTGATATGGATTCCGATATGGTTTAGCCTATTCCATTGAGGGGTCACATGATACTGTTTGGTGAAATTCTTTGAAAAAATTTGAAAAAAAATTAATTTACTGGAAGAGAGCTAAATTATTTTTGATCATCAGAATTTGTTCTTGTGTCTTTGCTTTGTTACAATTTATGGGAGAGTGTCCAGGCCTGAAAATAAGTAGTCTGACATTTGCAGAATGAGGTCCCCAGAGGGTGGATTTGATGATGCTATCCCATACAGTGGGCCAATGTATCCTCTGGGCACCTCTTTCTGTTCAGTTTTGAGACCCTGATTCAGACTGAGGTTCACAGAGGGTAAATTTAGTAATGCTACCCTGCTTTGCAGGGTAGCATCACTAAATTCACCCTCTGGGAACCTCAGTTTGCAGATGACAGGCTGCTTATTTTCTGGCTTGAGAGTGTCAATAAACTGTTCACAAGGAAAATGCTAACAGACTAAATAATTTCACTTCAAAGATAAAATGAAGCACATTCACTGAATAGGGGGCCTTTAATTGGTACCTGTACTTCAGTCTAAAGCCCAAATATTGGCCTCTAGCACTCTACCAGTTAAAATAACAAATTTTGATACCATGTGAATTGGGTAAAGGGTCAAGAAAATCTGTATATCATGAACCTCTGGGTAGTCTACCCTGAAGGCCATGAACTGCAGATTTGCACATTGAGTTCTTCTCAAGTTTATATGGATCTAGCAAGTTAAATTATCGGTAAATGTTCATTCATCAGGTGGCGGAGTACAAAATCTCTCTGTGTGTTCTGTATGAGATAAGTGAACCTTTATTTGCATTTTCTTTACAGACTCACACACCCCCTGCACACACATACATGTACATAAATCACCCAAACACACCCCTTCCCCTCTCCCCGCCACACAGAGTGAACTAGAAGTTCCCAATAGGGGAAAGAAGTAAGGTGATCTGACAGAAAAAAAAAGAGACATTTATTGTTTTGTAGAGTTTGAGTTTGAAAATAGTTGACACATTTTTATTCGGCAAAATAAACATCTTCTTTAAATTAAAACAAAGCTCTTTACTGTGTTTGAGAAGGATTGATGAACCACCTGCTTACCTGGGATGAATCATGGATTTATTGATGTTTACCTGTGTATTTGCTTAATGTCTCCGCATACAATTGTTTTAGATACAACACTTCGTCCAAATAAAGTCTGGTGTCCTTTTTCTTTAGGTTGTTTGAATCTCGATGGAATTGACATGAGGATGGCAAGAGCGAGTGTTATAAATGTTTAGAATCACTAAAAAAATGCAAATGATCTTAATCAGTTCTCATTCTGTGATAAGGCTGTATTGATGGATGTTGACTGTAATGTTCGGATTTAAAAACGTGTTTCGATAAAGTTGTATAACTGGCTTGTATTACTATAGACAGTGAATATCAGGACATGGATCCATTTGCATTTTAAAGCTGATGGAAATAGATATTTATGTTGGATGCACTCTTTACCTAACATAATTGCCGTATATGGCAGTGCTATGCACATTCAAATGTTATTATTGTTTTCAATTGTTGCCTTCGAAACATAGCTAATGACTCATTATTGGAATGAGCTCATTAAGCTCGTTCCAATGAGGGGGTCAAAAGCTATATTTTTGGACAAAAAATTAAATTTTTGGAGAGATATTTAAGAAATCTCCAGTAAGAATCCCACTGAGTAAAGTAGCGCTTGTTAACTGTGGTAAACCAGCTCTTTTTTAATTGGTAAAATAGGACCCAGCCACCAATGCCTGGAGTGGAAGTTCACTGTTAAAACCTTGGAAGTCATTATGAGCTACTAGAATTACCTTCACTGAATCAATTTGGAACATTAACCCTTTACCTAACATGAAAAGCAGGTGACACTTGCAAAAAAAATTCTTAAATAACTAATTTTTTTCATTCTTTGCCTCAAAAACGTAGGTTATGACTCCTCATTGGAACGAGATCTACGAGCTTGTTCCAATGAGGGGTCATAACCTATGTTTTTGAGACAAAAATGAAAAAAATAATGAAAATTAATTGGCAATTTTTGAGAATAACGCTGGCTGGTTTTGGCCATTGCGTTAGGTAAAGGGTTAACAAGTTGATTAGGAGGAGAAAAATATTACTTGGCTAGCCTTCTAGAATTAAGTCTAGGCTGGCTGATTTATTTATTTCTTGGGGTTTTAACAACACTTTTGACAGGTAGGGTCACCTTGTGGTGGGCAGTGTTGTGTTTACGAGTGGAGGAAGTTTGAGTATCCAGAGAGAACCACCGAGAATCTACAAGCATCTGTCAGACTCCCCAGTGTACTAACTCCGCACAAACAAAGTTAGCATTGGTTGATGTCAAGTGCACCATTGACATGCAGTATGCCTCAGTACACAGTACCGCTGTACCCACCACAATCAGGATTAAGTGTCCTTTTCAAGGACACAAAGGACACAACACAATTACTGCTGGTTGAGATCGAACTGTGGACCTTTCAGGCACTGCATTCCTAGACTGACTGATAGGTCTCATAAAAGGGTAGATGTGGGTGATTTTCTAAACATATGTCAGTGGATATGTTTTGATTATTTATACCCCCCGCAAACAAAGTTTGGGGGGTATATAGGAACCACTCTGCCCGTCCGTCTGTCCCTCTGTCCATCCTTGTAAGCACAACTCCTCCTAAACCGTGTGAAGAATTTTCATGAAACTTTACACAATGGAAGAACTCCATATGAAGATGTGCATGAAGCAATATAATTCCGTTCTGAAATTTCCAAGGGGAGATAATCTAACTTATACCGTCTGACCATCCTTGTAAGCGCAACTCCTCCTAAACCATTTGAAGAATTTTCATGAACCTTTACACAATGGAAGAACTCCATATGAAGATGTGCATGAAGCAATATAACTCCGTTCTGACATTTCCAAGGGGAGATAATCTAACTTATACCATCTGTCCATCCTTGTAAGCGCAACTCCTCCTAAACCGTTTGAAGAATTTTCATGAAACTTTACACAATGGAAGAACTCCATATGAAGATGTGCATGAAGCAATATAATTCCGTTCTGACATTTCCAAGGGGATTATTACCCCCCGCAAACAAAGTTTTGGGGGGTATATAGGAATCACCCTGTCTGTCTGTCCATCCTTGTAAGCGCAACTCCTCCTAAACCGTTTGAAGAATTTTCATGAAACTTTACACAATGGAAGAACTCCATATGAACATGTGCATGAAGCAATATAATTTCGTTCTGACATTTCCAATGGGAGATAATCTAACTTATACCGTTTGTCCATCCTTGTAAGCGCAACTCCTCCTAAACTGTTGGAAGAATTTTCATGAAACTTTACACAATGGAAGAACTCCATATGAAGATGTGCATGAAGCAATATAATTCCGTTCTGACATTTCCAACGGGAGATAATCTAACTTCTACATTTCAGGCGCGGGGGGTATCACTTTGTGAGTTTGCTCACAGTACCTCTAGTTGTTGTTGTTAAACTATCTAACCTAGGGCTCGGTAAATTCCAAATTTGGGGTTACATCAAATCAGGCAGAGGATTTTGAATTGAATAATTGAACTGAAGCTCACATCAAATCTCAGAGCTCTTCAGACTGTAAATACTGCACCTTCTCACAACTATAAATATTGCAGTCTCAACTCAGTTTTTTTATTCATTGGCTCTTTGTCTGTTTGGGCAAATCAATCAAAAAATTGGAATATTCCATGGTGGAATCACAAAAGATTCAGAAGTAAAAACTCGCTCAACTCTTCTTATATCATCAGGTCTCCTATTCAGGAGACCTGATGATAGGAGAAAAGTTCAATAGCAGCCTCCTGGTAAGATTTTGAGAACATCTGCATGATTCAAAAATTTCTAAATCAGAGCAAATTAAATTAAATCAAATTATCAGGTCAATATCAAATCAAATCGAATCAAGTTTTGAATTTTGCAGGGCTCATAACCTTTTATATAATGCAAGGTCAGACTCTCACAGCAAAATGTTTTCCCAAGGTCAGTAGTATCATTGGAAATAAGCTGTGTAACTACAAAAAAATGTTTTGTTTTACTTTTGTTTACTAGTAATACAGACATCTGACTTTAATTCTTGGAATTAGCTCTCTTGGAGAGTTTTCCAAGAATAAATAACCGAGGCTGGCTTTGATCTGTTAGGTAAAAATGTAAAATGCTTACCAGCAGAAAAAGACTGATGGATAAGACAAGAATATTTTTCTTCATTTAATTTCCTTGCTACCATTCCAGACATTGATTTTTTGAAAGTTCTTCTAGCGCTCTATCCATTTAGTGTAAGTTTTGAAACTGGTATAGGAGAAGAGGTAAGGAACAGAAGCTAGAAAGTTTAAAATATAAAATGACAGTTGTTTTATTTTTGACTGTAATTGTCTCTATCAGTTTTTTTCCTGCCTGTATACTCTTGGTAAGTTCTAATGACACAGCCTAGATCATAAAATATGCAACTTGAGTTAGACAAATAGCTGATAAAATTCTGGGTGATAGATTATTACTACAATGTACAGTCAACATACCAATCATAAGGTTTGCCGTAGGCTAACAGTCAGTGTTAGATCTTATTGATGGTCTTCGAATAATATTCAGTGAAACAATGGAGACATATTCATCAAATGCAGTTCTGATTCTCAAATCTACACCAGGTAATTTGTACATAGATTAGATATTATGATGGTGTTTTTTTTTTTATCTCACCTACTTCAAAAAAGTAGTGAGCTTATGCGGTGACTGGCAGCATCGGCGTAGGATGTATGTGTCAAGTTTTGTAAGAATTAGTGTTTAGGTTATTTTTTGAAAGTCCAGTAGGCCATGGATTTTATATTGCATATGTAGATTGTATGGGGCTATCACAACAGTATTCAACCCTAAAACTATGACTTTTTCCTATTTCACCAAAAAATTTTGTCCCAAACTTAGTAAACTTCTGGTTGTAAGTAAGAATTAACGTTTAGGTCGGCTTTTGAGCATTTTGCAATGCTTTAACTCCTCATTTCTTATCATCCTACCTTACAATTGTTTACTACAGGCTTGCACTACAGTGGGAGACCCTAACTCGGAAAATATACTCTCTATTTTGATCTTTCCCAAGTGATTTGGGAAAGAAAAGTGGTGCAAAATCACCAAGAAAAAATATGCCAAAACTGGGTCGAGCGCCATTGGCGCACACCCAGTAGGGGACGCTCTTCTCTTAGTACAAATCCACGACTTCCGGAACTAGTGCACAGGCAGTAACTAATGAATCATTCTTTTTTTGTCCGCCCATGTGGCAGGACGTCCATTTTGCATTAAGAAACAGTGATAATTCAGCTCATTGATAATGGTTACTTGTGACTGGAATTATGGATCTGAGGATCGTATAACAGGATTGTGTTTTATATATTCTCATTATTATTTTCAACCACATTTTCATTGTATATCATATATTTTCTGTGTTTGCACGCGACTTTCGCGTACCATGCGGTTTGGACATAAAATTTTTCGGTTAATAAATTTTATTATCATTATTGGAGTTAGGTGTCAATGGGGGGCTGTATGGACAGGATTTCTCCTCTCTGTTGAGGGCAGAATTTCTGTTTTCTGGGTCCATGTCAGCCATCTGGGTTCAGTTGTGTTCCCGCCGGTCCTTTTTCTGCCACCTTTCTTTCGTAGTTGAGGGTGTTCTTCTACTTTCTACATCTGTTGAGTTCACCCTTTTCTTCCTACTGCTCTCACCTTTGTTATGTCCAGTACTGTTCCTTTAGGACAATGCCTTTTGCCCAAGCTTGTGGTGCGTTTTCGTGGCCTGCAGGGGGGGGGGGGGGGGGGGGCCTCCTGACATGCCCACGTCTGGTGAGAGTTATACCCCTCCATGGGGGATATGCAGTTTTTAACCATGGTGGATACTGCGGCAGCTGTTGAGTTGTTTGGTGAAGAGATGCCTGGTTCCGGGACTATGGTCCCTCTCCAGTCGAAATCTGAGGCTGTCACTAGGGTTGTGACTCCTCCTTTGGAGGCCAAGCTCGGTTGCTCTCTCCCCTTTTCCACCAGTTTGAACAGATCCTGTCATATCTGCTGCTACTGCTGTTCCGTCTGCAACGTCATCGGTCACCGTTTCAGCCAGCCTCGGCTTATCCCTGCAGGGGTCTGCAGCGATGTCTGGTAGTGTGGATGTGGGGCCTTCCCTGATTTTAACTCGGCGAAGTTGGAAGGGGCTGCCGACCGAACCCTCTGCTGTGGCCTATCAGCCGTCGAGCACAGCAGTTTTATCCCTGCAGGGGTCTGCAGAGATGTCTGGTAGTGTGGACGTGGGATATCGGCCTCAGCCTTCCCTGACATCAACTAGGCGAAGTCGGAAGGGGCTGCCGGTCGAACCCACTACTGTGGTCTCGCTGCCGTCGAGCACTGCAGTTTTTTACATTGGATTCAGATGTTCATGGTGGGGGCACTATAAACTTTGTGGCGTTTCCGTCCATGCACTCTGGTCACATGGCCAGTTTTGCGGGACCAATGCCTTTTGTGCAGCCTGGACCATCTGTCCCTCAGAGGTCCATGGCGACTCTCCTGTGTTCCCACTCTGTAGATCCTCAGATTATGTCATACCCCTATACACATCTGCCTTCAGATGTTTCGGCTGCAGCCCGTCGCCCCGCGTCGGGTGTATTTGAGGATCATGACCCTTCACTGGTTAAAAGGGGTCAGGAATGAAGCCACTTCGCGGTTCATCCCACATCGAACCGGCCGACATGGGCAGTGAGCTTAGGGAGGCCCTCTCTTTGCTCACTCAGGTTCTGTCCAAGAGCCTTCCTGTTGCTTCCAGCGAGGCTACTTGTGGTTTCCAGGCTCCCCCTGCGGCGCTGCCTCCCGGGATTGGAAGCAGGCCGCTTTCTGATCCCTCAGGTGTACCTACGCCATGGGAGGCATTGGCTGGTTTTCCCATGATGGGCTATGTCTTCTGACTTGGGGGCAGCTCTTGACTTTGTGTTTGGGTTCCTTCCAGATCTCAAACCATCAAACCAGCCAAAGTGTCAGCCAGGCCACGATCATCGGTTGCACGCCTACAGCCTGTGGAGCAACCTGCTTCTGGGTGCCTTCGACCATGCCAATTGGTACATGTGGTTGAAGCGTTTACAGCTTTGGACTCTAAGCTGAGTTCCAAGGCTATGAAGACTTCGTTCTTCACCAGGGTTGACAGTTTTTTGCCTCCAGTGCGTTATCGTTCCTACGATTCCGCCAATCTGTCAGTCTGCCAGACTTTGACAGTCTTGGATCAGGACTCCTCACTCGGACTTTCCAAGCCCAAGTCGGCCATTATCCCTATGGTGACTCTGGAATCTGTGTTGGGCTTATCGAGAGAGCTGCTGGGCATGCTTTCTCTCTCAGATCACGTTGTCTCTGCTTTAGCCACTTATCTGCTTCCAGATAAGTTTGACGACATACAGGCTCCTTTGCGGGTACTGTCCAAGGCTCTCATGCATCTTACTTACATCCATGCCTGTAACACGGCTAACTTGGAATTAGTTTGCAGGGACGCTGTGCTGGACACAAGCTGTTCCTTTCCTGAGGGGCAGTGCACTGCTCTTTGATCTGCTTCTTTGGCAGGTCCGCAACTGTTCCATGGTTCCGTGGCGACGGTCAGAGATGACGTCCTACGTCATTCCAAGATCAGCTGGTGCTTCGTCAGCTTGATCAGCCTTCTTTTGGAGGCAGGGGCCATCCAAAGCCTAACAAGCACCCTTCTCCTTCCGCTGCAAAGCAAAGGGCTGATCCTCCTGCTGCTGCATCTACTTCTTACTCATGGGGTACGGGTAAGCATCGGCAGGCTAGAGGGAAGACTCAGGATTCTTCATGTAGTAGAGGAGGTGGTTTCTCCTCTTGTGGGCCTTGCCAGGGCTTGAAATGAAGGTCCTCACCTCAATTCGTCCCAGGTTGGAGAAAGGATATCAGAATTCGCAGACCATTGGGCCACCATCACATCCGATCCTTGGGTGTTAGATGTTGTTCGGTCCAGGCTGCGAATATCCTTCCGTAGGCACCCCACTCTGTCGAGAGTGCCTCTTCCAACTCCAGTTCCATCAGACATTTTACGTCGGGATCTTTTGGCCACGGAGATAAAAATCTCCTGGCAAAGGGGGCAGTCGAGATCATCAAGAACATGCAGTCAGTGGGATTTTATTCCCTCCTGTTCTTGGTGCCAAAGAAGGACAGCCGACTCCGACCAGTTATCAATTTGAGTATCCTGAACCAGTCTATCATTGCTCCCAAGTTCAGCATGGAGACTTTTAGGTCGGTTAGCTGTTCCATTCACCAGGGAGATTTCGCTTCCAGCATTGACCTGCAAGACGCTTACTTTCTCGTTCCGATTCATCGTACATCACGAAAGTATCTCAGGTTCGCTTTTCTGGGATGAGTTTACCAGTTCAAGGCCATGCCTTTCGGTCTGAACCTGGCTCCTTGGGCCTTCATCCGACTGATGTCGCATGTGATAGCCTTCCATCGCACACAGTCCAAGGTGACTACTTCGGCATATCTAGACAATATCCTGCAAAGGCATTCCAATGCTGCCTTTCTGGAGTCAGATGTCCACACACTGTTGAGCCTGCTTACGTCGCAAGGGTTCAGAGTTAACGAGGAGAAGTCAGACCTGGTCCCTCCTCAGTCATTTTGTCATCTGGGGATGGACTTCCGTACTCAGTTCAAAACGGTGACGGTTCCCAGGGCAAGGGCTGTGATTCTCCCAGCTTTTGCCCTGACTCTGTCCCAGTCCACGCCCACGACAGCTCGGAGTATCCTCCGACTGCTCGGTCTCTGCAGTTCAGTGACGGATCTCATTCCTCTAGGCCGGCTGCATGTCAGACCTCTCCAACACTTTCTGCTCAGTCGTTGGAGGCTGGATGTCGATCCTCTGGACCTGGTGCTTCAGTTACCAGAGTCTCTTCATCGTCACCTTCTCCCGTGGATGGATGTTCAGTGGATTACGCAGGGGGTTCCGTTGGACTTGCCCACATCTAATTGTGTTCTGATGGCAGACGCCAGTGATCTCAGATGGGGTGCGACATTGGGTCCTCCAGGTCTTTCCTTTCATGGGGCATAGGACCAGGATCAAGCAACTCTTCACATCAACCAGAAGGAGCTTCAGGATCTTCTTCTGAGTTTCTGGCAGTGGATCCCCCACCTTTCGAATCACCAGGTCCTTCTGTTGTCTGACAATTTGACAGTGGTTGCTTACATTCGGAACCAGGGTGGCACGCACTCGGTTCCCATGTATGAATTGGCTTGGGATCTTCTACTGCTTGCTGAGGATGTCAACGCCAGGGTGGTGGTTCGTCACATTCCCGGTCGTCTGAATGTCCTAGCTGACTCCCTGTCCCGATGGGGCAGGGTCATTTCCACCGAGTGGATGCTCCACAGGGCAGTGTTCAAGTTGCTTTGCGTTATCTGGGTTCGTCCCCACATCGATCTCTTTGTGACTCATTGGAACTATTGAGCTCTGTCAATAATGATAAAATAGGAACAAATGCTCACTTTTATCTCCAGAATATACAAAAGTGACCAGATCCATGTTAATTTAATGCTTCTGGTAATTGAATAAGTGGCTATTCCATTAATAGAGTTCCACTGTACTGCAGTGCTGTAATACACTGACCATTTAGACCATTACATTTTGTCTGACACAGCTCAAAGAAGGAGTACATTGCTATAAATTTCCCAAACAGATCATAACTTTTTTATTAGCTCAACTTGATGTCAAGTATGAGCTTTTTGGGATGGGTTGTGAACTACCGTCCACTCCCATATACATCCATCCATCTGTCCACCTGTCCATTTGTCCATACCTCTGTCCATCCACAATTCCTTTAGCACACAATACAGGCCCCATCTCTCACCCGATCAATTCCAAGTTTCATACCTGGCTTTGGAGCAATGTCCAGATGGGTGCAATCAAAATTTTTCTGAATTTTATTGAAAACATGGTCACCAGTGGCCATCTTGGATTTGGCATATAAATTGTCAATAATTTGATAAGCACATTCTACAGGCAGCATCTCTCACCTGGTCTTTTTCAAATTTCATATGTAGCTTTGGTGAAATGTCTAGATGGGAGCTATCAAATGTTTTTGAATTCTTTTGAAAAACATTGTTGCTGCTGGCCATCTTGGATTTGGCATATGAATTATCAACAATTCCATTAGCACACTACAGAATGCATCTCTCACCTGATTAGTTTCAAATTTCATACGTGGCTTTGGGTTAATGTCTAGATGAGATTTATCAAATTTTTTCGAATTTCATTGAAAAACATTGTTGCTGGTGGTCATCTTGGATTTGGCATATAAATTGTCAACAATTCTATTTGCACACCCTACAGGCCACATCTCTCACCTGATCTTTTTCAAATTATGTATGTAGCTTTGGTGTGATGTCTAGATGGGAACTATCAAATTTTTCTTAAATTCATTGAAAAACATGCCCGCCAGTGGCCATCTTGGATTTGGCATATAAATTGTCAACATTTCCATTACCACATCTCTCACCCAATCTTTTTCAGATTTCATTTGTAGCTTTGTTGTGATGTCGAGATGGGAGCTATAGAATTTTTCAAAAGTTTGTTGAAAAATATGACCAGGAGTGGTCATCTTGGATTTGGCATATAAATTGTCAACAATTCCATTAGCACACCCTACAGGCTGCACCGCTCACCCAATCTTTTTCAAAACTTTATATGTAGCTTTGGTGTGATGTCTGGATGGGAGCTATCAAATTTTTCTGAATTTCAATGAAAAACATGGCCACCATCTTGGATTTGGCTTATAAATTGTCAACAATTCCATAAACATGGGATGCATCCTTCACCTGAGCCTTTTCTGTTTTCATATGTAGCTTTGGTGAGATGTCTTTTCTGTAGAACTTGATTGAGTGAATGACTTGGCATTACTAAAACTTTCTATTTTGTTCAGTCCCTTCTTGGTCAAGTTGAGCTGCAGTGTCATTGACACTTTCATTCATTTAACTTGGCAGGGATTTCTCTGTAATCCATATGTACTTAACAGGTAAAATTAGTATTAAAAGTTAGATAAATGGTAAAATTGACAAATGGTATTTAATAATGTCAAAAGGATTATTCTACTGTCAGTCATCAGTTAAGTGGTAACCAGTGTCTTTGTTCTGAACAATCAGAAATCATGGCTTTTGACACGAGTCTGTATATGATGATTGACATGTCATTCTGTACATCCAATTACATATCTGTGAAACAGGTTAGTCTGACATTAATTTCAGTGAATTACTTTAAGGAAATTTATTTAAATAATAAATTTATTGATCAGTAATATTGGTCATATATGATAATTCTTCAGGTGTGCAGCCTTCTATGACTCATAAAACATGTCACAGGTGTAGAGAAGCTTAGATATAAGCTCATTTATCTATTTTTTGGTGAGAAAGAGATTTTAGTAATACAAACTTTATTATAATTATATTGGAGAACAAGCCCACTTAATTGGATACCTCAGAATTGAATAACCCTGTTAATTGAAGATAACTTCCCAACACAAAACCATTTACCATACCTCCAATACACATTTGACCTGTTAATTGAATATAGGTCAGTGGTGGAGAGTGGTGGCCGAGTGGATAAGTGCGCTGGTCTCTCATGCCAGAGGTCCCGGGATCTATCCCCGGTCGGGGAAAGTTCTCGAGGTGTCCGAACACTCTCTGTCAGTATCAATAGTGGGGTTGATGCTGTCACAGCGTACCGTCCTATCGGGTGGGGACATAAAATGGCTGTCCTCTGTGCGGAGAGAGACACACTCCATGCAGGCTAAAGATCCCTTCGTAGTATTCGAGAAGAGCTAGGCCACGAAGTTGCCGCTATGAAGGTCATCCCACACACGTATGTCATTGGGCCAAGAAGAGGCATTAATATAAGTTGCATAACTTGTTCACCAATCCTTGTAAAACAAATAAGATTAAATTAAAATATAGGTCATAGAGTAAACTCCTGTTAATTGAATAAAAAATCTTGTAACCTGTCAAGAAATTACACTGACTCTCCCCAGTTTTCCTTTGTTTATAGACCTATCTGGCCTCAGTACATCCAAAACAGGCATTTAACCTATTATATCTTGCTTGATATAATAGATATAATAGAATTAAGATATAATAGAATCAACAAGTTCTCAAGAATACAGAGAAGTGACACAATCCTTGTTAATTGAATACTTCCATTAATTGAATAATTTTCATTTGTAAAGTGGCTATTCAATCAACAGGGTTCTTTTAACTCCATGCTCACTGATATAAAACTTATATCTTCATCTATCTCATGTATTAACCTTTACCCAACAAATTGGCTGCATCCATCCATACAATTTACAAATTGAGCATTTTGCCCCTTTACCCAATGTAGAGAATATCAATTTTATTTATTTTAATTACTATTCGTTTTAAATTTTCAAAAAAATTTCAACAAACTCCTATCATGTGACCCCCTCACTGGAACGAGCTTCATGAGCTCATTCCAATGAGGGGGTCACATGATATGGTTTTATTGAAATATTTTGAAACATTTGTATTTTTAAACTGCCCAATTTGCAAATTACGCAGGCAGATGTGGGCGTTTCATTAGGTAAAGGGTTAAAAAAAAAGATTCTTTTTCAAAACATTTCAACCATACCATATCATGTTCCCCATTAATGGAACGAGTTGATCAAGCTTGTTACAGTAAGGTGTCACATCATATGGTTTTGTTGACATTTTTTTAAATAATTTGAAAAAAAACATAATTAAAATAACAAATTTTGATGTCGTGTGCATTGGGCAAAGGTTAACTTACAAGTAGTAGAGTGATGCTTTTTTACTGCAGTAGGTAAATTCTGCTTTACTGTTCGCATGTTAACTTGAGGGCACCTGTTTTGAGGTTGTAAAAGTCAGAAATAGGCCTTTAAGCTTTAAATTAAGTGTTAATCAGGCCAAATGATAATTATTTGCCCAATAATGAATACAGAGTTCATAAAAATTGAATCTTGTATACTACACTGTATGGAATATTCTTCATGATCTGTAAGCTCATTGGCTTGGCAGTGTTTTAGTCAAGTCTTATCTTGCTATATAACACCTGTATTGATGTCATAAAGTTTGTTAAAGTTTGAATTCGGTCTCACGGTATATTATTTGTTATTTTATTGCTGTTTACCATCTTTGGTATCAGGGTACAAGATAATAGATTATCCTATATGTATTCATGTGGTGACAAAATCGGATATTCAGTATACAATATACATCTATTTTACTCCTTGTGTCTTCCTCCAAAAGTGCAGCAGTGTTTTCTTTTTGGTTGCAATACAAGAATTCCGACATTTTCATCCCTGCCTGCCCCTATTTTTTCAACCTGTCTCAATTTTTTTATCAGCATTTAAAAAACTTTAATCATCAAATCTCCTTTTCGGATAACCACTAGAAAATTACTCTTATAATAATTTTCCCTTTGTTGATAATTCCAACCCTTGACATCATTTCTTGGGAAACTCTGAGCTTCCCCAAAAATGATGTTAAGTGTTGGAATCATCAACTGAGTGAAATGTGATCAACATTTTCTTGTGTTTATCCTACAACTTATTTTTGCTGGTACTGTATTTATGACCCAATCACCTTTTGGAGCCATTCATGGAGTCTTATTCTCAAATTTTATTTCCATTTAGCTGAATAATCTTTTGTTACTGGGGCATGGTGTCGTTGCGGTAACCGGTTCTCGTCAGATCACCGAAGTTAAGCAATGTCGAGCCCAGTTAGTCCATGAATGGATGACCATCTGAATGATTGATTCGTACTCCCATGTTGTGTCCTTGGGCAAACACTTAACCCAGATTGTCCAGCTGGTGGCACGATGACACCGTGAACTAAGGCGTACTGCACGTTATGGTGCACATGGCTGCAACCAATCTAACCTTGCCTGTGCTACAGTACGCAGTTACTATGTTGAGGAGCTGGCAGTTGCTTGTCATTGCTCACTGGTTCTCTCTGGGTACTCCGGCTTCCTCCTCCCATAAAACTGTCACCGATATGATATGACCTTGACTGTTGAAGTGTTGTTAAACCCTAAAAAATAAATAAATAATCTCGTTATAGGTTTTAGACTCATATCCCCAACCCACCAGTTCTTAGGGCTGTTCTAAATTATCCAGTCTCCAGGTGAAATCAATAGAGGATATTTAGTGTGTTTGAGTGGATACCGAAAATTATCTCATGAGTGACCAAGACAAATGTTTATTTTTCGCGAGTGCTTGTGCGAGCAAAAATAACCATTTGTCTCAGGTGTGAGTGAGTTAATTTTCGGTAT
Source organism: Pictodentalium vernedei (assembly GCA_031216915.1). Lineage (NCBI taxonomy): Eukaryota > Metazoa > Mollusca > Scaphopoda > Dentaliida > Dentaliidae > Pictodentalium > Pictodentalium vernedei. The sequence goes on from CM062293.1 coordinate 162,516,141, forward strand.
GCACTCAAAAACACTAGATTGTCTTTTTATTATGTGCTTTTTTATAAGAATCTGATCATTCCTATCGCTAATTCCACTCTTTTCAACCTTGAATTGATGCATGAAAGTAAACAGCTGGTGCGCATTGATATGCGGAAGTGATTAGTTCGATACTCGGAATAGGTAGCGTCTTGAGATCTGATTCAGCTGGTGGGTTTCATGCATCAATTCAAAGTGAATATGTGTTGAATTATTGCTGGAAATGAATGGTATGGATGTGGAAGCTGCTGTTTATACTGAGTGGTTTACCACTAAAACACCTGCAGGATGGAGTCTCCACACTTACTGTAATGAAAATACACTAAAATGGGATACAAAGCAAGCAAAGGTGTAACAGGCTGTGGTCATTCAGGTTAAACCCCTTTCAGTTCAAACCCCTTTCAGTTCATTTATCTACAAATTTGTTTATCCAAACCTTGTTTATTCATTAGCCAATTGCAGGTGTACAACTTAACTTTTAAAGTAATAACCAGTTTTCTCTCAGGATTTTGTAACCAGCACCTGGGGTTGCAGTTCTCTGAATTGAACAGAATAAGTATAAATGGTTGGCTTCTTTTGACTTTATGGACTTTATACTGCACTCACAATATAGCTGTAGTCACCGAAAGTAACCTTAAATGTAAAGAAATAAGATTCAATCAATTTCAGTCTTATGTATTACAAGCCAGAAAAAAGCAGACTGTCATCTATAAAATGAGGTCGCCAGAGGGTGAATTTAGTGATGCTACCCTGCACAGCAGGGTAGCATCACTAAATTTACCCTCTGTTACCTCATTCTGAATCAGGGTCTCAAAACTAAACAGAAAGAGGTACCCAGAGGATAAATTGGCCCCCTGTATGGGATAGCATCATCAAATTCACCCTCTGGGAACCTCATTCTGCAAATGTCAAACTGCTTATTTTCAGGCCTGATGTCTTACCAAATTTTTCTTCTCAGTTGTGTATGTTGTCAAGTCACTTATCACTCTGGTCTATTATATGTGAATAAGAAACTTTAGAAACAGTTGATTTGCTGACAGATTAGCACATTGTCATGAAAGTCTGCCAAGTAATGAAGTGCCAAAAGTTGAAGTAAACATGGGAATCTTGAGTGTAAAGTTCAAGTGTACAATGTTCTTTTGAACATTTATTTGTTAACGTAATTCAATGATAAAAGATTCATTCAGTGTCACACGGCTTGCCTGAACTACAGTTGTGAGGAATTCTATTAATAGAGTAGGACCCACTTAACTGGCTATTTCTTAATTGAATGACCCTGTTAATTGCATAAAACTTCCAAACACCAAAGCATTTACCATACTTTCATTTCTGATTTAACCTGTTAATTACATATATATTATACAGTACACCCCAAATAATTGATTCAATAATCTTTTGAAGAATTTATGTGACATCCCCAAATTTCTCATATTTTCGAGACTTTTTTGTCGTCAGTTCATCCAGTTTAATCATTTAATCTATTATATCGTGTTTGACAAAGCTTCACAGGCTCTCTCAAACAAGATATAACAGCATAAATGCAGAGTTTATAACTAGCATACAGGAAAATGACCAAATTGCTGTAAATTGAATTCTGTTACTTGAATATCTTTCATGTGCAAAGTCTCCCCATGGGAACCCTAGGAAGTGAAGCAGTGCTTGTTTACTGTGATGAAGAAGCTCTGTTTTACTGGTAAAATATGACCCAGTCACCAATGCTTGGGGTGCAAGACCTCTAAAATGGGCAACATAGTATAAACGATTGACTGAACTTGGCTTTATCTCCATGTTTTGGTCATGATTATCCATTGTGCAGAAATATGTGACCTCAACTGGTTGATTGATAGAAGCCACTATGAGGACTTTCAAAAAAATGAGGATACCATTGTAAAAGCTGACATTTTCCTTGTTTCATATCCAGTCAAATTCAAATACTACCGTATTTACTCTATGTATTGGGACAGCTATTTATTTTCACAGGTGTCCCAATTCTTAGAAAATGGGAAAAGAACACAGCCTGGTCTTGATTTGATGCTGAATAAAGTTGTGTGTGTGTGATTCATTTTCCATCACTATATACAAAAATCATTGTCCAATTTTTTTTATATTTTCATTTTTTGCTTCCAAAACATAGCTTATGATCCCGCATTGGAACGAGCACATTGTGCTCGTTCCAATGAGGGAACATAAGCTATGTTTTGGAAACAAAAAATGAAAATTTTTAGTTACTCAAGAATTTTTGTTATGAGTGTCGTCTGCTGCTAGCGGCGGGTCAACTGGAAACAAATCTCCCGAATGTCCCAAACTTTAGAGCATAAAAAAAATATAGTTTTCTGGAAAAAATGTGTGTCCCAAATCATAGAGTGTCCCAATACATAGAGTAAATATGGTATTTTGTTTATATAAATTTGTTTTATCACAAATTTTTGAAGAGTGCCTACAGGCACTCTTCAATAATTTGTAATAAAACAAATTTTGATAAATGTAGTCCTCAACCAGTTAAACACCAATAATAAATAAATAAATTCACATGCAAAGTGAATATGTAATTAAGAGGGTTCAACCTGTTTAACCAATAAAAACTAGTGTTGTGACTGTAGTGAAAAGAACTTAGACTTTATGCTGGCTTGCTTGGTTGACACTGTCAGCATCAGATCTTGCATCATTGCTGAAAAGTACTGTAAACCACATTAACAGCATTCCTCTCTTCAAGTGGTCCAGTGTTAGATAACAATATAATATACAAGCTCCATTGAAAACTGCTGGTTGCGTACATTTATTTGGTATACATTTGATTACACTTGGAGTAGATGGAGTGTAAAATATATAAGTAGACTACATAATCATACCATTACTTGAGTGCATCGAGTAAATATCTGCAGCATTGCACATGGTGCCTTGATGCACTCAAGGGACAAATATATATGTTGTCCCTTGGGATCTTGGACAACTCGTACACTGTATGATTCGTAACTTGGACAATTCATACCACAATTAGGGGTAAGAATTGTCTTGGCAAAAGATATGAATTATCTCGACAAAAGGTACAAATTGTCTCAACAAAAGGTATGAATTGCCTTAGTAGAAGGTACGAATTGTCTCATTTATAGGTGCGTGTTGTGTCATGTACTGTACAAGTCAAAATAAATTGTAGGATAACCACTATAAACTATGTATCTTTATCTTCCTACACTGATAGATCATAAGATGACTTCTTTTTCTGGAAAGCTCTAACTGAGAGCTTTCCAGAAAATGATGTCAGATTCTGATCTTACCAGTGTAGGAGCAGCAGTATACTTAGTTTATTGCAGTTATGCGAATTGTTCAGGCACGAGGTGCAAATTGTCCAGACATGAGGTACGAATCATCCAGGCACAAGGTACGAATTGCCCAGGCACGCACGAGATACGAATCATCCAGACATCAGGGTACAAATCATCCAGACATCAGGGTAAGAATCATCTAGGAAAAGGTCCGAATTGTCCAAGGTATGAATCGTCCAGGGTACAAGTTGTCCAACTCCCATCCCTTGAGTGCATCAAAGCACCATCTCCATCTTTGAATGCCCAAAATATCATTCTTTACAGAATAAGATTTGTGAGGCGTGTTAATTGGTAGAGTGCTGGAAGCCCATATTTGGGCTCTATTCTGAAGTTCCAGAACCACAATTTAAAGACTTCATATTCTGTGGATGTACTTCAAATTATCTTTGAAGTGATATTATTTTATCTGTTAGGATGTGCCTTGTAACAATTTGTCGGATAGTGCCTATTGGCACTCTCCCATAAATTTCAATGAGTCAAAGATGCGCAAAGAAATTTTGAGGACCAAAAATAATTTATTACTGCACCAGAAATGTGTCGGGAGTACAATGGATAGGCAGACATGAGTGAGAGGGTCAGTATACTTATTATGGATATCAAGAGAAAGGAAGAACATTTGTTCAATGTATGAGACTTTTTTTTTTTATTTATTTATTTATTTATTTTGGGGGGTTTAATGACACCTTTGATAGCTTGGGTCACCTCGTATCTGACTTTTTACCATTATTGAAGCCATTAGTTTTTAGAGCACCTGCTATTCAATGTATTGGGCACTGAACTCAACTTTACGACTCTGGGTATTATGCTGGTCATATGTTGCCCGACATATTATTGGGAAGGATTGGAAATTCTGTTACATACTTCCCTGTTGGAACCTTCATGGGAAGTGGAGCAGTACTTGATTAGTGTGGTAAACAAGTTTTGTTTTACCAGTATAATAGGATCAGGTAACCAATCTCTGGGATAAGTGCCCTTTAAAGAGGCAAGTATACGGGAAAACAAATTTGCTTGACATGACTTTATACTTGTGCAGCAGTAATGATATAGATATAAGTGCTGAAAGTGACCTTAAACACCAGTAAACTGTTAGAGTGTAACCACACAACAGCATTTCCTTAGACTGAGCAACGACATACAACTTGGTACACATTGTAGAAATATAGATCTTGGCACTAAAAAGTCAACTCTGTACCAAACATTAACCCTTTGCCCAACATCACAGAAAAATGGCCAGAGCTTTACATGAAAATCACCATTCAAATTTTAGTACTTCTCAGGCCTGAAAATAAGCAGTCTGACATTTGCAGAATGAGGTTCCCAGAGGGTGAATTTGATGATGCTATCCCATACAGTGGGCCAATTTATCCTCTGGGGACCTCTTTCTGTTTAGTTTTGAGACCCTGATTCAGATTGAGGTTAACAGAGGGTAAATTTAGTGATTCTACCCTGCTGTGCAGGGTAGCATCACTAAATTCACCCTCTGGCGACCTCATTTTGCAGATGACAATCTGCTTATTTTCTGGCTTGGTACTTCTTAATTTTTTGTCTCAAAAACATTGCGCATTGACCCCTCATTGGGATGAGGTCATTGTGAAAGTAATAAGCTATTTTGAATATTCTTTACATATTCAAGATTTTTTTTTTGCAAGAGTCTTCAGCTATTCATATTGTAGTATATCCGAATCTTACTGATGGGGGCACGGTGGCACTGTGTACTAAGGCATACTGCACATCGATGGTGCACTTGTTTTTAAACAATGCTAACCCTTCTTGCCCAGAGTTAGTATGTTGGAGTCTGACAGTGCTTGCCATCATTACTCAGTAGTTCTCTCTGGGTACTCTGGCTTCCTCCACCCGTAAAACTGTCCAACACAAGGTGACCCTGGCTGTTGAAAGTGTCATTAAACCCCAAATAAATAATTAAATAAAACCTTACCCTGAACATGCAATGAAAAAAGAGTCATTTTTTGATTCACAAATTGTAGCTATTTTGATCCCATGGAAAAAGCTTGTTAGCTTGTTTCTTGAGAAGTTACAAAATAATGAACTGTTATGTAAAAATTGTATCTGGTGCAGGGCTATTTAAAATGATACATTGCCTTACATAAAACACACCTTTTTGTTAACAAGTTATTTATGTTTTAGAGTAGGTGGAAAACTTACCCAGTGTAAACACTACTTACGTATCTCAAATGGCCTCACCTCTTCATATTTGACAAGTTTTTACCTGTTTCCGTCCTCATTATAGTTTTGGTTACCACAGCTGACAATGCACAACAGTGTGTACTATTAACCATTTTAAATTTTTTGCGATGGTGAGGTATATTCTATCAAGAGAAAGGAAGAACATTTGTTCAGTGTATGAGACTTTTTTCTTTTCTTTTTTTATTTATTTATTTATTTATTTTGGGGGGTTTAATGACACTTTTGATAGCTAGGGCCACCTCGTATCTGACTTTTTACCATTATTGAAGCCATTAGTTTTTAGAGCACCTGCTATTCAATGTATACGACTCTGGGTATTATGCTGGTCATATGTTGCCCGACATATTATTGGGAAGGATTGGAAATTCTGTTAAATACTTCCCTGTTGGAACCTTCATGGGAAGTGGAGCAGTGCTTGATTAGTGTGGTAAACAAGTTTTGTTTTACCGGTATGATAGGATCAGGTAACCAATCTCTGGGACAAGTGCCCTATAAAGAGGCGAGCATACAGAAAAAAAAATTTGCTTGACACAACTTTATGCTTGTGCAGCAGTAATGATATAGCTATAAGTGCTGAAAGTGACCTTAAACACCAGTAAACTGTTAGAGTGTAACCACACAACAGCATTTCATTAGACCAAGCAACAACATACAACTTGGTACACATTGTAGAAATATAGATCTTGGCACTAAAAAGTCAACTCTGTACCAAACATTAACCCTTTGCCCAACATCACAGAAAAACAGCCAGAGCTTTTCATGAAAATCACCATTCAAATTTTAGTACTTCTCAGGCCTGAAAATAAGCAGTCTGACATTTGCAGAATGAGGTTCCCAGAGGGTGAATTTGATGATGCTATCCCATACAGTGGGCCAATTTATTCTCTGGGGACCTCTTTCTGTTTAGTTTTGAGACCCTGATTCAGATTGAGGTTAACAGGGTAAATTTAGTGATGCTATCCTGCCATCCTATTGACTCAGGTTGCAGTAAAATTACCAGTCGCACGCACTTGGGCGGTAAACGTGGCTCTGAGATCGGTCAACAACCATTTTTAGTAATCGGTTGAACACTAGCCCTCACAATTGCCACTGAATGCTCGAATTTCTCTACTGTAAAAGAGACAAGAGTTCAACATCTCCCATGTGGATGGTCTTATCATCATCAACCTTCGCTAACAGTAGTGCTCAAATGACTAGTGAATTCCAAAGTCGACTAGTCAATACCCAAAAGTCAAGTCGACTTCGACTAGTCATTGGTGATAACTTGTCTCCTTATAACAGTGTTGGTATTCCGGTAGAGTGCTGAAGGTCCAAATTTGGCTTCACTTGGGCATTCATATACGGCAACTTACTGGAACATTATTCTGATAATGTGCTTCTAATTATGCTAAGGGTGAAATTATATAGTCTTATTTAATTTGCCTTGTTGCGAGTTATGGGAGAGTGCCTATAGGCACTCTCCCATAAATTGCAACAAGGCAAATTAATAACATATCCTGATAGCCCAAAATAATTCAGCACTCTGCTAGTACCAGTTAAAACAAACTACTGTCACTACTATTAAATGGCAATAGATGTGTGCATTGATTGTCCAATATTGCTGTTCAAACTGTCTGACAGTGGCACAGAAGGGATACTATTTACCTAAAAGCTTGAACTCCTCCGACTATTCGACTGCACAATTGAGAGTCGACTACTGGTTTGCCCAGAGTCGACATTGACTAATCGACTAATCGTTTGAGTACTAGCTAACAGATGTACATGAATCTCACAATTGCTACTGAGTGTTGGACTTCCTTTCTCTGCTGTAAAACAAAAACTATAAATCCCCCTTACATGTATATGCAGGCCTTTAAATTCTTCTCAACTAACAACGGTAAACGCTGTGCCCAAATAAGATAATTGCGCCCAAATTTTGCAGAGTTTGAAACTTTTTCCAAAGCTTTGCAGTGTTTCGGCAATATATAGTTTGGCCAGGTTTCCCTGATGCTTTCAATATAGCTTACCTTCGAATCAAACAATGCAACAGATAAATAATTTTTTTTAAAACCCACAGTTCGCCATAGAAAAGCAATCGGCATTGACAGTGTCATATACGACACTGTCGACAGCGATTGCTTTTCTGTGGCAAGTTCCATATGATCATGCATTTAAAGCTTGAGATCTATTATATTCATGTTTGTGGCATTTCTCAGTAAACGCCATGTGTAATTTACATTCAAATGGACCTTTGGCTCGACACTGGGAAACTAAAAGCCTTCTCGAGTTAGTCAAGAAGTGAGGGGTTGAAAACTAGCATTTTAAGACGGGGGACCCAAAACCTAAAGCAGACGCCAAGAAGAAGAAAATACCGGTGCCTCTTCTCCAACCATGCTGGCCACATCTATATTTGCTGTTGTGCCCAAATTAGACTGATCTAAAGGTCTGTGTATATGACTTTTATTAAAAATATGTCCCATCTTGGCATTATAAGAGGGAGCATATGCCATGCTTGGCACTGCGCTGTTGTTGTTCCTGTTTTGATGTTTTAGCAAATCATAGAGTTAATCCTTTACCTAATGTAATGATCATATCTGGCCAGTGCTATTCACAAAATCGTTCAGATTTTATTATTTTTTTCAACTTTTGCCTCAAAAACATAACTTATGACTCCTTTATTGGAATGAGTGCATTCTAATGAGTGTTATAAGCTCTGTTTTGGAGGGACATAATGTAAAAATTTTTGGTTATTCAAAAATAATTTTGCAAGTGTCATCTCCTAGTCATGTTTGTCAAAGGATTAACCCTTTACCAAATGGATCGGCCGCATCTCTCTTTACAAATTAACTCCTAGAACTCTGATAGCATTTCAAAATTTTCGTCATTGACCCCATAATGCCCATGTAGCATGAAAAATTGAAAAAAATATATCTTGTTTGACTGAGCTCAATGAGCTCTGTCAAACAAGATATAATTTATTAAATTCTCAGTTGCATTGTGAAAAAGATTTCTCCTGAAAATTTTTGTATTTTGACATCAGAGGGCAGAGGGTTAAGCAATTACAAAAATATTGTTGATCTCATTCCAATGAAGAGGTCGCATAATATGGTTTTGATGAAATTTTTTAGAAAAATTTGAAAAAGAATAATTAAATATTATAAATTTTGATATCATATGCATTAGGTGAAGGGTTAATAATCTTGATGGAAACTCCAGTCTGCAGGTGGTTCAGTGATAATCCACTCTCCATGTACTGTATTTGGGAGCACGGTGGCTCAGTGGTAGACTGTTGGACTTCTATGCTAGAGGTCCCAAGTTCAATCCCAGTCTGGGACGACCCGCCTTGTGTCCTTGGGCAAGGCACATTATCCTGGTTGTCTACATGGGGGCACGATGATGCCGTGTAATAGGGCGTACTGCACGTCAATGGTGCACATGTCTTCAGCCGCTGTAACCCTGCTTGAGTGGAGCTTGAACAGAGTTAAAATGTTGAGGAGCTGACAGTTACTCATCGATGCTCGGTGGTTCTCTCCAGGTACTCCGGCTTCCTGCACCTGTAAAACTGTCACGGTCATGATTAGCCATTGTGCATAAGTATGTGACCTTAAACACCAATAAATAATGTACTGTATTCTGTTACTTGAAGAGAGAACATTGTATGTCTCCAATTAAATTTTAATAAATGCAGTTTTTATTTGATTTAATGTTGTGACTGACTCCAAGTCATTTTCCTCACAGCATAATTAGTCATACCTGGCTACAGATTGCATTGTTGTCATCAACGACAGGTAAAGTTGACATTATATCCTGTACATTATAAAGTGGAAGGGCAAGTCGAATTGATGTTGAATTTGATTTTGTCATTGCTAAGTGAAGGACGAAGTTTGTCGTGTGGGGTGAGTTGATTTTAACTTGATATTTTTATTTCGAAATAATTAGGTACATCTCAGATCTTTGAAGTTTGCCGTCAACTGTCGATCAGGCTGACCATTTATATTTATTGGTAAATTAAGTATTGATTGAAATCACAGGTAATATATGGCTTTTATGTCCAGACATCAAATCAAATAACGAAAAGTCCTTACTGACCTATCAGGGTGTGTGAATTTCTGTTTTGTTGTTTTGTTCATCCCTTAACCTGCTGTGTAATTGTTGAGGATGGTTTCACCATTCATGTCTCTTCTGAAAAGCAGCTGACTTTTTGTATTTAAATGTGAACGGCAAAGGTTTGTACCAAAAGTACTCAGTTTTGTACACAATTTTGTAACAGTGGAGTACAAGATTTCTCTCTCTATGATAATAGTTTATAACCCATTTTCAGGTAAAAGGCTTTTCTTGAGTTTACCATTTACTTTAACATATTACCTAACAAATCGGTCATATCCTTCCTTGTAAGTTATAAATTGATCAGTTGATAAAAAAAAGTTGTCAGGGCTGTTTTAACACTTTACCCAATTCACACAATATCAAAATTTGTTATTTTAAATATTTTTTTTCAACAAAACCATATCAATGACAAGCATTTTCTAATGATGGGTCACATGATATGGTTTTGTTGGATTCTTTGGAAATACTTTTTGAAAGACTAGTTAAATAACAGATTTTTATATTGTGTGCGTAGGGTTAAGGGTTAATGGCCCATCATACAATGTAGTATTTAACCCTTTACCCAATGCAGATAATATCAAAATTTATTATTTTAATTACCATACCAAAAAATTTCAACAAAACCGTATCATGTGACCCCTCATTGGAACAAGCTCAATGAGATCGTTCCAATGAGAGGTCACATGATATGGTTTTGTTGAAATATTTTGAAAAATTTAATTTTTTCTACTGTTCAATTTGCATATTACGCGGGTGGATGCGGGCGATTCGTTAGCTAAAGGGTTAACCCCTAGCACTCTGGCCGTGCAACAGAATTTTCTCCAGTCACTTTCTTTTTCTCTTATTTAACTCTGAATTTAACCAATTATATCTTGTTTGACAGAGCTCGCTGAGCTCTGTCAAACAAGGTATATTTGATTAAATATCAAACTGCATTATGGGAAATATTTGCTGCTGAAAACTTTACCATTTTGACATCAGAGAGCAAAGAATTAATAAACATCAATTGGTCATGGTAAGCCATTGTGCAGTAATATCTGACCTTAAACACCAATAAATAAATAAATAAATAAACAAACATCAGTGTTTACTCATTTTCAACTTAACTTTTTTGGAAATTGAAACTTGAATGATATACAGAAACGAGCAAACTGAGATTCTACCACTCCAACAAGAATCTCTATTGCAGGGAGGAATATTTGGACCAGTTGGCTGGTGAAACCAGGAAGTGGGTCACTAGGTTGCGCATCGGTGCTCACGATCTTCAGATAGAACGCGGTCGCTATCATAAGCCAAAGCCTATTCCATGTGATGAGAGACATTGCATGCAGTGTCATGAATCTCTAGTTGAAGATGAAGTACACGCCTTCTTTGTCTGCTCGAAACATGACATGCAACGGCAGGTACTCACAAAGGTTGCAAGCCAAAAGTTTCCCTTGTTCCAGAGTTTGGACCATCCAGAGAGAATTAACCTGTTTTTCAACATTGGCGAAACAGACATATTACAAGCTGTCGGGTAGTACATATCAAATGTCCTTCAAAATAGATGTAGGTAGTTAATTAGGAATGGTTCTAACTAGAATATCGGACAGGCTGAAAAGGAGTATGGGCACTATGAGAGCCCGGTTGGAGGAATCAGTTGAACCGTGTCTCCACCAGCCAGTAGCGCTTACATGTATATATATTTGTTAGTATGTGTGTTGTCTATATTTATATGCGCGCAAACATGCACGCATATAAACGTAGATAATATGCATGTAAATGTATATGTGGGTGATGGACAAGTGTGTGTGAGTGGACATAACATGACTGATTGTGCCGTGGCACTTATGTTAGAATGCTGACATTGTTATATTCCCTCATGTACTTCTGTTGTTTCCTGTTTATACAAATGTATTTAGTTCAGTTTAAACAATATTTATTGACAGAAACACTGCAATTGCATACAATATAGTTTACAACAATAACAGAAAAAACAAAAACATACAGATACAATTTTAAGATAATGGATGCAGTACACAGTTATATGAATAAATGAAGCAAAATGATGAAGGGATTCAACAGAAAGCTTAATGCTTATATTAGTCGTCTCCCGTCATGCCATACCCATTTTTTTGTGGTAGTGCAATAAAAATGATCTTATCAACCTTATCTTACAGTTTTGAAGGTGATTGCCACTACTAATTATTGTGTGGTCACACCCTGTATATACCTGTGTTGTCTGAAAATTGATATTCCCCAAGGTCCAAGATTGTATCATCACCGACAATGTGACTTACATATGCTTTAAACAGAAAAAACATGCATAATGTAAATAGCTATTGATTTTCCTATTGAAATGTTGTTTTTTTATCATTTGTTTCTTGGACTTTCTTCTCTCAAAAAATTGAAATATTAAAAATGTGACAGCTACTTGTAATCGTCTTTGGTGATGAAGATGTCCTTCATATCAAAGTTATGTAAATGTCAAGCTAAATGTGTTCCATTCTCTCAAGTATGTGTGTTTATAGTGTGACGCTTGTACTAACATTTCATTATTCCCTATGCTATTAGTGATAGAGGAATTCTGGGTGTATATTTGTCCTCAGTTTTAATTGTGTACATAACAAAAGTTTGGGAAGTAACTCAACCCTTTTTGTACCATATCACTGATACTTCTTCATTTAATTTTGCTATCAGTTAAATCCATATGTCAAAGACAGACTGAGTGAACAATTTTTCTTACTACTTGTGAACATCAAAGAAAGCTGAAATCAATCCACCTCAAAAGATTGATCTTTAACCCTTTACCCAATGCAGAGAATATCAAAAATTATTATTTTAATTACTATTTTTGTAAAAATTTTCAAAAAAATTAATCAAAACCATACCTTAACTTGTGACCCCTCATTGGAACGAGCTTGATGAGTCATTCCAATGAGGGGTCACATGATAAGGTTTTGTTGAAATATTCTGAAAAATTAATTTTTTTCATCTGCTTAATTTGCAAATTATACAGGCAGATGCAAGCGATTCATTAGGTAAAGGATTACTCTGTCTTTCAAGAAACAAGCATGTACTATGATTCACATTGTTAGGGTGTATAGAATTTTGGCAGGTGGGGGTCAAATATTGGATGAAAGGATATCCATGAGGAGCCAATGGGACTAGTGTGCAGATTGGTAGCAGTGGGGCAACTTCCCCAGAAGAATGTTTATTTTCAGTGCTCTGAAATGCCTTCTCAACTCATTTCCGGCCAAATAGTTTTCAATTTTTATCTCACAAAATTATATGCAAAAAGGGCATGCAAATGCCAAGTAGGAAAAGTGCTGTCAACTTATGCTATAAGTCAACATTTTGAGGAATATTGTGTAAAATATGGTGTTTAATAGTATTCAAGACCCCTCCCCTCTTAATCCTTTGAACCCGAGAGGCCACTTTTCTGGGCCCAGGAACATGATATGTCATAATATCATTAAGTGGAATGTCTGCTAAGTGAATGGGTGGGGTAGACCAATTAATACTTCAACGTGCAGCTCCTGGCTGCACATTGAAAAATATTAATTGGACTACCCCCAAATAATGAATATGGGCTCTTCCAATTGCTGCTATGTGCATTGACATGGAAGACACCACCATAGTTTAAAGGGTTATGGACCTGGAGATTTTTTATGCATTTTTGCTGTACTTTGACAGTTCACGTCCTATGACTTTGCACTTGTTTCATGGCAGTTGTTTCTAAGCAAGTCTTGGCTGCCATAGGCAGCCAAGACTTGCTTAGAAACAACTGCCATGGTACTTTGAATGTAACTTACAATCTTACCCCAAAACTGCATGTTGGGTCACCTGTTTTGTTGCAGAAAAATGTGATTAAAGTCAGAATTAGGCCCTTTAGGGTAAAATACACATACATTGCTTTAATGGTCCAAGCATATTTCTGAAACCCTAAGATGAACTTTTGTTTGCAGAACACAGTGTTATCCATGATAACTCATGAACAACCACTACCAGAGGCAGCAGATGTCGATGTGTTATTGCAGATAATACCCCACACTTCGAATCCCACCTGCGGCAACCACGTTGTGTCCTTGGGCAAGACACTTCACCCCCATTGCCCACATGGGGGCACGGTGATGCTGTGTACTAAGGCGTACTGCACATCGATGGTGCACCTGTCTTCAACCAATGCTAACCCTGCTTGTGTGGAGTTGGTATGTTGGGGAGCTGACAGTTGCTCACCGTTGCTCGGTGGTTCTCTCCGGGTACTCCGGCTTCCTCCACCCGTAAAACTGTCACGGTCATGGTTAGCCATTGTGCAGAATTATGTGACCTTAAACACCAATAAATAAATAAATACCCCACACCATGCATACAGTTATAACTCCTGCATGGGTCACATATGAGCCATTATAAATTGCCTTCCCTTGTTATGACCCCGACTTGAGAAGTCGAAGGGGTATCTGGTGGAGACCTCCATCTATCTGTTCATCCGTCCTCTGTCCGTACCAACATTTTCCCTTGTATCTCTGCCACTGCTATTCTGATTTGAATGATATTTAGTGTTGTGATTGAGCATCATAGGGGAACAATACTTGTGTAGCATGAGTTTCTTCCACACATTTTTTCCAGAGTTATTGCCCTTTTTCACTTTCAACTTAGGGGCATTGTCACACGCTTTACATTGCCCCTCTTCTTCAAAATTTGAATGAGTTGTATAAAATTGCAGGAATATTTCCTCCTCTGGACCCTGGCGACAAGAGTAGGATAACTCCTCCCTGTCAACTTTCCGTTTTTCAAAATTTTCCCCAACACAGCTCCTCCTAGATCCCCTTCAATGAGAGTATGAGAACTCCTCCCCCTCAAACTTTCCCCAACTTACCAATATGCTCGGTGGATAATGCTTCACCCATGATTGAAAGAAGGTGCCTTCCCCACAAACCTAGAATCCAAGATATGCCAGTATCTGCCACTGATATGTTTCTTTTTTTTAATTTTGTTCATTCAGACTATTGTTATCTTGAGTTTGAGAATGTACAACTCAATGAAATTATCATAAATTGTAAATGTTAAGAAATAGTGAACATTGTCAATGGAAGAGTGGTTTTGTGATAAGGTTGATATGAAAGAAATCATTTATATGTACATTTATTTTACTATTATATTGTTGGTGAACTTGTGTGACAGTTTTAATGGACAGCTATTAACATAATGATGAATCTTTTTACACTCATCAATTGGAGATTTTATTGTCCATCACTGAAGTTGCTCACCTGTTGAGCAGGTACTTTTTACTATTCCAATTCAGTCTATTTTTGCATATGATAATCTAGCTATTTATCAATTCTTCACCTTTTATCCAGTGGTAATGATAGAGGGAGAAAGGGTATGAATGAACAATTATCCAGACTCTATGAAGAACTTTGTTTAAAATTTGGTGTTCTGTTGGGTCACTGATTCATGCATACAGTGGTCTCTTCACACTAAAGACAGTTACCCTTATTGCCAAAAAGATTCTGTATTGAAGACCACCATTTTGCAAATGGGTTCCATGCTAACTGGTAGAGTTCCCTGTGGGAACAGTGGGAAGTGAAGCAGTACTTGTTTACTGTGATACATGTAAATAAGCTCTGTTTTACTGGTAAAATAGGACCTACTCACCAATTCTTGGGGTGGATGACCTCTAAAATGGGCAACATGGATATAAACAATTGATTAAACTTGGCTTTATCTCCATGTTGTGGTCATGATTAGCCATTGTGCAGAAATATGTGACCTTAAACACAAATAAATGACTGGTAGAGTGCTGGAAGCCCATATTTGGGCTTTATTCTGAAGTGCAGGTGCTCTGGCTTAAAGGCATCATATTCTTTGGATGTCTTCTATATTTCCTTTGAAGTGAATTTTTTTCTTCTTTATGGATTTGCCTTGTTACAATTTATGGAAGAGTGCCTTTTGGCACTCTTCCATAAACTGTAACAAGGAAAAGACATGATAATTCTGATTACCAAAAATAATTTAGAGCTCTACCAATTAAGAGTTGAGGGGTGCGGTGGCTCAGTGGTGGACTGTTGGACTTCTATGCTAGAGGTCCCGTGTTCGATCCCTGACCGGGATGACCCACGTTGTGTCCTTGGGCAAGGCACTTTATCCTGATTGCCTACATGGGTGCACGATGATGCTGTACACTAAGGCGTACTGCACGTTGATGGTGCACATGTCTTCAACCACTGTAACCCTGCTTCAGCGGAGCTTGAACAGAGTTACAATGATGAGGAGCTGACAGTTGCTCATTGATGCTCGGTGGTTCTCTCCGGGTACTCCGGCTTCCTCCACCCGTAAAACGGCCATGGTCACAATTAGCCATTGTGCATAAGTATGTGATCTTAAACACCAATAAATAAATAAATAAATAACAGGGTTTTTTTTTATTTTTCTGGGCAAGAAAATCCCCTACAGCAGGCAAAGAGTTAATGCTTAGCAAAGAGTAAAAATATCTATGTTAGGGACTATTTTTAAAGCGGATGCTCTGCTAAGCCAGGTAATGTTTTTGACAGTGTAATTTGAAACCTTATTGGCAGTCCTCTTTGTTTCTATATCGATTTAGGCATCTTTTATTAGGCTTTGGAACAAATGATAAATACCATCCCATTGTATAGTGAAAGACACGGTCTGGATCAACATGTAATTCGCTGGATGAGTTACATATTAAATGACCTATAAACTAGGGACACTTTGAAGATCCAACATATTCTCCATTAAATTCAGTTTTTGTATTGTTCAAAATCAAATATTTCTTTCTCACTATTACAGTAAATCTAGAGCTCTATTTGGAATAAAATACAATTATTGATTTATAACTTCAGACATTATAAGAATAAACCTTATGATTGTTTTCAAATGATATCTATTCTTGTACCATTATTTCCAGATTTTATTGAAGTAACCCTTACCTTGCCTATAGAATTCATATTTACATTGATTACCTAGCAACTTCAAGTACAGCTGCTCTATGATTATCCAACCACTTTTTAACCTTTTGCACATGATATCAAAATTTGTTATTTTCATTTTTTAACCCTTTACCTAACATGAAAAGCAGACGACACTTGCAAACAAAATTCTTGAATAACAAATTTTTTTCATTTTTTGTCTCAAAAACATAGGTTATGCCCCTTCATTGGAATGAGCTCGACGAGTTGAGTAAAGGGTTAAAAAAGAAATTCTGAAAATTCCAATAAAACCATATCATGTCACCCCTCATTGGAATGAGGTCAATGAGCTCATTCCAGTGAGTGGTCACATGACAGGGCTTTGTTGTAATTTAAAAAAGAAATGTCAACTGCTCAATTCGTAAATTACATGGGTGGATGCAACCAATTCAGTGGATAAAAGGTTGTTACTAGTTATGGAAAAGTAATCCACTGGAGAATTTCCGAAGTTACAGCAGCATAAATTGTGTAAACTGTTATTTTGGGAAAAGCCGCACAAAGTGGATCTGTTGTTTCTCAGGCCATTTGTTATGAAAAAGGTCACAAGGACACCCATATTTTTTTTATTTTCTTTTTTTTATTATTTCTTTTCCACCGCTGGTTCACATACTTGATTTGTTTTTGGCCACATAATCTATGGAATAAAATGGATAGTGAAGTATTTTATCTATTTTATTAAACTTGGGGAATTTAATAATAAACAAAATAATTTTTTTTTCTAGTTTGAAGGGTATTAAAAAGAGATTATGTCACAGTCAAAATGACCTTGCAGGAGGGCTTGGGAAACATATTTTTTGGAGCCCAAACTAGGTTTCATTTATTGGGAAAATAGGATCACAAAAGTGACAAATATGGCCCTGCAAAGTAGATTTTCCATTTCTCAGGCCATTTTTTGTAAAATTACTTGTGGGCGGATGGTTTTTCATTTTATTTTTTATTTTCGTAATTATTTCTTTGCCATCAAAAGTTCATGTTCTTGGTTTGTTTTATGTTTTAGACCTCAAAATCTACAGAATAGAATGGGTGGTGGTGTATTTCATCCTTTGAGTGCAAGAAGTCTTTGTAATGCTAAAGCATTGCAAAGCTTTGTTCTCAAGGGACAAATTTATCAATTTTAGTAACTTGGGTAAAATATTGGACATGAACCATTTAATTTTTATTTATTCAAGTTTGCATTGGTTATAAAAAGAGAGCATGTGGCAGCCAAAAGCACCATGTGGGAGGGCCTGAGAAACAGATTTTTTTAACTTTTTTAGGACTATTCAATTCTGATGTCAAAATACCAAAGTTTTCAGAAGCAAAATTTTCCTGTGGTGCAGCTTGGAATTCAACCTGTTAAAAAGATATAATTTGTTAAATTCCTAATTCTACATAGGCAAAACACTCTCTGTGATTAGAATTCTATGATTCTACCAGAAGTCTAGAAGGTAAAGTGTGCAGTCATGATTCAGCTGCTGATGCTAAAAGTGACATTAATATCAAATAAATATATTTGCAGACCTGTGCAGACACTGTATTTTAACGTACAGAGCTTACCAAAAAGTTTCTTTCAGGAATGACAGGTTTTGTTTCCTCAAAAATGATGCTGTTTGAACAATCATATCAGAGTTTCTTTGTGTCATGATTCAGGATATTTACAATATATTAGTTTTTATTTAATCTTACCTGTTCTGGTACAATGGAAAAAACTTGTTTCTTTAATCAATACCTTCCTCAAAATGCATTTCTATGTAGTTGTGTCAACATACAGTGATTCATAACTATATTGGTATATGATGAAAGGAAATTGCAAATTTATTCCATCTTGGGTGTAGTTCAAATAAAAAGGAAATTCATCAACGCTGTATTCACTTTAATTACTTCCCATTGCATGGTGGTTGTATGGAAACCAATCCTTTTCATCTGAGTGTGAACATCAGCTGTCAGTTGCAAGAGGTACGTTTTTCTGAGCCAGTGTGATCATTGTTCTCTCTTCGAATTTCTCGGAAATGACATCTCATTTTTCTGCTAGGGTGGAATAGTGTTCCTCTACTGGTAGAGTGCTAAATTATTTTTAGTCATCAAAATGTGTTCAGTGATCTTTGCCTTGTGACAGTTTATGGGAGAGTGCCTACAGAGTTTGTGATGTCCTAGTCCTAACTAGGACCATCTGGTTATTACCCTCTCCTCCCACTTCCCTTATAGGGAAGTGGGGGAGGGGTAATGATGGGAAGTCCTTGTTAGGACTACTGAAGGCAAGGCCTTGAAAATTCTTCAACTTGGCTATTGTAGGGCCTTGAAAAATGCTGAAATATATCGAGAAATGGCCATGAATAGCCTTGAACTTCATCAATCCTCACCTTCAGGAACCCTGCTAAATAAATATTTTGTCTTCATAATATGAAGCTCTGACTATCAGCAGAGGTATGGACTCATAGGGATGTACAAGCAGATGGACATATGCAATTCAATAGACCCCACCTTTTCAAACAAAAAATAGTGGGAGAAAAATTAAATCTTTCAACCTATAAATTTTTGAGTATTATTAAATCGTTCAACCTGGTACCTATAAATTTTTGCATAAAACAGAATCCCAAAGTCAAGGTTTTTCCAAACACTATATGTCCAGTATTGTAAGCTGTATTCCCATTTAGGAACAAGGTGTTGAAAGGTTTAAGATTTTGAGCCACAGTTTCCATGGCCTTTAGAGGAACTCGAACAGGCTTCCTTTTCGTATGAGCACTCGCCCATAAATTGTAATAAGGCAAATTCATACAGATCAGATCATTTTTCTTCAAAGAGAAAATGAAGCACATCCACAGAATATGGGGCCTTTAAGTTTCGGAACCCACACTCCCAAAATAGAGTAAAAAAATATGAATTTCTATCACCCAACCAGTTAAATTCATTGTTCATTTGCATTATTGAAAATTCTATCAATTCTGGACTTCACGTATTTCTTGTTTGAAAATTCTAGTTTTTATTATTTTCATGAAAGATTCTGAAAACAATTGACTGTCAAGAGTATAAGATTACTTTTGATAGTCAGACATTGTTCTTTAACTGGTAGAGTGCTGGAAGCCCATATTTATTCTTAAGGGCAGGTACTGTAACATATTTATTATTTATTTATTGGTGTTTAATGTCACATACTTATGCACAATGGCTAATCATGACCATGACAGTTTTACGGGTGGAGGAAGCCGAGGTACCCGGAGAGAACCACCAAGCATCAACAAGCAGCTGTTAGCTCCTCAACATTCTAACTCTGTTCAAGCTCCGCTCAAGCAGGGTTACAACGGTTGAAGACATGTGCACCATCGACATGTAGTACACCTTAGTACACAGTGTCATCGTGCCCCCATGTAGGCAACCGGGATAAAGTGCCTTGCCCAAGGACACAACACGGGTCATCCCAGATGGGGATCGTACACGGGACCTCTAGCACAGAAGTTCAACAGTCTACCACTGAGCTACCGTTCTCCCTGGTACTGTAACATAAAAGTTTCATATTCTGTGGATGTGCTCCATATTATCTTGTAAGTGGAATTATTTAGTCTGTGAGGATTTGCCTTGTTACAGTTTATGGGAAAGTGCCACTGGCACTCTCCCTTAAATCGTAACAATGCAAAGACATGTGAACACACAGTTAATAATTTATTTGTTGCAATTTATTTGAGATGGTTTGTAGATTAATTCCAAAGACAAGTGTTCAACTCAATTTATTGAAATATCAGGTATCATCCAGAAGTTTTTTCATTACCTGCTTTCTGATTGTAAATTAAGAAATCCATTCTATATATTTCTTTTGACAAAATAGTTTTATGTCATATACTGATGTCGTTGGCATGGTAGAAATGATAGCTTTACTGAAAATTCTTGAAAAAAGAATATTTTATGTAATCAATATGATTTTTTCTTGAACAAATATGCTGTTCATACTGAATAATCTTTGAACTCTGAAATAAATTTGTCGAGGCTTTGCAAGAATTTGAAATGGCTCCTGAATTCCCCTGAAAGTCCTTGGAAAAATTGTGAGGTTTTTAAGAGTACCGGTAACAGTTTTGAGCTGAACATTTTTTCAATGGTGCTAAAATGAATTTGACCAAATATATTCTTTTTGACAGAGCACATTGAGCTCTAGATCTGTCATACAAGATATAAATGATTGATTTGTGAATGCCATTGAGGCAACCAAGACATGACTAGAAGTCACTGTTTTTCCTCCGGAGTTACAAGAAATGGTTTGGTGTAATTTGTCAAGAAGTGTCTGGGTCTTAACCCTTAAAGGCCTATTTCTGAGTTTTACGACCTCAGAACAGGTGTCCTCAGTATGCCACCATGAGGAAATCCTGCTAACAATAGACAAATTACCTAGGCAGAGGGTTCTAGTCAAGTCTTGGCTGCCTTAACAGGCAGCTAAGACTTAACTAGAAATCACTGTTAAACCACTACTAGATGTGTACAGGTTGTGGTCAGGTGTGAATTCAAGACAATTGTCCAGGCCCTTAAGAGTTAAAGGATTAATGGAGATAAAAGAAAAATTGGATGTTGGATCAGAGCTTACGATTTCTATTGAAATTAGAATTGATTCTTGCAAATGATTCTCGCAAGGAAAGCAATGAGAATGAACTTTCGATTCTCGCAAAATGTTTGTTTGGTTCTTGTCATAGATTCTGAAAGTGTCCTTAAAGGCCTGGGGAATTTTTCATATTTTTTCCTCCCTCATAATAAGGTAACACTTTATCTTAGCAATGATGTTGCATGAATTCATACATGTAGTCAAGGTTTCCATGGAAGCCACTGCCAAAGTACTGTAAGCTTTTATGTTTGAACATGTACATGTAAGATAAGTAACTCACAAAAATTATAACCTTGTCCTTAACCCTTTACCAATGCAGACGATATCAAAATTTTAAATATTTTCAAAATTTGTTTAAAAAATTTCAACAAAACCATATCATGTGACCCCCTCATTGGAACGAGCTCGGTGAATTTTTCGAAAAATAATATTTTTTCAGCTGCTGAATTTGCATATTACGTGGGCGGATGCGGGTGATTCGTTGGAGAAAGGGTTAACTGGTAGAGGGCTAAATTTTTTTTGTTCATCATAATTTGTTCACTTGTCTTTGCTTTTTTACAATTTATGGGAGAGTGCCAATAGGCACCCTCCCATATATTGTAGCAAGGCTAATCCTAATAGACTAAATAATTTCACATCAAAAATAAAGCGAAGCGCATCCACTGAATATGAGGCCTTTAAGTTGTGGTATCTGTACTTCAGGGTAAGGCCTAAATATGGGCTTCTAGCACTCGACCAGATAAGAATTAAACTTGAGTAAATATAGAGGATATCTAGTGTTTTTGAGTGGATACCAAAAATTATCTCAGGAGTGACCGAGACAAATGTTTATTAATAACCATTTTTCAAGGTCACAAGTGAGATAATTTTTGGAATCCACTCAAAAACACTAGATTTTCTTTTTATTATACGCTTTTTATAAAAATCTGATCATTCCTATCGCTAATTCTACTTGTTTCAACCTTGAATTGATGCATGAAAGTAAACAGCTGATACACATTGATACACAGAAGTGATTTGATCGATACTGGGAACAGGTAGCATCTTGTGATCTGATTCAGCTGGTGGGTTTCATGCATCAATTCAAGGTGAATATGTGTTGAATTATTGCTGGAAATGATCAGTATCCACTCAAAAACACTAGATTTTGTTTTCATTATACGTTTTTAGAACAAATTGATCATTTGCAGTTATACTTTGACTTGTATTCACCTTGAAGTGAAGCCATTTTGATTGATACCGTAAAAGTGAAAATTTCTATATCTTCACAGTGGGGTGATACAATTTTTATTTTTCCGCAATTTTTTTGATAATCTATCATTTAGCATATACATGTAATAAATATAAATATGAGGTTTGTTTTATACTATGGAATATGTACTGATCTGACTGCAATCACAAGGGTATAATAATTTTCTCGAAATCTAAATTAAGAACTTAAAATTTATTTTTGCAACAGGAGTTTGTGAGAATCAAAACTAATTCTTGTGAACCTGACAAATTTTAAGGCATGTTGACTATAACTTGAAATTAAAGAGTTTTTTTTTCTTATTTACTTATAGAATACAGTTCCTCTGACAGTGAACACATCACTTTCGAAGAGAATGTCCAGAGTAGTTTCGCACACACTGATCAGACTGCTGTAGATTGGTCCAAAGTAAGTAATATTATTAGTGAAGAAAAAACTAACACTGACAATCAAGATACCTGTATCGTGGATACTAAATCTATATCTGACCTCGCATCAGCAAAAGAACATTGGGAGTCTAAACTAAAAGTCAAACCTAGTCACACTGATTTTGTAGTAAATAAACCTCTCCGACAAGAAAAGCGGTGGAGTATAGTCAACAGTAGTGAAGAAACCTCAAAAATGGCTGACATAGGTCCTTATGCAAATGAGAGTGCTTTGGAACGTGAAATTCGCTTAGCAAATGAGCGTGAACAGATGTTGAAAGCTGAGCAAGAAGAAAGAGCGAGTCTGCAAGCTAAAATGGCGGGAAAAGTTTCCATAAATAAAACTTTCACTGATAATAATAAAAATGACACGTCAGAAAGTTTTGATAACAAACTGACATTTCGGGAGATGACCGAAGCTGACAGATGGTCTGAAATTCTCAAACACGAGTCACTTAAACAGGAGATAGAAGATCATGAAAAACAGGAAGATGCCCTGAAACAAGATGAACTGCAGGGAACCCTTAAAAATGGACATATTTCTGTAAGTATATGCAAAACAGTATGCTAACCAATCAAGCACTTAATCAATTAGAACGAATACTTACAACTGCCTGATGGTTAAAAAATCTGGTTATGCACGTTATTAACTTCTGTTAGACTGGTTCATTGGGAAATGGTGAGCTAATTGTTTGTTGCTTATGTGTTGTTTTGATGCAGTGTTGTCATTTTTGCATTCATCTATTTACTATGTCTTTCAGCCCAGATGAAATTATTTAGTCTGTTAGGATTTGCCTTCATACAGTTTATGGGAGAGAGTGCCAATTGGCACTCTCCCATAAATTGTAACAAGGAAAAGTTATGAGAACAATTTTTGATGACTAAAAATAATTCAGCATTCTACCAGTTAACTCTTTTTACCTGTCCTAATTGCCATACCCAGCAATTAGTTGTCACAAAAATTGCCATTCAAATTTTACTATATTTTTCAACTCTTGTCTTCAAGACTAAGGTTATGACTCCTTATTAGAATGAGCTCATTGCATTCATCCCAATAAAGGGCCCTAAACTATTTCTTACAGGAAACAATTGAATGATTTTCAGTTATTCAAGAATTTTTTTTTTACAAATGTCTTCTAGCCATTGTAGGTAAAGTGTTGAATAAGAATTTTCTTTTTTCTCCCACTTTCATACCATACAGGGTCCCCATGACCATGAAAAAACTTGATAAAAAGATTATTCTGGAAAGTCCTGATAAAATGATAGAAAATTGTGTTTTTTCTAAAGTCATTGAGCTCAGTCAAAGATATAACCGATTCTTAATCATGCATGGGAAAATAAATACACCAAGTAAATTCTTTTATATCATAAGAGAGATGAGAGTTATTATACCCCACGCAACGAAGTTGCTGGGGTATAATGTTTTTGACTGGTCCGTCCGTCAGTCAGTCCTACTTGTTTTCCGGACTTTTTTTCTACACGCTTCCAGATATTGAGCTGATTTTTGGTATGTGAGTCTAACATGGTGGCCTACAGATCAAGTTTGCATTTTTTTCTGCTCCACTGATTTTTTCCGAAATTACGGCCCTTGGACTCTGAAAAATTCATTAAAATTACAGTTTTCCGGACTTTTGTTCTACACGCTTCCAGATATTGAGCTGATTTTTGGTATGTGAGTCTAACATGGTGGCATACAGATCAAGTTTGCATTTTTTTCCGCTCCACTGATTTTTACCGAAATTACGGCTCTTGGACTCTGAAAAATTCATCAAAATTACAGTTTTCCAGACTTTTTTTCTACACGCTTCCAGATATTGAGCTGATTTTTGGTATGTTAGTCTAACATGGTGGCCTACAGATCAAGTTTGCATTTTGTTCCCTCCACTGATTTTTACCGAAATTACGGCCCTTGAACTTTGAAAAGTTCATCAAAATTACAGTTTTCCGGACTTTTTTTGTACACGCTTCCAGATATTGAGCTGTTTTTGGGTATGTTAGTCTAACATGATGGCCTACAGATCAAGTTTGCATTTTGTTCCGCTCCACTGATTTTTACCGAAATTACGGCCCTTGAACTTTGAAAAGTTCATCAAAATTACAGTTTTGCTGACTTTTTACCTACACGCTTCCAGATATTGAGCTGATTTTTGGTATGTTAGTCTAACATGGTGGCCTACAGAACCAGTTTGCGTTTTGTTCCACTCCACTGATTTTTACCGAAATTACGACCCTTGGACTCAGAAAAATGCATTAAAATTACAGTTTTCAGGACTTTTTTTCTACACGCTTCCAGATATTGAGCTGATGTTTGGTATGTTAGTCTGACATGGTGGCCTACAGATCAAGTTTGCATTTTGTTCTGCTCCACTGATTTTTACCAAAATTACGGCCCTTGAACTTTGAAAAGTTCATCAAAGTTACAGTTTTCCGGACTTTTTTCCTACACGCTTCCAGATATTGAACTGATTTTTGATATGTTAGTCTAACATGGTGGCCTACAGAACAAGTTTGGGTTTTGTTCCGCTCCATTGATTTTTACCAAAATTACGGCCCCTTAGACTTTGAAAAGTTCATCAAAATTACAGTTTTCCGGGCTTTTTCTTTGCTTGAATTCTTTCAATAACGTTGAAACTACAGAACACTGTTTTCTGCAGTATTCCTAGAATCTATGTTTATTTTTAAAAAATGATTAGAGCTCGAAATATTGGGGCGCGTGGGGTATGTGAGCATGCTCACTGAGGTTCTTTAATTTTGGAGGTGATGGGGGAGACATGTCTTTGGTTCTCTACCAGTTTGTAAGTTCTGTGGGAACAACAGAAAGTAGAGCAGTGAATTTTTACTGTCATAAACAACTTCCGTTTTACTGGTGAAAAAGGATGTGGTATCCAATGCCTGGATTGGAAATCCTCTAAAATGGACAGAACATGTATAAATAATTGGCTAAGCTTGACTTTATACTTGTGCTGCAGTAATGATATAGCCACAGATGCTAAAGGTGACCATAAACACCACTAAATAACGATTTTAATACCAATTTGTAAAATATTTATGATACACATGGAGATAGATGGAAGCCAGGCTACTGAACAGTGCACCCATTAATCTCTCAAGTGAGCAACATAAATGGCTTATACTTATGTTGCAGTCATGATAAACAAAGATGCTGAAATGGATAGAATAAAATTATCTTTTAGAGATTTGCATGAGAATGCTAGCCATAGCTTGTAAACCCTAAGGAATGAATTTGACCACCTGGTTTCATTGAGAGATCATAAACTATTATTTTGAAAGAAAAAGTAGAGTTTTTGAATGCAATTTTTATATTGTTTATATCACTTGATGGATTTGGTCTCATTTTTTGGTAACGGTTTGTTAGTAGCATTGCTGAAGCCCAGATCATTGTTCTGCTAACTGGATCAGAGCTAGAAGCTCATATTCAGTCTTTATTAAAAAGCATGAGCTTCTTGATCAGCTAGAAGAAACAGATTGTATGGATTTGTTTTGTTACAGTTCATTGGATAGTGCCTTCAAGCACTGTCCAGTGAATTGTAATAAAACATTTATTGATCAATGAAGTCTGACTTCCAAACAATCTTGCACTCTGGTTGACTGCTAGAAGCCACCATCATGACTGTTTGGAAAAGTGCTGAAACCCCACTTAAGTGTTTTTTAGCTCAACTTGACAATGTCAAGTATGAGCTATTGGGATGGGTTGTGATCCATCATACGTCTCTATCTCTGTTCATTCGTATGCCTGTCCATCCTGACACAATTCCACAGTTCCTTTACCACACCCAACAGACCACAGCTCTCACCCAATCAGTTCCAAATTTCATATGTGGCTTTGGGGCAATGTCTAGATGGGAGCAATCAATTTTTTTTTAATTTCATTGAAAAACATGGCTGCCAGATCACCAGATCTTTTTTCTCACTTTGCGAGTGAAAATTATTCATTTAACAGGTGTATTAAATTAACAGGGATATAGTCATCTTCGTGTTTTTTAGAGATAAGCTGAGCACTTCTTCTATTATATCTTGTTCAACAGGGCTCATGGAGCTCTGTCAAACAAGATATAATATTTTAGATGCCTGTATCATGCATCTATTGAGGCCAAATAGGTTTATAAACAAGGGGAATTTGGTGATTGTCAGGGTAATTTGTTGACATATTACAAGATTTTTTATTCAAATAACAGGAGTTGACTAACCTGTATGCAATTAACAGGTCAAAGTTATACTGAAGCATTCAGATCATTCACATTTTTGACGTTCCTATCACAAAAGGGCTGAATGTGCACATATCAGAAAAGATGAATCTTTTGATGCTCTGGCGGCAATATTTCATGGATTAGTTATCGGAATCGACATATTTGATTGAGGGCAGACATATTATGGCTCAGGATTTAGAAGAGAGACTCCCAAGTTTTGAAACCAATTCCTGACCTCATGCTTGAAGCTCGTTCCAATTAAGTTGTCACATGATATGAAAATTTTTTTTTCAACTGCTAAATCTGAAAATGATGTGGGTAGATGCAGACGATTTGTAAGGTAAAAGGTTAATCAGATATGTTGAACTAAAGTAGGTGAGTCTCAAGCAAGCTTCTAGTACAGCTTTTGACCACCTACCTGTGTACTAAAGCTGACCAATGTCTATAGAGATTTACTGAAGCTGGCATAATTTTCATAATGAAGGTCTATTAGCTGAAACTGTGCTTGTATTCCAACAACCTATCAGGAGCATGGTGGCTCATTGGTTAGAGCATTGAACTTTAAAACTGAAAGGTTGACAATTCAATCCTGACAAGCAATAACTACATTTTGACCTTGCACAAGATATTTAATCCTGATGGCCCACGTGGTACTGCATGTCAATGGTGTACTTGCCTTCAGCCATTGCTAACTCTCCTCAGTTGTTCTATCTGGGTACTTTGGCTTCTTCCACCTTTAAAACTGTCTGAAACGATCTGACCCTGGCTGTTGAAAGTTTCATTAAAACCCCCCAAAACAATAAACATTCCAGCAACCTTCTCTCTTTACCTTTTTAGCCCAACTTTGATTTGAGCTTATGCCATGGCCAGTCGTCCGTCTGTCCGTCAACAATTCAATACGGCTCGGGCTTGAGGCCGTATTTATGTACCCGATCTTTATGAAACTTCTTTGGTACCGTTTTTATGACCGTGGGACGGGAACAATTGTTTTTTGGTCCGATCCGAAATTCAAGTTGGTTGCTGGCAGCCATTTTGTACAAAATCAGGTGCAATCAGATTTTTGCGCAGAACTTCCATATAAAAGTGCTGATTTGAATAATCTTTTGTATGAATGTTTAGTACCATGGGATACATCACCTATAATATAGGGTTTTTCTCGTGCTTAAATTATGCAACTTAGACTAATTTTGATGTATTTAGTGTTACTTTCAGCACTGTAAGTGCAAATGCCAATACGGCTCGGGCTAGAGGCCATATTTATGAACCGATCTTTACAAAACTTCTTGGGTACCTTTGGTATCACTGTGGGACGAGAACGAGTGTTTTTGGATCCGGTCCGAAATTCAAGATGGCCGATGGCAGCCATTTTGTACAAAATTAAGTGCAATCAGATTTTTGCACAGAACTTCTATATGAAAGTGCTGATTTGAATAATTTTTTGTGTGAATGTTTAGTACCATGGGCTACATCACATATATTACAGGTTTTTTTCTCGTGTTAAAATTATGTAAATTAGATGAACTTTGATTTTTTCAGTGCTACTTACACACAGTAAGTACACATGTCAATACGGCTCGGGCTAGAGTCTGTATTTATGAACCGATCTTCAAAAAACGTCTTGGGTACCTTTGTTATCACCTTGGGACGAGAACGAGTGTTTCTGGGTGTGGTCCAAAATTCAAGATGGCTGCCAGTGGCCATTTTGTATCGAAATTAGGTCTAATCAGTTTTTTGTACACAACTTCTATACGGCTCAGACTAGAGGCCGTATTTATGAACTGATCTTTACGAAACTTCTTGGGTACCTTTGTTATCACCGTGGGATGAGAACGAGTGTTTTTTGATGTGGTCCAAAATTCAAGATCGCCAACAGCAGCCATTTTGTACCAAAATTAGTGCAATCAGTCTTTTGTACAGAACTTCTGTATGAATAAATTTTTGTATGAATGTTTAGTAGCTGGAATACATCACATATAGTACAGGTTTTTTTCTCATGCAGAAATTATGCAAATTAGATGAACTTTGATTTATTCAGTGCTACTTATACACTGTAAGTGCACATGTCAATACGGCTCGGGCTAGAGGCTGTATTTATCAACTGATCTTCACAAAACTTTTTGGGTACCTTTGTTATCACCTTGGGACGAGAACGAGTGTTTCTGGGTGCGGTCCAAAATTCAAGATGGCTGCCAGTGGCCATTTTGTACCAAAATTAGATCCAATCAGTTTTTTGTCACAACTTCTATACAGCTCGTATTTATGAACTGATCTTCACGAAACTTTTTGGGTACCTTTGTTTTCACCTTGGGACAGGAACGAGTGTGTTTTGGAGTACATTTGTTATCACTGTGCTATAAGAACAAATATTTTGGGGTTCAGTCAGACCCACTCTGGGACTCAAAGATTTCTTTTCTAGTTTAGCATCTGACTGTCACCCATCTTTACAATTCTTTACCTATACATTTGTTACAGGCTACAGTCAGTATTTATGTACAGACCGTTACAATACTTTATATGTACCTTTGTTAACAGGTCATTACCTAGATGTTTGTCATTGCTTTGTCAAATACTATACATGTACATGTCTTAACAAGTTGAGCTACAGTGTCATTGACACTTTCATTTTCCATTTTAACCCCTTACCTAACATGAAAAGCAGATGACACTTGCAAACAAAATTCTTGAATAACTAATTTTTTTCATTTTATGTCTCAAAAACATAGATTATGACCCTCATTGGAATGAGGTCATTGAGCTCGTTCCAAAGAGGGGTCATAACCTGTGTTTTTGAGACAAAAAATGAAAAATATAATGAAAATTAATTGGTGATTTTTGTGAATAGTGCTGCCTGGTGTTTTACCATTATGTTGGATAAAGGGTTAATACCTCATGTTTTATGGTGGATACTGTAGGGGAGGCAGGGTGTTATTGTTTTTGTTTAGAATTTATTTCATGTAAAATATTTTCTGTCATAATTTCACAATAGAGGTCCATTTGCTGATGCTGAAATTGTGTGCCTGCAATCTTCTCACATTCTTTATCTTGTTGTTTTTCTGGCCTGGAATTTTATAGTGGATGATAGAGGTGGTGGTTAATGGGTTATGGTTTTTGTTTGGAATTTATTTTATGCCTTTTTTCAGAATATCTTACCACATTTTCTAGAATGTTTTTTTCTTGCCTGAATTATACAAAAGATGGAAGAGGGGAGAATTATTGTTTTCATTTTAATTTTATTTCCTTGGGGAAGGGTATGGGAAACTAGACAAGCATCCCAGCATAAAAATCTTACTATTCTAAAGACTTTAAATATCTTATTGATGGTGATATGATATACTTTGCTAGAGGTGCATTGTTAATTTTGTGATAATCTGTTTTTATTTTACAAGCATACATTTTCTCCAATACAAGTTTGTTTGTTTTATTTGATTTTAACCCCTTGAGACTTTCGTTATCCTGACGTTCAAACGTCACTGGGAATTCAGTTTCTTAAACTTTTTTCAAAATGCAAAATCAAACATCAGAAAGTACAAATAACAAGATATTTATCACATTAGTGGTTATCTGGTTGAAGGCTAGATTATTTTTGGTGGTCTGAATTTGTTATTCAAAACTTGTTTTATTACAAATTATTGGAGAGTGCCCACAGGCACTCTCCAATAATTTATAATAAAACAAATTTATATAAATAAAATATTATTTGTGTTTAACTGAATATGAAATATAAGCAAGGAATGTGTTGGCTTTTGCTTTAGTACCCTAATTTTTTGAAAGTCCTGATAATGGCTTCTAACACTCAACCAGTTGAGAAGTCTTGACAGCAGGATTATATTAGTATTTTAAGCTGCGATAACATTTGGCTCAATGGTTGTCACTGAGCACAATTCGGGAGAAAATAGTAATTGAGCTTAAAACTTTAAAAAATTGAAAAATAATAATAAAACAAATGACCACAAAGTATGAACATGCTGTTTTGATTTCATACGTCATAAGACGTACAAAAGTATCAAAGGGTTAATGATACTTTTGACAGCCAGGATCATCTGCACAAGCAGGGTTAGCAGTGGTTGAAGGCAAGTGCACCTGCAGTAGGCCTTAATACACTGCATCATTGTTATCCCAAGAGGGCATTTGTGATGAAGTATCTTGCCTAAGGACGCAATGCAGTTGGACCTTCCAGTTTGGAGTTCAGTGCTTTAACCACTAAGCCACTGCGCTCCCCTCCAATACAAGTAAAAATGCCTAGACTAAATGCAAGCCTAAGAAAGGGAGATTTTCAAAGCTGTATTTGATGACAAAACTCAAATACTTCATTTTGTACACATCTTGTGGCCATTGTTTTGGTAATGTATACTATTTAAGGCAATAAAGCTATTTGGTTTAACCCTTTACCCAACGAATCGGTCGCATCCGCCCGCGTAATATGCAAATTCAGCAGTTGAAAAAATATTATTTTTTAAAAAATTTCAACAAAACCATATCATGTGACCCCTCGTTGGAACGAGCTCGTTTAGCTCATTCCAACGAGGGATCACATGATATGGTTTTCTTGAAATTTTTTGAAAAATCTGAAAAAATGATATTTAAAATAATAAATTTTGATATCGTCTGCATTGGGTAAAGGGTTAATATGCATGGCAATGTTAAAAGCATTCAGAAATCAATTATTTACACTAACTGAATGGAAATTACTTTGAGAAATCCCAGGGAAGTGGAGCTGTACTTGTTTACTGTGGCAAACAAGTTCTGTTGTACTCATAAAATAGGACCTGGTTATCAAGACTGGGGGGAGAGTGGGGAGGGAGGTACATTCTCAAAAGTGGGCAGCATAGGTATGAACATTCGTCTAAACTTGATTTGATATCTATTTTGCAGTCATGGTATTGTCATAGATACTGAAAGTGACCTTAAACACCCACAAATAAATACAATAATGAAAATTTTACCTTTAATGACCTTGTTTTTTTTATCCACCATGCATGTTACATTGACTTCCTTGAATGGTCAAATCACTCAACACAACAATGCTGTGTTTTGGTTTATGCCCAATATGGTAGTTCCTTGTTTAAATGGTGTGTCAGTCAGTTTGGAGGATGCAGGTGGGAAGATACTGTCAGATAAATATGTCTCTCATTGATTGAAGATTCACACCATCACATATCACCTCCCCTCCCCCACCCACCACACCCTGGAACATATCTGCTGTGTTTAGAAACATTGGGAATTCACTCCATGCAGGTAAGCCTTTAGGTTCTTTTCTACTGACAATAGAACACAATAAATCACAATGTAATAATGATGTGGGTTAACTCCTTGCATGCTGATTTTCCTGCCAGAACAGGATTTCTATTACCACTGAAATAAGTATAATTTGGGGACATTTGTTATCCCTGAAAATCAGCTGTGAAAATTGAATGATTGTTTTCACAAATGATTTCCTGAGTTACATTGTTTCAGCAGCCATGACTAGATTTGATGAAAAATATCTTAAAAATACTCAGCTGGTTCAGAGTTAAAAGGGCTATAACATTTTTAATCAGAAATTAGCAGTTCAAAGTAATGCATTGAAAATGACTCATGGAATTGCACTGCATTGCTAATTTTTGTCAGAAATTTTATGCTCATGTCCAACTTTCCTGTAACATACTAGAAAATGACAGTTACAGAATCATACTTCAATAACTAAAATATAGCATTTTACGGCCTCCAAAACAAAGCTTATGACCCCTCTGTGAGAGGTCATAAGCTATGGTTTTTTTTTTTGGGGGGGGTGGGGGGGGGGGGGGGGGGGTGGGCAGAAATTTTAAAAAGGCTGAAGAGGACTTTATGATAGCCCAACTCCAAGACAACAGGCCTGTTCAAGAAGGAGATCCTTTATTTGATATGTTAAGAGCATCAATGGAATTAGAACAGATAGCTCTTATAGTGTCTTTGCCTGTTATATAATGGGGGCACAGCAGGGACCAGCCTAGGGGGGACTTTTAGGGAGACTTCATGTCTCCCTCCAGAAAAAATAGGGAGACTGCAGTCAGGTAAGGAGACGTCAAAGGCAAGTGGGGAAAATTAAGAATATTTATGTACCACCCCTGCCGCCCCTTCATATTTTCAGCTCATGGACCTCCATTAACGCCTGATTAATCCAGGTCCAGTTGTCTTTGCCTTCTCGTCCGAGAACCGCGACAAATCAGCGGCTGGCCAAAGTGTTATTATTATGTGATGCATTCTATGCCAGGTTAAAAAATCACAAAGTAATTATTGATTGAAAATCCCCCACTGCTACCCTCTTCTTCATGACCCCTCCCCCTTCTTCATGCCAATCCCCCCAGCACCCTCCTGTGGTTGCCTTTCACCAAAATCTACTAAGCTAATAATTTCCTAAGTCTGAAAGTGTGAACAAGACTAGATGTAAGATGGTTGCTTGGAAGGTATTTTTTCAAGATCCTTCAGACGCACATTTGTGCCTTGTATAAAGCTTATCTTGTCATCACTAAAGCTTTTTTCACATGTTTCAATTCCATTCGTGTTTTTCTGGGAATAGACGTCCCAACAGTTAACAGTCGTCAGTAAAACAAAATAAAAATACAGTGTTAGAAAATATGTCTGTTGTGTATACATTTTCAGCAGAGAATTTTCGGCATCCTAAGTAACGTAACCTACTTTCAAACTGGGTTGTTTTGTTGAGTCACGTAAGTCACCTATTTTCGCTTCGACACTTGAAGCTCCGATTGAAACAGAACAAAATAGAAATAAAAAATCTGCAAAAAGCGACAGTTGACCATTGATTCTCCTTTGATTTCAAATAAATGGTAGCTTATTTGACGAATGAAAATGCCCATTTATCACACTCAAGAACATTTTGATTCTTGAAAATAATCTTTTTTATGTAAACCTCGGATCACTCAGTTCAGCCTTTCCTCATTTTGGCCAATTTTTAGAGGGCATCTTGTGATCACCCTGATTATTTTTCTAGGTGACTTTGGATTTAGAAGGGTGACATAATCACCCTAGTTGCCTTCATGGCTGGTCCCTGGGGCACGGTGCCTTATTGATTCAAGCACTGAACTTCAGCTTGAAAGGTTGATGATTCGTTCCTGATCCACGAGATCTACATTGTGTTCCTGAGCAAGTCACTTAATCCTGACTGACCAAGTGAGATCACAGTGTTGCTGTATACTCAGCAGTTCAGTATGTTAGTGTTTCAATTGCCTTCAACCAGTACTGACTCTGCTTTTGCCAGGATAGAATGTTGGGGTGTCTTACAGTTACTCACCATTGTATGGTGGTTGTCTTTGGGTTCTCCAGCTTCTGCCCTTAAAATTGTCTTCCAAAATCAGAGAGACTGGAGGATGTCAGGGGGGGGGGGGGGGAGGGGGCTTTAGGGTGGCACAGTAAGTCTTTGGTTAGCTGATCTAGAAAGCATATATGAGATACTGCAAGTGCAATCAAATGAAGCTCCTTCATCTTGTGGCTAATTAGTAAACTGGAAAAGTCTGACATGTCTTACCACTCCATGATGTTTACTCTGGGTATTCTCGCTTTCTCCACCCAAAACATGGCCCAACATGACATGACCTTGCAGGTGAAAGTGTCATAACATGAACATGAAACCTAAATATACAGGTGAAATACCTGTGATGCATTGTTGGGAAAAGCTTGGAAATAATCAAGGATTATGTGTGCTGATCATAACGGTCTTCACACAGTTGGGGATTTGTATTAGTATGTCTGTATTTGTGTTAACCCTTTATCTAAAGAGCTAGAAAGTGCACTTTTCATTTTTTTGCCTCAAGGGCATAGTTTATGACCTCATTGGAATGAGCTCAAAGAGCTCATTCGAATGAGGAGTCATAAGATATGTTTTGCAAGCAAAAATTGAAAAATAACATTTGAATGGCAACTTTTATGAATAGCACTGGCAAATATGATCGTTATGTTTGGTAAAAGGTTAATCTGTATATGTGCTGCACTTCATATATTGTACTTTCTGTTGTGAATGCATGATTTACAATAAGCTTTCTGTGTTCTGATAAATATATATATGCACTTACTGCACATGCATGGCTTTTATGGTGTCAGATTTATGATAGTTTTTCTCTTGCACAGAGTTGTGTATGTGAGATACTATAGACTACTTTGTTCAGAATAAAAAAAATGCTATTTTATTTGTTACAGTAGTACATTAAAAATGAATCGTAATTTGAAAAAGCATTTATTTTTATTTAGTATACTTTTTACTTGTATAATATGACTCAGTAAACAGACACTTCAAGTTTTGAAAATTGCAGTTGGGGGAATTTTTCAGGGGTACTGGATACACTCTTGAACTGTAGTGGCATTTGTCCCCTGAAACTTAACCCATTGGCTACAGTTCCAGTTGATATAAATAGGTTAAATTAATGACCAAGAACAAAAAATAACATACATTCTTCTTCCTTACCTCCAGATACCAACTTTAATTCCTGGAAAGTTCTGTAAAGACAGCTTTCAGGGGAATGAAGGTAGATGCTGGATTGCAGATACAACCAGAGCAAAAGTGGGGCTATTTTCAGTTATCTCCCTGCTTATTTCCTTTTTCAAAATTCATTGTTTTGTTTACGGCTTCAACGACCTTAGAATAGGTGCCCGCAACATGTCATCATGAGGAAATCCTGCTAACAATAGACAAATGACCTAGGCAGTGGTTTCTAGTCAAGTCTTGGCTGCCTTAACAGGCAGTCGAGGTTTGACTAGAGTTCACTACTTAGCCACTTGGTTTGTATAGGCTGTGGTCAGGTGTGAATTCAAGACAATTGTCCAGGCCCTGTAAGGGTTAATCAAGGTTAGTCATCTGATGGATATCACCATTTCAGATTTCAAAAATTATCTTAATCAAAAACAGTTGTCATTTTTCCCACTTGAATGTTATCTTAAGGTGTTTTTGAGTCTTGGATGTTTAACTCTCTACATGCTGTTGGCAGTTATTCCTCCCAAGGACAGCAAATCTCTTGTCACTTAGTATAGGTAAAATTTGGGACTTTTCACCCTACTTTTCCCAGTGAATTGAATCAACTTTTTGACCATTGATTTCTTGAGTTAATTTTTCCATGAAATTTTCATTAAAGCTAGTCATGGCTGCTTCTTAGCATCCATGACTGGATTTGAAGAAAAATTGTTAAACAAAAAATTGGCAGGGCTTAAAATTCAGTGAGAATCAGAATCAGATATCCTTGTAAAGATTCATGCAAATTCAAGTCCTCTTTGGACACCATCAATGGCATCATGTTGAAACTGGTCACATATATGATTCTCTTTGAAAAGTTTTCATTTTGATATATAGGAAGAATATAGAGATGCAGTATTCACACTGGCTCAGAATTATTCGGTGCCAAATTTAAAGCCAACCTGAATATTTTTGTGCCAAAATGAAGATGAATATGTGCTTCCGTGGCATGTGCTGAAGAAAGTTTTACCCCCCCCCCCCACCCTCCACTCCATTCAGTATCAACAACTTACTTCAGTGTTGTAGATTGTTTTCTTGGTGGTGAAGCATACCTTCAAATTTCAAGCAAGTGGTTCTAGTATTAAGTGATGGTTTGCATCAGAAAATTCCTGCACCATAAACACATTTTCAGACCAGAAAATAATTGGTGTCCAAAGGGCACAAACTCCTTGATTATAACATATGGCAATTATTTTAAGCATGCACATGCAGTCTTTCCAAGAATTTTTTTCCTCAAAATCCTTGGTGTGTGTATGTTCGCTTGAGGGTTCGCATCCATCTTCTTTTTATCTTTGCCAATGGCACGATTATTGCTTCAACAGCTTTCTAAAATATGTGCCTTTAACCCCTTGCATGCCACTGGAAGATATTTCTGCCCAGGACAGGATTTCTCTTGCTACTGAAATAAGTATAATACGGGCATATTTAATCAAATTTTATCTCTGCAAAATGAATGGATTTTTTTACCAATGATCTCTCAAGTTAAATTGAGATGAATTTTTCATCAAATCTAGTCATGGCTGCTGTTAAGCAGCCATGACTAGATTTAATGAAAAATATCTTGAAACTATTCAGCGGTTTAAGAGTTAATCTTATTTGAGAGAGCTCCTTGACCAAGTCGGCCATGCTGTTGTGTTTACAATGATATAGTTATGAACATGTATCTAAACAACACTTTGAAGTTTATTTGATGTTTTAACAACTTTATTGACCATAAAATTTCATTGTTACATTTCAGTTTGGACACATTTTCATAAAAGTAGTTGTGGCTTATTTGTTGTTTGAGCTGTTCTTTCCACATTTTGTTCCTTCTAGCAATCTTTCAAACAACATTTAGAAGGAGTCTGATTTTTTGTACCTGTTTTCTGTAAACAATCCCTTGCCTCAAGCTTGACTAGTTATCATTATTTGAATTTTTGGTTTTCATTTTCCCATAAAATGATGGATCTAAAACATATATATGTTTTTTATTAGCTTGCCTGAGGGAAAGTCAGAGTGAGGAAGACTCATCACTTTCATATGTTTTCCATTATAAAGGTAGTTGTTTGAGTCATTTTCTCTCAGCTGCTCGTCGTTGCTCAGTAGTTCTCTCTGGGTACTCCGGCTTCTTCCCCCCGTAAAACAGTCACCAACACAATATGACCTTGGGTGTTAAAGTGTTGTTAAACCTTAATAAATAAATAAATAAATATATATTTTCTTAAATTTTTGAAGTCTGTGCACTGCCCCCCTGACTACTGATAATTGCGTTGTGTCTTTGAGTGAGACATGTAATCCCGATTGTCCACATGGAGGCGCACAGTGGTGCTCTGTATTATAAGGTGTACTGCACATCGATGGGGCACCTGTCTTCAACTGCCACTAGCCTTGCTTGTATGAAGTCAGTACATTGGGGAGTCTGACAGTTACTCATCACGGCTCAGTGGTTCTCTCCTGGTACTCCAGCTTCCTCCATCCGTAAAATTGTCCCAACATGGTGTAACCCTGGCTGTTGAAAGTGTCATTAAACCACTCCCTCCAATCCACATGTTCTCAAAATAGAGCAAAATTTCAGATGCCTTTTATTTCATGTACTGCACAGCACAAGTAATTGATATTTGATATGAAGTAATGTCGGGGAGAATAAGCAAACTGGTCAAGAAAATCCTGAT
The DNA here is from genome assembly GCA_031216915.1 of Pictodentalium vernedei. Classification (NCBI taxonomy): domain Eukaryota; kingdom Metazoa; phylum Mollusca; class Scaphopoda; order Dentaliida; family Dentaliidae; genus Pictodentalium; species Pictodentalium vernedei. The sequence goes on from CM062293.1 coordinate 162,554,311, forward strand.
CAGTTTTATTAACTCTTACTTCTGGTAAGAATTTTTTTTTAATTTATTATAAAATCATGTCACGGTTGCTGTAAAGCAGCCATGACTTTATTTTATGAAAAATTTAATGAAATCTAGCATCAAGAAATAATTGAGAAGAGGACTTCTTCTATTATGGGGTATATTTTGCTAATAATAGCCAGAATTATATCTCTAATGGGTAACAGTGTAATTGTGTTCTTGGCAGGAAAATCTGACAGCATCATGGAAAGAGTTAAGTTGCCGTATGGGGGAGGCGGGCTGTATTTTGACCCTGGGTCATGACAAAAGAGTAAAAAATCACAATTCCACGTGCATCCCTGTTTCCGTTGAAATTTACATGTTTGTTCAAAGCAGGCCAATGGAGTCATATTTATGGGTTTCATGGGACCCTCAGATTTGAACAATGTTTGTAATAAAAAAAATAATAATATTATAAATACATAAATAATATAAAGGTTTTCTTCTTACAAAACTTGTGGTCATGATATAGCAAAAAGTTGCTGAAAGTGACCTTGAACACCAGTTAATAAATAAATAAATAACTACGCTTCGAAACATCTGCTCCAAAAGCATTGATGTCTGACATATAACATCTTTGTGAAGAAGATTTTGAGATGAAAGCAAGACTATAGGGTTGTATTTAAAGGTTTCAAGAGACACACAGATTTTAACATTTAGGGTAATGGGAGAACATAAAAAAATCTCCCAAAGGACTGCTCCAAATGCTTCCGTTTTTGACATATAACAACCTTGGATAAATGATTTACAAGCTTGTTTGAAATAGGCTGCTTGGATCATACTTAGTGCCATAGGGCCCATGATTTTTGTGCAGTACACCATTACTTACATGAGAATTTGGTACTTTGCCACCTGTGGGTGGACATTTGCCCATACCTCACTGGCTTGACAGGCTTTATATTTCATCTAAATTTGGGAGAATCCATTTGGATTCTTGCAAAAATGGTTGCAAGAATCCATACCTGCTACAAGTGTCCCAGGATCACATTAGGCCACCATGGTTCAACCCCTGTTGTATACTGATAACACATGCTAACACTTTACCCACACAGCTTTTTAATTTTTAAAACATCACTGAATTTTTTTTTAAAATAAACAATATTTACTAATAAAACCTTGCAAATATGGATGTCATTGGAACTGGCTCATTGAGCCAGTTCCAATGACAGCCATATTTCTACAATTGTATTGATATAGTGTCAGGATATTTCAGGTCATGTTAGCCTTGTATTGGCTAATTTGCAGCTGCTATGTTAGGTGAAGGGTTAAATTGACTTAATTGTTTTCACGTGATTCCAAGCAGAGGTGCAGCGAGAATCTACATGGATTCTCGCTGGTTTTGTTGCACGAATCTTTGCATGAATTGATACTCCAGGCTTTTAGATTACCCCAATTTCATGCCCTTTACAGGTGTGACCAAATTAGAGAAGGTATGAAGAAAAATATATAAATTCTCTGTGCATCTTCTACATTTGAGAATAACTTCCATCATAATATGACCATAGAAACACAAAAAAAGGCATGGCAATAAAACATAACAAGATAAGACTATTATTTCTGGTTTTAATGTGCCCAAATTAGAGCAAAATGGTGTACCCAAAATAAATGAATTTAAAGTCCTGGATACTCGGATTCACGTTGAAATATAAGCCCTGCTTGACCATAAGAAACTTGATGGAAGTAGGCAAATCTGAAGCGAAAAAATGTGCTGCAGTGCTTGAATTACAATGCTGATGAATTTCTGTTGTGCTAATATAATAGGACCTGATGACTAACACCTGGGTTAAAAGTGTGTAGCATTAGTAAAAACTATTCTATAAAATTAACTTTAAATTCATGTTGAGCTCATAATAAACCAGAGGCATTATGAAAGTGAACAATTGGGAGGGGTAAACCTGATTTGTCCTAACTGTGATGGCTCAAGTCCCCACTGACCAAATAATTCAGCTACATCATCAAGGTATGTCTTCATTGAAGGCATGCCATGAGGATGTAGTTGGAATGGAATGTTAGTCAGGATTATAGTTCAAAAACATAAAGACTTTTTAAAAATTTATTTTTAAATATATAAAATTATGAATGTGGTAGTCATGATTAGTGTTGAAATGATTTTTCGACTAGTCGATGCCAACATGATTAGTACTAAACAAATCTATTAACCGATTAGTGAATCACTTGTCGATTAGTCGTCTGAGTGTATTCTCTAAAGCCTTGAAGTTTCCTCTTTGTGTAACTTCAAGAAATTTAATTTAATTTTATTAAAATTAATTCAGTGCTTTCGATTTGAGGTGCACTATCGCACTCGTGCTTCTACATTGGAATCAAAAGCTCTCTACAATTTTCATTCTTTTTCAACACGTTCTCGTTTTGGGTAAATGTTGCTGTTATAAGATTGGTCAGAAAACAAAACATCACATAATGATATTTACCACTGAATGAAGTTTTACAACTTGCATTATGTAGTGCACATACTGACCAAACAAATCACACTGTTTGGTCATGTGATGTATTTAATATTCAATGAGGCTATTGTTTATAGTTTGTCCAGCTTTTCATTGGTGGTTGATTAAGTTAAGCAGGTCATGGAACAATCACGTCATCAGAGTACACTTCTTCAGTGACATGTTTTCTGCTTTCAAAGTTTTTTTAGTACAATAACAGGGTGCAGAAATTTCTTATTAGACCACAATCTACAAGGGAATTTGGGGGGAAAGTTTAATTTCACTTAAAAAATTTGACAGAACCGAATATTGGAACACCAAAGATTTATTATTAGACCAATTCATTTTTTTCAGTTCCAGTTGTTTGGTCATAAGGACATGGAGACCTTGGCTTCCATAATGTTGTGCACTTAGACTCATTAATTGTGTCGTAATTTGGAAGCCACTCCAGCCAATGAATTCAGTTAAAACCACAGTTTTGTAGAATTTATTGCTAAGTTTAGCATCTGACATTGCCTAACCGACTAGTCGATAAATCGTCGACTACTATCTGGCAATTTGTCGATTAGTAAATTAATTAATCGTTTCAACGCTAGTCATGATCCAACATCTTATTTAGTTTAACATGTCCTATATCAGTACTCCAAATTGGTCATACTGGGCCCTAACAGCCTGAATTGGATTCTACAAACCTTTTTATGTCTGACTGTGTGCGTGACATAAGGCCAAGTAAAATAAAATACTGACTGTGGGAACCTAGAAGAGGGGAGCAGTGCATAATTACTGAGGTAAATACGTTCTGTTTAGGCCCCACAAAGTAGATCTGCTGTTTCTTAGGTCATTTTTTGTAAAATTGGATGTGGGCGGGTGTTTTTTTATTTTTGTAATTATTTCTTTGCCATCAGAAGTTTATATTCTTGGTTTGTTTTATGTTTTAGGCCTCATAATCTACAGAATAGCATGGGTGGTGGTGTATTTCATCCCTTGAGTGCAAGAAGGCTTTGCAATGCTAAAACATTGCAAAGCCTTGTTGCACTGAAGGGACAAATTTATCAATTTTATTGACTTGGGTAAAATATCAGACTTAAACCATTTAATTTTTATTTTTTTTAAGTTTGCATTGGTTATAAAAAGTAAAAAGAGAGCATGCGGCAGCCAAAATGACCATGCAGGAGGGCTTGAGAAACAGATTTTTAACTTCTTTAGGCCTTATTGATATAATAGGACTTTGTAACCAATCATTTGTATAAATAATAATGCTTAGGGTATGCATCATCTAAATTAGGCATTATAGGTAGAAATGGTTTGCTAAAGTTTCCTTTCTACCTGTTTGTGGTCATGGTATAGCTATAGATGCTGAAAGTGACCTTAACACCAATAAAAATAAACGCTTGTAAAATACAACTGTCTGTATGAGGTTTTGATTCGTTACTGATAATTGTTACACATAATGTCTTGCCTACTTGTTGCATTATTATCCACAAGTAGTGTGGTGGTATATATATCTTTCCCTGATGTTGGGATTTCCTCATCCCATCACCACATCTCCAGGATGTTTTCTCCCCCACTACATGAAGCATGGTGGCTCAGTAGTTACAGCATTGAACTTCAAACTAAAAGGTCCATGGTTTGATCCACGCCAGCAGTAACTGCATTGTGTCCTTGGGCAAGGCACTTCATCCCAGATGCCTGCGTAAGGGCACGGTGGTGCTGTGTACTAAGACATACTACACGTTGATGGTGTACTTGTCTCCAGCCAATGCTAACCCTGCTTGTGTGGAATTAGTACATTGAGAATGGCAGTTTCTCGCCATTCAGTGGCTGTGCTTCATATTATCTTTGAGGTTGGGGGCATGGTTGCACTGTGTACTAATGCGTATTGCACGTCGATGGTGCACTTGTCTTCAACCAGTGCTAACCCTGCTTGTGTGGAGTTAGTATGTTGGGGTGTCTGACAGTTGCTCACCATTGCTTGGTGGTTCTCTTTGTGTCCGCTGGCTTCCTCCACCCATAAAACTGTCCGACACAAGTTGACCCTGACTGTCGAAACTGTTGTTAAACAGTAAACCCCAATAAATAAATAAATAAAAAATCTTTGAGGTGATATTATTTGGTCTGTAAGGATTTGCCTTGTTACAGTTTATGGGAGAGTGCCCTTGGGCAAGAAGGCAAAGACATGTGAACAAATTTTGATGGCCAAAAATAATTTAGCACTCCACCAATTAAGGGCTACTTTCAACATTTAGGATCTATCTTGTCAGACAGTTTATGAATGGAAGATGCTGTAGTGTCCAGAGAGAACCACCAGGCAGTGATAAGTACATATAATAAATGAATAAATAAATAGTGTGTCCATATATTCATTCTTACTTACAATACAGCCGCCATGGACTGGTCACTTTCCATGGGTGGACAGTATTTCCATGGACGCAATAATATTAGATCACAAACTCTAATTATAGGTATAATCATAAAAAAATTAATTAATGAAGCACCAGGAACATCCAGGTTCTTCATTAATTAAACTTTTGCTGCTGCTGATTTTTATTACCAGGTAAATGCATGCATGGACATCACTGTCTACACATGGATTACGACTACTCCATGGAGACTGTACTCTATGTAGGTACATTCGTATATTCATACATTCATTCATCTGTTATGCACTATGTTAGTCCAATATATATGTTGCTCTTGCTCCACCACCCTTTTTTTGGATCCAAACAGTTTTTGGTATGCTTCTATCTCATCATTGGGAACAGATTCCATGGCAGAACAAATGCCTTTGCTTGAACTTTTGAGTAATTTTTTCCTTATTTCCCTTTGGGGTTTGTTAAAAATATGTTTGACCAAGAGTATAAAAGGGAGTACACAACAGTCCTGGTAACTTGTTGCCTTTGAAGAAGATCAAAGATGATTGAAACTAGTTTGGCTAGCATGTCCAAGCAATAACTAAGCATTATGAATTTAGGATACCTCCGGCAATTTTATTGTTCATTTTCAAGTTTGAAATAAATTATCTATTCCTGAACCAGGCAATTGCATTGATTTTTACCTCATTCTGTAATTATTTTTTTCCAGAATTCACACTCAGAGGAGGATGATGAACACACAGAAAGTTTTATTGAAATGGAAATCCGCTTACAAAGGGAGCGAGAGGAAGATTTGGAGAAACAGAAACATCATAAATATGACATTTCTATCCCAGCAGATTCTGTGACTAAAATAGCAATATCACCTGTTCATTCACCAAGAATTATTGAAGAAACAGTCATGGAGAGAGAGCAAACAGAATCAGCAAGTGATGCTTCTAGTCCAATAAGAGATTTATCCTATGAAGACACAATATCTAAAGTGGATTTTGATTCAGAAAGTTTGATCGCTCGAGAGCTTCGAGAGGCCAGAGAGCGAGAAGAAGAATTTCAGAAATTACATGTAAAAAGGAGTCAACAAATTAAGCGAGATACCTCGCCAAATGTACGCCCTCCTGTAGTACAGTCAACCAAACATGATTCCAATCACAATATCATTGCCAAGCAGGGAACTTGGCAGAAAGATGTTTCACCCTACAAAAAGCCTGATAATCGACGAGGCTCTGTGGATTCATTATCATCTAGTCACAGCACAGGTCGGAGTGGGTCTGACATTGTTCCTTCAAAGTCTGTGAAAGTGCAACCATTACAAGATGATAATGACAATGAGAGACAATACAGATTCCAGCCAAATAATGAAACTCCCATTCAAAGAGAAATACGACTGAACAGGGAACGAGAGAACCAATATCGCTCAGACAAAGGTCTGCCTTTATTAGTAGAAGAGGAAGCTCCTGTGGAGTCTAGAACAGCAGTAGAGCCATCAATAGATATGCGCCTTTTAGAAAGTAAGCCTACAAGCAATGGAACCCTGAAAAAGCTATCAACCAGTCGATTACAACAAGAACTTAGAAGAGAAAAGGAAAAGGAATTAGCATTACGTGAACAGGGAATTATTAAAACTACTTCGGAAGATCATATAAGTGACTTAATGAAATACAGTGAAATATCACCAGCAAATGATAGTCAGCCAGTAAAGCGAAATTTTGTTATGAGAAAAAGTGCCTCTACAAGTTTTGTGGATAAAAATCAGGTGGATAAACTAAAAGAGGATGCTGTTCCTCAAAGAAAAACACAGATCCATGAAAATGAGCAGTCAAAATCTTCCCCCGGTGATCCATTAAAGAGAAGATCGGTAACGGCTGCTTTCTCCTATAGAGAATCTCGCAATAGTGCTGAAACAAAAATAGAGCGAGAGCTGAGGGAAATGAGAGAAAGGGAGGATGAATTAAAGTAAGTGGGATTTTTTTATTCTTTTCAATTTTTTTTTCCAGCATGGATTTTTTTTACATTCATTGCATGAGATGTAATAATCTTCAAGACTATGCTTACTCAACCCTTTACCTAATGTGACCAGAGGATGACACTTGTAAAATGTATATTTGATTGTAATTCATCAGTTAAATTTGACCTCGTTCTTCTTTATGAACCAATTCATCAGTTGAATTTGACCTCGTTCTTCTTTATGAACCCGTAATTTGATTGGCTGAGAGCCGGTCGGCTCCATGCTCTAATCTCAGGTAAATTCACTCTTACCATGCTCTAATTGCCAGAAGTGGGTCAATTAGAACATGTCTGTATCCATGCTACAAGTGAGCAATGATTCTAAACTGTTTCTATCACAGATCGAACACACCCCGCATTTGTTTTCTGTAAATTTGATCATGGCAAACAGACCGAGATTGAAATGGCATTTTTTTTATTGTTTTTCTTCAAATAAAACAAGTTTGGACAGAAATTACAATGGAGATAAACGTCTCTTGTTTTGTTAGACATTCGGGAATTTGACTATGGAAAACCATTTGTTAACTCACCCCTTCGGGGCTCGTCAACGAATGGTTTTCCACAGTCAAATTCCTGAATATCTAAGTCAACAAGAGACGTTTATCTCCTAAATAAAGCCTATAAAAAATCTCTTGTTTCTCAGGCAATTTTTTTTCAGGGAGGGAGGATTTTTTTTTTCTTTTATTAATCCATAAGACAGTTCTGAATACAATTGAAATTGGAAATCTAACTTCTTACAATAATATCCAGTAAGATGCGTAAAAAAAAATATTCTCCTTTTTCCACAATGCAGTTGCAAATTTAACCAATTAGAGTTGGTTTAAGTTTTAAACATACAAGTGAAAAATAATTTCATCAAAGAGATTTACAGGCCAAAAAAAGTAATAAGGCAGATTTCCATTAATGATTTTCAGTGATGGGGGTGGGAGGCCAGAGAAACAAGAATTTTTTTTTTTAATAGCCCAACTGAATTTTTTTAGTTTGGGCCTTAAAACAGAGCTTTAGGGCTTTTCATCCTCTACGAAGATTCATAAGCTATGTTTTGGAGACAAAAATAACAAAATAACAAAATTTGAATGACGATTTTGTGAATAGTGCTGACCATTTTCATCCTTTACATTAGGTAAAAGGTTAACTGGTAGAGTGCCTAATTAGTTTTGGTAGTCAAAATGTTGTTGATCATTCAAGCTTTAGAGTAGAGATGTTATCTATTGTGCTTCCAATAATCTTCTGTACATCATTTAATTTACAAGCAAAACTGAATGAGTGTTAGAATTGTTTACCAGTTTTTGGTTGAGTTGTGTCAACAGCTTGATCAATATTTTGATCAAGGTCAGTGGGCATCCATCTATCCATCCATCTGTCTGTCCATGTCTCGATGTCACCAAAGACAGAAAATAAGCAGACTGTCATCTGCAAAATGAGGTCCCCAGAGGGTGAATTTAGTGATGCTACCCTGCACAGCTTTTACCTAAATTTACCCTCTGTGAACCTCAATCTAAATCAGGATCAGGAGAAAATGCCCCTAGTGATGATGAAAGCTGTTTACTGATTGTTCTGCTGAATTTTCTAAGGGTTCTGCCCCGTGGGAGCCCTGGTAAGTGAAGCAGTGCCTGTGCACTGTGGTAAACAGGCTCTATTTTACTGCAAAATGGGACCCAGTCATCCAATGATTGGCAGGTGCAAACCCTCTGTAATATGGGCAGCATTGGCTTATTAACGCTCACCCCTGTTCTTGAGTTGATATTCATAGTGTGATCATGATTTGCCATTGTCCAAATATATGTGACCTTAAACACCAATAAATAAATTATGGGTTATACTGCACTCCTTGGTTCCTTTCTGAGTAGTATGGCCGTCTTCCAGATTTTTGATCATTTTTGATCATGGCTAACCCATTGACGTTTGATGAGATACAGAGCAGTAGCTCATTTGATTTCATTTCCCAGTTTAACGACGCAGTTACCGATAACGAAGTGTCCGACTTGAACTCTCCCTATACAATTGAGAAACATTGTTGTGAATATTACATGCCGGAATGCTTTTATGAAGAGATTTCAAAAATACCCAACACACTTAGTCTCCTTAACATTAACTGTCGAAGCCTTAATGATAACTGGGAACCACTTCATGACCTAATATGTCACCTTCAAACCGAATCCAATATTTTGGACATCATAGGCTTGACAGAAACATTTAATATAAAAGAAAATATTATCTACTCACTTGATGGCTACCATCCTTTGATCACACGACAGCGACCTGAGCATGACGATGGCAGGGGAGGAGTAGGTCTATTTATTAAAGACACTATCCCATTTAAAATTCGCGAAGATCTATCTGTTTTCATTCCACATGTCTTTGAATCCCTGATCATCGAGATCGCAACGAAAGAAAAACAGATCATTGGAATCATTTATAGACCAAACACAGCCCCTAAAGCCCCCTTGATTTATTCCTGGAAAAACTGTCGAACTTACTAGACGTGTTAGGTGATCTAAACAAGACTGTTTATCTTATGGGTGATTTTAATATCGATCTACTGGGCTTCCACAAACACACTAAAACTGACTTGTTCATAGATACCATATTCAGTGCTGGATTCATGCCTGCTATCACGAGAACAACGCGAATCACGGATCACTCTGCTGCTATAATCAATAATATGTTCTGCAATGAAATCAAGTCACAAACATCTAGAATAATTATCACTGATGTTAGCTATCATTTTGCAACATTTTATGTAGACAAATCTGCCAAAAGACATGTCCACACAGTACAAACTCCAAAAGGATCATTTAAGCAGGAAAAAACTAATCATTTCAAATCCATATTGTCTGCAAGTGATTTCTCTAACGTAATGAATGCATCAAGTCCCAATGAAGCCTGCAATACTCTACTTGACATTGTACATTCAGCCTTTGACCGCGCATTCCCAGAAAAAATTGTTAAAGTTCCCCCAAAATTTGTAAAGCGCGAACCGTGGATAACATTGGGTCTTTTAAAGTCATCATTGGAATAAAACAAACTGTATGTAAAAAAATTAAAAAACTCAACAATGCAAAACAAATTGAGATACAAAACGTACTGTACCATCTATAACCGACTAAAACAAGCTCATAAAACAGATTATTATAACACTATACTTCGAGAAAACAAACATAATATGAAAAAAACATGGCAAATATTAAAAAAAGTAATTAATAAATCCAACCCTACCCTTACTGCCCCGTCGACATTTGTCGATGATAATGTTGAAATAACTAACGCCGAAGCAATAGCCGATAAATTTAACTCATATTTCGTTAACATTGGCAAAAAACTTAGTGAGGCATTGCCTCCTTCTTGCCGTCTATTCTCCGAGTATATTGAGGGAAACAGTGAAGAATCATTCTTTATATTGCCAACTACTCCACATGAAGTAGTTCAGTGCACTAAAAAACTAAACCAAAAACCGAGTAGAGACCTTGACAATATGTCCTCCAAAATGGTAAAGGAAATCATAAATGAAATCGCTGAACCCTTAACAAACGTAATTAACCTCTCACTCTCAACTGGCCTGGTCCCAGCGAAAATTAAAATAGCTAAAACAATACCCGTTTTTAAATCTGGCAATCAACAACTATTCAACAACTGTAGACCCATCAGCATCTTACCAACATTCTCTAAAATACTGGAGAAATTGATGTATTTTCGGTTAATACATTTCCTGGAGGATAACAAGATAATTCATCAACATCAGTTTGGTTTTAGAAAGGCACATTCAACAATGCACCCGGTACTACATCTTGTCAATAGTGTCGGCGAAATGAACGATCAGCCAACAAAAGACTGTACATTAGCTCTTTTTCTAGACTTCTCCAAAGCATTTGATACCATAAATCACTCGATTTTACTTAAAAAGTTAGAAGTCTATGGAATCCGAGGGCATGCGAACACCTGGTTTAAAAATTATCTCACAGAAAGATGTCAATCGGTATCGTTCCAAAATGTCTGTTCAGGCTTACAGGACACATATACAGGTGTTCCGCAGGGGTCTATTCTTGGTCCTGTTCTTTTTATTATTTATATCAACGATATTATAAATTCCACGTCTATGAAAATGTTATCGTATGCTGATGACACTACTACTTACACGGCTGGCAATAACATAGAATCAATCATAGAAGTAGCTAACATCGAACTCAACAAGGTAAACAATTGGTGTATGGCGAACAAACTCGTCCTCAATGAAAGTAAGACAAAATTTATCATCTTACATCCACAGGGTTGGTGATAGTTACTCAATTGGAAGTAGGAGAATTGTGCTAACAACTCAACCATAACTCATATCGCAAATAATCAAGAAGAAAAATTTGTCAAATTCTTAGGTGTTTTTGTGGATGAAAATCTCAACTTCAGGCACCATCTTTCGGTTGTCTGTTCCAAAATTTCAAGGGCTATTTATGCCATTAATAGAGTGAAAAGAATTCTGCAACAAAAATGCTTGAGATCATTATATTACTCTTTAATCCACAGTCACATGCTGTACGGTATCCAAGTCTGGGGGCACTCACCCGACACAAAAGCACTCACAAAACTGCAAAAGAGAGCCATCCGAATCATATCAAACAAAAAATTCAATGCACACACCGATCCACTATTCAGAAACCACCGTATCTTAAAATTCACAGACTTGTATAAACTTCACGTTCAGCTGTTTATGCATGATTGGCATAATAAAATGTTACCTGAAAGTTTTGAGAATAGCTTTAAAATATACCTAAACCCATCCAGTATGGACACTAGACAGTCAGGTAAATTGCGCACATATAAACCGAGGACCCAGTTCTCTGCTAACCTTCCCATTCATACTTTCCCTAGGACGTGGAACAATATTGAACCCCATCCGTTCAAAATTATCCAAGATCACTATTCAAAAAGGCTATAACTGAACAATTTCTAAGTTCATATTCACTACATGTCAACTGTAACAATCCAGTATACCCCGATTGTAGGTCGTAGCTCTGTTTATCTCATCTCATCGCTACCTCTCTCTTCAACTCAATCATCATCTTGTTGTCCCCTGGGGTGCAATGCGTTCTTTATGCCTGCTGACATATGGAACACATTGGAACTCGGGGGATGACATGCTAGAAAACATAGAATAGATCTATCACATAACGGAAAGAACTGGTCTACTATGTCATATTCAGTATGGCTATAAAATTCCCACTTATTAGTAAACACGCTGTTGTCAGGATTGTCTCGATTGTCACGTCTGCTTCTCATATGAATTTCTCTTCTTCATTTTTCTCTTCTCTTCATTTCTCTGCTTTTCTCTCCTTTTTCTTCTTCATTTTTTTTTTGAACGGGAATGGCGGGAAGACAGCCACTAGTGGCTACGCCATCTCCCAGTGGTACAGTCATGTAGTTCTGAAGTGTGCTACCCATATGTATATTTTTGTTATTAACTGTAGTTCTGAAGTATGCTACCTATATGTATATTTTTGTTATTAACTGTATACATGTTGTACTACTGAATAAAATCAATCAATCAATCAATCAGGATCTCAAAACTAAACAGAAAGAGGTACCCCAGGATAAATTGGCCCACTGTATGGGATAGCATCATCAAATTCACCCTCTGGAGACCTCATTCTGTAAATGTCAGACTGCTTATTTTCATGCTTGAATTGTCACCATGATAACTTGAACAAACATTATTTGATTTTTATCAAATTTTGTTTGTGAGTTCTGTTCGGGAATGTCTTGGATGAGTTAGAAAACCATTCCTGCCCAAATTCTTTTCAGGAGTTATGCCTAGTAGAGTAGACTGTTTTGTTTGAATTTCTGACAGATGAGCAGTGTCAGCACAATAATTTGAACAAACATTGGACTATTTTTACCAAATTTGTTCTATGCCTCTTAGATTGTTTCTTTGGCGTAAAAAAATTACAAAAATCTCTTTCTCAGATCCTCCCAAATGGTCTTTTTGGCTGCTGCATGCTCTCTATTTATAACTAATGCAAACTTTAAAAAAAGAAAAATTATTCAGCACTTTTCATTATGCAATCATGCATGAGGGAGACCTGTCGGCATACGGTTGTCAAATAATCATCAAAGTAAGCTGCGGTAGTCTGAAACAGGCAATAATTGCTAAAATATACAAAAATATGATGATTATATGGGTGATCTTTTGCAGCTATCAAAGATTATTACAAATATTTAGGTGTAGGTTCTAAAAACATATAACATGCATAAGAATTTTTAACCCTTTACATAACAAATCGGCTGAATCTATCTGCCTAATATACAAATTGAGCAGTTGAAAAAAAATTATTTGAACAAAAAGTCAACAAAACCATGTCATGTAATGACTCATTGGAACGAGCTTGTGGACTTCATTCCAAAGAGGGTTCACATGATATGGTTTTGTTAACATTTCTCAAAAACATTTGAAGAAAATAATATTTAAAATAATTAATTTTGATATCGTGTGTGTTGGGTAAAGGGTTAACATATACAGTAGAATCCTCTTAATTGAATATCCATTTGACCAGTGAAAATTATTCAATTAACAGGAGTATACAATTAACAGGGATTTGGTCAGTTTCCTGTGTTCTGGAGGTAAACTGAGCATTTATTCTATTATATCTTGTTTGACAGAGCTCATAGAGCTCTGTCAAAAAGTTATAATAGAATAAATGCCTGTATTGGATGTAGTGAGGCCAAAAAGGTTGATAAATAAGGGGAATTTGGTGCATGTCACAGAAATTTTTTCGACTTATTACAAAAATATATATACAATTAACAGGAGTTTACTCTACAACCCATATGCAATTAACAGATCAAATTTGTACTGAAGGTATGGTAAATGGTTTTGTGTTTGAAAATTATATTCAATTAACAGGGATATACAGTTAAAAGATATCCAATTAAGTGGGCTCCACTGTATAAGATGTGGACAAATATCAAAGATGATTACCAAAAGTTTAAGTGAATGGTTCTAGAATATGCTTGAATTGTTTTTCTCATGAATGAGCTGTGTTAAATTTGTAACGTTTTTTGTTGTCAGAGGTATGATAATTGAATGTAGAATATTTGTTCACAAAAGCAGTTAAATTTCTATACATTTCAATTAAGGAGTTTAGTTCAGAAGATTTTAGCTTTTAGTATGTGACTGCTTAGTGTATGTTTGTCTTTATTTGTGTACAAATAAAATCATTGTCATTTCAGAGTTTCTTGTGATCAGGAAGGTGCATGGTACCTACTGGATTAGACAGGCAAACAACCATTCTATAGGTCAACATTTTCAAAATACCTTATGTCTGTTTTAGAATTTAACCAAATGCTAGATAATTCATCTGGATTAATTTCCCCCTGTTCATTCATTTCCTGTCTTAATGATTATAATATAATGGTAACATACTAAAGTTTACTTTTCAACCAGTTAAGTTTTTTACACGGATGTAAATGTCCTCCAATTTACATACCTTGAGTAGGATTGAGCCCAAGACTTTTCGACAATGTGGTTTAAACTCCTGACAGAGGGATAAGCTAACTCTGCCCCCACCCCCCTCCCGATTTCTCACCATCTTAGTGCATCACATATTGGGAGCTCTCCTTATTATCTTGAATGTTTTGGCAAAGTGACAGATAAAGTATTTATCTTATACCCAATACACTATGAAAATACCGATGTCCTGCACAGCAAAATGTTTCCCAATCTTCAGTTGGAACCTAACAGATTTCATCTTCTTTGTCAGAGCTCAGGGACTTCTGTTAAACTAGCTATAGATTGGTTTTGGGTTTTTTTCATTGGGGTTTATTTGCACTTTTGAAAGCCAGAGTCACCTCATATCGGACAGTTTTACATGTAGAGGAAGCCGGAGTACCTGAAAAGAATCACAGAGCAGTGATGAGCAGCTGTTAGACACCCCAACATACTAACTCCACATAAGCAGGGTTAGCATTAGTTGAAACAAGTGCACCATTAGTACACTGTAGTATCACCATGGCCTCATGTGGGCAATAGGGATTAAGTGCCTTGCCCAAGGACACAATGCAGTTACCCTTGTGGGGATTGAACTGTGACATTTCTGTTGAAGTTCAATGCCATAAACACTGATCCACCACTGTCCCTGGATATAAATCGTTAAATTATTATTAGTACTACAGTTATGAGATCTTTGAAGAAAATCTTATACAACCAGGGTGCTTGGAGTTAACCCTTGACCCAACATAACAACCAAAACTGGCCAACGCTATTCACCAAATTCATCATTCAATTTTTATTACTTTTTCATTTTTTGTCATAAAAAACATAGCTTATGACCCATCATTGGAATCAGCTTGGTGAGGGGTCATAAGCCATGTTTTTGACACAGTAAATCAAAAATATTAGTGCTTTAAGAATTTTATTTGCAAGTGTCGTCTGCTTTTCTTGGTAGGTAAAGGGTTGAAACCGAGTGGGATAGAAACTTGAAAGACCTTTCATTTATTTCCCAAAAAGTGTGGGAAACCTGTAAAACATAAATCTATTGGGGTTGTTAAACTCGTCTGTGCACTGAAAGAGTGAAATCCCTTTTTATGCCCAGTTTCCTTATTTAACATTTCACTAATTTAGCTTGTGTCTCCTTGAGATAGTCTTAACCTTTACCTAACACAATTTTAAAAAATATCCCCAAAATTACATTTTAGAGTAATGTTAAGTTGTTTTATTTCCCCAAAATATAACCTGTGGTGCTTCTTTGAAATAAGCCTAATGAACTTGTTTTCCCCCTCCCAAAAGGAATTTGAAGGGAAAATAGAAATGGGTTCTATCCACCTGTATGTTTGTCCATCCAAACCGTGAGAACACAATAACTTGAACAAATATAACTGGATTTTGATAAACTTGGCACATGCATACATTGTGGAATGATCTTGCTCTAATTGGATATTCACCCAAGTTTGTCATTCTTTTTTTCAAAAACGTCTTGATCCTCTTCTCCCTTTATGGAGGCCAGGGATTTTACCATCTCTTGGCACATGCATGTTTCCAATTGTAAGGTTCACAAACTGTTATGGAAAAAAAAAGAAAAATAACCAGACTCACTGGGTAATTTTCATGGAAGCAATGTGATCATCATTTTTACCTTTTTGGTTTTCAAACAAAATTTGGACATAACAGGAGATATTTTTTTTTTTCTGAAATACCTAAACTTTGTTCCTTTCCCAAACAGCTTATATCCCTTTGTTCATAGAGTTTTTCAAGGTCATTCCCTGAAGGGATCATATATCTTGAAGAAAGATTATTGGAGGAGTTTAAGTATTAACGGACAGATTTGATGGAATACTGTGGCATTGATGTAGGCTGAACAGTGCATAAAAGAGTGCATAAAAGAGATATGTATCATTACAGCTTCATATAACCATACTGACCTGGGAATAAGCCCAGGAAGTGCATCAAGTAAAAGAGGACAAATGTGTAGGGCTGGCTTATTATTGAGAGGTCAAGTCTGCAGTAGAATTTGGACACAAAGTTGACACAAGGTTAGGTGACTCGGTCAATCCCTTAACAAAGATGCCTTTACCTAATGAATCAGTTGCATGCATCTGCATTAAATTACAAACTGATCAGTTGAAAAAAAAAAAAGATAAAAACTATTTCGACAAAACCACATCATTTGAAATTTATTTAAACATTTGAAAAAGAAATACTTAAAACAAACAAATTTTGATATGTGCATTGGGTAAGGGGTTCATTTTCATTGTAACAACTTACATGTACCAGCATGGCTGTCATGGATGTTGTCTTACAAAGTCAGGGACTAGGCATATTTACAAAGAGGGAGCTTGGAAACTGAAATCTGAAAAGTTGATAGGTGGGCTTATTTTTGATTATGGGTTAATACCCGGGTCAGTACAGTAATCCCCTAGCATGCTGATGTCGAAATACCAAAATTTCAGACTGCAATACATTCCCATAATGTAACTAGGAATTTAACCATTTCAGTCTTGTTTGACAGAGCTCATTGAGCTTTGTCAAACAACACTGAATTGTTTAAATTGCTTGTCTCATAATGGGTAGAATTTGCTGTTTAAAATTTCAGTATTTCACATCAGTGTGGAGAAAGTTAAACACTTCCATCACCACAGCTGTCTGTAGTAACCTGGTGCCAAGATGGGTAAAAGTTCGTTTTAAATGTCACTTGTTGAATTGGTAATGTCAACTGGTGTATATTTTCCACTCGCAGCTGCAAGCTGACAGATTGAAAATATTATTGAAGCTTCACTTCACATTATCAGGGAAGCTAGAGCAAGGAAATGACCACTCCTTTCCTTCAACTTATTTATTTATTTATTTATTTATTTATTTATTTATTTATTTATTTATTTATTTATTTATTTATTTATTTGTTTATTTGGATTTAACAACACTTTTGACAGCCAGGGTCACCTCGTGTTGGACTGTATTATGGGTGGAGGAAGCCAGAGTACCCAGAGAGAACCACCGAGCAATGGGGGCAACTGCTAGATTCCCAAACATACTAACTCTGCGCAAGCAAGGTTAGCATTGGTTGAAGACAAGTACACCATTGATGTGCAGTACACCTTACAACACAACACCACCGTGCCCCCATGTGGGCAGTCAAGATTAAGTGTCTTGCCGAAGGACACAACGCAATCAATGGAGGCAGGGATCAAACTGTGAACCTTTCAGTTTGAAGACCCAATTCTGTAACCACTGAGCCACCACGCTCCCTTGCCCTAATCTAAAGGGTAACATGGTAACAAACACTCAATTATGCAGACAGGAAATGATTTTTCAGAGGGATTCTGATGTTCACATTGAATTATTTTGCTGAGACTGTTTTGGTTTTTCTTTTTGACTAAAAAACACTTAACCAAAAGCTCATCTTGGATGCACGCTGATATAGATGATTCACACACCACATGTAGCTATCTCCTTTAATCTTAAAACAGATCTGTCATTAACATTAAAAACAACCAAGTCAGTATCTATTGCTGCACTTTTTCAGTTGTAGAATACTTATTAAATTCATACCACAGACTGGATGAGGCATGTTGGCGCTTGTGCTTTTCTTTATTTCTACGAAGAAGCTGGCCTAAAGAAAAGATATTCCAGTTTTTTATGACTTTTTTTATGACTCAAATTCTTGGTAATATTTCCCATAATCCAACTTGGAATTTAACCAATTCCCTCTTGTTTGACACCTGATATGGTGTCAATAAATTCTTTTTATCATGGCACTAACTTTGTAGCTGATAATATTGCTGCCCGCTAAATGTCAGTCATCGGGAAAATGTCTTGACATTTGCACAAATATATACATTTGTTAGTCTAGTGTGCATTATACTAAAAATTTTAGTTTGTCCCATTACCAGACTGATATGTTCCGAGTGATATAACATGTATATGTAATGTCATTCGACTTTAGTGGCTTTGCACTGTATGCATTAGCTTGTTGTTTGCTCGGCAATAGCAAGAAAAATGTTGATATAAAATTGTTTTGCTACAATTCATTGGAGAGTGCCTTGGCAACTCTAATAAATTGTTACAAAACAGTTATTTATAAACAAAATCTTGCTAAACTAGGGCGCCCCTTGTTGGTGGTATGGTATCTTTGAAAAAAATATGTGTGTTACAAATCACCTTTGAAAAATAATTTAGCTCACTACCAGTTAAAATCCAAATAAATATGCTACAATTTACACCCAAATGAAGTTTGTGGTACATAGAATATGCCAAAATACATACTTTTGACTCCCACAGTAGATGGCAGACATAAAAGTTCCTGAATGTTTGCTACCATAGTCATACCGTAACTGATAATAGAATACTTCACATGAACAACTCGTGGCCAAAAGTGCTTAAGATAATAACAAATAAAGCTAGGCATTCAGAACACTTCAAGATGCAGTGACAAGGTTACAATATTGACAGAAAAATGATTTTAGAATTCTACTAAGTTCAAACAAGTGTCATGATACCTTGTAAATAATATCTCCCCTGAGTTCCAATGTGTTCTATGTGCCTACTGGCACATAGAACACATTGGAACTCAGGGGACGATATGCCAACTGCACAGTTTTCTGATGATGATAGTCTGTAATGTGAAGGCAATCAGCCACATAATGTCATTTAGAAAGTATTGTATATCAGTGCTTATTTATCCTTTGCAGTCCTTGACATAAACCTAAACATAAGCAACAAGCCTGTTGTGCTTCCAAAAAGAAGGCCGACAATGTTGGCATTTTCTGATGATGATAGTCTATAATGTGAAGGCAATCAACCACATAATGGCATTTTAGAAAGCATTGTATATCAGTGCTTATTTAGCCTCTGAGGTCCTTCACGCAGTCCTGATACTGCATCTTGGAAGTGTTTTGAATTCCTGCCTTTGTTCTGCAATATCTAAAGCACATTTGGCGACAAGTTGTTCTCATTAAATATGATTTTACCATCAGACTTTCAGGAACCATTTATGCCTGGCATCAACAGTGCAAGTTAAAAGCATATATTGTTACGTATTCTATACACCACAACCTGCATTTTGATGTATAGTTTGTGTATATTTATATGAGTTAAAAAAATCTTTTGAATTGGGAATTTCATTGTAAATTCATTTGTCGTTACTTATATAGCACCTTAGAAATCTTGGATGTTTTATGGCATAATGTTTGAGAGATCCCCCCCCCCCCCCACACACACACACACTCCTAAATAGTATGTTATTTATGGCTGATCGGAGAGCCTTGGCACTACTCTCAGTTTAAAAAGGACTCCTTGTTCATCTGTGCACAAAATTTAAATGAATTATGAATTTGCTTTTTCTGTGAATTCTTTTGTTACTTTTCACCCCTCAACACAGAGTCCTTGAATGGGATTGCCATATACAATAATACAATACTGGCTATTACAACTGAGTGAATCCATTTTCTGTTTATAGGGAGGTTCAGTAATAATTTAATCCCAAACCCCTGAAGTGTGCTTGGATTAAATTAGTATTGATCTCAGGGGGTGCCAGACACATGGGGGCAGCAGGGACAGCTGCCCTCAGCCTGTGGTAGTGGGTGGGGCAGGACACACCCTTTTTTCTCTGAGAGAATTTTTTTCAGTCTGATTGATCCTATGTTGAAACATGTGACTGACAATCTGTGTATGAAGTTGTCATCCTATGCACATGTCCGTTGGCATTACCAACGGAAATGCGTGTGGAATCACAACGTAAAAATGCGAAATCGGCATCAGATTGAAGGTTCATCATTTTCAAAGGTCTTGATCGTGTGCATGACAGGTGGGTGTTAACAAAGGCAGTAACAGGTAAGTACATGGCATCATTCATTCAGTGTCACAACTGTATGCCATATAGGCAATTGACTTACATAAATGCCCTTTTACCAGACTTGACCCCCCCCCCCCCCCCCCACACACACACACACACACGCACACCCCACACACACACCCCACCCTCAGATGCTTCCGGCACTGCTGATTGATCCTCGCTAATTATTGGTAGTCCATTAAGTTATTTGTTTACAAATCATGGAATTTTCAATTACGCAAAGAAATCAAGTGCACTGTTATGAAAGGGCTAATTTATGATCTATCTAATATGCGTGTGCAGTGTTATTAACTTACAATCTATGTACCTTATTTAAACTTTCAGATAGTTATTCAATATCAACACCAACATCTGGGAATGTAGTTCAAACATGGCCTGAAAGACCATATTTTAATTTTTTGGTTTGGTACATCCGTATCAAACCAAAAAATTAAAATACTGTCTTTCAGGCCATGTTTGGATTACTGGGAATCCAATGAATTGGATTGCTTTATCGAAGCATCATGAGCTATGTTTCAGCACAGAATTCCATGTTACAAAACTTATTTTTTTAGTGTTTATTTCAATGTTCTAGTGTAATTTAAATGACAAATTACTGGTAAGAGATATATGGGCCCTTTATGGAAGTGTGTCTGAGAAAAGCATTCTATCAGAAAAAATATCCCACAGTACAGTAAGCTTCTAGGATCACCGTGTAACAGACCAGGATACACATAAAATTTGGATGTCTCAAAAGAAAAGGGAATATAATGTTTCTGGGTTCTTCTTTTGGTCCTCATGTGCATTAGATTTGTTTTTTTTTATGAATAGAGTATTTGGTCATTTAAATAACAGATAGAGATGTACAGGGATGCACCAGGAGAGTATGCTTTTGCCAAAGAAACCAGATATAATTAGAATACCTTGTAAAAGAATTGGCATAGTTTGCAAACTAGGTTGACCCATTTTTGATTATTTCAAGGAGGTAGTTTAAGCTTTCAAGTGGCCAGGGGCATAGCAAAGAAGAATTGGAGCACCCCCCTCCCCCCACCTATAACTTTTCCAGTTTGGTCATATTTGTAAAGATTGGAGTCGTAAGATATCAATTCTCTCTTGCAAGTAAATTTGAACTTTCTTAAAAGACTGGACCAGATACTTGGGCCTGTGCATATTAGTCATGACTTGAGCCATCACACTGGGGACAAATCAGGCTTAAATCCACCTATCTGCCCTCCCAATGCCCCTCCTTATCTGTTGTGTGCTGGTCGGGTACTGTGGGGATCAATATACCACAGTAAAGCCATTGAAGGAAAGGCTGTGCAATTACTATGTGTAAAAGCAGTGATTACCAAATAAATTGTGCCGGGTATTTGTGCATACCAGAAACTTCTCTAGCAGTCGCGATTTGTCCAAAGTTTGGTCCTACCCTCCTTTCACCATCAACCTAAAATATGCTGGTCTCTGAAAATCATTGGTAGATCCCTGGTGTTTGAGCCTCAAAAAGCTTAATTTTGTCTTTAACCCTTTATCCAACGTAACGGCCAAACAAAACTGGCCAGCGCTATTCTAAAAAATCGGCAATTAATTTTCATTATTTTTTCATTTTTTTGTCACAAAAACATAGGTTATGATCCCTCATTGGAATGAGCTTGTCGAGCTCGTTCCAATTCAGGGTCATAATCTATGTTTTTGAGACAAAAAATGAAAAAAATTAGTTATTCAAGAATTTTTTTGGGATGTGCCGTCTGCTTTTCATGTTAGGTAAAGGGTTAACAAACATTGTGTCATAAAGTAGATGCCTCAACATACAATTACCATGACAGGTACACTGACTAAAATCTATACCTCTCTAAATTTTCTGCAGAGTGGTGGTATTAAACTTAATCATCTGACATCGTGTGACACTCAAGCAAGTCCCCGTGGGAACCCCGGGAAGTAAGCAGCACTTGTTTACTGTGGTAAACCAGTTCCGCTTTACTAGTAAAATAGGACCCAGTCACCAATGCTTGGGGTGAAAGTCCTCTAAAATGGGCAACATGTTGATCACCGATTGACTAAACTTGACTTCATCTCCATGTTGTGTCACGATTAGCCATGGTGCATAAATATGTGACGTTAACCACCAACAAACAAACACTCAAGCAAGTATTTTTGAATCTACAATACCAGGTGAAAGGAATTAGAGGATGAATGCAAAAGAAAATTCTTGCGATTTTCTTCATTCATAAGAGCAGCTCCTGCAGTTGGGAGATATTGTAGAATTAGCATCAGAAGCTGTTTTGATCGATGAAGTAAAAAGCAAGAGAAGTATATAAGTACATTTAGTCTTTACTTTGCCAAAATCTTTTTTTTTGCCTTAGTGAATGTTGGAGGGTGAGTGTGGGGGGGGGGGGGGGGGAGGTTTTCACCACCCCATCTTATTGATCAAGCTAGAAAATAAGCAGACTGTCATCTGCAAAATGAGGTCCCCAGAGGGTGAATTGAGTGATGCTACCCTGCACACAGGGTGGCATCACTAAACTTACCCTCTGTGAACCTCAATCTGAATCAGGGTCTCAAAACTAAATAGAAAGAGGTACCCAGAGGATAAATTGGCCCACTGTATGGGATAGCATCATCAAATTCACCCTCTGGGAACCTCAGTTTGCAAAAGTGAGACTGGTTATTTTCAGGCCTGTTATTGATTCAACTTATAGGTGTTGAATTATTATAATTAATAGTTTCTTGTCAATTTTACAGAGGGCAACCAAGATTTGACTGGACACCTTTTCCAAGCCAACTGACCTACAAGTTGTGATGTATTGGGAATCTAGAAAGTGGCTTATGCTTTAGTGCTCAATATTTTGTTATCTTGTGAGTTAATATAATAATAACATGACTTTGGAGGGCGTTGTAGTTTATTAACGGCCCAAAAGGTGTGAATAACAGCCTGACAACTTATAAAAGGCCCAAGATGAAGTCGAGGGCCATTAATAAGCTGAAGGGCTGTTATTCACACCTGTTGGGCCATTAATAAACCACAAGGCTCGACAAAGTCATGTTATTACTATTATTACCACTGGGAGTCTGAGAAAGTTTTGACCCTGTATCTTACATGACATTTTTAAAGTTTTCAATTTCGACAGATCGTCCCCTGAGTTCCAATGTGTTCTATGTGCCTACTGGCACATAGAACACATTGGAACTCCGGGGACGAGATCATAATATCGTCTGTTGTCAAACAAACTGGTGTCACATGATTATCACATGATCGGCACTGGTACGCTTTCAATTGCAACGAAGTTAGAAAACTTAAAACAGACCCGATGCTTACCGCTTTTAAGTCAGGAATAAAGGATTAAAATGTATACAGACTTACTTACATATATACAACTGCTTGTTCTTATGGGGCTAACTTTACTGGACATTTTACATATTTAATAATTTAAATAAAATCATACTCTTTACAAGTTGAAGCCAATTCCATTTCCAAGTGAACAACAGCAAGGAACAAAAATCACGTGATGTGTCGGGTTGTTTAAGAGAGCTTTCACTCATTAACGGCCCGACACGTCAAGTGACCTTTTTAAGTTGAGTGTTACATACTTGTAATGCCCTGTTAAACTTTGTTAATGTACTAGAGAACGCCCGCTAAAGTGGTAATAATATAATATATATAATGATAAGGACATACAACAAAAATGACATTTCTTAACAAATTTGCAATTTTCAAAAGTTGTTTTTGCTCTCATCAGGTGGGTATCTTAAATTGAGATGATCATGAGGTGATTTTGTGTTGTATGGATATATGTGAAAATATCAACTGACACTGCTTTGCTCTACCGGTTCATACACTGGCATCATGTATCAAAATTCTAAAGGTGAATTGTCTGGGTATGTATCTCAGCATTCTGAAAGAAGCAGTTCTGGACAAGTATTATTTGTTAGCTACGACAAGAAGTTCTATATGTGACAGTGTTGGCCATCCCACTCTCTGTCTGTCTGTCAGTCAGTCGGCCTGTGACAAAAGAGTTTGTAACCTCAGTAACTTGAAAAATTCTTGGTGAAATAACATCATATTTGGTATGCAAATGTATATTATTATGGTCAGAGTGTTGGCCCTTTGTGGACTTTGAATTTGTTTCATTTTTGCCATCCATCACCAAGCCAGAAAATAAGCAGACTGTGATCTGCAAAATGAGGTCCCCAGAGGGTGAATTTAGTGATGCAGGGTAGCATCACTAAATTTATCCTCTGTGAACCTCAATGTGAATCAGGGGCTCAAAACTAAACAGAAAGAGGTACCCAGAGAAATTGGCCCACTGTATGGGATAGCATCACCCTAGGGATAGCATCATCGAATTCACCCTCTGGGGACCACATTCTGCAAATGTCAGACTGCTTATTTTAAGGCCTGTCCATCACAGCTTTGGTGCGAAGTTTTTACGATAAAATTTTGAATATATTGTGATTAAAATGTTATGTGATCATGGGTGTTCCAATCACTCTTTAATAACCTTTCACCCAACATAATGGAAAAAACTGGCCAGTGCTATTCACAAAAGTACTATTCGAATGGTATTAATTTTTTCATTTTTTGTCTCAAAATCACAGCATATTGGGCTTGTTTCAGTGAGAGGTCATAAGCTGATGTTTTTGAGACAAAAATGAACACATTTAAGCCAGAAAATAAGCAGACTATCATCTGCAAAATTAGTTCCCCAGAGGGTGAATTTAATGATGGCACAGCAGGGTAGCATCACTAAATGTACCCTCTATGAACCTCATTGTGAATCAGGGTCTCAAAACTAAACAGAAAGAGGTACCCAGAGGATAAATTGGCCCACTGTATAGGGTAATATCAAATTCACCTTCTGGGGACCTCATTCTGCAAATGTCAGACTGCTTATTTTCAGGCCTGAACACATTTAGTTATTCAAGTATTTTTTGGCAAATGGAAACCTTGAGAAGTTCAGCAGTTTTTTTCTTCGAGGAAGTATACTTCTGCTTTCTTTCCAAATGCTGCCTTTGTAAAAGCATTCCAATCCACGGTACAGCCTTGAAATCCTATGACATACCATTGGGTTTTGCAACTGAAGTATTGTATACCCTGGTAATTTTTAATAAAGATGGATTGCAGTTCAGCTGTCTTTATAAATATTTTTTTTTATTTCTGAATGGTGCTATTGGTTATGGTCATTATGTTAGGTAAAGGGTTAAGGGTCATATTGGTGGTCTCTTATGATCTCTTCATTAATTTTAACCCTTAAGTCGCCAGATAGCCACAAACAACTTCTTTCAAATTGCATTGAAAATGTTACCCAAAGTGTACTGTTCCTTATTCATTTATTTATTGGAGTTTAATAACACTTTCAACAGCCAAGGTCACCTCATGTTAGACAGTTTTATGGGTGGAGTATACAGAGTACCCAGAGAGAACAACTGAGCAATGGCAAGCAGCTGTCAGACTCCCCAACATACTAACTCCACACAAGCAGGGTTAGCATTGGTTGAAGACAGGTACACCATCGACTTGCATTACATCTTAGTGCACATCACCACCATCATGCCCTCACATGTGAAATTGGGATTAAGTGCCTTGCCCAAGTATAGAACACAGTTACCCCTGGCAGGGATCAAACCGTGGACCGCTCTGTTTGAAGTTCAATGCCGTAACTGCTCAGCCACTCCATTCCCTGTATTCTTCCTTAGGAACTCTACTGGTAGACTGCGTTTATCTTGACATAGTTGCACAGGCAGTTGACAATGATGTAGAAACACTGTTTAGTCATCTGCATCTGTGTGGAAGTAGATATGGTAGTTATTATCCTAGAATTATTCCTAGGATTTAACCCCTAGAATGGTATCACCACTGTGTACACTTACAGTGAGATGGGTCAGTCCAATATCATTATACAGGAAGGATAAAATAATGACTGCAGTCTGCAGCCATCTGGCTGCAGACTGCAGTTATTGTTTTATCACCAATGCCCTGTGTATAGACCTCTCACAATAAGATAAAAATGGGGTGGAATTATGCCTTGGACTGAAAAATCAATCTTACGGGTTCAAAGGGTTAGGGGTTAATTCCTGCCAGATATTTTCTTGAAAAAAGGTTAAGATCTACATTTAATGTCATTTATCTTTATTTCTACTTCAGAAAACAGAGGACCGTTGCTAATGAGTCATCATGAACAAATTCACAAGATCCAATCATCCTTGTTCCATTCCAGTCTTGCCACATTATTTGCTGCCTATTTCCAGAGAAGACGACTCAACAGAGCTCTTTAAAACTGTCATCTTCCTCCTTGAATACTTTTTGAATGGTGCATATATTCCTTTGAAGCTCAAGAAACAAATTTTCTTTTTTGGGGCCTCGCATTACTTCTGCCACATATTTTGTTATTATTGTTCTGCCATTGTTTCAGGCTGCAAATTTTTCCCATAATGCAACTATAGAATTAACCAATTCACTGTTATTTGACAGAGCTCATGGAACTCTGTCAAACAAGATTGGATTGGTTAAATTTCTATTTGCAAAGTTTGATATTTTGACATCAGTGTGATTTTGGATGTTAATTTAAATTATGTGCATTTTTTTATTCAGCATTTAATCAGAAGTGCATCGGTTATTTGGGAAACTTTGGTTTTGAAAGGTGTCTTATCACATTAACTGTAAACTCGCTGAGTAATTTTAAAATATTATTCATCAAATCTAGTCATGGCTGCTTCAAAAAAAAAAAAAATTCATGAAAATATGACATAAGAAATCATTGGTTCTATGTCTATCCCACTTCCAGGGGATGATTTGGCTTAATATCATCAAATTTGACTTATTTTAATTGCAAGAGATTTCCTGTTGTGGGCTGGAATATCTGCCAGCAGCATGCAAGGATTTAAACTATAGAGTTTGTATGAATTTCAGTGATTGTAGCTAGCTCTTTGTGTGAAAAGCTTGCCGAGAGGCATGGTATATGTACAAAGAACCAACATCCAAATTCATATCATGGCCAGGAAAACATTGGTATCCCCTTCCTCCTAATATCCGAAAATAGATACAGGCCTGAACACAAGGTCTCTTAAGGGCCTATATAAGTAATGGAATTTTGTTTATTTTGAAATTCTCACCTCTCATATTCCTTAAATTCAGATTAAATATACACAAAGTATACACCAAAATGAAGGTTGGGATGTACAGAACACGAAACACATATGTAATCAACTCATAGAGTCGACTGTAGACACCACTGGTTCCTGGAAGTCTGCTACCGTATTCGCACCAGAACTGATAATAAAATAATATTTCATCAGAACAAGTTGTGGCCAAATGTGCTTCATGTATCCAAGAACAAAGCTAGGCATTCAAAACACTTTCGAATACAGCAATAGGACTGCATTTTGGAAAAGGACAACACTGTCTGCATTTTTTATTGAAGATGGTTTCCATGCTCGACAGACATGCGCAAATCGCTCATTATCACGAATTTCCATTGAAAAACAAAATCGTAATTCTAAGAAATTCCAACAGGTATCATGATACCTTGCATTGAATATGGCAACTGTGCAATCTCTATCAAATAACAGTATACTGTATGAAGGCGATCTTTTTCATTATTTGATTTTGGACGGCGTTGTTTTTACATGTTTTTTCTGTCCGATGACGTCGACCGGAAATCCAAAGTATACTCATACGTAAACAAAAGCAAAGGCTTTGGAATTTTCCCCAATGCAGCTCTGTCGCCGTGTTTTGAAGAATTTTTATCCCCTAGCTTTGTTCTTGAATATATAAAGCACATTTGGCCACAAGTTGTTTTCGTGAAATATTATTAAATTATCAGTTCTGGTGCGAATACGGCAGCAGACTTCCAGGAACTAGTGGTGCCTACAGTCGACTCTATGAGTTGATTACACATGTGTTTCGTGTTCTATACATCCCAACCTTCATTTTGATGTACATGTTGTGTATATTTAATTTGAATTGAAGGAATATCAGAGGTGAGAATTTTCAAAATAAACAAAATTTCATGACTTATATAGGCCCTTAATATGTTGAGTAAGCTCAGTGTTAGTTTTAAATTGAATCCTTTAACATCAATGGCAGAAATATAATTCTTTCAGAATGTGTCTTCTAACAGCAAGCACAATGTAGTAAAGATAAATTAGGTCACATTTGAGACTTTTTAAAAATCTTTAATTTTCACAGCATTGTAAAGTTATGGCAGATTTAATTTAGAGGTACCTCTAAGAAAGAGATCACATTGAAAGGTCACACACATATAGTAACAGGATTTGTTTTTGTTATAGTTCATTAATGTATAAACGTTGAATTTTTCTCTTATAAAATATTACCTTTGACAACAAGAAATTTCATTCAATTACTTCTAAAAATATATGCTAAATCCCCTGGCATTCTGTTCAACATGAGATGAGTTAAAAAGATTTTATAGGTATTTAGATAAAAAAGAATTGAATTGTCTTCCATGTGCATTTTGGAGTTGAACCCCTCCCTTCCCCCTAAATTGATGGGAGTCCATAAACAATGATAATGTCCCCTGGAAAAAAAATCTGAAATATCATATTCCGTAAGTGGAAGATTGTGCAATTGACATCTTTTTTTTCTTGACTTTATTTGCAAAACTATCAAAATCTCATTTTTTTTTTTAGCTTTTTTTGTTTTATTACAATAATGCTTATAATGATGGATTGAGCACTTGAATTAATTCCAGTGAAAAGTCATGATTTATTTTTTCAGAGGAAAAAATTAAATAATGTTGGTCAATGTATAAACCCTTAATGTAATGTGGCCAGGGATGTGGCTAAAGGTTTCCGATTGTGTGTGTGTGTGTGGGTTTGTCTTACCAACTTGACGAGGTAACTAGACAAAAGAGTTTGCGTGTTTCGTCTTACCGAGGTACAAAAGACAAAAGAAACCCTTTACCTCGGTTGTTTTCCCAGAACTGTACCGGCAAAACGAGGTAGAAACCATTAGTCCACACAAAGGACAAACAATGGGGTACCTCGGTATGTAGGGTAGACAAGACTCTGTGTGTGTGGGGGGGGGAGGTAGCAAATTTCCAACTATGGGGAGGGACCAGGAGGGGGAAACCCTCTCCCAGTCCCTCCCCATAGTAGGAAATTCACTACAAAGAAAAATTTTGAAAATATGAAGCCATGAAAGGGGGCATAAAATTGATTATAGTAACTGAAATGCCAACACATTTATGATAGAATTATCAGGTTATTATTATTTGGTATTATTCTGGGAGTTGAATACATGTTAAATGAATGCTCAAGCTGAGAACTTTGAACAATTCACACTGTCCTAACATTAAATCAGATCTTATGCAGGAATGATCAGTTTTTGGACATAAGTCTGCAGTGGAGTTAATAATCAAAGAGAATAATCTTTCTTTCATATGAAAAACTCTATGCGATTATTTCAAGAAATGATTCCATGGTGACCAAAAGAGACACAAATTCAACAAAAATGTGTTATTACTGCATGAAGTGGGGGCACAGTGATGTTGTGTACTAAGGCAAGACACTTCACCCCCTCCCCCTCCCCCCCCCCCCTACTAAGGCGTACTGCACGTCGATGGTGCACCTGTCTTCAACCAGTGCTAGTGCTAACCCTGCTTGTGTGGAGTTGGTATGTTGGGGAGCTGACAGTTGCTCGCCGTTGCTCGGTGGTTCTCTCCGGGCTTCCTCCACCCGTAAAACTGTCACGGTCATGGTTAGCCATTGTGCAGAAATATGTGACCTTAAACATCAATAAATAAATAAATAAATAATTACTGCATGAAAGAAAATAATTGAAATCTCTTTTCTCTCCAAAAAACATTTTTATCAAGGGAAGAAACTCTTCAGTCTGTGTTTTTGGTTACTCATAAATGTTGATTCACAGGTACTGCAGGGTCAGGCTAGTGTAATTCGGTCTCACTTTTTCCAGAATTGTAGAGAAATAACTCTTCCAGTATTCAGTTGATGTTGCCTTGGCTGCTGAAATGTTTTTCAAGTGATTGAATGAAATTATTGGTAGGGTAATTAGTGTTAGTATGTTAGGTGATACATTTCTCAGAAGAGAACCAACATTGCATTTATTTGTGAATTATGAATGATTTATGATTATAATGAGAGTTATATTTTTATTATAAAAGTTAGGAAGTTGTCGTGATTGATAAATAGCAAGTAACAAATCTTGACTGGTAGGGCGCTAAATTATTTTGGGCTGTTAAAATTTGTTCACATGTATTTGCCTTGTTACAATTTATGGGAGAGTCCCTGCAGGCAAATTCAAACAGATTCAATAATTTCACTTCAAAGATAATATGAAGCACATCCAAAGAATATGAAGCCTTTAAGTTAGGGTACTTGCACTTCAAAATAAAGCCCAAATATGGGCTTCTTGCTCTCTACCAGTTAATGCTTTAAATAGAGATTAATATTCCATGCGTAATATCACCAACCCCCAACCCCCCCAGCCCAATAAAAATAGGCCATCAAGCTACTTTGTTGCTCTGTCACAAGTGGATCTGGAGGGTGAGGGGGCTTGGATTCTCTTTATTTGTACAGAACACCCTATATATACCTTTCATTCCAGTGAACTTTCAGTCAGATAATTTTTAACTTGCTGCAGCATTATTCTTTCAGAAACTAGTGATGAAAAGTCATGTTGTGTGACTGCATGTAAAACATTATAAACGTCACTGCCAGATCTGTTTAGAATAGTAATTCTGGGACTTGGTTGCTAGTTGTATCACAAAAAATCCAGAGGTGGATACCTTGGTACAGAACCAAGAGTTCATTATAATTTTTTTTTAATTATGGTTTAGTAATATGGTTAATATATTATAGTTTGGGCTGAGAATTAAAAATCCTCTGAATTGTGCAGCAAATTATAAACGATTAGCTAAACTTGACTCTATCTCTTTACCCAACACACAGGATGTCAAAATCTATTATTTTAATTATCGGTTTTTCAACAAAACCATATCATGTGACCCTCTCATTGGAACTAGCTTGACAAGCATGTACCACATAATATGGGTTTGTTCAAATTTCTGCTCTCTTTGTAAGTTAAAAATAGACTTCATATGTGGGTTGTTGGTTTTGATACAGCCATAGATGCTGGAAGTAACCTTAAATGCCAAAAAATAAACAAAACTCCAATAAATAAATAAATGACTAGGGAGTAAAAATTTCTAACAGTGAGTTCCAGCTCTAAACCCATTTAGTTCACAAAGTTTGTCAAAATAGCATTGGCTGTTTTTAAAACCAATGCTCTCTTCTTAGAACCCTGCATCCACCAGTGGCAGTGAATAAAAACGCACAGTTATTTACATGCCCATTAGTTTTGTTTTTTCTCTCATTATCTCTATTTGCAGTGTAAATAACACTGATGCCAGTACTTAATTATTTAATTTCTCTAAACCCTGAAGTGTAAGAATCTTCAGAGACTGTGATGAAGTGGTTCCGGTTGATAGAACATCCATTATTGGATTTCACAAATTTTCAAAGAAGAATAAAATCTTTTCTTTCAACCCTTTGATGGAGAAACTACATGTGTATGTACTTCTTACTAAATTGATGAATTCAAGAAAATGTAACGCTGAGCAGTTATACTCAGAAGTGTGAGAACTTTCCAAATAAACTAGCCAATGTTTTATGTCAGTCATTGATATTTCTCGATATTTACTATTGCTAAAAATATTCATATCATTTTCAGAGGGATACAACTTCCATTTCATTTACTTTTCTTTCATTTCATTTGTACAAATGTTAACTTTATTTGACTGCATTTAGTTCAGATTCATAATTTAAGAAAACTTCATGACTGCTCAATTCCTCATCTACAGTACATGGAGAGTGGATTGTAACTAAATCACCCGTGGAGTGGAGTTATCACCCAAAGTATCATTTTCAAATTCTCTACACATGGACAAAAAACACAAGCAATGTTTCAGCCATTGGACCTCCGGGTTTAACCCGGAGGTCCATTGGCTGGAACTTTGCTTGTGCTTATTATGCTTTGCAACCAATTTGCAATTATTGCTAGGGTGGAATCTCCACTCTGTGGGTGATTTAGTGATAATACACTCTCCACGTACTGTATAGCCCAAATGTGAAAAGTGTACCATTTTTATTAATCTAATATATCCTATTCGATAATTGCTGTAGTTATTTCTATATCTCCTAACAGATTACACCAAGAGAGTTTCACCAAAAGAGAAAAAATTATTGACCACAAAACCATTCAGAAAAATATGTACATTGGCCGACAGATTAACGCTTTACCCAATGCAGAGAATATCAAAATTTTTTATTTTAATTACTATTTTTTTTTAAATTAAAAAACAAAATTTCAACAAAACCATATCGTGTGACCCCTCATTGGAACGGGCTTGATGAGCTCGTTCCAATGAGGGGTCACATGATATGGTTTTGTTGAAATACTTTGAAAAGTTTATTTTTTTCAACGGCGCAATTTGTAATTTACGCTGACGGATGTGGGCAATTCGTTAGGTAAAGGGTTAATTTGGCTTTATTTTGATAGATTTTCCTAAGAAAATATCTAAACTATTTTACTAAACATGACTTTAAAAAACGACACTTGCAAAAAATTATCACGAATGACTAAACATTTTCATTTTTGCCTCAAAAAGACAATTTGTGATCACTCATTGGAACGACCTCAATGACCTCTTTCCAACGATGAGTCATAAACTACATTTTGGAAGCAAAACGTTTAAAACACACTAAGCCTTGAAAGGTGACCTTTTGTGAACTGTGAGGTACACGTGGCTGCAATGTTAGGAAAAGAGTGGAAAAATGTCTTACTATTGAAAGCTGTTTAACTTTTAGAAGATTGGAAAAAGAGGGTGAATTTATTAAACGTCACAATACAAAAATTATCAGTTGTCTCTAGTAAGCTGTTGGTGGCCTATTGAATTAACTGCCCCCTATTGAATTAACTGCCCATTTAATTGTTAGAACCCTCACAGATTAAATAATTTCAATTCAAAAATAATATGAAGCACATCCACAGAATATGAAGCTATTAAGTTGTGGCACCTGCTCTTCAGAACAAAGCCCAAATATGGCCTTCCAGCACTCTACCAGTTAAATCAAATGATCAGGTTAATCGACTTTTTCTCTTCATTACCTATATTTTCAATCTCACACAATTTTCCTTACAACACAGGAGGATTTGACTATTGGCTTATACACATTTACTTATTGTGAGCAATTTCTGTGTTTCAGATCATTAATATTAGAACAAGTTCTACATTAGACACTCAATTTTCGCAACACTTTAGCCAGCTGGTGATTTGTCACGATAAAGATGCATTGCGAGATTTTGAAATTCTGACATTATTCTTTGATCTAAAAAATGTTTGTGCATATTGCTAACCACATTTGTTAAAAGGGTTAATTTATTTGAAGTGAAAAAATAAGTTTTGAGGGTTTTTTTTTCCAAGACTGAGAAGTTTATCATTTTATAGATGTTTATTTGTGCCTTAATGATGGACATTATTCCAAATCATGCAGTGATTATTAAAAGGACCTTCCATCCAGTGATATACCTAACTCAGATACATAACAAGTGATAAAATATGCATATTTATGGTGTATGTGTGCATGTATATATATTATGCTGAAAATAGAACTCATTTTTCATCTGGTACAACTTTGATGATTGAAAAAATTAGCCGTATTTATTCGCCTTCAGTCAATCCTTAACCCAATATGCATATCCCAGTAGAACAAATATCTTCATCATTACCACGGAAATTCTATAAAAGATAACATTTATTGAAGTAACTCTTTAACTCTTAACCTGCTGAGTATTTTTAAAATATTTTGTCATCAGATCTAGTCATGGCTGCTATAAAGCAGCCATGACTAGATTTGATGACAAATTCAGCTAAATTTAACTCCAGCACTCATCGGTCAAAAAGTCCATTCAATTTACAGTGGGAAAATTTGGCTAAACATGCCCAAATTCTACCTATTTCGGTGGCAAGAAATTTTGTGTCCTGGGCAGGAATATCTGCCAGCAGCATACAAGGAGTTATCTAATGTAACAGTCACATCCGGCTAGTTGGAGCAAGGTTAGTCATTGATTAGAGCAGTGGACTTTAAACCATGAGCTGTGTCCTTGGACAAGGCGATTAATCATGACTGCCTACATTGGGGCACGGTAGTGCTGTTTACTTAGGCATTGATGGTGCACTCGTATTCAACTGGTGCTAACACTGCCTGTGCTGGGTTAGTAAGTTGGAGAATCTGACAGTTTCTCACCACTACTCAGTGGTTCTCTCCAGGTACACTAGCTTTCTTCACCCGTAAAACTATCCGATATGATATGAGCCTGGCAGTTTAAAGTGTTGTTTAATCCCTGCAAACAAAGAAACGTATCCAGCCAGCACTGTTTACAAAATTACCATTCAAATTTTATTATTTTTTTCATATTTCACCCCCCAAAATGTAATTTATGACCCCTCATAGGAATTGGTTCATTGAAGGTTATATTTAAGGGCTTGGACAATTTCCTATAATTTCCACTTAACAGTCAGTGATTTCTAGTAAAGACTTTGCTAAAAACCATTGCCAAATTGCCAAAATAAGTTTAATCAAGACAAGAAATCCCATCCCCATCCCCCATTTCAGGATATTGTGGTACCTGTTCTGAGATCTGTCAGAGTAAAAACAGTTCCTTATGGGTTAAATTAATTCCACTCAAATAGCAAAAACAAATTAGTGACAAATGCCTGGGGTACAAATTATCAACTCCAATCCTGAATTAATTTCTGAATATTATTTGATATCTGAACATTTTTTAATGTATTACATGCAAAATGGCAATGGGTGTTTACCTGAAAATCACGATTTAACCCTTGGCCAGGTATGGATAAATCTTTTGGCAAAGAAGAATCTTTCCTATAAGGCTGTAGGATTAAATTATGACTGATCCTCCCGAGAAAGCCACAATTTTTTTTGGCCGTATTAATTATTGTGATTAATATTCTGTCGGTCTTTGTCAATCAGAAACTCAGTATTGAAAGGGTTAATGTTACTTTAAACATCAGTTATGACAATATTACAAATGTCGGTCTCGCAAGAAGGTGAAGACAGATGTATATCTGTTAGGTTGCTGAGTAGTGACTCCTATGTACATCTTTTTCTAGAAAAAATACTTTTAAAATTTTCTCATAAAATAGGTTTAGATTTTTTGTTTTTGGAAAAAAATATATGAAAAAAGACACTAAAATTGTTATCATTCAGAGCTGTGAGAATCAGTGCTATACAGTTACTTTAACCTTTTACCTAACTTCTGGACCAAAATGGCCGAGCACTATTCACAAAAATTGTCTTTCAAATTTTATTACTCTTTCCATTTTTGCACCAAAAATATACATAACTTATGGCCCCCATTGGAATGTGCGCAGTGAGCTCATTCAAATGAGGGCTCATAAGCTTTGTTGTTGAGGCAAAAATAAAGTTTAAGTCATTCAAGAAGTCTTTTGCAAGTGTTGTCTGCTGTTCAATCTGGGTAAGTGGTTAACCCTTAGGGTAACCATACAGCCACAAACTGCCCCTTTTATATTGCTCTGAAAAAGTTGTCCAAATTGTATTCATCCTCAACTAGTAGAGTGCTGGAAGCCCATATTTGGGCTTTATTCCAAAGTGCAGGTGATGCAATTTAAAGGCTTCATATTCTGTGGATGTGATCCATATTCTCTTTGAAGTGAAATTATTAACCCTTTACCCAGCGAATCGGCCGCATCCGCCCGTGTAATATGCAAATTCAGCAGTTGAAAAAATATTATTTTTCAAAAAATTTCAACAAAATCATATCATGTGACCCTTCGTTGGAATGAGCTCGTTCCAATGAGGGGTCACATGATATGGTTTTGTTGAAATTTTTTGAAAAATTTGGAAAAATGATATTTAAAATAATAAATTTTGATATCGTCTGCGTTGGGTAAAGGGTTAAGTCTGTGTGGATTTGCCTTGTCACAATTTACAGGAGAGTGCCTCTAGGCACTATCCCATAAATTGTAGCAAGGCAAAGGCAAGTAAGCAAATTTTGATGACCAAAATTAATACAGCACTTGACCACTTAAGAATTTTACAGACAGTATGTATTTATCTTGACAGTGTTCTTACATCATTGTTGGCTGCATGTACAGAGGCACTCAACAATGATGTAGAAATATTGTGAAGTCATCTGCAGCTGTGTACATGTGTATATATGTATAGTTTTGTACATGTGTATGCATGTGTACAGCTGCATGTGTAACTTACAGTCTTGACAGTGTTTTTACATCATTGTTGGCTGCCTGTACAGGCAGCCAACAATAATGTAAAAACAATGTTATATCATCTGCAGCTGTGTCCATGTATATATGCTAGTTATTAACTTAAAATTAATCTGAAGACTGGAGGGTTAATAAAACAGCCTGCATGTGGTTATATAATTTGGTGTTAACAACCCCATTTATCTTGGTTTTATCTTCTTTATCATTCTCGTTGCTGGAAATATTCTAATTCATGGCATTACATGTACTTACTTGTGTATGAAGACATAGTGCTCATATCTTGAACAAAATTGGTTATTATTTTGCAATATTCAGAAAGTGTACTTTTGATATGTGAATTATATCAATAAATGCTATATTACAGTTAAATGTGTTGGTTTTTCCGTCCATATAATGTGATCTGAGTAAAGTCTCTGGCAACTTATCCTCACTGGTTGTCCAAAGAGGTTGGATCTCCCACTTTGATACAAATTCATGATTTGACAGATTCTGAATCTCTGGGTCCACTTACATAAGATGCACAGGAACGGAATTGATTTCTTAACTAGTTGAGTGCTAGAAGCCACTATCACATCTTTCAGAAAAATGAGGGTTCCATAGCAAAAGCCAGCATTTTCCGTGCTCATGTTTAACATTCAGTCAAATGCAAATAATATTTTGTTTATATAAATTTGTTTTATCACAAATTATTGAAGAGTGCCTGTGAGCACTCTTCAGTAACTTGTTATAAAACAAATTTTGATGAACAAATTCCAACAGCCAAAAAAAAAATGTAACCCTCAACCAGTTAAAAAATATATCTCTCAAGAATTGTTCAAAATCCCTGTCCCTACACCCCCCCCCCCCCCACCCCCAAGTGCTAATTCTGAAAAGTTCTCAAAATTCCTATCTTGTGACATCATAGAGGCAGTTAGCATGCTCCAGGTAGGTGGAAATGATGCAGGTGGGAGGGGATCTTAGATTGCTTGACACAAGTCATAAAATGACATGGATATACCTTGTCCTAAAATGTCCCTATAATTTCCCTCACAGAAAGTTTTGTCCTACAATGTCATATCATCTAAAAGTAATTTTTCTCCCAGAAAACACCTTAAATACTCTCCAAATGTTTGTTTTTTAATCAACAAAATGTATTTTTGTGGTTGAAGGGCTACAGCTCTTCTCTCCAGTATTCCCATTATTAAGAATTAGCAAGTTTTTTGTCTCTGCTGAAATGACCTTTCAGAAGCCCACCACTGAAGTACTGCTTAGAGT
Source organism: Pictodentalium vernedei (assembly GCA_031216915.1). Taxonomy (NCBI): domain Eukaryota; kingdom Metazoa; phylum Mollusca; class Scaphopoda; order Dentaliida; family Dentaliidae; genus Pictodentalium; species Pictodentalium vernedei. The sequence continues at coordinate 162,592,035 of CM062293.1, forward strand.
GTTTTTGTACTTGGCCTCCTCCTGCTGTGTCAGTAAAATAGAGGTGGAGGGGACTAAATTCCACTAAAGGCCATAATTGTAGCTTATGGAACTTGACAATAACTTACAATGCATTGTTCCAAGATCAAAATTTAAAAAAAAAAAATGCTATTTTGAACTTTAAATTAAAAAAAAAAAATGCTATTTTGAACTTTAATTAACTTATATATGACAGTTAGTTGCAATAATTCAAACTGCCCTAGCTGTTTGAATAATTGAAGCCAGAATCATTTGGTAGAGCTGAGTTTAACTACAGTACATGGAGATTGGATTGCATCTAAATCACCCGTGGAGTGGAGTTATCGCCCAAGCAAAAACTTTCAAATTGTATTCATATCAACAACAAACACAAGCAATGTTTCAGCCAATGGACCTCCGGGTTTAACCCGGAGGTCCATTGGCTGAAACTTTGCTTGTTCTGGGTATGCATTGCAACAGATTTCCAATTATTGCTTGGGTGGAATCTCTACTCTGTGGGTGATTTAGTGATAATACACTCTCCACATACTGTATTAGTTTACTGATGCCCATCTCGTACTGGAACCATCTGTGTATTCAAACGGTTCAAACTTAGTTTATAACACTTATTTACCTTTTCCCTTTGTCCAAGTTTTTGCTCAGGTATACCATTTCTGCCTTTTATTTGTTGAGTAAAAGTTGGTTATATCTATTGAGTCACTCGAAAGTGTGAGAGGGTTCCACTGGTGAATATCCTGTATACTAACTGCCTAACCAGTTTCACTCGATTTGAACTTCTTCAGAGGCTTATGGTTTTGCGGTGTGGCGTCTCCTATATATATACCCAATGCCCAGCAGGTAGACGTTACAGGTAGATTCGGTGGGTAGAGATCAGGGCAGTATGATGCTCCTCCACCCCCACAATTTTTGCCTCTGGATCCACTCTATTTCCTTAACCCTTTTCCTAACATGGAAAGCAGACAACACTTGCAAAAACATTTCTCGAATAACTAATTTTTTTCATTTTTTGTCTCAAAAACATAGGTTATGACCCCCTCATTGGAACGAGCTCGATGAGCTCGTTCCAACAAGGGGTCATAACCTATGTTTTTGAGACAAAAAATAATGAAAATTAATTGGCAATTTTTGAGAATAGCGCTGGCCGGTTTTGGCCGTTTCATTGGGTAAAGGGTTAAACCTTGTTTCAACATTGTGTACTGTGTTTTGAGTGGTAGAGGTTACCTGTAAAGTTCTGGATTGGTTGTTAGAAGAAATGGTTCATACAGGGTTGCCTTGTAACAATTTATTGGAGATTGCCTCTGTTCTTCGTGGGAACCCTGTGAAATAGAACAGTGCTTGTTTGCTGTCCTAAATAAGTTCTGTTTTACTCAACAAATAGGACCTTATGAACGATGCCTGAAGTGGAAAACCTCTGAGGTGGGCATCATCGGTATGAATGATTAGGTAAACTTGATGTCATGTATGTATTTGTATTGTGGTCATGAAATAGCCATATATTCCAAAAGTGACCTTAAACACCAATAAATAAATAATTTTACCAATCATAAAGGCTGTTTACAGCCCTCACTAATAAAAACAAATTGCCATATATATTTTGGGGTGTTTTTTTTCAATTTTAGTCCCTGAGCTCATTCACTAAAATTTTTAATTGTTCAGAAACCTTTTTGCAAGAGTTACTCATTACCTGTGTTAAGTAAAGGGTTTAGCTCACCATCCTAATAAGATTTTTCTCATCATCAAAGTACAATATATTAATTTTTTTAACATACTGGTCATGAAGTTCAGAGGAGGGGGATGATGGCACTTTTTGATCGGACTAGTTGCAAACAGAATGATCAGGATTTGAAACCCCAGTAGTATGTCATGTATGAATCTGGTCCAATCGGAGGGACACCACAGGGCAGCCCAGATGTGACATCATAGTCCCATGACTCAGTTACATCATTTTTAGTTGTCATGGTAGCCTGAATGAGTGGCCATCTTGTGATGTCATCCACATAGTGATATGTGGTGTCCGTGCAATGCACAGTGCATGTTGTTAGGGTGACATGGGTTTCCATAGTCCATTTTGTTTACTGGAGGCTGCCATCTTGGCTTCTATGGTGGTACATTGTTCTATGAGCCTGGAAGGCATCTTTACTGGTACAGTGCTGGAAGCCCATATTTGGCCTTTATTCTGAGGTGCAGGTACCATAACTTCATTTTGTAAGGAGGCAAAGATGTGAACAAATTTTGATGACTTAAAAAAAAACTTAGCACTCTACCAGTTAAAGGGTGGTGGGGGGGGGGGGGTCTGTTTGGAGGGTGTGTTTGATTGTATGGGAGTACCTCTGCTGGCTTGGATTTTTCTCCAAATCCTCTGTTTCTTCCTAGAATTACCCAAATGGACCCCACAGTTGTTTATTTGGCTCAGATTCTTTTTATTAAATTTGCACACAGTGTAGTAGGACTGTGTGAGTGTTGTTCCTTTGTGCTGCTTTTGAATATTTCAGCTACTCTCATCCCAGAATTCCTGGACCTGTACTACCTATGTTCTGACTTTTATCTGGACTTCCCATTCCAGTTTTTTCCAAATATGAGTGTATGCTTACACATGATGTACAACAGTGTGTACACATCACATGCAGCACATAGGCACATGCTGGATATGCTGATATGTGCTTGTGTGCTAGTGCTATGTGTACATACATCACATGCAGTATTTATTTATTGGGGTTACAGGCACTTTCAACAGCCAGGGTCACCTCATATCAGAATGCAGTATTAGAGGATACATTCTGGGGGATACCTATTTGGTGATATCTATTGGAAGAAACCTTTTGGAGAGTACCTTTTAGAGGATAGTTCACCTAGCATGGCTGCGGCGTTCTTGACCACCCCCATGGACTTCATAGGTCTCAGACCACTACTGCTGACTTGCCCATAGCCACCATCATCTGTCCTGTGATCAACTTCTGCTGTAGTCATCCAATACCATAGTCTTCTACCACCATTCCAGTCTTGTATGATTACTACTGACTTGTAGTACTACTTCACACTTCCTAGCTATGCTTGACCCTGTCTCGACTCTGAACTCGGTCGGGTCTGTGGCAGGTTCAGTCAGATCACTCCATTCATCTAACCTTGTATTGGTCTTTACATTTCCTTGACCTAATGCATGCTAGGGTGCTGAGATGGGCTTGTGTGAAAATTCCCAATGTGCGCATAACATTTGCAGCTCATAGGCACATGCAATGAAAAGGGATTCTTTTGACATAGACTGCAGAAGGTATCCCACGGAAGGACTTTTACAGAATGTAGAAGCGCGGTATTGAATTGCCAAAGCCTCGTTGTAGATTCCTGGGGCAAACGCATCCAAGCGACTATTGCGCAGCCCGTGTGATAAACTTTTGAAAATTGGTCTCAAAAGAAGCAACCTCAATCTAAGAAACCAACCAGAGATATGTATTACCAAACAAAATACCACATATCCTTACGAGGATGGAGGTGGCAACATTTAAATGGCTAGATTTTGAGAACTTTCTCATGAAGCTCCGCCTTTAACTTGGTGCTCCAACGGCTAATCAATCGTGCAGACTATCGGGTTGCCAAAATGCGAGGTGCCAATTTTCCAAAGATAATTTTTCAGACTGAACTATTTCATTGGACGTCGCCTTATATTCTGGCATTCCGATAGTCTGCTTGTTTAGTCGCTTTTGGGACCTTTGCCTGCGTAGTAAAACGATGCTATCTATTTCAATCCATAACATGTGGTGGGGGTGGGGGCTCGTCCATATTAACAATCCATGTCAAAAGTGACTCTCTGGTGCATAGGTGGCATTAATTTCAAGCACCTCAGATGTAAGGGTAGGGGTGAAACAAGTAGATCGGGAAAGGGAGCTGTCATTAACTTGAATGCAGTACCCGCTGATTCCAGTTGGTGGATATTTTAGGTGTACAATACCGCACAAATCCTGATTTAACAAACTGGCTACTTGCACCCCATCGCGAAGACATAGTCATACAAGACGAGAAACTGGTCTGAGAAGGGTAGGGGTGTGTCGAGGGAGGGTGCATTGAGGGCAAGGAGGGCTATGTTCAGGGCAAACCTATTACGAAAAGGTCTGTTTATTCTGTTGATGCGGGGACGAAATTTGGCCCGAATATTAACAAAGTGCCCTATTTTTGCATAAATTTGCCCTGAATATAGTCTCTCCTTGCCCTGAAAATATCTAGCTCCTCTGTAGAGGGGGGGGGGGGCTGCAGAGCCTCCGGTCTACCTCCTCGTATTGTATGCGCCTATGGGGGCGACTGCAGCGCCCCCAGATTACCTCCTCGTATTGTATACACCTATGTCGCTCATGAAAGAGAGCTCGACTAGAGTCAGTGGGATGCTGCATTCCAATTAATGACTGTTCCATTTCCGATCTACTTGTTTCGCCCTCATGCTAAGATCTAGGATGGTTGCAATTAATGTCATCATCATTCGCGGCTCGTTCTATGAGCCACAGTGGTCAGGGAGTCCCAAGGCCACAGGGAGATCGGGGTCGCGGACTGCCTGTGAGAATGGGTTCTTAGCAAACATGGATGAAAAGATGATCTCGAGTTTGTTTGTTTAGTTTTTTTTATTATTTGTTGGAGTTTAACGACATTTTCAACAGCCTGGGTAACAGTTTTACGGATGGGGAAGCCGGAGTACTCGGAGAGAACAACCGAGTAAAGTCGAGCAACTCCAACTTACTAACTCCACCCGAGCAACGTCAGCAAGCCGCTGAAGACACTGCAGCGCCGACATGCAGTACGTTTTAGTACACAGCGCTACCGTGCTCTCGCGTTGGCAGTTAAGTGTCTTCCCCAAGGACACAACGCAGTTATCTCTGGCTGGGATCGAACCGTAAACCTTTAGGTTCAAGTTCCAATGATCTACTCACTGAGCCACCGCATCCCCGATCTCGAATTTAATTCAAACTTGGAAGGGAGTTAACCCTTTACCTAACATGAAAAGCAGACGACACTGGCAAAAAATTTTTTGGAATAACTAATTTTTTTCATTTTTTGTCTCAAAAACATAGGTTATGACCCCTCATTGGAACGAGCTCAATGAGCTCGTTCCAATGAGGGGTCATAACCTATGTTTTTGAGACAAAAAAATGAAAACAATAATGGAAATTAATTGGCGATTGTTGAGAGTAGCGCTGGCCGGTTTTGGCCGTTACGTTGGGTAAAGGGTTAAAAGGAATAATCAAACGTAGGAAAAGTCAATGAGGTCTGAGGCTCAGAGAATCAAGTAATCTCTTGCCATGGGATCGGATCGAGGCCTTGATGACGGCAGACCCATCTGAATCCATGGACGCTCGATAAGTTATTCGTGTGTCCATCCGGGGTCCCCTACATGTCATGGGCTGAAATAAACAGCAACGCTGTATATGGCAGACACGGGTCCCAACAGCGATTAATCAAGCAGACTATCGGAACGCCAGAATATGATGTGATTTTCAAAGAAATATTTCAGTTAGAAAAATTATCAACGAGCTCGTTCCAATGAGGGGTTATAAGCTATGTTTTTGAGGCAGAAATGAAAAACATAATGAAAATTGAATGGCAGTTTTGTGGACAGCGCTGGCAAGTTTTTGCCGATACGTTGTCAAAAGGATTAACCATTCCTGCAATTCCTTCACATCTTTATTTGAAACAAGCAGTTCTCGTTTTTGCACATACATTCATGTCAATAGCATATTTGTTAATGCAGTAGACTCGTCTGAGACTGATCCGTTGGTCATGTCTGCTGGAAGATTATCCACTGCCATGGGTCATCTGTTTGTGGCTATATCAGGACTTAATCTGTTTACAATACCTTTAGAAGAAATTATCAGACTTTTAATGTGTTGCTGTGTGGTCACATTGTCTCGGACAAGACCGAAAACCATTGTGATTTTTCAATGGTTGAGAATTATTTCCATTTGTTGGTGGCAATTTAATTAACATTTTAATGTTTACGTGAGAACATGAACGCCCAATCATCAGAATTCAACATTTAGAGAACTGCTTTAGAATTGCGTCATATTGACACTCTTGTAAAACCTGAGTGATTCGTTGAAAATTTAGAGTTATTCCCCTTGGTATACTTTTTTTCAATGTCAATGCACATAAACAATGTTCGGTTGATTATGATTATCAGTTTTTTAACATTATCGGCTACTTTAACATTATCCTTTGCAACAAGCCCCGGAGTCCATCCTCCCACCGGAACAACACGGGGGCGAGGGGGGGGGGGGGGTTGAAGCAGTGCTTAATTACTGTGTCTAACAAGCTCCGTTTTACTGGTAAAATAGGACGCGGCAACAAATGCCTGAGGTTGAAGTCCTCGTCCTCTAAGATGGGCAACATGACTATAAATGATTGGCTGGAATTTACTTTACATCCATGTTGCGATGACGATTATCCATAGTGCAGAACTCCGTAACCTTAAACGCCAATAAATAAATAGGGTCTCTCTTGCCCTTTGGTCATAGACAAAATGGGCCCCTAATATTTTTTTTCAATATCGGTTCATGTTCCATTCGTAAAAGTTTTGCGATGAAGAGAGTCATTTCTTTCGCCTTTGAATTTAATATGACGATAAAAGATATTCAATTCAGATGCATATTTGCTAGCAAAAATGACCGCAATTTTTCTCAAGGGTCCTCTTTTCGACTCTATTGTTAATTTCAATACTCTTTGCCGCAATACTCTGTCCTGCTCGCTATAAATCAGAGCAAAATGGTAGATAGACCTGATTTACAACTCGAGAATTTGGATTTTGCATCTTTGTAATAAAAAAAAATCTATGACACACCTCTCAAAGAACAACTAGTACTTTTGGATCTCATATTGTTAGCAGATTAGTCGCTGTAGTACCCCCCCCCCCCCCCCCCCACACACACACACAAACACACTCCACCCCCACGGACACAACCACAGACAGATAGATTCTTGAGTTTTCTTCTTCGGCACTGATGCTCAACTTTAGTGGTAAATGATAAATTGATAAATAATAACAGAGAACATTATTTGATGAGGTATAATAACTATGCCTAGGATAATCACACCTTAAAAAGCCAAGTTGTTGGATCACCTCCTGTAAAACAGTTTTTGGAAGGGCTTACTTCATTCGCCTACATATTATTTCAGATTTTGCTGGAATTCTTTAATCCTCTGCACTCTGATGTCAAACTGGCAGAGTTTTCAGCAGCAAATATTTCCCATAATGCAGTTTGATATTTAACCAAATATACCTTGTTTGAGAGAGCTCAGCGAGCTCTGTCAAACAAGGTATAATTGATTAAATTCATAGTTAAACAAGGGAAAAACAGATTGATTGGAGAAAATGCTCTTGCATTAACAGGGCGCTAGGGGTTAACTAAGCTGGTGCACGTTAGTTATGTAATTCACCCTTTAGAAAGAAGCTGTGAGTCTGATTCCAACCGTGTATGAAATAACCATTCATCAACACAACAAATACACACCTTGCTTTGATGAAGGTGGCTGTAATAAAACAGTTCAGACAACAATAACCATCCCTGAAATGCCTTCACGTCTTTATTTATTTACAACAAGCAGAACGGGTTTTTGCACAAACATAATTATGTCAGTTGCATATTTATCACATGCAGTGGACTCATCTGAGATTAATCTGTTGGTCATATTACTGGAAGATTATCCACTGTCCCATTGTGAATATATGGGGACTTACGGTTTAAATTTAATGTGTATGCAATACCTTTAGTAGAAATTATCAGTCATTTAATGTGCTGCTTTGTGGTCACATTGTCCAGGACAAGTCCGAAAACCATTGTGATTTGTCAAATATTGCGAGTTATTGTCATTTGTTGATGCCAATTTAATTAAAATTTTAATGATTGCGTAAAAAACATGAATGGTAATCACCAGACTTCACTAGTTTGAGAAGTGACTCTGAACTCGTCATATCAACAATCTTTTGAAACTTTGTGATTCGTTGAAAATTTAAAGTTATTCCCCTTTGTATACTTTTTGGATGTTTCTTCAAATGAACACAATGTTGCAATAATATCGGTTGATTGTAACATTAGTTTTATGACATTATCAGCTGTTGTAACATTATCTGGACTTGACTTTATATCCATGTTGCGATCACAATTAGCCATTGTGCAGAACTATAAACACCAATAAATAAAATAGGGTCTATCGTGCCCTTTGGTTATGGACAAAATGGCCTCCTAATATTTTTTTCAATATCGATTCTTGTTTCATTCGCAAAAGTTTGTCGATGAGGTGTATCATTTCATTCGCCTTTGAATTTAGTATGACGACAAAAGAAATTCAATTCGGATGCCCTGGTGTTAGCAAAAATGACCGAATTTTTTCTGTTGGGCCTATTTTGGACACTATTGTTAATTTCAATACTCTTTGCCGTAATACTCTGTTTTGCTCGCTATAAATCGGGGGAAAATGGTAGATAGGCCTGATTTACAACCCGAGAATTTGGATTTTGCATCTTTGTAATGAAAACAAATCTATGACACACCTCTCCAAGAACTACTAGTCCTTTTGGATCCCACATTGTTAACAGATTAGGCGCCGTATTACCCCCCCCCCCCTCTCCCCCCCCCCCCCCATCACACGCACACAAACACACTCCACCCCCACGGACACAACCACAGACAGATAGATTCTTGAATTTTCTTCTTCGGCACTGATGCTGAATTTTAGTGGGAAATGATAAATGGATGAATAATAACACTGAACATCATTTGGTGAGGTGTAATACCTATGCCAAGGTTCATCACACCTCAAAATGACAAGTTTTAGGATCACCTGCTGCAAAACAGTTTTTGGAAGGGCTAACTTCATTCACCTATATATTATTTCAGATTTTGCTAGAGTTCTTTAATCCTCTGCACCCTGATGTCAAACTGACAGAGTTTTCATCAGCAAATATTTCCCATAATGCAGTTTGATATTTAACCAAATATACCCTGTTTGACAGAGCTCAGCGAGCTCTGTCAAACAAGATAGAATTGATTAAATTCATAGTTAAACAAGGGAAAAACAGAGTCATTGGAGAAAATTCTGTTGTATTATCACAGTGTGCAAAATTTAAAAAATGACTCTAACCGACAGACCGTACACGTGAGTTGGAGATGGCTAATCGAACGCTCGGTATGTAAAAATTCTTGAAAAACCCCCTTTTATCATTAACACGTATTCATATATTGCATGGAACTGAAATATATATAGCCTCTCACGGCAAAAGTCTAAAAATCTATCAAGACACAAGAAAGGCTGCTTAACTGCTAGAAGCCCATATTTGGGCTTAATTCTGAACTGCAGGTACCTAAAGTTAAAGGCTTCATATTAGGTGGATGCCCTTCATATTATCTTGTAAGTAAAATTACATCTCCCGTCGATTTGCATAGTTACAATTTATGGGAGAGTGCCTATAGGCACTCTCCCATGAATTGTAACAAGACAAAAATGTGAGAACAAATCTTGAGGCTGAGACAAAAACTAGCACTCTTCTAGTTAAATGACTCACACTTTACCATTCAAGATGCAACTTTTAGCTAATCCGTCATCCATTCGCGTAGATTTAAATTTGATTACTACCACGCGAACGAAACGAGCGTTCTCGTCAAATTTTGCATACTGCTACCAGAGTGCTAGGGGTTAACTAAGCTGGTGCACGTTAGTTTTGTAATTCACTCTTTGAAAAGAAGCTGTGAGTCTCATTCCGACAGTGTATTACATAACCATTAATCAGTACAACAAATACACACCTTGCTTTGGTGAAGATCGCTGCACTAAAACAGTTAAGATAACAATAACCATTCCTGCAATTCCTTCACATCTTTATTTATTTGCATTAAGCAACGCTAGTTTTTGCACAAACATAATTATGTCAGTTGCATATTTATCACATGCAGTAGACTCATCTGAGACTGATCCGTTGGTCATATCTACTGGAAGACTATCCACTGTCCCGTTCTGAATGTATGGGGACTTAAGGTTTAAATTTAATGTGTATGCATACACATAATGTCATATCTGCTGGAAGATTATCCTCTGTCGCATTGTGGATATATATGCATGGGGACTTAAGGTTTAAATTTAATGTGTATGCAATAATACCTTCAGTAGAAATTATCAGACTTTTAATGTGCTGCTTTGTGGTCACATTGTCTAGGACAAGTCCAAAAACCATTGTGCTTTATCAAAAATTGAGAGTTTTTGTCATTTGTTGATGCCAGAACATGAACGGTAATCATCAGATTTCACTAGTGTGAGAAGTGACATCGAACTGCGCCATATTCACACTCTTTCAAAACCTCAGTGATTCGTTGAAAATTTAGAGTTATTCCCCTTTGTATACTTTTTGAATGGTTCTTCACATTTACACAATGTTGCAACATTATCGGTTGATTATAATCTCAGTTTTATAACATTATCAGCTGTTGTAACATTATCTGTTGTAACAGGCTCTGGCATCCATCTCCTCATGACAACAGGGGTGGGGGGGGGGGGGTGGTGAAGCAGTGCTTATTTACTGTGGCAAGCAAGCTCTGTTTTACTGGTATAACAGGATCCGGTAATCAATGCCTGAGGTCGAGTTCCTCTAAAATGGGCAGCATGGGTCGAAACGATTGGCTGGACTTGACTTTATATCCATGTTGCGATCGCGATTAACCATTGTGCAGAACTATGTGACCTTAATAATTTTTTTTCAATATCAATTCTTGTTTCATTCGTAAATGTTTGTCGATGAGGTGTGTCATTTCATTCGCCTTTGAATTTAGTACGACGATAAAAGAAGTTCAATTCAGATGCCCCGTGTTAGCAAAAATGACAGCAATTTTTCTCTTGAGGCCTGTTTTAGACGTTTATTGTTAATTTCGATACTCTTTGCCGTAATACTCTGTTCTGCTCGCTATAAATCAGGGGAAAATGGTAGATAGGCCTGATTTACAACTCGAGAATTTGGATTTTGCCCCTTTGTAATTCAAAACTACCCATGCCACTCCTCTCTAAGAACAAGTGGTCCTTTTGGACCTCACATTGTTAGTAGATTAGTCGCTGTATCGCTACTATTTATACTTTTACCTGGTAAGTAAGTTGGACAGTCTGTCGGTTGCTCGACGCTACTCGACAGTTCTCTTCGGGTACTCTGGCTTCCTCAACCCGTAAACCTGTCCGACACGATGTGATCCTGTTTTTTTAAAGTGCCGTTAACCCCCCATAAATAAACAAACAATGACTCACAGGCTTAACTGTGTAACCAGGGTCGGGATCTCATTGATAAACGGTCACAGGATTGTGTTGTCTTTACCTATGAACAAACGTTATGTGAGACAGACTGTTGAGAAGGGCTTTTTGGTAGCTTTCAGCTAATATTTCACAAAACAGCGGTCCATCAGCTGTTGTGACAAATTTGAACACCTGTTACTGATTGCATTTTGATGAATTTCTGTACATTCCGTTATGGTGGAGTGTGTTTGGGGGGGGGGGGGGGTATTTTTTTGCAAAAAATTCTTTCTATCCACCGATTTATCCATCTGCCTGTCTTGGTGCCCACCCATTCGTCAGGCCGCCCATCGGTTCGTTCACCCATCAATCCAGCCAAATCATTGTTTATGCGATACCTTGAACATAGCATTCTGATTTCAATAACTTTAATGTTCTCTTCTATGCTAAAAATATCTTGGACAACTTTAATGTCCACAATTATTACAGGAATATGAAAAGCGCCATGTGTCCTTTGTTTGTTGTATTTTTCATTAGACCTTAAAGGCTCGGATTAATTTTTATAATAAATGTTACCTTATATGCATGTACACGGTTGCATATGACCTAACGGTGTTTCTATATATCATTGTTCGCTGCCTGTTTGGGCAGCCAACAATGATGTAAAAACCCCGCCAAAATACATTCAGCCTACTAGTTGAGTTCAGAAGGAGGAATACACTTAACGTTTTTAAAGCAATATATATTTTTTATAGTTTATGGCTGGGTGAGGACATAAGGTTTAAATATAATGTCGATGCAATACTTTTAGTAGTAATTGCCAGAGTTTTAATGTTCTGCCTTTTGGAACAATGTCTTGGACAAGTCCGAAAACCATTGTGATTTATCAAAAGTTGAGAGATATTTTCATTTGTTGGTGCCAATTTAATTAAAAGTTTAAAGTTTACTTGACAACATGAACGGTATTCATCAGATTTCAACATTCTGAAACGTACTTCAGTGTTGCTTCATACTAGCATTGTTCTGTAGCGGTCGAGATATAAAAGCCATTTACCAACCAGCCTTGTTGGTCCGGATCTCTTAGCCTAGTGATAAATCGGTCCTTTTGGGTGCTAGAGGTCGACGGTTCGAATCCCGGCTCCCGCACTTATCTCTCCCCTGTTACATTTGGGGGCTCGTCCGATCCTCAGCAGTTGGTGGCGTTGTGGACGCTGTGGTGAAGCATGGTGGATGTTTCGACCGCTCTGAGGTAAATCTCAATAGAAGGGGAGAGTAGTGTAGCGGTCGAGATATAAAGGCCAGGCTGGTTGGTCCGGATCTCTTAGTCTCGTGGTAAATCGGTCGCTTTGTGTGCTAGAGGTCGACGGTTCGAACCCCGGCTCCAGCACTTATCTCTCCTCCTGTAACATTTGCAAAACCGAAGTGATTCGTTGACAATTTAGAGTTATTCCCCTTGGTATAATTTTCGAATGATTTTTCACGTTAACAATGTTGGACTTGCATGGAAGGTGACAGACAGACTACACCTCACTAACCTTAGTCCATCTGTCTGTCGGATCTGTGTCTTTCTCTGTTCATTCATATATTCGTTTTGTGGTTATGTATCAAACGTTTCTCCACGCAATAACTTTAAAACTGTTTACCAGAGTTAAAGAAATTATTGTGTTCGCGGCTTTAGTTTAACAAGGTTTTGAAAATGTTTTAACACCCCTGTAATTCCTTGTAAATTGAGATCTTGCTCTCGGTTTTCTGCATTTTCTTTCAAAGTATTATTTTTTTATGACATGACTTGAACAATATTTACCAGATGTAAACAGTGTATGGATGTTGCGCATCGGCGAGGCCATGGGTGAATGGAGAAATATTCATTCATACCTGAAATCTCTAAAACTGATTATGAACTCTCACTCTGTTTTGTATCATTTTGCTTTTCCTACACCATCACATTTTGTGTACTTCCGCTTTAACCCTTTACCCAACGCAGACGATATCAAAATTTATTATTTTACATAACATTTTTTTAAATTTTTCAAAAAATTTCAACAAAACCATATCATGTGACCCCTCGTTGGAACGAGCTCGACGAGCTCGTTCCAACGAGGGGTCACATGATATGGTTTTGTTGAATTTTTTTGAAAAATAATATTTTTTCAACTACTGAATTTGCATATTATGCGGGCGGATGCGGGCGATTTGTTGGGTAAAGGGTTACTGGTAGAGTGTTGGAAGCACATATTTGGGCCTTATTTTGAAGTGCGGGTACTGCAACTTACATGCATCATTTTTGGTTGATGAACTTCATATTATCTTTGAAGTTAAAAATGTTTCTCTGTTAGGATCTGCCTTGTTACAATTCATGAGAGATTGCTTATAGGCACTCTCTCGTGAATTGTAACAAGGTAAAAGACATATGAACAACTTTTTGATGACCAAAAATAATTTAGCACGCTACCAGTTAAAAAATGTTCTCAGGGAGCATCAATTGACATAAAAAGTTTTTTAGCCTCTGGGAAGAACCCTTGACCTTTACCTACGGGATGTACATACTATTAACCCAACACGAGGTGTAATGAAGTCTAGATAAATATTTTTCTGTAGTCATTGGCAGCAGAAAAATATTTTGTTCCCGCAGTTCGTTTAGCCTAGCTGTGCCCCCAGTGTTGCTTCTTATTAACAAACAGAATCGCAGATAAGTTCGAAATTTTGTGTGTTCCAAATTTTTGCACTTTACTTTGTTTTCACTTGACAATTTAAACGTGTGTGCGCGAAGCTTCAGTAACACAGCACAAATTTAAAAATGTCTTTTTTTATTCTTTCTCTCAAATTAAAAATATCTCGAACAGTTTGAAAACCCAGCCAGGTCTGAAAATAAGCAGTCTGACATTTGCAGAATGAGGTTCCCAGAGGATGAATTTGATGATGCTATTCATACAATGGGCCAATTTATCCTCTGGGTACCTCTTTCTGTTTAGTTTTGAGACTCCGATTCAGATTGAGGTTCACAGAAGGTAATTTAGTGATGCTACCCTGCTGTGCAGGGTAGCATCACTAAATTCACCCTCTGGGGACCTCATTTTGCAGATGGTAGTCTGCTTATTTTCTGGTTTCAACCCAGCTGGAGTATGAGCAATCATCTGTATTGTCCTCTATCACTTCATCTGGTCAAAATGTCCCTTTATTTCTCAGTCTGCCATACCAGTATTTTGTGTTACCAAACGTGACAGTTATATGCGACCAGCGCTATTCATTAAAAAAAATACTATCTACATTTTATTTTTTGGTTGAATCTCTACCTCAGAAATATAGCTTCTGCACCCCTCCCCCTCCCATTGGAACTAGTTTTTGGCCAAGAAGAAAAACTATTTCTAGATAGTTTGTGAATAATAAAGAAAGTGCCAAAGACGCTGTAGCTTAGCTTGATTGTGTGTAGTGTTGAATGAAAAGGATGATGTTCAATGTTTATGAAAGGATTATGAAATAAGACAAGAATTGCGATAATTGAGAATATGTTAATATCTGTTTTCTATATGCTATGCTTTCAATAAGAATGATTTGAGGTGTAGGCTGTACTAAAGAACTGAGGCCAGGGTTAATGTAGCCCTCACAGTCAATGTATGTCAACCAAACTTAACAAGTTGCAATAAAATCATTCCAAAATGAGTCATCCTACCAAGTTACAATGAAATACCTTCATAATTATAACTCGTGGACTCGGACTTTGCTAAAGGAATCTTGGTCACGTGACGGTTGGGCGGTCACGGTTGACCGATCATGACCAAAATATGAGAGTCTAATCTAGATATCGTACCAAGTTATCCTACCAAGTTACAAAGAAATCCCTTCATAAAAACAACCTGTAGACAGTGCTAAAGGAATCTAGGTCACGTGACCAGGCGGTGGTAACGGCTGATCGATCGTAACCAAAATAGAACAGTCTCATGCAGACATCATGCCGAGTTATCCTTCCAAGTTACAATAAAATCGCTTCATAAATATGAACTGTAGACTGTGCTAAACAAATCTAGGTCACATGCCTGTTCGGCCGTCACGATTGACCGATCATGGCCAAAATGGAATGTTCTCATCCAGACATTATACTGAGTCATCCTACAAATTTGCAATGAAATCCCTTAATAAATGCCAGTTGTAGACTGTGCAAAGGGAATCTAGGTTACGTGCCCCTGAGGCCGTCATGGTTGGCTGAACCCGACCAAAATAGGTCGTTCTCATCTAGATATTATACAGAGTAATCCTACGGAGTTACAATAAAGTCCCTTCATTAATACGACCTGTAGACTGTGCTAAAGGTTTTCGGGTTTCGGGTCCGCCCAGCCGTCACGGTTGACCGATCGCATTGCCTATGACCCCTCATTTGAACGAGTTCGTTCCGATGAAGGGGCCATAAGCTATGCTTTTGAGGCCAAAAATGAAAAGTTTCAATTATTCAAGAAATATGTTTTCAAATGTTAACGTAACTCTTTCAAACCGGTGTGCATAAAATAAATTTTGTGTGAAGTAAAAGTTACTAGCGGACGAGCAGGCGATTTTAAGAGCAAACAAAAATTGAAGCGAGACTCGGTAATAATTTAATCCAACAGCTCGACAGAGCTGTCGGATTAAATTATTACTGAACCTCTCAACAAGCCAGGTTGGTTTTACCCATTTCGCCGTTGACAGTATTGACAGAAATGATATATTCCAGGACACCAGTGTTGAAAGGATAACAGGGTCAATCATGTTACAGATAGAAGTTGTCTGTCACACATCATCGAAAAGTTAATTGATTCCTCTGCTCATTTACTATCAAGATAGATCTTATCTTCTCTGTTAGTCCTTGTACGTTTGCTTATGTCATTGTTCAACCATGTGTGTGTTGGGCAGGAGGGGTGCTTCTAAATAAGTATTTTTTTCTTGTTCCTCTTATTTCAACCGACTTTATCAATAGAGTTTTACTCCGCAGACAGCCATCCCAACTTTATTGAACAGAGGGCCTATATTAACTACAATAACCTACTGGTTAACGCGCCATGAACCTAACACGAATATGAGACGGCGCTTTCAAAAACCCATATACAATCGAACATAGCCCAGGGCACACCCCACTATGTCAGAAACCAAGATGCCAGCCACTATCACATTGCACAAGGGCACGAACACCACCATGACAGGACATCACAACATTGCCGATCACGTGGTCTGCCACACGTGACACTCACAATGCACTGCAACACGACGTCGCCTACAACTCCCATCTCTTCTCATCCAAATCAGGCAAAAGGAGGGCGAAGTGCTAGCTATACTGCGAACGGACAGGCGGAGAGGGTGATTTATATAAGGCTTCTCTTCAAGGCTCTAATAATGACGATTAAACCTCCAGTCCTACCTAGGACCATGCGGTCATTCCCCTCACATCACCCTACTCGGATCCACGCTACACTGTTTGGAACTGAGGAGTGATGTAACGGTCTGAGGCACTTAGTCTAGTTAAGACTCATAGTTGAAGCAGGGTGGGGGAGGGTGGTGACAGATGTATTTTAACTACTTGTGTATCAAAATTAAAAACCTTGAATTCAACCCCAAATGTCTTTTGACGTCCCTTAACTTAGATCAGAGAATTGCGGAAGTAAGCCTACTCCTCCAAGGTGTCATACCATATTGGTTCGAATAAAGCAACATCTTTTACGTCAAACTCAATTTTCAGAAAAATACACTTACCAAATATTCTGAGTACATGTCGACGATTAGGCCACTTACGCAAAGGAATATAGCGTCAAGAAAATTTCTCAAGGTTGACTTATTTCAAATGTGGTGATGATTTTGAAGACAGTAATTTGAAATTCATATATCAGAACGCCTGCATAGCAGCATGCTACGCGTGGAAGCGGGGAATACCCCCTCCCCTCACACACACACCTATACTGATAAATGAGATAGTGACCCAACCACAAGATCTTTCTTATGTAACAAATTCATTAACCCTCTACCCGAAGCACTCCATATCAAAATTTATTATTTTAACCCTTTATCCAACGTAACGGCCAAAAAAACACAGCACTATTCTAAAAAAATCTCCAATTAATTTTCATTATTTTTTCATTTCTTGTCTCAAAAATATAGGTTATGACCCCTCTTTGGAACGAGCTCGTCGAGCTCGTTCCAATGAGGGGTCATAACCTATGTTTTTAAGACAAAAAATGAAAAAAATTAGTTATTCAAGAATTTTTTTTACAAGTGTCGTCTGCTTTTTATGTTAGGTAAAGCGTTAATGACTTTTTTCAATAAATCGCAACAAAATCATATCATTTGACCCCTCATACACGATATGGTTGTGTTGAACTTTCTTTCTTTTTTTTTTTTTTCAACTGCTCAACTTGTAAAATACGGGAAGAAATGGAGAAAAACAAAGTAATACCCGTGGGCCGTAAAGTGGACCCAACTCGAAGGTGGAGAGTGGGGGAGTTTTGTATTCCGGAAGGTAGCAGCAAACTTCTTATTGTAGGAGAGACAGGCGACTACGAGTATCTGGGGGTAAATATAAACATCACAGGAAGAGGCATCAACCGAAACCACACAAATAAATTGATTCTCAAGAGGAGGCGAATCCTTAACCAAATGAAACTTATAGGTAGAAACAGTTTCAATAAGGTTTTCGTGGGGAAAATCATTTGGGAAATGGTGGGTCTGCCAAGTATAACATAATATGGTACGGAAGTAGTACCCCTAAACCAACCGGCTGTAAAGATGTTGGAAGCCCTGCAGAACGATGCAGGCCGATGGATAACGGGGTCGAGTAATGTCACAGCGCTAGAAGCAATCCGGGGTGAGTTTGGGTGGATGAGGATCAAGGACAGGATAGACTTATTGAAACTCGGTTATCTTAATTATTTGGTAAATCTCCCCGACACCAGATGGTGTAAAGTAATGTTCCAGAGTATTTTCATCTCAAATATCAAGACAGGATGGATGATCCAAGTGAGGGAGCTAATAGAGAACTACTCGTTGGAGATCTCGGACCTAGACGTAGGGCAACCCAGGGTAAAAAAATCGTCAGAGAAAGGGTCATGGAGGATGGTAACCTTATTTGGCAAGAGGGGGTGAAATCAAAGAGGTCTTTGGGTGACCTGCGTGACACAGAAGAGCCTGGTTTTGAAGAGTACCTTGATGGCACCTTTGGGCGGTCACTGATGTTCAAGCTGAGGTTGCAGTCCCTGGAGCTGAGGGGAAAAATTGGGAAAAACAGTGAAAATGAGTCCCAGATGTGTCATTTAGGCGTGGTGGAGACCCTGAAACACTTTCTTCTAGAACGCCCAAAATACCAGTCTAAAGAATAATATTCACTGGGAGTCTAATCGGGAAGTGGGATGGGAGAATGAAGGACAAGTGGTTAGTGAGTGACTCAAAGGACTCAAAGGAGACGGTTAATATGCTAATCGGGGAGATTGAGAATATGGCCGATTCGTTGGGTGAAATGTGAAGTGACAAGAATGCAAGATTTATTGAGTGGTGAGAATAGCTCATCAATGTTTGTTTTGCCTTGATGATGTAGTTGGGATACTGGTCGGTCGAGATTGTGTTTTTAAAAAATCAAGACGGCTTGGAAATTTATTGGTGAAAAAATAAAATACGCATGTAGTAGGCATGACGCGAGTTTTTATTTTACCCATTACCTAACATGAAAATGTCATTGGGCAAGGCACTTCACCCCGATTGTCCACATGGAGGCACGATGACGCCGTATAATAAGGCGAACTGCACGTCAATGGTGCGCATGTCTTCAACCAATCTTACCCTGCCTGTGCTGCAGTGCGGAATTACGATGTTGGGGAGCTGGCAGTTGCTCGTCGTTGCTCGCTGGTTCTCTCCGGGTTCTCCGGCTTCCTCCACCCGTAAAACATATCACCGACACGATATGACCTTGGCTGTTAATGTGTAGTTAAACCCTAATAAATAAATAAATAAATAAATAAATAAATAAATAAATAAATAAATAAATAAATAAATAAATAAATAAATAAATAATATGAAAAGCAGACGACATTTGCAAATAAAATTCTTGAATAACTAATTTTTGTCTCAAAAACATAGGTTATGACCCCTCATCGACGAGCTCGTTCCAAAGAGTGGTCATAACTTTTGTTTTTGAGACAAACAAAATGAAAATATAATGAAAATTAACTGGCGATTTTTGTGAAAAGCACTGGCTGGTTTTGGCCGTTACGTTGGGTAAAGGGTTAATTAACGTATACTGTGCTGATACTCCAAATTGGTCATGATGAGCCATCAATAGCCCGAATCGGTTAGTACCCACCTCTGTTTCTATGGCAGACTGTGTGTGTGTCGCA
This sequence comes from Pictodentalium vernedei, assembly GCA_031216915.1. Taxonomy (NCBI): domain Eukaryota; kingdom Metazoa; phylum Mollusca; class Scaphopoda; order Dentaliida; family Dentaliidae; genus Pictodentalium; species Pictodentalium vernedei. The sequence continues at coordinate 162,611,633 of CM062293.1, forward strand.
AGACGAGCTCGTTCCAATGAGGTGCCATAAGCTATGTATTTCAGGCAAAAAATTTAAAAAAATAGTTATTCAAAAATGTTTTTTTACAAGTGCCGTCTGCTATTCATTTGAGGTGAAGGGTTGAATTCAATTTTTCAGATGGCACTGGTTCAAACCTGGAAACATGTAAGGCAATCCTGTTTCCTAATAACATATACTTCAGTGTTTCGTACATATACTGAGTCAAAAAAAAGAAAGTATAATAAACTTTGAGGAGCACTTTTTTTTTTATTATTATCGACTTTAATCCCAAACAAATTATTGTGAATTCATATTTCGAGTCTAGCTGTATGAATTTGCATAATTTCATGTTCTTACTGTTGTCAGCGTCACGTCAGGACGTCGCAATTCAGACTTGAGGCGAAATGAAAAGTTCACACATGCAGTCAATAGCGTGCATGTCCACCGTTTGTCTCTTGGATGGCAAGACATCGACGGCGCATGGGCCTGATAAGTCTCTGGATGTCACCCTGTGGTATTGCGTTCCACACCTGCCTTAGAACATTACGTAAATCTCCTAACGTCTGAAGATCATGAAGTCGTACCCGAAGGTCCAATTGCTCCCAAAGATGCTCGATTTGGCGACAATCTGACAAATCTGGCGAAAGTCGGGGCCAGGGAAGAAGTTCGATGCCCTGCTCCTCGCGAAAGTCACGACAGATACGCGCCACATGACATCGGGCATTGACTTGCTGGAATAACTGCAACCCGAGGTTAGCGTTGAACAACGGGACAACAACGGCGTGAAGAATGTCGTCCATCCAGATTACCGTCGATGAAGATCAACTGCGTTCAATGGTGCAAGGAAATTCCTGCCCAAACCACTACACTACCCCCGCCGAAACGGTCTCATTCCCGCACTCAAGCATTAGAAAAACGTTCTCCTCGCCGGCGATACACTCTTGCCCTATCATCAGCACGCCGTAGACAAAATCGTGATTCATCACTAAAAAGAAGTGTGCTCCAATGCTGCTGAGTCCAGCGAACATGCTGACGTACTCATTCCATTCTGACGGTACGGTGGCGTTGGATAAGGAGTGGTCGGTGGTATGGACGCCTACTGCGGATGCCGTGTTCAGCGAGTCTGTTGCGGATAGTTTGTGCACTGATTCTATTGTTAGTTCCACCAGGAGTAATTGCTGCTGTCCTCGTCGCCGGGGGGAAGCGATCCCGCAAGTGGGACGTCATGATGTGTCGGTCTTGTGCATGGGAGTAGTATGTCATGTACCCGGACAGTCCTCATTTGGGGGACCTCGGTGGGGGACCTCGGAAGTGACGTCATGTCACGTGACGTAGTGGCGCCATGTTGGGTTGTCATGGTAACCCGCGTGAGCGGCCATGTTGTGACGTCATCCCCATAGTGATACGTGGTGTTAGTGTGCATGCGCAGCGCGTGTTGTTAGGGTGATACGTGTTTCCGTTGTCCATTTTGTATACTGGAGGCCGCCATCTTGGTTTCTATGGTAGCACGTGATTGCTATGTTACCTAAGGCCTACAATAGGACAGGGGTATGTTCGGAGGGTATGTTCGATTGAATCGGAGTATTTTCTGGAACGACTTCCCTGGGTAATTACCACAAATAACCCGACAACTTGTATTATTTATATGAATATACTGATGTCTGACTAAACTAAGTTCAAAGGTCGTTGCTAGCGGCAACGTTTTTTTTGCCAGAAATGGAAGAAAATCAATAGCTCTCATCTAGATGTTACCCCAAACAAGCATACCAAGTTTCAAATTGATCCGATCATAAATGTGCCTGCAGAGTGTGCCAAAGGGAAATATTGATGCATAAGTGCACTAAGTTCATCGAAGGTCGTTGCCAGTGGCAACATTTTTTGACGGAAATGGAAGATAATCGAAAGCTCCCATCTAGAGGTCACTCCAAACAAGCATACCAAGTTTCAAACCGATCTGATCATAAATGTGCCCTGTAGGGCATGCCAAAGGAATATACTCAGGTCTGACTGAACTAAGTTCAAAGATCGTTTCCAGTGGCAACATGTTTTGTCTGAAATAAAAGAAAATCGATTGCTCCCATCTATAAGTCTCCCCAAAAAGGCATACCAGGTTTGAAAGCAATCCGATCATAAATGTGCCCTGTAGGCTGTGCCAAAGAGAAATATTGAGGTCCGACTAAACTAAGTTCAAAGGCCGTTGTCAGCTGCAACATTTTTTGACGGAAATGGAAGAACATCGATGGCTCCCATTTAGAGGTCACCCCAATCAAGCATTCCAGGTTTCAAAGTGATCTGATCATAAATGCGACCTGTGCGGTGTGCTAAAAGAAAATTGTGGACGTACGTACGTACACGTACGAACGTACCACCGGACGTACGCCGATGGACGAGAAGTGACCGCAATAGCTCAGCTTGACTTTGTCAAGTTGAGCTAAAAATGAACAATTATTGGTTTGGAAAATAATTGAATGTGTTCTTCAATCGAATGTCAAGTCAAGAAAAGCTCGTTGGTTAACGAGATGTGTGGTCAGGAGCATTATGGGCAAACTTCAAGTTTATAGAATATAGCACATGTAATTTAACGTCATTTATTTATGTTCCCGTGGCCTAGTGGTAAAAACGTTGGTGTTTTTAACTCTGGTTTCATTGGTTTGAATCTTGCAACATCGTTTTGTCATTTGTTTCTAGAAAACCCCAAACAAAACAACCTTAAAGTGTTCTGCAAAGACTGAATGAGGTGTTGTGCGAAAAAATATAAAATCAGAAACAGCACTAAAATGCAAAAAAAAAAAAAGCAAAGTCAAGAATAGCTTTTCATTTGAAGCCATCTCTTCGAGGGTGTTTCATTGCGAAGATAATAACTCGAAATTTATGTGATAGATTCCCTGCGCTGAATTTATAACATTCCATCGGTGTTCCTTGGCCAAATGGATAAAGGTGTTTGGGATGTATATTATTATTGGTGTCAAATATGAGGATCTGATGATCATTGGTTCGAACCCAACCCGCAACTTCTCGGTTTTACGTCATCCTTGTATCCAGGAAAATGAATTAACAAGCGTTGAATTGAAATTTTGAGCTTAAGCAGTGATGGCGCCAGGATATCACTGAAACGAGCGTTTGTACTCCCCAACAGGGACTTGGGTTTCCTTTGACAAGCTGGCAATACTGGAGGCAGTTTCTCCGGTTGTGGCAGGGGGCGATGGGCTGCCAGAGCGCACCATCAGTCGTATCCCCCACCCTCAGTCCCCACACTGGCACTTCCGCGCCACCATCGTGGTTCAGCAGTGTTGTACAAGTGAATATTAAGTTACTGGAGAAAATCTGTTGGGAATAGTAATCCCTGTTTTATCTTACAGAAAAACATTTCTTTCCTTGTTGAAATGAGAAGATCCCCCCCCCCCCCCCTCCTAGTGTGCTGTCAGATGGGAGGTAGGCTAATACACTCCAACAGTGAGACCTTATAGTGTAGTACATCTACACCCCCACCCCCAGTTCTTGCGTTGGAAAGAGGTGTGAATATATAACAAAATCGTGTGTAATTAACTGGGTTCAAGATAGGTTTTATTTTTCAACTGGAACTTTTCGTATACATTTGCAGAATATTTCAATAGCCGAGTGGATAAGGGCACTGTGTTCATACTATGTTTTACTGATGTTAAGCCAGAGTTTCTGGTGGTCCATGGTTCGAATCCTTCAACACCAATTCTGTCAATTTTGTCGGCAGAATTTAGCAGGTTTACAATACACATTTGGTGATATTATAGTCATAGGATATCGTTTAAGCCTGTAAGAACTTATTACTTCAACAAATTTGTTCGAATATATTTGTAAATAGTGATCACAAGTTCATATAGCAGATCACCTGGAGTTGTAGTAACTACTTACAAGCTGTGTCCCAACAGCCAAGAGGGTAAATGCGCTGCCTTTTTAAAAAAAATTGCTGCCGATAAACTCGAGTGTCTTGTGGTCGATGGTTCGAATCCAGCAACATATTTTTGTGTGAATCTTGTTTTGGCAACACAAACATAGCGTGTGGTCGTGAATGCTCGGTGACGAAGAGTACAATTTGCAAAAGAGAGTTAGTCCCTGGAAGAACATTGCCTGGTTAACCTGGGTTAATAGCCTCATTTTTGTGATATAATCGACAGTTCATCATCTTCAGCTTTATAAAACTCATAGCTCATAATGGCATAATTTCCCTTTGATACTGTCACCTCAATAGCCTAATTGGTAAAGGTGATGAGTTTATTTATTATTGGTTTCGAACTCCGGTGTCTGTCGGTGCAGGTTCGAACCCCGCAGGATCATCTACTTGAATTTTGTTTTCTGAAAAAAAAATAAAATTTATAGTGTGTTTGGTACTATTTTGAGTCTCAGAATTAATATACACAGGATACCCGCCCCGGAAAGAGCTTTATCACCTTTAACCAATATTTGCGATAATAACAAAATCGTTTATTCCCAGAACATTCGATCAAATTTTCTTCCGTTTTCCCGATAGCTCAGTCGTTATCGTCGAGATCCATAAAACTGTGTGTCGGGAGTTCGAATCCCCCATTGATCAAATCTCTTTTTCAAGCAACACAATTATTTTCCTGTCTTCAATACAAAACACAAGAAATCAATAGGTTATTGGATAAATAATAAAACGTGTGTCCAGCTAGCGCAATTGGTATCGACGCGGGTCGTGAAGCTGGAGGTCGTGGGTTCAAACCCCGATGACGGAAGCCTGATTTCTGTTCTTGTATTTAATCAAGAAATTCAAGAATATTTAATTCAAATCACAAAATAGATACTTCTATAACATATGACCAATAATTAGCGTATCCGTGATAGCGCAGCGGGTATCGACGCGGACTGCGAATCAGTGCGTCGGGAGTTCAAACCCCCGTCGCGGCAATATAAACTAAATAGGTTAAACTAAAATAAACATAAAACTATAAAAAACAAAACAAAAAAAAAAACGAACAAGATATCAAACAGTATGATAGTGATGTGTGATAAGGAGACACAAGGTAGGTGACCTCAAGGTGAGTGAGTTGGTCGGGAAGACTCAAGGATAGTGGAAGGTGAGTGGAATTATGCTGAAAAAGACAAAATTTTCTCTTTTTTTCGCCTTTTTCAGAATTTTTTTGAAAAATTTGCCTCCTATGGGATTCGAACCCACTACCTCAGGATCTAAGCCCACAACGATACCACTGGGCTACGAACACCTCATACAAAATGAATGTTGAAACTTCCACTGAACATGGAGGCCCTTTCAGAAGAAATAATTGGGCGGTTTCCCGCCGATTTATCAGATTTGCCCGCCGATTTGAAAATCTGACTTTTCGCAAGGCAAGTGCCTTTCGAATTGGATGAAAACGGAAAGTTTTTTCCAGACATTGTTTTGATATTTTCGACTTTTTCTGCTGCTTTGTTTCAATGTTTTTCGCGGCTTGTTGGGAACTTCACCAACCCAACTTCAGTCAGTTTGTCATTTTTGTTTGTGATGTCCTTCTTGTTCTCCGTTTCAACCCGAAAGTCAGAAATGGAGGATAAGAAGGAAACCACATTCCAGAATAACAAACTGAACTGAAGTTCTTGAAGTTGCCAACAAGTTGCGAGAAACATTAAAACGCAGTAATGGTCGAACAATATCTGAAAAGTATCTGAAACACGACTGAAGAGTGAACTGACAAACATTGCAGTCTCTGAATGTTATTGTTCCTATTTCTCTGATGTATTTTTGGTATAACTCGCGATTTTGTAATTTTATGTGAAGGATAATATACTAAACCTTGGGTATTCGACCAGATAGCGGTCGAGAGCACAGCCCTCGACCATTATCTGGCCGAATACCGGGAATCGAGTGTATCATATGTCTCAAAACCCACTCCATATTAAATTCTTGTTTAAAATGAAATAAGTTAATCACATTGGAGAGAGTTAAAACTGAAAACATGAACAGTTTGATCGGCGAGTTAACAATGGAGATAACTCACCGAGCGACAACAGCACGGACATTTCAGTGGCAACTCAAGAAAACGCGATCAGGTCACACTGAATGTTTGTATTGTAACAATAACTGTGTATTGTTTAAAAGAATTCACGGTCAGTAAACACAGTGCACACTTATTGTCGTGGATGACTCATTAGTGACACTTCATCCAATCGCTGATTTGTCGCGATTCTCATAGAAGGCCTCAATAATGCCTGCCCTCCCTTCCCTGCTCCAATTACTCAGGCCTCTTCTCGCGAAATGTCAGCCTTATATATATTAACTTGTAGAGTGCTGGAAACCCATATTTGGGCTTTATTTTGAAGTGCCGGTACCACAGCTTGAAGGCTCACATTCAGTGGATGTGCTTTGTATTATCTTTGAAGTGATATTATTTAGTCTATGAGAGTTTGCCTTGTTACAATTTATGGGTGAGTGCCCATATGGGCACTCTCTCCCATAAATTGTAACAAGGCAAAGACCTGTGTTGAAGTTGTGATGGCCAAAAATAATTTAGCACTCTACCAGTTTATGCCTGGTATCCCCAAAGCTATGGTGGTTGCTCCATTTTGGGGTACTTTAGCCTTCAGAAAAGTACCAATGGAATGAGAAGTTAATTTTATTCCCCGAGGAGAACCTTGGAATCTCGCCTATGGGGAATATAAATCTTAACCCAGCAAGAGCTGAAATGATGTCAGGGGGTAAAATGCTTTTCAGTCATCGATAGCCGAAAAATATTACCCCCCCCCCCTCCCCACACACACACTTTGACCATTTGCCATGGCCTTGCCCCGATGAAGATTGTTATTTTGGTAATTTAAGAAGGTTTGCAGGATGATTTTCATCAACGACGATTCCAGTATGAGTCAAGAATAGAGGAATGGATTATATATATTTGTAACTGAATCCCAATTTTGAAGCCATTGTTAAATTTTCAGATGATTTTGTGATCATGCTGAATTGTTTCATTGACAAATTTAAAACGCCAAAAAACTAAAATACTTCTAGAACATGTTGCTTGATATTTTTTGAGTTTTTTTGTTTGTTTGTTTGTTTTTGTTTGTTGTTGTTGTTGTTTTTTGTTTTTTTTGTTGTTGTTGTTGTTTTTTTTGTTTTTTTTTTTTTGGGGGGGGGGGGGGTGATCATAATCTATGAAGTGGGAATAACTATCGTTTTCGTGAATAGCAATGACAGTAAATGGCTATCACCAGGATTAAAACATAGGAGTGCGCATTTTGTTTAGGTGTGTGTGTGTGGGGGGGGGGGGGGGGGGGGGCATAATATGAAAATGAAGGTCGTCGTTGGGGTGGGAGCTTCCCCTAGTCCTAAGTAGGTCCCACCGTTCATTGCTCCTCCTCCCACTTCCACGAAGGGACGTGGTAGGAGGGCGTAACGAATCGAGAGTCCTATTTAGAACTATGCTTCCTCCCAACCCCGAGAAAAGCTTTTAGTGCTCTAAGAGAAAATCTGAGGCATTTGTAACATGCGTAGCCCTTTATTGGATTTTAGGTCTCTATTTTATGTAAAGTTGCACTGGGTCAAAGTTTTGTGTTGGGAGGGGGTGCAACGAAAATTTTAGGGGCGAGGGCCACTGGCTGTCACGTTGGGTGAGTAAGGTGTTTAGAGCAAATAGGCACAAGGTTGTTTTTCCCATTTTATCACAACACATAAATGATTGGAATAACTCTATTATCCTTGAATATATCAGATACGAAGTTATCATAAATGTTTGTGTCGTCGACCTATGTATGAAAATGTCTATAGATAAGATAAGATAAGATTTATTCAGAGCAAATACACCAGAATAAAGGCAGATTGCTACACATAGAATCAACATAAACTGAATCATAAAACACACTAATTCATATGACATACATAAATCATATTACAGATAAGTCCATCTTGTGAAGGAAAAGCTGGAGCATGTTATAAATAACATTGCACAGCACTGGGTTATCATTAGTCATTATTACTTAAAATTTGTCCATTGTATCCATTAGAGGAAAGTCAATTTTTTCGTCAGAAATTGCGCGAAATAATTTTTCTCATAATGGTGCAGACAGCTGACATTCCATTACGAAATGCCATTCCGATTCCACCTCCCCCATTGTACAAGCTTCGCACATTCTGTGTTCGATAGGATGAGGAGGTTGTAAATGCCTTCCACGTTCGATCCACAGTTTATGATTGCTCATGTGTAATCGCGTAAAATTGTTTCTAGCTTCAATGGAAGAAGTGTGAATGAGATACGGTTCAATTTAATAATCTACTTTGAATAGTTGATAAGTCCTAAGTTTGTTTTTTCCTATTCTCTTATTATCAATGTGTATATCTTCTTTAAATTATTTAATATGGTCCGATTCAAGTTTGGACTTTAGACGATTAATTTTTCTTTTGGAAATTTCAGTTTCATTCAAATTGTTAAATCCAAGTCCTTTAAGCTTTTCACTTTTTGAGTCAGGGAGTTTACATTTCTTAGCTTACACAAAAGCACCACTTAGAATGGTACCCGGGGAAGTAGCAAGCAATTTACCAGTATAATTTACGAATCGTACTAAAGCATCTAATGTTATTGGATACTGACCTAGCTCCGCGCGTACCGCATGGTTGGAGGAATGTTTACCCGCATTTAAGATCAGTTTGAAGAACTTGATATGAGCCATTTTACTCGGTGCAGTATCTCTGTTCCTCATATTCAGCTCCGTCGACCATATTTCACTGCCGTATAATAATATAGGCTTAATAGGCTTAATTAGTTTATCAAACAGCTTAGAAATGTGCATTTCTTTTTGAACGAGCTGTGTAAACTGTACAGAGCCTTGAGCCCCCTTAAGACTAAGTTCAGAATGTGCATGTTTCAGGACGCCATTTTCCGAAAGGGTTAACCCTAGGTATGTGTATTTTGAGGTACATTCCAGTTCTTTTCCACCTACTGAAAATTTTGGGATATTCTTTATTTTTTGGGCCTTAAAAATCATATATTTCGTCTTGTCTATGTTTATCAACAAGTTGTTTTGCTTTCTATACGCTTCTAGTCTGTTCAGACAGTTCTGTAGTCCCCTTTGTGAGTCTGAGGTCAGCACTAAGTCATCCGCAAATAGTAAGTGATTCAATTTACGGTTCTTCAAGTTTATTGGATCACAGTCTTTATAAAAAAAAACCCACTGATGTCATCTATAAATAAACAAAGTAGGCGAAATGGTACATCCCTGCCTCACGCCAATTGTCGATATGGGTGGGCCAATACCCAGATTTGTTTTTATGCAGTAATGACTTCATCATAGAACGATTCTATTATTTGTGAAACAGGTCCAGTGACCCCAATTCTTTTTATCTTTTCAAAAAGAATTGATCGAGTCACAGTGTCGAACGCTTTCTTAAAGTCCACAAACGCAGCGTATAAGGGTTTCTTTAGCTCCTTACATTTGTTGATTGCAGACTTGAGAACAAACACACTGTCGATCGTATTACGTTTTTCTCGAAATCCAAACTGATTTTCACTAATTAAGTTATTATCTTCTAAAATTATTCATTAATTCTGCGGTTTATAATTTTGTTGAACAGCTTCCCCAATGTACAGCTCAGGGCGATATGTATGTATATGTAAGACGTGTGTTTTTTTCTTCGACGGCGGGCGCGGGCTGAATCATACAATATTGCCGGATCTCAGCCTAGTGTTGCAAACGCACTTCCAGAAAAATGAAAGTGACAATGACACTGTAGCTTAACTCGTGTGTTTTGTTTGATGAAAAGGATAATGTTCAATGTTTATGAAAGGATTATGAAACAAGACAAGAATTGTGATAATTGGGAATATGTTCATTTCTGTTCCCTGTATGCTATGTTTTTGATAAAAAATAATATGAGGTGTACACTGTACTAAAGAGCTGAGGGGTGGGTTAATATGACCTCACAGTTAATGTATGTGGCCCTCACAGTTAACGTATATCAACGAAAGTTACCAAGTTACAGTGAAATTATTCCAAAACGAGTTATCCTATCAAGTTACATTGAAATCCCTTCATAAATATGGCCTGTAGACTGTGCTGCTAAAGGTTTTTGGGCTTTGGGCTCGGGCAGCCATCATGGTTGAACGATCGCAACCAAAGGGGGACATTCTCATCTGGGCATCATCTGGAGTGATCCTACGAAGTTACAACGAAATCCCTTCATAAATATGACCTGTAGACTGTGCTCAAGGTTTTAAGGCTTCGGGCCCCTGAAGCTGTCACAGTTGACCAATCACGACCAAAAGGGGATTTCATCATCTAGGCATTATATGGAGTCAAACTAACAGATTACAATGAAATCCTTCTATAAATATGACCTATAGACTATGCTAAAGGTTTTGGGGTTTCGGGCTCGGGCAGCCATCAAGGCTGAATGATCGTGACCAAAAGGGTCTAGACATTATTTGGAGTCATCCTACCAAGCTACAATGAAATCCCTTCATAATTATAACCTGTAGACTGTTCTAAAGGTTTTTGGGCTTCGGGCCCCTGTAGCCGTCACAGTTGCCCAATCGTGTCCAAAAGGGGACGTCATCATCTAGGCATTATATGGAGTCAACCTAACAGGTTACAATGAAATCCTTCCATAAATATGACCTTTTGCCTATGCTAAAGGTTTTTGGCCTTGGGCACCCATCAAGGCTGAATGATTGCGGTCAAAATGTGACGTTCTCATCGAGACATTATTTGGAGTCATCCTACCAAGTTACAATGAAATCCCTTCATAAATATGACCTGTGTAGACTGTGCTAAAGGTTTTTGGGCTTCGGGCCCTTGTAGCCATCACAGTTGCCCAATCAGGACCAAAAGGGGACTTTCTCATCTAGACATTGTATGAAGTCAACCCACCAAGTTACAATGAAATTCCTCAATAAATATGACCTGTAGACTGTGCTAAAGGTTTTCGGGTTTTGGGCTTGGGCAGTCATCACGGTTGGCAGATCACGCCCAAATGGGGAAATTTTCATCTAGACATCATAAGGAGTCATCCTACCAAGTTACAATGAAATCCCTCCATATTAAACATGACCTGCAGACTGTGCTAAAAAGTTTTTGGGTTTCGAGCTTGGGCAGCCATGATGGTCGATAGATCATTCCCAAAAGGGGACGTTCTCGTCTAGGCATTATACAGAGGCATCCTACCAAGTTACAATGAAATCCCTTCATAAATACGACTTGTAGACTGTGCTAATGGTTTTCGGGTTTTGGGCTCGAGCAGCCATACCGGTTGCCCAATCACGACCAAAAGGGGACGTTTTCATCTAGACATGACCCCAAACCTGCATATGAAATTTCGTGACGATCAGACAAGAACTGCGGGGTGTAGCCCGTGCTAAAGGAAAATGTGAACAGACTCACAGACTTACAGATTCACAGACTTACAGACTAACAGACGTCCGTACGTGTGATGGCAATAGTTTATCTTGACTATGTCAAGTTAGCTAAAAACGTGGGAATGAGTTACCACTACAAGATCAGTAGAGAGGTTACAATCAGCCAGCAACACCTAAATTCTGTAAAATAATCCCATAAGCTTGAACAAACCTGCAGCTGAAGGATAATCCATTTCAGCCCATAGGTGGAAACCCGATTCGAGCTTATGCTTTTACACTAGTTATTTAATTGGTAGAAATTCCCCCATGGGTGTTTTTATAGTAATCTACTCTTCTGTATGACATATATGAGGAGAAGAGACGGCAATGCGGTAGACTTTCCTCCTCTGGTGTCTCCTGCCATGGTTGTGATCTGCGGTAAACTTCAATCCAAATCGTCAAAGAAGGGTCGAAAGGGGCTTTGCCCACAAACCGTCCGTGTGCGCCTTCGGCACGCGAAACCATTCATTCTCCGCATTACGGTAATGCAACTCAGTATTTAGGGCTCACTTCGTCTCACTCCAGATTGAATTCAAGCTATTACAAGGAGAGATCATAGTTGAGTGCAAGATACAATTGGATTGAGCATAAGTTGCTGCAACTAAAGCCCATTGAGGGTGGATTACAGCTAAAACACCCACATAGTGTCATTTCCACCAAAACAAATACATAAACACTGTGAAAACTTGTATATCGCAAACAAAACGTCACCTAATAGACTTCAAAGTTTAACCCAGAAACTCTGCTTGGGCTTTTAAAAAAAATTATATACAGTGGAGCCCACTTAATTGGATATCTCTTAATTGTATATCCCTGTTAATTGAATATAATTTCCAAACACAAAACCATTTACCATACCTCCAGTACAAATTTAACCAGTTAATTGAATATAGGTTATAGAGTAAACTCCTGTTAATTGAATAAAAAATCTTGTAACCTGTCGAGAAATTATCCTGACTCTCCCCAGTTTTCCTTTGTTTATAGACCTATTTGGCCTCAGTACATTCAATACAGGCATTTAATCTATTATATCTTGTTTGACAGAGCTCATGGAGCTCTGTCAAACAAGATATAATAGAATAAATGCTAAGTTTATCTCTAGAATACAGGAAAGTGACAATCCCTGTTAATTAAATACTCCTGTTAATTGAATAATTTCAATTGGCAAAGTGGCTATTCAATTTACAGGGTTCCACTGTATATATATATTTTGGCTAGGTGGAAAGTCCACTTTGGGTGTTTTTCTATTAATCTAGTTCTTGAAACTCGAAAACAGTTGCTATGGCATATAAATTGATAACCAGGTCTTCTTCATATATCACAGCGACATGGATGCATCAGTATATTTGTTTACAGTACGTGGAGAGTGGATTGTAACTAAATCACCCACGGAAAGGAGTTACCACCCAAGCAATAACTTTCAAATTTTGTACGTATCGTCAAAAAACACAAGCAATGTTTCAGCCAATGGACCTCCGGGTTTAACCCGGAGGTCCTTTGGCTGAAACTTTGCTGGTGCTGGTTATGCTTTGCAACAAATTTGCAATTATTGTCCGGGTGGAATCTCCACTCTGCGGGTGATTTAGTGATAATACACTCTCCACGTACTGTATGTTAGCATTTTGTCAACAAATTTATTATTTATTAACTCTTTGCCAATTCGTCACCTGAGTGCTTGAATGTCCTGCGTCCCATTATGGGACATAGGACACTCTACCACCCAGGCGACGAATTGTAACAGCCATAACTGACTAGTGTTCCACACGAAAATTAGTGATCAGATTTTAATATTTTCACATTTTGACTGCTACCATATAGCTTGTGCCTCGTCATTGGAATGAGCTCTTCAAACTCATTCCAATAAGAGGGAGGCCATAAGCTATGTCTTTAGGGTGAAAAAAAAGAAAATTTATTGTTAATTCAAGAAAATATTTGTGCGAGTTATGATAGATAAAGCGTCAGAGAAAGCAACTTTCAACTTTATTTTACAACACAGGAATTTCCTAACAACGATCCACTAGTTGTTAGCCCCCTCCACCCACCCCCCTTGAGAAAGGTATAATGGCTGAAGACTCTTCATAGGGATTACGTTTTTCACAATATCCTGCTTGTTGGTGTAAAAAAAATCATCAACCTTGTATGAGAGACAGACTACGTACACTTGATATTCAAGACTGAAGTGTGGTTGCTATAAAAGTTTTTTCCACTAAATTGTGAGCAGTACATGATTTCAGACAACATTTATCAAATGTGACGAGGGACTGCAGTCATGTACAAATTGGGTTAATGATCATTTCGTTCACCTACCCTTCACCTTAGAAGAAATAAGGCAACCAATGTTATGTTTGCCCACACCACAAGGTTTCAAACAAAGAACAAGAATGATTAATTAACCCTTTACCCAACGAATCGGCCACATCCGCCCGCGTAAAATGCAAATTCAGTAATTGCAAAAAATATTATTTTTCAAAAAATTTCAACAAAACCATATCATGTGACCCCTCGTTGGAACGAGCTCGTCGAGCTCATTCCAACGAGGGGTCACATGATATGGTTTTGTTGAAAATTTTAAAAAATGGTATTTGAAATAATAAATTTTGATATCGTCTGCGTTGGGTAAAGGGTTAAATTGCTCATTTCTATTAAATTGTTTGCTCTTCTGGAATTCGTATCTATATATATACTGTGTAATGATAACACATAGTGCTCTTGGAGTTTGGCGATAGTTTTTTTTATTGGGGTGCAACAACATGTTTGACATCCAGGGTCATCTCTTGTTGGGCAGGTTTAGGGTGGAAGAGGTCCGAATACCCAGAGAGAACCCCTATGCAGCAGCGAGTAAATATCATACGCCCCAATGTACTAAGTCTGTACATGCCGGCCGGGTTGGCTGACAACAAGTTTACCATCGAAGTGACATATGCCTTAGTACAAAGCACCACCATGACCCCACGAGGGCAATTGGGATTAAGTGGACTTTGGTGAGTGAGTGCTGTGATGTAACAAACGGTTGGAAAGGGCTCTCATAGCCCCTTCCAACAGTCTACATGTATTACATCACAGCCTTATCAGCTGAATGAAAGCTACCACATTGTAGGTTGTATGTCTTGTCCATGTTGTCAGCCTTTGTAAATAGATCAGTTTTACTTGGCCTTTGTCTCTTCCCAAAATAAGAAAAGGATAAATTTACCTGAAATCCTGTTTAAGGTGCACTAATTTCCAATTTGCAGTGGCCTGGTTCTACTATTGCATTTATTGCTGACTGCTGTGGCAAGTTTAGAGGGCTGACTCTTATATACTGTAGGCAGTTTTTTCATCTTCCCTCAGGATTCCAGTCATTTTTATGTCCCTGATATGGAGGCATCTTAAATCTGGGTTGTTCATCTGTCCGTCCTTCCATCCATCCATCCATCCATCTATCCCGACTTTATTTGTCCGTCCAGAACCATAACTCTATAATGCTTTGGAGGATTTCCATGAAACTTAAACCAAGGGTAAAGACTAATTGAAGGTCTTTTGCATAGCAACATCATGCTCGAGTGACAGAGCCCAGATTCTATAATGCTTGGGTGGATATCCATGAAACTTCATGCTAATGGAAGGTCTGTTGAACAACAACACCATACTTGAGTGACAAAGGTCAAGATCACAGAAATGTGAAAACTTAATTCTCTCACAAATTATTTGTGTGTAGAGGTTGTCCTACAACTTTATTTTGATGTGTGCTGTATACCAATCCAAGTGGCATCCATATGTGTATGGTTTTGTTGAGAAAGTTTCAACATATTAGTGGCTGTATTGATCTTATGGAAATAAGGTCAATATAGCTTTTGGCTGCTATATTCAGATGTATTTTATTAAATTCGAAACTTTATGGACTATAGTGAGCACCAAATTCAACATAAAAGGTTGAATTCCACTACAGTAGAATCCTCTTAATTGAATATCCATTTTGCCAGTGAAAATTATTCAATTAACAGGAGTATACAATTAACAGGGATTTGGTCAGTTTCCTGTGTTCTGGAAGTAAACTGAGCATTTATTCTATTATATCTTGTTTGACAGAGCTCATAGAGCTCTGTCAAACAAGATATAATAGAATAAATACCTGTATTGGATGTAGTGAGGCCAAAAAGCTTGATAAATAAGGGGAATTTGGTGCTTGTCACAGTAATTTTTTCGATATATTACAAAAATTTATATACAATTAACAGGAGTTTACTCTACAACCCACATGCAATTAACAGATCAAATTTGTACTGAAGGTATGGTAAATGGTTTTGTGTTTGAAAATTATATTCAATTAACAGGGATATACAATTAAGAGATATCCAATTAAGTGGGCTCCACTGTATTATAGGCCATTTGGCCATAGTTCAGCGGCATCCGTGGCCGAGAGGTTACCGTTAGTCTTGTTAATACACAACTTCAGCTATTCAGTTATATTTAAGGCTGTTTTGGTCTTTCAAAAATAGTCACCTTTTATTTTGCTGAGGTTCTTGAGAGTTCTCGAGAGTATATACAGCAGCAAAGTCACAGGATGTAAACCATCAAAGTGAAAGTGTAGCAAAAAATATGCCAAAATCTTTCGCCCCTTAAGGGTTAAACCTCAAATTCCAACTTTGGAGAACTTTTTCTACTTCAGAACAGGCAATCCAACCTACAGCCTCCATGTAAACATGCTAGTTTCAGTCAAAGTACACTCTCTGTGGTTCTATTAAAGTTTTGGCTGGAAACCATTGCAAAACCACAGGGCAGAGCTTGTCATGTGTGACAAAAAATATGTAGCTTGACTGTGTGTAGTGTTTGATGAAAAGAATAATGTTCAATGTTTATGAAAGGATTGTGAAATAAGACAAGAATTGTGATAATTGAAAGTATGTTAACCCTTTACCCAATGCAGACTATATCAAAATTTATTATTTTAAATATCATTTTTTTAATTTAAAAAAAAAAAATCAACAAAACCATATCATGTGACCCCCCACTGGAATGAGCTCATTGAGCTCGTTCCAATGAGGGGATCACATGATATGGTTTTGTTGAAATATTTTGAAAAATTTAATTTTTTCAACTGCTCAATTTGCATATTATGCGGGCGGATGTGGGCGATTCGTTAGGTAAAGGGTTAATGTCTCGGACATTTATTCTTCAAGACTGAGAAAATTCCAAAAAGCAATGTCAGGGGCAAGTATTATCAAGGAGGAGAGCACTCAGAACAGAGAGAATTTTCACTTGCTGTTTTCAGCCAAAATTTTTCAACCAGTATCAGATTCAGTTAGGTTACACTCTTTGAAGCAGGGTTCCTACTCTTGAATGAGTAGTCAATTCATGGAGTTTCTAGGTCCTTCCCTGTATATATTCAAGAGCTTTCAAGGAGTAAGAGACAAGAAATCCAAGTATTTGCAAGTATGTTCTGAGACAAAACAAGGGAGTTCCCACCAAGAACTACACATGGTGAGCCAAGGAAACATATATGGTACTGATCTGGGTATAAGCCCCAAATCGAAAATAAGTCCACCGGCACCTATAAGCTTTTCAGATTTCAGAGTCCCCCTCCTTGTAAATAAGCCCAGTCTCTGAGTTTCTAATGATCAATGACAGCCATGCTGGTAATGTAATTTGTTACAATGAAGAAAAATAGGCCGATGAAATGGTCAGATGTGTACCCATACGCGCAACTAGTAGAAAGCTGTATGACGGAAGTCCACCGCGGATGCCGACATTATGTACACCATACAAGGTATGGGTACATATAGAAATGGATTGGAGGAGTGTCTAATTTGATGGATAAAGGGTTAATATCTTCGGATCAAATTATCAGATTTACATAAAAAAAACTATACAGCACAGCACATCAGTAACCTGAATAAATATATAAAGTAACATGACAATCGGATTGATATTTTTTGAGTTATCTCATGCCAAAGGGATTGGAGGAATTTTCAGTTTGAAGGATAAAGGGTTAATATTTCCGGATCAAATTATCAGATTAACACCAAAAACTATACAGCTCAGCACATCAGTAACCTGAACACAATTATAAAGTAACTTGACAATCCAAGCAACATTTTTCAAGTTATCAAATGCCAAAGGGATTGGAGGAATTTTCAATTTGAAGGATAAAGGGTTAATATCTCAGGATTAAAATAACAGATTTACACCAAAAACTATACAGCTTGGTACATCAGTAACCTGAACACAAATGTAAAGTAACTTGACAATCCAAGCAATATTTTTCAAGTTATCGAATGCCAAAGGAATTGGAGGAATTTTCAATTTGAAGGTTAAAGGGTTAATATCTCAGGATTAAATTATCAGATTTACACCAAAAACTATACAGCTCGGCACATCAGTAACCTGAACAGAAATATAAAGTAACTTGACAATCCAAGCAATATTTTCCATGTTATCGAATGCCAAAGGGGTTGGAGGAATTTTCAATTTGAAGGATAAAGGGTTAATATCTCAGGATCAAATAACAGATTTACACCAAAAACTATACAGCTCGCCACATCAGTAACCTGAACATAAATATAAAGTAACTTGACAATCCAAGTAATATTTTTCAAGTTATCGAATGCCAAAGGGATTGGAGGAATTTTCAATTTGAAGGATAAAGGGTTAATATCTCGGGATCAAATTATCCGATTTACACCCAAAACTATACAGCTCGGCACATCAGTAACCTGAACACAAATATAAAGTAACTTGACAATCCAAGCAATATTTTTCAAGTTATCGAATGCCAAAGAAATGGATACGGACGCCGGACGGACAGACGGATGGATGGACAGATGGACGGACAGATGGACAGACAGATGGACAGACGGATGGACAAAGGATGGACAAACGACGGATGGTCACCCTGGATGCCGGCATTATGTGTACCATACATAGTATGGGTACACATAAAAACCCTTTACCCAACACACAATATCAAAATTTGTTATTTTACTTATTTCTTTTTCAAATGTTTAAAATATCATGTGACCCCTCATTGAAACCATATCATGTGACTCCTCATTGGAGCAATGTGTGTATTTCTATCCGATATAACTGACTGGTGGCAATATTTTGCATTATTCACAGAGTACAGTGGAACCCTGTTAACTGAATAGCCACTTCGCAAATGAAAATTATTCAATTAACATAGATTGTGTCACTTCCCTGTTTTCTGGAGATAAACTTAGCATTTATTCTATTATATCTTGTTTGGCAGATCTCCATGAGCTCTGTCAAACAAGATATAATAGATGAAATGCTTGTATTGGATGTACTGAGGCCAGATAATCCTATAAATAAAGGAAAACTGGGGAGAGTGCAGGTAATTTCACGACAAGATTTTTTATTCAATTAACGGGAGTTTACTCTATAACCTATATTCAATTAACAGGTCAAATTTGTACTAGAGGTATACTAAATGGTTTTGTGTTGGGAAATTATATTCAATTAACAGGGTTATTCAGTTAAGAGATATCCAATTAAGTGGGCTCCACTGTATCAGCAATTGTGTGGCAAGATAGGTGGAGGTAAAACACCTTTTAATTCAGAGTGTCCTATGCTATTAGGGAGGTAACTCAAAATACCTCCTATTAAAGACCATTTATAGCATGGATCCATCCACTAGAGTATCTGTGGAAGATAATATGACAATGAGAACGCAACATAGATTAGATGATCTGTGTTCATTTATACGCTAATTTTTGTTTCGATTCAGTGTGTATAGCAACTTATCTCCTAGAACCTCTAAGAATGATCAAAGGGATGTCAGGTTAAACATAAAGGACATACTTACAGACAGGGCTTTTCATGGTATGGTGAGTGCATAGTGGCATCCAAGCTATTGGGGATATTTTCTACATTAAGGAGCCTGAAGTGTTATTTACTATATATTCTGAATGAAAAGAAAAATTGGACAATAACCAAGGTTTTGTCTTTAAACTGAACCAAAACCAAATCTGAAAAATCAACATCTCCCAGCTCTACTGTCGAAGCCTACGCAGGGGCCAAGAAGAAAATGCACAATCAAGACAGAAAATAAGCAGGTTGTCATCTGCAAAATGAGGTCCCCAGAGGGTGAATTTGGTGATGCTACCCTGCACAGCGGGGTAGCATCACTAAATTTACCCTCTGCCACCCTCAGTCTGAATCAGAGTCTCAAACCTAAACAGAAAGAGGTACCCAGAGGATACATTGGCCCACTGTATGGGATAGCATCAGCAAATTTACCCTCTGGGGACCTCATTCTGCAAATGACAGATTGCTTATTTTCAGACTTGCTCACAACTCAGGAGGACCCATGATAATTTAAACCTACAGATAGGGCTTGAGCTTAAATTGCAAGGGTTCATGGAATGTATACCCTCAACTTGCTTTTTGCCTCAGCACACCATGTCATCAGACCCAGGCATTTAGACTGCCCCAATTTCACAGGTGTTCCCAAATTAGAGAAGGTGTGAAGGCATCAAGAAAAATATATAAATTCTCTGTACCTATTCTGCATTTTAGAATAATCTCCATCATAATATGACCATAGAAACACAAAGAAAGGAATGGCAATAAAACATAACAGGATAATGCAGAGGTGCAGCGAGAATCTACATGGTTTTGTTGCACGAATCCTTGCATGAATTGATACTCCATTCCTTTAGATTACCCCAATTTCATGCCCATTACACTTGTTCCCAAATTAGAGAAGGTATGAAGACATCAAGAAAAATATATAAATTATCTGTGCCTCTTCTACACTTGAGAATAACTTCCATCATAATATGACCATAGAAATGCAAAGAAAGGCATGACAATAAAACATATCAGGATAAAACTGTTATTTCTGGTTTTAATGTCCCCAAATTAGGGCAAAATGGTGTCCCCAAAATAAATGAATTTAAAGGCCTGCCAGATCTCCACATATGCAAAATACATGCACAATTAAGTTAAGTGGTAGAGTGCTAATTTATTTTTAGTCATTGAAATTTGTTCATGTGTCTTTGACTTGTGAGTTTATGGGAGAGTGGCTTTGGGCACTCTCCTATAAATTGTGACGAGGCAAATCCATACAGGCTAAGCAATTTCACTTAAAAAATAGTATGAAGCACATCTACATAATATTAACCCTTTACCCAACGCAGACGATTTCAAAATTCATTATTTTAAATATCATTTTTTTATTTTTTTTTTTTTAAATTTCAACAAAACCATATCATGTGACCCCTCTTTGGAACGAGCTCGACGAGCTCATTCCAAAGAGGGGTCACATGATATGGTTTTGTTGAACTTTTTCGAAAAATCATATTTTTTCAGCAGCTGTATTTGCATATTACGTGGGCGGATGCGGGCGATTCGTTGGGTAAAGGGTTAAGCTTTTAAGTTGTTGTACCCACACTGCAAAATAAAGCCCAAATATGGGTTTTCAGCACTCTACCAGTTAACCCGTTATCTAACATGAAAAGCTGACGGCACGTGCAAACAAAATTCTTGAATAACTATTTTTTTTCATTTTTTGTCTCAAAAAATAGGTTATGACACCTCATTGGAATGAGCTCAACGAGCTCATTCCAAAGAGGATTCATAACCTATGTTTTTGAGACAAAAAATGAAAAAAATAATGAAAATTAATTGACGACTTTTGTGAATAGTGCTGGACGGTTTTGGCTGTTACGTTGGTTAAAGGGTTAACAGATCTTGTGTCCTCACACTGAGAAAGAGACCCTGAGTAGATTCAAACCTCCAACCTCCTGAATGGAAGACTTTTTCACCAATTGTTCACAGTGCCCTCATGGAACATCCTTACAAAATATATAATAGATTTGGGTATTTGCAGTATATGGCAATGGATAGGGTGATGTGAACACAGATTTGAGGAGGTTTATACTCATTACATATACAAAGAAATTCACATTTGTTGTTTTTTCTCTAGAACCAATCACATGATTTCCGTGTCGACTTTTTCCCATACATCAATGCTTTAAGTGTGTGACATGACTATAAATAACACATGCCCAACATGTTAAAGCAAAAATATCAATGGAATGTGCTTGAAGTTTCTTCTGTCACTGATCCACATCTTCTCAGGTACAAACACAATAAACTTTGACATACACTGAAATCCCACAGAAAAAAAACAACTTTTCAATAAAGTAATAAGAACCAGGCCTGAAAATTAAAATTTTTTAGTAAATTTTGTTTCTTAAC
Organism: Pictodentalium vernedei; assembly: GCA_031216915.1. Taxonomy (NCBI): domain Eukaryota; kingdom Metazoa; phylum Mollusca; class Scaphopoda; order Dentaliida; family Dentaliidae; genus Pictodentalium; species Pictodentalium vernedei. Next base: position 162,633,196 of record CM062293.1, read on the forward strand.
ATACATACCACAATTGTTTACAATTGGCTGTAAAGTAAGTGCAAGCCCTACTCCGGAACTAACACAAGCTTTTAGAGAACTTTTCCAAACAAGTTGGAAAAGTAATAGAGTGCAAAAGCACGAAAAAGATCGAAAAAAGGGTCGAGCGAGACTAGCGCTCGAAATTACAGGTACTCTCTCTGCACACCTCTTGCGTTTACCGAGCGCATGCGCAACAACCGTGACGTCAATTCCGTATTTCTGCCAAACAGAAGTTTGTGATTTAGCGGGGAGGCATCGATATCAAAGATATCCCCAAGGAGGGTGGGCCTCCGGAAAACAATTGTGGTAGGTATGTTAAGAAACAAAATTTACTAAAAAATTTTAATTTCTTTTCAACCTACTCACAATTGTTTACAATTGGCTGAATAAACAATAGGAGGAGGTGAATCACATAACCAATACCAACAAGAGTAGCAGAAAGAAAAGCAAGGATGGCAGAGAACAATAGCGAAACCTGTAATGAAGATAGAGAGAAGGCACCTGAAAAGAACAAGGCTGAGTGAAGCACAACCTCAATAAAAACAATTTTAACAAGGGTGCACAACAGCCTGAGCAGCAACGAGAGGGCCTAAAGAATAAAGGTCCTCAGATTGCTGCTGAAGGTGGCGGAGATAAAAGGAGGAGAAGGTAGAGGCATTCCTCCAGTATGCCGCATTCATAACATCCCGGAGCAAAACAGAATTGGAGAACGCCCAGGATGTAGAAATGGCACGAACCTCATGAGCATTAAACCGATTCGAAACAGGATCTGACGCAGACAAGTGGGAATAAGCCAGCTTGATTGCAGGACAGATCCACCTGGAAATAGAATGGGAAGAGATAGACAGCCTCTTAGGAATGAGAGACAGAAAGAATCTCTTCCGACCCCTCCTAATGAACTGAGTGCGAGTAATGTAAGTCTTGATCGCACGAACAGGACAAAGAAGAGGTCTCTGGCCATCGACAGCAGGGAGAGCCCGAATGCAGATGGGAGGAGGTACTGAATCAGGAAGTTGATTCTTAGCCAGAAAAGAGCAATCAGTAGTGAAGGTGACACTGTTAGCCTCATTTCTGAAGAAGGTAGAAGCAACAAATAGCGCATGAAGCTCACTGACTCGTCGAGCAGAAGCAAACGCTAGAAGAAAAAACGTCTTATAGGTGAGAAAACGCATATCGGTCTCAGATAAAGGCTCGAATGGCGCTCCCTCCAAACAATGCAACACCCATGCCAAGTTCCACTTGGGTGTAAGACGAAAAACTCGAGGCCTCTTCAAAGAAAAGTGCCAAATGAGTTTGGAGAGAAAAAGATTACGACCGTTGCACCGCTTTCCCACATAACAGAAAGTATCAGACAGCATAGACCGATAGCCCTTAATCGTAATAGGCTGGAGGCCCTTGGAGTCAAAAAGATATACCAGAAAATCCGCAATTTGAGCGATCGACGGATCACGGTAATCCACCTTGTGATCTGCACTCCAGCGGCAGAAAACCTTCCACTTCGCAGCATAAGTCATGCCAGTGGAATGTCGCCGCGATGCAGAAATGCACTCCACTGTTCGTCTCGAAAAACCTCTACGTCGGAGACTGGACCTGATAAAAGACAGGCATGAAGGGACAGGCTCGCCAGGTTGTTGTGATACTTCCTGGGATGACCCTGGGAAAGAAGATCGCGATGTAGAGGTAGACGAATCGGCCGATCTGCCAACAGAGGCCGCAGCAGATTGATCCACACCCTCTGTGGAGACAGTGGTGCGATCAGAATAATCCTGCAACTGCAAGCACGAATCTTCGCTAATACTTGAGGAAGAATCGGTGCAGGAGGAAAGGCATAGCCGATCCAACCTGTCCAGTCCAGAGACAGAGCGTCGACTGCAAATGCCAGAGGACCTGGACAAGGGGAGACAAAGGTCTCTACCTGATGATTCCAGCGAGTAGCGAAAAAGTCGACCTGAGGACGGCCCCACTGCTCGCAAATCGCCTGAAACACTGACCGATGTAGCATCCATTCGGTTGGAGGGACACTGTCGCATCAGGACAGGGAGTCTGCTAGGACGTTGAGATGCCCGAGAATGTGTCGAATGGACACCCGAGCCTTCACATCCCGCGCCAACAGATGAAGATCCCGGGACAGCCGATACATGGGAATCGAATGTGTGCCTCCTTGATTCCGTATGTAGGCCACTACTGTCGAATTGTCCGAAAGAAGTAGGACAAAATGGTCCGACAGATGAGGGATCCAAAGCCGAAAACTCAACAGCAGAGCAAGGAGCTCCTTCTGGTGGATATGAAGGCCCACCTGCTCGCTGTCCCACTCGCCATGAGTAGACAGCCAGAGAGGATCCAACGTCGCACCCCAGCCCCGATCGCTGGCATCCGCAGTAAGGATGCGATCGGCCAAAGGAAGATCCAACGGAACACCCTGTGTCAGCCAGGGAATATCGGCCCAAGGGTGGAGGTGACAAAGCAGAGACCGAGGAATAGTGAGTTCTCGAGTAAAACCCCGGTGAAAGGGTGTTCCTAACCACCTCGATCGCCCCTTTGGAGAGGAGATTGTCGATCTCCTGCACCAGAAGGTCCCGACGCAGAGAATCGGAAGGGACCTGAGTCGGGAGGGGCACCCGAGATAAACTGGGGTGCCGATGGAAGGACAGTCGCAGACCGGATTGAATGACGTCGAGGACCCAAGGGTCCGACGTTATCTCTGTCCAACGGTCGTAAAACAGCGACAGCCTTCCCCTGACTGGAGGCGAATCGAGGTGAGAACCTTCACTTGCAGCCTCGACAAGGCCCCTGAGAGGAGAAGTGACAGAGTCCTGAGACTTTCCTGCCTGAGGCTGCCAGCGAGCCTGCCACGTCGGCGCATCTTATGTGCAGAAGGAGCAGACAGAGTTGAAGGCATAGCCGACGTCGCCGACGAGGCAGACGCAGCAGCACGCTTGGCGGGCCTGGAACGACCATCACCCGCAGCAGCAGGTTGGTCAAGCTGTTGCAGCAAAAGCTGGTCCTTCGAATGATGAAGAACTTCGCCACGAACAGCGTCCACGGAACCATGGAACAACTGAGGTCCAACCAAAGAGGAAGGCCTCAGAACAGCACGTTGCTCAGAAGGAAGGGATGGAGAAGAATCCAACACCGTATCCCATCTTGCCAGCTCCAAATTAGCCGTGTTACAGGCGTGAGCATGTGTCAAGTTCATAAGAGCCTGTGACGAAACATGAAAAGGCGCCTGAGCGTCATCAAACTCTCCTGGTGGAAAATATTCAGCCTGAGCAGCAACGACATGTTCTGCGAGAGATAACATACCCAGCATCTCTCGGGACAGGCCCACCATAGATTCAACTACCGACATCGGGAGAACTGCCGACTTAGGCTTAGTTAACCCGAGGGAAGAAGAATCCTCATCCACAGTAGTCATCCCTTGGAAGACTGGTGGACAGACGGAATCGTAAACACGAAACCGAGATGGAGGCAGAAAGGCATCAGCTCTAGAAAAGAAGGAACCCTTGAGGGCCTTAGAACGCATTTTGGCGCCAAAGCCCTGGAAGGACTCAACAACCTGAGCCGATTGCAGAGGACGCAAAGCCCCAGAGCTAGAAGGCTCAACAGGGTTACGGCGCTCCCCAGTGGACCGTGGCTGGGCGGTCACAGATGGCTGGTGTGAAGGTTGAACTTCCGGCAATAAGCCGAAGACAAAATCCAAAGCCTGTCCCAAGACTGACGAGGGGGGCCCATCACCTTCCAGATAATCGTCATCCTCCGTAGCAGAGGAGACGTAGCCCAACTCGGGCTGACCAGCAGAAACCTCCTGGGAAGACTGAGCAGTATGCAAGAGGCCAGGCGAGAAATCTCGGCAACCGACCAAAGGAGGTTGTGCCTCAGGAGGCACAGGGAGGCCAACTTGAGGGTTGCCAGAAAGCAACCGGGTGAGCTCCAAAACAGCCTGACGCAGGTCACCCTGAGAATCTGTCGCAGCAGAATTGCCCGACGGAGTGTCCTCCCAATGGACCCTTCTGGTAGAAGAACCCAAATCCTCAGAAGAGACCAACGTCGAACGTCGATCGGCAGACAGAATAGGGATACGGTGAGAAGACACCGGAGGATAGTCCCGATTGTGACACCTAGGGGCCATCCCTGACCTCTGCGAAACAGAAGGTCCTGCCTGCAAATCCTTGAAAGAGACCGACGGCGCACGTCGATCGGTAGCTGGACCTAAGACACGGTGAGAAGACACCGGAGGATTGTCCCAAGAATGACAGGAACCTGTCATTGGCCTTTGCACGGCAGACGGCCCCAACTGCCCATCCTCTGAGACTGACGGCAAGCATCGATCGACACCCAGACTCGGAATACAGTGAGGAATCACCAGAGGAAGGTTCTGAGAGTGACAGCTAACAGGGGCTGTCAAAGATCGCTGCCGAACAGCAGGCCCTGGATGCCAACGTCTCAACCCCATCCTGCTAGGCGGCACACTAGCAGGGGAAGGAGGAACAATAAATGATTCACTCGAGGAATCGCTGCTGAAGTGACCGACCAGCTCAACCGACTAGGAGCAAACCTAGCCAGATGAGACGGAGCAGACAGCAAACCCGCACAGCTCCGCCGCAAGGCTAGGGGAGGCTGAGAGCACACAGACACACCAGCAGATACAGCCTCGGTCCCCCGAGACTGTAGACCATTCCCAGAGGAGATGGAAGAGCCACCATCAGACAGAATATGATCTGTAGTAACACAACTTCCTCAGCAACTGTCGACAGCGTAGGAGGCAGATTGGAGAGGGTCACCGAGCTGACCTCGGAGAAGCTCTCTACAAAAACAGATGCCTCAAGAGTGACATCAGAAGACAAAGAGACCACGGTCTCCACGTCAGGTATCACTGAACTAGCACCATCAACAGTTGCAGAGGAACTCGCCACAGAAGAAAGATCAGAATCCTGTGTGACAGAGTCACCACGTGCACCAGCAGAAAAGTCTGCTATGGCACGGCTACCATTACCCCGAGAACGAGGGGTTCTAGCTCTGGACAGAACCACATTGTTAACAGAAGCCCAGAATTTAGAGGACCAAACCCCACAAATACCACATGATTGGGCCTGAGTGCAATTGTTGCAAGTGACACATGTGGAATGAGAGTCGCCCACATGCTTCACTTGCAAGCAAGAGGTACAAGGAATAGTCTTTGGCATTATATGAATGAAAATAATGGAATCAAGCTTCCCGCCGACGGAAAACAGTACAAAGATCGTGTTCACACGTGAGGGAAAAACAAGATTAAGTGTGAAGAAACAAGCAATAATAATCAAAAATAACATTAATCAAAAACAATTTTGGATAGCTTGATAAAAGGATACAATTCACTTGCACACAATGAAATGCAGAGCACATATAATAAGTTGTTCACGAAGAATAACAGCAAAGTAGCACGAGTCACAAAAATTTCCGACCATGTACAAATGGCGGAAATAAAAGGAATTGACGTCACGGTTGTTGCACATGCGCTCAGTAAATGCAAGAGGTGTGCAGAGAGAGTACCTGTAATTGCGAGCGCTGATCGCGCTCGACCCTTTTTTCGATCTTTTTCGCGCTTTTGCACTCTGTTACTTTTCCAACTTGTTTGGAAAAGTTCTCTAAAAGCTTGAGTTAGTTCTGAAGTAGGGCTTACACTTACGTTACAACCAATTGTAAACAATTGTGAGTAGGTTGAAAAGAAATAAGCAGTCTGATATTTGCAGAATGAGGTCCCCAGAAGGTGAATTTAATATGCTATCCCATACAGTGGGCTAATTTATCGTCTTAGTACCTCTTTCTGTTTAGTTTTGAGACCCTGATTCAGATTGAGGTTCACGGAGGGTAAATTTAGTGATGCTACCCTGCAGGGTAGCATCACTAAATTCACCCTCTGGGGACCTCATTTTGCAGATGACGGTCTGCTTATTTTCTGGCTTGATAAGAACTACAGTCTTTAGAACATAACTGACCAACCTAATAATTCCTAATAATTGGTTCACGACAACAACTCACTAAAGTTGACATCAATTCAGTGAAGGTAGGAGATTCCGCAATCAGTGCAAGTAACAGTGTATATAATCTTGGTGCCTTTTTCGACTCTACCATGTCTATGGACAGACATGTTACAAATATGTGCAATAAGGCTTTCAGAGGTCTCTACAAAGTTAAACAGATAAGACAGTTCCTCACCAAAGACTCAACAAAAACCCTAGTTCATGCCTTTGTAACTTCACATTTGGATTATTGTAATGCCTTACTGTTAAGCCTTCCACAATATCAGTACTCTCGCCTGCAGATGGTACTAAATGCATCAGCCCGAGTGGTATGTAGGGTATCACGATCTCAACACATCACTCCTGTTCTGAGGGATATGCACTGGCTGCCAGTTAAGTACAGAATAATTTTCAAAACTTTATTATTTGTTTTTAAGACACAAAACAACATGTCACCAGCCTACTTAGAAGAACTCCTTAATACCAAGAATGTGTGTCAAAACAACCTGAGGTCCGATGGTAAAATGCTGCTACATGTTCCAAAACATAGGTGTAAGACATTTGGAGATAGGTCATTCTCATTTGCTGGCCCTCACTTATGGAATAATTTACCAGAACACCTAAAAAGACTGTCAAATGTCAACCTTTTCAAGAAAGATCTCAAAACATACCTGTTTCAAAAAGCCTATAAGTGATGTTCTGGACTGTAAAATACTGTATATATTCCTTTTGTATATCTGCATGAGCTCAGTAACATGTACAGCACCTTAGAATATGGTTCTATATCTTCTGAACTATAATTTTGTCACTTTATAAATGTGTATATTATTATTATTATTATAACCTCACAGAGTCGCAGCAAACAAGGACACACTCAAAATTGCCATTCAATGTTAATTTTGCTAAAATAGATTTTCTTTCAGAGGTTATGGTTTGCTTTTACCAAATTTTTTCCAAATTTTTTAAAAAAAATTCATGAAAGCCATATCATGTGACCCCTCATTGGAACGTGCTCAATGAGCTCGTTCTTAGGAGGGTCACATGATATGGTTTTGTTGAAATTTTTTTGAAAATTTTTGTGTTTTCTAGTACATGTACTGAATTTGTATATTATGTGGGCAGCCGTAGCCGATTCATCAGGTGAATAGTTAACAGTATTCTATTTTCTTATCAAAGCGTTCTTCAAGAATAAAGGGTTAAATTTACTACCGGGTATTTTGCAAATATTGGACTAAAATTAAACTAATTATACTTTGCTTGACAGGGCTCATTCAGCTAATCTGATTGTTTCTTTCTTTACTGGAGTTTTACAACACATTGAACAGCAAGAATCACATTGTGTCAGAGAGGTGTATGAGTGGTATAACCTGGAGCAACATGAGAGAACATTCAAGCAGTGGCAAAAAACTTTCAGAATCTATGACTTACCAACTCTGCACAAGCAGAGTTACCAGTGGTTGAAGGCAAGTGCACAGTACGCCTTAGAACACAGCACCACCCAACTCAATGTTTTTTTAGAAGAAAATATTTTTTTCAATAATTTTTCCCCAAGTACAGAAAATATAATCAGCTTCTTACCTCACACAAACTGCAGATGACACAAGCAATAATTTCCCTAAATAACTTGAAAATTCATTTTTTATTTCTTTCCACCCCCAACTCTCTTTAACACCTTGCACTCTGGTAGTGCAACAGAATGTTTGCCAATCACTTTGTTTTTTGCTTGTTTAACTATGAATTTAACCAATTATATCTTGTTTGACAGAGCTCAGTGAGCTCTGTCAAACAAGGTATATCTGGTTAAATATCAAACTGCATTATGGGAAATATTTGCTGCTGAAAACTTTTCCATTTTGACATCATAGTACAGAGGGTTAAAACTCTTCATTCGAGTGATCTCTATTAGCTATTTCCATTGAAATGTCATAAGGTAAAGTTTGGAAGAGATAAAAACCAGGAAAATAACAAAATATGATCAACATTTTTTTTTGTGCTTATGTCAGGAAGATTTACACCATTTGTAAATAACAAATTTAACAATGCCATAACTAGCCAGAGTTATTTATAAAAAAAAACACTATTCAAATTTTATATTATATTTTTCGTTTTCTGTCTCAAAAACATGCTTTTGACTCCTCATTCAAACAAGCTCATTTAGCTCGTTCCAATGAGGAGGTCACTGGATATGTTTTGGGGCAAAAATTGACCATTTTAACTTCTATATATTTAAGAAATTTGTTTTTGCAAGTGTTTTCTTCTGATTGTCCTGGGTAAAGAGTTAACTGGCAAAGATGTTGTAGACATTCACTTTATTTCTTATCTGTCAGCAATGTCAGCTTAGGAGTTAATTTTTCATGTACTGGTAACCATGGTTTGGCTTCACTTTTTTCTCTCTTCCCAAAACACAAGCAATACACAACAAACACATGTGAAAAACAAGAAAAACCAACAGAAGATATCACATGATGACTGTGACCAATCCACCCACAGAGATCAAAACTAATGGCAGTTATTTTAAAATACACACTTGCACACAAGAATGATCTCAAGGGGTAGTGGTTGAGATTTTTACTGTTAACAGAGAAACAAGACAAATGGTGACCGCTCGGCCATGGATACCCCCGAACTATGGCCAAATGACTTATATTTCAGGAATGAAATATTTTGTGTTGAATCTGGTGCTCACTATAGCCCATAAGATTTAGAATTAAATAGAATACATCTTAACATAGTGGCAAAAAGCTGTTTTAACCCTTTACCCAATGAATCGGCCACATCCACCCGCGTAATATGCAAATTCAGCAGTTGAAAAAATATTATTTTTCAAAAAATGTCAACAAAACCATATCATGTGACTCCTCGTTGGAATGAGGTCGTCGAGCTCGTTCCAACGAGGGGTCACATGATATGGTTTTGTTGAAATTTTTTGAAAAATTTGAAAAAATGATATATAAAATAATAAATTTTGATATAGTCTGCGTCGGGTAAAGGGTTAACCTTATTTACATAAGGACAATACAGTCTGTGAGAGAATTAAGTTTTCACATCCCTGTAACCTTGACATTAGTCACTCGAACATGGTTTTGCTCTGCAACAGACCTTCCATTGTCCTTTACCCTTGTGTGAAGTTTCATGGAAATCCACACAAGCATTATAGATTTATGGGTCCGAACAGACAGATGGACGGATGGATGGACAACATGGATTTAAGATGCCTCCCTATCGGGGGCATAAAATACAACAGCACTATCTTCACATGATGATCAAAGTCCAAGAAATAACACAACTTTGTGACTAATGAAGTACTCTTGTACCATACAATATAACAAAAACTGCAGAATAATATTAACATCAAGTCCATCTCTCAATAAAATTACGCGAAAACAAATGAATCATGAAATGATGGGTTATGTAGCCTCAAAACCACATATATGATGAGGCTTTGAATACTAATAGGAAATGTCATTTGTCAGTTGTTCCTTTTAAGTAAATTGTGTCATAATTATAGACTTTTTTGTGTCTATCAGAAAAAAAGATTGAAAAGAAAAAAGATGAGCCAAGGCAGCCATTCTCATCATCAAACCATGATAGAAATATGACATTCTCATCTACTAATCATACTGTAGAGTGTGCTTAAGAAATCCAAGATGGCTGCCATGACACCCATTGTGTGCAGCCGACCACAAGGATCATTTTGGGTGTCTACAGTGTCCGAATATGGGACCCTTTCACAAAAGCATTTTAGCATGATTTTATCCAATTCAAAACAAAAATTTCCCAATCTCGGTCCTCATTCATACAAAAATTTAATTCTTCTTTTAACTCTTGAAGTCCTTATTTTGAGTTTAATCACTTTTTACTGCAACAAAGCAGGTGCCTCAACATGCAGCTTTTAGATACCTTTGCAAGTTACATCACAATAACCTTGTCGGTTGTATCTAGGCAAGTCTTGGCTGCCTATATAGGCAGCCAAGTTTTGCCTAGACTAGACACAACCGCTAAGTCATAGAATGTAGACTGTCCAAGTGCAGCAAATACAACAATTCATAATAGATATTACAAAGACTGATCACTGTTTCATGTGACTGTTTGTTATAAAACTTACTACATGTACTATGTAGGTAGTAGCTTTTGTATTAACCCTTTACCCAATGCAGACGATATCAAAATTTATTATTTTAAATATAATTTTTTTAAATTTTTCAAAAAATTTCAAGAAAACCATATCATGTGACTCCTCGTTGGAACAAGCTCGATGAGCTCGTTCCAACGAGGGGTCACATGATATGGTTTTGTTGAACTTTTTTGAAAAGTAAAATTTTTTCAACTGCTGAATTTGCATATTACGCAGGCATTATGCAGGCATTACGCAGGCAGATGCGGCCGATTCGTTGTGTAAAGGGTTGATGTTCTCAGCTCAATATAAAGGTAACAATTATTATTCTTTGTGTGTTTCTTCTTCCTAACAAATTACCAATCAGAGCCTTCATGACAGGAACTTTCCCAATTATATGGACCCAGGACCCTTTCCCAAAGAGGGTAGAACCCCTGAACCATGACCAACGCAGGGCATTCTCATCTACTCATCACAGTATAAGGTAACCAGTAGAATTTCAAAATTGATACATAAATACAACTGCAGGGTGTTCAGATGATATCAAAGATGGTTGCTGTGTTGGCCATTATAGGCAGTCAACCATCAGTAAAATAGGATGTTTTCAACTCACCAAAGTAAGTCACGCTGCCAAATTTCCATAAATGAAAACTGTAGCCTGTGCTGAAGAAATTAAAGATGGTTGCTCTGAAATTTGGTGATGATAAGATAAGAAGTGTGGGCTGTAGATTGAGTTAAACCAATTGTGACAAGTGTTTGGAAAAATCCATGATGGCTGCCATGACAGAATTATGAGTGGCCAACCATTACTAAAGTAAGACTTTCTAATCTTCTCATTATAAAAAGTGATCTTGTATAATTTAAAGAAGCATAAATGTGGTCTGTGTCATCCAAGATGGCAGCTGCAACAGCTATTGCAGCAAACCATAACCCTAATAGGACATTCTCATCTTAGTATGAACCTGAACATGCACAAAATTTTGTGATGATCAAAAAAGAAATCTGGGTTGTAGCCCAAACTGAATGAATTGTGAACAATGTTCTAAAGAAATCCATTATGGGTGGTCAAACTGGTCAAACATTACCAAAATAGAACGTTTTCATCTATACATCACACTAAGTCACCTTGTCAAATTTTTGGAAAAATGATGCATAAATATGACCTGAAGTCTATGCTAAAGAAATCAAAGATGGCTTCTGTGGCAGTCATTGTGGATAGCCAAATATTACCATAATGGGATATTGTCATTTTGGCATGAATCTGAACTTGCAAATGAAGTTTGGTAAGGATCGAAAAAGAACTGCAGGCTGTAGCCAGTGCTGAACAAATTCTGGACAGACTAACAGACTCACAGACTGTGAGACATCCACACTCACCATAACAATAGCTTACCTTGACCTTGTTAAGTTAACCTTTTACCCAACATAATGGCCAAAACTGGCCAGCGTTATTCACAAAAATCGGCAATTAATTTTTATAATTTTGTCATTTTTTGTCTCGAAAACATAGGTTATGACCCCTCTTTGGAACGAGCTCGTTCCAATGAGGGGTCATAACCTATGTTTTTGAGACAAAAAATGAAAAAAATTAGTTATTCAAGAATTCTGTTTGGAAGTGTCGTCTGTATTTTATGTTAGGTAAAGGGTTAAGCTACAAATGTGGGAGCATTTTTCTTGTGCATATTTATGTTTCAATACTTCATGGGCAGATACAATGATTTTTTTGCAGTTAGAATATATTTTAACAAAACTATTGACGGTTCAAGTATAGACTAATATTGGACATGTGTATTTTTGTACCTTGTAGTGTACGCAACCTAAAAATGAAAGTGTCAATGACACTGTAGCTTAACTTGTGTGTTGTGTTTGATCAAAAGGATAATGGTCAATGTTTATGAAAGGATTATGAAATAAGACAAGAATTGTGATAATTGGGAATATGTTCATTTCTGTTCCCTGAGTGCTATGTTTTTTATAAAAATAATATTAGGTGTACACTGTACTAAAGAGCTGAGGTGTGAGTTAATATGACCTCACAGTTAATGTATATGGCCCTCACAGTTAATGTATATCAACGGAAGTTACCAAGTTACAGTGAAATTATTCTAAAACGAGTCATCTTATCAAGTTACATTGAAATCCCTTCATAAATATGGTCTATAGATTGTGCTAAAGGTTTTGGGCTTCGGGCCCCTGTAGCCGTCAGTTTCCCAATTTCGTCTAAAGGGGACGTTCTCATCTAGACATTATATGAAGTCAACCTACCAAGTTACAATGAAATCCCTTCATAAATATGACCTGTAGACTGTGCTAAAGGTTTTTGGGCTTTGGGCTTGGGCAGCCACCATGGTTGAATTATTGCAACCAAAAGGGGACATTCTCATCTGGGTATCATCTGGAGTGATCCTACGAACTTACAATGAAATCCCTTCATAAATATGACCTATAGACTGTGCTCAAGGTTTTTGGGTTTCGGGCCCCTGAAGCCGTCACGGTTGACCAATCACGAGCAAAGGAGGATGTTATCATCTAGACATTATATGGAGTCAAACTTACAGGTTACAATGAAATCCTTCCATAAATATGACCTATAGACTACACTAAAGATTTTGGAGTTTTTGGCTCGGGCAGCCATCAAGGCTGAATGATCGCGACCAACAGGGAACGTTCTCATCTAGACATTATTTGGAGTCATCCTACCAAGGTACAATGAAATCCCTTCATAAATATCACCTGTAGACTGTGGTAAAGGTGTTCGGGCTTGAGGCTCCTGTATTTAATTATTTATTATTTATTTATTGGTGTTTAAGGTCACATATTTATGCACAACGGCTAATCATGACCGTGACAGTTTCACAGGTGGAGGAAGCCGGAGTACCCGGAGAGAACCACCAAGCAACAGCGCGCAACTGTCAGCTCCCCAACATACTAACTCCACACAAGCAGGGTTAGCATTGGTTGAAGACAAGTGCACCATCGACGTGCAGTACGCCTTAGTACACAACGCCACCATGCCCCCACGCAGGCAATGGAGATGAAGTGTCTTGCCCAAGGACACAACGTGGTTGCCGCAGGTGGGATTCGAACCGAGGACCTCTCGGCTTGCAGCCTGCACCTCTACCCACTGAGCCACTGCGTTCCCTCAGGCCCCTGTAGCCATCACAGTTGCCTAATGGTGTCCAAAAGGGGCTGTTCTCATCTAGACTTTATATGAAGTCAACCTACCAAGTTACAATGAAATCCCTTCATAAATATGACCTGAAGACTGTGCTAAAAGTTTTCGGGCTTCGGGCCCGTGTAGCCATCACAGTTGCCTAATGGTGTCCAAAAGGGGCTGTTCTCATCTAGACATTATATGAAGTCAACCTACCAAGTTACAGTTAAATCCCTTCATAAATATCACCTGTAGACTGTGCTAAAGGCTTTCGGGCTTCAGGCCCCTGTAGCCATCACAGTTGCCTAATGGTGTCCAAAAGGGGCTGTTCTCATCTAGACATTATATGAAGTCAACCTACCAAGTTACAATGAAATCCCTTCATAAATATGACCTAAAGACTGTGCTAAAGGTTTTCGGGCTTCAGGCAGCCATCATGGTTGAATGATCGCAACCAAAAGGGGACACTCCGAGTGATCCTACAAAGGTACATGAAATCCCTTCACAAATATGACCTGTAGACTGTGCTCAAGATTTTCGGACTTCAGGCACCTGTAGCCATCACAGTCGACCAATCACGACCAAAAGGGGATGTCATCATCTAGGCATTATATGGAGTCAACCTAACAAGTTACAATGAAATCCTTCCATAAATACGACCTATAGACTATGCTAAAGGTTTTTGGGCTCGGGCAGCCATCAAGGCTGAATGATTGCGACCAAAAGGGGATGTTCTCTAGACATTATTTGGAGTCATCCTACCAAGCTACAATGAAATCCCTTCATAATTATGACCTGTAGACAGTTCTAAAGGTTTTCGGGCTTCGGGCCCCTGTAGCCGTCACAGTGGCCCAATTGTGTCCAAAAGGGGACGTTCTCATCTAGACATTATATGAAGTCAACCTACCGAATTACAATGAAATCCCTTCATAAATATGACCTGTATACTGTGCTAAAGGTTTTTGATCTTCGGGCTCGGGCAGCCATCATGGTTGAATGATCGCAACCAAAGGGGACAATCTCATCTAGGCATCATTTGGAGTGATCCTACAAAGTTATATTTGAAATACCTTCATAAATATGACCTGTAGACTGAGCTCAAGGTTTTCGGGCTTCGGGCCCCTGTAGCCATCACAGTTGACCAATCACGACCAAAAGGGGATGTCATCATCTAGGCATTATATGGAGTCAACCTAACAGGTTACAAGGAAACCTTCCATAAATATGACCTTTTGCCTATGCTAAAGGTTTTTGGGCTCGGGCACCCATCAAGGCTGAATTATCATGATCAAAATGGGACCTTCTCATCTAGACATTATTTGGAGTCATCCTACCAAGTTACAATGAAATCCCTTCATAAAAATGACCTGTGTAGACTGTACTAAAGGTTTTGGGGCTTCGGTCCCCTGTAGCCATCACAGTTGCCCAATCAGGTCCAAAAGGGGACTTTCTCATCTAGACATTATATGAAGTCAACCCACCAAGTTACAATAAAATTCCTCAATAAATAAGACCTGTAGACTGTGCTAAAGGTTTTTGGGTTTTGGACTTGGGCAGTCGTCACGGTTGGCAGATCACGCCCAAATGGGGAAATTCTCATCTAGACATCATAAGGAGTCATCCTACCAAGTTACAATGAAATCCCTCCATATTAAACATGACCTGCAGTCTGTGCTAAAAGTTTTTGGGTTTCGGGCTTAGGCAGCCATCACGGTTGACAGATCATGCCCAAAAGGGAACGTTCTCATCTAGGCATTATACAGAGGCACCCTACCAAGATACAATGAAATCCCTTCATAAATACGACCTGTAGACTGTGCTAATAGTTTTCAGATTTTGGGCTCGGGCAGCCATACCGATTGACCGATCGTGACCACAAGGGGACGTTCTCATCTAGACATAACCCCAAACCTGCATATGAAATTTCGTGATGATCAGACAAGAACTGCGGGGTGTAGCCCGTGCTAAAGGAAAATGTGAAGAGACTCAGAGACTAACAGACTCACAGACTTACAGACTTCCGCACACGTGATGGCAATAGCTTATCTTGACTTTGTCAAGTTAAGCTAAAATGTACTTGAAGATAACTATTCAATGAACCATTACAGAGTTTGAAGCCTCAGTTGCCATTTGTCCTAAAAAAAGTTATCTGGAAAGAATTCCATAAACTGAAATGTGACCCCCTAGTGCAATGTACTTGGATTAAATAGTCTGATTTAACCAGGGTTTGGAAGTTATCATGAAGACAAAACTGCCTGACTCTTATAAGCCAGTTCTCTCACAAATTCAAGTCTATTCAAAGCTGTTTCTCGACATTTTCCACCAGTTTTCAAGGCCCAACAATAACCAAATTCAAGGTCCTGCCTTCACTGGTCCTAACTGGGATGTCCTAGTTGTTATCCATTTCTTCTACTTCCCTTTGATGGATGTGGAAAGAGGGGGTAGGCTGGAGGGATCTAGTTAGGGATATGACTGCATGATCTATGCCATATAAAACTATATAGCTCTGATTATGAGCTACATCAGCATTTTTATTTCAGGAATATTCAAGGTTTTTCAAGGTCTCCTGGCCCATTTTGGGGGATTTCAATGCCTTGAATGGCCCTTAGTCAAATTCAAGGCCATTCCTTGAATCCAAGGCCCCCTACAGAACTATATCTCTAATTCATGGCCAAAACCCCATTACCAACAAGCCTTTTTCAAGCCTGGAAATAAAAGGCTACAAAATGTAACCCACTGGCAGGTTATGCTATATAGCATTGTGGTAACCTACCGTACGTGGAGAGTTGATTGTTACTAAATCACTCATGAAGTGAAGTTTCCACCCAAACAATAACAGTTGATTCTTGTGGTAATGCAGGAAAAGGACAAGCACAGTTTTAGCCAAGGGACACTGACTGAAACTTTGCTCGTCATTCTAATGCTTTTTCCCTGATGAGGAATTTTTGTTTGAGTGGAGATACCACCCCATGTGTGATTTAATAACAATCAACTCTCCATGTACTGTATGGGAAAAAATTGTCATGCTGTTTTATGTCTCAATGGGATTTCCACCAAAATAAACAGCAACAACAAAAGCAAAACTCGCCAAAGCGAGATTGTGTATTAGTTGTTGCTATTTACTAAGGCAGAAATTCTTTTGAGATGGAAATAGCAATCCATTCTATTCATAAAATGGATGCAATGCTCAACTTTTGAGTTGAGATAGTAGGAAAAGATTGTCAAGTCTCTCTGACAAAACATGCGAGGTAGCAATTTAATAAAGTTATGTTGCATTATTTTGTCGTCACCTGCAGTTCATTCACATAACACAGCCAGCAACTCAATCATTTAGGACGGCACGAGTATGGAATAAGACTATCATGCTGCAAAAAGCTTACTTGGGAGATTAGAGTATGATTTTCAAGTTGCATAGAACTTACTTGGGTGTGCAGAACAAGGCTTTCATGCAGCATGGTGTTCACCTGGGTATATAGAATAACACATTCATACTACTTGGAGTTTGCTTGAAATATTAAGTAAGACTTTCATGCTGCAAGGATCTTACTCAGGAGAGTGAAGCAAGACCATGCTGCAAGAACCTTACTCGGGAGTACAAAGCTTTTATTGCATTGAGCTTAAGTGGTAGAATGCTGAATTATTTTTGGTTGTTCCGATTTGACCATATGTCCTTGCCTTGTTACAATTTATGGGAGAGTGCCTACAGGCACTCCCCCATAAATTGTGCCAAGGCAAAACCATACAGATTAAATAATTTTACTTCAAAGATGATAAGAAGCAAATCGACAGCATGTGATGACTTTAAGTTGTGGCACATGCACTTCAGAATGGGCTTTCAGCACTCAACCAGTTAATTGGGTTTATGGAATAAGACTTTCATGCATCATGAAGCTTACTCAAGAGTATGGAATAAAACATTCATGGTGCAAGGAGTTAAATCGGGAGAATGGTTTAAAATATTCAAGCTGCATAGAGCTTACTCAGGAGTATGGTGTTAGACTATAATGCTGCAAAGAGCTTACTTGGGAGTATGGTGTAAGGTCTCGTTTCCTATTAAAAGGTCATTCCCGAGGTTATTGGATATCCTTAGCCAAATGACTATTTTGAGCTATAGTTTTAGTTTATGGTGGTGTGGATTTAGTAAATAATTCTCTTTAATGGTGATATGGCCAAAAATAATCTGTTGATGGTCTTGATTCAAACTGTGTATTGTCAAGTGCATTTCAATTGGGGATCAAGGTCACATGGAAGTGTTAAATGACAAACCCAGACCTGTTTGGGACCTGACAATTTGCAGTTTACAAATGGGACAATTTTTTTGTAAATTTGCTTTGAGAAAGCCTTCTGAAAAAATGAATAAGAAACCCATATGTTTTTTATTTGTCAGAATGATCATGTTATGTTGTAAAATCCTCAGTGGAGGAATGAGGAATTCCTATAACACAGTTTTATCACTATCGATGCACGAAAATTAGAGATTTATCCCCAAAATGAGAAAATTTTGACCATTTTGAGCCATTTTTTTAGCCATCAACTGTGTCATTCGGCTGAGTGTATTTGAGTGATATTGTAAGATTTTTGTTGTGTACAGTTGTCTCCAGAAAGGGCCATATTCAGAGCTTCCAGGAACTATATACATTGTGAGTATTGTGAATAGGGGAGGTAATTTAAATGCGAAATATCCTCGGCCATGTTAATCATAAGCTGAACATTTCTTGAAAAGCCGACATTTTCACCTGAATAACTGTAATGAGACCTAAGACTTTCCTGCTGCAAGTAGCTCACCCAGAAGTATGATGTAAGACTTTCATGATGCAGGTAGCCTATCCAAAAGCATGTTGTAAGGCTTTCTTGCTGCAAGCAGCTTACCCCGGAGTATGGTGTAAGACTTTCATGCTGCAAGAGTGCAGTGCAAGACTTCCACACAAAGAGAAGCTTACTTTAATGTTGCAAGTAGCATACTCATGAGTATGGTGTAAGACTTTCATGTAGCCAGAATATCAAAGTTTGAGGGCAAGAGTAATATCCACAGGGGCTAGTTCAGCAATCTGAACATAGCGGCTACCCCCCCCCCCTACAAAGGGGGGGGGGAGGGGGGGTACCTGCTGTGTTCAGATCACTGAACTACTAGGAGGCATACAGAATAGGATGAGCAGCATCATCTGAGCCATGTTGCGGTGAGATGGGGGCAAGCACAAGAGGGTGACACCCCCTCTCATTGGAGGGTGTCTCCCCCAGGAAAAACTTTGAAATTTGAGACAAAAAAACCCACTATTTTCTTGACTCTTAGTCTGTTTGTGTCCATAATTCATAAGTTGTGAAAGGCATCAATAATTAGGCCACATCACCTGGGGGAGGGTCGGGGCACGACTAATACTTGGGGGGGGGGGGGCTTACTCGGGAGTGTGGTGTAAGATTTTAATGCTACAAGGAAACTACTTGGGAGTATGGTGTAAGGCTTTCATAGTCCAAGGAGCCTACTCAGGAGTATGGAATAAGACTTTCATCTTTTAGGAAGATGAGGAAGTCTGAAAGAAGAATCATACAAGCAAGTTGAATGTTTGTGACCAAATTGCAAGTTCATTCTTGATATATATTGGGATTCAGGCCTGAAAATAAGCTGTCTGACATTTGCAGAATGAGGTCCCCAGAGGGTGAATCTGATGATGCTATCCCATACAGTGGGCCAGTTTATCCTCTGGGTACCTCTTTCTGTTTAGTTTTGAGACCCTGATTCAGATTGAGGTTCACAAAGGGTAAATTTAGTGATGCTACCCTGCTGTGCAGGGTAGCATCACTAAATTCACTCTCTGGGACCTCATTTTGCAGATGACAGTCTGCTTATTTTCTGACTTGTTGGTATTTCATACAAAACTTGATAGCAGAAATGGAACATTTCTATAAATAATTACTAGATTTTTACTCACCTACATGTTTTTACTTGACTGATCTCATGAAATAACTGATATAATTTTCAAACTTAGAATCTGCATTTAAATCTGAAAAACAAAAATGAAAGTGTCAATGAAACTGCAGCTAAACTTGACTGTGTCTAGTTTTTGATGAAAAGGATAATGTTCAATGTTTATGAAAGGATTATGAAATAAGACAAGAATTGTGATAATTTAGAATACATTAAGTTCTGTACCCTACATTCTATGTTTTCAACAAGAATAATTTGAGGTGCAGACTGTACTAAAGAACTGAGGTCTGGGTTGATGTGGCCCTCACAGTTAATGTATGTCAACCAAAGTTACCATGTTACGGTAAATTCATTCCAAAATGAGTCATCCTTCCAAGTTACAATGAAATCCTTTCATAAATATGACTTGTAGACTTTGCTAAAGGAATCTAGGCCATTCACCCATCTGGCAGTCATGGTTGACTGATCATGACCAAAACAGGAGTCTCATCTGGATAGCAAACTGAGTCATCCTACCAAGTTACAATGAAATCCCTTCTTAAATATGGCCTGTAGACTGTGCTAAAGGTTTTCAGGTTTTAAACCCATGCAACTGGGAACAAGCATAACTGGGAACAATCACAACCAAAATGTGTCATTCTCATCTAGACATGACCTCAAACCTGCACATGAAATTTAGTGATGATCAGACAAGAACTACGGCGTATCCTGTGCTAAAGAAAATGTGAACTGACTTACAGGCTCACAGACTTGCAGACTAACAGACTTCTGCATCCATGATGGCAGAAGCTTATCTTGACTAATGATGAAAAATTGAAAAGTGGCGAATGGCAATACATGTACCGGTACCTTTTACTCACAAATTCAATGAACAAATTATTACAAGCAGTTACAATTCAATGCAGGCCTTCTTTTGTGAGAGGTCTGAGGAATCCAGGAATCTGATACAAGTAATACAGTAGAACCTTTGTTGACAATTTATATGCCAAATCTAATATTGCTGCTGGCAGCCATGTTTTTTAACAAATTCTGAAAAATATGATAACTCCCATCTAGACATTGCCCCAAAGACACATATGAAATATGGGCCTTATCCGGTGATAGCTGCGGCCTGTAGAGTGTGCTAAAGGAATTGTTGAACAATTTATATCCAAATCAAAGATGGCCACTGGCAGTCATGTTTTTCAACGAAATTCAGAAAAATTTCATAGCTCCCATCTAGACATTGCCCCAAAGCCATGGTATGACATTTAGAACTGATTGGGTGAGAGCTGCGGCCTGTAGGGGATGTTAAAGGAATTGTGGACAGACAGAGGAATGTATGGATGTATGGACAGATGGATGTACAGACATATGGACAAATGAAAGTGTCAATGACACTGCAGCTCAACTTGTCCAGGAAGGGACTTAACTAAATAGAAAAATCAAGTAATGCCAAGTCATGCACTCAAGTTTCTACAGAAAAGGGGTAACACCAAAGCTGCATATGAAATCTGAAAAAAATCAGGTGAGGAATGCGGCCTGTTGGGTGTACTAATGGAATTTTTTGACAGTTTATATTCAAATCCAAGATGGCTGCTGGTGGCAAGGTTTTTCAACAAAATTCAGATGAATTTGATAGCTCCCATCTAGAGATCACACCAAAGCTACATATGAAATTTGAAAAAGGTCGGTTGAGAGATGTGGCCTGTTGGGTGTGCTATAAATGGAATTGTTGACAATTTATATGCCAAATCTAAGATGGTCATGTTTTTAAATGGAATTCAGAAAAATTTGACAGCTCCCATCTGGACACTACTCCAAAGCCACATATGTAACTTGGGACTGATCGAGTAGGAGCTGTGGCCTGTAGTGTGTGCTAAAGGAATTATTGGACAATTTATTTCCAAATCCAATATGGCCACTGGTAGCCATGTTTTTCAATGAAATTCAGAAAAATTTGATAGCTCCCATCTAGACATTGTCCCAAAGCCATGTATCAAATGTAGAACTGATCGGGTGAGAACTGCAGCCTGTAGGGTGTGCTAAAGGAATTGTGGACGGACAGAGGAATGTACATATGTATGGACAGACAGATGTACAGATGTATGGACAGACAACAGATTGCAAAACATCCCAATAGTTCATACTTGACGTCAAGTTGAGCTAAAAAGGAGATCACATAAAACTGTTAAGAGCATTTTCACTATTACAGGCATTATAACTCTGACACTTCAAGGCCAGCATATCTTACCTCTGCAACTGTTTGATATATTATAGCCCAAGATGGTCAGAGGGGAGCTTGAGTGGATTGCTGTTTAAATATAGAATAGATATGGGAAAATTATGCTACCTAAATTGCCTGGTAAACCACCTAAACAGCAGATGGTGTAAAACAGCCTTTTACTACGTAAGGAACTTTAACATTCAGACAGGATGGATAAGGCAGGCCAGGGGGCCAAAGGAAAATTACTCTATAAAGACTGAAGCTCCAGAAGGGGGACTGAAGCAGGGGAGTAGTTTCATAAGGGAAAGGGTGCTCAAGGATTGTAATTGAAACTGGTGAGCTGGAATTAGGACCAAGAGTTCTTTAGACGGGTTATATAAAAAAGATGTTCCAAAAAAGATGGATAGTTGGGGGGGGGGGGGGGGGGGGGGGGGGCATTGTTGTTTGAAATGAGATCCAAGTCACTGGAGTTGAGGGGGAGAATCAAGAAAAGGTGGGAAAAGAGTGTATCAAATGTGTAACTTAGATGTAATGGAGACCCTGGAACAATTCATTTTAGGATTCCCCAAATATTTGACAAGTAAACAAGACTTCTTGGGAAACTAATGGAGAAATGGAATGGAAATATCAAGGATGACAAATGACAAGAGGAAAAGGGTCAATTTTATAGTTTGGGATATTGAGAAAGTAACAATGGGGGGGAATTATGAAGCAGTTTTTGACTGAATGCTGGAAGATTAAGGGGGAGTGTGGAGAAAGAATACCCTGGTGAGGCACTGGGTTCATGTAGGCATCCTCATTAGATGTAGAGCTATAGGTTTTTAAATTTCTTGTTCGGTTTCGGTTTTGGTTTTTCATGTGGAGTAAAACCTTGGTTCGGTTCGGTTTTCGGTTTGTTCATGAGGCCAAATAAAATTCAATAAAACTCATTCTTATGTCCAGAGTCATAACTGAATGGCAGTGAAATTGAGTGAAACTCAATGAATGCCCGAAACAAGCTATAATACATGAAGAATCAGGAAGGCCAATATAATAATTACCTAAATATACAAAACTTTTATTGTGCTTGGCCATTTTTCGAGGTCTGGCACCTACACGCAACTTGAGGAAAGCTGCAAACACAACTAAACTGAAATGTCGGAAATTCACAGAATGTAGCCTTCCCAGAGTAGTGAGAGTACCCAGACACTGCCATTGGCAGTGTCTGGGTACTTTCACTACTCTGGGATGGCTACATTCTGTGAATTTCTGCAGCAAGAGAGTATTTAATAAAAAACGAAAAACCTTAGATTACGGGATGTCGACGGTTTCGGTTTCGGTTTTTAAAAAAAACTAAAAACCTTGGTTCGGTTTTGGTTAACCTACAGCTCTAATTAGATGACCACAACAAATCAGCAGAAGACCAAAGCATTATTATTATTATTATTAATTACATTGGATGAACTGAGGTGCAATAGAACTACCAAGACTGGGAATTCGGTGGTTTCCTGGGTAATGATTTAATAGATTACAGGGATTTTTTCTTCTGACTTCTTTGGGAAAAGGTCCGGGGCTCATGCCATTGGGAAAATTTGTGTCACTGGCGCTCCAACTGGGAATTTGGTTTGTAGGGAAAAAACACACAAAGACTAAGAAATTTTACATTCGAATTGTGCAGAGAACATTAAGTCTGATACCTAAGCAACTGCATGTATACAAAAAGTTTTATAACAAACAGTCACATCAAATCATGTTCACGCAGTCACGGTAGTCTCCATTAAACTGTTCTTACGCTTCTAAAGAACTTGTCATTTGCCTTTAATTAAGAGACTTCATTAGGCAAGCAATTTAAATTTAACGTACAATTGGTGTCCTGAACTGAGTGGTCATAAGGCCTCAGGAAAGTTAAAAAATTTATAGTAATTTATATATTTTTTATACTTACCAATGACCCAGACTTAGCTGGTGCTAACTCCAACAAAACCAGGGCCAAACACAAATTTTGCCCCCCAATCCCCAAAATTTGCATCCAAAACAAAAAGAAATCATGTCCTAAAGGACCTCCATAGTATGCCTCTACTGCGCATGCGCAGTGACGCAGTCGTCCCGAAATTGGCGCCAATTATCATTCTTACTGGCAGTGCCTGGTCAGCGCTATGTACTCAGCGGGGAGGCAAGAGTTCCCAACTCAGGGAGGGCCATCCCCGTCTGGGTCATTGGTAAGTATAAAAAATATATAAATTACTATAAATTTTTTAACATTTTTATACTGTACCAATGACCCAGACTTAGCTGAATAGTAAACAGACTGGAGGGCCTAGGACATAGAGGAAAATCCAATAAGCTCAATTATATAATAAAGAGGTAACCCCTTAAGGAGAAAAGGAGTATTAGGCTTTACATGTATCTTTCTTATTTAATATTAAATTAGAAAGATACACTACCCTTAATAATTGAGCACAATAACATTCATGTTCTCTATTAACATCCAGTATAACCCTTATACTAATTATTTTTAAAGCAAGCCAATAAATAAAGTAGTCCAGAGAATTGAGACTCTTTATAATCATTAAAAGTGTCCGAGTATTGTATATTAAAGCCCGTTTGACACTTGACATATACAAATGCTTCACACCGAGCTACACTTTAAAAATAAGACATGAATGAAATTAAACATTAATATTACACTTTAAAACCATCCCGGAAGCGACTCAGAAATACTGTCTTGGAGGAGGCATTCCCTTGCTTTTCACTATAAAGCAGGTGACCTAAGGGAACACCCGCCCCCCCCCCCCCTTCCCCTTGCCCTGGGTCAAATAGCCCAGAGCGAAGAGGGTAGCCGGACGGAGTCACTGCCGGAACAGAAAGCCTGCATAACTATAGTTGCAACTGTTTAGTGGACGACATTCTGAGCAACAGATAACGGACCTAAACAATGCAGGTCTCCAGAAATGGACTCAATATTTCTGAGATAAAAATTAGTAAATGTGGATGGCTGAGACCAATAAGCAGCCTTCATTAAATCTGTAATAGCAACACTATTAGCATAAGCCCAGGAAGTAGAAAGAGCTCTTACTTCATGAGCAGAAATCTTAAGCACAGACTGCTGAGAAGAAGATAAATCTTCATAAGCAGTACGGATAGTTAACTGAATCCATCTAGCAATAGAATGGACTGAAATGTCCTTTCTATTAGGCATCAAAGACAGAAAGAAACGTTTCCGTCCCTTTCTGATGAACTGAGATCTCTGTTTATAGATACATAGTGTTCTAACAGGCCAGAGTAAAGGCCTACGCCCGTCTGAAGACGGAAGAGCCTTAATAACAATAGGTTCCGGATATTTATTAGGAGCCTGATTCTTAGCTAAAAAACCCACATTAGTAGTGAAGGTGATAGTGTTCCCAACACTACGATAATGAGAATCATCCACCGATAGTGCATGAAGCTCACTGACTCTTCTGGCGGAAGAGAAAGCTAAGAGAAAAGCTGTCTTATAAGATAAGAATTTGAAATCTACTGTCCCAAGAGGTTCAAATGGCTTTTCCTTCAATTTAAGGAGAACCCAAGCTAAATTCCACTTAGGAATTAATCTAAGAGTTCTGGGTCTATTTATCGAAAAGTTTCTAACCAATTTCGATAAAGAGACATTAGATCCAATTTGTAAACTATCATGATGTGCATAGGTATCAGATAACATAGATCTATAACCCTTTATAGTAACAGGCTGCAGTTTGATTTCGTCAAACAAGTATACTAGAAAGTTTGCAATGTCTGGTATAGAGGGATCAAATATATCTACAGAATGATCCCTACACCAACGACGGAAAACCTTCCACTTAGCCGCATAGTTTAGCGAAGAGGAGGTCCTCCTACAGTTAGAAATCGCGTCCACTGCTCGTCCTGTAAAGTGCTTGCCATGCAAGAAGGACCGCACAATGGAAAAACGTGAAGGTTGAGACCTTGCGGGTTGTGATGGAGTTGGCGCGATTTCCCCTGCGAAAGAAGATCCTCTCGTGGAGGAAGCTTCCGCGGTAGGTCCCACAACAGACACCTGAGTAGATTTATCCACGGTCTCTGTGGCGACAGAGATGCTACCAACAGAATCTTGCATTGAGATTGTTTTATCTTTAGCAATACTTGTTGAATTAACGGCGCTGGAGGATACGCATATCCTATCATTCCGTCCCAAGGGATCGACAGAGCGTCTGCTGCAAATGCTCTTGGATCCGGACACGGGGACACATACGTCTGCAACTGATTGTTGAGATGTGTCGCAAATAAGTCTATCATTGGCCGTTCCCATTGGTAGCAAATCTGATTGAATACTTGTTTGTTGAGAGTCCACTCCGACGGCAACAAGCGACCCTTTCGTGAAAGGGAGTCTGCTAGCACATTCAGACGACCCGGTATGTGACGGACCGAAAGAAGAACGTGATGTTCCAACGCAAACAGAAGGATTCTTTCCGTTAGATTGAACAACGGAACTGAATGAGTGCCTCCCTGATTCCGTATATACGCCACTACTGTCGTATTGTCGGATAGGATTTGGACATGAGCATCGTGAATAATGTCCATCCAGTGACGTAACGCAAGCCAAATTGACATCATTTCCTTGATGTTTATGAGCTTGCACAGGAATTGCGGATCCCAAAGACCCTGGCATCTCGAATCCGTTGGGATTAATGATGCACCCCAACCTGTTTGACTGGCATCCGTCATAATGGTAAAACTCGGATCCGGCAACTGCAGCAGAACTCCTTGAGTTAACCACTGAATGTTTGCCCAAGTCTGAATCTCTTGTTTCACTTGATCTGACAAGAGAACGTCTACATCGAGCGAATGAATTTTCACACTCCAATTCTGAGTCAGGAAAATTTGAAGAGGACGTGTGCGTAGCCGCCCCATCGGAATGAGATCCGCGGCGGCTCCGCACAGACCTATCAGTCTCATAAATTCTCTCGCCGTGACTTTGTCTGCATGCAGACAATAGCGAGCGTAACAACTGACTAATTTCACTCTGGTTAACGGCAGACGAACGAGATTGTTGTGCGTCTCGAAGCTCATTCTCAGATGAGTGAATGACTTGGACGGCACCAGATCCGACTTCTCCTCGTTTACTATGGAACCGAGATGTCGGAGCAATAGAAGAAGATTCTGAACATCGTTCTGAAGCGTTAACTCGTTGCCGTACCTCTGAAGAATGTCGTCCAGGTAGGCCGACGTTACCGCAGACGAATGAGCTCGGAAGTAGATCATTACCGAGTTTATTACCCGAGTGAAAGCCCAGGGTGCTAGATTCAATCCGAAGCACATGGCCCGGAACTGATACACCACTCCTAGGACTGCGAAGCGTAGATACTTTCGGAATGTCGGATGTACCATGACGTGAAAGTACGCATCTTTGAGATCTATGCTCGTTGCATAATCGTTCACCCGAATACTCGCTCTGACCGATCGAATCGTCTCCATATAAAACTTCGGAGCGACGATCAGCTTGTTTATCCAGCTCA
Organism: Pictodentalium vernedei; assembly: GCA_031216915.1. Classification (NCBI taxonomy): domain Eukaryota; kingdom Metazoa; phylum Mollusca; class Scaphopoda; order Dentaliida; family Dentaliidae; genus Pictodentalium; species Pictodentalium vernedei. The sequence continues at coordinate 162,660,102 of CM062293.1, forward strand.
AATCTATGACTGGACGGAACGAGCCGTCTGGTTTCGGAACCAGAAACAGATGGCTGTAGAATCCCAGCGATTCCTGGTTTTCTACGACCTCTACCGCGTTCTTCATTAAAAGAGACTGCACCTCTGATAACAGAGATTGTCCCGGCCTGAAGGACGTCCCGAACGAGAGTCGCTATCCTGACGGTCTCTCGAATAAGACCAAGAGGACGCACCGGAACCTCTATAGGAACCTCTCTTGGGCGCATTAGACCCAGAAGTGCCCGCCTTATTCGTGTCTGCTGTATCCGACCTTTTAGGAGCGGATCTGAACAACAGAGAATCATTAGCTTTCTTTTTAATATTATCATAAATAGCGGAAAGCTTGCCGTCAAAGAGAAGTTCTCCTGAGACCGAAGCGACTCTAAGAGAGTTCTTCACCTTAGAATCCACTAGTGTGGATGTAGCCAGGGCTGCGTCACGTCTAACCAACTCCAGATTTGCCACTGAAAGGGCGGAGTTACACGTGGAATAAGCTACTGCCCTTGAAAGAAGTCTTAAAGAGGATTGTATATCCTGAAACTCTTCCCCTTGAAGGCGCAGTGATAACGCCTTAGTAAGGTGATCTGCGTAAGATAAGGCATCTAAATTGGCTCTGTTAGACGCAATAGCTGTTTCCAACACCGCGGTTGGAATAGAAGCTGACGACGGTAATGATAGCTCTAAGTCTTCCGCCTCGTCGTCCATACGCAGAGGAACTCTCGGTATACCCTGTCCTGCCGTGTCGAATTTATTCCTTGCATTAATGAAAGGCAGGTTGAGAGTATTTGCGGACAAGAAACCTGCTTTCCCCGTCCTGGAAGCAAGTTTAAATATAGCGTCGTTCAATAATTCAAATGTTCTTGCAACATTATTGGACTGCGACGGAAACTCGGGAGCGATGTCCCTGAACCGCTCAAAAAATTCAGAGTCCAATGACGCTATAATTCTCTTGTCCGGAAGCGCAGCAGTCTGGCCCGACGGAACAACTTGAGGGAGAAAGTGCCGGATGAAGTCCACGGCAGCTTTATGTTGTTCCGAAAGGGATAGCTCCAATTCATCCGTATCCCTTTCACCATCCGGTCGGACCTCCCGATGTTCCCGGTCGTCTGCCCCCGATGCTTCGGCGGAGCGTACCGACCCAGCGCCGTCGGATAATTCTCGATCCGACACCGTTTCTGTCGGCTGCTGGGATGCTGCGATAAGCTGTGCTATCTGCACTAGAATGTCCGACGTCGAGACCTGCGGAGGCGCGGTCTTTCGCTGCTTCGCCGAGGGCAGCTCCGCATCAGATGGCTCCCGCATACTTTTCCTATGCGAATGTCCGGAGTCCATCGGTCTCGAATCCCTGGCTGCCGGATGGTGTGACCTGGTCGCCGAAGAATCCTTCATCGGGGAAGCTGGCAAAATATCGGAGGTCATGCAGCCAAGGTGCGGTCGTGTGCGCCGACGAGAAGAGGAAGCCTTAACAGTCTCTGCAGACTGCTTATACAACGGAGCGTCCCGAGCGACGGACGTATGCTCCGCTAAAGACACATTTTGTACCACAACATCTGGTCCCAGATGTTGTTGTACGAGAGAGGGGCCTCTCTCGCTCGTGGCCCGGCTGGACCTGGACGAGCTAGGAACCGGACTAAAAGGCTTCCTCCGTTCTCGTTTACTATCCGCCGTCACTGGGTGTGCATCTATTATGTTTATAGTGCTCGCATCACCCAAAATTTCCTCTTGGACCGCATCGGACGAACCCGGCTGCCGAACCATTCGGTGAATGGACGCTACACCGGGCGAGCTAGCGGACGACATTTGTCTAATCTCCATGAGCACTTTTGCCGCTAGCTCTGAATTCATTTGTGACGACGGACGCACACTTGAAGAAGATAACATGGAAACATCACCCTGTTCTGGTTCCTCTGAAATAGAAACTGAGAGAGTAGAGTGACCTTGTGGAGAAAGAGCCGGCATCGCACTTTCTCCAGAAACAACATATCGTGACACACGTTTCCAATGTTTCTCATCCCAATGTTCACATATAGGACAGGGATTAATGCGAGAACACTGACTACAATTAATACAATGATCATGAAAGTCAGAGGAAGATTTCTTCCTATTACAATTTGAACAATGTCCCTTCATTGTGAAAGAACAACAATAAGTCCTAGTTACTCGCAAAAACCCCTGACACAATGATACATAATAACATGATCCATTAATAAATGAAAAAACAATTGCAAAACAAAATAATTTTGAAAAAATATTTTTTCAGAGAAGCCCAAGTTGCTGAAAAGTAACGTTGAGCCCCGATGGATCCGATGGCAAAGTGTGGTCAAAAATTTTAAATTTATATAAAATAATTAATGAGACACTTTCGGATAATATAAATGTATCTTATAATGAGATAAACTACCACAAAGGCAAACAGCCCCCCTCAAAAAAGGCTGTTGCCAATGAAAACAAACAGTGTAAACACACTAGAAAACATGACTCCAGGCACTGAAAAAACTGGCCCGGAATCAGTCATCAATTACACTCTATCTGATGCAAAACAGAGACTCCCAGGGGAGAATCTGCAGAACATCAGATGGAAGATGCAGAACACAAACGTTATACACCCATGGGTGAAAACGTAACTATGGGGAAAATAACAGAAAACATTCTGTAACCAAGCAACTCTCCCAGGAAATTTTAGAAATGAAACTTCTCAAAAATATGCCAAAAGCATGGGAGAATTGCAAGGGGGGACTTTAGAAGGCTAGGGGAGAGGAAACACTGAATAAGCAGTGCAACAATTAGCAAGAATGACAACAAGAGGCCCATGCCTCGAAAATAGGCAACTTAACATAATTTCAACAAAAAATTTTAAGTACAGCCCTGATTATTTTTTGCCACTTCTTTTTTCCTCTCCTCCTTCTATCCTCCTTAGAATCACATTTTCTCCAAAAATTACGTGTCTGGCATCCTTTAAACTGAGATTTACAAGCACAAAGATCAGTGAAATGTTGACTGATGAAGGGCCAAACAGAGAATGATAATTGGCGCCAATTTCGGGACGACTGCGTCACTGCGCATGCGCAGTAGAGGCGTACTATGGAGGTCCTTTAGGACATGATTTCTTTTTGTTTTGGATGCAAATTTTGGGGATTGGGGGGCAAAATTTGTGTTTGGCCCTGGTTTTGTTGGAGTTAGCACCAGCTAAGTCTGGGTCATTGGTACAGTATAAAAATATCAATGTTTTTTCTGTGGCCTTATGACTATCCAACCCAGTTCTGGGCACCAGTTGAGCATTAAATTTCTGTTTGAGTGAGAAATGAGAGTTGGAGATTTGGGGTTAAGAATTGGAAAAAAAATGCCCATATGTCATTGGAAAAGGGTACCATAAACAGCTCCTGTAGAAACCCAAAACAATCACTGGATTATATGTTGGGTAAAGGGTTAAGAGAGTTTAACCTTTAAGAACCCTGTTTTGATTTTGATGAGTTTCTCATACATGTACGTGTAGAACACATGTTCTAACATACAGGCTTTTTCGTGGTCTTGCTGATCGAAATTACAGAATTATGGCAGTGGCATCTACCTATTTTGGAAGCCAAGACTTCACTTAGACACCACAGCTAAGTGAAGGTTTGTTACCTTATTGTGATGGGGCAAAGACTCAAAAAATTTTCCTGGCTTTTTCAAGCCACTTTTAGAATCTACGACAAGAATCAAATGAACATTTTGAACATTTTGTGTGAATCAAAGTACATTCTCTTTGTTTTCCTTGTGAGAATCATTTACGCAAATCAATTCTGACACTTGCATGAATTTTAACCCTTTACCTAACCTGAAAAGCAGACGACACTTGCAAAAATAATTCTTGAATAACTAATTTTTTTCATTTTTTGTCTCAAAAATATAGGTTATGACCCCTCGTTGGAACGAGCTCGACGAGCTCGTTCCAACGAGGGGTCATAACCTATGTTTTTGAGACAAAAAATGAAAAAAATAATGAAAATTAATTGGCGACTTTTGAGAATAGCGCTGGCCGGTTTTGGCCATTACGTTAGGCAAAGGGTTAAGCCTTGCATTTGAACACACTCATTCCATGATCCATGATCATGAAAGTAATATTTTTCTTGATTAGATTGCAATGAGGTCACAATGCACCTGTACACCAGTTGGTTGAGATTTCATAAAAAAAACAAGAGCAGCAATGGGGCCTGAGACACTCACCTGACCAAAGTTGTTTAAAAAAGGATTTAATCAGCATCTATGGCCAGTAAACACTACAGAGTAATGAAGTTCTTTATTAATTTATAACTCTGTTGTCCATGCCAAATGATATTTTTTTCTAGCATTAGAATGCTACCAGAGAAATAATGCCCAGATTTCCAGTAAAGCAAGACTAGGGAGTCCATATATCAACCTGGGGACTTAACTTGAACAAACTTGAATCTGACCCCTTCCCATTCACCCCCAGGATGCCGTATACCAAATATTAATAGATTCTGAATGATGGATCTGAAGAAGGAGATTTTTAAAGATTATCCATCATATTACACTGAGTTAAAATTTAGGCACCAATTAGGAGACCAAATATTAACCCAGGCTCTTTATTTGAAAAAAAATCAAAATTGCCTCCACCACCACCCTCAAGGATATTGTAAGCCAAATATCAAAAGATTCTGACTGGTAGTTTGGGAGAAGAAAAGTGTGAGAATATTATCAATTTAGCACCATGTTAAAGTTTGCCCACCCCCCACCCACTCCCGTAGAGAACACACTCTCACCCTCGGGACAAGATATTTGGTCTAGACACTCGGCAAGCCTCGTGTCTGGCCCAAATATCTTGCCCTCGGGTGAGATTTTCCCATCCCACACCCATACCCATCAGGGATTATAATATTCCAACATGCAGAGTTTTGAAGGTCTGTGAAAATGGAAAATTACAGTACCATCACACTGGTGTCCAGTGAAGTCTTGGCTGCCTATATAGGTAGCCAAGATTTCACTAGACATCACTGCTAAACAAAGTTTTGTCACCTGATTACAGGCTGCAGAGAATAAGAATTCTTTTGGCTTTTAAATGTTTAATGCCACTTTTAGAATCTAGGACAAGAATCAAATGAACATTTCACGTGAATCAAAGTCGATTCTCATTGTTTTTCTTCTGATAATCATTTGCGTGATTTGATTTTTTTATTCTTGCATGAGCCGTGGCTAAACCATTTTGAAGATGTACTCTTTAGGAAATGAATTTAAATCTAGCCAAAAACATTTGAATAACAACACAAGGAAATGAATTGTTGCTAAAGTAATTCTTTGTTAGATTACAAGGGTTTTTTTTAATTCGATTAACAGGTGTTCGCTACTTTATAATCTATATGCAATTAACAGGTCAATTTAATTCTCTGTACTCCCAGATGCCAAGTAATATTGATGACACTATTATTAATTTAGGAGGAAAATGTTGGCCATCACTATTACATGGTTATGAGGGGTTATTCCTGTTCAGCCGGCAGGCTGAATTAATTAACAGGGAAAGGCTGACATATAGTCAGTATCTAATTAACTGTGTTGACTTGTTTGCCGGATGATGTTGTTTTAGCCAGCTACCAATACCTTGTTGGATGAACAGAATTAAGTTAATCCGTGGCAAACATATTTCGTTATTGGAACTGTTAGTAAAAAACAGTATATTATAACAAACAAATTTTGTGATTACATCACTGACTACTGGGTAGAAGGTTCCCACAGTCGTGAAATGTGGAACCACTTCAACACCAATGGACCCAGAACCACAAATCACGTCGAGGGATGGCATCGCAAGCTACAGCTCTTTCTGGCAGGTTCTCATCCGAATATCTTTCGGATGATCGAGTTCATCCAACGAGAGCAGGCATTCCAGGAAACTAGCATTTTACAACTGTGTAATGGGGGCAGTCTGATGCCACGCAAAAAGAAGTACAGATCTATAGATAACAGACTTCGCCATTGTCAGAGATTGTACAGAGAAGGAAGGAGCAGCCTCATGGAGTACCTGGATTCTGTATCCCACATTACAGTCTATTAGCCACTTTGTATATATCTGTCACTACAACTAAATGGAATATGATAATTCCAACCCGATTTTTTATGTAAAATGACTTAATGAGCCGGTTCCAATAGCATACAATTATTATGTTCTATGTTTTATATATTTATTTGATTATTATTGTATTTATTTGATTATTATGATTATTTTTATTTGACAATACAACACTACATAATAAAATAATATATGGAATGAAATTTTAATCTTAGTCATGTATTTGCCCATGAATATATATATTCCATTTTCCAATTTCCCTATTCAGCTGGCAAATAGTTGATAATCGAATGAGGTCCACCTTTAATGAACCAAACTATAGTCGGTTTTTCTTTGATGTCACGGATTATCACACTTCTACCCGAAACAATAGCTGCCGGGTGAACAGGAAGACCCTGTTATGAGATGTAGAGTGAAATGCCATCATTACAATTAATTTCAGCAGAAAGGTACCCATGACTATTGAAGTCATGGCGATCATTATTTAGCAGGTGAGGGTATTGATGGTAAATAATTTGGACTTTATATTCAGTTGACAGGGATATTTAATTAAGAAATATCCAGTTTAGTGGGCTACACTGTAATATAAGTCAAAGTTGAATAATCCTTCATTACTTGAAAAAATATTCAGTCTGGGTAACATGAAAGGTCCTAAGTCGATATGTACCACAACCTATATGTACCAGTCGATATGTATCACATCAGCAGTCGATATGTACCACTTGAAAAGTCGATATGTACCACTTGAAAAGTCGATATGTACCACTTGAAATGTGGAATAGTTTTGATATGTTTGATATTTTTATTTCATTTTCTATTTATTTCAAAATTTTTTTCCCCTTTTCACCACGTCAAAAATATTAGGTATTTTTGTACTGTTTTTCTCTGGATAATTTCGGTAAAATTTCATTGTTAATGTTAAATCTTTGATGCAGTACTCTACATTAAATTTTTTAAAAATAGTACTGAGTGTCGGTATGTTGGCAAAATTACTAGTAGGTCATTTATTTATTCTTTAATCTTGAAACAAGCTTCGGAGAAAAGTGAAATGCCAATTAAGACAGTATTTCAGGCTTGGCAATTTCAGGAGAGCGATTTTTTAGCTCTCCTTACTGCCCTCCTGAAAGAATTAAGGAGAGCGAAAAATTACCCTCCTAAATATTTTGGTCTGGGATGATTGAGATTACATGTATTATGCTCACATTAAATTTTTGTTGTAAAGCAAAAATGTAATTTAACTATAATATACTACCATTACTACTATCCTGTCACTTGAAGCACTTGCACCAAGATGTGACTGTACATTCAAGCAGACCTGATGTCCAAGAAAGTCATACGCCTACCACTACCACCTTCAACCCCCTTGGGGGGGTTGAAGGTGGTAGTGGTAGGCGTATGACTTTCTTGGACAACAGGTCTGGGTACACACACAGGTCTTGTCAAGTGTGTGTTCGGTTGTTGAGTGAGACATCTAGATGTCTAAGAGATTTCGCTTTACCTTAGTAAAGTTAATAAAATCACTGATGTAGTCTGTTGGTTTCAGTTTCAATGAGTTCGTTCAATTGGATACTTAAAATGCTGTGTAAAGCTAATTGCTCTCCTAAGCTGATTGAGGAGAGCGATTTTTTGCCCTCCTGCATTTTTCAGAATGCCAGGCCTGGTATTTATAAATAAACACTCCACTGCCCAAGCAATCTCCATAATAACTTGAAGAAGGATGGGTAGTTGCAATCAAAACATATGCTAACTGGAAGAACGATGGGGAATTGCAATCAAAACATGTGCTAACTGAAAGAAGGATAGGGGATTGCAATCAAAACAATGCTAACCAACAGAAGGATGGGTAATTGCAATCAAAACATATTATGAGCAATGCCTGTTGCCGTGCACACTTTATCCTTTGATAGTATTACTTCAAAATGTTTATTCATTGACCCACCAAGCCAGAAATCTGAATAAAATCCAGTGGTATGCAGGTATTCTCATCAGTTCACCTCACTATGAATAACCCTTGTTCTGGGTGCAGTTCGGAAGTAAGGCCTCACCAAGATGCCTTGGAATGTGATGTGTGTAATAGATGGTGGTATCGACTTTACGGAACTGGGATGAATAGAGTAACTTATAGAAAGATGATGAAAGATCAACGAGATGGAATCATTGTCAGTTTGTCCTGTCCTGACTGCTCAGGGACATTAACCACAGAAACTGACATGGATATTGAAGAAACCACAGCAGAAGTAGCAGCGTCCTTCAATGTATCGCTACCTGTTGCATCTGTAAATGCTGAAATGGAGCAATCTCTTGAGGAAGAGGAAATTCCTTCAGTCACAGCAGAAGATGGTCCTGTGACATACAATATAATCAATGAAAGTGTCAATGACACTGTAGCTTAACTTGAGTGTTGTGTTTGATGAAAAGGATAATGTTCAATGTTTATGAAAGGATTATGAAATAAGACAAGAATTGTGATAATTGGGAATATGTTCATTTCTGTTCCCTGTATGCTATGTTTTTGATAAAAATAATATGAGGCGTACACTGTACTATAGAGCTGAGGGGTGGGTTAATATGACCTCACAGTTAATGTATGTGGCCCTCACAGTTAACGTATATCAACAAAAGTTACAAATTACAATGAAATTATTCCAAAACGAGTCATCCTGTCAAGTTACATTAAAATCCCTTCATAAATATGGCCTGTAGACTGTGCTAAAGGTTTTCGGGCTTCGGGCCCCTGTAGCCGTCAGTTTCCCAATTGCGTCCAAAGGGGACATGCTCATCTAGACATTATATGAAGTCAACCTACCAAGTTACAACGAAATCCCTTCATAAATATGACCTGTAGACTGTGCTCAAAGTTTTCGGGCTTCGGGCACTTGTAGCCATCACAGCTGACCAATCACAACCAAAAAGGGATGGCATCATCTAGGCATTATATGGAGTCAACCTACCAAGTTACAATGAAATCCCTTCATAATTATGACCTGTAGACTGTTATAAAAGTGTTTTCGGGCTTTGAGCCCCTGTAGCCATCACAGTTGCCCAATCATGTCCAAAAGGGGACGTTCTCATCTAGACATTATATGAAGTCAGCCTACCAAGTTACAATGAAATCCCTTCATAAATATGACCTGTAGACTGTGCTAAAGGCTTTTGGGCTTCAGGCTTGGGCAGCCATCATGGTTGAATGATCGCAACCAAAGGGGACAATCTCATCTGGGCACCATCTGGAGAGATCCTGCGAAGTTACATCGAAATCCGTTCATAAATATGACCTGTAGACTGTGCTCAAGGTTTTTGGGCTTCGGGCACCTGTAGCCATCACAGTTGACCAATCACGACCAAAAGGGGATGTCATCATCTAGGCATTATATGGAGTCAACCTAACAGGTTACAATGAAATCCTTCTATAAATATAACCTTTTGCCTATGCTAAAGGTTTTTGGGCTCGGGCACCCATCAAGGCTGAATGATCACGACCAAAATGGGATGTTCTCATCTAGACATTATTTGGAGTCATCCTACCAAGTTACAATGAAATCCCTTCATAAATATGACCTGTAGACTGTGCTAAATGTTTTCGGGCTTCGGGAACCTTTAGCCGTCACAGTTGCCCAATCATGTCCAAAAGGGGAGGTTCTCATCTAGACATTATATGAAGTAAACCTACCAAGTTACAATGAAATCCCTTCATAAATATGATCTGTAAACTGTGCTCAAGGTTTTCGGGCTTCGGGAACTTGTAGTCATCACAGCTGACCAATTACGACCAAAAGGGGATGTCGTCATCTAGGCATTATATGGAATCCACCTAACAGGTTACAATGAAATCCTTCCATAAATATGACCTTTTGCCTATGCTAAAGGTTTTTGGGCTCGGGCACCCATCAAGGCTGAATGATCGCGATCAAAATGGGATGTTCTCTTCTAGACATTATTTGGAGTCATCCTACCAAGTTACAATGAAATCTCTTCATAAATATGACCTGTAGACAGTGCTAAAGGTTTTTGGGCTTCGGGCACCTTTAGCCGTCACAGTTGCCCAATCATGTCCAAAAGGGGACGTTCTCATCTAGACATTATATGAAGTCAACCTACCAAGTTACAATGAAATCCCTTCATAAATATGACCTGTAGACTGTGCTAAAGGTTTTCGGGCTTCGGGCTCAGGCAGCCATCATGGTTGAATGATCGCAACCAAAGGGGACAATCTCATCTGGGCATCATCTGGAGTGATCCTACGAAGTTACAATGAAATCCCTTCATAAATATGACCTGTAGACTGTGCTCAAGGTTATCGGGCTTCAGCACTTGTAGCCATCACAGCTGACCAATCATGACCAAAAGGGGATGTCATCATCTAGGCATTATATGGAGTCAACCTAACAGGTTACAATAAAATCCTTCAATAAATATGACCTTTTGTGTATGCTAAACATTTTGGGGCTCGGGCACCCATCAAAGCTGAATGATCGCGATCAAAATGGATTCATAAATATGACCTGTAGACTGTGCTAAAGGTTTTTGGGCTTCGGGCACCTTTAGCCGTCACAGTTGCCCAATCATGTCCAAAAGGGGACATTCTCATCTAGACATTATATGAAGTCAACCTACCAAGTTACAATGAAATCCCTTCATAAATATGACCTGTAGACTGTGCTAAAGGTTTTCGGGCTTAGGGCCCCTGTAGCCATCACAGTTGCCCAATCACGTCCAAAAGGGGACTTTCTCATCTAGACATTATATGAAGTCAACCCACCAAGTTACAATGAAATTCCTCAATAAATATGACCTGTAGACTGTGCTAAATGTTTTCAGGTTTTGGGCTCGGGCAGTCGTCATGGTTGGCAGATCATGCCCAAATGGGGAAATTCTCATCTAGACATAAGGAGTCATCCTACCAAGTTACAATGAAATCCCTCCACATTAAACATGACCTGCAGACTGTGCTAAAAGTTTTTGGGTTTCGGGCTTGGGCAGCCATCTCGGTTGATAGATCTTGCCCAAAAGGGGACGTGCTCATCTAGGCATTATACAGAGGCATCCTACCAAGTTACAATGAAATCCCTTCATAAATACAACCTGTAGACTGTGGTAATGGGTTTCGGGTTTTGGGCTCGGGCAGCCATACCGGTAGCCCGATCATGACCAAAAGGGGACATTCTCATCTAGACATGAACCCAAACCTGCATATGAAATTTCGAGACGATCAGACAAGAACTGCGGGGTGTAGCCCATGCTAAAGGAAAATGTGAACAGGCTCACAGACTAACAGACTCACAGACTAACAGACTCACAGACTTCCTCACACGTGATGACAATAGCTTATCTTGCCTATGTCAAGTTAAGTAAAAAATGGCACAAAAAAGGGTGGAGACCTTGTTGGCAGACAGCAATGGTTATACATATACAATTAAGCATCAAACAAATACGGGCACCACTTGGATTTGTAGTAGTAGGGGGAAGAAATGTTATGCTACGGTCATGCAGTCATTCATCTTTTCTCGTGGCGTCTGAAGTCACACACACTCTGGAAACCCAGGTGCTTTATTACTAAACTCTGCAAGAGCTATTTATTGTTAAAGAGGCAGCTAAAAATAGAACTTGGAGAAAACACACAGAAAACAACGATACAAAATTACCAAACATAGTTTGAAATTGGAAAAAAATCAGTCTGGAAAAGTTTGTTAATTTCAGAGAAGAGGTCAACGTAAAAACACCAAGAAAATTCCTGTCCAACCCAGTCCGCCAGTAACAAAAAAAACTTCCGAAGTGCTTTTTTCCCGATTTCATAGTATGTTCGGTAATTTTTTTATTTTTGCTCCCTGTGTGTATGGAACTTGCAAAAAACACACAGAAAACAACAATAAAAAATTACCAAACAGAGTTTTTAATCGTCAATCTTCAAAAGGGTCCCTGCATGTATTTGGGATTAAAATCCATTATTATCCGACATGAATTTTACTAAGCTTCCTCTACCTGTGAATTGTGTATCCACTCTATAATTACTTGGTTTGGGTGTGTTATTTTACGATATCATTAAAATTGTCTGAATGTCTACATGTCCATCTCGTTACATCGAAATTAGGCTATTTACATCTATTTTCTCCCACTCATTTTTCCTGTGAGTGTAACCACCTATTCACCTTCTAAAGTGTAGTATGAGCCGCCCTCAAAAATCTCTATCGTGTGATACCAGTACAGATATCATGTCGTAATGAATTACAAAATAATATCTACATTTTGAGACATTCTAAACAAGGAAGTGAACTACACGTATTTGGAATGGGAAGTCACGTGAAAACTCCCACGAACTGTGAATTCCCAGATCTAAAAATACATTTGCACGCGGACCTAGGGGTTGCCCGACAGGTTAAAGCCAATGTTGTTTATTGGGGAAGAGGCAGAGACGATTTGAGTACAGAGTCGTTGATGGAGGGGGGGGGGGGGGGGGGGGGGGGGGGGGGGGCAATGGTGAAGAAAGACAAAGTACAGTCCTATGCTTTCATTTTTTTTCTCAAGCTATTTCTGGAGGAGGAGGAGAAGGGCTGGGGAGGTGTGCATTAAAACTCCGCAACAACATGTCATCGTGCAACTGTAATCGATGCGGAACGCGTCGAAAGGGAAAAATAGGAGAGCGTTTGGGAAATTGGAAGTGTGGGTTACCCAGGGGCTTAGGCCTGCCCCTAGTTTCTACGTCATTTGTCCCTACTTTATTCTCAATTCACCGACTTTTCTATTCATTATTTACCTGTCACCGGCTGAGTTAGGGGGGGGGGGGAGGGGGAGGGCGATGGTGAAGAACCCACACTTCCAATTTCCCAAACGCTCTCCTAGAGGGGGGAGGGCAATGGTGAAGAAAGACAAAGTACAGTCCTATGCTTTCATTTTTTTTTTCTCAGGCTATTTCTGGAGGAGGAGGAGAAGGGCTGGGGACGTGTGCATTAAAACTCCGCAACAACATGTCATCGGGCAACTGTAATCGATGCGGAACGCGTCGAAAGGGAAAAATAGGAGAGCGTTTGGGAAATTGGAAGTGTGGGTTACCCAAGGGCTTAGGCCTGCCCCCAGTTTCTACGTCATTTGTGACAATAGTACATGTACGGGAGTGGGAATGGGTGTGTGCAGCATCCGAGAGTGCGGTTTCCAAGAATAAATGACCACTAATTCAATGCCGATAGCTATCTAACCAAACAACTTCGTTTTTCAGACCATTAATAGTAATAGGCTTACAATTATGATTCAGGGGCGAGCCCCCCCCCCCATCCCCCCTACCCCCGCCTCTCCTTGTATTCCGGCATCACTGGAATAGTCATGGTTAGGAGTGATTTGTCAATACTTAGCAAAAGATTGAATATTTTCCTTAACTAATGTAAAACCATCATTGTTTGCACCAAATCAACAATTCTGTTCCACACCTGAGCGAGATTGTCGACTTCGCGATCCCAATGAGACCATACTCTACGTTTCAGCAAAGAAACTTAAAAAATTTTACCGATTGCTAAATTAAAGGTTAGGCCCTAACACAGCACCGGTACTTCAATTACTTTCATGTCTCGATTGCTCCTGTCGGGCGCTACTCAACGCACAGAACTTTTACGAATTACCTTGTCCTTGATTTTGTGAGACACGGAATGAGTGTTCAATTAACGGTGGGATTATGTGACCCCCCCCCCCCCCCCATTACCTCCTTCGAAGAGGGGTAGCACCTTTGTGAGAGGACTCCTCTAACATTGCACTCCACTCGAAGGAGAATGCAGGGTCGTCGCTAAGTTGGGCTGGGGTGACATCAACAAAAAAATTTCCTATTGAAACATTTTCGTCTGGATTAGAGTCGCAGATATCAATTCTCTCCTGCTAGTAATGATAAATCATCCACTTTCTTACAATACTAGATATACTTTGACTTATGTCAAACATGCAGTCGGTCATACGAATTGACAGAGGCGGTGGAACCAGTGGACGCCCCTCCAATTTTTCAACAGACATGTTGCGCGGTTACACAATGATTTAAAATGGGCGGCACGCAAATGTGTCAATATACAGGCATTCCTGTAATACATTATTTGCAAATCCAAGCAACATTTGGCAAAATAATACCATCTTCGGTCCGTTTCTTAATTTTTCTTTACCCATCTTCCAATCCGAAGGCTAGCCTTCGTATTGGAAGATTGTTGAAGTAAAGGAAATGGGCAGGGCAGTGACCACACAGCGGCATGCTCATCTAAACGAGAGACTACAGTATGTCACTGTACATTTACTGATAGATTGCAACTTTTCTCCCACTGGGCAAAACTATGCTAGCTTTGAAAAGTTGTGCCCCTCCACTTTTATCGAGTATCCGCAGCCTCTGCGAAATAAGCTCTGTGATACCCGATTTGAACTAAAGTTCAGTCTATAAGCTGAAGACCCAGGCGAGGATTACATTAAGTGTACATGTGAGCGATGAATATATTGGTCACATGTACGACGTAATGGAGGTTTCAGTCTAGGTACAGGTCCTCAAACTACTAAGGATGTCAACCAGTTGAGCATGTACTCACTCCACCGTCCGCGATCGAGAAAGTCCCGTAGCCCGGAACAGACAGCTCATCCCATTTTACGGAGTCGGAAAGGAATCCCATTTACGGAATCCCATTTATGGAATCCCATTTACGGAATCCCTTTTTAAGAATCCCTTAAGTTTGGAAAACACCTGTGGCTATGGAATCCATTTCTGGTCGTATGTGCCTATGTGCCAGAGCACAATGTGTCACATGGTGCATTTTCGCATCAGCACATATCGGCACATCCAGTATGTGACTATGTGCTACCTGTAATGTGTACACACAACATAAACAGATCGTCGGAATACTTATGGAATAAGGTAGCAATGACACACGACTGGTACAAAACTATAGTATCGAATGACTACAGTAGAGCCAAATCACAGGGCAGGGACAGATAGCTGGAGATAAGATGGTAAGACTACCTGTATAGGAGCTTGGAATCCCACTTATGGAATCTCTTTTTGGAATCCCTATAGAGTCCCTTTTGGGGGAAATGTCGGTGGTTACAGAATCCATTTCTTGTCCTATCTGTCTATGTGCTAGTGCACAATGTGTCACACTGTGCATTTTCACATAATCACATATCAGCACATCCAGCATGTGCCAATGTGCTACCTGCAATGAGTACACATGGCATAAACAGGTCGTCGGAATACTTTTGGAACAAGGTAGTAATGGCACACCACTGGTACAAAACTATAGTATTGGATGACTACAATAGAGCCAAATCATAGGACAGATAGTTGGAGATAAGATGGTAAGATTACCTGTGCAGGAGCTTGGAATCCCACGTATGGAAGCCCTTTTTGGAATCCCTATATAATCCCTTTTTGGGGAAAGGTCGGTGGTTATAGAATCCATTTTTGGTCGTATGTGCCTATGTGCTAGTGCACAATGTCTCACATTGTGCCTTTTCACATAAGCACATATCGACACATCCAACATGTGCATATGTGCTTGTGCACAATGTGTCATATTGTGCCTTTTCACATAAGCACATATCGGCACACTCGGCATGTGCTTTTGTGCTACATGTAATGTGTTCCTTAGAAGATAAACACGTCTAGGTAGATCAGAATAAACAGAACAAAGAAGTCATAACATAGCTTGTAGATACATAGGTAGAAACCGAGAATTTACTGGGAAATCAGAGCAAACAATTATGGGTTTTTTGTTGTAATTGTACAAAGTAAATATGGATTCTCTGGAAAATCCGAACCAGAAAAACTACTCTAGTTCAATCAAACTTACCCCGAGTGGCCTTCTCGGTAGTATAGCACTGCGTGCTACTGTTACAATTAACGGTATGGCGGTCCTAAAAAAGGATTTTAGGTGCATTTTGGTTGTTTGGAGGGATTGTCGGGTTTATTTTGGTAATTCTATGTACTCCCATTCAATCGAACATACCCTCCGAACACACCCCACTGTCATACAAGAAGCCTTTGGGTAACATGGCAACCACGTACTACCATAGAAATCAAGATGGCGGCCTCAAGTATACAAAATGGACGACGGAAACACGTATCACCATAACAACACGCACTGCGCATGCGCATTAACACCACGTATCACTATGGGGATGACGTCACAAGATGGCCGCTCACGCGGGTTACCATGATAACTAAACATGACGCCATTGAGTCACGTGACAGGACGTCACATGAGATCCTGCATGGGATCCTGCAAACTGGAGGTGAAACATACAAGGCATAATACTTATGTAGTAGTGGGCCTTATGAGAACGCCACCATCACCCTCTTAAGAGTACCACCTTTCGTGAGGGGATCACCTCTCGCACTGTTCCCCACCTGAAGGAGTCAGAATCCGTAAGTAAAGCAGCTGGTCAAGAGAGAGAATAGGAAAGATCCCTTCAACAAAACGCCGGGATGCCAGGAGGATGGAAGCAAGACTCAAAGGGAAATGGACGGAAACAGGTGGAGAAAGCGATAACGCTAACTCATTTCCACCACCAGCACAATCCTCTTCACTGGTGACACCGACAGACAGAGAGGTGCCGGAAACAGAGGATGAGAATATGGAAATTGTCAGCTCCGACCCTCGATCTCCACAGTCCACATCAATCTGGTCATAGATTTCATTTCGTATGTCCCGGACCCAGATGAGGATAACGACGAGACACTGGGCTCCTTCATCGACAAAGTACTGTTGTCTATCAAAGTCAGAGGATGAGAATCGAACCTTCATCATAGAGGGCTTACTCTCGCTGAACTCCTCGCATACAAGCTAAGGCACAATGGCATTTGCGCGCAACAGAAGACCTCATAGATAGAAAGGAGATGACGAGAACTGGAAAGGCAAGCTATTGAAAGTTTTCAGAAATTGTTAGAGATATAGGTGGCTTCATAGATGCAGCGTTTGGTGCAAAAGTTGTTGAGAAGCGCATCATTAACAGGATTGTCTGGATCTGGTGTCTCTGGGACAGGGTGGTCGGATGATGCCAATGTAAGAAGATAATCTGAAAGATGTTGTGCATGGTTCTACGAGAACAGTGGTCAAAGAATCTGGAAGGAGACATGGGCCAACATAAAGAGCTCGGAGTAAATTTGCTGATTGACAGTGGAACAACAATATCCCAGTTGAAGATGGAAGTTTGTTTAAACTATTTCAGCTTCAAGATGTGCCAATGTCTTGTGTGGACGAGGACCTTCAACATTTCAACACTGACTTACAAGCATTAGAGGAAGATTTTGCACCCCTTCAAACAAAAACTGTTGTTCTCATACCAAGTACACCATGGTTTAATGATGACACTCGAAATGTTAAAAAGCAGCGCCGGAAATAGGAACTGCAGTGGCATAAATTAAAACTTCTTGAGCGCAGAGAAATGTATATGCATCAACGAAATCATGTCAATAAGCTTGTCCGCGAGGCCAAAGCGCAATATATTGCCGACCTGATCGCTGATAATTCCCAGCGACCACATAATGTTAACTAAAATAATTAAAACTTTACTCCACTGTAAGAAAAAGTCGGTTCTCCCAAACTACACATCCAAGGCAACCCTCGCTAACGATTTCTCCAAATTATTTGTCTACAAAATTGAAAAAATAAGAACCAATCTTGGGTTTATGTGAATACAGTTGATATAACAGACACCACTGTCCAGCTGTGAAGATGTTTTGTTCAATTCCTTCACACCAGTGGATGTCGAAACACTATCGTACATCATCAAGCAGTCTCTCCATAAGCAATGTGCACCTGGCGCACTGCCTACATGGTTACTCAGAGCATGTCTTCCAAATCTCATCCAGGCCATTTTGCAAATTGTTAACACCTGGCACTTCCCCGAGGGGATGAAACAAGCACTTGTAACTCCCATAATCAAAAAGCCACCACAAGACCCCAACAGTCTGAAGAACTACCACCCTGTCTCCAAACTTTCTTTTCTGTAAAAGGTTGTGGAGGGAATTGTAGCTGATTAGCTATGATCTCAATTGAAATCTAACAGCCTTTTTGAAGCATTTCAGCCAGCTTACAAACCTTGTTGTAGCACTGAGACTGCACTCCTGAGAGTCCAAAACGATTTACTGCTAACAATGGATAAGCAGCAGTTGCTATCATGTCTCGTGCTTCTAGATCTCAGCGCTGCCTTCAACACTATTTGCGCCTAGAAAACAGAATTGACATCAAAGGCACAGCACTTCAGTGGGTTCGCTCGTATTTACAAGGTCGCACTCAGTGAGTTGTTATAGATGTTGAGCGCTCTGCAAAACTCCCATTCTTATGTGGAGTTCCTCGGGGCTCGGTTTCAGGACCGATTCTCCACATTACATATGTCCTGTCTCTAGGTGACAAAATAACAAAGCATGTACTAAATTATCACTGCTACGCCGATGGCACGCAGCTATATATCCATTTTTATGAAGATAGTACAGTCTGCTCCCTGCAGCACTAGAACAGTACATTCTGGAAAGAAAATAGTGAATGACTATTAACTTTCCGAAACTGAACCATGACAAAACAGAAATTATCTGTTTTGGAACTCCTCAGCAATTAAGTAAATTGCCCCAGCTTGGTTTTAAGAGTCCAGAATGTATGTGTTTCATCGTCCCGGTAGGCCCATGACCTCGGTTTTCTCTTAGATGAAAACCTATCACTTGACACACATGTTAAGCACATCTGCCAAGTGGCATATTTTCATCTGAGGAACATAAGCAAAATGTGGCATATTTTCATCTGAGGAACATAAGCAAAATTAGGAACTCAATAGGCAATAAATCAGCTGAACAACTTGCACATGCCATTGTGGCAACTTGGCTTGATTACTGAAACTCACTGTTCTTTGGATTAACAAATACCAACATTGTAAAACTACAACACATTTAGAGTTGTGCTGTCCGTGTGGTCACAAGGAACTAAAAAGCATGCCACATAACACCTGTCCTTTGAGAATTGCACTGACTGCCTGTGTGCCAGAGAATCCAATACAAACTGTGTTTGCTGGTCTTCTCAAGTGTCTCCAGGGAATTATACCATCTTACTTCTCTGAACTTCTGAATTGGTATGAAACTGCCAGAACCCTAAGATCGAACAATGAAATTTTGCTTTCACAGCTACTGGTGAAACTGAAGACAGAGCATTCTCTGTGGCTGCTCCTGTTGTGTGGAACTCGCTCTCAAATGTATAAAAACCCATTCAGACCCTGAGTTCATTTAAGAAAAAGGTTAAAACGCATCTCTTTCAACAGTAATTCTATTAGTAACTGTAAAGCCAAAGAGAACTTTTGTGGATTTTAGGCTTATAAATTATGTGCCGAGTTTGTCTTGCATATTAATGTTTGGGTTGAGTGAATCGCAAACACAGATTGGTCGTGGCAGGGATATGTGTTGATGGAATACATGGTCAACCAACTCAAAATATGGTGATAGGATCGACATGGTGGGTCCATCCAACTCTAGTGATCGCGAAGAAGATACACCGTAATCTGTCTGGAGAGACTGGTTGTTGTATAATATTAACGGAAAGTATAGTGATGCGCCGTCGAGTTGAGGAGTGATACCTTGAAAACCATAATTGCATTCGCAATAATTCCATTACAGGATATTTTGGAGCCGAGTGGATCTTTTATGGAGAGACACTCCACACTACCGACACGAACATTGCTTAGAAAGACAAATCTAGAGATCAGCTCTGGAGGTTATTCAAAACGTCAAAACGGAACGACGGAGGGTTGGCTACAACATGTCGATGCCATGCCTAGAAGAGAGATAAGAGTATTTCGTTGCAGGAATCAAGATATTTTTCAAATGCCAAGTATACGGAAGGAGGCGGACGGAACTGCACCTGAGACAGATAATGCCGACATGTTTTAGAGGGACAACGACCCAATCAGGCCCCGACTTAACCCTTTACAAAAAATAACTGTCAAACCCGACCAGCGCTATTCACAAAAATTACCATTCAACTTTCTTCATTTTTTCACTTCTGTTGTCTCAAAAACATAGTTTAGGACCCCACATTAGAACGAGCTCAACGAGCTGGTCTGTTTTTGACGCAAAAACTGAAAACTGTAAGAGCCGCCTGCTTTTAATGTTGGACAAAGGGTTATTTATTTATTTATTATTTATTTATTGATGTTTAAGGTCACATACTTATGCACAATGGCTAATCGTGGCCGTGACAGTTTTACGGGTGGAGGAAGCCGGAGTACCCGGAGAGAACCATCGAGCATCGACGAACAACAGTCAGCTCTTCAACATTCTAACTTTGTTCAAGCTTCGCTCAAGCAGGGTTACAGCGGTTGAAGACATGTGCACCATCGACGTGCAGTACGCCTTAGTACCCGGCATCATCGTACCCCCATGTAGGCAAGCGGCATAAAGTGCCTTGCCCAATGACACAACGCGGATCGTTCCAGACGGGGGTCGAACTCGGGACCTCAAGCCTGGAAGTCCAACAGTCTACCACTGAGCCACCGCGCTCCTCGGGCAAATGGTTAAAGCACGGTATGCTACACCGTAAAGAGAATACCCAGTCAAGTACCAACCCATATGTAGAGGGTGATAAACGATGCCTAATTGAGATGTGATAAAGTTATCAAGGAATCCGCGGGTGCCAGCAATTGTCCCGGTTGAAAAGGAAGAGAGAAACCTAAGAGACAACGTTGAACCTATAGACTTGAATGTTTTTGACAGAAAAGGATGCACATTCGTTTCTGCGAATAGTCGATACTTTAGATGGTTTGTCTTCAGCAGCATGGTTTTCGAAAACGGATAAGATGTAAGAATAACGGCAGGTAGGAGTAAAAGACACGGATAAACTCAAAACAGTTTCAGCGACCAGAAGATGCTTCTTTCAATTCAAACTACTATCCTTGATTTGACCCAGTTACAAGTATTCAGAATTTTTCAGCTGTGAAGTGTTTTTCTTTCTCATTATATTCTGGGCAAGTAACTTTAACGAACAAATAAAAAACAATAATATCCTTTAAATATGAACTTTTTATAAGCCGGGCACATTTGAAACCACCAAAACGACGTCCCACAATAATGCAATCTAAATACTGCTGAGTAATATCCATGGGTTTCTGCAATAAAAGCTTTTACGTTTCAACGTTTAATGGGGACACTTTTGTTGGGCTCCAGTATGACACAAACCTCATCTACCTAGCTGGCATCATTATTGTTGTGAAATCAATAGAAGAGTTTTTGGAACACCAGTGGGTAGGATACCAATGTTTACAAGATGCAGGATTGAAGCTAAAGGTGTTGAAACGTGCGCTGTTTGCTAAGAAAGTGAAATATTTCGGACAAATATTTCAAAGGAAGGAATATTCACGAATTCAAGTATGTTTTGTAGCGGTAAAAATCAGAAGTTCGCATAACTTGTGGGAAGCTTCGCTTTGAAACGGATGCGAAAGCCGGTGGCACACGCTTTGTTGTTTTTGTTTTTGTTTTTGTTTTTTTTTTTTGTTTGTTTGTTTTTGCACAAGTGAAAAAATAGTAAAGTTGTGGTGATGTATGTCAGTCGGACATTGTCAAAAACGGAGAGGCGGTATTGTGTAACACATGGAGAGATGCTAGCAGTAGTACACTTAGTGAAGCATTTGAAGCCAAACCTGCATGGAGAAAAATTTCAAAATAGAACGGACCATAGTTCATTGCTACGGCTGAGGACTTTCACAATCCAGAAGGACCGCCAGCGCGCTATAGTTAGAAGCTTTGCCAGAATACGGTTTTGATATAACCACCACTTGCCAAGATGGAGCCACTGGAAGAATGCCGGTGCCATGTCGAAAATTCCGTACCGATAATGTGGACGGGAATGTCATATATAGTCCATGTCTCTTACATGAAAGCCATCGCATGTGGACAAAGTGCAGAGAAGTATGTGAGTTTGGTAGGAGAAAGAGTAATTATGGAAGAGGAAGGAACTATCGACGCAACTGGACTTATCCGGTCTACCATAGAGACAAAAAAAAGGTTCAGAAATTAGACCTTTCATTGAGAAGTGTGTAATGGTGATAATGGTGACTAAACACGGAATACACCCTGGCTGGTTGCAGTTATGACCAGAAGTCCAAAAGTAAAGTCACTGTGGGATCAGTTTGCTATGCTGGAATTGCGACACTGTGTCGTGCTCAGACGATGGATTGCTGCAAGAGGACAAACAGAAAGTCACTTTTTGATTATTCCGTGAGAGTACCGAGACACGTCGGTGGACAAGTTCCACGGGGCGGTGCTGGTAAAAACTGGGCATGAGCCAGTGCTGGCACCAATCGTGCAGGAATCTAGCCCCATCACCCCGTACGGGAAACTATACCCTTTCTTACAGGCTTGTCGGGAATACACGATCGGGAAGCACGTGCCCTATTGTCTGGGAAATCCCAACGCCACCACTGGCGTGAGCCAGACATTGAATAAAGCAGAGAGAAGAATCCATGGCCCGCGATTACGTGAGGCCTACGCTGGTGGTGTTGACCATGCATGTGAAAAACGTATTCGATTGAAGAGGCAATGAAAGAAAATCAATGGACGGTTATCCCTTTCAACCTGTTATGCATACATGTTTGCGTAAGGAAAAGAGGACTTCCCACAAGCAGACAACAACGTAAATATGAAATTGGGAAATAGGATCAGTGATAATTTAATCCTTTAGTCCTGAAAAGCTGTGATTTAAATTTTAACTGAATCTCTCTTTAAATACACAGTATAATCATTAATTTCCCCATCGACAGTTGTGCAAAAGAAGATACCATTCGTAGGATTAAAGAGTTGAAGAAATTGCCACAGTATGACCATGTGGACGGGTGACGGTGGACACACTGGGTCCATTGTCCAATACAGACGTAGGAATTCACATTTTGATTTTGACTATGGAGGACCACTTCAAAAAATAGACGGAAGCGGCACCGACACCGAACATGTAAGTAGCAACTGTCGTTAGAACATTGTTAGTTATTATGTAACCATTTTTGACACCCCACAAGTGTTGCACTCTGACCAAGGGCAGTTCAAAGAAATGTGCGGTCTGGTGAGAATTTAGAAGATTAGAGCGACGACTTTTCACCCACGGGCAACTGGCATGATTGAAAGGTTTAATCGAACTTCGAATGCGATACTCAGAACGTATGTGAACGATAATCACACAGACAGGGACCTACATGCCAGTGCACCTCCAGTGAAGGTGGTCTTTTTGGTCATGGATCATGAAGCCACGGATTGTAGACCGAACGCCATGATCCTTGTGTGAGAGGTAACGTTTCCATTTATAGAGTTTAGGCCACTGGCTGGAAAACTTCAGGCGAGGCCGTTGCTGAATGCATTCAGTCAACAGTGGGCGATGGACTTGCGCCGGAAACCTTTTCCGTAAATGAAGTGGCCTGGGTGCATCTGGACGACAGCATTGGTATGCGGGTGCAACGGCGTACATATGAGCGGAGGCTGAATGAACAGCGACATAAGAAGGAGAACCACGATTCGCTCTATACGCTGAGTAAGAAGGGAAATAGCTCCAATCATTTTCTCGCGGGTCGTACCGAATAGTCAAAGTTGTGATGTTCAGGATGCCGTGGGTTGAGAAGAGTTAAAAAAAAGTACACCATGACCGGTTGAAGCCATGTCCACACAGGGGTGTAGCCAAAAAAAAAATTCAATCTTGTGTGGGCACACGTTCCACTGGTGGTGGGGATCCTAGAATGAGATGCCAGAAGCATGTCCCGAGGGGCATAAGCCCAAGAAGGGGGATAGTTTGAGAGGTCGGTATCAACTCCCAACGATACGTATCTGGAGGGTCTTCCCCGGGAAATTTTTCAATTTTTTTTCCCGAGTTTCAATCTGAGGCCTTCTGCTAACTCAGATTGAGCTAATTTATCATACACAATTTTTTATGACAGGCGACGAGTTTTTCCTGAGTAACGCGCTTTACCAAGGAGCAAAGTACCTCGTACACGTGACTGAATTCCTAGAGGGCCGGAGTTTTTTGAAGACCTCATGTTTATGAGGTATCCGGACAAAACACCCTTAGGACAAAACACCCTCGGACAAAACACCCTCAAAAATTGCAACCTGGACAAAACACTCTTGATGAGGTTGGTAACATGGACAAAACACCCTTAGGGTGAAAAAACCCTCCTGACAAAACACCATGGCCATGATAATAATATATGTTAAAACGAATTAATGGGAGCGCGGTGGCTCAGTTGGTAGAGGTGCAGGCTGCAAGCCGAGAGGTCCTCGGTTCGAATCCCACGCGCACTTCATCTCCATTGCCCGCGTGGGGGCACGATGGCGCCGTGTACTAAGGTGTACTGCACGTCGATGGTACGCATGTCTTCAACCAATCTAACCCTGTCTGTGCTGCAGTGCGGAGTTACGATGTTGGGGAGCTGGCAGCTGCTCGTCGTTGCTCGGTGGTTCTCTCCGGGTACTCCGGCTTCCTCCACCCGTAAAACTGTCACGGTCATGATTAGCCATTGTGCATAAATATGTGACCTTAAAACATCAATAAATACATAAATAAATAAAACGAATTAATAAGCTGTATTTAAAATTCTCTAAATTGTTGTTGATTTGATGGGCTTCAGAAAAATGAAATCGCTGGGCAACAATTAATTCACAGCTCAGAGAACATTCACAGGCGAATAATATGTCCAATTGAACTCAAATGATCAGACGAACATGTTTGTTCATCGCGAAACTGCACACAAAAATTCTGAAGTCGTTTTTGGTGATCCATTGTTGCCTTCTCTTTTTTCTTGGAGGTTCCCCGCGATTGTGGTTGAATATTGCCGTTGTTGTCGTGGCATTGTCCTTCCGGATGGCGTCAATTGTCACCCACAGTGAAGCATGATGATAGTCAATTAGCTTATTGAATGCAGAATTTCACGACTCAGATGTTGTTGGTTCTATCTTGTCTATTTACAGTTGATTCAAACACATTCCAGGTTGAGGGAGGATACATAGCTGGGATGTAACGGAATTTTATGGTTGCAATGGCATCTATTGATGTTGGTGGAACACACTACCCGAGCCATCACTTTCTTTGAGTGAGGAACATCAAAGAAAGAGATTATATTCTCATTTATAGCCAAAAAACACATAATTTTTAATTTGAAAACAAAAAAAAATTGGAAAAAACATCATACATATTTGAGTGAGGTACATCAAAGAAAGAGAATATATTCAATCTCAATAACAGCCAAAAACACATAATTTTTAATTTAAAATTTAAAAAATTATACAAATTTGAAAAAAAAAAATATCACACATAATTGAGGATGTTTTGTCCAAAAGTGCTTTATCAAAAGGGTGTTTGTCCTAAGGGTGTTTTATCCTAAGGGTGTTTTGTCCTAAGGGTCTTTTTATCCGAGGGTGTTTTGCCCAAGGGGGTTTTGTCCGAGGGTGGTTTGTCCTACAATCGTTTATGAGATCGAATCAAACAGAAATGAATCGTTTTGGTCAGATCTGGGTGAACATTTTCTCGGGGGACATTTTGTTTCTTTTGCTTTTTTTTATTTTGTTTTGTTTTGTTTCTTTCTTTTATTTATTTATTTTTATTTATTTATTTATTTATTTATTTATTTATTTTTTTTTTTTTAATCAATCTTGCGAAAAAATCGCAACTCGGTACGACCACTGAATTTTATTCTTGAACAGCACTTGGCGTGAAAAACACCCGGTACTCGTGACAAAAATGGTATGTGAAATTTCGTATTGAACAGTGCTTCCAGTGAGATCCTGATTAGAAATTTGGTGAGAGGGGGGGGGGGGGGGGCTGACTAGCGCTGGGAGGGCCTTCCCAGTCCACCCGTGGCTGTGTTCACTGTTGAATCCAGGTGGCAAGAAGCCGTGTCAAAACTTCAGAAAACGGAATTGTGGATTAGCCAAGTTACAAATGAGAAAACTGTTTCAATAAACAATGGCATTCGAATTGACAGGTCGGGGACTTGGTTCGGAGAAACGTCACTTTAAGAAAGCAGCGATGGACCGGTAGAAAGTGTGCCCTCGGGAGACAGGCGCAAGAGAGAAGTTTCTCACGCTGGATGACTTTGCTGTTCACAGGGAGACAGAGGATGATTCCATGCGCGAAAGAGTTACATCCCTTAGACCGGTTGCGCGTACCATTGGGTTGCAATGTTCTCAATTATTTTCAGAAACGACGGTGTCCGCATTTTTATGTCTCCTCAGTTTATCAAGCGCGTTTTGAAGAAATGGTCCCCATCCCACTTAGTATATCATCTCATTACAAAAATGAACTGGAAAAAAATTATGCGCTGTGTGTATTATTTTATTCAAATTAAATTACCCCACTACCCAGCACTACCGTCCAGTTTCGCACCCAATTAAAAAGACAAATTTTACTTGTCCCCCATCTTTGTTTTCAGCTCTCACAATTTTGAGAGCATGGCCAATGCAAATATTTACATTCTTTACCAAAAAGAGACATTTTCATATTTTTATTATGGTTTCCAAAATGAATACATATTGCCCCAATTAGCTATATCCTACATTTTATGTTCCGTTAAATGTTCTGATAAAACCGTTTGGGCGCTTTTGGCAGCCTATAGGCTATTATAACTATAGAGTAGAAAACCTCTATGAGTCGAGCACCTTCGCAACGAAACAGGTGCTTGACGTTCCGGTCGTGTAGAAAAGCAGTTCCAAAGACGGTGTAAAATGCAGAGCGCGGCACCGCTGATGTCACAAGCGAGTTCTATGGACCCTCCCAACGCATTCCTGTATTCTGATGCTTGTTGGAGTGGGGAGGGGGTTAGGCCATGTCCGCTGATGGCATCCTCAGTTCGGGTCTCTGATGGGGTAGAAGTCACACTCCACAGCTATGGTAACGGGGCAAGTATCTTTGTAGTACGGGCTGTAGATCTCATTCAGGGCGCCCGGTTTGGTGTTTTGTCTTTACAGGATCAAACTTATCTTCATCTATCCAGCCTCCTCTGTTGCGAAGTTCGCCCACAGGGGTTAAGCAAGCTCGGTAAAAGAGCTAAAGCTCTTCTGTGTTGGGGATGTAATTATGGCCATACAAAAAGTTCTATAGACATTTTCTGATTGGAGAATAGGACTCGTATTTTATGTGCAGTTTAGTAGAAATTACACGGAATTATACAAACTGGCGATCAGAGTGCAAGAGTACTTTGATTCCCACACGAGAGTGGACGCCAGATGTTATGTTGACAATAGCAGGCATACTCTTGTAGACCAGTATTGTCACCTAACAGTAATATTGCAGTAGTTTCCAGAATGTTGTTCTATCTGTCATAATATGCACTTGGTGGAACATCACAAGGCATCACCTGATGCTGAGTTGCAGAATGGTGAATTCCACCAGGCAATTCTACCGGTTAACAGATTCCCGGCAGAATACATTTTTGATGTAGAGATTCCATGGACTGCATGCAGACTGACTGGCAGTCTACATGACAGTAAAAGAGTCCAACAATGGCGGCTACCACATCATGGGACTTTCCCCTAATTTTCCTATGAGTGGTTTGTCGCGAGATTAGGAATTTCATTAGAAAATGGTGAATATAAGCACCGTTTCTGGGTGTTGGGCCATGCTGTCTCGGCTCATCACCGTGCAAGAACCTTGATATCTGCCTTTAACCCTTTACCTAACATGAAAAGCAGACGACACTTGCAAAAAAAATTCTTGAATAATTATTTTTTTTCATTTTTTGTCTCAAAAACATAGGTTATGACCCCTCGTTGGAACGAGCTCGACGAGCTCGTTCCAACGAGGGGTCATAACCTATGTTTTTGAGACAAAAAATGAAAATATTTTGAAAATTAATTGGCGATTTTTGAGAATAGCGCTGGCCGGTTTTGGCCGTTACGTTGGGTAAAGGGTTAAGTGGATGCCGTTGCCGAATGCTAGAATTAAGGTATGACTGAACTTTTTACATTTTATAACTTCTAACTGTAAATTAGTCAGAGATGACAAAAGTTAATTCGAAAATGTTTTAAATTAAATGTAGAAAACTTGACTCAAGTGTTCGTACATCATTTCATAATTGATGCACGATAAGATTCATGAAGTTATTGGAAGCTGAGAACTATCTGGAACCTGAGTTCAAGATTGTCTGTAAGGGAGATCCAAAAAGCCACGGGCTGGTGGGACTTCGCGGTTCTACCAGTTAACACAACGAACTTAGTCCTAAATTACAATTGTAGACCAGAAGGGGGATTAACCTAACTCAGTAACACCTCCACCCAACTCTCTCAAGGACTTATTCATCCCCAGGGAGTCGTCTGACGAGCTGTGATGCTCTCCCGTCTGATACACGGGTGTCTAGGGTCGTACGGCTTGCCCTGGATTCAACGCTGGACGCAATTTGTATGTCACCTATGACAATCGGATCCCCCGCCCCATTTCGAGAAGATAGTGGCGCTATCGACCTCAAACTGTGTTTTTTTTTTTGCTTCATTAAGTATCTCAATCCTCGAATTTAGTCTGCACCTGAGTACACTTATACGATAGAACAACATATCTTCAGTTCTGTAGCACTACTGTTATAAACACTAAATGGTGGCTTAGCCAAATCACTTTCGGTCACTTTTTGTTGTTTTTAGTTAAGTAGGCGAGTTATCGGGTTGTTTGTGGTAGTTAGATTTACTCCCTTTTGTCGAAAATATCATGCGAACACCCCCGCACGATTAGAAGATTTGGGGTCAGATAACAACCACGTACCACCAAAGAAATCAAGATGGCCACCTACAGTACACAAAATGGAAGACAGAAAAACGTATCACCCTACAGCATGCACACTGAGACCACGTATCACTATGTAATTGAATTACAACCTGCAACTCACGCCGACTACTATGACAACCCAACATGGTGCCACTGGGTCACGTGACCATGACGTCACATGCGACCCACGATGAGATCCACCTGATGGAGTCCGTTCCATTCCTGACATACTATTCCCCCGGGTCGAAAAGGGTGTCATTGGGTCTAAAAACTATGCCGCAAGTGTGGAGCTGGTATGTCAAACACGGGGCTTTGAGGGGGCTGTGGTGGCCATCGAGTACCATTGAAACACATTCACGCTGAAAACAGAGACAGAAAAGAATTCACAATAACTCGTGCCAGCTTCAGGAGGTTCACATTTCCGCGAAAGACATGTATTACTAAGGTTATATACCATAGAGGGATGATCTTTCATTGATATGAGTTGTTTATTCATTTGCGATTTGTTTCAACATATTTCTGTTTGTCACGTAACATGTCAAACTGAGACTGGAGAACAAGTGCTTTCCACTCAGGAAACTCTCCTCTCCCAAAGGAAATTATCCTCTCCCACGAATCTCTCCTCTCTCAGGAAACTCTCCTCTCCCAGGAAACTGTCCTCTCCAATATGTATTGGCGTTTAAGGTCACATATTTCTGCTCAATGACTACTCGTGACAGCAACATGGATATAAAGTCAAACC
Organism: Pictodentalium vernedei; assembly: GCA_031216915.1. Taxonomy (NCBI): domain Eukaryota; kingdom Metazoa; phylum Mollusca; class Scaphopoda; order Dentaliida; family Dentaliidae; genus Pictodentalium; species Pictodentalium vernedei. The sequence continues at coordinate 162,689,638 of CM062293.1, forward strand.
TAGACAATTGTGCATACCCATTTTAGAGGATTTCCTCCCTCAGGCATTGGTTACCGTGTCTAATTTCACCAGTAAAGCAGTGCTTGTTTATCACAGTAAACGGACCCTGCTTCACTCCACGAGGTTCCCACAGGAATCCCCGTTGTTACAATCTCTAGTCCTAGTGATTATATATCCTAGTGGTTATATATCCCGATCGTTATATTGTCCAGTGGCTACATATCACAGTGGTTTTCAAAGAGAGCGGTCTTGTGTGATCGGCTCGGCGACACCGTCGCACGTTGAATAGCTGGTGGTGTAGAATCACTGATAGGTATCTTCTCCGGTTAGAGTTGAGCTGGTTATGAGATTGGGGCGCTTTTGGAATGTGTAGTAGATGTAGTGGCCCACTGTTAAGGTGGTTGGGTAGGTGGCATTCTGTTATAGTGGTAGGTCGAGTCTATGGCTCAGAATGTAGGAGAGTTGCTTTATCGAGATATGCAGGTTCGCACGATCACACGGTGAATGGAGATTGTCTTGGGGTGGGGTGGGGTGGGGTACGGTAGGGAAGGGTCACTCTGGGTGGTTAGAGTCTGGCGGCTCTGTATCCCTTGGAATGGTGACATGATCACAATGGAAAGGGAGTGGGGTGAATCGGGCATCCTTGTCGAGGCTCATACCACTAGGACTTTCTCAATGCAACAAGCTTAAGGAGCTCATTCCAATCATACGTCAAACTCTATGGCATAGGGTAGGCAGACTACTGTTATTACATCACAATGAGGTATTTTTTAACGCAATGAACGTTAACGATTCCCAAGGACGAAGTATAAGAAGCACAAGCAAACATTTAGCTCATGGACCATCGATAAGTCTTGTCTTTTAATTCCACCAAGCACACAACGCTAACCAGGATAGACTGGCCGTATGGTCAACAGGGGAAATTTCCGACGAGCCCCCTATAGTGCGGGAGGGGGGGGGGGGGGGGTGGAAACGGATAAGTTAAACATCGTTGCTAACGGCAACGTTTTTCAACGGAAATGAAAGAAAATCAATAGCTCCCTTCTAGAGGTCACCCCAAACAAGGCCAAGTTTCAAACCAATCCATTCATGAATGCACCCCACAGGGCGTACCAAAGAAAAAAAATTGATGCACGAATGCACTAAGTTCAAAGGTTGTGTTTAACGGCAACGTTTTTTTGGAAATGAAAGAAAATCAATAGCTCCCATCTAAAGGTCACCCCGAACACACACTGCAAGTTTCAAAGTGATCCAAAGATCAATGCGACCTTTGCAGAGTGCCAAACGAAATTGTTGACGAACAAAACGGACGTTGCTAATGCCAATGTTTCTAGACGGAAATGAAAGAAAATCGATAACCCCAATCTGGAGGTCACACCAAACAAGCAACCAAGTTTCAAACCAATCAGTCATAAATGTACCCTGTAGGACGTGCCAAAAGAATATATTGAGGCACAAATGCACTAAATGCGAAGGTCTTTGCTAACGGCAACGTCTTTTTAAACGGAAATGGAAGAAAATCAATAGCTTCCATCCAGGGGCATCCTAACAAGCATACCAAGTTTCAAAGCGATCCTATCATAACTTGAATGTGCATGGTAGGCGGTGCCAAATTGAAATATTGATGCATAACTGCACAAAGCTCAAAGGTCACGTTTTTTTTACGGAAATGGAAGGAAATAGATAGCCCCAATCTAGATGTCACCCCAAACAAGCATACCAAGCTTCGAAGCGATCCGATCATAAATGTGCCCTGTAGGGCGTTGCAAAGGAATATGTTGATGCAAAACTACTCTACGTTCAAAAGTCATTGGGAACGGCAACGTTTTTTGATGGAAATGGAAGAAAATTGATAGCTCCCATCTATAGGTCACGGTGACCACCCCAAACAAGCATACCAAGCTTCAAAGCGATCCGATGATAATGTGCCCTGTAAGGCGTGCCAGGGGAAGGTGTTGATGCACAACTACACCACGTTCAAAAGTTATTGCCAACGGCAACGTTTTTTTGTCGGAACTGGAAGAAAATCTATGGCTCCCATCTAGAGGACACCCCAAACAAGCATACCAAATTTCAAAATGATCGATCATAAATGCGACCTGTGCAGGCTGCCAAAGGAAATTGTGGATGTACCGTACGCCGACGGACTAGAAGTGACGACAATAGCTCAGCTTGACTTCATCAAGTTGAGCTAAAAATGAAAGTTCAAAGGTCGAGAACAGGGTTGGGGTAGTGTCAGGCGAGAATCCTCGTTCAATCCCATTTCAGAGGGTTTTTGTAAGTGACCTTTTAAAATTTCTGATTTCAAGTTCAAATTCTGACGCCCAGTGAGTTTGTATTTTGTATTTTTATGCGTGTCTATGTGCGTGGAGAGAGAGAGAGAGAGAGAGAGAGAGAGAGAGAGAGAGAGAGGGGGGGGGGGGGGGGGTGTCAGTAATAATTAAAGCCTATAGCCCAGCCCAATTAGGTATTTATTGTGTTGTCTTGTGTCACTGACTGCCGAGTTGCTTTCCGCAAAACATTTGAGCACCCCATGTTGAAAGGGTTAAATTTAAAACTTTCAGTCAGACAGGAGAGAAATGTCATGACGTATAGTAATGTAATTAACTGATGGAGTGCTGGAAACCCATATGTGGGCTCTACTAAATACCAGAGGCTGTGACTATAACATCTACACAGATATAAAGGTTTTTGCGCACAGAAGGGACGGTTTGGGGGCAATCCCCTTTCGACCCCCTTTAACTGTATTTAAGTCTTGTTTGGCAGTGGTTAAGGAGGAGAAGGTGTGAATACTCAGCGGCGCTTGTGTCTTTTCTGTTTTTTTTTCTTGGATGGAGAGATCGTGGCCGTCGGCGTTGTTGGGAGATTGCCTTGAGGTGACTGTCTTGGCTCATATGAGAGGAAGTGGTTTGGGTGGAGAGACCGTGGCCGTCGGCGTTGTTGGGAGATTACCCTGAGGTGACTGTCTTGGCTCAGATGGTCCAGTCCTGGCCGAATCTGGAGTAGTTACGAGTGCTGTGGGAGGTGTCTGAGGCTTTTGTTGTGGCTGTACCCCCACCAGTTTGGTAGTTATCCCTTTGATTATCCCGAGTAGCCGTTGGTGTTCTCGTTCTGCTTCCTCTTGATACCGGCCTCGCTCTTCCTGGCGTTTCTGGCTGTCCTGTTTAATTGCTCCAGGCATGTGTCCAGATCCTGGTGTCCTGGTTCCAAAGGGAGAGGTGAGGGAGGATCAGGAAGTGGCGAGAGGGCAACTTCCATTTCCGCCTCAGTCTCCACGGACACCTCCTCATCCGACAACTCCGGCTGAGGAGCCGGCAGTTGGATGGGTCTGTCAGTGGGAGTAGGAGGGGAAATGGCGGCCGCCTCTGGCTCTTTCTTTTACTCGTCTCTCCCTCCCTTCTTCTCCAAGAACGCCTCCAAGCGTCGGGCATTTCTCCACTTGGTGGGAAGGCTCTTTCTTCTCTGTCTTCTCTTTTTAGGGCCTCCAAACCCTCTTGGGTGAGGACCAATGTGAGAGGGGGTCCTCTCACTAAAGGTGCTACCTCTACACATGGGGGGGGGGGGGGGGGGGTTCTCATTGGTAGTCATACTAAATTCCAAAGTCAGATAGACGCTCTCCCTTCTCCTGGACAGTCCAGGTTATGGGACGAGAGACGCCCAGAGCTGAGATGGTCTTCTGTAGTAGTATTGCAGGTAAATCCATTGATCCAATGTTGTTCTAGTTGAGATGTTCACACTTTGAGATCAGAGGTCCAGTGTCACTGACTGCCGAGTTGCTTTCTGCAAAACAGAGCACCCAATGTTAAAAGGGTTAAATTTAAAACTTTCAGTCAAACAGGAGAGAAGAATCAGGGCGTATAGTAATTAACTGGTGGAGTGCTGGAAGCCCTATTTGGGCTCTACTAAATACCAGAGGCTGTGACTACAACATCTAAACTTTACTGATGGTGGTTTCACACTGACCCTGGCGAGAATCAAATTGTGTTTCTGACACCTTGCTCAGTTATATTTGATTGGATATGCCTCTTGACAATATCCAATTTAATGTAACAGAGCAATATATGAAAGGAAATATTGTCTATCAGTTGAAAGATTGAATGTGTCATAGCGGAGTGGTCTTTGGCCAGATTGCAATATAAATAGAAGGCAGGGTTTGAGATCCTAGATGACATGGTGGATGGATGACACTATTGTCCAAATTAAGGTTGAGGTAACTACGGCTCCAGAGAAGGGCTGGATGATGGAGATAAAGAGTGCCAAATGTGTAATGTGAGAGTACTGGAGACCCTGTGACACTTTCTCCTAGAATGTCCAAAATATCTGTCTAACGTAATAAGATTCAGTGTGAGTAAATGAGGAAATGGAAAGTGGGAATGCAGATCAAGTTGATATTTGGGGTTTCGGTGGCACTGGGTGATACTAGGGAGAGAGCTAAGAGTGCTCATTAGAAAAACTGGGAAGGAAGACTGATGTATGCGATATTTAATTATTTAATATTAATTCATGTTAAAGGTCACATATTTCTGTATAGTGGAAAATTGTAGATAAAGTCAAGTTTAGTCAATCACCTACCAATATTGTCCATTTTAGAGGACTTCAATCCAATCACTGATGACCAGGTCCTATGTCACCAATAAAACAGAACTTGTTTACCACAGTAAACAAGCACATCTTTACTTCCCAGGGTTCTTATGGAAGTGGGGTGGAAGTATCGGATATCACCAAATACTTAGTTTCCGGGTGCAAGGAGAGAAGAAACATAGGGAGGGGAGGACAAAAGGAGCACAAGAGCAATATATGATTCACTGAATAATTTTTCTTACAGTCTGATAGCAAGTCTGGAAGGATGGTACAAAAGGAAACCCATTCATATATTCCCATCCTCTTGGTGGTGGAGAATAAAAATTAACTGTGGTTCATGTGACAATTTACATAGTGGGTTAAAACAAAAAAAAAAGAAAAAGATAAGATTCAATGGGTGAGCTAAAAACACAAAGGATAAGATAAGATTCAACAAAATAATATTTATTTATAAAAAACTTTGCAAGGTAAATTAAATAATTAAACAATTTTCTCTTGAAAATGAGCAATCATTATCGATTACAAAATTCATGTTATGTCAATCAAAATTCATAATGGAAGAAAAAAATACTGACCAACTGCCTGAATGGGACTTAACTATTTACCTAATGCTACAGCCATAACCGATCATTGCTATCTTCAAATGTCACTTTTCAAATTTTATTATTTTTTTATATTTTTGCCTTGAAAACATAGCTTATGACCCATCAATGAAACAAACTCAATGAGCTCATTCAAATTAGGAGTCATAAGCAATGTTTGTTTTGGAATAGCTATTATTTTGGCACACTGTTATTTTTCTTCTAGTTTCATCAATATTTATTTATTGGTGTTTAAGGCCACAAATTTCTGTACAATAGCCAATCGTGACCACAACATGGGAGATAAAGTCAAGTTTAGTCAATTGTTTATTCCCATGTTGTCCATTTTAGAGGCATTCCACCCCAATCATTGGTGACTGAGTCCTATTTTACCAGTAAAACAGAGCTTGTTCACCACAGCAAACAAACACAGCTCACTTCCCAGGGTTCCGTCGGGGGATTTGATCTGGCAATTGAATATAGATTATAGAGTAAACTCCTGTTATTTGCATAAAAAGTCTTGTGATCTACTGAAGAATTACTTTGGGGACCACTGAATTCCCTAAGCTCATGGAGCTATTTGGCCTTAGTGCTTTTAGTATAAGCATTTGATCTATTATATCTTGTTTGACAGAGCTCCATGAGCTCTGTCAAACAAGAAATACTGGAATAAATGCTCAGTTTATTCACCATTCTACATGAAAGTGACCAAACTGCTGTTAACTGGTAGAGTGCTGAATAATTTTTGGTTGTCAAAATTTGTTCATGTGTATTTGCTCTGTTACAATTTATGGGAGTGTGCCTGTTGACACTCTCCCATAAATTGTAACAATGCAAATCCATACCGACCAAATAATTAAATAATTTATCTTCAAACATAATGTGAAATGTCTCCACAGAATATGAAACCTTCAACCTGTGTGGCCCCTGCCCTTCAGTGTAAAGCCCAAATATGTGTTTCCAGCACTACATCAGTTAAATGACTATTCAATTTAATTGAATATTTTTTACAGCACAGTCGCTATTCAATTAATACAGCTCCACAGTACTGGAAAACATTTTGAGCTGCTGCTTCAGTTGGGCTCCAAGAGAAAGTTGGATGAGAGTGTGAAAGATTTAGAGGAGACTGCATTCAATTTTTGCAGTATTCATTCATTCCAAGCCTGAAAATAAGCAGTCTCATCTGTCATTTGCAGAAAGAGGTCCCAAAGGGTGAAGTTGCCGATGCTATCCCATACAGTAGGTCAATTTATCCTTGGTGCACCTCTTTCTGTTTAGGCTTGAGGCCTTGATTCAGCATGATGTTCACAGATGGTAAATTTAGTTCACAGATGGTAAAATTCACGTTAGCATCACAAAATTCACCCTTTTGGGACCTCATTCTGCAGATGACAGTCTGCTTATTTTCAGGCTTGATTCATTCTTCAATGGCTTCACAGTCTAGCCTAATATGATTTGATAGAAAAAAGAAATATGAGATCCTGATTTTTCTCTTCAAAGAAAAATTTTCATGCCCATCACTATCATCAATTTTCTCTTAATAAACAAATTACCAACAAGGCAAGAGATGCCAATTTGTCATGAAATGAGAAATACAAAACAGTTTACATATCGTTTTTTTTTTAAATCAAATTCATGATTCCATTTATTTATTAGTGTTTAACGTCACTTTAAGTATCTATGGCTATATCATAACAGCAACACAAGTATGAACACAGTGAAAATATGAAATGAAGAGTTTGGTGGGGGATTTGGGGGTTCTTTTGGGAATGGGGGTTGTTTCTCCATGAATGGAAAGAAAAACAAAACCAAACACCCAAGCCACAACCTAGCCAATACTTAGAAGAGAAACCTAATAGTAGTATAGCACGTAGGAATCATCCCCCCATAACCCGGACTTTTGGAGGAGCAGCTAGTGTTAAATTCCTATAGGAACCAGACTTTTGGGGGAGCAACTTTTGGGGGAGCAAAAGTACGGCTCCTTGCAGCTAGATCCGCCAAATGGTGTCCCTACTGCCTATATGGTATGCTATGGTATGTATAGTGGTATATGTACACATGGGGCTATGGGTATATATTAGGGGTATGTGATGGAAAATGGAAAGGGAAGGTGAGTTTTCTTGAAAGTTTTTTTCCGCGAAACGGTTGACGTTGCTATTGACGCCGTGACGTCATGATGTGCATGCGACGTCATAGAGACGCTGACCACTGTTATTGTCCACTATACAATCTGACATAACATTATTCGGGTCAGGGGATGTCGGACTTCTCGTATGGGATGGCGGTGATATGGTAGTGGTGGTATATATCCATGTTGATATACTATTAGCCCTTGAGTCTTCATATTATCCTATGTCTGCTATAGCTTGGTTAAGCAGTATTGTGGGGATGGGGGTAATGCATGGTCCCCCAGTGTGGTATTGCGAGATAGTCCTTGGTGATTTAGATTGGCAGTATAGGATGAATGGTCCATTGGCCTATTACCCCCTTAGTACTATTTACCTACAGAATCCTTTGTATTATCTTATGGCTGGTATTTAGTTTGTAATGCTAGGTCAGGCAGTATTATAATCGTTTCTTTAGAAATGGGGCTTAGAATGCATTGTGTATACCGCTGTAGGTCCCCTGTTAGTCCTCGGTATTATTAACCAACTGATTGCTTTGTATTATTCTATGGCTGGAATAGGTAGTACATTATGGCAGGTCAAGTAGTATTATGGAGTGGGGGTAATGCCTGGCTGTATAGAACAGCAGTATAGTATGGATGATATATAGCTCTGTAGGCCCTCTGAAAGCCATTAGTACAACTAATCGACCTAATGCTTTATGTGACTGGTCTAGGTAGTATGTAAGACCAGACGTTATTGTGTGTGTATGTGGGGGGAGGGGGGGGGGGAGGGGGAGGGGAATGCACGGTAGTCTAGTGTGGTAGTATGGGGTTTACACATTGTACCCCTACAGGCAGCATGTTAACTCTAGTACTATTAAACCACCTAATGCTTCTTGTTATTTTCTGACTGGTTTCTAACCTACCAGGCATTACCCCTACCCACATTACCCCAATGCCTAGCATTGCATACTACCTATACCAGTCAGAGGATAACAAGAAGCATTAGGTGGATTAATAGTAGGTAGTACGTTATGGCAGGTCAAGTGGTATTGTGGAGTGGGGGTGGGGGAAATGCCTGGCAGTATAGAACAGCCATATAGTATGGACGATATATAGCTCTGTGGGCCCCCCGAAAGCCATTAGTACTACTAATGCTTTATGTGACTGGTCTAGGTAGTATGTAAGACCAGACTTTATTGTGTGTGTATGTGGGGGTGGGGGGGGTGGGGTAATGCATGGTAGTCTAGTGTGGTAGTATGGGGTTTACACATTGTACCCCTACAGGCAGCATGTTAACTCTAGTACTATTAATCCACCTAATGCTTCTTGTTATTTCCTGACTGGTTTCTAAACTACCAGGCATTACCCCAACCCACAATACCCCAATGCCTAGCATTGCATACTACCTATACCAGTCAGAGGATAACAAGAAGCATTAGGTGGATTAATAGTACTAGAGCTAACATGGTGCCTGTAGGGCTACAACGCGTACACCCCATACTACCACACTAAACTACCATGCATTACCACACCCCCCACATACACACACAATAAAGTCTGGTCTTACATACTACCTAGACCAGTCACATAAAGCATTAGGTCGATTAGTAGTACTAATGGCTTTCGGGGGGCCCACAGAGCTATATATCATCCATACTATACAGCTGTTCTATACAGCCAGGCATTTCCCCCACCCCCACTCCACAATACCACTTGACCTGCCATAACATACTACCTATACCAGCCATAGAATAATACAAAGCAATCAGTTGTTTAATAATACCGAGGACTAACAGGGGACCTACAGCGGTATACACAATGCATTCTAAGCCCCACTTCTAAAGAAACGATTATAATACTGCCTGACCTAGCATTACGAACTAAATACCAGCCATAAAATAATAAAAAGGATTCTGTAGGTAAATAGTACTAGGGGGTAATAGACTATACTGCCAATCTAAACCAGCAAGGACTATCTCGCAATACCACACTGGGTGACCATGCATTACCCCCATCCCCACAATACTGCTTGACCGAGCTATAGCAGACATAGGATAATATGAAGACTTGAGGGCTAATAGTATACCAACATGGATATATACCACTACTACCATATCACCGCCATCCCATACGAGAAGTCCGACATCCCCTGACCCAAATAACGTTATGTCAGATTGTATAGTGGACAATAACAGTGGTCAGCATCTCTATAATGTCGCGTGCACATCATGACGCCACAGCGTCAATAACGTCAACCGTTTCGCGGAAAAAAACTTTCAAGAAAACTCACCTTCCCTTTCCATTTTCCATCACATACCCATAATATATACCCATAGCCCCATGCATACATATATCACAAAACATACCATAGCATACCATATAGGCAGTAGGGACACCATTTGGCGGATCTAGCTGCAAGGAGCCGTACTTTTGCTCCCCCAAAAGTCCGGTTCCTATGGAAATTTAACACTAGCTGCTCCCCCAAAAGTCCGGGTAATGGGGGACAATTCATACGTGCTATACTACTCCTAATTCTGCGATCTGGTCACTCCTGTGAATCTTTACAGGAGTAACAGAATTGTGATGGGGGACTGCATGCCCACCCCAAGGGTGTCAATCCTTCCCCTGCAGAGCATATATATATTTGCATATATCTGGTGGTACAGGTTTAACCCTTTACCCAATGTAACGGCCAAAACGGGCCAGCGCTATTCATAAAAAGTACCAATTAATTTTCATTATTTTTTTCATTTTTTGTCTCAAAAACATGGGTTATGACCCCTCATTGGAATGCGCTCATCGAGCTCGTTCCAAAGAGGGGTCTTAACCTATGTTTTGGAGACAAAAAAATGAAAAAAAATGAGTTATTCAAGAATTTTGTTTGCAAGTGTCATCGGCTTTTCATGTTAGGTAAGGGGTTATATACTAAGATTTATATAGGATCAATAACCCTTTTTAAACACATCCAGAAGCTTCCCATTCCAACATACCTCATGCCAAAATTTTACTTGTTGTGTAGTATAGCTAAAAGGAAGATTTTACATCAGGTAGAATGGTAAAAGACCATGGTATCTATAAATATACACTGTATTGTACTTAATGTTTATTTGTAAAACATCCTTAAAAAAATACAAAAGAAAAAAAAAGAATGAACACAAGATTAGTAAAGTATTTATATTTATGCTACACATTTTCGAGGACTTCGATCCTAGACATTGGTTACTAAGTCCTAATTAGTTAACTCTCTCTACATTTTCATGCCTGTCACCCGCTAAATTTAGGTTTTTTCACATTATTTTGAGTTGCAGGTTAAAGGCACGACTACCTTTGTTGTATTTCTGGCATATTGATCAGGTTACCCTCAAGTACAATACAGTGAATTTTTCCAGTGTCATCACTCTAACCACTTTCAATGTATTTATTTCTTATTTTTTTAATTTCTTTTTGTATGTTCTATGGACCACTGAGTTTGAAATTAAGAGTTATTATTATTACTGATGTCAGAATATCGGATTTTAAGGTGCTACTTTTTCCCATAATGCAACTAGGATTTAAACCAATTCAATATTGTTCGATGGAGTTCACTGAGCTCTGTCAAACAAGATTGTCTTGATTAAATTCCTAATTGCATTTATATGGGAAAAATTTGCTGTTTGAAATTTCAGTATTTTGAAATCAATGTGCAGTGGGTTAATGCAATATTACTCTGCTGTTATAAAAAAAATGTACCGTAAAATTCAACTAGATGAAACTTTCAGTTCACTTCAGTATTTATTTATTGGTGTTTAAGGTCACATATTTCTGCACAATAGCTAATCATGACAACAACAGTTTTACGGGTGGAGGAAGACGGAGTACCCGGTGTGAACCACCGAGCAGTGGCGAGAAACTGTCACCTCCCCAACATACTAACTCCACACAAGCAGGATTAGCACTGGTTGAAGACAGGTGAACCATCGATGAGCAGTATGCCTTAGTACACAACACCACTGTGAACCCACGTGGGCAATGGGGTGAAGTATCTTGCCCAAGGACACGTGGTTGCCACAGGTGTGATTCGAACTGAGGACCTCTCGGCTTGCAGCCTGCACCTCTACCAACTGAGCCATCACACCACGTTCACTTCAGTGATTACAGTACTGTTGAGCACATTCCAATGAGGGGTCATATTGTATGGTTTTGTGAAAATTTTGTGAAAAAATTGAAATAAATAATAATTAAAATAATAACAAATTTTGATATCATATGCACTGGGTAAAGGGTTTTTGATTTTATTATTTATTGGTGTTTAAGGTCACATACTTATACACAATGGCGAATCGTGACTGTGACAGTTTTACGAGTGGAGGAAGCTGGAGTACCCGGAGAGAAACACCAAGCATCGACGAGCAACTGTCAGCTCCTCAACATTCTAACTCTGTTCAAGCATCTCTTCAAGCAGGGTTACAGCGGTTGAAGACATGTGCACCATAGACGTGCAGTACATCTTAGTACACGGCGTCATTGAGCCCCCATGTAGGCAACCAGGATAAAGTGCCTTGCCCAAGGACACAACGTGGGTCGCCCCAGACAGGGATCGAAATCGGGACCTCTTGCATAAAAGTCCTACAGTCTACCACTGAGCCACCATGCTCCCAGGGTTTTTTGATATCATGTGCACTGAGAAAATGGTTAATCTGAAAGTCCACTTTTCCAGTTTGGGATAATGATAAAGCCCAATTCATAAAATAAATTGTTTCTCAGAGAATTTGTAGGACAGACCAATCAATGTTTCCAGTGTGTACCAGAAATGCAACCTGCTGAAAATATGAATTTGTCTACTGCCTCATAATGAAAAAGGACTCTAGTTAATACAACTGAATTCGATACTGATGGATTTGATTAAATGTAATAAAGTGTCCTACACACTGTAGTGCTTCTCTTCATGACCCGACATCCATGAATAAATTTCTCACAGTGATGAAACAAAATTATATAGCTGATTCAAACATACTTCATTTTTTATTTGTTTATTAGGCCACACAAAGTAGATCTTCTGTTTCTCAGGCCATTATTTGTGAAATTGCATGCGGGCGAGTGGTTTTTTATTTTATTTTTTATTTCAGTAATTTCTTCTTTGCCATCAAAAGTTCATGTTCTTGGTTCAAGTTTTAGGCCTCATAATCTACAGAACAGCATAGGTGGTGGTGTATTTCATCCCTTGAGTGCAAGAAGGCTTTGCAATGCTAAAGCATTGCAAAGCCTTCTTGCACTCAAGGGACAAATTCATCAATTTTTTTAACTTGGGTAAAATATCGGACATAAACCATTTAGTTTTTATTTTTTTTAAGTTTAAATTGGTTATAAAAAGAGAGCATACGGCAGCCAAAAGGACCATGCAAGAGGGGCTGAGAAACAATTTTTTTTATTTTTTTAGGCCTTACTACCATGAATTTTTAACATTTAAAATGTGATTTAATGATTGGACAGAAATGATCACTTTTTTTCTTCTTGCAATTGGTGGGTGTAAACTGAATAGTTTTTTAAATCAGTTGGCCCTGTTAAACCTTTACCTAACACGAAAGGCAGACAACACTTGAAAACAAAATTCTCGAAAAACTGATTTTTTTCATTTCTTGTGTCAAAAACATAGCTTATACCATTCATTGGAATGAGATCAATGAGCTTGTTCCAATGAGGGGTCATAAGGTATGTATTTGAGACAAAATTTTTGTAAAAAAAATAATGAAAATTGAATGGTGATTTTTGCGAATACCACTGGCCGGTTATGGCCATTATGTTGCTTTAGAGGTTAATGTCTGTATAAATAATAATACCCAACAAAAAGAAAAACCACTCCCCATCCCCAACACACCCTCCACTCATTGTGAATAAGTTACATAATTATGTCGCATAGCTGAGTTTTGAAAAAGCACCTGGTAGTGCATGCAGTTTTTTGTAAATCATCTTAACAGAGACTGTACAAATAAATGTGTCAAAATTAAGTGTCATTAACTCCGTTTAGCACAAAAAGAAACTTAAACATCTAATAAACTGCTGGGTTGACTTGACCGAAAGTTGGGAAAAAGAGGTAACTGTGTTCAAACATTTTCATAATCTCATTGTATAAAACCTTTAGCGTATATACCTTCTTTTCAAAACATTAACATCAAATAAATTTCTGCTTGTAATAAAAACAAACCAAAAAAAGCCCTCATATCACTAAATACCTTAAAAAACAAAAAAACTTCAATACAAAAATTTTATCATATATAACTATTTACAAAGATTCAACAACCATGCAACACCAGCTTGAGCATACAATAACACTGGTATGATACTATCATCTCGAGGAAAAAAAAAAGAAGTGAATTAAATGTTAAAACTTTTTCAAGACTTCTCACCTACCAGGTGTTGAGAAAGATGAGTCAACAAGAAAACAAGAGCATGGGTACACAACCTTTGTTATTTGAATTACTGAGGTCAAGAGTATTCACACTTTCAGCAAGTACTGATCTAATTTAAGGCTATTCAAGGCTATTTCTGAACATTTTTCATAATTTTTTAAGGCCCTGAAATAGCCAAATTCAAGGATTTTCAAGTCCCTTCCTTCAGTAGTCCTAACTAAGACCCTCTGGTCATAATCCCCTCCTCCCACTTCCCATACAAGGAAGTGGGTGGAGGTGGTAATGACCAGAGGAATTTAGTTAAGACTATACCATAACTGGCAGAGGCCTAGATTATTTCATGGGGACTGAATTTGTTTTTTCAAAAATTTGTTTTATTACATTACAAATTATTGGAGAGTGTAATAAAACAAATTTATAAAAACAATATATTATTTGCGTTTGACAGAAAATGAAACATACCATCCATTTTTTGAAAGCCCTGATAGTTGCTTCTTGCACTCAACCATTTAATGAACTCTGGCATGTAAAACTATATAGTTATGATTATGCCCTTTGCCAATGCTTTTTAATCATGAATATTCAAGGGGCTCAAGGCCACCTGACCAATTTTTGAATAGCTCTTACTCAAATTTAAGGAGTATCCTCAATTCCAAGGCCCGTCTGGAACCCTGAGTATCTGTTATCTACTTTAGGCATGTTAATCAGGCCTTCAAATATATGCAACTCTTGTTCTCCATTCACAATCATGATGAATCATCAAGTAGTTTAACTCCAACAGCTCAGCCATAGCCAACTAGTTCTATTCACAAAAATAACCATTCAAATTTTATATTTGTTTAGAATTTGGGCCTTTAACTGGTAGAGTGCTAAATTATTTTTGGTTGACAGAATTTGTTCACAGGTCTTTACCTTGTTACAATTTATGGGAGAGTGCATGGGGGCACTCTCCCATAATCTGTAACAAGGCAAATCCTTGCAGAACAAATAATTTCACTTCAAAGATAATATGAAGAATGTCCATTGAATACAAAGACTTTTATTTGGGGTTGCTGTGGTTCGGATTAAAGTCCAAACCAGTTAAAACATAGCTTATGACCCCCAATGAGAATGACTGCAACAAGCTTGTTCCAATGAGGGGGGGGGGGGGGGTCATTAAAAAGTGATGTTTTCGAGACAATAAATGAAAAACACCCGACCCACTGTGCTGACCATGGTTTGGCTGGATGAGAGAAATTTTAAAATTAGACACCCAAAGATGAAATCTCTTCATCTTCAGATGTGAAATTTCAAAATGTTTCCTCAGTATTTAAACTGTTTGCCACATACAAACTGAAATTGTAATATAAAAAATTTATGTCATTCATTGCCAATTCACCAGTTATCGAATGGAAGAAAATACAGTAATCAATCGACCAGCAAAATGATCATGTGAATTCATGAGCAACAGCTGTTAATTATTCAGCTCAATAAATCACAAGCAAGTGACTGTTTTCAACATTCATTATTTTACCAGCAAAAACTTGTTTCAGTTTGATGGACCAAAAGCTTGCATAACATTCAGGGAAGGGAACTAATTTCCTTTTTGTCAAAGTCTTGAGAAATTTTGCATGATGCCTTATTTTTATACCATGACTGCTGTGCACAAGCCTGAAAATAAGCAGACTGTCATCTGCAAATTGAGGTCCCCAGAGGGTGAATTTGGTGATGCTACCCCGCACGGCAGGGTAGCATCACAAAATTTACCCTCTGTGAACCTCAGTCTGAATCAAGGTCTCAAGCCAAAACATAAAGATGTACCTAGAGGATAAATTGGCCCACTGCATGGGATAGCATCAGCAAATTCACCCTCTGTGGACCTCATTTTGCAAATGACAGGTTGCTTATATTCAGGCTTGGCTGTGCATATTGAACATGATGTGATACAATACAGACATTGAGAAATGTTCTGGGTACTTCATACATGGAATCTGGATTACGCATGAGAATGTCATATAAGAACACATCTGACTGGAGTCAAGCATCTGAGTGATGTGAAATGCTTCAACACAAAACAGTGTTTATTTATTTATTGGAGTTTAAGGTCACATACTTATGCACAATGGCTAATCATGACCGTGACAGTTTTACGCATGGAGGAAGCCGGAGTACCCGGAGAGAACCACCGAGCAACGACGAGCAACTGCCAGCTCCTCAACATTCTAACTCTGTTCAAGCTCCACTCATGCAGGGTTACAGCGGTTTAAGACATGTGCACCATCGACATGCAGTACGCCTTAGTACACGGCGTCATCGTGCCCCCATCTAGGCAACCGGGATAAAGTGCCTTGCCCAAGGACACAACGCGGGTCATCCCGGGCGGGGATTGAACTCGGGACCTCTAGCATAGAAGTCCAACAGTCTACCAAGGAGCCACCGCGCCCCACAACAAAGCAGTGACAAGCAAGAAAGTTATCAGACTGGTGAAGGTGATATTATTCTTTGAAAATATCAGCTTCATTCACTTAATTCAAGTTCAATTGTGGTATAAATATAGAACACAACTCAGGTAGAGTCAGGCCTGAAAATAAGCAGTCTGACATTTGCAGAATGAGGTCCCCTGTGGGTGAATTTGATGATGCTATCTCATACAGTGGGCCAATTTATCCTCTGGGTACCTGTTTCTGTTTAGTTTTGAGACTCTGATTCAGCTTGATGTTCACAGACGTTAAATTTAGTGATGCTACCCTGCTGTGCAGGGTAGCATCACTAAATTCACCCTCTGGGGACCTCATTTTGCAGATGACAATCTGCTTATTTTCTGACTTGGATAGAGTATGGGGGACTGAGATGAATGACGCTTGGTTGAGTTTTTCCTATATTCACATGAAATACAGGAAAAACTCCACCTAAGGTAGTTGATTACAGTCCCCCCCAAAAACTAGAGCTGAAATGGTTAAAGGGTTTTCTCGATCGATCAATCACATGGATTAACCTTGATTAATCAATTAATTACTTACCCTAATAGGTAGCTGAATAACTGCCATATCGTTGATGATTTACAGAATTAACCCTTTACCCAATGTAATGCTCAAAACCTGCCAGTGCTATATACAATTATCTCCATTCAAATTTTATTATGTTTTCACTTTTTGACTTGAAAACATAGTTCATGACTCCTCATTGGAATGGGATCATTTGAGTGAGGTGTCATAAGCTATATTTTAAAAAAAAATTTGAAAATTCCCAGCAATTCAAGAATTTATTTTGCAAGTATCATCTACTACCCAGAATGGGCAAAGGGTTAAGAATGACCATTTCCAGCTATTGATATAGTACATGACCATGCAAGTGAACAAGCATGTCTGCACGCAACTTGCATGCTTTACTTTGTCTCATATAAGTGATGGGAGTCGGGGTGACAATACTTGCCTGTTTTGGAGCAAGTTTGTTCCTTTGTTAATCCATACAATACAGTAGTTCAAAAGTAACGACAATTGATCAATTACTTATTTGATCAATCAAGATGTTAATCATTGGTTAAAAATTTTAGCTCTACCCTGCTCCACCCTCATTGCATTCAGTCTTATTGTGTAGCAAGTGAAAAGAATGTCAGACATATCACACATGCTAACTATAACTTTATAGGTCAATGCAGTTCATTTTCCATGTGACATAAAATGATTAAACTGAATCAACAACAATTTTTTTTTTTTTGGAGGGGGGGGGGGGGGACCATATTGATTTTTGGGAGGGACCCATTAATATTTTCAGTGTGCAGCCTTGGGGATGCACAGTGAAAAATACTGATTGGCTTTTCTGTCAGATACACTGAGCAGCCATTTCCTTTGATGAAATTAGAATGCATCACAATACCAGATTGGAAAAAAGCCTTTTGGGTTCAAAGAATTATTATCTAACAATGATATAGATTTTGGCCTGAAAACCATGATAAACAGTATGTATCACATAATGTGTTCCGATTCCGTATCGAATAGAAGACTCATTCTGATTCCGTATCATATATGCGATTTGTTTCTGGTAATGCGCGGGGCTATCATAACATGTACATGAATACATTCTATATGCGTTTCAGTGATCGATACAGCTGATTGCTTACAAAACAAAATTCCTTGCAGTTAGTAGCCAATGACCCCTCCTTCCCCCACCCCACAATAAATAGAAAGTGCACAATTCAATATTACATCTACCTGGTTCCTGAGGATGTGCCGACGTCACACACTCTTAAATTCAAGCGGATCATCATAGGAAGTGACACTGAGAGTGAGTAATTTGACAACACAACTTTGAAAATTGCGGTGACCGAGTTACTCATTGTTTGTTAGAGTGCACAGCAATATGGTTCCATAAAATATATTGTTTTTCTCGCTCAAAATTATGTCCCCAAACTGTATAAATAATTTAAGATTTAATCTGTTTATGTGACAGAATTGTTAGATGAATAAATTATCATGATAATGTGCATGTCCTGTGATTTGCATCAGATTATCGGTCGTGTCAAAAAATGGGATCACAACTCGCCGGCAAGCAACAGAGATCCCATTCTGGACACCACCTCGAATCTGATACAAATTACAGGACATGCACATTATCGTGATAATCTGTAATATCAGACAGGATATCACAGTTCCCCACATTAAATCTTATTAAAGGAAAATGGATGCTGTGGTGGAATTATTCATGCTAAATGCATATAACTTCTAACCACCAAATCCATTTACCACATTTTTAGTACAAATCTGACCAGTTGTCTGCATGCAAGTGTTTGAGTAAACTCCTGTTGATCTGACATGCATTGAATTAATTCTCCACTTTCATAGACCTTTCAGGTTTCAAAACATCTGATATAAGCATAAGTTTCAAAAGCTCTCTCAAACAAGGGTGTCAGGAGCCAGGGGGCAGATGCCCACTTAGCCCATGATTTGGGGGGCAAGGTAGGCAGCATCTGTCCTTTTTGGCTAGAAGTGCACTAGTGGAAAAGACTTTACTTCTGAGAACTGTAACTGAGAAACTCTTGAGTATTCATTTCTAACATATTTACCTGTGCTAATGACAGTGGGTGTGTGTGTGTGTGTGGATGGGGTGGGGGTGGTATCGAGTATAATCACAGACTTTGGTCAATAATCACCAAACAAAGACACCATACAATCAGTGGGGTTATTTCTATGGCTTTATATACTACTCAAAGTTTGCTAAGCACCAAGTACATCCAACTACCTGTTTTATGTTTTTGTTGAAATATTGTAAAGAAAAGTGTATATATTTTTTATTTAATTATATCTTTAATGATTTAACCCCCTGCACACTGATGTCAAAATTTCTAAAGTTCAGGGTGCAAATTTTTCCCATAATGCAACTAGAAATTTAACCAATTCAATCTTGTTTGACAGAGCTCATTGAGCTCTGTCAAACAAGATTAAATTGGTTAAATTCCCAGTTGCATTATGGGAAAAATGGCGACTTGAAATTTTGTTTATTTGGACATCAGAGTGAAGGGAGTTAAGTACAGAAATTAAGATTTTATTTGTGTTTGACATTATTTTTTGGCTTTTGAATATGACTACCATGGAAAATGGATGTTAATGGTAAAAGAGGAAATTTTTCAATATGCCAAAAAAGTTGACGGAGCGAACTGGTATGGCTTCAATATCGAGTTTGAGCCCCATTACTGTTAATTACAGCTTGACAACGCCTTCTCATACTCCCCAATCAGGTTCCTGGTGGTTCTATGGGGGATGTTGTTCCATTCTTGGACCAGCATGGCACCAAGCTTCTGGACACTTCTTGGCTGGACTGGACGTCCTGAAATTACAAGCTTCAACTCATTCCAGACATGTTCGATTGGATTGAGGTCAGGGGATCTTGCTGGCCAGCCCTTACGCTCAATCTCCTCCCTCTGTCGGTACTCCCGACAGCATGGGCAACATGAGGACGGGCATTATCGTCCATCAGAATGAATCTATCACCCACTGCACCTGCATACAATCTGACGTGGACATCCAGGATGTCATCAATATACTATTGTGCAGTCAATGTACCACGTTCAAGGACACAGAGCTCTGTACGTCCATCGAAGCTGATGCCGCCCCAGACCATGATTGACCCTCCACCATAGCGGTCATGCTCAACAATGTTGGCTGCATGGAATCGCTCTCCTGGTCTTCTCCATTCCCTAGAATGCCTATCTGTGTGGTCTAGGCAGTACCTTGACTCATCTGTAAAAAGGACAGGTGGCCAATCTTCTCTGGTCCATCCAACGTGGTCCATGGCCCATTCATATCCTGCTTGGTGGTGGTTCTGGGACAGCGGAATGCGAATACATGGTTTTCTCGATCGGAGACCACCTTTGTGCAACCTTGCCCGGATACTCTGCGTCGAAACATTTATCCCTGATGCATTCTGAAGGTCATTGCGAAGCTGGGTTGCTGTGGCAAAGCAGTTCCTATGGGCCTGAATGATCAAAAACCGGTCTTCAGCAACAGATGTTGCCCTGTCTCTGCCACCACCATGCCGTCTTACTGGTGTGCCATAATGCAAATCTTGCCTAGGCTCTGGTGATCACTGTATGGTGCACACAAAGGGCTTCACCAACCTGATGATTGGTAGGCCCTTGCTCCACCATCCCTACAGCCCGCCACATTTTTGTTTCAGACAAATGTCTTCTTACATTTGCATTTGCCATATTCAATCATTAAATCGCAAGGGTTTGTGTTGAAATGAAGATTGAATACTCTACACATGTCATGTACATATAGATAGTACACGAAAACATCATGAAAATCAAGGGGTACATGCTTTCCATGACTGTCACAAAAAGTCTGCCTTGCCTATCAAGAGAGCTAATGTAAACACTGGGGACCATCTCAATACATTCCTCAATCATATCCACCCAAAATATCGCAAATATGTCACAAGAAAATTCCACAATGATGTGTCAAATATTTGGTGCTTAGCAAACTTTGAGTCGTATATTAATATAAGCATTGCTTTAACATTGCAGATGGCACGTTTTTCCTCTCAAGGGATGATATATTTATACAATGTCAATACTACTGAGGGTCATATCACAATTTATGATATGATGTTGTTAACTCTCGATCTTAACTCATATCCAGAGTCCAGTGCCAATTTTAATACTCTTACAACTCCCCCCCCCCTTCCCTGCTTCCAGATGGTTCTGGCACCTTTGTCCTCAAAGATATAATAGAATAAATGCTTAGTTTATCACTGAAATACAGGGAAATGGAAAATGACCAATTTCACATTAATAGAATAATCCTGTTAACTCCTAGCATTCTGGTAGTATTTAAAAACTTTTTTCATCACTGACTCCATATTGCCCATGGAGCATGAAAAATTTAACAAATTATATCCTGTTTGACAGAGCTCAATGAGCTCTGTCAAACAAGATATAATTTTTTAAATTCTCTGTTGCATTGTGTGAAAAATTTCCTGCTGAAAATTTTAATATTTGAACATCAGAGTGTAGATGGTTAGCAAACAAATTTTCAGCTGCAGACTAGCTATTCCATTAATACGGTTCCCCTTTACTTTACAATGGATCCACAGTCAACAATAATGGAAAGAAAACTGCAAACTTAGAAATAACCTCTTAATGTAAACTACAAAACTATGAACTTTTGCCAAAAACATTTTCGCAAATACTATTAGAATTCCTCAATACCTGATTTCTGATTTACAACCAAAAAAGACAAAAATGAAATAGATGAACACTTAGTACATATACACTCTCAAGGTGAAAGCCAGTCCAAATTTTAACTTGTAAGTCCAAGAAAATTTCTCAAACCAATAAGTTTCAGCGAGTGAACTACTTAACCCCCTTCACACTGATGTCAAAATATCTAAAGTTCAATCTGCAAAATTTCCTCATAATGCAACTAAGAATTTAACCAAATCAATCTTGTTTGACAGAGCTCACTGAGCTCTGTCAAACAAGACTGAATTGGTTAAGTTCCTAGTTACATTATGGGCATATATTGGAATTTGAAATTTCATAATTTTGACATTTGTGTGCAGAGGGTTAATAATCATACAAGTGGTTCTCTAGATAACATTTTACACTAGTTCTGGTGTTTTTGTGAGAGAAAACCCAAGGAAGTGTTTGGGTGGATTTCCAACTTGAGACTAAAGAACTAGCAAATCACTATATACACTACATTGAGAGAGAATTACAACCAAAACACATAAAGATTGGAGTTTCCACCTGGACTATGGCTATCAAATTCTGTAAAAAAAGCATATGAAGTACAAGTAATGTTTCAGCTAATGAACCTCAACCAGAACATTAGTTATTTCGTGAGTTTAAACTTTCACTCTGTACGAAGTTCAGTAACAGAGTATACAGTAGTCTAAATAGGCTAAGCCTAGGGCTCTTCAGATCAAAATGGCTATCAAAGATTTGTAAAAGCTCTTTACAAATGCCCCCCAAGCCAACCCCCAGAAAAAATAGCATAGGGGCCCTGAGGTATCTGCTACTATTCAGAGGTAATCCTGTGTGTATGACATAAATACAGTAGAATGGTAAGGGCTGCTATTTGTATGAAAGCATGTCAATGACCTTATGTGACGAGCACTTTCTCTTAAAATGAAACGTGGAAAATATGAACATAACAAAGGATGCAAAATTGGTAAATAACTGCTGTGCTGGCTAATGAGGTTACAAATGTTTCAAGATCTGTACAATTCAAATATACAGCTGAGCACTAAATGTTTGGGCTATAATATACTACTCCATAGATGGAAACAACAAGTATTTACAAATCCTTCAAAATGTTCTTGCATATCTAACACAGGTCGACTAAATCCTTCTGTTGGAGACAGGTCACTATCTGCAGCTGGTTCTCTTTCAACGGCACAAATCTCCTTAAAAAAGATACATGTATAATTACTACATGTTGTGAATTTCTAACCCAACAAATATTTTTCATCAAATCTAGTCATGGCTGCTTCAGAAAAATTCATGAAAATCCACATCAAAGCCACCAACAGGCAGAGTCTATATGCATTACTTGGAGGGAAACCAATCAATATTTTCATCGTGCTGCCTCAATTGGTCTACCACACAAATTCACAGAGCAACTATCTACTTTATGAAATCAAGGGTTTTATCATGATCCTGGACTGGAAAAGCAGCCTTTCGGGATTCAAAGGGTTAATCACAAGAAACATTCATCTCAAATTATAATCATAGCATCTAACATTGATTCTTGGAAAGTACTTATGGAAGTTACTTGGTGGGTTTTGATACCTCACTTTACTGTATTGGAAATGTAATGACTTCAAACTGGTGCGCGGGGGATCAGTGGTAAACTGTTGGACTTCTATGCTAGAGGTCCCGAGTTCGATCCCCATCCGGGATGACCCATGTTGTGTCCTTGGGCAAGGCACTTTATCCTGGTTGCCTACATGGGGGCTCGATGATGCCGAGTACTAAGGCGTACTGCATGTTGGTGGTGCATATGTCTTCAACAGCTGTAACCCTGCTTGAGCGGAGCTTGAACAGAGTTAGAATGTTGAGGAGCTGACAGTTGCTCATCGATGCGCGGTTGTTCTCTCTAGGTACTTCGGCTTCCTCCACCCATAAAACTGTCACAGTCATGATTATGCTCTGGTCACAGTCACGATTATCCATTGTGCATAAGTATGTGACCTTAAACACCAATAAATAATAATAATAAATAATGACTTCAAACTGAAAGGTCCACGGTTCGATCCCTGCCAGGAGCAACTGTGTTGTGTCCTTGGGCATGGTACTTAATAACGATTATCCATGTGGGGGCATGGTGACACTGTGTACTAAGGTGTACTGAACATCGATGATGCACTTGTCTTTCACCTATGCTAACCCTACTTGTGTGGAGTCTGGCAGTTGTTCGCTGGTTCTCTCTGGGTACTCCGGCTTCTTCCACCCATAAAACGGTCTTGACACGAGGTGATCCTGGCTGCTGAAATTGCTGTTAAACTCCAATAAATAAATTGGAAGTGTAGTATCATGCCTTTAAATTAGTTTAAGCACAATGGCAAATACAGATCCATTGTATCGTGGCTTGGTGGGAGAGAAATGTACCAGTATTCACGCCTTCTTGGCATCTGCTTCATATTCTTTTCAGGGATTTTCCCCACAGAATCATAGTTTACAGCTTTTGTTTTAAGTCGTCTCCATTATTCAGGGATTCTCCTCCTTGTGCTAAAGTTTACTTGAGAAGGATTTTCTAATGTCAAGCCCAAATCCTATTTAAATTAAGTCACAAATATGAAAATATTCAATCTCAAGTTTTGAGTACCTGCTCATACAAACTTGGCCAGTGAAAAAATATCTGTATCGACAGTGTCATATCACACAGATCACTTTTCACTAGTGAAATTTGTGGGTTTTTTTTAAGCTGGTTTATCTGTTACATTCTTAGAGTTGACAGGAAGGCTCTAAAATACATTGTGTGCATCATGAAAACATGACAAAACTTTATATAGCCGAAGCCCTGCAAAATTCTGAGAAAATTTTTTAAAACACCACATAATTTGGGCACATTTACATTATTTGAGCACAGTGTTTACCATCACTATTTGGGGAATTTTAACCCTTTACCCAATGCAGACAATATCAAGATTTATTATTTTAAATATAATTTTTGAAAAATTTAAAAAAATTTCAACCAAACCATATCATATGACCTCTCATTGGAACATGCTCAACAAGCTCATTCCAAAGAGTGGTCACATGATATAGTTTGTTGAAATTTTTTTAAAAATAATATTTTTTCAGCTACTGAATTTACATATTATGCGAGCAGATGTGGCCGATTCGTTGGGTAAAGGGTTGAAGGCCATGTAGTATCCAAAATTTCTAATACATTCTGACAAATAAAATCTGAAAGAAAATGTGAAATGGTTCGAAATCAAACTTAAGATATTTAATAGCTCTAAAGTATTCCAAAATTCATCCAGTTTAGAGTTTTCATTCAATAATTACTGGATGAGAACAAACCTGTCAAGCACAAAAGCATGGTGGTAGAAACACACAGACAAGATGAAATATTATACTCACAGTCTGGGTAATATGAAAATGGTAGTACCCTTGCCTAACTTTATTTATATATTTATTTGTGTCTAATACTCACTTTCAGCATCTTTGGCTGTAATGACCCAAACATAAGTATAAAATCATGATTGGCCAATCATTCATACCTATACTACCCACATTGGAGGACCTCCTCCTCAGGCATTGGTTACCAGGTCCTATTTTACCAGTGACGCAGAAATTGTTTATCACCGTGAACAAGCACTGCTTCTTAGGGATCCTGCAAAGAGGTCAATTAGCTAATTGTCATGCACTCACCAAATGTCTTGAGCACTGTTGTTACAATACAAATAATTCTTTAACTCACCGCTTTATTAGTCCCCAGATCCACATGTAATAGCATTAATGTGTCCAAATATTTGGGATTCAAAATAACCTACAATTAAAAATAAAAGACTAAAATTTGTTTAAAATTGTAAATTTGTTCTGGAATCCTTTGAACTGAATCATCCTTTTGTGGGTCAACAGATATTCAAATATCAGGGATATTTCTTTCCTAATTTTATTTATTTAACACTTTACCTAAAATGAAAGGCAGACGACGCTTGCAAACAAAGTATTCAAATAACTAATTCTTTTCATTTTTTGCATTAAAAACATAGCTTATGACCACTCATTGGAACAAGCTAAATGAGCTCGTTCCAATGAGGGTCACATGCTATTTTTTGAGAAAAAAAAGTGAAAAAAATAATGAAAGTGGAATAGTAATTTTTGTGAACAAGAGGGGCATCCCAAAGCATGGGCCAATGCCCCTGACCCACCAAAAATGTTCTAAGTCAAAAGAGTGAAAAAGGGCCATAACTCCGGAAAAAATGTGTGGAAGAAACTCACACTACACAGGTATTGTTCCCCCATGATGTTCTATCACTCACAAAACCAAATATCATTCAAATCGGAGTAGCGGTGGCTGAGATACACGGGAAAATGTTGGTATGGATGAACGGATGGATGGAGGACTCGACTAGATATCCCTTTAACTTTTCAAGTCAGGGGCATAATAATGCTGGCTGGTTCTGTCTGTTATGTTGGGTAAAGGACAGGGCTGGGGTAATTGTAAATCAATTACTAAAGGGTTAGCCTTCTATACTCTGATATCAAAGTACTGAAGTTTCAAGCAGCACATTTTTCCAATAATGCAATTAGGAAGTTTAACAAATTCAAACTTGTTTGGCAGAGCTCATTGAGTTCTGTCAAACAGGAATGAAATGCTTAAATTCACAGTTGCATTGTGCTTGAAATTTTGGTATTCTGACATTAGTATGCAGGGGGTAAAGCATTAATAATTTACAACCCAATGCTTTAGATATATGGGATGACCTCTGTAGCTGCAA
The DNA here is from genome assembly GCA_031216915.1 of Pictodentalium vernedei. NCBI lineage: Eukaryota > Metazoa > Mollusca > Scaphopoda > Dentaliida > Dentaliidae > Pictodentalium > Pictodentalium vernedei. The sequence continues at coordinate 162,715,725 of CM062293.1, forward strand.
CCTCATGGCCTTGCTCTTCTCACATACTACTATGGGATATTTTGCCTGCACGAAATGTGTGTGTATCTCTCTCTCTGCATTGGAGACAACCATTTTATGTCCCCACTCGATAGCAGGGTATATCGTTGCATAATCAATACCACAATTGGTGCTGCCAGAGAGTGTTCAGGCACCTTGGGAACTTTCCCAATTGAGGATCAATCACCAGACCTCTTGCTTTTTTAAGTACATTAAAATAAAAAAAACAACTTGTAGAGTGGTAAATTATTTTTCAAAGGTGAGTTGTAACATAAGTATTATTTTCTAAGATATTCTAATACCTTGTAACAAAGCAATTGCATCTGAACATCTTTTTTCCTACCTCTGAACAACTAAAAGAAATACACACAGTGTAAAGCCACTTCACTAAAGTGGCTCTCAGCATTTTTTCAACAGGACCATCTTCTAGCACTCAACTAGTTTAGACAATGGTACAGATTCTGTAACCTTATTGAGAAGACACAGACATTCTTGAAAAATATCCCTTTGTATCTTGTTCAACAGAGATTAGTGAACAAGATAAGACAACTAATGTGATACTGGGGAAGGAGCTGAGAACACAGGTGAATGTGAAGCATTCAGGAAGACAATTACACAGGCAGACATAACTTGACCAGAAATCTCAGCAAAGTCATTACATTTATTACAGGCTATGTGATAGTGGAATTCCATAAAAACTGTCCAAAGTCTCACGATTAATGGCTCAATTTGTAAATTTTTTGATAAAGAATATTAAACAATACTAAAGTGGAGTGGGTTGTTTATGAAAGTATGGTGCAACAGTTTAAAGGGACAATAAGCCATGAATTTGAAAAAAATAAGTTGACCATTTGCAAAACCACAATTTTTGTTATCCAAAGTAGTACTGAAATGGTTAACCGGATAATTGGTTGAAACCAGTTAGCTACCTAACCGATTAGAAAAACCGTCAACCAGTCGTCCGAAATGTTAAAAAATTTATAGTAATTTATATATTTTTTATACTTACCAATGACCCAGACTTAGCTGGTGCTAACTCTAAAATATCTAGGGCCAAACGCAAATTTTACCCCCAATCCCCAAAATTTGAATCTAAAACTGAAAATTACATGTCCTATATGGTCCTCCATACTTTTACTCCACTGCGCATGTGCAGTGTCAAGGAGGTCTCAAAATTGCTGCCAAAAGTCATTCTTTCAACCAGTGTCTGGTAAGCGTTATGTACTCAGTGGGGAGGTATGAGTTTCCAACTCATGGGAGGACCATCCCCGTCTGGGTCATTGTTAAGTATAAAAAATATATAAATTACCATAAATTTTTTAACATTTTTATACTGTACCAATGACCCAGTCTTAGCTGAATAGTAAAAAGGTTGGAGGGCCTAGGACATAAGGAAAATCCAATAGACTCAATTACCCATAACAGACCTATTCCCGTAAGGAGAAAAGGAGAGATAGGTTTACATGTATCTTTCTTATTTGTATCAAAAAAGAAAGACACAACACTATTCTGTAATTGAGCACAATAACATCAATGATCTCTATAAACATCCAGTATAACCCTTTATACTAATATTTTTTAAGGAAAGCCAATAAATACGGGAGTCTAGATAAATGAGACTCTATATACTCATTTAAAAGTATTCAAGGATTGTATATTAATGTCCAATTAATCACGTGATATATACAAATGTTTCACACCAATCAATACTTAAAAATTACACTGATGAGTAAACATAGGCTTTACCCTAAAAATCATCTCGAAACTGACTCGGAATTACTGACTCCAAGGGAGGTATTCCCTTGCTTTACACTATAAAGCAGGTGACCTAAGAGAACATTCCCACTCCCCCCCCCCCCCCCCCCCCCCCTTTCCCTTGCTGGATCAAATACTCCAGAGCAAAGAGGGCAGCAGGACAGAGTCACTGCCGGAACCGAAAGCCTATACGCACATAGTTGCCACTGTTTAGTAGATGACATTTCAAGTAAAAAATAACAGACCTAAACAATGTAGATCTGCAGAAAAGGACTCAATATTCTCAGATACAAAAAATTGTAAAAATGGAGGGCTAAGACCAAAATGCAGCCCTCATTAGATCTGTAATAGCAACATTATTACCTTAAGCCCATGATGTAGAAGAACTCTTACTTCATGAGCTTAAAACTAAAGCACAGACTGCTGATTGAAGATATTATCATAAGCAGTACTGATAGTAAATTGAATCCCTCTGGCCATAGAATGGACCAAAATGTGGAGGAAGCTACCACGGCATGTCCCACAGCAGACGCCTAAGTAAATTTGTCCACAGTCTTTGTGGAGCTAGAGAAGCTACCAACAGAATTTGCATTGAAAAAATTACACTAGAGCAATATCTGCTGAATCAATGGTGCTGGAAGACATGCATATCTTATTATTCCGTCTCACAGGATTGATAGAGTATTTACTGTAACGCGCTAAGATCCAAACATTGACACATACATCTGCAACTGATTGTTGAGATATGTCGCGAATAAGTCGATCATAGAACGCTCTCCTTGGCAGCAATCTGATTGAATACTCGTTTGTTGAAAGCCCATTCTGGCGGCAATTCTGGCGGCAACAAATGGCCCCTCAGTGAAGGGAGTCCGCTAATACATTCAGACGACCCGGAAAATGACGGACCAATAACAGAACTCGATGTTCTAGTACCAACCGAAAGATTCATTCAGTTAACATGAATAACAGGATGGAATTAGTGCTTCTATAATTCCGAAAATACGCTAATACCATCGAGTTGTCGGACAGAATTAGCATATGAGCATTCTGAATAACGTTATCCAATAACGTAGCGCAAACCAAAATGACATCATCCTTGATGTTTGAGGGCTTGATAAGGAACTACAGAATCAAAAGACCCTGGCACATCAAATCCGTTGGGCTCAATGAAACGACCCAACGTGTTTGAGAGGCATCTGTCAAAACTGCAAAACTCGGATCCTGCAATTGAAGTGGAACTACCTGAGTTAAGCACTGAAAACTTGCTCAAGTCTGAAACTCTTATTCACTTGATTTGACAAGAAGATGTCTGTATCGAGCGAAAGAATCCTCACCCTCCAATTCTGAAATAAAAGAAATTGAAGAGGACCGATGCGTAACTGCCCCATTGGAATAAAATTGCGGCAGTTCTGCATAAGCGTATCAGTCTCATGAGATCTCTCGCTGACACCTTGTCTTTTGAAGACAATAGTGAACGTAACAACTGATTAATTTCGCTCTGGTTAACGGCAGATGAACAAGAATGTAATGCGTCTCGAAGCTCATCCCCCGGTGGGTAAATGACTTGGACGAAACCAGATCCGACTTCTTGTTTACTTAAGAAACCGAGACATCGGATCAATAGAAGCAGAATCTGCACATCGTTCTGAAGCGTTAACTCATTGCCATACCTCTGAAGAATGTCGTCCAGGTAGGCTGACGTTATCGCAGATGAATGAGCTCGGAAATGAGTCATTACCGAGTTCGATATTCGAGTGAAAGCCCAGGGGTTAGATACATACCGAAACAGATTGCTCGGTGCTGATACAAAATTCATATGATCAAGAAGCAAAGATACTTTCTAAAGGCCTGATGTACCATGACGTGAAAGTATGCAACTAGAAACTATGCATGTAGCATAGTAGTACACCCGAATACTCTCTCTGACCAATCGGATAGACTCCATATAGATACTTGGAGCCACAATCAGCTTGTTATCCAGCTCAGATTATGAGTGGACGGAACGAACTGTCTGGTTTGGAACCAGAAAGGATGGTTGTAGAAACCTGGAAATTCCTAGATTTCTATGATCTCTATCGTGACCCCACCAAAAGAGACTGGACTTCTAGTGGAAGCGAGCCTCTTTCTTGCATACTTGACGGAAACTGAGTCCATCTTGGACTTCGAGTTAACGTAAGTTACATCTGAAGGACAATATAGTCCTACCGAAATCTCCCTTCGAAACCAAGGGACATAAACTACTCCCAAAAGTTTGAAAAACTCGACAGTCTTCCACTAACTGTACACGATAGAGGATAAGACCAATACCTCCTGGTCCTGCGAGGCTAGTGGAAGGAGAAACCATGTCTTCCACGGCCCGCACCTCACCCCGTCGACCTAGGGGCGTCTGACCGAGTGTCTCGGTCAGAATTACGGCCCCTACCTGAGTCGCTACCCTGACAGTCTCTAGAGTAAGACCTAGAGGACGCATAGAAACCTCTATAGGAACTTCCCTCGGGCATAATCACCCCAGAAGTGCCTGTCCTACTTTCTCTGTTGAATCCAACTATAGGAAGCGGATTTGAATAGCAGAGAGATTAAGCTTTCTTAGTTATCTGATAATATATTGCGGAAAGCTTGCCGTCGAAGAGAAACTCTCCGGAGATCGGAGCGACTCTGAGAGAGTTTTTCACTTTACTATCCAAACGTGTGAATGTAACCAGGGCCGCATCACGTCTAACCAACTCCATATTACCACTAAAGGGTGGAGTTCTACGTGAGGCCCTTGAAAGAATTTATAGGAGGATATACATCCTGGAATTCTTTTCCCTTGAGGCGTAATGATAACGCTCTGGTAAGGTGATCTGTGTAAGATAATGTGTCTAAGCTAGCCGTATTAGACGATATTAACGTTTCCAACATGGTTGGAATAGACATAGACGAAAGTATAGACAACTCTAGGACTTAGACCTGGTTGTCTAGACGCAGAGGAACTCTCGGAATGCCCTGTCCTGCAGTTTCAAATTATTCATGAATTGATGAAAGGCAGATGACGAGCACTTGCCGATATGAGACGGGACTTGCTCTATTAATAGCAAGTTATATATAGCGTCATATAAAAATTCGAATGTCTCTAGGACATTTCTGGACTGAGACGGAAACTGAGGGATGATGTCCCTGAACCGATTAAAGAAATCTGTGTCCAGTGGCGCTATCAGTCTTTTATTCGGCAACGCAGCATTTTGGTCTGGAGGAACAACATCAGAAAATTAAAGCCGGATGAACTCCACGGCAATTATGTTGTTCCGAAAGGGAAAAATTCAACTATTCCGTATCCCTTTCGCCATCCAGTCGGACCACTTGTAATACTTGGTCGTCCATGTCTGCACCTGCAGTGGAACGTACCGACCCAGCTTCTATGGATAATTCCTGATCCGACAGAGTTTCTGTCAGTTGCTGGGATGCTGCGACAATTTGTGCTAACTGCAGTAGCACGTCCGTAAGGGAGGCCTGTGGAGCTGCGGTCTTACAATATTTAACTGCTGGAAGCTTCTAAGACGTTGACTCCTGCATACTTTATAATGCGAACGTCCGAAGTATGAAGGCCTCGTATCCTTGGCTACCGGATGGAGTGACCTGGTCGCCGTGAATTCCTGGTCGGCGAGATTGGCTGGATATCACTGGTCACGTAGCCAAGATGCGGTCGTGTGCACTGCCGTGAGGATGAGGAAGCCAATAAAGCAGTCTCTCCGGACTGTCTATATCACGGAGCATCCCGAGTGGTGGACGTATGCCCCGACTGAGGAACATTCTGTACGACAACATCTGTACCTAGATGTTGTTGTATGAGAGAGGGACCTCTCTCGCTCGCAGCCCGTGCGGAGCTGGATGAGCTAGGAACCGGACTAACAGGCTTCCTCCGTACCATCCTCGTATCTGTCGTCACTGGGTGTGCACGTGTATTTATAGTGCTCGCATCACCCAAACCTCCTTGTGGACCGCAATGGACTAACCCGGGTGCCGAGCCATTCGCTGAATGGTCGCTACACCGGGCGAGCTAGCGGACGCCAAAGCCATCGATCCTTCTTGGGACCTCTTAGGCAATTGACGTATCTGCATAAGCACTCTTGCCACTAGCTCTTAATTTGACTGTGACAATGGAAGCACACTTTGAAGACATCACAGAAACATTACTCTGTTCTTGATTGTCAGAGACCTGTGGAGCCGCGGTCTTACGTAAATAGCCACTGGAAACTCCAGGGACATTCATTCCTGCATTTATATAATATGCGAATGTCCCAAATGGAAATGCCTTGTGTCCTTGGCAAGCGGATGGAGTGACCTGGTTGACGTGGAATCCCTAGACGGCGAAGCAGGAGATCCCGGAACGTTCCTTCCTGCCTTGTATCATATATGAACGTCCTCCGGAATCTGTGGTCACAAAGCCAAGGTGTGTGCTGACGTGAGGATGAGGAAGCCAACAGAACAGCCGCGTCGGACTGTCTATGCGACAGAGCGTCCCGAGCAGGAGGAGTGGACGTATGCTCCGACTATCAAGCGAACATACAACAACATCACGGCGCAGATGTTGATGTAAGAGAGAGGGGGCCTCTCTCGCTTGCGGTCCGGATGGACCTGGACGAGCTAGAAACCGGACTAACAGGCTTCCTCCGTACTATCCTCTGTTCTGTCGTCACTGGGTGTGCACATAGTATGTTTATAGTGCTCGCAACACCCGAAATTCCTTCCTGGACTGCAACGGACGAACCCGGGCGCTGACCCATTCGGTAAATGGGGGCGACACCGGGCGAGCTAGCGAACATTAACGTCAATGCCATAGACCCTACTAGGGGCCTCTTAGGCAATTGCCATATATCCATGAGCACTTTTGCCACTAGCTCTTCATTGTGACGACGGAAGCACACTCTTGGATGACATCACGGAAACATCAGCCTGTTCTTGTTCCTCTGAAAAAGAGAGTGAAAAACTAGAGTGACCCGGCAGAGAGAGGGCTGCATGGTCCTCTCCCCACTAACAACCCACTGTGACACATGCCTCCGACGTTTGTCATCCGAATTAATACACATTGAACAAGGGTTGGTGCGAGTACATGGACTATAATTAATACAGAAATCAGAGGAAGATTTCCTCCCATTACAATTGAATAATAAATAAGTGAAAAAGTAAAAGGTCATAGTACTCGCACCAAACCCTGAAAACAAAGATACATAATAAAATAATCCATTATAACATTGCGAAAAAATTATTCAAAAAGAAAAAAAATTTTGAATCCGAAGAGCCCAAGTTCCCAATGGGAACCCTGAATCCAAATGGATCCCAAAAAAGCCTAAGCGTGGACAAAAATTTAAAATCATTTTGAAAAATTAATGTAACACTTACGGACAATATTAATGTATCTTACTATGAACTAAATTAAGCAGAAGACAAGAAATCACTGTCAGATGTAACAGTTGTCAACATAAGCAAAAGTGTCAACAAACCGGAAACATGACTCCAGGCACTGAAATAAACATGGCCCGAAATCAGTTACGAATTAAAACACTATCTGATGCAAAACAGAGGCTTCCAGAGAAGAAATTGTAGAACATCAGATGGCAGATGCAGACCAAAATGCCTAAACACCCCTTGGGTGAGGACGTAACATGGGGAAAAACCAGAAAATAATTCTGTTACCAAGCCAAAACTCCCAAGAAATTTTAGTAATAAACATTACAAAAATAAGCCAAAAGCATGGGAGAATAGCTAGGGGGGAATAAAGGAAAGGGGAGAGAGGAAACACTGATTAAACAATGGAACATTCATAGCAAGAATGACCACAACAAGGCCATGCCTCGAAAATAGGTAACATGAATAATTTCGTAAAAAAATTATAAGTTACAACATTTGTATCCACTGTTTTTTCCTCTCCACATTCTATTTCCACCATATATCCACCAATTCTCTCATAATTATGCTTCTGGCATCTTAAAACTGAGATTTACAAGCACAAATAACAGTGAAGTGTAACTGTATTGAGGGCCAAACAAAGAATGACTTTTGGCGGCAATTTCGAGACCTCCTTGACACTGCGCATGCACAGTAGAGTAAAGGTATGGAGAACCATATAGGACAAGTAATTTTTGGTTTTAGATGCAAATTTTGGGGATTGGGGGTAAAATTTGCGTTTGGCCCTAGATATTTTAGAGTTAGCACCAGCTAAGTCTGGGTCATTGGTACAGTATAAAAATATTGATAGTGATCGTCATTCCACATTTAAAAAGTAGTAAATCTGCTGCTTCTTCTTTGTGGAAGATTACAAGTCAAAGTCGTGTTGTGTATATTGAGAAATAATCAACTTTGGCGTTCAAGACTTTGTTAATGATCGGCAGTTTCCATGAGTAATTGCAGAAAGTATTCCGTAGTGTGTATACAAACGAACGTTTTTGAGTACTTGACAACATTCGTTTGTATAAACACTACAGAATAGTTTGAGAATACTGCTTTCCAAGTCCTATAGTTTTGATCCCATGTTCGGTGAAATAATGACCACGGCTAACCGGATATTACTCTCGGTTAGTCGGTTACAAAAATGAGCCAACCGTTTCAGCCCTAATCCAAAGTACCCTCATGTTTCATATATCATTTGCATGAACATGTTCATACTGATTAAATAAATTGAGTTGAAGTCAAGAATTTATTGTCTTTATCAAAAACTATGCCATACCGAGAGTGGTGGCTGAGTGGATAAGTGCACTGGTCTCTCATGCCAGAGGTACCGGGATCAATCCTCAGTCTGAGAAAGTTCTCGACATGTCCAAACACTCTGTCAGCATCAATTGTGGGCTTGATGCTGTCACAGCACACCGTCCTATCAGGTGGATACGTAAAATGGCTGTCCTCTGTGCAGAGAGAGAGACACACTCCATGCAGGCTAAAGATCCCTCTGTAGTATTCGAGAAGAGTGAGGTCATGAAGTTGCCGCTACGAAGGTCATCCCACACATCTGTGCCATTGGGCCAAGGAGAGGCATTAATAAGTTGCATAACTTGTTTGCCAATCCTTGTAAAACGAATAAGCTTAAAAAATAGTTTATCATCCCGATATTGTTACCTGATCACTCACAGAAATTTCCATGCAATGTCATTTTCCATATTCACCGAAATTAGTTTTCTCAGAAGGACAAATGTAAAGTTTGTGTTCACACAGGCCTATTTAAAGGATACACATCAATCAAATCTATTTCAGAATGCCATTGTTGATAAACATGAAGTGTGTTTTATTGGATACATAACTGCAATTTATTTGAAACTAGAATGGTGTCATTTGTGCGCAAAGCACACTAAGGTGTATCCCCGCATTCTCAGTTTGCCATCACAGTGGTGAGAAATCAATTCACACTCTCTAACGACAAAAATGGCACTACTGGTGCTACAGGGGGCAGGATAAACAAGAGGCCCCAGGGGGCCTGAGGGTGCTCACCTGACGTGGTAGTCTAAATATCAAACCAGGGACTTGACTTGAATAAGCTGCATACGCCCCTCCTAAGAAAAGCATATACCAACTAGATGAAGCGATTGTGCCCACACAATACACAGGATTTTTCCTTCTATTTTCAGTTCCTTCACTTTTATGTCCCAAAATTGAGATAAACGCATAAAAAACAAATTTTTTTCCCAAACAAAATATTTTCAGCCTAAATTTTTTTTTTTCTTCTTAAAACGCATAAAAAAAACAAAAAACTAATTTCTGGATTTTGGTCCAAAATTTTCTAAATCCCACCAGGACCAAAAATTTTCAGTGTAAAAAAAAAAATTTTTTTGTTTTAAAATTGACCGAAACGCATAAAAAAACAACAAAAAAATTCTGGATTTTGGTCCAAAATTTCTAAGTCCGGAACGGGGCCCAAATTTTCAGCCTAAATATGAACCCAGGGATTGGCTTGAACAAACTTGAATCTCACCCCCCTAAGGATGCTGCATGCCAAATATCAAAAGATTCTTATTGGTAGATCTGAAGAAGAAGATTTTTAAAGAATATTCCTCATACTGCACTAATTTAAGCATTTAGAGAGCCGAAATATGGACCCAGGGAATTGATTTCAATAAACATGTGAAACAATCTTCCAAAGATGTTATATGTGAAATTTGAAAGCTTTTGGAGCAGTGGTTTGGGAGAAAAGTAGTCTTACATGTTTTTCCCATTACCCACAGTGTTAAAAAATGCTGACTCAGTACTTTTTCAAAGTCCCCAAAAAGTACCCCATGATAAAACCGATAGCAATTTTTTTTTACCATTCCATTCTGTTGGTCCTAAGGAAGCTTCACACTAAATAAGAATTCTCACAGCCGTGTAGTTTTGGAGATATGAGCATTTTAATTTTTTTCTATTTTTAGCTCCTGCGATTCCCATGGGGCGACAGGAAAATAAATTTGGGCATAAATTAAGTACTTATGACCCAATAAGCCCTCATATCAAATTTGGTTCAAATCTGCCTCTCGGTTTGGAAAATAGAAATTTTGGGACTGGCAAAAATTCTTGCCCCCCCATAATGAAGGCAAATAATGCCGACAAACTTCTCTTGAACAAACTTGATTCTATCTAAACCTCAAAAGGACTCTGTATACCACATATCAAGTCTCTGCTACTGGTGGTTCATTAGAAGAAGATTTCAAAAAATTTGGCCATTTTTTCCCCACACCTCTGCTCAATATGAGCCGAAACCTAATTTGCATAAAAATCAAAATGCCCCTATATAACCATTACTTACATGAAATTTAATTAAAATGTGGCCAGTGGTTTAGGAGAAAGAGGCTCAGACACCACCTTCACGCAGGATGACGGATGGACGGACGGATGAAGAGTGATAAGAAAAGCTCACCCTGACTTTCAGTCAGGTGAGCTAAAAATCCCAAACCTTTATGCACATCTAGAGACCCTAACTGAACATATGAACACATTTTCAATGTTTCGAATTAAACCCCCTCCCCGGAGCCTCCCGCCAGAAACCGATTCTCTAACGATAAAAGTAGCACCACAGGCACAACACGAGGCCGAATACAAAAACCCTGAAACCTTTATGTATATCTAGAGACTCTATGAAAACACATTCAATGTTTGAATTAAAACCCCAAGGAGCCTTTTACCAGAAACAGATTCTCTAACGAAAAAGTAGTGCAACGAGTGCCTCATGGGGGTGAATAAAAAATCTGAAACCTTTATGCACATCTAGACACCCTACCAGAACATTTGAATATACTTTCAACATTAAAACCCTTAGGAGCCTTTTGCCAGAAACCGATACTTTAACGACAAAAGTGGCGCTACGGGCACCACTTGGGGCCGAATAAAAAATCCGAAGCCTTTATGCACATGTATCTAGAGACATTACGGGAGCACATGAACACACTTTCAATGTTTCGAATTAAAACCCCTAGGAACCTTTCGCTGGAAACCTATTCTCTAACGACAAAAGTGGCGCTACAGGGGCCATATGTGGCCGAATAAAAAATCTGAAACCTTTACGCACATCTCGAGACCCCACCAGAACATATGAACACACTTTCAACGTTTCAAATTAAAACCCCTACGAGCCTTTTGCCGGAAACCTATTCTCTAACGACAAAAGTGACGCTACTGCCACTACATGGGGCCGAATAAAAAATCTTAAACCTTTATGCACATCTACAGACCCTACCTGAACATATGAACATGGTTTCAACATTTCAAACTAAAACCTCTAGGAGCTTTTGCCAGAAACCGATTCTCTAATGACAAAAGTGGCGCTACGGGCACCACATGGGGTCAAATAAAAAATCCGAAACCTTATGCACATCTAGAGACCCAACCGGAATATATGAACACACTTTCAATGTTTCGAATTGAAACTCCTAGGAGAATTTCGCCGAAAAGCGATTCTCTAATGACAAAAGTGGCACTACGGGCACCACATGGGGAAGAATAAAAAATCTGAAACCTTTATGTGCATCTGAAGACCCTACCTGAACATATGAACGCACTTTCAACATTTCGAATTAAAACCCTTTGGAGCCTTTCACCTGAAACTGTTTCTCAAACAACAAAAGTGGCACTATGGGCACCACATGGGGCCGATTCAAAAATCCGAAACCTTCATGTACATCTAGAGACCTTACCGGAACATATGAACACACTTTCAACGTTTCAATTTAAATCCCCTAGGAGCCTTTCGCCAGAAACTGATTCTCTAATGACGAAAGTGGCACAACTGGCACCACATGGATCCAAATAAAAAAAATGAAACTTTTTTGCACATTTTGAGACTCTACCAGAACATATGAACACACTTTCAAGAACCGAAAATACATATCCTATGAGTCTTTCTCAGAAAAGCAGTATTTTAGCTCAGTGTTTAAGTGGCGCCACTGGCACCACCTGGTGACAAAAAATCAAACTAAACCTATTTTTGTCATCTCTATACCATGCTTAAGAAGTATGGTAAGTTTAAAAAATTATAGCTCCAAAAAGGGACGTACGGACGTACACATGTACGGATGTACTGATGGAGATCACCACTATATCCCTGCATTTTTGAAAATGCACGAATAACACTTTGGCCGACCGATGATTTTTTCGCGGTGCTCAGGTGAGAAGGCCTTGATTAGCCCTCTGTTCCGAAATGCCCCCTTATCCCCTCCTCTTCTCTCTGGGACAAACTGCTTGATGACATCCTGTACCCTATTCTTCCGAATCTCACCTATAAGTATACTAACCCTCTCCTGTGTGTCTGTAACATAGTGGTTTGTGATCTAGGTGCACCCTACATTGTGTTGTTACAATTGCCTTTGTTTTACTACACGGACAGGTTCTCCAGATTCCGTTTGAGGTGGCTTTTTTGATCCACCCAGTAACTACTTGTTTGGGGTACCATTCATTAACACCAACTCGTCATACAATTATATGAATACTGATTTTCTAACGATAAAAGTGGTTCCACTGGAACCACCTGGGGCCAAATCAAAATTCCGAAACCTTTATGCACATCTAGAGATGTTACCTGAACACCTGAGCATAGTTTTAACGTTTCGAATTAAATACCCTAGGAGCCTTTCGATGAAAACTGATTTTCTAACGATAAAAGTGGTTCCACTGGAACCACTTGGGGCCAAATCAAAATTCCGAAACCTTCATGCACATCTAGAGATGTTACCTGAACACATTAGCAAAGTTTAAACGTTTCAAATTAAATACCCTAGGAGCCTTTCGATGAAAACTGATTTTCTAATGATAAAAGTGGTTCTAGAGATGTTACCTGAACACATTAGCATAGTTTTAACATTTCGAATTAAATACCCTAGGAGCCTTTCGATGAAAACGGATTTTCTAGCGATAAAAGTGGTTCCACTGGAACCACCTGGGGCCAAATCAAAATTCCGAAACCTTTATGCACATCTAGAGATGTTACCTGAACACATTAGCATAGTTTAAATGTTTCGAATTAAATACCCTAGGAGCCTTTCGATGAAAATTGATTTTCTAACGATAAAAGTGGTTCCACTGGAACCACTTGGGGCCAAATCAAAATTTCCAAACCTTCATGCACATCTAGAGATGTTACCTGAACACATTAGCATAGTTTTAACATTTCGAATTAAATACCCTAGGAGCCTTTCGATGAAAACTGATTTTCTAACGATAAAAGTGGTTCCACTGGAACCACCTGGGGCCAAATCAAAATTCCGAAACCTTTATGCACATCTAGAGATGTTACCTGAATACCTTAGCATAGTTTTAACGTTTCGAATTAAATACCCTAGGAGCCTTTCGATGAAAACTGATTTTCCAATGATAAAAGTGGTTCCACTGGAACCACTTGGGGCCAAATCAAAATTCCGAAACCTTCATGCACATCTAGAGATGTTACCTGAACACATTAGCATAGTGTAAATGTTTCGAATTAAATACCCTAGGAGCCTTTCGATGAAAACTGATTTTCTAACAATAAAAGTGGTTCCACTGGAACCACTTGGGGCCAAATCAAAATTCCGAAACCTTCATGCACATCTAGAGATGTTACCTGAACACATTAGCATAGTTTAAACGTTTCAAATTAAATACCCTAGGAGCCTTTCGATAAAAACTGATTTTCTAACGATCAAAGTGGTTCCACGGGAACCACTTTGGGCCAAATCAAAATTATGAAACCTTCATGCACATCTAGAGTTGCTACCTGAACACCTTAGCAAAGTTGAAACATTTCGAATTGAATACCCTAGGAGCCTTTCAGGGTGTGACATACGGATGGATGGACGGATGAATGTACGGATGAATGTACAGACGGAGATCATGACTATAAACCAGCATTTTTGAAAATGTGGGGATAATAACCCCGCATTTTCAAATGCGATAATGCAAAGTTTTTTTTATCAAATTATGCCCAATTATTGCTAAAATAATGCACAGTTGTTATTCGTGGTGGTCATTTATTCGAATAGCAGAAAAGTTAAAATTAGAAAACATGTGTATTCAGAAATAATGTCAAGGGGATTTGTTTACCTCCGATAACTTTCGGTTAACTTATTTATATCTTTGTAATGTTATGTTTTCTGAAATTTTGTTTACATTAGAGCTTTTTAATTACAGATTTAAGTAATTTTGCATTGCGTAGGTTGTCTTACAATTTGCATACAGTGTTTTTTCATATACAAACAACATCTGAGAGTCAATATTTTTTCAAATTAGCAGATTATTTTGCCTTTAAAAGAAATCAGAAATGTGATGTTGTCCTCTTTAAGAACATTTGAAAAAGGACATATACATTAACTTATAAATAGCTCTCTTGACATCAATAGTGATTTTTAAAAGAAATTTCCACATATACACAACAAGTTAATAATTTTATTTCACCCATTCTGGAGTTTAAACAGAAAACTTTTTCCAGAAGGCACTTCCAGAGTTTAACAAATTACATCTTCTTTGACTGAGCTCAATGAGCACTGTCTAAGAAGATATTATTGATTAAATATTGATTAAATATGAGATCATCCAAAAATAATACATTATCCAGGGTTTCCACATTTGAGGACAGATAAATTCAAGGCTATGCAAGGCTGTTTCTCAACTTTTTTTCAAGGCTGTACAATACCCAAATTGAAGGATTTTCAAGGCCCCCACTTTTATTAGGCCTAACCAGGATCCTTGGGTCATATCCCCCCTCCTCCCACTTCCTTATACGGAATTGTGCAAGGGGGTATTGACTGGAGGGACCTAGTTAGGACTACACCTTCACAAACCATATCATATAAAGCTACACAGTTATGATAAATTCATTCGCATTTTTAAGTTATGAATATACAAGTCTTTTTCAAGGCCTTGCTGCTCTTTTCCAGATTTCAAGGTCTTGAATGGCCCATTGTCAAATTCAAGACTATTTCTTAACTGGTAAGAGTGCTGGGAGCCCATATTTGGGCTTTATTCTAAAGTACATGTATGGCAACTCAAAGTCTTCAGACTATGGGGATGTCCTTCATATTTTCTTTGAATCTAAATTATTTGGCAAAGATGAATTTTCCTTGCTACAATTTATTGGAGAGTGCCTATTGGCACTCTCCGATAAACTGTAAGAAAGCAAATACTTGTGAAAAAATTTTGATATCTAAAATAATTTAGCACTCTATCAGTTAAATTCAAGGCCACACAGGAAAAATATATTGTCAAAAGGTAAAGGCTTATAAAAACCTGAAGAATATCAAAAACTTTCCCAACTATGCAGACTCTGCATATTTGAAATATGACATTTATTTCACTTACCACATAATGTATCAGACCATCAGAACTAATGTAGGTACGTCTTGTATCAGTTGAATATTTCATATTGAGGACATGAATCAAACTTTTGTACCAATTTATATTCATGTTCTGGAAGGGGAACAGTGTCTTATCAACATCCTTGAGTGGTTTCTTGGTTACCATGGAAAGCAGCTCACAGAATTCATCAAAGCTTAGCTTACTCAAATTGTACTGTGAAGACAAAATGGTAAAAAATAATAACCCGCTTGTAAAAGACAAGTGGCTCCTGTTTCACAATACAGAATTATACTGAAAGCATTTTTGAACAAATTAAATTCTATTAACTAAAAAAATGTAGAAATCCGACCAGTTCCATATGCAAAACTCATCATTCACGTTTTTAAAAAATTTTCAGGCTTCTTTTTTGTTCACAAATTCAACAATCCTCATGATCCTCAACAATAATGTTCCAATGAGGGGTAAATAGGCAGAATGTGATGTGTGTTTGAATCGCTGGGTGTTTTACATAACAAGTTGGAATGGCATAGTCGATGGGAAAGGAACTAGTCTAAACGGTATGGGGGAAAAAGTTCTGGCTTGTATATCACCAGTTAAATACAGGACCATTTATGTCATAGCGGCGATTCTGTTAAATACAAGGGTTTAAAGTTTAATGGATGTGTAATAAAAGTGTGTTTTGAAAACTGAAAAAAAGAATCTATTGAAGGTGTCACTTTGCCATTTTAGACTGGGTTTATCTGCACAGGGATGGAAGACTGGAAGTTC
Source organism: Pictodentalium vernedei (assembly GCA_031216915.1). NCBI lineage: Eukaryota > Metazoa > Mollusca > Scaphopoda > Dentaliida > Dentaliidae > Pictodentalium > Pictodentalium vernedei. Next base: position 162,732,027 of record CM062293.1, read on the forward strand.
ATATTTGATTCAACTGAAAAATATGTCAACACAAAATTCGACATTTACCCCTTTACCTAACGTATCTACTGTATCCGACCACATAATTTTGTTGAAAAGAACAGTGTTTTAAAAAAAATTCAACAAACCATATCATGTGATCCTTCATTGGAACAAGCTTGAACAGCTCGTTCCAATGAGGGGTCACATGATATGGTTTGTTGAAATTTTTTGAAAACATTTTTAAAAAACAATAATTAAAATAATAAATTTTGATATCCTCTGTGCTGAGTAAAGGGTAAATGAATAATGCATTACAGTAGAACATGTCTTGAGAGACCACCCTTTCTGCCAGCCAAATGTATCTTAAAACAGGTGGTCTCGCATGACAGGCCCATTACAGAGTAAAACAACCAAATGAAACAAAGTCGCATGGTCTCTCAAGACAGGTGGTCACTCACGACAGTGGTCTCTCAAAACATGTTTTACTGTATATCATATTTAAATAACTAAACATAGCTCTGTTCGTGTCTTGCCCAAGGACACAATGTGGTTACCACAGGTGGGTTTCGACCCGAGGACCTATTGGCTTGCAGCCTGCAACTCTACGTACTGAGCCACTGCACTCCCTGAAATTAAGTTAACCCAAGCATACTTATTGCACATGTGATAATAAACATCAATAAATTTTCATTTCTTGATTTCAAAACATAAGTTATGGCCCCATCCTGGAGAAGGTCAATGTGCTTGTTATAGTAAATGGAGATAAGGTATAGGTTGAAAGAAAAAAATAACCCAAATGATAATGCTTGTGTAATGATTTTGGCAGTTTGGGTTGCTTTAATACATAGAAACCTGAAGATAGAATCCACTTGCTTTATGTGTTGCTCAGAAGACACTTGAACATTGGTCCAGGAAATAATATTACAGTGGAACCCTGTTAATTGAATAGCCACTTTCCATGAAAAAAGAATTCAGTTAACAGAAGTATACAATTAGCAGAAATTGGATCATTTTCCTTTCTTCTAATTGTAAACAGAGTATTTATTCTATTATATCTTGTCTTCACCAATGCTAACACTGCTTGTGTGGAGTTAGTACGAAGAGGAGTCTGGCAGTTGCTCACCATTGCTCGATGGTTCTCTCCAGGTACTCCGGCTTCCTCCACCCATAAGACTGTTTGACACGAGGTGACCCTGGTTGGGTGTCATTAAATCCCAATAAATATATAAATAAATTCAATTAACAGGAGTTTACTCTGTAACTTATATGCAATTAACAGATCAAATTTGTTCTAAAGTTATGGTAAATGGTTCTGTGTTTGTAAGTTATACACAATTAGCAGGGTTATTTAATTAAAAGATATACAGTTGTTTCTATTCAAGTGTCAACTACCTCAATAGGTAGGCAACAGTTTCAAAATGACTGCAAAACACTATGAGTTTTGATAATTTCTGATGTTCAATAAATTCATTCTTGTTTCTCAGGCTTCCATGGCTGAAATTATTTTATTATCTACCTTTAACCCCTTGCAGGCTGCTGGCTGATAATCCTGCCCAGGACAGGAAAATCTCTTGCTATTAAAATAAGAAAATGAAAGTGTCAATGACACTGTAGCTCAACTTGTCAAGACATGTACATGTATAGTATGTGACACAGCAATGACAAACAACTAGGTAATGACCTGATAACAAAGGTACATATAAAGTATTGTAACGGCCTGTACATAAATACTGACCGTAGCCTGTAACAAATGTATAGGTAAAGTATTGTAAAGGTGGGTGACAGACAGATGCTAAACTAGAAAAGAAATCTTTGAGTCCCAGAGTGGGTCTGACTGAACCCCAAAATATTTGTTCTCATAGCACAGTGATAACAAAGGCACCCCAAAACACACTCATTCCTGTCCCAAGGTGAACACAAAGGTACCCAAGAAGTTTTGTGAAGATCAGTTCATAAATACGAGCTGTATAGAAGTTGTGACAAAAAACTGATTGGACCTAATTTCGGTACAAAATGGCCACTGGCAGCCATCTTGAATTTTGGACCGCAGTCAGAAACATTTGTCTCTCGTCCCAAGGTGATAACAAAGATACCCAAGAAGTTTCGTCAAGATCGGTTGATAAATACAGCCTCTAGCCCGAGCCGTATTGACATGTGCACTTACAGTGTATAAGTAGCACTAAATAAATAAAAATTCATCTAATTTGCATAATTTCTGCACGAGAAAAAAACATGTACTGTATGTGATGTATTCCATTTTACTAAACATTCATACAAAAATTTATTCAAATCAGAAATTTCATACAGAAGTTCTGTACAAAAGACTGATTGCACTAATTTTGGTACAAAATGGCTGCTGGTGGCCATGTTGAATTTCAGACCACACCCCAAAACACCCGTTTTCATCCCACGGTGATAACAAAGGTACCCAAGATGTTTCATAAAGATCGGTTCATAAATACGGCCTCTAGCCTGAGACGTATAGAAGTTGTGTACAAAAAACTGACTAGACCTAATTTCGGTACAAAATGGCCACTTGAATTTCGGACTGCACTCAGAAACACTAGTTCTCGACCCAAGGTGATAGCAGAGGTACCCAAGAAGTTTCGTGAAGATCGGTTGATTAATACAGCCTCTAGCCTGAGCCGTATTGACATGTGTACTTACTGTGTGTAAGTAGCACTGAAAAATTCAAAGTTCATCTAATTTGCATAATTTCTGCACGAGAAAAAAATCTGTATTATATGTGATGTATCCCATGGTACTAAACATTCACACAAAAAATTATTCAAATCAGAGCTTTCATGTGGAAGTTCTGCATAAAAATCTGATTGCCCCTAATTTTGAACAAAATGGCTGCCAGCGGCCATCTTGAATTTCGGACCGCAACCAAAAACACTCGTTCTCATCCCACGGTGATACCAAAGGTACCCAAGAAGTTTCGTAAAGATCGGTTCATAAATGCGGCCTCTAGCCCGAGCAGTAATGACATGTGTATTTACTGTGTGTTAGTAGCACTGAAAAATTCAAAGTTCATCTAATTTGCATAATTTCTGCACGAGAAAAAAACCTGTATTATATGTGATGTATCCCATGGTACTAAACATTCACACAAAAAATTATTCAAATCAAAGCTTTCATGTGGAAGTTCTGCGCAAAAATCTGATTGCCCCTAATTTTTAACAAAATGGCTGCCGACGGCCATCTTGAATTTTGGACCGCACCCAAAAACACTCGTTCTCATCCCACGGTGATACCAAAGGTACCCAAGAAGTTTCGTAAAGATCGGTTTATAAATACGGCCTCTAGCCCGAGCCGTATTGACATTTGCACTTACAGTACTGAAAGTAACACTAAATACATGAAAGTTAGTCTAATTTGCATAATTTACGTACGAGAAAAAAACCTGTATTATATGTGATGTATCCCATGGTACTAAACATTCATACAACAAATTATTCAAATCAGCGCTTTCATATGGAAGTTCTGTGCAAAAAACAGATTTCTGCATTGTCGGTACAAATTGGTGGCTGGCAGCCATCTTGAATTTCGGACCGAACCCAAAAACACTTGTTCTCGTCCCAAGGTCATAACAAAGGTACCCAAGAAGTTTCGTAAAGATCGGTTCATAAATACGGCCTCCAGCCAGAGCCGTATTGAATTGTTGACGGACAGATGGACAGACAGCCAGACAGAGAGACGGCCAGATGGACAGACGGACGACTGGCCATGGCATGAGCTCAAATTTTGGCTTTGCCAAAGTTGAGCTAAAAATGAGGATATTTAACCTGATTTCCCCCTGTAAATTGTATGGACTCTCAGACCCATGGTTTCTCAAGTCAAATTTTTATGAATTTTTTACCAAATCTAGCCATGGCTGCTTCACAGCAGCCATGACTAGATTTGATGAAAAATATATTAAAATTACTCAGCGGGGTAAGAGTTAAGATTTGAAGTAAAAAGTTGTGTGCAGCAACACAGAAAAAGTAGGCATCAGAGAAGTCCTCTATCTTTTAACTCTTCACCTAGCGAACTGGCTGTATCTGCCATTGTAATTTACGAACACAGGAGTTGAAAAAAAATTTTTGTGGGAAAACTTCAATAAAACCATACCATGTGAACCCTCATTGGAACAAGCTCATCATGCTTGCTGCAACAAGGGGCCATGTGATATGATTTTATGATTTAAAAAAAAAAACATAATTAAAATAAGAAAGTTTGAAATTGTGTGGATTGGGTAAAGGGTTAACCCTTTGCACACCGATGCAAAAATATAAAAAATTCAAGCTGCACATTTTTCCGATTATAAACCTAGGAATTTAACCTATTTATTCTTGTTTGACAGAGCACACTGAGCACAAATAGCCATCTGAGGAGTGGTGGTCCCTGATATGTGTATTGGCCATGAAGGAAATGGAGAGGTCGGTTCATATTTATTTATGCAACTACCAGTGAGCCCACCTATCCCAGGATGGGAAGCTAGCATGCACAATGGAAAATTTCTAGCTGGATGGAAACACAGACTTGCCATTTATATAACAAATTAGACATATTTTTAAAATTTTTAATATCCTCTTCCTATTTGACAATATGCACCATTGGATAAACTTTCATTACAACAGATTTTGAATTAACAGAGTTAGGCAATTTTTTAAATCTGTCTATATCTTTTAAAAAGATGAGTGGCAAATTTGTATAATTTCTGCAAGAGAGAAAAACCCATTTAGTATGTTATGTACATTATGTTAGTTGTTTTCCACACGAAAAACCGAATAACAGTTTGGATCTTATTGCTTAAAAAGTGTTATTGTTTTTTTTCCATCCATATTTTTATTCCTGTCAAACCCTAAAAGTAACATCCTCTTCCTCTTTTCAATATGCACAACTGTACAAAGTTTATAACAACTGTCCTTGAATCGAGAAAAAGTGCTTTTTCTTGCTTAAATGGTGTTTTTGCTATATGGGGAACAAAAATGGAAGAAGACAGCTATTTTTAATGGCTGTCAATCCCCATAATGTAATATCTTCTTACACATGTCAATATATACCATTGTATTAACCCTTTACCTAACATGAAAAGGAGACGACAGTTATTGAATAACTATTTTGTTTTCATTTTTTTATGTCAGAAACATAGCTTATGACCTCTCATGGGAATGAGCTCAAAGAGCTCATTCCAATGAAGGGTCATGAGCTATGACTTTGAGACAAAAAAAATGAAAAAAATAATGAAAATTGAATGGCATTTTTGGAGAATAGCACTGGACAGTTTTGGCCATTATGTTGGGTAAAGGGTTAATGTTGATAACAATTAAATCAATATTAATTGAGTTTTGATGATTTTTTCGACAAATCGATCAGTTATATAGTCGATATACATGAGAATATTTACACAAAATATTCTCACGATATACAGTAACACAGAATTTGTAAATTCCAGACAATCATTCTTGGTGAAATATAAATTATATACTTTATTGTAATTTTAAAATCTGGTAATACGTCAAATCCTATATACCGGTAGTACTTATGAAAACATTACATCAAATGACAGAAAACAATGGATCATGTTTTTCATGCTATCTACATCTGTGAAACAACAATATTCCATACATTCTCTGTGAAATATAACAATCTATTTGGATACTACATTCTACATAAAACATTTACTGAAAAATAAATTGAACCTTTACCAATAAAATACCTCAATACTGGGGTTACATATGTTCAGAAAAAGTGGATAAATGCTACATTTGGGAAAAAATTGTACAATCTTCTTTCAGTTTTGGAAGAAACTGTTTACAATTTCTTGAAAAAGAAAAACTGATTGACCATTTACACATACAAAACTGGTCAAAATCCACAAAAAGCAGAAAATAAATTTTCTTTACCATTTCGTCGACACGTCTGCCAAGTCAACACATTACACAGTAAGCCATTCAAATTTATTTTTATATTTTGTCATTGTAAGCAATAGTTCAAAACCACCCCCATCTCTTCAAAAGGAACAAGTTCACTTTGATGAACCGGTGAAAGATCACAATTTTCACCTGTACTTTCTCCCATAATACAACAAGCATATTCTACGAGGTGGCAAAGCCTCCCCCATCCCACAAAGAAAGAAGTGGATTAAAATGTTTAAAAAAAAAAAACTGAGATCGTCCCACAATATATCCCTGTACCAAGTTTTATCAAAATTGGATTATATTTGTTCAAGTTATTACATTCACAAAGTCATTATCAGACAAACACCAAATTTTCAACAGAGGAGCATAACTCCTACAGAAACTGATGAAATTGGCTAAATATGCAATCAGAGTGTGATCTCCCTACATTGTATATCTATACCAAGTTTAATCAAAATCTAATTATATTTGTTTAAGTTATCCCATTCACAAAGTCATTGCGAGGGAAACAACAAATATTTCAACTTGAAGGGTCATAACCCCCTTTTTTGATAAAAATGGCTGAATATACAATCAGAGTGAGTTCTTCCCTCAAAGAAAACATGTACCAAGTTTTATCAAAATCTGATTATTTTTGTTCAAGTCATCATGTTCACAAAATCTGTGAATGAAAGTACAGGCAGAACCCATTTCTATATCTCCTGCCAAATTGTGTTTGGGTGAGGATAACTAGAAATCTAATGAAATTCAATCTTGTTGATTGTTGAGCAAACAAGATTGAATTCACAAAATTCCTAGATGCATTATGGGAAAAATTTGGTGCTTCAAATCTTTTCAGGGGGTTAATTGTTGAAGAATCAACTTTGACAAAATTTGTTGCCTCAGAACATGTGCGCTGTATAATTAGGTTAACCCTGTGGAAGTTTTGATGAATTATAATGTCCCTATAGCTTTTAATCAAGTCCTGCAGTTCAGGCTTGACCAGAAATCATTGCATGCTACTGGACTTACAGACTGTGACAAAGCAGAAATTCTACAACACTGTCTGGACCATTACAAGGCACCCAACCATTTCAGGAAATGAACTGAAGCATTTACACTTCTTGAACTGTATTGCATGCTTGCTTGGGTGAGGCACTTAATCCTGTGGAGAGTGTAGCATGTGCAAAGGCAGACGACACATCAATTGTACAGTTGTTTTCAACCAACAATACTAATGGTGGTTGTGCTGGGTTAATAATTTGGCTAGTGTGGCAGTTACTTGACATTGCTACGTGGTTCATTCTGGATACTCATTCCACCATCTTTAAACCTTAAAATTATTTATGCTTTACTGGTATAATGGGACCTGAAAACTGATGTCTGTGGGCGATAGTTGCCACTGTGACTGGTCTTCTAAAAGTTGTCCAGGTTTGAGGGCTTTCGTGTGCAAATCATGTTCGACAAAACAATGTTTGACAAATGTGAATCATTGGTACAGAAACATTTTTGGTACTTTTAAATTCTTTTTCTCTCTTTCGTTGTCTAAAAGTTTTCCACATCCTCTACAGAACCATCACTTTTAAATCATAAATTGTTACATCTTTTTAGTGTGCCTGTTTAGAGACAAATGAATATAATTTCCATCAGATTCCATGTATTTTACTGTCAATATCACCTATCACCCACTGACTATGTTGTTTTTTGCTACCAGGTGACCAAAACAAAAATGCACTGAAACACACGACTACTGCTTTATTTTTTAGAATACTTGTTGAGGACACAATGTTCTGCTGAAAATGTACCCATCATATTGGCTGGATACAACATTTATTAAAATTTATATCAATTTAATTATTTTCTACCAAAACATAAAGTTTGATCGTAAACAACACAAAATATAAAGTGTCTTTGAATGAGACCAAAAAATAAAAATAGGAAAACCCAGAAAAATTACATAACATCTGACATAGAAGCCTGGATATAAGCAATCTGTCATTAGCAGAATAAGGTCCCAAAGGGTGAATTTGCTGATGCTATCCCATACAGTGGGCCAATTTATCCTCTGGGTACCACTTTCTGTTCAGGCCTGAGACCTTGATTTAGATTTTGAAAGTCTCGCATTTTCGGTATATACTGACATTTGGTGACAGACCAGATAAGTAATATGGGTTTGTGTCCAGAACATGTATGACGTACTGTTTTATGACTTGAAGGGTTAATTGTTCCCTAACTTTGTCTGCATCCTACTCTTTCACGAGAATGTTCACAGAGGGTAAATTTAGTCTTGCTACCCTGCATAGCAGGGTAGCATGACCAAATTCCCACTCTGGGGACCTCAATCTGCAGATGACAATCTGCTCATTTCCAAGCTTGCTGACATATCAACTAAACCCACTCAACAACATCAACTTAAACACCCACTAACTATTCTTCTACTTTTTTGGAAACATACATAGTTAGTATATTCCATAAGAATTCTGTCTCTAGCTCATTCAAATAATAGGGCATTAGCTATATTTTAGAAGAAGAAAAACTGAACTTTTGAATTTGCAAGACAATGAAATATATAGTGAGATTTATGAACCATACGGTAAGTAATAAAGCAATAAGTACAAATAATACACAGTCATTGTTTTCAAACAGTGTTAAAAAGTTCAACCAAGGTTGACTGTGTTAGTTTAAAACACTTGACCTAACAAATCGTCAGCATTCACCCACATAATTTACAAATTGAGTTGTTGAAATAAAATATTTTCAAACAAATTATCAACAAAACCATATCACGCTCATCCCCTCTAGGGTCACATGATATGGTTTTGTTGAATTTTTGCAAAAAATTTGAAAAAAAAAAAAAAAAATTACAAAAATAAAAAAAATAATCAAAATAACAAATTTCTGATATTGTGTGCATTGGATGAAGGGTTAACCCTTTACCTAACACAAAAAGAAGACAGCACACCTCTTTTCAATATGCACAACCCCCTCCCAAATTCTTTAATAACTAAAGATGTTCATGTTTTGCTAAACACAATAGCTTATGGTCATTAGCTATGTTTTTGAGGCAAATATTAAAAAGATAAAAACGATTGAATAAAGATTTTTATGAATACCCCTGGCCTTTATGGTCATAATGTTAGTTAAAAACATAGCCTATTGGCAGAATACTACCAAATAATTCTTGGCAGGAGATGGAGGGGTGGGCAGTTCCCACGGCAAAGGTTTTGTCTGAAAATTCAAAGGTTTGTCAGTAAATTTTTATGCCTGTAGTCTTAGTAGATGTACTGAAAATTCAAATGGACAGATAGAAACATCTATTAAACATCTATTTTTCAAACATTTTTCATGTCAGGTGAGGATACACCCACATTTATATAAGGTTCAATGCCCTGAAATGTACAACAGAAATGACCATTGCCATATCAATACTGTGGTTCTGTCACAAATTTCATGATCTTTCCCCAACGCTACTAATTTTAAGAGTCAGTTTCATTAACCTAATGACACCATTTTATGTCACACCCTATTGGAAAGGGTTCTCTCCATTTAGGTGTCACATAAAGGCATATTATTAGCCTAAGTAAACACATAAAATGGTTCTGTCCACATTTTAGAAATGATCACAACACTAAAATAGATGAAGCAAGAATGATCAATTAATGTGATGAGAAAGCTTTTGTCATGCGCAGAGAAAAGTATGTCATAAATCTTTTATTTCATGCTTATAATTCAGAAGTTAGGAAATGACACATCTAAAGTTGACAGCTTTTACAGTTATACTTACAACCACTCCACTGACAAAGTGTGGTGATGCTGCCTGTTCAGTAAAAAGTGATTTATACAAATTGACTTATTATTTATTTCATATATATATATATTTCCACCACATAATCATGATCAGGGGTGTGACAAAGTGGCCACTCCCGAAATAATTTTTCCAGTTGGGACATTTTCATCTTGACTGGAGTCTTACATATCAATTTACTCTTGCCATTAATCATGTATAGTGGAGCCCACTTAGTTGGATATCTCTTAACTGAACAAGAGAGGGGTGTCATCCTCATTAGCTCACCAATGCATGGCATGCAATAAACCTAGGATTATTACAAATCTGCAAAAAATGTCCGGCCAAGGGTTAATGTTGTCTTATATTGATGCATTTAACACATATATGAAATATAAAAGCCACCGCATACTGGTCATAGCCTCCGCTCATGTATAGCAAAACAGGTCAGAAATTTTCTCTGACAAAAAAGTTTAACATTACATTAAAGAAGTCCTAAATCTGCCAAAAATGTCCAGTCAAGGGATAATGTTGTCTTATATTGATGCATTTAACACATATATCCACTCATGTACATGTAAAGCAAAACAGGTCAGAAATTTTCCACATTTACAAAAAAGTCAAACATTGCATTAAAAAAGTCCAAAATCTCCAAAAAAATGTCCGGCCAAGGGTTAATGTTGTCTTATATTCATGCATTTAACACATATATGAAATATAAAAGCCACAGCATACCGGTGGTAGTCTCCACTCATGTATAGAAAATCAGGTCAGAAAAGGCCACACTGACAAAAAAGTCTATTGCAAAAACACTCTAAAAATCACGAAAATATCATTGGGTAAGGGTCTGTGGGTAATTGTAAGCCACAGAAACAGTATGAGGTGCCTAGTAACAGGTGGGAAAGTCAAAGTGGACTCTTACAATAACTTTAACACAACTGTTGACGCCGACGCACCTTGGGTCATGAAATAAGCTAACACAACTTCATTGCTGAGCTAATAACACAGTTACTTGAATTTAATTTCCCAACACAAAACCATTACTATACCTCCAGTACAAATTTGACCCATTAATTGAATATAGGTTATAGAGTAAACTCCTGTTAATTGAATAAAAAATCTTGTAACCAGTCGAGAAATAACCCTGACTCACCCCAGTTTTCCTTTGTTAAAAGACCTATTTGGCCTCAGTTCATCCAATACAGGTATTTAATCTATTATATCTTGTTTAACAGAGCTCATGGAGTTCTGTTAAACAAGATATAATAGAATAAATGCTAAGTTTATCTCTAGAATACAGGAAAGTAACAGTATCCCTGTTAAATAAATACTCCTGTTAATTGAATAATTTTCATAAAACCCTGCCATTCAATTAACAGGGTTCCATTGGTACTTTCTAATGAAACAAGATTTGATATTTGGACTTAGGTCACACATAGTCACACAAATGGATGGCTGTGGTATCTGATTCAGACAGTTGGGGGGACCAGCCAGCATGACAATTGGGAGTATGGTGCAGGCCTGGAAATAACATGTGAATGGTTATTTAGGTTACACGGGGGTTACGACAATTGTAAAATATGCAAATGCAGTACAGGTTACGATAAAACAACACAGCATAAAATAACTTCCTAATCTGGCATGTTTTACCAGTAAAATATGACAATCTTTCGAAACAAACTCGACTCAAAGGTTGCAGAATGCATCCACATATGACTAGAGTGGCATGTCGTTTATATCTTAACAGAATGTCTGTTAAAGTAAATAGCAACAAATAATGTGCAATCTCGCCAATGCGGGATAGCACATTAGTGGTTGCTTTTTATTTTGACGGAATTTGTGTTAAGACCTAAACAACATGACTTTCGTAGCAACAACAGAGAAAGCGGAATAGCAAATGTAGGTTAAAATCCTCCCTACAAAAATCCCCCCAATCATTTTTACACACTTAGCAAAAATCCCTCCCCTCCCCCCACAGTTTTTGAAGATAGTACAAAAATCCCCACAATTGTTCTAAGAATAGTACAAAAATCCCCCCCACCCACCTGCACCCACAGCCTTTTTTTACACCAAAAGGTTAGAAGGCAGTACAAGGTTAATAATGAAAGACAGGATTAAAAAATTATTCATGTATTTAATTTGTGGCAGTGGCAGCACAGTTTTATGTTCAATGTATTAATTACAGAAACTGCAAACAAGGGAAACCTGTATAAACAATGTGTCCTTTAAGAATCAAAGGAAATCTCTGGAACTGATAACTGCAATTGTTAATCGTTTTGGGGGATTTTTGTATGGCTAAAAAATATACTAAGAAATTAAGAAGGGGGGAGGGGGATGATTTTTGTTCACCTGAAACTACTGGGAGGGATTTCTGTTTGCCTAAAAAAAAACATAGGGGGATTTTTGCTCATTGCGTGAAAATGAATGGCGGGGATTTTTGTAGGTTACTGGCAAAGCATTGCGCATTTTTTCCTATATGTTACCACATTATATAACATAACCTGCTAACAGGTTATGATGTAAGCTCTTTATTTCCAGGCTTGATAATGCAAGTTCATTAAATAAGAAGTTGCATCATGACTACTACTTGTATAATTTATTTATCCATAAAAACAATTTCCAAGAGGTCTGATCTCTCATCCCGAAGGATAAATATTCCAACTACAATTACATCATCAGGCATGCCTTTGTCAAAGGCATAATTTGATGGATTCTGCCTGGTGGATCTGAAGAAGAAGACCTCTGAAGAATACTCAACATACTGCAATAAATGAAAAGTCAATATCACATAGGGAGCCCAAATATGAACACAGGGACTTGATTTAGACAAACTTGAATTTGACCCCACTAATGAAGCAGAATACAAAATATCAAAAGATTCTGAGGGGCGGATTGAAAAAGAAGAGTCCTCATTTTGCACTTAGTCAAAATTCTGATCCCCAAAGAGAGCCCAAATATAAACCCAGGGTCTTGAGTTGAACAAATTTGAATCTGACCCAACTAAGGATGTTACATACCAAATATCAAAAGATTCAGACAACTGGATCTGAACAATAAGATTCAAATAAAATATTTCTCATATTACACTAAATTAAAATTCAGGCTCTCACAAGGAGCCCACATAAGGCTTCAGAGACTTGATTTGACAAAACTCGAATCTAAAATGCCATAAGGATGCTGTATACCAATCACCAAAAGATTCTGACTGGTGGATCTGAAGAAGATGTTTTAAAAATTTTCTTCATATTGGACTAAGTTAAAACTCAGGTTTCCATAAGGAGTCCATGAACCCAGGTCTTAATCTGAACAAACTTGAATTTGGCCTTATTAAGGATGCTACATACCAAATATCAAAAGATTCTGACTGATGGATCTGAAGAAAGTTTTTAAAGAATATTCCTCATATTACACCAAGTTAAAATTCTGGCTCCCACATGGAGACCAAATAAGGCTCCAAAGACTTCATCAGAATAAACCTGAATCTGATCCCACTAAGGATGTTTTATACCAAATATCAAAGAGATTTTAACTGGTGGATCTAAAAAAAAGATTTTTAAAGAATTTTTGGCATATTGCACTAAGTTGAAATTCAGGGTGCCACTGGGCACCCAAATATAAACCCAGGGACTTTATTTGAACAAACCTGAATCTGACCCCTCTAAGAATGTTGTGTACTAAGTATCAAAAGATTCTGATTTGTGGTTTTGAAGAGGAAGATATTTTAATTAAAAAACAAAAAGAGCCTTCAATGAAGGCTTGCCTTGATGATGAACTCAGTATATTTTATCAGTCAGAATTTGAGCTGTCTGATCAGTCAGGACAAATCAGGTTTACACTCTCACTCAGTCATCTTCACAGGGTATCTTTTGTTTTCGAAATTTTGATTTGCAGTTTTCTCCCCCTCCAGGAACATTGATTAGCAATTGGTAAAAATTGATTTGTAGTTTTAGACCAAGGTTAGTTAATTTTCATTTCATTGTTATCCAACCCATTTCATTTTATTTATGTCTCGTCCGAGCCCAGATTGGCCTGAGGTGAGGGCAAGTCTTGCAAAGACTAGCACACAATATGTCGATTTCATCTGTAGAACAATAGCTGATTTAGCTGCAATAGCAGACAGTTCACAGCCAAAATCAAGAGCAAAGAATGAAATACTTCAGTCAAACCAAAAAGATCACAGTTGTTGTAAATGTGCAAACTTTGATGCAGTAAGTTTGTTCAAATTCACAGTACAAATAACTCTACAATAAGAATATTCATGTTACTGAGCACTGCCTTGGAAAGACAGAAAACAGTAACAAATACCCATAATTCCGGAAAAAGCCAGAAAACTTACATCCCTGATTGCATGCACCATCAAGTAGACAAGTTGAAACAAACAACAAAGCCAAAACTCTACCTGTTGAGTGATCCTGCAATGAATCACAGGAAATTGACTGTATGTGTGAAGGCATAAAAAGGCTTTTTAACCCTTTATTTAAAAAAAATTTTCAACAAAATCATATCATGTGACCTTTCATTGGAATTTGCTCAATGAGCTTGTTCCAATGAAGGTCACATGAAATGGTTTTGGGGATATATTTGTAATGAAAGTGTCAATGACACTGTAGCACCAACTTGTCAAGGCATGTACATGTATAGTATGTGACACAGCAATGACAAACATCTAGGTAATGACCTGATAACAAAGGTACATATAAAGTATTGTAACGGTCTGTACATAAATACTGACCGTAGCCTGTAACAAATGTATAGGTAAAGTATTGTAAAGGTGGGTGACAGTCAGATGCTAAACTAGAAAAGAAATCTTTGAGTCCCAGAGTGGGTCTAACTGAACCCCAAAATATTTGTTCTCATAGCACAGTGATAACAAAGGCACCCCTAAACACACTCATTCCTGTCCCAAGGTGAAAACAAAGGTACCCAAGAAGTTTTGTGAAGATCAGTTCATAAATACAAGCTGTATAGAAGTTGTGACAAAAAACTGATTGGACCTAATTTTGGTACAAAATGGCCACTGGCAGCCATCTTGAATTTTGGACCGCACTCAGAAACACTCGTTCTCGTCACAAGGTGATAACAGAGGTACCCAAGAAGTTTCGTGAAGACCGGTTGATAAATACAGCCTCTAGCCCGAGCCGTATTGACATTTGCACTTACAGTGTATAAGCAGCACTAAATAAATCAAAATTCATCTAATTTGCATAATTTCTGCATGAGAAAAAAACCCGTACTGTATGTGATGTATTCCATTTTACTAAACATTCATACAAAAATTTATTCAAATCAGAACTTTCATACAGAAGTTCTGTACAAAAGACTGATTGTACTAATTTTGGTACAAAATGGCTGCTGGTGGCCATCCTGAATTTCAGACCACACCCAAAAACACCCGTTCTCATCCACGGTGATAACAAAGGTACCCAAGAAGTTTCGTAAAGATTGGTTTATAAATACAGCCTCTAGCCTGAGCCGTATAGAAGTTGTGTACAAAAAACTGATTAGACCTAACTTCGGTACAAAATGGCCACTGGCAGCCATCTTGAATTTTAGACCGCACTCAGAAACACTCGTTCTCATCCCAAGGTGATAACAGAGGTACCCAAGAAGTTTCGTGAAGACCGGTTGATAAATACAGCCTCTAGCTCGAGCCGTACTGACATGTGTACTTACTGTGTGTAAGTAGCACTGAAAAAATCAAAGTTCATCTAATTTGCATAATTTCTGCATGAGAAAAAAACCCGTATTATATGTGATGTATCCCATGGTACTAAACATTCGTACAAAAAATTATTCAAATCAGAGCTTTCATGTGGAAGTTCTGTGCAAAAATCTGCTTGCCCCTAATTTTGAACAAAATGGCTGCCAGTGGCCATCTTGAATTTCAGACCGGACCCAAAAACACTCGTTCTCGTCCCACGGTGATACAAAGGTACCCAAGAAGTTTCGTAAAGATCGGTTCATAAATTCGGCCCCTAGCCCGAGCCGTATTGGCATTTGCACTGACAGTGCTGAAAGTTAACACAAAATAAATCAAAGTTAGTCTAATTTGCATAATTTAAGCACGAGAAAAAACCCTGTATGATATGTAATGTATCTCATGGTACTAAACATTCATACAAAAAATTATTCAAATAAGAGCTTTCATATGGAAGTTCTGTACAAAAAACAGATTTCTGTATCGTCAGTACAAAATGGAGGCTGGCAGCCATCTTGAATTTCGGACCGCACCCAAAAACACTCGTTCTCGTCCCACAGTCATAACAAAGGTACCCAAGAAGTTTCGTAAAGATCGGTTCATAAATACTGATTTTCCTTGAGATGCCTGTGAATAATCCCATGGTTACTGCAAAAGAAAATTTCTCAGCCAATAATATCATTGTCAATACTTTTTCAGCAATTTTGCATAAAATAATCTGTAAAAATTTCTGTGGTCATCATTGTTTTATGGTCATATTTCTACAAAAAAAACCCCAATAAATGTTGGGATCTTCTGGGTTCTGAAATACTATTCTCCATATAATTACAACATAGTAAGTGATATTTTATTCAAATAAATCATTGTTTAGTTTTGCGCCCCTATTCATTTATCACCTATTTTTGATTGTCAACAAAAGAAAATCCTCATTACCCATGTGCAATCTACAGACCACATGTCACTTCACTGTCTTCAATATCTTTGAAGATTGAAGAATTGAGCATAGACCATGCCTACAGAGGAATCATGACCAATCAGCAG
This sequence comes from Pictodentalium vernedei, assembly GCA_031216915.1. Lineage (NCBI taxonomy): Eukaryota > Metazoa > Mollusca > Scaphopoda > Dentaliida > Dentaliidae > Pictodentalium > Pictodentalium vernedei. The sequence goes on from CM062293.1 coordinate 162,748,417, forward strand.
CCAGCAATAGCGTCATGACTCCAGTATAATGCAAATGAGCAGCTGCAAAGTGTCTCGCTTCTGTTTTGTTTACTTTAAACTAACTTTTTCTTGTCTATATTTTGATTCTCTGGTGTAAGTTTTTATCTAGTGAATTGATGTCAGAAGGTTGAGTGATAATCAATATCAAAATAAAGTGACACAAATTCAAGCTCAGCAAAATAAACAAGACGTTGGTAAGTCCTTAATCTTTGTTGTTTATTTTTTAAAAAAAAGCACATGGCAATCACTCAGTTTCCTGGAAACACTTTAACAATTCCTGGAATTATAGTCTTTTAAAAAGATGGTTTCGGTTTCTTTTGGTTATCATGTTATACAATTCCCAGAGACATTGTTTACAATATGACACCAGCATAATATGTATTTTTTTAAAAGTTAATTATCGGGTCAAATTTCTTCCAATACACATGGTGGTATCTATTATTTCTAGTTTTTCTCTTTGATGTGATCTGCAATAAAACTGTCACCAAACTGCAGAGTCCGAGCAGCTGGAGAATACTCCGAGCTGTCGTGGACGTGGACTGGGTCAGAGTCAGGGCGAACGCAGAGAGATTCACAGCCCTCGCCCGGAGAGTCACCACCATATTCAGCTGAGTACGGAAGTCCATCACCAGATGACAAATCGACTAAGAAGGGACCAGGTCTGACTTCTCCTCATTCACTTTGAACCCTAGCGACGTGAGCAGACTCAAGTTTGTCGACATCGGACTCCAGAAGAGCAGCATTGGAGTGCCTCTGGAGGATATTGTCCAGATATGCCAAAGTAGTCACCCTGGACTGAGTGCGATGGAAGGCTATCACGTGCGACATCAGTCAGATGAAGGCTCAAGGAACCAGGTTCAGGCCGAAAGGCAAGGCCTTCAACTGGTAAATTCACCCCAGAAAAATGAAAATGAGATACTTTTGCAATGTCCAATGAATTGGAACGTGAAAGTAAGCGTCTCGCAGGTCGATGCTGGAAGCGAAATCTCCCTGGTGAATGGAACGGCGAACCGACCTGAAAGTCTCCATGCTGAACTTGGGAGCAATGATAGACTGGTTCAGTATACTTAGATCCATAACCAGTTAGAGTCGGCCGTCCTTCTTCGACTTCGATCACCCTCTCTGACAGGAGATTGTCTATCTCTGTGATCAAAAGTTCCTGACGTGAAACGTCTAAATGAACTTGGGTTGGAAGAGGCACTCTCGACAGAGTGGGGTGCCTCCAAAAGGATATCCGCAGACTGGACTGAACATCTAACACCCAAGGATCGGATGTGATCGTGGCTCAATAGTCTGCAAATTCAGATATCCCTCCTCCAACCTGGGATGAATCGAGGTGAGGACCTTCATATCGAGCCCTGGCGAGGTCCACGAGAGGAGAAACCACCTCCTCTGCTAGATGAAGGATCCTACAAGACCTCCCTCTGGACTGCCGACACTTACCCTTACCACGTGAGTAAGAGCTAGAAACGGAAGCAGGAGGATCAGCCCTTGGCTTCACAGGGGAAGCAGAAGAATGATTGTTGGGCTTAGAACAGCAGCGGCCTCCAAAAGAAGGCGGATCAAGCTGGTGAAGCAGCAGCTGATCTTTGGAATGATGCAGGACATCATCCCAGACTGTCACCATGGAATCATGGAATAGTCGCGGACCCACCAAAAAGGTGGATTCAAGAGCAGCACCCAGCCCTTCGGAAGGGAATGGGTTGTGTCCAACACAGAGTCCCGGTGAACTAATTCCCAAATAGCCATGTTACAGGCATGCGTGTGAGTAAGATGCATGAGCATCTTAGAGATCACACGCAAAGGAGCCTGTATGTCGTCACACTTATCTGGAGGCAGATAAGCAGCCAAGGCAGAGGCGACGTGATCCGTGAGAGAAACCATGCCTAGCATCTCTCTGGATAAGCCCAACATGGACTCCAGAGGAATAACGGCCGACTTGGGCTTGGAGTCCTGGTCCAAGACCATCAAAGTCTTGCAGACTGACGGATTGGTGGAATCATGGGAATGATAATGCACAGGGGGCAAAAAGGTATCAGCCTAGTGAAGAACAAAGTCTTCATAGCCTTGGAACTCAGCTTTGAGTCCAATGCTGCAAAAGCTTCGACCACTTGTACCAACTGGTACGGTCAAAGGTGCCAAGAAGCAGGCTGCTCCACAGGCTGTAGGCATGTGACCGATGATCGCGGCCTGGCTGAAACCTCCGACTGGTCTGATAGATTGAAGGAACTCAAATACAAAGTCAAGAACTGCCCCCAAGTCAGAAGACTGATGGCTCTCAACGTCAAGTGTGTCTGACCCATCGCCTGAGTTGGAAGACGCATAGCTCATGTTGGGCATACCAGCCTATGCCTGCCATGGTGTAGGAACACCAGGGGGATCAGAAAGCAGTGGCCTGCTTCCAATCCTGGGAGACGGTGCCGCGGAGGACACCTGGAAGCCACTAGAAGCCTCACTGGACATGGGAATGGCTGGCAAAGTGGCTTCGCATCTGACCCTCTAAACCAGCGAAGGGTCATGATCCTCTAGAACACCGGATGTGGGGGTGACAGCCGGAACATCTGAATACAGATGCTTATAGAGGTATGAAATACCCTGAGGATATGAAGTGCGAGAACTCAGGAGAGGGGCAGAAGGTCCAGGCTGCACAAAAATGTGTTGTTCCCGTAAAACTGTCCGAAGGACCAGAGTGCGTGGATGTAAGCTCAACATAGTCCACGGTGACCTCACCATGGACATATGAATCCACATAAAAACCTGCTGGGCTCGACTGGGAGACCACAGCAGAGGGATCTGCCAGCAACCACTTCCGACTTCGCCAAGTTGAGGCCAAGGAAGGTTGAGGCCGATATCCCACATCCAACAAGTAGAAATCCCTGCAGGGATAAGCCGAGGCCGCCTGAAATGGAGACCGATGGCATCACTGATGGAGTAGCAGCAGGAGCAGATACCTCAGTAGCTGTTGACAAAGGCGGAAAAACAGAGAGAGCAACTGAGCTCGGCTCCAAATGAGGAGACACAACCCAAGTGACAGCCTCAGATGGCAAGGGGGACGGTAGTCCCGGAACCAGGCATCTCTTTGTCAGAAAGTCAGCAGCTACCACGGTACCCACACCATAAAAATACTGCAAAACACCCAGGAGGGGGTATAACTCTCTCCAGACAGAGTCGAATCGGGAGGATCCGAAGGACTGCATTCCCTTCCCGCGGGACGTGCCCGAATTACACAATAGATGGAAGCCCAAAAGGTGAAGACCACCCAGCTCACAGGGTCTTTCAATAGATCACCCAAATAATAGTGAGAAACTTCAACATGCTAAGACAACAATCAAAGCGTCAATGACACTGTAGCTCAACTTGACAAACTTGAACTTGGTAAGTTATAAATGAAATGAAAAAATAGGCCGATGAAATCGTCAGATGTGTACCCATACGCACAACTAGTAGAAAGCTGTATGACAGAGGGCCACCACGGATGCCGACATTATGTACACCATACAAGGTATGGGTACATATAGAAATGGATTGGAGGAGTGTCTAATTTGATGGATAAAGGGTTAATAACTCCGGATCAAATTATCAGATTTATATAAAAAACAATACAGCACAGCACATCAGTAACCTGAATAAATATATAAAGTAACATGACAATCGGATTGATATTTTTTGAGTTATCTCCTGCCAAAGGGATTGGAGGAATTTTCAATTTGAAGGATAAAGGGTTAATATCTCCGGATCAAATTATCAGATTAACACCAAAAACTATACAGCTCAGCACATCAGTAACCTGAACACAATTATAAAGTAACCTGACAATCCAAGTAATATTTTTTAAGTTATCAAATGCCAAAGGGATTGGAGGAATTTTCAATTTGAAGGATAAAGGGTTAATATCTCAAGATTAAAATAACAGATTTACACCAAAAACTATACAGCTCAGTACATCAGTAACCTGAACACAAATATAAAGTAACTTCACAATCTAAGCAATATTTTTTAAGTTATCGAATGCCAAAGGGATTGGAGAAATTTTCAATTTGAAGGATAAAGGGTTAATATCTCAAGATTAAATTATCAGATTTACACCAAAAACTGTACAGCTCGACACATCAGTAACCTGAACACAAATATAAAGTAACTTGACAATACAAGCAATATTTTTCAAGTTATCGAATGCCAAAGGGATTGGAGGAATTTTCAATTTGAAGGATAACAGGTGTGTTAAAGGGAAATATTGAGGTCTGACTGAACTAAGTTCAAAGGTCAGCGGCAACATTTTTTTACAGAAATGGAAGAAAATCAACAGCTCCCATATAGATGTCACCCCACACAAGCACACCAAGTTTGCAAGCAATCCAATCATAAATGTGCCCTGCAGGGAGTGTCATGAAAGGAAAATATTGATGCTTAACTGAACAAGGTTTTAACTAAGTTCATCGAAGGTAATTGCCAGTGGCAACATTTTTTGACAGAAATCGAAGAAAATTGATAGCTCCCATCTAGAGGTAACCCCAAAAAAACATACAAAGTTTCAAACCTATCTAATTAGTAGGTATTTCTGTTCCAAGCATTTTCATGATTCAATAAAAATAAATCCTTATTTTAGGCCCCACAAAGTAGATCTTCTGTTTCTCAGGCCATTTTTTGTAAAATTGCTTGTGGGCGAGCGTTTTTTTATTTTTGTAATTATTTCTTTGCCATCAAAAGTTCATGTTTTTGGTTTGTTTTATGTTTTAGGTCTCATAATCTACAGAATAGCAAAGGTGGTGGTGTATTTCGCCCCTTGAGTGCAAGATGGCTTTGCAACGCTAAAGCATTGCAAAGCCTAGTTGCACTCAAGGGACAAATTTATCAATTTTATTAACTTGGGTAAAATATCAGACATAAACCATTTAATTTTTATTTTTTTAAGTTTGCATTGGTTATAAAAAGAGATCATGTGACAGCCAAAAGGACCATGTGGAGAGCCTGATAAACAGTTTTTAAACTTTTTTTAAGGCCTTATTATATGAATGGAATATACAAATGAAAGTGTCAATGACACTGTAGCTCAACTTGTCAAGACAAAGACATGTACATGTATAGTATGTGACACAGCAATGACAAACATCTAGGTAATGACCTGATAACAAAGGTACATATAAAGTATTGTAACGGTCTGTACATAAATACTGACAGTTGCCTATAACAAATATATAGGTAAAGTATTGTAAAGGTGGGTGACAGTCAGATGCTAAACTAGAAAAGAAATCTTTGAGTCCCAGAGTGGGTCTGACTGAACCCCAAAATATTTGTTCTCATAGCACAGTGATAACAAAGGCACCGCCAAAACACACTCGTTCCTGTCCCAAGGTGAAAACAAAGGTACCCAAGAAGTTTTGTGAAGATCAGTTCATAAATATGAGCTGTATAGAACTTGTGACAAAAAACTGATTGGACCTAATTTTGGTACAAAATGGCCACTGGCAGCCATCTTGAATTTTGGACCGCACCCAGAAACTCTCATTCTCATCCCAAGGTGATAACAAAGGTACCCAAGAAGTTTTGTGATGATCGGTTCATAAATACAGCCTCTACCATGAGCCGTATTGACATGTGTGCTTACATTGTGTAAGTAGCACTGAATAAATCAAAGTTCATCTAATTTGCATAATTTCTGCACGAAAAAAAACCCCTTACAATATGTGATGTATTCCATGTTACTAAACATTCATGGTGGCCATCTTGAATTTCGGACCACATCCAAAAACACTCGCTCTCATCCCACGGTGATAACAAAGGTACCCAAGAAGTTTCCTAAAGATTGGTTCATAAATATGGCCTCTAGTCTGAGCCGTATAGAAGTTGTGTACAAAAATTAGACCTAATTTCAGTACAAAATGGCCACTGGCAGCCATCTTGAATTTTTAACCACACCCAGAAAGACTCGTTCTCGTCCCAAGGTGATAACAAAGGTACCCAAGACATTTCGTGAAGATCAGTTCATAAATACAGACTCTAGCCCGAGCCGTATTGATATGTGTACTTACTGTGTGTAAGTAGCACTGAAAAAATCAAAGTTCATCTAAATTGCATAATTTCTGCACGAGAAAAAAACCTGTATTATATGTGATGTATCCCATGGTACTAAACATTCATACAAAAAATTATTCAAATCAGCGCTTTCATATGGTAGTTCTGTGCAAAAATCTGATTGCATCTAATTTTGTACAAAATGGCTGCCATCGGCCATCTTGAATTTCGGACCGGACCCCAAAACACTCGTTATCGTCCCACGGTGATACCAAAGGTACCCAAGAAGTTTCGTAAAGATAGGTTCATAAATACGGCCTCTAGCCCAAGCCGTATTGGCATTTGCACTTACAGTGCTGAAAGTAACACCAAAAAACATCAAAATTAGTCTAATTTGCACAATTTACGCACGAGAAAAAAACCTGTATTATATGTGATGTATCCCATGGTACTAAACATTCATACAAAAAATTATTCAAATCACAGCTTTCATATGGAAGTTATGTACAAAAAGTTAAAAAATTTATAGTAATTTATATATTTTTTATACTTACCAATGACCCAGACATAGCTGGTGCTAACTCTTAAAATCTAGGGCCAAACACAAATTTTGCCCCCCAATCCCCAATATTTGCATCTAAAACCAAAAGAAATCATGTCCTGAAGGGCCTCCATACTTTGCCCCCACTGCGCATACGCAGTGTCAAGGACGTTCCGAAATTGGCGCCAATAACCATTCTTGCAAGCAGTGCCTGGTCAGCGCTATGTACTCAGTGGGGAGGTATGAGTTCCCAACCCTGGGAGGGCCATCCCCATCTGGGTCATTGGTAAGTATAAAAAATATATAAATTACTATAAATTTTTTAACATTTTTATACTGTACCAATGACCCAGACATAGCTGAATAGTAAAAAGGCTGGAGGGCCTAGGACATAGAGGAAAATCCAATAAGCTCAACTATATAATATAGAGTCAACCCCTCAAGGAGAAAAGGGGTATTAGGCTTTACATGTATCTTTCTTATTTATGATAAATTAGAAAGATACAATACCCTTCATAATTGAGCACAATAACATTCATGTTCTCTATTAACATCCAGTATAACCCTTATACTAATTATTTTTAAAGTAAGCCAATAAATAAAGTTAGTCCAGAGAATTGAGACTCTTTATATTCTTTAAAAGTGTCCGAGGATTGTATATTAACGCCCGTTTGACACTTGACATATACAAATGCTTCACACCGAGCTACACTTTAAAAACATGACATGAATGAATTTTTAATATTAATATTACACTTTAAAACCATCCCGGGAACGACTCAGAAATACTGACTTCGGAGGAGGAATTCCCTTGCTTTTCACTATAAAGCAGGTGACCTAAGGGAACACCCTCCCCCCCCCCCCCCCCTTCCCCTTGCCCTGGGTCAAATAGCCCAGAGCGAAGAGGGCAGCCGGACGGAGTCACTGCCGGAACAGAAAGCCTGCATAACTATAGTTGCAACTGTTTAGTGGACGACATTCTGAGCAACAGATAACGGACCTAAACAATGCAGGTCTCCAGAAATGGACTCAATATTTCTGAGATAAAAATTCGTGAATGTGGATGGCTGAGACCAATAAGCAGCCTTCATTAAATCTGTAATAGCAATACTATTTGCGTAAGCCCAAGATGTAGAAAGAGCTCTTACTTCATGAGCCGAAATCTTAAGCACAGACTGCTGAGAAGAAGATAAATTTTCATAAGCAGTACGGATAGTTAATTGAATCCATCTAGCAATAGAATGGACTGAAATGTCCTTTCTATTGGGCATCAGAGACAGAAAGAAACGTTTCCGTCCCTTTCTGATAAACTGATATCTCTGTTTATAAATACGTAACGCTCTAACAGGACAGAGTAAAGGCCTACGCCTGTCTGAAGATGGAAGGGCCTTAATAACAATAGGTTCCGGATATTTATTAGGAGCCTGATTCTTAGCTACAAATCCCACATTAGTAGTGAAGGTGATAGTGTTCCCGACACTACGATAGTGAGAATCATCCACCGACAGTGCATGAAGCTCACTGACTCTTCTAGCAGAAGAGAAAGCTAAGAGAAAAGCTGTCTTATAAGACAAGAATTTGAAATCTACTGTCCCAAGAGGTTCAAATGGCTTTTCCTTCAGTTTAAGAAGAACCCAAGCTAAATTCCACTTAGGAATTAACCTAAGAGTTCTGGGTCTATTTATCGAGAAGTTTCTAACTAACTTAGATAAAGAGACATTAGATCCAATTTGTAAACTATCATGATGTGCATAGGTATCAGATAACATAGACCTATAACCCTTAATAGTAACAGGCTGCAGTTTGATTTCGTCAAACAAATATACTAGAAAGTTTGCAATGTCTGGTATGGAGGGATCGAAAATATCAACAGAATGACCCCTACACCAACGACAAAAGACCTTCCACTTAGCCGCATAGTTTAGCGAAGAGGAGGTCCTCCTACAGTTAGAAATCGCATCCACTGCTCGTCCTGTAAAGTGCTTGCCATGCAAGAAGGACCGCACAACGGAAAAACGTGAAGGTTGAGACCTTGCGGGTTGTGATGAAATTGATGCGGTTTCCCCTGCGAAAGAAGATCCTCCCGTGGAGGAAGCTTTCGCGGTAGGTCCCACAACAGACACCTGAGTAGATTTATCCACGGTCTCTGTGGAGACAGAGATGCTACCAACAGAATCTTGCACTGAGATTGTTTTATTTTTAGCAATATTTGCTGAATCAACGGCGTTGGAGGATACGCATATCCTATCATTCCGTCCCAAGGGATCGACAGAGCGTCTACTGCAAATGCTCTTGGATCCGGACACGGAGACACATACGTCTGCAACTGATTGTTGAGATGTGTCGCAAATAAGTCTATCATTGGCCATTCCCATTGGTAGCAAATCTGATTGAATACTTGTTTGTTGAGAGTCCACTCCGACGGCAACAAGCGACCTTTTCGTGAAAGGGAGTCTGCCAGTACGTTCAGACGACCCGGTATATGACGGACCGAAAGTAGAACTTGATGTTCTAGAGCAAACAGAAGGCTTCTTTCCGTTAGATTGAACAACGGAACTGAATGAGTGCCTCCCTGATTCTGTATATACGCCACTACTGTCGTATTGTCGGATATAGGATTTGGACATGAGCATTGTGAATAATGTCCATCCAATGACGTAACGCAAGCCAAATTGACATCATTTCCTTGATGTTTATGTGCTTGCCCAGGAATTGCGGATCCCAAAGACCCTGGCATCTCGAATCCGTTGGGATCAATGATGCACCCCAACCTGTTTGACTGGCGTCCGTCATAATCGTAAAACTCGGATCCGGCAACTGCAGCGGAACTCCCTAAGTTAACCACTGAATGTTTGCCCAAGTCTGAATCTCTCGTTTCACTTGTTCTGACAATAGAACGTCTATGTCGAGCGAATGAATTTTCACACTCCAATTCTGAGTCAAGAAAATTTGGAGACGACGAGTGCGCAACCGCCCCATCGGAATGAGATCCGCAGCGGCTCCGCACAGACCTATCAGTCTCATGAACTCCCTCGCTGTGACTTTGTCTGCGTGAAGACAATAGCGAGCGTAACAACTGACTAATTTCGCTCTGGTTAACGGCATACGAACGAGATTGTTGTGCGTCTCGAAGCTCATTCCCAGACGTGTGAATGACTTGGACGGCACCAGATCCGACTTCTCCTCGTTTATTATAAAACCGAGACGTCGGAGCAATAGAAGCAGATTCTGCACATCGTTCTGAAGCGTTAACTCGTTGCCGTACCTCTGAAGAATGTCGTCCAGGTAGGCTGACGTTACCGCAGACGAATGAGCTCGGAAATACATCATTACCGAGTTCATTACCCAAGTGAAAGCCCAGGGTGCTAGGTTCAAGCCGAAGCACATCGCCCGGAATTGATACACCACTCCTAGGACTGCGAAGCGTAGATACTTTCTGAATGTCGGATGTACCATGACGTGAAAGTATGCATCTTTGAGATCTATACTTGTAGCATAATCGTTCACCCGAATACTCGCTCTGACCGATCGAATCGTCTCCATATAAAACTTCGGAGCGACGATCAGCTTGTTTATCCAGCTCAAATCTATGACTGGACGGAACGAGCCGTCTGGTTTCGGAACCAGAAACAGATGGCTGTAGAATCCCGGTGTTTCCTGGTTTTCTATGACCTCTACCGCGTTCTTCATTAAAAGAGACTGCACCTCTGATAACAGAGCGTCTCTTTTCTGCGGATTTGATGGAAGTTGAGTCCATTTTGGACTTCGAGTTAATGGAGGCTTTCGTTTGAAGGATATTCTTAGACCTTCCTAAATCACCCCTCTCACCCAAGGGTCGTCCGTAATCGACGCTCACTCTTCTGAAAAACTCGACAACCTTCCGCCAACCGCAAAGCGATAGAGGTTGAAGCCATCACCTCCTGGACCTGCGGGAGGAGAAACCACGTCCTCCACGACCCGCACCTCGTCCCGTCGACCTCGGGGCGTCCGACCGATTGTCCCGGCCCGAAGGACGTCCCGCACGTGAGTCGCTGCCTTGACGGTCTCTTGAATAAGACCAAGAGGACGCACCGGAACCTCTATAGGAACCTCTCTTGGGCGCATTAGACCCAGAAGTGCCTGTCTTACTCTTATCTGCCGTGTCCGTCTTCTTAGAAGCGGATTTAAACAGCAGAGAATCCGAAGCTTTCTTAGTAATTTTATCGTAAATTGCAGAAAGCTTGCCGTCGAAGAGAAGTTCTCCGGAGACCGAAGCGACTCTGAGAGAGTTCTTCACCTTACTATCCACGAGTGTGGATGTAGCTAGGGCTGCGTCACGTCTAACCAACTCCAGGTTTGCCACTGAAAGGGCGGAGTTACACGTGGAATAGGCTACTGCCCTTAAAAGAAGTCTTAAAGAGAATTGAACATCCTGGAATTCTTTCCCTTGAAGACGCAGTGATAACGCCTTTGTAAGGTGGTCTGCGTAAGATAAAGCATCTAAACTGGCTCTGTTAGACGAAATAGTCATATCCAACACCGCAGTAGGGATAGACGTAGACGACGGTAATGATAAATCCAAGTCTTCCGCCTCGTCGTCCATACACAGAGGAACTCTCGGGATACCCTGTCCTGCCGTATCGAATTTATTCCTTGCATTAATGAAAGGCAGGTTAAGAGCATTGGCGGACAAGAAACCCGCTTTTCCTGTTTTGGAAGCAAGCTTGAATATAGCGTTGTTCAATAATTCAAATGTCCTTGTGACATTATTGGACTGAGACGGAAACTCAGGAGCGATGTCCTTGAACCGCTCGAAGAAATCAGTGTCCAATGACGCTATAATTCTCTTGTCCAGTACCGCAGCAGTCTGGCCCGACGGAACAACCTGAGGAAGAAAGTGCCAGATGAAGTCCACGGCAGCTCTATGTTGTTCCGAAAGGGATAACTCCAAGTCATCCGTATCCCTTTCACCATCCGGTCGGACCTCATGATGCTCCCGGTCGTCCACACCCGATGCTTCGGCGGAGCATACCGACCCAGCGCCGTCAGATAATTCCCGATCCGACACCGTTTCTGTCGGTTGCTGGGATGCTGCGATAAGTTGTGCTATTTGAGCAAGCACGTCCGACATCGAGGCCTGCGGAGGCGCAGTCTTTCGCTGCTTCGCCGAGGGCAGCTCCGCATCTAGTGACTCCCGCATACTCTTCCTATGCGAATGTCCGGAGTCAACCGGCCTCGTGTCCCTGGCTACCGGATGGCGTGACCTGGTCGCCGAAGAATCCCTGATCGGCAAAGCTGGTAGAATATTGGCGGTCACGTAGCCAAGGTGTGGTCGTGTGCGCTGGTGAGGGGAAGAAGAAGCCTGAGCAGTCTCAGCGGACTGCCTATACAACGGAGCGTCCCGAGCGACGGACGTGTGCTCCGCTAACGACACATTTTGTACCACAACATCTGGTCCCAGATGTTGTTGTACGAGAGAGGGGCCTCTCTCGCTCGCAGTCCGGATGGACCTGGACGAGCTAGGAACCGGACTAGAAGGCTTCCTCCGATCTCTCCTACTATCCGTCATCACTGGGTGTGCACCTTGAATGTTTATAGTGCTCGCATCACCCAACATTTCCTCCTGGACCGCATCGGACGAACCCGGCTGCCGAACCATTCTGTGAATGGACGCTACACCGGGCGAGCTAGTGGAAGACAGCGCCGTCGATCCTACTAGGGACCTCTTAGGCAACTGTCCTATCTCCATGAGCACTTTTGCCGCTAGCTCTGCATTCAATTGTGACGACGGAAGCGCACTTGCGGAAGATAACATGGAAACATCACCCTGTTCTTGTTCCTCTGAAATAGAAACTGATAGAGTAGAGTGACCCTGCGGAGAAAGGGCCGGCATAGTCCTCTCTCCACTAACAACATATCGTGACACACGTTTACAATGTTTGTCATCCCAATATTGACATATTGAACAGGAGTTAGTGCGAGTACACTGACTACAATTAATACAATGATCATGAAAGTCAGAGGAAGATTTCTTCCTATTACAATTTGAACAATATCCTTTCATTGTGAAAAGTCAACAAGTCCTAGTACTCGCACAAACCCCCAAACACAAAAATACATAATAACGTGATCCATTAATAATGAAAAAACAATTGAAAATCAAAATAATTTTTGAAAAATATTTTTTCAGCGAAGCCCAAGTTTCTGAAAAGTAACGTTGAGCCCCAATGGATCCCAAGGTTAAGTGTCGTCAAAAATTTTAAAATTATATTAAATAATTAATGCAACACTTACGGATAATAATAATGTATCTTATAGTGAGATAAACTACTCCAAAGGCAAACAGCCCCCATCAAAAGAGACTGTTGCCAATGTAAACAAACAGTGTAAAAACACCAGAAAACATGACTCCAGGCACTGACAAAACTGGCCCGAAATCAGTCATCAAAATTACACACTATCTGATGCAAAACAGAGACTCCCAGGGGAGAATCTGCAGAACATCAGATGGTAGATGCAGAACACAACGTTTAAACACCCATGGGTGAAAACGTAAACATGGGGAAAATAACAGAATTCATTCTGTAACCAAGCTAATTCTCCCAAGAGAATTTAGAAATGATCTTTCTCAAAAATATGCCAAAAGCATGGGAGAATAGCAAGGGGGGACTTAGAAGACCAGGAGAGAGGAAACACTGAATAAGCAGTGCAACTTTATAGCAAGAATGACAACAACAGGCCCATGCCTCGAAAATAGGCAACTTTACATAATTTCATTAAAAAATTTTAAGTTACAGCCCTGATTATTTTCTGTCACTCCTTTTTCCTCTCCTCCTTCTATATCCTCCTTAGAATCACCATTTCTCCAATAATTATGTGTCTGGCATCCTTTAAACTGAGATTTACAAGCACAAAGATCAGTGAGATGTTGACTGATGAAGGGCCAAACAAAGAATGGTGATTGGCGCCAATTTCGGAACGTCCTTGACACTGCGCATGTGCAGTGGGGGCAAAGTATGGAGGTCCTTCAGGACATGATTTCTTTTGGTTTTAGATGCAAATTTTGGGGATTGGGGGGCAAAATTTGTGTTTGGCCCTAGATTTTAAGAGTTAGCACCAGCTATGTCTGGGTCATTGGTACAGTATAAAAATACAGATTTCTGCATCATCGGTACAAAATGGTGGCTGGCAGCCATCTTGAATTTCGGACCGCACCCAAAAACATTTGTTCTCGTCCCACAGTCATAACAAGAAGTTTCGTAAAGATCGGTTCATAAATATGGCCTCTAGCCTGAGCCGTACCCAATTGTTGACGTATGGACAGACGGACGACGGGCCATGACAAAAGCTCAAATTTGGCTTTGCCAAAGTTGAGCTAAAAATGGATATTTTTTGCATAGAGCCAAACAGTATTTTACAGACAAAGTGGCCACAATCTGAAAAGATTTTTTTTTGCTTTTGATTATTGGGGTTTGAGGACACATTCAACAGCCAGGGTCACCTCATGCCAGACAGTTTTATGGGTGGAGGAAGCTGAAGTAATCAGAGTACCAACAAGCAGTGGTAAGCAACTGTCAGACTCCTCAAGATACTAACTCTGCACAAGCAGGGTTAGCACTGGTAGGAGATAAGTGCACGATGGGTGGAGGAAACTGGAGTACCACCAAGCAGTGGCCAGCAACTGTCAGACTCTTCAACATACTAACTCTGCACAAGCAGGGTTAGCATTGGTAGGATATAAGTGCACCATGGGTGGAGGAAACTGGAGTACCTCCAAGCAGTGGCAAGCAACTATCATACTCCCCAACATACTAACTCTGCACAAGGATGGTTTACATTGGTAGGAGATAAGTGCACCATTAAAGTGCAGTACACCTTAGCACACAGCACTACTATGCCCCCACATAGGCAATTGGATTAACTGCTTTGCCCAAGACACAATGCAGTTACCCCTGGTGAGGATCGAACCATGGACCTTTTGGTGTGAAGTCCAATGCTGAAACCACTGAGCCACCAGCTCCCTATAGCTTGGACAAATACTGTACAAATTATTAAAAATTGTACAAATTCTTAAACAATACAACTCTTAAAGAAAGAATCAAAAGTCAGAATAACGTAAAAGTAAAGTTATTTATTTGAACACGAGATAGTTTTCAAGAATTCTCACCTGACCATAAAATTCTAGTTTAGTTGCTTGGCAGTGATTTTTAGTCAGGTCTTAAAAGCCTGAAAAAAGCAGCCCAGACCTGACAAGAAAATACTTCCAGGATAACCTTCCATGAGTACCCCCTTTATGCACTTGGCCTCATCCAGAAAGAAGGCAGCAAGATGTGAAAAAAGATGTCAACCTTCACAGAAAAATCTGAAGAATTTGTTACCCATTGGATGGAGGATGAGATGTTTTGCCAAGTGATTTGCAAAAAAGGTGGTACATCTGCTGTTTCTTATTTTATTGTATAATACTGTCAGTAATACTTATCATACAATGAGGTACAAACATAAAGCTTAAACTTACATCAGAGCTCTCCTCTGTATCGGTACGTTTTTTCCGCTTACTGTCATCTTCTGGCTGTTGCCCAATAATCATCCTCTGCCACAGTGAATCTCGTCGACATTTTTCCATAGTCTCATTTACCATGTCTTCAATCTTCTTGCTACAAATATGGGAGTCTATGTCAGGAAAATATATAAAGAGATCCAACTTGAAGAAAATTGATCCTGACATTCAGAGGTGTTGTAAAAAGCTCTAGCTGGTTGGAGAAACAGAAAATTCTCCTGTTGGACATACATATAGTTATCGGATGTGTGAAACAGAGAAGAAACAGATGTGTATGGCAAGCAGCAACCACTGCTAATGAGCCTGTATGCAAAGCAGTAGAACATCAATTTTCATGACAATTTTCCATGAAACAAAATTCGAAAAAAACTTTTCAGACATTACAAAAATCATATTTTGTAATATAAGTTATCGTTGTGTTTTCCAGGGTGTATGGGAATTTAGTGCAGTTTGGGAACTCATAGTGTATGAGTTCCCAGAGAGGTGTAAACTCCCATACACCCTGGAAAACACAAGGATAACAGATTTATATCCAAACATTTTGATGTACTTAATACTTTAACCTAAATTGTGGGAAAAAACTGACAGAAAATTTTTACTTTGTATGTTTCTCAATAAAACCAGACAAATATGGATGCCATTCCAATGACATCCATATCTGTAATATTTTATTACACATAAATATTAAATTTCCTGTATTTTTATTTTTGATCCAACAAAACTGAGCAGAAGATATGAATTAATAATAAAAAATGGGTATTGTTTTTAGCCATATTGCTTGCTGTTGGGTATTCTTATTTTTACACCGTGGTTAACCACGGTGTAAAAAAAAGCTACTTTGGATTGCAAGTTACACGTACCTCTCGGCCAATCAAAATGCAGTATTTTGTTTCATTTGGAAATAATGTTGCATACATTTGTATGCACTAAATCCAAACTATTATTCATCTTTGCTGTATTTTTGTGTTGATTACACATAATCCCAATAACCTGGAAACCCAAATCTTTTTCAGATATTATGCTGGAAAAAGAACAAATTCATTTGAAAAAAATGTAAGGCACATAGGCAGATAGTTGCACTTTCAATACATGTTGTAACCTACTGTTTTCTAATGCTGAAGGACTGATTGTAATAATTATCTAATAAAAATTTCAATAAACAGTTATGGAAATTATTGCCCAGACCTGGAAGAAACTGAATATTTGGTTGGAATGATTGTTTGGAACTGATAATATTTTGGAAGAGAATTTTTAAATGAATGAATTATCACCTGGATAAAACATATTGCTGGTTTCTGCTGATGGCAGTTTGATCAGTTCACAGTGAAACCTAATTTTTTTTCACAGAATCACCACTTTTGGGTATTAAAACAACAAAAAGATGTTTGTGGATTTGTAAATGCATTGATCCTTCAGAGTTGAAGTATGGATGAGTGGTGGGGGGGGGAGGGGAGGGGGGGAATTATCCTTTTGGGAGGTGCCTCTGTTTTAGGCAATTTTTCACAGAACTGACTGCATGACAATTTAGCTGTATATGAGCCAAACCTTCAGAAGTAAAGATTTTCTTGAGGTGCTGTACAGCGAAGTAGCCTGTAGTACAACAAGAACCTTTCTCTATTGTCTTTTGTTCATTGATCATTAAAGCATCTGAAATTTCTTTGTCAGAAAGTTCTGTGTGAGAACTTTTCAGTATTCAGCATCAGAGCTTGTCATAACAGTGAATGAATAACAGGAGAAACTTGATTTCACAAGACTCCGTGTTGGAAGATATGAACAATTTGTGTGATTTGGGGAACAGAAGTCAAATCAGAACATTGATTGGCCTCAAAGCCATGAACTGCTTTTATAATAAGAACATTTCTTTGGATTTCCTTTTTGGTGGACGATAGGTTTTTGGGCTTCAGAGGTGTGGTGGGGAAGAGTTGAACAATCTTCACTCCACACTAAACTGCCTGGGAATCTGTGAGTGTGCCTAATTTGTTTGTGTTTTTATGGCATCATCCACTGTTTTGTCAAATATCACTCTTCCGTGTGGTTTTAATACTATTAGTTTATGTTTTAATACTATTAGTTTATGTCATTTAAGTATTGACCTTCACACGTAGAATTGAATGTGCAGGCCTGTAATTTTCAGATGGGCGAATATGAAAAATTTAAAGTAATTTGTATATTTTTTATACTTACCAATGGCCCAGACTTAGCTGGTGTAAACTCAATAATATCCAGGACCAAACACAAATTCTGAAAACCCCAACCCCTAAAATTTGCATACAAATCAGAAAATGTCCTATCTGGTCCTCCATACTTTAGTACTGTGCATGTGTGGTAACCAAGAAGGAATCAAAATTGGCACCAACTTCATTTTTTCTAGTTGTGCCTGCTATATGTTATAAATCAGTGGGGAGGTATGAGTGCCCATTCATGGGAGGGCCATCCCTGTCTGAGCCATTGGTAAGTATAAATGAAAGTGTCAATGACACTGTAGCTCAACTTGACAAACTTGAACTTGGTAAGTTATAAATGAAATGGCAAAATTGAAGATCATTGGGACCAATGTCAGTTTTTTTGCCAGTGGCAGCATTTTTTGACAGAAACCGAAGAAAATCAATAGCTCCCATCTAGAGGCCTCCCCAAACAAGCATGCCAGGTTTCAAAGCAATCCGATCATAAATGTGCCCTGTAGGGTGTACAAAAGGGAAATATTGTGGTCTGACTAGACTAACTTCTAAGAACGTTGGCCGTGGTAACATTTTTTGACAGAAATGGAAGAAAATCGATAGCTCCCATCTAGAGGTCACCGTAAATAAGCATACCAGGTTTCAAAGCAATCTAATCATAAATGAGCCCTGTAGGGTGAGCCAAAGGGAAATATTGTGGTCTGACTAAACTAAGTTCTAAGAATGTTGGCTGCGGCAACATTTTTTTATGGAAATTGAAGAAAATTGATAGCTCCTATCTAGAGGTCACCCCAAACAAGCATGAAAGGTTTCAAAGCAATCCGATCATAAATGTGCCCTGTAGGGTATGCCAAAGGGAAATATCGAGTCTTCTGACTAAACCAAGTTCTAAGAACGTTGGCCGCGGCAACATTTTTTGATGGAAATTGAAGAAAATCGATAGCTCCCATCTAGAGGTCTCCCCAAACAAGCATACCAGGTTTCAAAGCAATCAAATATTAAATGTGCCCTGTAGGGTGTGCCAAAGGGAAATATTGTGGTCTGACTAAACTGAGTTCTAAAAACGTTGGCCACGGCAACATTTTTTGACGGAAATTGAAGAAAATCGATAGCTCCCATCTAGATGTCACCCCAAACAAGTATGCCAGGTTTCAAAGCAATCCGATCATAAATGTACCCTGTAGGGTGTGCCAAAGGGAAATACTGAGTCTTCAGACTAAACTAAGTTCTAAGAACATTGGCCGCGGCAACATTTTTTGACAGAAATTGAAGAAAATCGATAGCTCCCATCTAGAGGTCTCCCTAAACAAGCATACCAGGTTTCAAAGCAATCTGATCATAAATGGGCCCTGTAGGGTGTGCCAAAGGGAAATATTGAGGTCTGACTGAACTAAGTTCTACGAATGTTGGGCGTGGCAACATTTTTTGCCGGAAATTGAAGAAAATCGATAGCTCCCATCTAGAGGTCACCCTAAATAAGCATACCAGGTTTCAAAGCAATCAAATCATAAATGTGCCCTGTAGGGTGTGCCAAAGGGAAATATTGTGTTTTGACTAAACTAAGTTCTAAGAACGTTGGCCACGGCAACATTTTTTGACAGAAATTGAAGAAAATCGATAGCTCCCATCTAGAGGTCACCCCAAACAAGCATGCCAGGTTTCAAAGCAATCTGATGATAAATGTACCCTGTAGGGTGTGCCAAAGGGAAATATTGAGTCTTCTGACTAAACTAAGTTCTAAGAACGTTGGCCGCGGCAACATTTTTTGACAGAAATTGAAGAAAATCAATAGCTCCCATCTAGAGGTCTCCCTAAACAAGCATACCAGGTTTCAAAGCAATCTGATCGTAAATGTATCCTGTAGGGTGTGCCAAAGGGAAATATTGAGGTCTGACTAAACTAAGTTCTACGAACGTTGGCCGTGGCAACATTTTTTGCCGGAAATTGAAGAAAATCGATAGCTCCCATCTAGAGGTCACCCTAAATAAGCGTATCAGGGTTCAAAGCAATCAAATCATAAATGTGCCCTGTAGGGTGTGCCAAAGGGAAATATTGTGGTTTGACTAAACTAAGTTCTAAGAACGTTGGCCGCGGCAACATTTTTTGACGGAAATTGAAGAAAATCGATAGCTCCCATCTAGAGGTCACCCCAAACAAGCATAATTAGTTTCAAAGTAATCTGATCATAAATGCGACCTGCGAGGTGTGCCAAAGGAAATTGTGGACGTATGTACTAATGTACTAACATACTAACGTACGTACGTACGCCGACGGACGAGAAGTGATGGCAATAGCTCAGCTTGACTTTGTCAAGTTGAGCTAAAAACATACAAATTAATTTAATTTTTTTATATTTTTATACTAGAACCAATGGCCCAGACTTAGCTGAATAGTAAAAAGGCTGGAGGGCCTAGGACTTTTAAAGAAAACAAAATAACCCTATTATTCCGACTGAAAGGATTCCTACAGGAGAATAGGAGATAAATGAGGAATTAGAAAGATATAACACTAACAATTTAAAGGAGTAATATATAATAAATTCTCCATTTAATGCCAGCATAACCCTTATGCTAATTCGGTGAAGGAAACCAATTATAAGTCCAGAGAATGAGATGCTTTATACTGAGTTAAAAGTGTCTGAGGATTGTATATAAATGCTTGTATGACACATGACATATACATAATGCTTCACATTGAGCTACACTTTAAAAGAACAATACATTATGAGACAATATTGTTGCTTCACACCGAGCTACACATTAAAACCACCCAGAACAGATGCCTGACTACTGTCCTTGGGGAGTCATTCCCTTGCTTTTCACTATAAAGCCAGATGATACTAAGGGAAAAACCAGCCCCTCCTTCTCCTTGTTTTGAATGAAGAATCCTCAGAACAAAGTGGGCAGCTGACCGGTGTCAGTGCTCGAGCGGGCTACCTAAATCATCTAAAAGATGTTATATTAATGGATGACATTCTGAGCGATAGAAAGAGGACCCAAGGATCTAAGGGCACCTGGAGATAGACTCTAAGTTTCTAAGATAAAACTTAGTAAAGGTAGATGGTTGCGTCCAGTAAGCTGCTTTCATTAAATCAGTAATGGCAATACTATTGGAATAAGCCCAAGAAGAAGACAACGCTCTAACTTCATGCGCTGCAATATTATTTACAGAACGCTGATCTGAAGAAAGATTCTCATAAGCAATATGTATTGCTCATTGAATCCACCTGGCAAACGAATGTACAGAAATATCTTTTCTGTTAGGAATAAGAGAAAGAAAAAATCTCTTTTTTCCTTTTCTAACAAAGCTAGAGCAACGTTTATCAATACGCATCGCTCTTACTGGACACAAAACTGGTCTAAGGTTGTCCAAAGATGGTAAAGCCTTAATAACAATAGGCTCCAGCCACCTATCCGGAATCTGATTCTAAGCCAAGAATCCCACCTCCGTAGTAAGAGTAATAGTATTACCCACACTATGGAAATGGGAATCTTCTACTGATAAAGCATGCAGTTCACTAACTCTTCTAGCAGAGGCAAAGGCTAAGAGAAAGGCCATTTTATAAGTAAGATATTTAAATTCCACCTAATCTGACGGCTCAAAAGGAGCTTCCTGTAACTTCAGGAGAACCCAAGTTAAATTCCATTTAAGAATTAATCTTAGGGTTCTAGGTCTATTGATAGAGAAGTTTCTAACTAGCATGGATAAAGAAAGATCTGATCCAATAGCCAAATGATCATGATGAGCATATGTGTCTGATAACATGGACCTATAGCCCTTAATAGTAACATGCTGCAATTTTAATATGTCAAAAAGGTAGACCAAAAAAATGGCAATTTGAGGTATAGATGGATTATAAATATCCACCGACTGATCTGCACACCAACGGAAGAAAACTCTCCACTTAGCCGCATAGTTTAACAAAGAGGAGGTCCTCCTACAGTTAGAAATTGCATCCACTTCGCGTCCTGAAAACTGCTTTCCGTGCAAGAAGGACTGCACAACGAAAATATGTGAAGGTTGAGACCTTCTGGAGTGTGATGCAGTTTGTGGGACTTTCCCTGAAACAGAAGATCCTTGAGTGAAGGAAGCTTCTGAGGGATGTCCCACAACAGACACCTCACAAGATTGATCCAAGGTTTCTGTGTTGACAGAGATGCTACCAGTAGAATCTTGCAATGAGACAGTTTGATTTTCAACAGGATCTGCTGAATAAGAGGAGTTGGAGGAAATGCATATCCTACTATTCCGTTCCATGAGATTGATAGAGCATCCACCACATATGCCTGAGGATCCAGACATAGTGACACGAACGTCGGAAGCTGATTGTTCAGGTTCGTGGCAAAACAATCTATCATAGGATGATCCCACTAGTAGCAAATCTGCCTGAAGACACGTCTGTTGAGAGTCGACTCCGAGGGTTACAGGTGACCTTTCCTTGAGAGCGAGTCTGCAACTACATTCAGACAACCCGGAATATGATGGACCGAGGTAAGAACGTGATGATCTAGAGCAAATAGGGAGAATTTTCTCCGTCAATTGGAATAGAGGAATGGAATGAGTGCTGCCCTGATTCTTGAGATATGCCACTACTGTGGAATTGTCTGACAAAATCTGAACATGGATGTTCACTATGTGAACAATCCAATGCTTTAGGGCTAGCTAAATGGACATCATCTCTTTGCTGTTTATGTGCTTTTCCAGGAACCAAGAGTCCCAAAGACCCTGACACTTTAGATCTGTGGGAATCAGGAAGGCACCCCAACCCATCTGACTGGCGTCCATCATAATAGTGAAGACCGATCAAGTACTTGAAGCAGAACCCTGAGTCAACCATTGAAGGTCCAGCCAAATCTGAATCTTTTGTTTTACTAGGTCTGTTAAAACAATCTGACTTTCGAGCAAATGCATCTTGACACTCCAGTTCTGGATAAAGAAAATATGGAGAGGACGTGTGCGTAAGCAATCTAGTGAAATCAGTTCCGGAGCCGCTCTGCATAGTCCCATCAATCTCATAAACTCCCTTGCTGATACTGTGAGAGAGTTTAGGAGAAAGTGAGCATAATAACTGACCAGCTTTGCCCTGGTTGTGGGAAGACGAACTAGATTGTTGTGAGTCTCGAAACACATTCTCAATGAATGAAGGACCTCGATGGAGTCAAATCCGACTTCTTTTCGTTTACAATGAAACTGAAATGTCGGAATAACAGAAGCAGACTCTGCACATCATTCTGAAGTGTGCTTTCGTTGCCGTATCTTTGAAGAACATTTCCAAGTATGCCAATGTTATTACTGCCGAATGAGCTTGGAAATAAGGCATGACCGAGTTCATTACCCGAGTGAACGCCCAAGGAGCCAGATTCAGACTGAAACACATTGCTCTGAACGGGTAAACCTTCCCTTGAACGGCAAAACGCAGATACTTTCTGAATGTCGGATGGACCAAGACATGAAAGTACGCGTCTTTTAGGTCTATACTTGCCGCAAAGTCGCTCAATCAAATGCTCGCTCTGACCGACCAAATAGTTTCCATGTAAAACTTTGGAGCTATTATCAATTTGTTTATCCAGCTCAAGTCTATAACAGGTCAAAACGAGCCGTCTGGCTTCGGCACAAGGAACAAATGACTGTAGAATCCTGCAGAATTGGGATTCTCTACAATCTCTATTGCTTCCTTTTCTAAGACAGATTGAACTTCTAAAATAAGAGACTCTCTCTTTGAAGAATTCGCCGGAAGATTTGTCCGACGTGGACTTCTTGTAAGAGAAGGCTTTGATCGGAATGATAGCCGAAGACCCTTTTTGACTACATTCCTTACCCACTGATCTTCCGTTATTTCTATCCAGTTGGATGCAAATTTTGATAACCTTCCGCCAACTGGAGAGCAATAGAGGTCTAGAACATCATTTGTAGGACTTACGAGGCTTCCGGGAAGAGAGAAACTGCATCCTCCATGGGAACCTCCTCGCACCGTCGGCTTAGAAGCGTCAGACTTAAAGTCCTTATAAGACTTACGCCCCTTACCAGAGTCGCTAGATTGACAGTTTCCCGAAGTACAGTACGAAGGTTTCTGAGAACCATGTGAGGAGACCCTCTTTGACTGCGAAAAGCAGTCTCCTCGCCTACCACATCCAGCAGTCGACTGCTGCTGCAAAACTGAACTTAACAACAAGGTGTTAGTGGCCTTTTTGGTAGCTTCCTCGTACACAAAGGATAACTTGTCAGTATGACCAGAAACCGGCACAACTCTGAGAGAGCTTTTCACTCGATCATCATTCAAGGTAGACAATGCTAAGGCTTCATCATGTCTAACCAACTCCAAATTAGCCACTGAAAGGGCGGAGTGATACTTGGCATATTTGACTGCTCTAAAAAGGACTCTGAGCGACGGAGTAATGTCGTCAAAATCCTTTCCACTGAAATGCTGAGCCAGAAACCCTAGTGATATGATCTGTGTAGGACACTGCGACCAGATCCGCACGACTGGAATCAATAGAAGATTCCAGAACATCTGAATGGACACAGAATGAAGCGGGCAATGAAATATCTAAATCTGACCCCTACTCATCCAAGCGCAGAGGAGCTCTCTGAACATCTTCTACCATTTTCAAATAACGTGATCCAGAAAACAGTAATTGCAGAGAAGTCGAAGATAAGAAACTGCCTTTCTTTTTAGTATTTGCTAGGCCAAAGATGGCAATCAAGTAGGCCAAAGGCCTCCAACACCTGAGCAGATTGACCCGGGAAGGAAAGAACCTCCTCTTTCCTCCGCAAGGTACCCCTATCCATGGAAGATAGCAAATTCCGCTTAGCTGACACAGGCTGTTGATCAGATGGAACAAGATCCGGGAAGAACTGATGAATGAAATTCATAGTCTCCATGTGCTGTTCCACGAGGGATGGAGAATCATCCTCCGTAGCTCTCTCGCCATCTGAATGATCCATCAGAGAATGTGGTCAACACCATCTGAATGAACAGATGACTGGACCGACCCAGCACCGTTCGACAGCTCACTACCAGAGTCAGTTGACGGCCAAACCTGTGACTGCTGGGATGCTGCGATAAGCTGTGCAATCTGCGACAGCAGGTCCGTAGCCGAGGCTAACGGGAGCAGTGGTCTTGTTTCTTCGCTACATGCTGCTCGCGGGACGGAGATCTGACCCCTGATCTTTTCGACGCATGTTCTGTATGTGCAAGCCTCGAGCCACTAGCTACAGGTTGATCTGACTTCGGTGGAGTAGACTGGGAATGTCTCCATGAAACAGCAGGAACAACCAAAGTCGGACAGCAAGTATGCGGTCCAGCTTTGCCGATGAAGAGGAAGAAGCCACAACTGTTGCCAGCCCCGGATGCAGTGTGGAAGGAGCATCCCAAACCGCAAGCGAGACGGGTGCTCTGACTCACTGAAGTTTCTCGTGACAGAAACAGACAACCCTGACTGCTGACGGGACGGAGAGGGTTCTCCAGCTTGCTATCTTACCCCAGATCTTGCCGAGCGTCGTCCCGTAGAGAAACTTGCAGGCTTCTTCCCCTTTGCCATCGTCGCTGGGTGAGCCTTTGTTTTTGAGGTGCTTGCTCGACCCACGTCTACACTCTCCTCGACCGCTACGGACATAACTGGCATCCCAGCTCCCACTAACTGGGAAAGTGCTTCACTGGTCGAGCTAGCTGCCTGCAAAGGATTAAGAGCACTAACTAGAGGCCTTAGCCCTTGCTTAATATTCATATTTATTTATTTATTTACTGGTGTTTAAGGTCACATACTTATGCACATGCATGGCTAATCATGACCATGACAGTTTTACAGGTGGAGGAAGCCAGAGTACCCGGAGAGAACCACCGGGCAACGACGAGCAGCTGCCAGCTCCCCAACATCGTAACTCCACACTGCAGCACAGGCAGGGTTAGACTGGTTGAAGACATGTGCACCATCGACGTGCAGTACACCTTAGCACATGGCGTCAACAAGCCCCCATGTGGACAATGGGGGTTAAGTGCCTTGCCCAAGGACACAATGCAGGAGTCTGAATCGATTGCTCAGACGGTCACCCATACGAGGACTAACCGGGCTCGCCGTTGCTTGACTTTGGTGATCTGATGAGAACAGGTTACTGCAACACCACTACGCACCCCCACTTAATATTCATGAGCACCTTGGCAGCTAGCTCATCAGAGTGCGATGATGACAGCACGTTATGGATGGGTGTCGAATAACCATCACCATGTTCTTGTTCCTCTGAAAAAGAAACTGAAAGACTAGAATTAACCTGTGGTGAAAGTTCCGGCACGGGAACTTCACCGCCCACCACGTAGGCCGACACCCGCTTCCAACGTTTGGCATCCCAATCTTCACAAGTAGCACAAGTATTAGAAGGAGTGCAGTGACTGCAGGCAAGACAACAAGCATGTAAATCCGTGGAAGACTTCTTGGACTTACACTTGGAACAAAAAGTTTTCATTTTAGAAATTACAAAACCAAAAATCCTAAGTCCGCTG
The DNA here is from genome assembly GCA_031216915.1 of Pictodentalium vernedei. Taxonomy (NCBI): domain Eukaryota; kingdom Metazoa; phylum Mollusca; class Scaphopoda; order Dentaliida; family Dentaliidae; genus Pictodentalium; species Pictodentalium vernedei. Next base: position 162,774,201 of record CM062293.1, read on the forward strand.
CACTCCTAAGTCATAACATATAATATAATAATTAATAATAATAATTTTAAAGCCTAGAATCGACACACAGTGCACAATGGCTGTACAATAATTGCATACATACATATACACACATACACATACATTCTCTCACAGATACATTGATACATGGTTCACTATTATCATTTATTGGTGCTCATAAATTATACATAGCAAGGATACATAAAATAGACAATCAAAAACATTTTTGAAACAAAATAAAAAAAATTTCTTTTCGAAAATATTTTTGAATGACGCATTAGTACCCCCCAAGGGAACCTCATGAAGTCAAGGGCATCTCGAAAGAGCCTAAGTGTAGACAAGCACTACATAATTAAAGCTAAACTACCGGAATAAGTAATAATATGTATCCTAATATAAATATGATAAATGTGCTATACTAAATACTGATATAATATGGGAAACATGAATAATTTTATATAAATATTTCAAAGTTACAGCCCTGAACATCAAAAAACCACCATTGTTCACTTCCAACATCCTGTTGTAGTCTAGAATCCACCATAAACATCATTGATTTGTGTCTGGCATCTTCAAAAATTAGATTTAAAGCACAGATGTCAGTTGAGATGTTTACTGACTTGGGCCAAACAAAAGAATGATGCTTGGCCAATTTTGGTACCTTCCTGGCTACCGCACATGCACAGTACTAAAGTGTGGAGAATCAGATAGGACTTTCAATTTTCTGATTTGTATGCAAATTTTTGGTGCTGGGGGGTTCAAAATTTGCGTTTGGCCCTTGATATTATTGAGTTTTGCACCAGCTAAGTCTGGGCCATTGGTTCTAGTATAAACATATGCCATTTTCAAAATTGCTGGAGAGCAATAATGGCTTGCCTTACATGATGCCAGGAGTCATTTTGGGGGCAGCATTGGTGGACCTTTTTGGTCTGCCTTATTTATTGTTTATTGGTGTTTAAGGTCACATATTTATGCACAATGGCTAATCATGACCGTGACAGTTTTTACGGGTGGAGGAAGCCGGAGTACCCGGAGAGAACCACCGAGCAACGACGCGCAGCTGCCAGCTCCCCAACATCGTAACTCCGCACTGCAGCACAGGCAGGGTTAGATTGGTTGAAGACATGCGTACCATCGACGTGCAGTGTGCCTTAGTACACGGCGGCATCGTGCCCCCACGCAGGCAATGGAGATGAAGTGTCTTGCCCAAGGACACAATGCGGTTGCCGCAGGTGGGATTCGAACCGAGGACCTCTCGGCTTGCAGCCTGCACCTCTACCTACTGAGCCACCACGCTCCCCGGTCTGCCTTAACTTTGGGCTTCATTCTGAAGTGCAGGTAGTGCAACTTATAGGCTTCAAATTCAATGGCTGTACTTCATATTATCTTTGAAGTGATATTATTTAGTCTGTTAAGCTTTGCCTTGTTACAATTTATAGGAGAGTACCCACACACACTCTCCTATCAATGGTAACAAGGCAAAGACATGTGAACAAACTTTGGTGGCCAAAAATAATTTAGCACTCAACCAGTTAACCCTTTACCCAAGGCAAAAAAAAAAAATCATTTAATTTTCATTATTTTTTTCATTTTTTGTCTCCAAAACATAGGTTATGGCACCTCATTGGAACGAGCTCATCAAAAAATTATAAATTCATAGTAATTTGTATATTTTTATACTTACCAATGACCCAGACCAGCTGGTGCTTAACTCGAAGTTATTAAGGGCCAAACACAAATTTTGAACCTCCCAATCCCCAAAATTTGCTTGCAAAACTGAAAATTAAAAGTCCTATCTGTCCCACCATCCATTTACTCTCCGAACATGCGCAGACGTCAGGAAGTGACCGGAATTGGCGCCAACAAAATTCTTTGTAGAAGAGAGTACTACATAAAAATTCAGCGGGAAGGAATGAATGCCCACTCATGGGAGGGCCATCTCCATCTGGGCCATTGGTAAATATAAAAATGAACAAATTAGTATGAATTTATAATATTTTTACACTGTAAACCAATGGCCCAGACTAGCTGAATCGTAAAAAGGTGGAGGGTCTAGGACTTCAGAATTAGTAGATCAACATAGTTCCAATCCTGTAATCCAAGGTGAAAGGAAATTAAAATTATTAGGAATTACTTGTATTTCTCTCTACACAGTAATAGAGAAGACATATCATACAAAAGGAGCCCAGTTCAAGTAATTCCGTAAACTTAGCATGAAGACTATGCTAATTAGGATGTAACAAGTTCCCAATTTTTAAGGTTAGCCTGGACTAAGATCCAAAAATTAGAATGGCGTATTTGAGAATGAGAGAATATACCCCACAAACATACGCCATACACAATAAAACTCCAGCTTTTAACAGGATATAGTTACGGACAAAACAGCTTCCCTCATAGTTACATACCTATCAAGCCAGAAGAGAGGTAAAAAATCCCCACTCCCCCCCCTCTTTTCTTTTGAAGGAAAGAAGAGAAGGAATCTTCAAAAAGAAAAAGGGGAGCACTCTGGAATCAGTAAAAGTGGTACCAAACAACAATATAAATATTCGTCGAACAGGCATTCAGGTACTAATTTATTATTAATAAATGGTGATTAATGCCACTTAATAAGTTAAGGCTATAGTGCCAATCCCAGTAATTAATATTGCTTGCTATATAACGTACACCAAAGACGGCATACATATAGGTAAAAAACCGGTGATATGATATATAACATACACATGTCCAATCGAAACACAATGAACGATCTCTTGAGAGTAAACACACTTCCGAGGTAACCCACAGGCGACCTCATTCAGGTGTACAATAAATTCCAGTAACAACACTCCCCGACGTGTACCATCCAATATCTATGACACTATAAAACGTGAGAATATATGAGTTGAGTACCGACATTAATAGAAAACTGGATCTAGAAATGGAAGAAGGTATGATTAACAGACTCCGACACGGACCGCCCCCGACATAATTCATAATTTCAAAGGTCCATAATATACAATAAAGCGTCAGCCTAATAAATATTATGCGCGTGAGCATTAAAATCCTGCATGTATCATCTGAATACCAGTTAACTGGTTATGCAGACTCTGAGGTACCCAAAGACTAGCAATTTAATTATGATGAAATATGCACTCGTGTATGACATATAGATAAATAATCACAGGAAACCAATCCAACTAAAAGTGGATGTGCCCATGAGGTCGCCACAGAACACAACCCAGCCGCCAATTGAGAAGTGAAGAAATGCATGTATGTATTTAAACTTATATGAGGCATGCGAGAAGAAAACTACGTCTTGCCCGGTAATCGCCTCTAAACACATTGCTGGTGTGGGGTGGGTGTGGGGGATTCAAAGTCATATCGAACCCTCCTCACCCGCATTACTTAATCGTTCTTGTGTTAGTCATAAAATAATATAGGAAGATGATTCATGACGTATTAGGAAAATCTTCTCCGTTAGTTGGCATAATGGAAATGAATGGGTGCCGCCCTGGTTCCCGATGTATGTTACTACTGAGTTGTCTGACCAAATTTAACATGGATGTCCGTTATTATGTGAATCCAATGTTGTAGCGCTAGCTAATTAACATTATATCGTTGATGTTGATGTGTTTCTCCTGGAACCGAGGGTCCCAAAGACCCTGACACCTCAAGACTGCAGGACTTAGGGTCGCACTCCAACCCGTCTGACTCACATCCATCATAATCGGGAAAGCCGGATCTGGCAGTTGCAGCATAACTCTAGGAGTTAACCACTGAATATCTGCCCAATTTGAACCCTTGTTTTACTAGGTCCGTTAAAACAATACTGGTTCAAGCGAAAGCATCTTCACATTCCAGTTCTGAGTGAAGAATATCTGGAGGGGATGTGCACGCAGACGGCCCATCGGAATGAGATTCACAGCCTCCAAGCACAGCTCCAACAGTCACATGAATTCCCTCACTATTAATGCTTCTGAGTGTAGACAAAAGCGAGTATAACAACTGACTAATTTCGCTCTGGGTAACGGCAGATGAACCAGATTGTTGTGAGTCTCAAAGTTCAATCCCCAGTGAAAAGACGATTCATATGGAGCTAGATCTGACTTTTTCTTGTTTACGATGAAACCGAGACATCGGAGTAATAGAAGGAGACTCTGAACGTCGTTCTGAAGATAAATTCTGTTGCCGTATCCCTGTAGAAGGTCGTCCAAGTAAGCCGACATTACCAAAGACAAATGAGCTCATAAGTAAGGCATTACCGAGTTCATAATTTGAGTGAAATGCCCAGGGGGCCAGATTCAGACCAAAGCATATTGTTCTGAACTGATACACCTTCCCTTGTATGGCGGACCGCAGGTACTTTTAGAATGCTGGATGTACCAGGACATGTAAGTATGGATCCATAGATCTATGCTTGCCGCATAGTTGATCACTCGAACGCTTGCTTTTACCGACTGAATGATTTCCACAAATAAACTTTCAGGGCCATGATAAACTTGTTATCCAGCTCAAGTCTATTACCGGCCGGAATGGGCCTTCAGGTTTCTTACGAGGAACAGGCGACTGTAAAAATCTTGAGAATCCTGATTCGTGATGACCTGCATTGCTACTTTTGATAAGAGAGCTTATATCTCCGGTAGGAGAAACTCTCTTATGCAAGAATTTAATGGAAGATTTGTCCAATGCGGACAACTTGTTAGTGGGGTTTTACTCGGAATGATAGCCGTAAGCCGTCCGAGACTACAATTCTCATCCACTGATCTTCCGTGATTGTTATCCAGTTTTTTGCAGAGCTTGATAACCTTCCGCCAACTGGCCAGCAATAGTGGTCTAAACCAACACCTGACTGACCTGCGTGGCTTACGGGAGGAGGAACCAAGTCCTCCCCACGAAAAACCTTGTCTCGTCGGCCTAGGGGTGTCTGACCTATAGTCCTGATCAGACCTACGCCCCTTTTCTGAGTCGATATACTGACGACCTCCAGAGTAATTATAAGAGGGTTTCATGTACCCTTGTGAGGAGTTTCCTTTCGACGATTTTTGTCTGGAACGCCCTCCTTTACTCTTGCCTACTGAAGCGGGTCGTTGATACGCCGACTTCAAAAGCAGAGCACTAGATGCTTTCTTAGTAGCCTGTTCATAGACTAACGAAAGCTAGACGTCGAAAATAAAATGTCCGGAAACCAGAGCGACTTGGAGAGAGCTTTTCACCTTGTCATCTTATCAGTGATGATGATGCAAGGGCAGCATCACATCTGATTAACTCCAGATTAGCCACTGTTAGGGCAGAGTTATACGTGGTATACATAATTCCTTTCCCTTGAGACGTTGCGCCATAGCTCTTGTAAGGTGTTCTGCGTAAGACATAACATCCAAGTTCGCTCTATTTGAAGAAATCGCTGCCTCAATTGCATCTGAGCGAATAGTGAATGATACAGGTAAGGACACCTCTAGATCCCCGGTCTGCTCATCCAAATACAGAAGAACTCTCTGAACATCTTTTCCGACCGTTTTTAAATAACCACGTCCAAAAAACGTTATGTATACGGAAGATGAAGATAAGAAACCACCTTCTTCTTCGCACTCAAAAGGATAAATATGGCATTGTCTATATGGCTGAAGGTCTGCGACATCTGCATAAACTGAACCAGAAAAGAAAGGACTTCCTCCTTTGTCCAGATAAAGTCTGCGCCTAACGATGCCAGAGGTTTCTCTCTTGTCGTCACAGCATTCTGATTCGGCAGAACAAAAGAAGGGTAGTATTGATAGATGAAAGCCATCGCAACCATGTACTGTTCCGAAAGGGAAGGGTAATCCTCTTCCTTATCCCTTTCACCATCCGAGAGAATCAGTTGTGAATCTCAGTCCATTGCATCTGAGCAAACAGACGACTGGACAGACCCAGCACCGTCCGACAGCTCAGATTCTGAGCCTGAGGGAGACTGCATATGCACTTGCTGGGATGCTGCGATTAGCTGCGCAATCTGCGACAGCCAGTCCATCATCGAGGCCTGAGGAGCAGCAGATTTCTGTTCCTTAGCCGCATGCTGCTCCTGGGATGGTGTGTCGGAAATGGATCCTTTCTCCGAGCGTACCAATGATCAAGGCCTCGTCTCCCTAGCTACCGGATGGTCCGACTTCACAGGCAAAGAGTGGTTCCTTCTTCGTGCAGCAGGCTGGATATTCGAAGTCGGGTAGCTAGGATGCGGTCGTGTGTGCTTAATTAACGTAGCGGAGGAAGCCGTGACTGAAGCCGATCCCGGCTGCAGACTACACGGAGCGTCCTGAGCGGCGGCGGACATATGCTCTGTCTCATGCAAGTTTCCAACCAGAAAACTTCATTTCGGCCTTGTGAAACATAGCGGAGGAAGCCTTGACTGAAGCTGACCCTGGCTGCAGACTAAACAGAGCGTCCCGAGTGAAGGGCGGACATATGCTCCGGCTTGTGCAAGTTTCTCAAAACAACATCTGACCCCAGACGCTGCTATATTAGAGAGGGGGGGGCCCTCTCTCATTCGCGGTCTATCAGACCTCGCCAAGTACAAGAACTTGCAGACTTCCTCCCTATTTCCGTTGTCGCTGGGTGAGCTATTTATATTATAGTGCTCGCTCTACCCAATCCACCTCTTAGACTGCAATGGACTTACCCGGTGTCACGGCACCAATGGATGGAGTACCACTTCACCGGTTGAGCTGGCTGCTTGCAAGAGATTAAAACCTTTACCCAAAAGCCCTAACTCTTGCAATAATGAGCACTGCAGATAGCTCTATATACTCCACGGAGCACGACGACGGTATCCCACTTGGATGGGTGTCAGAATATCATCACCATGTTCATGTTCCTCTGAAACAGAAACTGACAGAATGAATTAAAACGCGGTAAGAGGCTCTGATCCTCAGAACCTCACCGCCAACAATGTACTGTAACACCCAACTCGAACATCAATCATTCCAGTGCAACACAAGAATGACAAGAGTCTGCAGGAGTGTATCAACTAAAGTCGATATCAGTCCTCCAAACTCCACAACAATATATATATATATAACTGAGATACATGAATAATAGCAATCACAATTAAATTCAAAATATTTTCTGTAAACAAAATTTTTTTTCCCAAAGGGAACATGAAGAGCCCAAGGGCATCCCGATAGAGCCTAAGTGTGGACAAAATCCAAATTTTTTTCAGCTGCACTACCGGAATAATAATCCATGGATTCTACAGTATATTACAGTAATAGAATATAAGAAACTACATATATATGAGGACGTTGATCATGTAAACAACGTCAATGTAAACAAGACATCAGGCACACAAAAAGGCCCAAAATCAGAACCAACTGGAATGCTATCAAATGCAAAGCTAGATCTTCATACGAAGAAATAATGATACATTGGATGGAAGATGCAAGACTAAACGGCCTAACACCCCTAGGGTGAGGACGTAACCCTGGGGAAGAAACAGAATAATATTCTGTAATAAATGTTAAACTCCCAAGAAATTTAATAAAAAATTTTCAATAAAAAATAGCCAAAAAGCTTAAGAGTTTAACAGGAAGGGTTCATGGAAGGATAGGGAAGGAATACTTAACACACAGTGGAATAATCATTTTTAAAAATGATGACATCAGGCATATGTCCCGAAATTGGGAAACATAAAATAATTTTATAAATATTAAAAAGTTACAGCCCTGAACGTCCAAAACCACCGTTGGACACATCCTTCATCCAATAACAGCCTTCTATCCACCAATTCTTGCATTGATTTGTGTCTGGCATCCTCAAAAAAGGAGATTTTTAAAGCACAGATGTCATTTCATTGTTGATGACTTTTAGGGCCAAACAAAGAATGATGTTGGCACCAATTCCGGTCACTTCCTGACATCTGCTCATGTGCGGAGAGTAAATGTATGGAGGGCCAGAGAGGACTTTTAATTTTCGGTTTTGAAAGCAAATTTTGGGGATTGGGGGGGTTCAAAATTTGTGTTTGGCCCTTAATAACTTTGAGTTAAGCACCAGCCAGTCTGGGCCATTGGTTTACAGTGTAAAAATATGATAGCGAGAGGCCCCACTGGGTCTGAAGTGCTCATCTTGAAAAGAACACAATATAAACAGAGTCCAAGAATGAGTCATAATGTAAAATGTAGAGCTCCCCTATGAAGCCCCTTGATACAACCTATGTGGATTAATCTTAGTTACACACCTCCAGAGGGTACTGAATACAAAATTTCCAATTCTTCAGCTACATGACCATAGGGAGCCCAATTATTAACCCAGGCTGTTGATTTGAACAAAGTTAAATCTGACTTCCCTAAAGATGTTGTGTACCAAAAATGAAAGCATTCTGACTGTTGGATCTGAAGAAGAGAAATTTTAAATAAATTTCTTCATATTGCACCAAGTTAAAATTTGGGCTACTGTAGCGATACGATTTGAACAAACTTGAATCTGACCCCCCCCCCCCCCCCCCCTAGAGATGTTGTATACCAAATATGAAAGCATTCTAACTAGTGGATCTGAAGAAGAACATTTTTGAAGAAATTCCCTCATATTGTACGAAGTTAAATTTCAGGTTCCCATATGGAGTCCAAATTGAACAAACTTGAATCTGCCACCCCCCCCCCCTCCCCTCCCCTAGAGATGTTGTATACCAAATATGAAAGCATTCTGACTGGTGGACCTGAAGAAGATGATTTTTAAAGAAATTTCCTCACACAGCAAGTTAAAATTTGAATTACCATAGCGAGCCCAAAAATATACCTGGGGATCCGATTTGAACAAACTTGAATCTGACCCACCCCCCCCCCCCCCCCTAGAGATGTCGCATACCAAATATGAAAGCATTCTGACTGGTGGATCTGAAGAAGATTTTTAAAAATTATCCCCCATATTGAACTAAGTTAAATGTGGGCTTCCGTACGAAGCCCAAATATTAACCTTGGGACTTGGTTTGAACAATCTTCCCCATATTACCCAAAGTTAAAAATTTGGGCTCCTGTATTGAGCACTAATATGAACCAATGGGCTTTATTTTAACACATTTGTATTTGACCCCCAACATCCCCCACCCCCCCTGCCCCTATGAATGCTGTATACCGAATATCAAAAGATTCTGAAGATTAGTTCTGGAGAAAAGAAACTTTTGCAAATATTCTGACTCAGCATTTTTTCGATGCCCACTACAGAACACCCTAACATAACTGATGGCAATTTTTTTTACCATTCAATCCTACTGGTCCTAAGGATGCTTCATACCAAATAACAGCTCTCTGTTCCATGTGGTTTGGGAAATATGGGCGTTTGAAAATATTTCTACTTTTAGCTCCCAGGGTTCCCATGGGGATGCGGAAATTGTTTTGGGGCATGAGTCAAGTACTTATGACCCAATAGTACCACATACCAAATTTGGTTCAAATCGGGCCATCGGTTGAGAAAATAGAAATTTGGGGCGTGGCCAAAAATCTTACCCCTCCCATCATAAAGCCAAATATTTCTTCACGAACAACATTTGAACAAACTTGATTCTGGTACTCAAAAGGAAGCTCCATAATAAATATCAAGTCATTGTACACACTGGTTCATGAGAAGAAGATTTTAAAACTATTTTGGAGCATTTTCCCCCACTCCCTTCCTATGGGGCTGGGCATGTTGAGTTGAACAAAAATGCAATGCCCATTCAGGACCATCAATCACACAAACTTTCACTTGAATTGGCACAGTGGTTTTGGAGGAGAAGACCAAAACATGGTGTTGACAGACGATGGCAATGGACGGATGGGCGGAGAGCAATGAGATTAGCTCAGCTTCACTTTGTCAAGATGAGCTAAAAATTGTGAACCAAGATACATTCAGATATAGGAAGTTGTACACAACAGCAACCCCACTCCCCCACTCCACTGTCCGGGAGTTCAAAAAGCTGAATCTAGATAAATCAAATTTAATGAAATCCCCATGATAATATTGAATCAAATCTTTGTTGGGCCCTACCCTAGTACTAAATCTCCATTTACCTTGCCATTTCTGTTTCTTGTTTCACTAGGGCAAAGACATGAGTCTGATGAGTGTTGGAATAACCAAGGTAATCTGTTGACTCTTTTCTGGAATTTATTTCTTGTTTCGAAGGATGACCAAGGTCTGGACCCAAAAAGGGACCAGACTGTTCAACTAATCCTGTAAAATCATTGTGTAAGTGAGGAAGAAACCAAATTATATACAGTGCATTCAAATTGAATAAATTTTGGTTAATAGGATATCCAGTTAATTGCATATTTCTTTCCATCAATAAGGCCCCACAACGTAGGTTTTCTGTTTCTCAGGCCATATTTTGTAAAATTGTTTGTGGGTGGGTGTTTTTTTATTTTATTTTTGCCTTCAAAAGTTCACGTTGTTGGTATGTTTTATGTTTTAGGTAAAATATCAGATGTGAACCATTTAATTTTTTGACAAAGAAATATTTACAAAAATAAAATAAAAACTGCTCTCCCACATGCAATTTAACCAAAAAATGGCTTGAGAAACAGAAGACCTACTTTGTGGGGCCTGAACTCTATGTTTATTGAAAATTTGAAAAATGCAGCAACAATTTCAGCGAGTTCAGAAATATTCTAAATCTTCTAGAGAAAAGATCAGTTACAATTTGATATGAAACTATGAATGATCCCTTCATAAAAGTGATCACTGGTTTCCAGTCTATACTGTTGTGTTTATGTTGGTTTAAAAATTTCAAGTTTTTCCAAGTGATTATGAAATTCTTAATCGTATTTATCAGTAGAAATTCTCGAACATTTTGTGTAACGTATCAGGGTTGTTTTTATTTACTTGTTTAACACCCAATTTTTGTGAAAATAATCTTTCAAACATGTGTCATATATTTTGAAAAAAAACCCAATGTACTATTAATTTTGGCATGTACAAATGTAGGGACAAGCAATTTCACTATTTCCTTCTTGCTAGACAGAGCTCAATGGGCTCTTTAAGACAAGACTGAATTAGTTTATTTATTTATTTATTGGGGTTTAACAACACTTTTGAATGCCAGGGTCAGCTTTTGTCAGACAATTTTACGGGTGGAGGAAGCCGGAGAACCTGGAGAGAAACACTGAGCAATGGCAAGCAACTGTCAGACTCCAAAGCGTACTAACTCCACACAAGCAAGGTTAGTACCGGTTGAAGACAAGTGCACCATCGACGTGCAGTATGCCTTAGTACACAATGCTCACACATTGGCAATTGGGATTAAGTGTCATGCCCAAGGACACAACGCAGTCGAGCAAGTGGGTTTCGAACCGAGGACCTCTCAGCATGGAGACTGCATTTCTACCTACTGAGCCACAGCGCTCACACTGAATAAGTTAAATTTATAGTTGCACTAAGAGAAAAATTGGCATGTTGAAATGTGTTTGCTCTTTTCTGCAAAAAGTAAATTGTATATTATGTGAACAGTATTTATTTTCGACAAAGGTCCATAAATAGAACTGAACACAAAGATGTTTCATATTTCTTTATTAACTGTTCTTTAAGTTCATAGCCTAAATGGATTTGCCTTTTTAAAGTTTATGGAGAGTGCCTATATGCACTCTCCCATAAATAATAACAAGGCAAGAACATGAAAACAAATCCTTCCGACCAAGAATAAATTAGTCCTCTAAGATAACAAAAAAAACCCCCAAAATTGAAAGCACCCTCCCTTATTGATTTGAAAAATTAATTGCTCGAGAATGTAATTTGTTTTTTTATTTAGCATAACAAAGACCATTAGCATCTGCCCTCTACCATCATATCTATGCAAATATTAAAATCTTGGTTTCCTTTGTTTTGCCATTTACACAAAAAATAAACCATATACCATCAAAATAACATTCAACACAAGCTCAAAGATGTCAATGAAACCTTTACTCTAACTCATTAAAATGTCTTAAGGTATTGAGAACAATAATTTCACTGGAATATCTGTTTTGTTTTAATCCTTTACCCAACACACAGGATATCAAAATTGATTATTTTAATTATTGTTTTTTCAAAATTAAAAAAAATATTTCAACAAACTCACATCATGTGACTACTAATTGGAAGGACCTCATTTCAATGAGGGGGTCACATGATAGAGTTTTGTTGAAATTTTTTGAAAAGTTAAAAAATTTATAGTAATTTATATATTTTTTATACTTACCAATGACCCAGACATAGCTGGTGCTAACTCTTAAAAATCTAGGGCCAAACACAAATTTTGCCCCCCAATCCCCCAAATTTGCATCCAAAACCAAAAGAAATCATGTCCTATAGGACCTCCATACTTCGCCCCTACTGCGCATACGCAGTGCCAAGGACGTTCCGAAATTGGCGCCAATTATCATCATTCTTACAAGCAGTGCCTGGTCAGCGCTATGTACTCAGCGGGGAGGTATGAGTTCCCAACTCCTGGGAGGGCCATCCCCGTCTGGGTCATTGGTAAGTATAAAAAATATATAAATTACTATAAATTTTTTAACATTTTTATACTGTACCAATGACCCAGACATAGCTGAATAGTAAAAAGGCTGGAGGGCCTAGGACATAGAGGAAAATCCAATAAGCTCAACTATATAATATAGAGTCAACCCCTCAAGGAGAAAAGGAGTATTAGGCTTTACATGTATCTTTCTTATTTTATGTTAAATTAGAAAGATACAATACCCTTCATAATTGAGCACAATAACATTCATGTTCTCAATTAACATCCAGTATAACCCTTTATACTAATTATTTTAAAAGTAAGCCAATAAATAAAGTAAGTCCAGAGAATTGAAACTCTTTATATTCTTTAAAAGTGTCCGAGGATTGTATATTAACGCCCGTTTGACACTTGACATATACAAATGCTTCACACCGAGCTACACTTTAAAAATATGACATGAATGAATTTTAACATTAATATTACACTTTAAAACCATCCCGGAAACGACTCAGAAATACTGACTTTGGAGGAGGCATTCCCTTGCTTTTCACTATAAAGCAGGTGACCTAAGGGAACACCCTCCCCCCCCCCCCCCTTCCCCTTGCCCTGGGTCAAATAGCCCAGAGCGAAGAGGGCAGCCGGACAGAGTCACTGCCGGAACAGAAAGCCTGCATAACTATAGTTGCAACTGTTTAGAGGACGACATTCTGAGCAACAGATAACGGACCTAAACAATGCAGGTCTCCAGAAATGGACTCAATATTTCTGAGATAAAAATTCGTGAATGTGCATGGCTGAGACCAATAAGCAGCCTTCATTAAATCTGTAATAGCAATACTATTAGCGTAAGCCCAAGATGTAGAAAGAGCTCTTACTTCATGAGCCGAAATCTTAAGCACAGACTGCTGAGAAGAAGATAAATTTTCATAAGCAGTACGGATAGTTAATTGAATTCATCTAGCAATAGAATGGACCGAAATGTCCTTTCTATTAGGCATCAGAGACAGAAAGAAACGTTTTCGTCCCTTTCTGATAAACTGAGATCTCTGTTTATAGATACGTAACGCTCTAACAGGACAGAGTAAAGGCCTACGCCCGTCTGAAGACAGAAGGGCCTTAATAACAATAGGTTCCGGATATTTATTAGGAGCCTGATTCTTAGCTAAAAATCCCACATTAGTAGTGAAGGTGATAGTGTTCCCGACACTACGATAGTGAGAATCATCCACCTACAGTGCATGAAGCTCACTGACTCTTCTAGCAGAAGAGAAAGCTAAGAGAAAAGCTGTCTTATAAGACAAGAATTTGAAATCTAAAGTCCCAAGAGGTTCAAATGGCTTTTCCTTCAGTTTAAGAACCCAAGCTAAATTCCACTTAGGAATTAACCTAAGAGTTCTGGGTCTATTTATCGAGAAGTTTCTAACTAACTTAGATAAAGAGACATTAGATCCAATTTGTAAACTATCATGATGTGCATAGGTATCAGATAACATAGACCTATAACCCTTAATAGTAACAGGCTGCAGTTTGATTTAGTCAAACAAGTATACTAGAAAGTTTGCAATGTCTGGTATGGAGGGATCAAAAATATCAACAGAATGATCCCTACACCAACGACGAAAAACCTTCCACTTAGCCGCATAGTTTAGCGAAGAGGAGGTCCTCCTACAGTTAGAAATCGCGTCCACTGCTCGTCCTGTAAAGTGCTTGCCATGCAAGAAGGACCGCACAACGGAAAAAAGTCTAGGTTGAGACCTTGCAGATTGTGATGAAGTTGACGCGGTTTCCCCTGTGAAAGAAGATCCTCCCGTGGAGGAAGCTTTCGCGGTAGGTCCCACAACAGACACCTGAGTAGATTTATCCACAGTCTCTGTGGAGACAGAGATGCTACCAACAGAATCTTGCAATGAGATTGTTTTATCTTTAGCAATACTTGCTGAATTAATGGCGCTGGAGGATACGCATATCCTATCATTCCGTCCCAAGGGATCGACATAGCGTCTACTGCAAATGCTCTTGGATCCGGACACGGAGACACATACGTCTGCAACTGATTGTTGAGATGTGTCGCAAATAAGTCTATCATTGGCCATTCCCATTGGTAGCAAATCTGATTGAATACTTGTTTGTTGAGAGTCCACTCCGACGGCAACAAGCGACCCTTTCGTGAAAGGGAGTCTGCTAGTACGTTCAGACGACCCGGTATATGACGGACCGAAAGTAGAACTTGATGTTCTACAGCAAACAGAAGGATTCTTTCTGTTAGACTGAACAACGGAACTGAATGAGTGCCTCCCTGATTCTGTATATACGCCACTACTGTCGTATTGTCGGATAGGATTTGGACATGAGCATTGTGAATAATGTCCATCCAATGACGTAACGCAAGCCAAACTGACATCATTTCCTTGATGTTTATGTGCTTGCCCAGGAATTGCGGATCCCAAAGACCCTGGCATCTCGAATCCGTTGGGATCAATGATGCACCCCAACCTGTTTGACTGACATCCGTCATAATGGTAAAACTCGGATCCGGCAACTGCAGCGGAACTCCCTGAGTTAACCACTGAATGTTTGCCCAAGTCTGAATCTCTCGTTTCACTTGATTTGACAAGAGAACTTCTATGTCGAGCGAATGAATTTTCACACTCCAATTCTGAGTCAAGAAAATTTGGAGAGGACGTGTGCGTAACCGCCCCATCGGAATGAGATCCGCAGCGGCTCCGCACAGACCTATCAGTCTCATGAACTCCCTCGCTGTGACTTTGTCTGCATGCAGAAAATAGCGAGCGTAACAACTGACTAATTTCGCTCTGGTTAACGGCAGCCGAACGAGATTGTTGTGCGTCTCGAAGCTCATTCCCAGATGTGTGAATGACTTGGACGGCACCAGATCCGACTTCTCCTCGTTTATTATAAAACCGAGACGTCGGAGCAATAGAAGCAGATTCTGCACATTGTTCTGAAGCGTTAACTCATTGCCGTACCTCTGAAGAATGTCGTCCAGGTAGGCCGACGGTACCGCAGACGAATGAGCTCGGAAATACATCATTACCGAGTTCATTACCCGAGTGAAAGCCCAGGGTGCTAGGTTCAATCCGAAGCACATCGCCCAGAATTGATACACCACTCCTAGGACTGCGAAGCGTAGATACTTTCTGAATGTCGGATGTACCATGACATGAAAGTACGCATCTTTGAGATCTATGCTTGTTGCATAATCGTTCACCCGAATACTCGCTCTGACCGATCGAATCATCTCTATATAAAACTTCGGAGCGACGATCAGCTTGTTTATCCAGCTCAAATCTATGACTGGACGGAACGAGCCGTCTGGTTTCGGAACCAGAAACAGATGGCTGTAGAATCCCGGTGTCTCCTGGTTTTCTACGACCTCTACCGCGTTCTTCCTTAAAAGAGACTGCACCTCTGATAACAGAGCGTCTCTTTTCTGCGGATTTGCCGGAAGTTGAGTCCATTTTGGACTTCGAGTTAATGGAGGCTTTCGCTTGAAGGATATCTTTGAACCTTCCGAAATCACCCCTCTCACCCAAGGGTCGTCCGTAATCGACACCCACTCTTGTGGAAAACTCGACAACCTTCTGCCAACCGGCACGCGATAGAGGTTGAAGCCATCACCTCCTGAACCTGCGAGGCCTGCGGGAGGAGAAACCACGTCCTACGCGACCCGCACCTCATCCCGTCGACCTCGGGGCGTCCGATCGATTGTCCCGGCCCGAAGGACGCCCCGCACGTGAGTCGCTGCCTTGACGGTCTCTTGAATAAGACCAAGAGGACGCACCGGAACCTCTATAGGAACCTCTCTTGGGCGCATTAGACCCAGAAGTGCCTGTCTTACTCTTATCTGCCGTGTCCGACTTCTTAGAAGCAGATTTAAACAGCAGAGAATCCGAAGCTTTCTTAGTAATTTTATTGTAAATTGCAGAAAGCTTGCCGTCGAAGAGAAGTTCTCCTGAGCCCGAAGCGACTCTGAGAGAGTTCTTCACCTTACTATCCACGAGTGTGGATGTAGCTAGGGCTGCGTCACGTCTAACCAACTCCAGGTTTGCCACTGAAAGGGCGGAGTTACACGTGGAATAAGCTACTGCCCTTGAAAGAAGTCTTAAAGAGGATTGTATATCCTGGAATTCTTTCCCTTGAAGGCGCAGTGATAACGCCTTAGTAAGGTGGTCTGCGTAAAATAAAGCATCTAAACTGGCTCTGTTAGACGAAATAGTCGTCTCCAACACCGCGGTTGGAATAGACGTAGACGACGGTAATGATAATTCTAAGTCTTCCGCCTCGTTGTCCATACGCAGAGGAACTCTCGGGATACCCTGTCCTGCCGTATCGAATTTATTCCTTGCATTAATGAAAGGCAGGTTAAGAGCATTGGCGGACAAGAAACCCGCTTTTCTTGTTTTGGAAGCAAGTTTGAATATAGCGTCGTTCAATAATTCAAATGTTCTTGTGACATTATTGGACTGAGACGGAAACTCGGGAGCGATGTCCCTGAACCGCTCAAAGAAATCAGTGTCCAATGACGCTATAATTCTCTTGTCCGGTACCGCAGCAGTCTGGCCCGACGGAACAACCTGAGGAAGAAAGCGCCGGATGAAGTCCACGGCAGCTTTATGTTGTTCCGAAAGGGATAGCTCCAAGTCATCCGTATCCCTTTCACCATCCGGTCGGACCTCATGATGCTCCCGGTCGTCCGCACCCGATGCTTCGGCGGAGTGTACCGACTCAGCGCCGTCGGATAACTCCCGATCCGACACCGTTTCTGTCGGTTGCTGGGATGCTGCGATAAGTTGTGCTATTTGAACAAGCACGTCCGACATCGAGGCCTGCGGAGGCGCAGTCTTTCGCTGCTTCGCCGAGGGCAGCTCCGCATCTAGTGACTCCTGCATACTCTTCCTTTGCGAACGTCCGGAGTCAACCGGCCTCGTGTCCCTGGCTACCGGATGGCGTGACCTGGTCGCCGAAGAATCCCTGATCGGCGAAGTTGGAAGAATATCGGCGGTCACGTAGCCAAGGTGCGGTCGTGTGCGCTGGTGAGAGGAAGAAGCCTGAGCAGTCTCAACGGACTGCCTATACAACGGAGCGTCCCGAGCGACGGACGTGTGCTCCGCTTGCGACACATTTGTACCACAACATCTGGTCCCAGATGTTGTTGTATGAGAGAGGGGCCTCTCTCGCTCGCGGCCCGGCTGGACCTGGACGAGCTAGGAACCGGACTCGAAGGCTTCCTCCGATCTCTCCTACTATCCGCCGTCACTGGGTGTGCACGTTGAATGTTTATAGTGCTCGCATCACCCAACATTTCCTCCTGGACCGCATCGGACGAACCCGGCTGCCGAACCATTCGGTGAATGGACGCTACACCGGGCGAGCTAGCGGATGACATTTGTCTTATATCCATGAGCACTTTTGCCGCTAGCTCTGTATTTATTTGTGACGACGGAAGCGCACTTGCGGAAGATAACATGGAAACATCACCCTGTTCTTGTTCCTCTGAAATAGAAACTGATAGAGTAGAGTGACCCTGCGGAGAAAGAGCCGGCATAGCCCTTTCTCCACTAACAACATATCGAGACACACGTTTCCAATGTTTGACATCCCAATATTGACATATTGAACAGGGATTAGTGCGAGTACACTGACTACAATTAATACAATGATCATGAAAGTCAGAGGAAGATTTCTTCCTATTACAATTTGAACAATATCCTTTCATTATGAAAAGTGAACAACAAGTCCTAGTACTCGCACAAACCCCTAAACACAAAGATACATAATAACATGATCCATTAATATTGAAAAAACAATTGAAAATCAAAATAATTTTTGAAAAATATGTTTTCAGCGAAGCCCAAGTTTCTGAAAAGTAACGTTGAGCCCCAATGGATCCCAAGGCTAAGTGTGATCAAAAATTTTAAAATTATATTAAATAATTAATGCAACACTTACGGATAATAATAAAATGTATCTTATAGTGAGATGAACTACTCCAAAGGCAAACAGCCCCCCTCAAAAGAGACTGTTGCCAATGTAAACAAACAGTGTAAAAACACCAGAAAACATGACTCCAGGCACTGACAATACTGGCCCGAAATCAGTCATCAAAATTACACACTATCTGATACAAAACAGAGACTCCCAGGGGAGAATCTGCAGAACATCAGATGGTAGATGCAGAACACAACGTTATACACCCATGGGTGAAAACGTAAACATGGGGAAAATAACAGAATTCATTCTGTAACCAAGCTAATTCTCCCAAGAGAATTTAGAAATGATCTTTCTCAAAAATATGCCAAAAGCATGGGAGAATAGCAAGGGGGAACTTAGAAGACCAGGGGAGAGGAAACACTGAATAAGCAGTGCAACTTTATAGCAAGAATGACAACAACAGGCCCATGCCTCGAAAATAGGCAACTTAACATAATTTCATAAAAATTTTTAAGTACAGCCCTGATTATTTTTTGTCACTCCTTTTTCCTCTCCTCCTTCTATATCCTCCTTAGAATCACCATTTCTCCAATAATTACGTGTCTGGCATCCTTTAAACTGAGATTTACAAGCACAAAGATCAGTGAGACGTTGACTGATGAATGGCCAAACAGAGAATGATAATTGGCGCCAATTTCGGAACGTCCTTGACACTGCGCATGCGCAGTAAGGGCAAAGTATGGAGGTCCTTCAGGACATGATTTTTTTTGGTTTTAGATGCAAATTTTGGGGATTGGGGGGCAAAATTTGTGTTTAGCCCTAGATTTTTAAGAGTAAGCACCAGCTATGTCTGGGTCATTGGTACAGTATAAAAATATATAGTTTTTTTCCACTGCTTAATTTGTAAATTATTAGGGTGGATACTGTTGATACATTGAGTAAAGAGTTAAAAGTAAAATAAAAATAGCGTAGGTATCGTCTGTAGTAATAAGTTAAGTTTGTGTGTGGTACATGATTAACTCGTAGAGTTCTAAATTATTTTTGGACATCACAATTTGTCTCCATTGTTACAAAGCACTCTTGCCTACAGGCACTCTCCCATTTCTTGTAGCAAGGCAAACCCATGCAGGTGAAAAATTGCATTTCAAAGATAATATGAAGCATATCCACAGATTATAGTCTTTACGCCTTTAAACTGTGATACATGTATTCAGAATGAAGCCTAAATATGGGCTTCCATCACTCAACTAGTTAAGGATGTACCACAGTAAAAATGAATTTGCAACCTTCTTGACCAAATTTAGACTTCTGCAGTCAAAACTTTCTTACGGTTGGATTCTTATCTTAAAGGAAAGAGTCTAATCTTAAAATTATTCCCTTTTACAAGTTATCTTTAATTATACCTCTGCACACTGATGTCGAAATATAAAAATTTCAAGCTGCAAGTTTTACCCATAATGCAACTAGGAATTTAACCAATTCAATCTTGTTTATCAGAGCTCTGTCAAACAATACTAAATTGGATACATTCCTAGTTGCATTAACCCTTAAGGGCCTCGACAAGTATCTTGAATTCCCACCATTCCACAGTCTCTATACATCTAATGGCTTAGCAATGATTTCTTAAGGCAGCCAAGACTTGACTAGAAATCACTGCTTAGGTAATTTGTCTACTGTCAGCAAGACTGCCTCATGATGGCATGTTAAGGGCACATGTTCTGAGGTCGGAAAATTTGTAAATAGGCCTTTAAGGGTTAAGTTGAAAATTTCAATTTGAAATTTGAGCATTTTGAAATCGGTGAGAAAAGGGTTAAGAGATTTAAATAAGATTTTAATTAATGTTTTTCTGTGTGACAATGATTTTGAAATTGGACCAAGTATTTTATGTCATGCACTTGTCAGCTAGACAAATGGTCTGGAAAATTTCTCAGGACCCTTGATCAACAATACTGAAACTAATTTTAGAAATGTAATATTTAATGATTTTTGTTGAAACTCTGACAATTTTTTTTGTCTACGTACTTGTTTTAATGTTTGCCTGTAGCCTTGTTGCAAACTTTGATTCCAGCTGTCTGAAGGGAAATAATTCCATCAAGCTCGATAAAATAATGAAGTATTTTAATCCCATGGAGTTTCTGTCCGTTTCCGATTGAGACAAAAGTGGATCATGATAGATCACTAGTCCAATATTGTACTCATTCACTTTGTCTTTCACTTTGATTGTGCTCTTCTTAAAAGAAACCAATGCATGTTCATTCTCTTTCACCAAGTAGTACTCCTAAAATATCAAAAGAAAATAAAAAAATATAGAGACAGAACACAGTGAGGGTCGATATAAATACAGGACACAACTTGGTTAGAGTACGGGGGACTGAAATCACCGAATCCAGTTGGGAGTCTTTCCTGTATTTCACATGTGCCGAAGACACGTGAGAAATACAGAAAAAACTTCAACAAAGGTCACTGAATCCTGTCCCCCATACTCTACCCAAGTTGTGTCCTGTATTTATACCATGATTAAACTTCAATTAGGTGAATAAAACCGATATTTTTAATGAAAAATATCACCTTCAGAAATCAGTTTAAATCTAACTTGACACTGTTTTATGTCAAAGCATTTCATTCATGTCATAACGTCACTCAGATGTGTAATGCCCAATCAGATGCATTACATGACATTCTTCCACATAGACAGTAGAGATGGGCAATATACCGAAAATCCAAACCGATACTGTTATCACAGGGATACCGAAAAACCAAACCGAACCAATCATTGAATACCGAAATCATCTGTATTTTCAAATTTACCTACATTTGCTATTTATAAGACCTTGTTGAAGCTTGATAGCAGCTGAAGTGTTCATTTGCATTAAAGAAGTGAATGATTTTCTTTTTAGTTCTGTTAACCCTTAAAGGCCTGGGCAATTGTTCTGAATTCCCACAAGACTACAACCTGTATGTGTCCAGTTGCTTAGCAGTGATTTCTACTCAAGTCTTAACAGGTAGTCAAGACATGAATAGAAATCACTGCTCAGGTGCAAGCCAGAAAATAAGCAGACTGTCATCTGCAAAATGAGGTGCCCATAAGGTGAATTTAGTGATGCTACCATGCACAACAGGGTAGCATCACTAAATTTACCCTCTGTGAACCTCAATCTGAATCAGGGTCTCAAAACTAAACAGAAAGAGGTACCCAGAGGATAAATTGGCCCACAGAATGGGATAGCATCATCAAATTCACCCTCTGGGGACCTCATTCTGCAAATGTCAGGCTGCTTATTTTCAGGCCCGCACAGGTGATTAGTCTATTGTAAGCAGGACCTTCTAATGGTGGCATGTTAAGGGCACATGATCTAAGATCGCAAAAGCCTGGGCCTTTAAAAATTAAGAAGTGTTTGGAACAAGTCAAAAAATTACTGTAGATATGATTTGTGTTGGCAAAGGAATGCCACTGTTGAACTCAGTGGCAGAGGCATTTGTGTTGGTCTGGTAGAATGATACAAGAACAACTTATTCTGTATTTTCCTGGTGTGAATTCCCCTTTGGTAATATAAGAAAATCTCAGTCAAGTCAGATACCAAATACCTAATCAATAACGCAGAACATTCCCCTAAAAATTCTGAAACCGATACCGAACTTAAAATTCCAATACCGCCAATCTCTAATAAAAAGGATTGCACGATTGCACTTCAATCAATAGGGCTCCACACTGAAAATCTTGATTGGTCTACCACACAAATTCACTGGGCAAGTATCTACTAGGGCCTGGGCCAGAAACGTAGCTTTTCTCATTCAAAGGGTTGAGCATCAAACTAATTATCATATGCTTAGCCCTCAGTTCACCGATAGGTCTTTAGGTCAAATTTTTTCTGGACACAAGGTGGAGGTGGGTGGTCAGTGGCTCTGAAAACACGTTTTTTCCATGCCTTGAAATTTTGTTCATATGAGCTCTTATCTTTCAAATAAGTGATGCATATTGATCAGGGAAGCTTGTGTAGGCTTTTTCCCACCACTCCATCTCCTCTGGCTTAACAGGGGGTTAAGTAGTAGTACAGGACAGGACAGGGGCTAGCAGCATGGGAATGTGGACAGACGTTCACCGTTCCCCATCACACCATCAGTGGTTCACAATTTTGAAAAAAATTAAAGCAATTTAAACGAATTATCATTTATGTAATCTAACATGTATGAGCAAAATGTAGGATTGTTATTGATCATTCAAGTCTTGGGCTTAGTGGGTAGCCATCAAACCAATTCCCTTCAATTTGTGATATACTGTCAGAAAGGCTGAACCATCAAATAGTCAGGACATTATACCTTATTGATAAAGAGTTTACCAACAGGGAAACTGATTTCCTTTTAACAAACTGTTTATACAATGGTGTAAACAGTTTGTCAATAGGGAATCAGTTGAGTTAATATGAATTTCAGCCATTTACCCCTGCACCATAGCGTATAGTACATGCTGAGGAAGATACGTGGATGTCTGGAGAGAAATCTGGCATATGAGATCTGAAAAGTTAAAAACACATATAAGACACCTGATTGGGTTATCTTATAACAGAAATAAAATCAACTTCTTTTAAAATAAATGCTGGAAGGATAGAACGATGGCCACAGGCCTTGGGTTTTATCCTTCCGTGATGGCACAAGTGCCATATCGATTTACCCATTCACATATGCATGTCGTTCTGTGTTCATTGCATGCCTTCACATCAAAAACAAAATTATTAGAAGGACACTCAGCAATTCATTTGGCAACTATCAACAAAAGGAACACATTTTATCGCCAACCAAATTTGCGAGGGGAACCTGTGTTACTATTTCGTCCAGGGACCAGCCTAGAGGATAATTTGAGCGAGAAGTCTACTGGTATATTATATTTTCATCTCTCACAAAAATAAATCACTACAATAGGGCAATAACACATCTCTATGTGTAAATTTATATGTACAAAGAATTGTTTACGAGAAAAAAACATGCCTCTCTGTATTAATTTATTTATAAAAAGAAAAGTTTACAATTCAAATGGGCATTTACTTTTTAGAAGAGACAGATCAGCCTTGAATTAAACAATTCAAGTGTGTCCATTTCTTGGTCCAGAGTGAGTAAAAAGTAAATCAATATAAGTAGGTTTTTGCTGCTCAAAAATAAAATCCAGATTGGAATTAAAACTTCAGCTTTTACAAAAAAGTGTTGTTTTATGAAAAACTGCTCCCCATAAAAAAATTCTGAGTGTGAAAAATACTTATTTTAAAGATAACTTAAACAGAAAATCTTGTCTTAACTTGATGACTTGTCACCTAATTTCAATGCAGCCAAGACGGTTCGCGATTACATTATTAATCGGGCATTGTTTTTAGATGCTAATTTTATTTTTAGTTACTAAGAAAATTAATCACAATAACAATTAACCCTAGCAATAATACTCTTTTCAGATGGAAATTACTTTGTAAATTCTACGGGAATTCACCTAATTTCAAGGCAGGTCAATTGGGAATTTACAAATTACAGGGTGACACAATTTTGCTTTTTAGTGATGTCAGAGCGAAGTTATGCAATCCAAGGCGACTTTTTCGCCCCAGTCGCCTGGTCTCTGATTTCGTCCCTTGAGTTCCAATGTGTTCTATGTGCCTACATAGATCATATTGGAACTTGGGACGATTTTTAGTCCGTCGCTACCGATTCAACCGATTTCACGCCGAGGGAGTCACGTCATGTGCTGAAAGCACAAGCACTGAAGGGGAGGTCGTAGAGGGGATTCTGGTACAATTCTTCCCTGGAATGTGCTGAAAATTCACGGAGAAAAAATATGCATTTTTCTTCTGCTATAGTTTCTGGAATTTTAAGGGGGGTGGGAGTGGGGGGACTAGCAAAAAATTTGGGGGGGGGGGGAGTGTATGTCAAAAGCCCCCCCCCCCCCCCCCCCCCCCCCCCCCCCCCCCCCCCCCCCCTCCTGGCTATGCCACTGACTGAAAGTGTGATAATTTGTTGTCAGATATTTAAAGATTAAAGAGCTATTGTATTCTTTGATTGTTGTTTTATCTTCACTTATTTGATAAATATAAGATCAAATTTTGTGCAAATCTTCACAATCTTCTTTGTCTCTAGATGCATATTTCCCAGTGATGTTATCGGCTAGAAATTTTATGTTCAAACGAGTCACACTTAGCGTGATTCGCAGTTCTCCTGTGTGACAAACCCACAATTAGTCGAGTTGTCCTGTTCCCAATTTCTTCACAAACAAGTCTGACATTCGATATTGATACAAAAATTTCATTTGCAACTAACAATCAAAATCCCAATGATCCCCAAGTCCCTATTTGGTTCAATATATGGAGACAGAAACGTTTCGGGCCAAACTGTCTCAATTGGGCTGAAACTTTATGAGCGAAGTGGAAATGGCTATTACCCCATTCCTGCACCATTATCCGACTAACTTAACTCACATGCTTGTTCACTGTGGCAAACAAGCCCGGTTTTGTTGGTAGAATAGGACCCAGTAGCCAATGCTTGGGGTAGAAGTCCTCTGAAATGGGCAACATGGGTATAAATGATTGCCTAAACTTGAGTTTATGTCTGTGTTGTGGTCATGATTAGCCATTGAGCAGAAATATATGACCTTAAACACCAATAAATAAATAAATAACTTAACTCGCATTTCCAAACCAATTTATGGGATTTACAGGTAAGATATAAATTTTAAAAATCTATCTTCACTTTGTCAACACCCAACAGTGCCCTGTCCCACCTTTTTATAAAATTTCAACCGAGTGAACATGAAAAATTGAGAAAACTTTCTCTCCACCAGGGGCAAAAAAATTTGCTCAGTTGCAAGGAAATCTCGTCTTGTCAGTGTCACAACTAAACATTTTCTCTGGCGGAGGCGAACCATGGCCGGCCCGTCAAAGCCTGGGATCGACGGCCTCACTATTTTAAACCTAGCGGAAACCCTGATGATTTCAGCAATAGTTGGGTGTCTGACAAGCACACATTCCACGCACTGAACTGTAGAAGACATGGATGGTCAGTCAGAGAATTTACCACATTCAGTTCAAGACCTCAGTACCTTGTAAATCCTCCTTGGTTTGCAAGACAAGCGCGGATCTGATGTGGCATACTCCTCACCAAACATCCAATATCAGCTGGCCTGATGTTATTCCATTCTTCCTGCAGTGCAGTGGCGAGTTTCTGGACATTGGTAGGGGGCTGTTGGCACTGTCGTAAGTGCCTGCCAAGCATATCCCAGATGTGCTCGATTGGTGAAAGGTCTGGACTTAGTGCTGGCCAAGGCAGTGTAGTGATGTTCTGCTCCTGGAGGAACTGTGTGCTCTTGCACTGTCATCTTGGAAAATGAATCGTGACGATGCACATATGGCACCACATGAGCTGCTAACATGTAGTCACGGTAGTACTGCCCAGTGACACACCCTCGTATGACATGTAATGCTGTTCTGCTTGTCATGGTTATGCCTCCCCACACCATAACTGATTCACCACCTAAACGATCGTGCTGCCTAATGGTTACGTCATGGTATCATTCATTCTGCTTCGTCTGTCGTGGAAGTCGAGAGTGAACCTGAAGTGAATCTTCATCGGAAAGTTAAAAAATTTATAGTAATTTATATATTTTTTATACTTACCAATGACCCAGACATAGCTGGTGCTAACTCTTAAAATATAGGGCCAAACACAAATTTTGCCCCCCAATCCCCAAAATTTGCATCTAAAACTAAAGAAAACATGTCCTGAGAGGCCCTCCACACTTCGCCCCTACTGCGCATGCGCAGTGTCAAGGACGTTCCGAAATTGGCGCCATTTATCATTCTAATAACCAGTGCCTGGTAAGCGCTATGTACTCAGCGGGGAGGCAAGAGTTCCCAACTCCTGGGAGGGCCATCCCCGTCTGGGTCATTGGTAAGTATAAAAAATATATAAATTACTATAAATTTTTTAACATTTTTATACTGTACCAATGACCCAGACATAGCTGAATAGTAAAAAGGCTGGAGGGCCAAGGACATAGAGCAAAATGGAATACGCTCAATAAAATAAAATAGAGTCATCCCCTGTAGGGAAAAGAAGTAATAGGCCTTACATGTATCTTTCTTATTTATGATAAATTAGAAAGATACAACACCTTCCAAAAATTGAGCTTCATACATCCATGTACTCTATTAATATCCAATAATCCTTATACTAATAATTTTTAAAGTAAGCCAATAATAAAGTAAGTCTAGAGAATAGAGACTCTTATACTCCTAAAAGTGTGTGAGAATTGCATAATCATGTCCGTTGACATATGCAATATTCAAAAGCTATACTTTAAAAACTAAGACTTGAATGAATTTTATAAACTTAAACTTCTCACTAAACAACCATCCCAATAACAGCTCAGAATTACTAACTCCGGAGGAGGTATCCCCTTGTTTTCATAGTAAAAACAGGTGACCCAAGGGAACACCCTCCCCCCCCCCCCTTTTTCTTGCCCTGGGTCAAATAGCCCAGAGCGAAGAGGGCAGCCGAACGGAGACACTGCCGAAACAGACAGCCTACCTAGCTATAGTAGCAACTGTTAAGTGAATGACATTCTGAGCAGTAGATAATAGACCTAACAATAGAGGCCTCCAGAAATGGACTCGATATTTCTGAGATAAAATTCATGAATGGATGGCTGAGCGCAATGAGCAGCCTTCAAAAATCTATAATAGAACACTATTAATGTAAGCCCAAGAAGTAGAAGAACTCTTACTTCATGAGCCGAAATCTTAAGCACAACTGCTAAGCCAATGATATACCATAAGCAGTACGCTAGTTAATAGAATCCATTAACAATAAAATGGAGCGTAACGTCCTTCTACTAGACATCAAAGACAGAAGAAGCTTACGCCCTTGTAATAAACAGATATCTGTTTATAAATACATAAACTGTACCCGGAAAGAGTAAAGGCCTATGCCCATACGAAGACGGAAGGACCTTAAAATAATAGGTTCCGGATAATAGGAGCCTAACTCTTATGCAACAATCCAACCTAAATAGTAACGGAAGTATTGATTCCGAAACTATGAAAGTGACAATCATCCATCGATAGTGCATGAAACTCACTGACTCTACAGTAAAAGAGAAACCAACATAATTACTGTCTAAAAGGTCAGAATTTGAAAACTACTGTTTCCAGAGGCTCAAATGATTACTTAGCTAAATAAGAACCTGAAGTTAAAATCCGTATAGGAATTTAATCTAAAGATTCTAAGTCTATTTATCAAAAAGTTACTAACTGACTTAGATAAAGAGACAAAAGACTCAATTGTAAACTATCGTAGAGTGCATAGGTATGAGGTAACATAAACCTATAACCTAAATAACAACAGGCTGCAGTAGATCTTGTGAAACAAGTATACTAAAAAATAGCAATGAGTAGTATGGAGGGATCAACCATATGAACATAATGATCCCTACACCACGACGGAAGAGCCTCCACTTTAGTCGCATAGAATAGCGAAGAAGAGGATCTCCTATAGTAAGAAATCGCGTCCAAAGCTCGTCCAGTACAGTGCTTACAATGCAATACGGACCACACAACGGAATACATGAAGGTTGCGACCTTGCTGGTTGTGATAAAGATGACACGATTTACCCAGTGAAAAAAAGATCCTCACATAGAGGAAGATTTCACGTTAAGATCCACAGTAGACAAGAGAGTAAATTACTCATGATCTCTGTGAAGATAGAGATGCTATCAACAGAAATGTATTGTGGTTGTTTATCTTAGCAATACCTGCTAAAAACAACAGCGCCGGAGGATACGCGTATCCTATCATTCTGTCCTATAGATCAATAGAGCGTTAACAGTATTAGCTCAGAGATCTGGACAAGCCAACACATACGTCTGCAATTGATTAGCCAGCTGTGTCATAAATAAAACATCATTGGGCGCTCCCATAGATAGCAAATCTGATTGAATACTTGTTTGTTGAGAGTCCATTCTGACAGCAACAAGCGACCCGTAAGAGAACGGGAGTGCGATAAAACAACCAGACGACCCAGAATATGACGGACCAAAACTGAACTTGGTGTACTATAACCAACAAACGGATTCTTTCCATTAAATTGAATAACGGAAACGAAAGAGTGCCTCCCTGGTTCCGGAGATACGCCACTACTGTCGAATTAAAGGACAGGAATTTGGGCATGCGTTTCTGAATAATGTTCATGCAATGACATAAAGCAAGCCTAAAAAACATTATTCCGCGGAAGTTAACTGATAGCTAAAAGACTGCGGAACCCAAAGACCCTGGCACTTCGAATCCGTAGGGATCAGTATATATCCCAATCTGTTTGACTGGCAACCGTCATAACAGCCACACTCGGGTCCGGCAACTGCGGCGGCACTCTCTGAGTCAACCAACGAATGTTTGCCCCAGTCTGAATCTCTTGTAACACTAGATAGACAAGAGAATGTATAAATCAAGCAATTCATGGATTGCCGGAAAGTTGCCGTCGAAGAGAAGCTCCTCCGAGAACGAAGCGACTCTGAGAGAGTTCTTAACCTACTATCCACGCGTGGATGTAGCTAGGGCTGCCTCACGTCTAACCAACTCCAATCAGCCACTGAAGGGCGGAGTTATACGTGAACAAACTACTGCCCTCAAAAGAAATTACATTGAGAATAATATCCCGTAAATCTTTTCTTGAAGACGTAATGATAACGCCTCAGTAAGGCGGATTACGTATAATAAAGCGTCTAAGTTAAGTCTAATATACATAATGTCGTTCCCAACATTGAAATTGGAAAAGACATAAACGGTGAAAAAGAATATATGCAGTCTTTAATCACACCGTCTAGACGCATATGAACTCTCGGTATGCCCTGCTCTGCCAAAATAAACTATATGTAAAAAAAGATAAAATGGCAGAAATGAGCCACGCGGACAAGAAACTAAACTATCATGCTTAGTAGCCGTCTTGTATATATATATAAATATATAGCGTCGAAAAATAAAACACATGTTGTAATGACAATATTGGACCGCGTCGGTAAGTCAGGGACAAAGTCCCTGTACCGATCGAAAAATCCGAGTCCAATGACGCTATAAGTCTCTTATCCAAGATCGCAGCAATGAAGTCCGAAAAATAATCACTGGAAGAAATGCCAGAAGATATGAAAGGCATCTTCCGATACTACTAAAGGGAAAACTCGAAATCTTTCGAATCCCTTTCGCCATCCTGTCGGACCCTATAAAGCGTTCGGTCGTCCGTAGCTTGATGCAACCGCGGACCGCACCGACCCAGCGCCGTCGGATAATTCCTGATTCGACCGAGAAACCGTCAATTGCTGGGATGCTGCGAAACAACTGTGCTAACTCGGATAGCACGTCCGTCACTGAGGCCTGAGGAGCAGCGGTCTTACGATGCATTGCCGCAGGAAGCTCCGAGATCGTTACCCCGTGCATACTTCCAATATGCGAGCGAACGGAGTGTATAGGCCTCGTGTCCCTTGGCTACCGGATGGCGCGACCTATTCGCTGTGGAATCACTGAATGCCGAAACTGATCGGATACTCGAGGTCACGTAGCCAATGTGCGGTCGTGTGCCCTGCTGTGAGGATGAGGAAGCATTAAAGACAGTCTCTCGGACTGTCAATATAACGGAGCGTCCCGAGCAACGGACATATGCTCCGAATGTAAAATATCTGAACCACAACATGCGGTCCCCTATGTTGTTGGCTTCCTCCGATCTGTCCTCAATCTGCCGTCACTGGGTGAGTACTAAAGTAATTAAAGTGCTCGCATCACCCAAATCTCCTTCCTAGACCGCAACGGACGAACCCGGCAGCCGAACCATTCGATGAATGTACGCTACACCGGGTGAGCTAGCGAATGTCACTCCGTAAGCGATAGACATATTCCATGAGCACTTATTGCCGCTAACTCTTCATTAACTATGACGACAGAGGCACACTTTTGAAAGACATCTGCATAACTCTTCGAACAAGAAACCAGAAATGCTTGGATAGCAAGCATAAAATAATAATATATATAGCGTCGTTCAATAATTCGAAAGTTTGTGTGACATTATTGGACTATGTCGGAACTGAGGGACGATGTCCCTGAACCGAACCAAAATTTTCTAAGTCCACCGACGCTATCAGTTTCTTATCCGGCATCGCAGCATATGTTGTTCCGAAAGGGAAAGCTTGAAATCCACCGAATCCCTTTCGGTATCCCGTCGGACCGGATGAAACTTTCGGACGTCCGTACCCGCTTCCGCGGAGCGTCCCGACCCAGCATCGTCGGATAAAATATATGCGACAGATTCAGTTGATGCTGGGATGCTGCGATAAACTGTGCTATTAAGGAAAGCACGTCCGTTCCCGAGGCCTGTGCAGTAGCGGACTTACGATGCATTGCCGCTGGAAGCTCCGTGTACGTTGACTCCCGCATACTTCCTATGCGAACGTCCGGAGTCTGCAGGCCTCGAGTCCCCGGCTACCGACCCAGCGCTGTCGGATAATTCTCGATCCGACACCGTTTCTGTCGGCTGCTGGGATGCTGCGATAAGCTGTGCTATGTGCACAAGAATGTCCGGCGTCGAGACCTGCGGAGGCGCAGTCTATCGCTGCTTCGCCGAGGGCAGCTCCGCATCAGATGGCTCCCGCATACTTTTCCTATGCGAACGTCCGGAGTCCATCGGTCTCGAATCCCTGGCTGCCGGATGGTGTGACCTGGTCGCCGAAGAATCCTTGATCGGCGAAGCTGGTAATATATCGGCGGTCACGCAGCCAAGGTGCGGTCGTGTGCGCTGACGAGAAGAGGAAGCCTTAGCAGTCTCAGCGGACTGCCTATACAACGGAGCGTCCCGAGCGACGGACGTATGCTCCGCTAACGACACATTTGTACCACAACATCTGGGGCCAGATGTTGTTGAACGAGAGAGGGGCCTCTCTCGCTTGCCGTCCGGAAGGACCGGAACGAGCTATGAACCGGACTAAAAGGCTTCCTCCGTTCTCCCTCCGATCCGCCGTCACTGGGTGTGCATTAAGTTAATTTTATAGTGCTCGCATCACCCCAAAATTCCTTCTAGACCGCAACGGACGAACCCGGCTGCCGAACCATTCGGTGAATGGACGCTACACCGGGCGAGCTAGCGGACGTCAAAGGCCGTCGAACCTACTAGGGTCCTCTTAGGCAATTGGCGTATTACATGAGCACTTTTCCGCTAGCCCTTCATTAATTGTGACGACGGAGGCACACTGTTGGAAGACATCACAGATACATCACCCTAATCTTGATCGTCTGAAATAGAAATTGATAAAGTAGAGTGACCCTGCGGGGAAAGGACCGGAGTGTCCAAATCCCCAACAACATACCGTGACATACGCTTCCCATATTGTCATCGAAATCATACGATACAGAACCGGAGTTAATGCGAGTACACTGACCACATATAGAATGATAATAAGGTCAGAGGAAGACTTCCTCTTAAAACAATAGATCAATATCCTTTCAATGTGAAAGAAAACAAGTCCTGGTACTCGCACTAACCCCTGGCAATCAAAATACATAATAATAATATGATCCATTAATATAGAAAAAATAATTGAAATCAAAATATTTTGAAAAAATATTTTTTCAGAACAGCCCAAGTTTCTGAAAAGTAACGTTGAGCCCCAATGGATCCCAAGCCTAAGTGTGGACAAAAATTTTAAAAATATTTTAAACAATTTATTCAACACTTACGAACAATAATAATGTATCTAGTTATGATTGAAATAACATAAAGATATTATTATTTAGAAATCCCCCCCTCACACAGAGGGCTGTTGTAAATGTAAACAATGAGTGTAAAAACACTAAAATAAGACTCCAGGCACCCAGGCCCGAAATCAGTTACCAAAAATACACCATCTGATGCAAAACAGAGACTTCCAGGGAAGAAACTGCAGAACATCAGATGGTAGATGCAGAACACAACGCCTAACCACCCGTAGGTGAAGACGTAAACATGGGGAAAGAACAGAATTCATTCTGTTATTCAGCTAAACTCCCAAGAAAATTTAGTAATAATAAATACAGAAATTATGCCAAAAGCATGGGAGAATAGCAAGGGGGAACTTAAAGGACAGGGAGAGAGGAAAAACACTTGTAAAAACAGTGTAACTAAATAATCAGAATGACAACAAAATGGCTGCTGCCTTGAAAATAGGTAACTTAACATAATTTCATTAAAAAATTTTAAGTTACAGCCCTGATAATATTCTGTCACACATTCTTTTCCTCTCCTCCTTTTCTATCCTCCTTAGAATCACCATTTCACTAATATTTATGTGTCTGGCATCATTTAAACTGAGATTTAAAAGCACAAAGATCAGTCAGATGTTAACTGATGAAGGGCCAAACTTAGAATGATAAATGGCGCCAATTTCGGAACGTCCTTGACACTGCGCATGCGCAGTAGGGGCGAAGTGTGGAGGGCCTCTCAGGACATGTTTTCTTTAGTTTTAGATGCAAATTTTGGGGATTGGGGGGCAAAATTTGTGTTTGGCCCTATATTTTAAGAGTTAGCACCAGCTATGTCTGGGTCATTGGTACAGTATAAAAATATTATAAATTTATCGTAATTTGTATATTTTTATACTTACCAATGGCCCAGATTAGCTGGTTCTTAACTCAAAGTTATCAAGGGCCAAACACAAATTTTGAACCCCCCCCAATCCCCAAAATGTGTTTGCAAAACCGAAAATTAAAAGTCCTATCTGGCCCTCCATACATTTACTCTCCGCACATGCGCAGACGTCAGGAAGTGACCAGAATTGGCACCAACATCATTCTTTGTAGAAGAGAGTACTACATAATAATTCAGCGGGGAGGAATGAGTGCCCACTTATGGGAGGGCCATCGCCGTCTGGGCTATTGGTAAGTATAAAAATATACAAATTACTATAAATTTATAATATTTTTACACTGTAAACCAATGGCCCAGACTAGCTGAATCGTAAAAAGGCGGAGGGCCTAGAATTAGTAGATCAACATAGTTCCAATCCTGTAATCCAAGGTGAAAGGAAATTAAAATTATTACGAATTACATGTATGTCTCTGTATACAGTGATAGAAGTCTTCTCTATTACTGTATACATAGACATACATGTAATTCCTAATAATCTTGTTACATCCAATTAGCATGAAGACTATGCTAATTGGATGTAACAAGATCCCAAATTTTAAGGCTAGCCTGGACTAAGCCTCAAAAATAAGGATGGCGTATTTGAGAATGAGAGAAAATCCCCCACAAACATATGCCATATACAATAAAACTCCAGCTGTATGCAGGATATAATTACAGACAAAACAGCTTCACTCATAGTTACATACTTATCAAACCGGAGGAGAGGTAAACCCCCCCTCCCCCCCTTTTCTTTTGAAGGAATCTTCAACAAGAGCACCGCTGGGCATTGCATCATACGCCCGTGAACTGTTCAAATTGTACCATTTTAACACATTTGCAATTTTTTTAGAGTGTGAGAAATTTATACTGGCATATATATATATGTTACGGTCAGACTTTGAAATCAGTGATTTTGTGAAATGACTAAATTTTTCAGTCATTTGAGAAAAAGACTAACAAGTTTGAAGCCAATCGAAAAACAAATACTAAAGTTATCATCCGGAAACCAAATATTTGACGAAGAATTCTAAGTCCAACAGGGACCATAATTCAGGCAAAAATTGTTCAGACCGACCCCATATTCGAACTTGACCTGTATTTTGTTGTGATTAAACCACATACCAAGTTTGGAGCCGATTGGAAAACAAATACTAAAGTTATCATCCAGAAACCAAATATTTGACGAATTCTAAGTCCAACAGGGGCCATAATTCAGGCAAAAATTGTTCAGACCGACCCCATATTCGAACTTGACCTGTATTTTGTTGTGATTAAACCACATACCACATTTGGAGCTGATCGGAAAACAAATACTAAAGTTATCATCTGGAAACCAAATATTTGACGAATTCTAAGTCCAACTGGGGCCATAATTCAGGCGAAAAATGTTCAGACCGACCCCATATTCGAACTTGACCTGTATTTTGTTGTGATTAAACCACATACCACATTTGGAGCCGATCGGAAAACAAATACTAAAGTTATTGTTCGGAAACCAAACGGACGGACGGACGGACAGACGGACGGACGGACGGACAGACGGACGGACAACGCCATACTATAATACGTCCCGTTTTTCAAACGGGCGTATAAAAAGAAAAGAGGGGAGCGCTCTAGATTCAGTAAAACCGGTACCAAAAACAATATAAATATTGGTTGAACAGGCACTCAGGTATTAATTATAATTAATAAATGGTGCTTGACACCACTTCAGAAGCTAAGGCTATAGCGACGATCCCGGTAATTAATATCACCCACTATATAACGTACACCGGAGATGGCATACGCAAATAGGTTGAAAAACGGAAATATAATATATCACATACACACGTTCAATAGAACCATAATGAATGATCTCTGGAAAGTAACACACTTCCGAGGTAACCCATAGGCGACCCCTTTCAGGTGCAAAATAAATTCCAGTAACAACACTCCCCGACGTGTACTATCCGATATCTATGACACAATAAACGTGCAAATATACGAGAGTGTAAACAAGGTGTATTCGATTGAGGTACCGACATTGACAGAAACCTGGATCTAGATATGGAACTAGGTATGATTAACAGACTCGATACGGACCGCCCCCGGAATAATTCATAATTTCTAAGGTCCATAACATATAATAATGCGTCTGCCTAATAATTCATTATTATGAAATCCTGCATGTAATCATCTGAATACCAGTTAACTGGCTATGCAGCCTCCGAGGTACCCAAAGACTAGCAATTTATTTAAGATGAATTATGCGCTCGTATATGACATACAGACGAATAATCACAGGACACCAACCAACTAAAAAGTGGATGTACCCATGAGGTCGCCATAGAACATGACCCAGCTGCCAATCGAAAAGTCAAGAAATGCATGTATGTATTTAAACTCATACGAGGCTTGCAGGAAGAAAACTACGTCTTGCCCGTTAATCGCCTCTAAACACCTTGGTGGTGGGGGTGGGGGGAGATTCAAAGTCATATCAAACCCTCCTCACCCGCATTACTTTAATCGTTCTTGTGTTAGTCATAAAATAATATAGGAACCGCAATGGTTCCCTCACGTCTAACTGACTCCATTATGCCACTATGGGCGGAGAAGGACGTGAAGAACAAAAACTTCCCCTGATAAAGAAGATCCTCTAGTGGAGGAAGCTTCCGGGGAACGTCCCACAACAGACAATTGAGAAGACTGATCCAAGGTTTCTGTGACAGAGGTGATACTAGTAGGATTCACAACGAGACTGTTTGATCTTAAACATAATCTACAGAATCAACTGAATTGGAGGATATGCATATCCTAACATTCATCCCCATGAGATCGGAAGAGCGTCTACTGCATACGCTCAATGGTCTGGGCATGACGACATGACAACGGTAACTGATTGTTCTGGTGCGTCGCAAACAGATCTATTATGGGGCGATCCCTCTGGTAGCAAATCTGTCCAAATACTCGCTTGTTGAGCATCCACTCCAATTGCAACAGGCGACCTTTCCGAGAGAGCAAGTCTGCTAGTACGTTCAGACGACCTGGTATATGACGGATAGAAAGATGAACATGATGATTCAAGATGTATAGGAAAATCTTCTCCGGTAGTTGGCATAACGGGAATGAATGGGTGCCGCCATGGTTCCCGATGTACGCTACTACTGTCAAGTTGTCTGACCAAATTTGAACATGGACGTCTGTTATTATGTGCATCCAATGTTGTAGTGCTAGCCATAATGACATCATCTCTTTGATGTTTATGTGTATCTTTTGGGACCCTCGGTGAAAGCTGGATCCGGCAGTTGCATCAGAACTCCCTGAGTTAACCACTGACTATTTGCCCAAATCTGAACCCTTGTTTTACTAGGTCCGTTAAAACAATATTGGTTCAAGCGAAAGCGTCTTCACACTCCAATTCTGAGTAAAGAATATCTGGAGGGACGTGCGCGCATGCCACACATCGGAATGAGATCCAACAGTCGCAAGAATTCCCTCACTATTAATGTGTCTGAGTGTAGACAAAAGCGAGCATAACAACTGACTAATTTCGCTCTGGGTAACGGCGGATGAACCAGATTGTTGGGAGTCTCAAAGCTCATTCCCAAGTGAATAGACAACTTGTACAGAGCTAGATCCGACTTTTTCTCGTTTACGATGAAACTGAGATGTCGGAGTAATAGAAGCAGACTCTGAACATCATTCTGAAGAA
This sequence comes from Pictodentalium vernedei, assembly GCA_031216915.1. Lineage (NCBI taxonomy): Eukaryota > Metazoa > Mollusca > Scaphopoda > Dentaliida > Dentaliidae > Pictodentalium > Pictodentalium vernedei. The sequence goes on from CM062293.1 coordinate 162,810,921, forward strand.
TAATTCTGTTGCCACATCCTTGTAGAAGGTTGACCAAATAAGCTGACGTTACCGCAGATGAATGAGCTCGTAAGTATGACATTACCAAGTTCATTATTATTTGAGTGAACATCCACACTTCTCACACACTGATCTTCCGTGATTATTATCCAGTTTTTTGCAGAGCTTGATAACCTTCCACCAACTGGCCAGCAATAGAGGTCTAAAGCATCACCTGTATGAGCTGCGAGGCTTATGGGAGGAGGAACCACATCCTCCCTGTGAAAAACCTCGTCTAGATGGCCTAGGGGCGCCTGACCTATAGTCCCGATCAGATCTATGCCCTTTTTCCGATTGTTGTGAGTCTCAAAGCTCATTCCCAAGTGAATAGACAACTTGTACGGAGCTAGATCCGACTTTTTCTCGTTTACAATGAAACTGAGACGTCGGAGTAATAGAAGCAGACTCTGAACATCGTTCTGAAGAATAATTCTGTTGCCGTATCCTTGTAGAAGGTTGACCAAATAAGCTGACGTTACCGCAGACGAATGAGCTCGTAAGTATGACATTACCGAGTTCATTATTATTCGAGTGAACATCCACACTTCTCACACACTGATCTTCCATGATTATTATCCAGTTTTTTGCAGAGCTTGATAACCTTCCGCCAACTGGCCAGCAATAGAGGTCTAAAGCATCACCTGTATGACCTACGAGGCTTATGGGAGGAGGAACCACGTCCTCCCCACGAAAAACCTCGTCTAGATGGCCTAGGGGTGCCTGACCTATAGTCCCGATCAGATCTATGCCCTTTTTCCAAGTCGCTATACTGACACCCTCCAGAGTAATTATAAGAGGGTTTCTTGTACCGGAGTGACTCGGAGAGAGCTTTTCACCTTGTCATCTTATCAGTGATGACGACTTAAGGGCAGCATCACGTCTGATTAACTCCAGATTAGCCACTGTTAGGGCGGAGTTATACATGGTATACATAATTGCCCTGGAAAGAACTTTAAGAGAAGTATGAACATCCTCAAATTCCTTTCCCTTGAGACGTTGTGCCATAGCTCTTGTAAGGTGATCTGTGTAAGACATAACGTCCAAATTCGCTCTATTTGAAGAAATTGCCATCTCAATTGTGTCTGAGCGAATAGTGAATGATACAGGTAAGGATACCTCTAGATCCCCGGCCTGCTCATCCAAATGCAGAAGAATTCTCTGAACATCTTCCTTGACCGTTTTTAAAAGAACGTAGTCCAAAAAACGGTATGTATACGGAAGATGAAGATAAGAAACAGCCTTCTTTCTCGCACTCAAGAGGATAAATATGGCATCGTCTATATGGCTGAAGGCCTGCGACACCTGCATAAACTGAACTGGAAAAGAAAGGACTTCCTCCTTTGTCCAGATAAAGTCTGTGCCTAACGATGTCGGGTAGCTATATATATGTCTTTCTCCTTTACGAGAAACGAGAAAGACATAACACCAACAATGTAATTGAGTATTACATAATATATAATTCTCCATTTAATGCCAGCATAACCCATTACGCTAATTCGGTGAAGGAAAGCCAATATATAAAGATAGTCCAGAGAATGAGACTCTTTATACTTATTTAAAAGTGTCCGAGGATTGAATATTAACGCCCGTTTGACAAGTGACAAAAACAAATGCTGCACAGTGAGCTACCCTTTAAAAACAGTACATAAATGAGAACATAGTTATTGCTTCACACCGAGCTACACATTAAAACCATCCCAACACCGACTCAGGACTACTGTCACCGGAGGAGGACTTCCCTTGCTTTTCACTATAAAGCCAGATGATCATAAGGGAAAAAACCCGTCCGTCCATGCCCCGCCCCCCCCTCCCCCCCCCCCCCCCCCCCCCCCGTGTTCTGAGGCACGAGACCGCAGAGCGAAGAGGGCAGCGGAACTGCGGAAATGCTGGAACAGGCTGCCTTAATAACTGTAGATGTAACCATTAACGGACAACATTCTGAGCAACAGAAAGAGGACCTAAAGATCTAAGGTCAACAGAGATGGACTCTAAATTTTTCAGGTAAAACTTGGTAAATGTAGAGGGCTGTGTCCAGTATGCAGCCTTCATGAGATCAGTAATGGCTATACTGTTAGAATAAGCCCAAGAAGCGGACAGCACTCTTACCTTGTGCGCTGATATCTTATTTACAGAACGTTGATCTGAAGATAGATTTTCACAGGAAATGCGTATTGCCAGCTGAATCCATCTAGCAACTGAATGAACAGAAATATCTTTTCTGTTAGGAATCATTGAAAGAAAGAAGCGTGTTCTTCCTTTTCTAATAAAAATTTTATATATGTGCATATCCCTGACTGGACACAGCAGAGGTCTTCAGTTGTCCGAGGATGGTAGAGCCTTAATGGTAATAGGCTCAGGCCGTTTATCTGGAGTCTGATTCTTAGCCAGAAATGCTACTTCCGTAGGTAGGGTAATGGTATTACCCACACTATGGTAGTGAGAATCATCAACTGATAAAGCATGAAGTTCACTAACTCTTCTAGCAGATGCAAAGGCTTAGAGAAATGCGGCTTTATAGGTCAAGAATTTGAACTCTACAACATCCAACGGCTCAAACGGAACTTCTTTAAGCTTCAATAGAACCCAAGCCAAATTCCACTTAGGAATTAATCTGAGGGTTCTGGGTCTATTAATAGAGAAATTTCTAACCAGCTTGGACAATGAAGAATTAGATCCAATAGCCAAGTTATCGTGATGAGCATATGTGTCTGATAACATAGACCTATAGCCCTTAATAGTGACGGGCTGCAGTTTGAGATCGTCAAACAAGTAGACCAGCAAATTGGCAATATTTGGTATGCACAGATCATAAACGTCTATCGATTGATCCTTACACCAACGAAAGAAAACCTTCCACTTCGCTGCGTAGTTCAATGAAGAGGAGGGCCTCCTGCAGTTAGAAATTGCGTCCACTGCTCGTCCTGTAAACTGTCTTCCATGCAAGAAGGACCGCACAACGTAAATAAGTGAAGGTTGAGACCTTCCAGGCTGTGATGCAGTGCGCGTGACTTCCCCTGATAAAGGTCCTCTCGTGGAGGAAGCTTCCGGGGAACGTCCCATAACAGACACCTGAGAAGATTGATAAACGGTTTCTGTGACGACAGAGATGCTACTAGTAGAATTTTGCAAAGGGACTGTTTGGTCTTTAACAGAATCTGCTGAATTAACAGAGTATCCTACGCATATCCTAGCATTCCGTCCCATGAGATCGACAGAGTGTCTACTGCATATGCTCGATGGGCTGGACATGGCGACACAAATGACGGTAACTGATTGTTCAGGTGCGTCACAAACAGATCTATCATGGGGCGATCCCACTGGTAGCAAATCTGCCTGAATACTCGCTTGTTGAGCGTTCACTCCGATGGCAACAGGCGACCTTTCCGAGAGAGCGAGTCTGCTATTACATTCAGACGACCCGGTATATGACGGACAGAAAGCTGAACATGATGATTCATGACGTACAGAAGAATCTTCTCCGTTAGCTCACATAATGGAATTGAATGAGTTCCACCCTGGTTCCTGATGTACGCTACTACTGTTGAGTTGTCTGACAAAATCTGAACATGAGCATCTGCTATTATGTGAATCCAATGTTGTAGCGCTAGCCATATTGACATCAACTCCTTGATGTTTATGTGTTTCTCCTGGAACTGAGGGTCCCAAAGACCCTGAGACTTCAAATCTGTGAGACTTAGGGTCGCGCCCCAACCCATCTGACTCGCATCTGTCATAATCGTGAAAGCCGGATCCGACAGTTGCAGTAGAACTCCCCGGGTTAATCACTGAATATCTGCCCAAATCTGAACCCTTTGTTTTATCAGGTCCATTAAAACAATACTGGTTTCAAGCAAATGCGTCTTCACACTCCATTTCAGAGTAAAGAATATCTGGAGAGGAAGCGTGTGCAGGCAACCCATCGGAATGAGATCTGCAGCCGCTCTGCACAGCTGTTAATGTGTCTGAGTGTAGACAAAAGCGAGCATAACAACTGACTAATTTCGCTCTGGGTAACGGCAGATGAACCAGATTGTTGTGAGTCTCGAAGCTCATTCCCAAGGGAATGAACGACTTGGACGGAGCTAGATCCAACTTTTTCTCGTTTACTGTGAAACCGTGACGTCGGAGTAATAGTAGCAGACTCTGAACATCGTTCTGAAGAATAATTCTGCTGCTATATCTCTGTAGAATGTCGCCCAAGTAAGTTGACGTTACCGCAGACGAATGAGCTCGGAAGTGTGACATTACAGAGTTCATTATTCGAGTGAATGCCCAGGGAGCCAGGTTCAGACCAAAGTACATTGCCCTGACGAATGCTTCTTCCATTGCTTAGTAGATGCAATGGAAGAAGCCGTAACTGTAGCTGAGGCCGGCTGCGATCTATATGGAGCGTCCCGAACGGCAAGTGTGGACGCATGCTCCGACTCATGCAAGTTTCTTATCACAACATCTGGCCCCAGATATTGCTGTAACAGAGATGGGACCTCTCTTGCTCGCGATCCTTTCAGACCTCGCTGAGCTTTCCACAACATTTGCTGGCTTCTTCCCTTGTTCCGTTGTCGCTGGGTGAGCATGTTTGTTTTAAAGTGCTCGCTCTACCCAATCCACTTCTTACGACCACAACAGATGTTCCCGGCGTCACGGTACCCACAGACGGAGTAACCGCTTCATCGGTCGAGCTAGCTGCAGACCAGTGACTAAAACCACCGGCTAGTGGCTTTATCCTCTGCCTAATATTCATGAGCTAGCTCTGCTTGCTCATCAGAGTACGACGACGGTAGTACACTTCTTGAAGGTGTCACCATGTTCTTGTTCCTCTGAAAAAGAAACCGAGAAACCTGATTGACTTTGCGGCTAACAACATACCGTGACACCCGTGTCCAACGTTTGTCATCCCAAGCAACACATGTAGGACAAGAATTAGCGGGAGTACATCGACTACAAGCAAGGCAACAAGCATGTAAATCTGAGGAAGATTTCCTTGCCTTGCATTTTGAACAATAAGCTTTCATAATTAATCAAACAAAGTCGATAGTACTCCCACCAACTCCACAATAAATATATGATAAAGATACATAATAATCAACATTCAAAATAGAAATCAAAAAATTAATTTCAAAAAATTTTCCGAAAATTTTTGACAAAAGCCCAAGTTCCCAAAGGGAACACAGCGAGCCCAAAGGTATCCCGATAGAGCCTAAGTGTGGACAAAATTCCAAAAATTATTGCTACACTACCAGAATATCATAGCATGTATCTAAAACAATTCTACAGTAATAATAAATTGAAACTACATATATTTATAGGACGTTGCCAATGTAAACAACGTCAATGAAAAAAACGGAAACAAGACCCCAGGCACTGAATAAAAAAGGCCCGAAGTCAGTAACAGATTTTAAAGCCACCCGATGTAAAGCAAGATCTTCAGATGAAGAAAAAACGATACATCGGACAGAAGATGCATGACCCAAAAACCCCTAGGGCGAGGACGTTACCCTGGGGAAATACAGAATAAACATTCTGTAATACACGTTAAACTCCCAAGAAATTTTATAAAAAAATTTCAATAAAACAAGCCAAAAAGCTTGGGAGTTTAACAGGAGGGCTTCAAGGATGGATAGGGAAGGAATACTTAATAAACAGTGGAAAAATCATTAGCAAGAATGATGACGTCAGGCCCATGTCCCGAAATTGGGAGACATGAAATAATTTTGATAAAAATTATTAAGTTACAGCCCTGAACGTTCCTAACCACCATTGTTCACTTCCATCATCCAATTATGTCCAAGGATTCACCAATTTCACCATTGATTTGTGTCTGGCATCCACAAAAATGAGATTTAAAAGCACAGATGTCAGTTTATTGTTGATGACTTCACGGCCAAACAAAGAGTGATGGTTGGTGCCAATTTCGGTGTCTTCCTGGATACTGTGCATGCGCAGATCTGAAAAGTATGGAGGACCAGATAGGACATTGAATTTTCGGTTTTGCATGCAAATTTTGGGGATTGGGGGCAAAATTTGTGTTTGGCCCTGGATTAATTTATGAGTTAGCGCCAGCTAGTCTGGGCCATTAGTTGTTGTATAAAAATACATGATGTTGCTCCACCGACGATTGTCCCAGCCCTGTCGTGCTCCACACCAATTACACATTGCTGCGATGTGATGTTCAGTCAAACGTGGAATTGTTTGAGGTCATCGCGTGTACAAGTTCCAGCTGTGTAGGCGATTTTGGATAGTCTGACCACTGACTCGCACATCTATCCCTCGGTGTAGCTGCTGTCCAATTTCTGAGGCACTTTGATGGCAGGTACATAATGCTGTGGTTCGGATGAAACGATCCTGGTTAGCAATTGTCGCCCCTGGACATGATTGACATCTGTCACCAACATTGCCTATACTGACGATAGCATGACCACAACCTGATAATCACCGATTGAGTAACATTGAGAATTTCAGTCACTGCAGTTTGTCTGTTGCCAGCTTCCAACATGCCAACGGCACATAAACGTGTGGCACATGTTCGTCTTTGCTTAACTCAAACGTTACGTTTCGAACTGAAACTATTGATGAACGAGTTTATACCAAGAAAAGAATGATGAGACCTCCAAAAAAGCCTTCCAGTACAAATGAAAATTTCAAAACATACCCCACAGACATTAACGCGGCGCTCATGCGAAAAACCTGCACAAAGTTTTCGTGGGCTGGTGACATTCATGATCCACACTAAACTTGGTAACATATTGATGTGTCCAATAAAGCGTATCCAATACCATTTTCTGAAAATATCAACATCAGTTGGGATATCCCCTAATTTTTTTGAATAGTATATTATGAAGATATCTGCTGTCATTTTTATCATTTGCCACTTCATACGGACCTCCCCCTTGGTCAACGAATTTTGCTTGTATGAACTTGCATTGTGGGTTTGAATGGGCAATGTGTGGTGTCTCCTTTACTACAGGGACTACACTGTTGAAACTTCCCAGGTAGTTACATACAGCTCTGGCCTATCCTTAGCCGCTTTGCTAATGTCACATAGGTCATGTGACTCTGGGGGGCCCATCTTGGATTTTACGAGAATTTAGTGATTTTTCGGATTTTTGCCATGGGATATCCAAAACCTCAAAAGTGGACAAAGCTCCACCACAGGACTATCAAAATACAGTTTGGCGTACTTGTTAGTTTTGCTACATATGAATTCTATTGCCATGTCAGGGAAAATTGTTTAAAGAAATCAATTGGGTCCAGACCATCGATGTCTATCAACACACTAGGGTGACGAGCCTGCTGGGAAAACCAACAACTTTCTGCATGAAGAGGTTCTTGTTTGTCTACAGTAAAAATGATCAAAGTGAGAATGAGCCTTTCTGGGTTAAAAAATTATACAACTATGAACAAGCATTTTATAATTAGAATATCCCAATTTCTGTTTTAGACAAGAATACCCAGCACTAAACAGGGTTCAATTCACCTTCATCGAGTAAATAGGGGAAAAATATGATTTCCTGTACTTACAGCCTCCACATCTGGTTCAGACAAGGGAGCCATCAACAACACTTTCAAATCACTCATTTTGAAATGACTCAACATGAAGTCATACAACTGATGTCCGGAACAAGTCAGATTCTTCATAACTTTCATGTCTGAAAGAAAACAAGTACATACATTGGAAAAGCAAAGTGCCTTAACCCTTAAGGGCCTGGAGAATTTTATACATTTTTTCTACACTTTGAGTCTGTATCCTGTGGCTTTGTTGTGGTTTTGTCTATGGAAGTCTTGGCTGCCTATATTGAAACAACTGCCCAAGCACTTAGAATGTAACTTGCAAATTTCGCCAGAGACAGCATGTTGAGGCATCTGGTCTTCTGCAAATAGTCATCAAAGTCAGAATTAGGCCCTTGAGGGTTAATGCTGAATGCCACTATCATAAGTTTAGTTTGAACAGTATAAGGCTGCTAACAGGCTTCACCTTTTAAGCTTTAGCTCTAAAGGCCTAATTCTGACTTTGACAAATTTTCTTTCTTTAGGATAGGTGCTTCAATCACATTTAAATATCTATTAATTTCTTGATGTTTAAGGTCACTTTCTGTATCTATGGCTATATTATGACAGTAACATAAATAATAAGTCAAATTTATACTGCCTCATTAGAACTTCAACACCATCATTCTTTTATGAATATACAGGCCACTTTAGAGGACTTCAAAACAGGCATATGTAACCAGATCTTACTTTATCAGTAAAACAGAATTTGTTTGCCTCATTATAGAAGCACTTCCCAGGCAGGGACGTGGCAAGAGGTTTCCGATTGGGGATGGTGGGGGGGGGGGGGGGGGGGGGGGGGTCTGGGTGTAGGGTAATGAATTTCCAACTAGCGTGAGGGACTGGGATGGGAAAACCCCCTCCTGCTCCCTCCCCTTAGTTGGAAATTCACTACGGAGAACAATTTTTAAAATGAAGCCATGAAAGGGGGCATAAAAATGAGCCTAGTAATTGAAATGCCAACACATTTATGATAGAATTTTCAGGTTGTTATTATTATTTGGTATTATTCTGGGAATTGAATATGTGCTAACAAAAAATGCTCCAGCTGAGTGAGAACTTTCAGCAATTCACACTCTCCTAACATTAAATCAGATCTTATGCAGGAATGATCAATTTTTGATGTTTCATCATTTTGTAACTGGGAATGATGGAATTAACTCAGGATAATGATTTTACACGATGCGATTTTTTTAAAGTGCATTTCAAGGATTTTTTTATTATGATAAGTCAATGTACTATAGAAATCTCATACCGACTGACATCATGCACACTTATGAAGCTCGATATTGCGTACACTGTAGTTGTAAATAGTAACAGTTGGAATTTTTGCCGATTTGAAACTGAGTTGGGATTTTGAGAAGTAAAGGAGACATCAGCATCACTAAAGAAGCTCTAAAATCCAGATAGATAGAATTTCCAACTACTCATGACTTGCCCTCTGAATTTCCAACTATAGGAGATTTTGGCCAGGATTGGGGGGTGGGTGGGGGAGACACCCCCCTCTCGTCCCTGTTCCCAGGACTACCAAGTATCTAATGAATCACAAAGCAATCCGACAGACAATAATAACACTACCCCAGCAGTAATTTCTAGTCAAGTTTTTGCTGCTGACAAAGGCAGCCTACAATTGACTTGAAGTCAATGTCAAACAATCAAGCCTTGCCATTATAGATGTGGTGTAATTTGTAGAACATTATCCAGGTTACAAAGAGTTAAGAAGCTTATTTTCTATTTTGAGAAACTTTGTGGCCTCAGAACAGGTATCCCACCCAACATAAGGATGAATTTCAACTAGAGGTAGCCACCAGGGGTGGCCTATCACCCCCCAAAAAATCACCCTGATAAGTAACTTTGGTAATATATTATTACATTAAATTTAGACAGCCACTGTTGGTTGTAATTACTCAAATAATTCAGAGAAGATTAGCTGTAAGTGATCACACGTCAAGTTTGATTTCGATCGGGAACAATAAACTTTTAAGTTCAAGGTCACTGTGACCTTGACCTTTGGCACAATGACCTAAAAATATGTAGGGTTCTTCCTCACATGATGCTCAACCCACAGGCCAAGTTAAGTTTCGATATGGAATGCATAATTATAATAATTAAGAGAGCCGGAACCAGCTCCGTCTGATAACATTTTAATTTCAAGGTCACTGTGACCTTGATCCTTGGCACAATGGCCTGAAAAATACATAGGGTTCTTCCTCTCATTATGCCCAATCCACATGCCAAGTTTGGTTTCGATCAGGCAAACAACATTTTAATTAGAGAGCAGAAGCCAACTCTGATCGATAAAACTTTAAATTCAAGGTCACTGTGACCTTCACCTTTGACACAATAACCCAAAAAGAAATAGGGTTCCTCTTTTCATCATACACAACCCATAAGCCAAGTTAAGTTTCGATCGGGCAAGCAAAATTTAAATTAGAGAAGCCAACTCTGGTAAATGTTTAAGTTCAAGGTCACTGTGACCTTGACCTTTGGCACAATGAACCCAATATGAATAGGGTTCTTCTTCCAATTTTACCTAACCCACATGACTTTGACCTTTGTCACAATGACCTCAAAATGAATAGGGTTCTTCTCATCATACCTAACCCACATGCCAAGTTTGGTTTCAGTCAGCCAAGCAGAATTTTAGTTAAAGAGCGGAAACCAACACCATCTACAAATGGACAGAAGGGATGGATGGAAGGGATGGACGGACAGATGCACAGCGCCACGGCTATATCTCCCTAAAATTTTTTCAGGGGGATAAAAAGGAATTAACTTACCCCGATAGTGGTTTATTTTCTAGTCCAGTCTCTGCTGCTATACACAGGATTTGTGCTAGAGATAAAAAGTTTGGACGTTTTGCTGATGCCATTAGTGTTATCAATGACGTTGATTGACAAAGAGTTTCATGTGACATGTAGTCAACACCATCAAAGCCATTCATAAGATGAAATCGACAACATAAGTAGCATGAGAACAATTACAGGTAAGTGCATTCTGTCTTTTAATGTCACAATGGATACAGGAACATGAGAGAAGTGTACTATACACCTGGGACTTAATTAAGCACCCATTGAAATGTTTCATGACAGTGAAGTTGCTGTTACTGATCATTATGCTTTAATGACTGCTTTTTCTTGCAGTACATTCCATCTCATGAAACATGATGTTTCTGGTTGATAGCATATCCCAAACACATCACCTCGTCCACGTGAAGTATGCTACCCATGAATGTCACAAAAAACACTATCATCTACATGCAATATCTGGGTATAAAACACGAAAATTTGTCACTTCTTTTATCAGTAAATGTTGATATGGCAAGGAGGAGACTGTCAGAGGCACTAAGATGGCAAATTGTTGACATGCATGCAATAGGCATGTCATTCAAAGCTGTTGGAAGGCAACTTCGCAATAGTCATTCTGTAATCAGCAGTCTTGTCCAAAAAAATCAACAAACCAACAATGTTAAGGACCGACCAAGGCCTGAGCAACCCCTAAAGACTTTTCCTCGGGAAGATCGGAGTCTGGCACGCCTCGTTAGGTGTGAAACCTTTGCTTCAAGTGAAACACCTTTGGCTCCCCAACAGGTGTTTATGCAATTTATTTATTTATTTATTGGTGTTTAAGGTCACATATTTCTGCACAATGGCTAACCATGACCGTGACAGTTTTATGGGTGGAGGAAGCCGGAGTACCCGAAGAGAACCACCGAGCAACTGCAAGCAACTGTCAGCTCCCCAACATACAACTCCACACAAGCAGGGTTAGCATTGGTTGAAGACAGGTGCACCATCGAAACATGTCACAGAGAAATGAAGTCATCAAGCTTTTTACAAGGGCATAAGCTGTGTTTTGGAAGCTAAAAAATGAAAAGTCTTAACCATTTAAGATGGAATATTGCAGATGTTTCCAGCAAGCCATGAATGGTCAAGGTTAAATGTAAAAAAATCCAGTAGTTATCCTGGGTCATTCACAAAGGCTTTAACAGTAGGTTAAATGTAAAAAAATCCAGTAATTATCCTGGGTCATTCACAAAGGCTTTAACAGTAAACAGTATGATATCCCATGTTTAGGAAGATCATGTTGTGTATCGATTTGGCAGATAATATAAGCAGCATACATGTAGGATTTCAACAAACATCTTTGTACACAGAAAGTGTCAAAGACAGAGATACATGTGACATTACAGGCCTTATGTCGCTTTATATGAAAATGATAAATTTAAAGTAATTTGAATATTTTTTATACTTACCAATGGCCCAGACTAGCTGGTGCAAACTCGATATTATCAAGGGCCAAACACAAATTTTGAACCCCACAATCCCCAAAGTTTGCATACAATACCAAAAATTGAAAGTCCTATCTGGCCCTCCATACTTTTACTATATGCGCATGCACAGTAGTCAGGAAGGGACCGGAATTGGCCACAACATCATGATGAGCATACTAATAATAACTCAGCGGGGAGGTATGAGTGACCACATATGGGAGGGCCATCCCTGTCTCGGCCACTGATAAGTATTAAAAATATACAAATTACTACCAATGGCCCAGACAAGCTGAATCGTAAAAAGGCGGAGGGCCTAGGACTTAAGAGAGTGAGAGACTAACCCCCACAAACATACGCCATACATAAACAAGAGGCCCCAAGGGGCCTGAGGGCGCTCACCTGACATGGTAGCCTAAATATCAACCCAGAGAATTGATTTCAACAAGTTGCATCTGCTCCTCCTAAGAAAAGCTTATACCAAATATCCAAAGATTCTGACCAGTGGATCTAAAAAAAAAGAAGATTTTTAAACAATTCGAGCTCCCACAGTAAGTGCAAATATGGACCTAGGGACATGGCTGAACAAACTTGAATCTCACCCCCTAAGGATGCTGCATACCAAATATCAAAACATTCCGACTGCTGGATCTGAAGAAGATTTTTAAAGAAAATTCCCTCATTTTGAACTAAGTTATCATTCGGGCTCCCACAGTGAGTCCAAATATGGACCTAGGGACATGGCTTGAACAAACTTGAATCTCACCCCCCAAGAATGCTGCATACCAAATATCAAAACATTCCGACTGCTGGATCTGAAGAAGATTCTTAAAGAAAATTCCTCATTTTGAACTAAGTTATAATTTGGGCTACCACAGTGAGCCCAAACATGAACCCAGGGACTTGGCTTGAACAAACTTGAATCTCTCCCCCCCCCCGCCTCCCCCAAGCATGGTGCATACCCAATATCAAAAGATTCTGCCTGCTGGATCTTGAGAAGAAGATTTTTGAAGAAATTTGTCTGAAATGCACTAAGTTCAAATTTGGGCTCCTATACTGAGCCCAATATAAACCCAGGGGGCCGATTTGAACAAACTTGAATCAGATCCACCCCACAATGTTGTATACCAAATATCAAAAGATTCTGCCTGCTGGATCTGGAGAAGAAGATTTTTGAAGAAATTTGCCTGAAAAGCACTAAGTTCGAATTCAGGCTTCCAAAGTGAGCCCAAATATGAATCCAGAGGGCCGATTTGAACAAACTGGAATCAGATCCACCCCACAATGTTGCATACCAAATATCAAAAGATTCTGCCCGCTGGATCTGGAGAAGAAGATTTTTGAAGAAATTTGCCCGAAAATGCACTAAGTTCGAATTCGGGCTTCTATAGTGAGCCCAAATATGAATCCAGGGAGCCGATTTGAACAAACTTGAATAAGATCCGCCCCACAATGTAGCATACCAAATATGAAAAGATTCTGCCTGCTGGATCTGGAGAAGAAGATTTTTGAAGAAATTTGCCTGAAATGCACTAATTTCGAATTCGATCTTCTACAGTGAGCCCAAATATGAATCTAGGGACCTGATTTGAACAAACTTGAATCAGCTCCACGACACAATGTTGCATACCAAATATCAAAAGATTCTGCCTGCTGGATCTGGAGAAGAAGATTTTTAAAGAAATTTGCCTGAAATGCACTAAGTTCGAAGTCGGGCTTCTATAGTGGGCCTAAATATGAATCCAGAGGGTCGATTTGAACAAACTTGAATCAGATCCACCCTACAATGTTGCATACCAAGTATCAAAAGATTCTGCCTGCTGGATCTGGAGAAGAAGATTTTTGAAGAAATTTGCTCGAAATGCACTAAGTTCGAATTCGAGCTTCCATAGTGAGCCCAAATATGAATCTAGGGAGCCGATTTGAACAAACTTACATCAGATCCACCCCACAATGTTGCATACCAAATATTAAAAGATTCTGCCTGCTGGATCTGGAGAAGAAGATTTTTGAAGAAATTTGCCTGAAATGCACTAAGTTCAAATTTGGGCTCCAATACTGAGCCCAAATATAAACCCAGGAGGCCGATTTGAACAAACTTGAATCAGATCCACCCCACAATGTTGTATACCAAATATCAAAAGATTCTGCCTGCTGGATCTGGAGAAGAAGATTTTTTTTTAAAATTTGCCTGAAATGCACTAAGTTCGAACTCGGGCTTCTATAGTAAGCCCAAATATGAATCCAGGGGGCCGATTTGAACAAACTTGAATCAGATCTACCCCACAATGTTGCATACCAAATATCAAAAGATTCTGCCTGCTGGATCTGGAGAAGAAGATTTTTGAAGAAATTTGCCCGAAAATGCACTAAGTTCGAATTCGAGCTTCCATAGTGAGCCCAAATATGAATCTAGGGAGCCGATTTGAACAAACTGAAATCAGATCCACCCCATAATGTTGCATACAAAATATCAAAAGATTCTGCCTGCTGGATCTGGAGAAGAAGATTTTTGAAGAAATTTGCCTGAAATGCACTAAGTTCGAATTCGAGCTTCCATAATGAGCCCAAATATGAATCTAGGGAGCCGATTTGAACAAATTTAAATCAGATCCACCCCACAATGTTGCATACCAAATATCAAAAGATTCTGCCTGCTGGATCCGGAGAAGAAGATTTTTGAAGACATTTGCCTGAAATGCACTAAGTTCAAATTTGGGCTCCTATACTGAGCCCAAATATACACCCAGGAGGCTGATTTGAACAAACTTGAATCAGGTCCACCCCACAATGTTGCATACCAAATATGAAAAGATTCTGCCTGCTGGATCTGGAGAAGAAGATTTTTTAAGAAATTTGCCTGAAATGCACTAAGTTTGAATTCGAGCTTCCATAGTGAGCCCAAATATGAATCTAGGGAGCCGATTTGAACAAACTTAAATCAGATCCACCCCACAATGTTGCATACCAAATATTAAAAGATTCTGCCTGCTGGATCTGGAGAAGAAGATTTTTGAAGAAATTTGCCTGAAATGCACTAAGTTCAAATTTGGGCTCCAATACTGAGCCCAAATATAAACCCAGGAGGCCGATTTGAACAAACTTGAATCAGATCCACCCCACAATGTTGTATACCAAATATCAAAAGATTCTGCCTGCTGGATCTGGAGAAGAAGATTTTTTTTTAAAATTTGCCTGAAATGCACTAAGTTCGAACTCGGGCTTCTATAGTAAGCCCAAATATGAATCCAGGGGGCCGATTTGAACAAACTTGAATCAGATCTACCCCACAATGTTGCATACCAAATATCAAAAGATTCTGCCTGCTGGATCTGGAGAAGAAGATTTTTGAAGAAATTTGCCCGAAAATGCACTAAGTTCGAATTCGAGCTTCCATAGTGAGCCCAAATATGAATCTAGGGAGCCGATTTGAACAAACTGAAATCAGATCCACCCCATAATGTTGCATACCAAATATCAAAAGATTCTGCCTGCTGGATCTGGAGAAGAAGATTTTTGAAGAAATTTGCCTGAAATGCACTAAGTTCGAATTCGAGCTTCCATAATGAGCCCAAATATGAATCTAGGGAGCCGATTTGAACAAATTTAAATCAGATCCACCCCACAATGTTGCATACCAAATATCAAAAGATTCTGCCTGCTGGATCTGGAGAAGAAGATTTTTGAAGACATTTGCCTGAAATGCACTAAGTTCAAATTTGGGCTCCTATACTGAGCCCAAATATAAACCCAGGAGGCTGATTTGAACAAACTTGAATCAGATCCACCCCACAATGTTGCATACCAAATATGAAAAGATTCTGCCTGCTGGATCTGGAGAAGAAGATTTTTTAAGAAATTTGCCTGAAATGCACTAAGTTTGAATTCGAGCTTCTATAGTGAGCCCAAATATGAATCTAGGGAGCCGATTTGAATAAACTTGAATCAGATCCACCCCACAATGTTGCATACCAAATATCAAAAGATTCTGCCTGCTGGATCTGGAGAAGAAGATTTTTGAAGACATTTGCCTGAAATGCTCTAAGTTCAAATTTGGGCTCCTATACTGAGTCCAAATATAAACCCAGGAGGCTGATTTGAACAAACTTGAATAAGATCCACCCCACAATGTTGCATACCAAATATGAAAAGATTCTGCCTGCTGGATCTGGAGAAGAAGATTTTTTAAGAAATTTGCCTGAATTGCACTAAGTTCGAATTCGAGCTTCTATAGTGGGCCCAAATATGAATCATGGGGGCCGATTTGAACAAACTTGAATCAGATCCACCACACAATGTTGCGTACCAAATATCAAAAGATTCTGCCTGCTGGATCTGGAGAAGAAGATTTTTTAAGAAATTTGCCTGAAATGCACTAAGTTCGAATTCAGGCTTCTATAGTGGGCCTAAATATAAATCCAGGGGGCCGATTTGAACAAACTTGAATCAGATCCACCCCACAATGTTGCATACCAAATATCAAAAGATTCTGCCTGCTGGATCTGGAGAAGAAGATTTTTGAAGAAATTTGCCTGAAATGCACTAAGTTCGAAATCGGGCTCCTATACGGAGCCCAAATATGAACCCAGGGGGCCGATTTGAACAAACTTGAATCAGATCCACCCTACAATGTTGCATACCAAATATCAAAACATTCTGCCTGCTGGATCTGGAAAAGAAGATTTTTTAATGTTTTTCCCATTGCCTACAGTGTTAAAAAGTGCTGACTCAGCACTTTTTCAAAGTCCTGAAAAAAGTACCTTGTGATCAAACCGATAGGGATTTTTTTTTAACCATTCTATTCTACTGGATAAAAGTAAGATTTATACAAAATAAGAATTCTCTGTGCCATGTAGTTTTGGAGATATGGCAGTTTTAAGGTTTTTCCTATTTTTAGCTCCCGGGGTTCCCACGGGGCAATGAGAAAATTTTTTTTGCATCAATCAACTACTTATGACCCATTATCATCTCATATCAAATCTGGTTCAAATCGACCTCAAGGTTCGGAAAACAGAAATTTTAGGCGTGGCCAAAATTTTTGCCCCTCCCATAACGAAGGCAAATAATGCCCGACAAACTTCTCTTGAACAAACTTGATTCAAAACCTCAAAAGGACTCTGTATACCACATATCAAGTCTTTGCTACTGGTGGTTCATTAGAAGAAGATTTTCAAAAAATTTGGCCATTTTTTCCCCACACCTTTGCTCAATATGAGCCGAAACCTAATTTGGATAAAAATCAAAATGCCCCTATATAACCACTACTTACATGAAATTTAATTAAAATGTGGCCAGTGGTTTAGGAGAAAGAGGCTCAAACACCACCTTCACGCAGGGCGACGGACGACGGACGAAGAGTGATAAGAAAAGCTCACCATGACTTTCAGTCAGGTGAGCTAATAATAAACAAGCTTTATCTAGGTTCAGTAATAATAATCTACAGACAAAACAGCTTCACTCATAGTTACACACTAATCAAGCTGGAGGAGATGAAGAAAAATCACACCCCCCCTTTTTGGAAGAAATACTCTTCAAAACAAAGAGGGGAGCACTCAGGAATCAGTGAAAAGTGGTACCAAATAATCAATTTATATTCGCCCAACAGGCACCCAGTTATTAACTATTATTAATTATTGGTGCTTAATGCCACTTCTGAAGCTAAGGCTATTGTGGAGATCCCAGTAATTAACAGCGCATGCTTCTAACGTCTATCGGAGTCGGAATGCGTACATAGGTCGAAAACTGGAGATATAATGTGTACAACCATACACTTGTCCAACTGAATCCCCATGGGAAGTATCTGAAGAGCAAACACGCTTCTAAGGCAACCAACAGACGACCCTGTTCAGGTGTACAATTAATTCCAATAATAACACTCCAACTGAACCGTTTGAATATAAGAAAATGTGTACTGTATCTCAAAGAAACCTGGATTAGAACATGGAATGGGCTATGATTAAAAGACTCGCCACAAACCGTCCCCCAAATAATTCATTGTTTCCTCGGTCTGTAACAACCAATGACTGTTCGGAGAAAGAATATACTACTCCAAATAATGATGCCAAAAATTGAGAAAGTATGCATAGACGGCCTATTGGCAGTTCCATAACTGATCCAAATAGCCCCAAAATTCTCCTGAGCTCTATAAGCAGAGCAAGAATTTATATAATCTGTACAATAATGCATCTGCCTAATACATACCCATATTATGCACGCGAGCAATGAAATCCTGTATGTACTCATCTGAATACAGCCTGTATCCACGGTATGACCGAGTGATACAAGTGTAACAAGGAAACTGAATGAGTAATACGAGGTTAATATGCAATTAACTGAGTAATAAACTCATACGTCGTAAGAAAAGGCCAGACCACTCTGAGCAAAACTTGCCAGATAAGCAATATGTCAGCCACATAGGTACATGAAGGCTAGCAATTTTATTGATAAGCAATCATATGCTCGTATATGACTTATAAACGAAGAACCACAGGAAACAAACCAACTAAAAAGTGGATGTGCCCATGAGGTCGCCATTAGAACACGACCCAGCCACCAATCAAGGAGCCATGAAAGGCATGCATATACTTGAATGTATATGAAGCTTACGGGGAGAAAACTAAATCCTGCCCCTCTTAACACATTGGCAGGGGGGGGGGAGGGGGGGGGGGGGCGATGAATAATTCCTATCACCCCCCCCCCCCCCCCCCGACCCCCCCATTACTTGAATCGCTCTTGTGTTAGTTAACAAAAAATACACCATACTGACATAATTGCACTAGGTAAATATGGCGTCATCAATAGAGCTTATCGCCTCATATAACTAACACCAAACCATAGCGGTAGGAAGAGAATAACCTCCTTTAATATACCGTATCATGTCCGATAGGACAACGAAATCAGCCTAGCTGAAGCAGCTAAAGGTCTTCCTGTAAGTGAAGACAATAAAAGGCTGATAACTGCGGCCTTAAAAGCTCACTAAGGAGACTTACAATGCTTGCCATAGCTTATAAGTCTTCATCTCCGTGAAGACAGATATATTGGTGTAAGTTGTGACCTTGAAGGCTCACTGAACGGAGACTTACAACTATCATCGCACAAGGTAGGGAATGAAGAACCGCTATTTTAAAAGCCCTAAATTCCCAAAGAGACAGTAGTCCCAACTGGGCCAAGAGATAATACATTCAGTTTTGTCACTGCATAATTACTGAAAAAAACATCGCTCATGATTCTCGCTAGACTACTATGGTGTAAACAATAAGACTCAAGTCTATGACACCTTGGAAAACAAACTGAAAAGCACTCTACCTTTATTGGTTTTATTACCAAAATATAGTGGTCAGAGCCTAGCTAATGTAGCTTAGAAGTCTTCCTCTCCATGAAGACAGATATCTTGGTGCAACTAGCGACCTTGAAAGCTCACTAAATGGAGACTTACAACCATCGTCGTGCAAGGTAGGGAATGACGAGCCACTATTCTAACAGCCGTAATTTCCAAAGAGACAGTAATCTCAAGGTAGCTACGCAGTTATGAGTCTTCGTCTACATGAAGACATATCTGTGTCACTTGCGGCCTTTGAAAGCTCACTAAATGGAGACTTACAACACTAGCCGCTAATTATAAGAAAAGACTTCTGTAACAGTACATAAGGCTACTATGGAGTCCACAATGGCATTAAATGTCTTGACGCCAAGGAATACAACACCGAGAGAGAAAAGGCGTACTTATTCCCTCTAATGGCTCTATTCCATACAAGACAGCTGTCTCAGCCTATCTATGCACTATCCATCCGGCTTCGAGATCAGAAACAGGTGACTTGAAAAAACCTGGAGAATATTTCGACGACCTCTTTTGCTTTTCTTCAGTAGGAGAGCCTGTACCTCTGCAAGGAGAGACTCTCTTGGAAGAATTTGCCAGAAGATTTGTCCAACACGTACTTCTTGTAAGTGGAGCTTTGCTCGGACTGACAGCTGCAGGCCTGCTGAGACTACATTCTCATCCACTGATCTTCTGCAATTTTCATCCACTCTTTTGTGAGGTTGATAACCTTCCGCTAAGTGGAAAGCAACAGATGTCTTTTCTTGACAACCTCTATTGCTTCCTTCAATAAGAGAGCCTGTCCATCCGCTAGGAGAGACTCTTTTGAAAGGATTCGCCGGAAGATTTGTCCAATGCGGACATCTTGTAAGTGGAGGTTTTTGTTCGGAATGATAGCCGTAGGTCTTCTGAGACTACACTTCTCATCCACTGATCTTCCGTGACTTCTGTCCAGTTTCTCGCGAAGTTTGATAACCTCCCGCCAACTGGTAAGCAATAGAGGTCTTGTCCATCACCTGTACGACTTATGAGGCTTACGGGAGGAGAAACTACGTCCTTCCCACGAAGAACCTTGTCCTGTCGGCTTAGGGGCATCTGACCTATAGTCTGGATCAGTCCTGCGGCCTTTCCCGAGTCGCTATATTGACAACCTCCAGAGTAAGCATAAGAGGGGTTTTTGTACCCTCGGGAGGAGTTCCCTTTAGTTGATTTTGAAGTGGAACGGCCTTGCTTACCCCGGTCTGCTGAAGGGTGTTGTTGAGATGCAGACTTCAGTAGCAGTGCACTGGAAGCTTTCTTTGCAGCCTGTTCATAGACTATCGAAAGCTTGTCGTCAAATAGAGTATATCCGTACACCTGAGCGACTTGGAGAGAGCTTTTCACCTTGTCATTTATAAGTGATTTCGATGCAAGGGCAGCATCACATCTGATCAACTCCAAATTTGCCACTGTCAGGGCAGAGTTGTACGTGGCATACATGACTTCCCTGGAAAGAACTCTAAGCTGGCTGGATATACGAAGTCGGAACGCTAGCATGCGGTCGAGTGTGCTTTTGTAACATAGCCGAGGAAGCCGCTGACTGTAGCCGACCCCGGCTGCAGTCTAGACGGAGCATCCCGAGTGGCGGGTGTGGACGTATGCTCCGGCTTGTGCAAGTTTCTCAAAACAACATTTGACCCCAAATGTTGTTGGGTTAGAGAGGGGCCTCTCCTGCTCGCAGTCTTGTTAGACCTCGCTGAGCCCAAAAAGAAACTTGCTGACTTCCTCCCTATTTCAGTCATCACTGGGTGAGTTTTTGATTTTGAGGTGCTCGCTGTACCCAAATCTACACTTCGTTTGACCGCAACAGACTTACCCGGTGTCACTGCTCCCAAGGACAGAGTAACTGCTTCACCAGTTGAGCTAGCTGCTTGCAAGGCATTAAGAACACTAACTTGAGGCCTTATCCTTATCCCTTGCTTAATATTCATGAGCACCTTTGCAGTTAGCTCTGTTTGCTCATCAGAGCACGACGACGGTAGCACACTTTGGATGGGTGTCCCAATACCATCACCATGTTCTTGTTCCTCTGAAAAAGAAACTGAAAAACTTGAATTATCTTGCAGTGAGAGTTCTGGCATAGAAATCTCACCGCCAACAACGTACCACAACACCCGTATCCAACGTTTGTCATCCCAATGTACACATGTAGGACCAGAATCCGCAGGTGTGCATCGACTACAGGCAATGCAACAAGCATGTAAATCCGAGGTCGACTTCCTCGCCTTGCATTTAGAGCAGAAAGCTTTCATAATTACAATCAAAATACAAAGTCGATAGCACTCCTACAAACTCCACAATAAATATATGAATTAAATTCGAAAAATGAAACAAAAAAATTTTTGAAAAATTTTTGAAAAAATGCACGAAGTTCCCCAAGGGAACATGATGAGCCCAAGGGCATCCCGATAGAGCCTAAGTGTGAACAAAATCCAAATTTTTTCTGCTACTCTACTGGAATCATAATCCATGCATCCTACAGTAATATAAAATTAAATACTACATATATTTGAGGACGTTGCCAATGTAAACAACGTAAAAGGAAAAAAACGGAAACAAGACATCAGGCACACAAAAAGGCCCAAAGTCAGTAACCGATTTAAATGCTAGCAGATGCAAAGCTAGATCTTCATATGAAGAAAAAATGATACATCGGATAGAAGATGCAAGACCAAAGCAACCTAACACCCCTAGGGTAAGGACATAATCATGGGGATAAACAGAATAAACATTCTTCAACACACGTTAAACTCCCAAGAAATTTAATAAAACATTTCAGTAAAAAATAGCCAAAAAGCTTAGGAGTTTAACAGGAGGGTTTCAAGGAAGGGTAGGGAAGGAATACTTAACAAACAGTGTATTAATCATTAGCAAGAATGATGATGTCAGGCGTTTGTCCCGAAATTGGGAAACATGAAATAATTTTTATAATTATTATAAAGTTACAGCCCTGAACACTTGAAACAACCATTGTTCACATCCATCATCCATATACAGCCTTGGATCCACCAATTCTTTCATTGATTTGTGTCTGGCATCCTCAAAAAATGATAAATTTAAGTAATTTGTATATTTTTTATACTTACCAATGGCCCAGACTAGCTGGTGCTAACTCAAATTAATCCAGGGCCAAACACAAATTTTGCCCCCCAATCCCCCAAATTTACATGCAAAACCAAAAAAATGAAGTTCTAGATGGTCCTCCATACTTTTGAGATCTGCGCATGCGTAGTATCCAGAAAGGTACTGAAATTGGTGCCAACCATCATTCTTTCTACAATGCCTGCTAAATGTTATAATCAGCGGGGAGGTATGAGTGCCCACTCATGGGAGGGCCATCCCCGTCTGGGCCATTGGTTAAGTATAAAAAATATACAAATTACTTAAAATTTATCATATTTTATACGACAACCAATGGCCCAGACTAGCTGAATCGTAAAAAGGCTGGAGGGCCAAGAACTTGAAGGAAAATCCAATCTCTCAATTACTTCAGTAAAGGATAGCTCTTACAGGAGAATAGGAGAAGATAGGAATTATATATGTCTTTCTCCTTTACGAGAAAAGAGAAAGGCACAACACCAACAATGTAATTGAGAATTACATAATATATAATTTCTCCATTTAATGCCAGCATAACCTGTTATGTTAATTCGGTGAAGAAAACCAACATATAAAGCTGGTCCAGAGAATGAGACACTTTATACTCATTTAAAAGTGTCCTAGGATGGTATTTTAACGCCTGTTTGACACGTAACATATACAAACGCTTCACAGTGAGCTACACTCCCTTGCTTTTCACTATAAAGCCAGACGAGCATGAGATAAAAACCGTCCACACCCCTTCCCCTTGTTCTGAGGTAAATTCCTCAGAACGAAGAGGGCAGCGGAACAGCGTCAGTGCTCGAGCAGACTGCCTAAAGACCTTATAAATGTAACATAAATGAACAACATTCTGAGCAACAGAAAGAGGACCCAAAGATCTAAGGTCACTGGAGATGGACTCTAAATTTCTCAGGTAAAACTTGGTAAATGAAGAGGGCTGTGTCCAGTAAGCAGCCTTCATAAGATCAGTAATGGCTATACTGTTAGAATAAGCCCAAGAAGTGGACAGTGCTCTAACCTTGTGCGCTGTAATCTTGTTGACAGAACATTGATCCGGAGACAGATTTTTGTAGGCAATACGTATTGCCAACTGAATCCATCTAGCGACAGAATGAACAGAAATATGTTTTCTGATAGGAATCAAAGAAAGAAACGTTTTCTTCCCTTTCTAAAAAAATCTGATCGACATTTATAAATATGCATAGTTCTGACTGGACACAGCAAAAAAGGTCTTCGGTTATCCGATGATGGTAAAGCCTTAATGACAATAGGCTCCAGCCGCTTATCCGGAATCTGATTCTTAGCCAGAAACCCCACTTCCATAGTGAAGGTAATAGTATTACCCACACTATGGTAATGAGATTCATCAACAGATTATGCATGAAGTTCACTGACTCTTCTAGCAGATGCAAAGGCTAAGAGAAACACCATTTTATAGGTCAAGAATTTGAACTCTACAACGTTTAATGGCTCAAAAGGAGCTTCTTGAAGCTTCAAAAGAACCCAAGCCAAATTCCACTTAGGAATTAATCTGAGGGTTCTAGGTCTATTAATAGAGAAATTTCTAACTAGCTTGGATAAAGAAGTACCTGATCCAATAGCCAAGTTATCATGATGAGCGTAAGTGTCTGATCACATAGACATATAGCCCTTAATAGTGACAGGCTGCAGTTTGAGTTCGTCAAACAGGTAGACCAAGAAATTGGCAATCTGAGGAATGGACGGATCATATACGTCTATAGACTGATCCGTACACCAATGGAAGAAAACCCTCCACTTTGCTGCATAATTCAACGAAGTGGAGGCCCTCCTACAGTTAGAAATTGCGTCCACTGCTCATCCTGTTAAATGATTTTTGTGCACAACGGAAATACGTGAAGGTTGAGACCTTCCGGGTTGTGATGCAGTGCGCGGGGCTTCCCCTGATATAAAAGAACCTCTAGTGGAGGAAGCTTCCAGGGAATGTCCCATATCAGACACCTGAGAAGATTGATCCAAGGTTTCTGTGACAACAGAGGTGCTACTAGCAAGATTTTGCAGTGAGACTGTTTGATCTTTAACAGAATCTGCAGAATCAATGGAGCTGGTGGATATGCATATCCTATCATCCCCTCCCATGAGATCGACAGAGCGTCTACTGCGTACACTCTATGATCTGGGCATGGCGACACAAACGTCGGTAACTGATTGTTTAAGTGTGTCGCAAAAAGATCTATCATGGGACGATTCCACTGGTAGCAAATCTGCCTGAATATTTGCTTGTTGAGAGTCCACTCCGATGGCAACAGGCGCCCTTTCCGAGAGAGCGAGTCTGCTAATACATTCAGATGACCCGGTATATGACGAACTGAGAGATGAACGTGATGATTCAGAAGGAATAGGAGAATCTTCTCTGTTAATTCGCATAACGGAATCAATGGACTGCCGCCTTGGTTTCTGAGGTAAGCAACTACTGTTGAGTTGTACTGCAGAATTTGAACATGGACATTCGCTATTTGACGAATCCAATGTTGTAGTGCTAGCCAGATTGACATCATCTCCTTGAGGTTTATGTGTTTTTCTAGGAACCAAGAGTCCCAAAGACCCTGGCACTTCAAGTCTGCGGGACTTAGAGACGCACCCAAGCCCGCCTGACTCGCATCCGTCATAATCGTGAAAGCCGGATCCGGCAGTTGAAGTGGAACTCCTTGAGTTAACCACTGAGATCTGCCCAAATCTGACCTTTTTGTTTTACTAGGTCCGTTAAAACAATACTGGTTTCGAGCGAATGCGTCTTCACACTCCAGTTCTGAGTAAAGAATATCTGGAGGGGACACTTGTGCAGGTGGCCCATTGGAATAAGATCCGCAGCCACTCTGCACAGCCCCATCAGTCGCATAAACTCCCTTGCTGTTACTGCATCTGAGTTTAGACAAAAGCAAGCATAACAACTGATTAATTTTGTGCTGGGTAACGGCAGATGAATCAGATTGTTGTGAGTCTCGAAGCCCATTCCCAAGTGAATGAATGACTTGGATAGAGCTAGATCCGTCTTTTTCTCGTTTACTAAGAAACCGAGACGTCGGAACAATTGTAACAGAGTCTGAACATCGTTCTGAAGAATATTTCTTTTGCCGTATCTCTGAAGAATGTCATCCAAGTAAGCCGACGTTACCGCAGACGAATGGGCTCGGAAGTATGACATTACCGAGTTCATTATTTGAGTGAAAGCCCAAGGAGCCAGATTTAGACACATTGCTCTGAACTGATAAACCTTTCCTTGCAGGGCAAACCGGAGGTACTTTCTGAATGCTGGATGTACCAGGACATGAAAATAAGCATCCTTTAAATCTTTGCTTGCCACATAGCCATCCTCTCTTTTTTTAAAGGATCCACTGGAAGATTTGTAAGTGGGGGTTTTGCTCAGAATGATAGCCGTAGGCCTTCCGAGAAACTACACTTCTCACACACTGATCTTCCGTGACTGCTATCCAGTTTCTCGCGAAGTTTGATAACCTTTAGCCAACTGGCAAGCAAAAGAGGTATTGACCATCAGCTGTAGGACTTACGAGGCTTACAGGAGGAGAATCTACGTCCTCCCCATGAAGAACCTCATCCTGTTGGCCTAGGGGCGTCTGACCTATAATCCTGATCAGACTTACGCCCCTTTCCCGAGTCACTGTACTGACAACCTCCAGAGTAATTTTAAGAAGGTTTCTTGTACACTCGCGAGGAGTTCCCTTTAGATGATTTAGATTTTGAACGTCCTCGCTTACTCTAGTCTGCTGAAGCATGTTGTTGAGACGCTGACTTCAAAAGCAGAGCACTGGAAGCTTTCTTTGTAGCCTGTTCATAGAATAACGAAAGCTTGTCGTCATACAGAGTATGTCTGGAGACCGGAGCGACCCGGAGAGAGCTTTTCACCATGTCATCTATAAGTGATGACGACGCAAGGGCAACATCACATCTGATTAACGCCAAATTTGCCAATGTCAGGGCACAGTTGTACATGGCATACATGACTGCCCTAGAAAGAACTCTAAGCGAGGAACAAACGCCCTCAAATTCCTTCCTGTTAAGACGTTGTGCCAGAGCTCTAGTAAGGTGATCTGCGTAAGACATCGCATCTAGATTTGCTCTATTTGATAAAATAGCACATTCCATCACATCCGAGCGTATGTTGAATGAAGCAGGTAGGGATATATCTAAATCCCCGGCCTGCTCATCTAAATGCAGAGAAGCTCTCTGGACATCTTCTCCAACTGTTTTAAATGAACGTGGTCCAAGGAACGGTATATTTATGGAGGATGTCGATAAGAAACCGCCTTTCCTCTTAGTACTAGAGAGGTTACATACGGCGTCGTCTACATGGCCAAAGGCCTGCGACACCTGTCTAGACTGTATTGGGAAGGAAAGAACTTCCTGTTTCCTTCGCATGAAGTCTGCGTCTAAAGACGACAGCAGTTTCTCCCTAGTTGTCGAAGCTTGCTGATCAGGTGGAACAAATTCAAGTTAGTATTGATGGATAAATTCCATCGCTATGATGTGTTGTTCTGAAAGGGAAGGGTAATCCTCTTCCCTGTCCTTTTCACCATTCGACTGAATCAGCTGTGACGTTCAGTCCATCGAATCTGCATGTGCAGATGACTAGACCGACAGCTCACCACCGGAAGGCTGCTCTTACACTTGCTGGGATACTGCACGATTAGCTGCGCAATCTGCGGCAGCAAGTCCATTACCGAGGCTTGAGGAGCAGCAGTCTTGTGTTTTTTCGCCACTTGATGCTCCTGGGATGAAGATCATAGCGGAGGAAGCTGTGACTGTAGCCGAGGCTGGCTGCAGTCTAGACAGAGCATCCCGAGCGACAGGTGTGGATGTGGGGGTGTCTCAAATGTTGTTGGGTTAGAGAGGGACCTCTCCCGCTCGCGGCCTTGTCAGACCTCGCCGAGCCTCCCGAAAAGAAACTTGTTGACTTTTCTCCCTATTTCCGTCATCGCTGGGAGAGCTTTTGCTGACTTTAGAGCCAAAGAAAGAAAGAATGATGGTTGGTGCCAATTTCGGTACCTTCCTGGATATTGAGCATGCGCAGATCTCAAAAGTATGGAGGACCATCTAGGACTTAATTTTTCGGTTTTGCATGCAAATTTTGAGGATTGGGGGCAAAATTTGTGTTTGACTTGGATGAATTTGAGTTAGAACCAGCTAGTCTGGGCCATTGGTTGTCGTATAAAAATAGGAGATTTTAAAGCACTGATGTCAGATCATTGTTACTGACTTTAGGGACAAACAAAGAATGATGTTGGCGCCAATTCCGGTCGCTTCCTGACTAAATGATGGAAAAGTATGGAGGGCCAGATAGGACTTTTAATTTTCAGTATTGTATGCAAATTTTGGGGTTCAAAATTTGTGTTTGGCCCTTGATAATATTGAGTTTGCACCAGCTAGTCTAGGCCATTGTTTATTAGTATGAAAATTTTGGCATCTAGGAAGATCATGTTGTGTATTGATTTGGCAGGTAATATAAGCAGTGTACATGCAAGATTTTATCAAACATCTTTTTACATAGGAAGTGTCAAAGACAGAGATACACATCACATTGCAATGACCTTATGTCACTATATGAAAATCTCCCATATCAAAACTGTGAGAAATTATCAACCAATAATGAATGCTTTAACCTTTAAAGGATTTTTCTAGACTGTACATTTAACAGTCCACCTACATCCGGTGGCTTGGCTGTTGTTTCTAGACAAGTTTAGGCTGCCAAAATAACTCACAATGTACTCAGATTGTACCTACCATGTAGTGCTGAAACGGTTAGCCAGATAACTGGTTTGCAACCAGTTATCAGCATAACCGGTTGGAAAAGCTGTCAACCAGATAACAGCTATACCTATAGTTTACGGGATAGCATCGGGAAAATTATAAATTCATAGTAATTTGTATATTTTTTATACTTACCAATGGCCCAGACTAGCTGGTGCTAACTCAAAAGTATCTAGGGCCCAACACAAATTTTGCCCCCAATCCCCAAAATTTGCATGCAAAACCGAAAATTAAAAGTCCTATCTGGCCCCTATATATTTACTCTCCGCGCATGCGCAGACCTCACAAAGTGACCGGAATTGGCGCCAACATCATTCTTTGTAAAAGAGAGTACTACATAATAATTCAGTGGGGAGGTATGAGTGCCCACTCATGGGAGGGCCATCTCAGTCTGGGCCATTGGTAAGTATAAAAAATAAACAAATTACTATGAATTTATAATATTTTTCTACTATAACCCAATGGCCCAGACTAGCTGAATCGTAAAAAGGTAGTGGTCCTAGTACTTCCGAAATAGTAGATCAACATAGTTTCAATCCTGCAATCCAAGATGGAAGGAAATTAGAATAATTAGGAATTACTTGTATGTCTCTCTATACAGTAATAGAGGAGACATATCCTAAATAAGGAGCCCAATTTAAGTAATTCCTTATTCTAAGCATGAAGACTATGCTAATTAGGATATAACAAGTTCCTAATTTTTAAGGCTTGTCCGGACTAAGCCCCAAAATTAGGATGGCGTCAGCTGATGGCATATCTGAGAATGAGAGAAAATCCCCTACAAGCATATGCCATACAATAACACTCCAGCTTTATGCAGGAAATAATTATGGACAAAACAGCTTCCTTCATAGATACATACCCAGACATGTTAACCTCCAGAATAATTTTTCAGGGAACCTGAGGGTGATTTTCAGGGAAATGGGATGGATTTCAGGGAAAAGTTTGCACGGGGGGCAAAATAAAAGGAAAAACTTGTGAATTCTCAGCTCATGGACTACTATTAACACCAAGTTATATCCAGAACTAGTTGTCAACTATGCTGATGCATTTATGCTATGTTAAAAAATCATAAAATAACTGTTGATTTGACCCCCCCCCCCCCCAAGATCCTCTTCTTCATGAGCCCCCCCCACCCACCACCACCACCCACCCACACTGTCCCACAGAGCACCTCCACCTGTGGTTTGCTCTTATCAAAGTCTACTTAGCTAATAATTTCCCATGTCAGGAAATGTTAACAGGAAAAGATGTCCTAATGTTCAGTTACTTCAAGAACATTAGTGGTACTTAGAAAGTATCTTTATCAAACTTCATGCATGTGGGACGTTTGTGCCCTACACAAAACTTTTCTGTTCATCATTGAAGCATTTTTTTTTAATTCCAATCAAAATTTTCTGGGTACAGATGGCCAACAGTTAACAGTTCTGTAGTCAGCACAACTGAATAAATGTTATGTTAGAAAATACGTCCATTGTGTTTAAATATGCAGTCATAATTTTTCGGCATCCTAAGCGACTTTAACCTACTTTTAAACTGTGCTAAATAGTTGTTGTTTACGTTTTGATTTTGGAAAAGGGATGAGAATTAAAGCTATTCTATGAAGGAATAAATAAATATATATTATTTAATTCCTTTTCATATATTTTAATTTCCAAAAACTGCATTTAAATGAAGGTGGAGTTTTCAATTTTTTGAAAGTAAGTCACCTATTTTCACTTCGACACTCGCACACTGATCACGAATCTCCGAAGAAAAAACCCAGAAATAAACATGAACACAGTTGAAATATCTATCATAAAATACCCTTTTCTTAAATAAATTTAACTTAAATCCATATTTTACTGCTTCGTGAGTTTTTACCAAAGTTTGAAATGCATGTGATTTGACTCCGAACGTTTTTCATAAGTTACAACAGGAACGAAATATTTGACTGTTGTTTTCCATGATTTTTGGTCCAAAACTGATTCCTGTCCGGGAGGCCGGGAACTACAATGAAATTCCGGGATTTTCCCGGGCATTCCGGGAGAGTTAACATGTCTGCACATACCTATCAAGCCAGAGAAGAGGTAAAAATCCCCCCCCCCCCTTCTTTTGAAGGAATCTTCAAAAGAAAGATGGGAGAGCTCTGGAATCAGTAAGAGCGGTATCAAAAAACAATATAAATACTCGCGAACAGGCACTCAGGTATTAATCCATGATTAATAAATGGTGCTTAACACCACTTCAGAAATTAAAGCTATAGCGACGAGCCTGGTTATTAAAATTGCCCGCTACATAATGTACACCGTAGATGGCATACACAGATACGGCGAAAACCGGTGTTATAAAATATAACATACACATGTCCAATTGAGCCACATTGAATGATCTCTGGAGAGAACACACACTTCCGAGGTAACCCACAGGTGACCTCATTTAGGTGTACAATAATTTTCAGTAACAACACTCTCCAACCTGTACTATCCGATATCTATGACCGTAAACACGTGTGAATATGCGGTTTGAGAACTGACATAATAGAAACCTGGATCTAGAAATGGAAGTAGGTATGATTAACAGGCTCCGACATAGACCGCCCCAAAATAGTTCATAATTTCAAGGTCCATAAAATACAATAAAGTGTCAGCCTAATAATTATAATGCGCGAGAACATTAAAATCCAGCATGTAATCACCTGAATACCAGTAAACTGGTCATGCAGCCTCTGAGGTATCCAAAGAGTAGCAATTTAATTATGATGAAATATGTGCTCGTATATAACAAATCAACAAATAATCACAGGAAACTAATCCCACTAAAAAGCGGATGTGCCCATGAGGTCGCCATAGAAAAGGACCCAAATGCATAGTATGTATGTATTAAACTATACGAGGCTTGCGGGAAGAAAACTACGTCTTGCCTGGTAATTGCCTCTAAACACATTGGCAGTGTGTGTGTGGGGGGGGGGGGGGGGGGGGGAGGGATTCAAATGGTTCCCTCACGTCTAACCAACTCCATTATGCCACTATGGGCGGAGGACGTGAAGAACAAAAACTTCCCCTGAAAAAGAAGGTCCTCTCGTGGAGGAAGCTTCTGGGGAGCGTCCCATAACAGACACTTGAGAAAACTCATCCAAGGCTCTGTGACGACAGAGGTGCTACTAATAAGATTCACAACAAGACTGTTTAATCTTAAACATAATCTACAGAATCAAATGAATTGGAGGATACGCTTATCCTATCATCTAATCCCATGAGATCGGCAGAGCGTCTACTGTATGCTCTCAATGGTCTGGGCATGGCGACACAAACGACGGTAACAAATTGTTCCGGTGCATTGTAAACTGATTTATCATGGGGCGATCCCACTGGTAGCAAAACTATCCAAATACTCGCTTGTTGAGCGTCCATTCCAATTGCAACAGGCAACCTTTCCGAGGAGCGAGTCTGCTAGTACATTCAGACGACCCGGTATATGACAGATAGAAAGATGAACATGATGATACATGATGTAATAGAAAAATCTTCTCCGTTAGATGGCATAACGGAAATGAATGGGTGCCGCCCTGGTTCTTGATGTACGCTACCACTGTCGAGTTATACAACAATATCTGAACATATGCATCCGCTATGATGAAACCTCTGTTGTAGCACTAACCAAATTGACAGCATTTCTTTGATGTTTATGTGTGTCTCCAGGAACCGAGGGTCCCAAAGACTCTGGCATTTCGAGTGTGTCGGGCTCAGGGTTGCGTCCCAAACTGTTGACTCGCATCCGTCATAATCGTGAAAGCCGGATCCGGCAGCTGCAGCGGAACTCTCTGAGTTAACCACTGAAGATCTGCCCAAATGTGGACATTTTGTTTACTAGATCCGTTAAAACAATACTGGTCTTGAGCGAATGCGTCTTCACATTCCAGTTCTGGGTAAAGAGTATCTGGAGGGGACGTGTGCATAAGCGACCCATCGGAATAAGATCCGCAGCCGCTCCGCACAACCCCATCAGTTGCATAAATACCCTCGCTGTTAATGCGTCTGAGTGTAGACAAAAGCGAGCATAAGAACTGACTAATTTCGCTCTGGGTAACGGCAGACGAACCAGATTGTTGTGAGTCTAGAACTTCATTCCCTTCTGAAGAGTAGATGATGCCGTATCTCTGAAGAATGTTGTCAAAGTAAGCCGACGTTACCGCAGATGAATGACCTCGGAAGTGAGACATTACCAAGTTCATTATTCGAGTGAATGCCCAGAGCGCTAGATTCAGACCGAATCACATCGCTCGGAACTGAAATACTATCCTTTAAATGATGAACCGTAGGTACTTTCTGAATGCCTGATATACCAGGACATGAAAGTGCAAATCCTTAGATCTATGCTTGCTGCATAGTCGATCACTCAAACGCTTGCTTTTACCGACTGAATGATTACCATAAATAAACTTTTAGAGCCATGATAGACTTGTTATCCAGCTCCAGTCTATTACAGGTCGGAACGAGCTTTCTGGCTTCGGTACGAGGAACAGGTGACTGTAGAATCCTAGAAAATCTTGGTTCTCGACGACCTCTATTGCTTACATTGCCAAGAGAGCCTTTACCTCCGATTGGAGAGACTCTTATGCAAGGATTTGACATAAGTTTTGTCCATCATGGACATCATGTTAGTGGTGGTTTCTCTCGGAAAGATAGCCGTAGGCCATCCGAGACCACACTTCTCGCCTACTGGTCTTCCGTAATAGTTATCCAGTTTGATGCAAAACTTGATAACCATCCGCCAACTGCCAAGCAATAGAGGTCCTAACCATCACCTGTAGTACCTGCGAGGCTTGCGGGAGGAGAAACCACATCCCCCTCGCAAAGAGCCTTGACCCACCGGCTTAGGGGCGTCTGATCGGTAGTCTCGATCAGACCTACGCCCCCTTTCCAGGTCACTGTATTGACAATAACTAGAGTAATTACAGAAGGGTTTCCTATACCCTCGCGAGGAGTCCCTTTTAGACGATTTCTGTCTAGGACGTCCTTCCTTACTCTTTTCTGCTGCTGCGGGTCGATTAGACGCCGACTTAAGGAGCAGAGTATTGATGCTTTCTTTGTAGCTTGGTCATAAACCAATGAAAGCTTATCGTCAAAAACTTAGTATCCAGATACCGGAGTGACCCGTAGAGAGTTTTTCACCTTGTCATCTATTAAAGATGACGACGCAAGGGCTCCGTCATGTCTGGTTAACTCCAAATTAGCCACTGTTAAGGTAGAGTTATACGTGATAAACATAATAGCCCTGGAAAGGACTCTTAAAGAGGAACGAACGTCCTCAAATTCCTTTCCGTTGAGACATTGCGCCACAGCTCTTGAAGGTGATCTGCGTAAGACACTGCGTTTAAATTGGCTCTGAATGAAGAAACTGCTGTCTCAATTGTGTCCGAGCGAATAGTGAATGACGAATGTAAGGCCATGACTAGGACCTCAGTGTGCTCATCCAAACGCAGAGGAACTCTCTATACATATTCCCCGACCGTTTTAAATAAACATAGTCCAACAAACAGTAAATTTACGGAAGATGATGACAAGAAACCGCTTTTCTTCTTCCCACTGGAAAGTTAAAAAATTTATAGTAATTTATATATTTTTTATACTTACCAATGACCCAGACATAGCTGGTGCTAACTCTTAAAATATAGGGCCAAACACAAATTTTGCCCCCAAATCCACAAAATTTGCATCTAAAACCAAAGAAAACATGTCCTGAATGGCCCTCCACACTTCACCTCTACTGCACATGTGCAGTGTCAAGGACGTTCCGAAATTGGCGCCATTAATCATTCTAATAACCAGTGCCTGGTAAGCACTATGTACTCAGCGGGGAGGTAAGAGTTCCCAACTCCTGGGAGGGCCATCCCCGTCTGGGTCATTGGTAAGTATAAAAAATATATAAATTACTATAAATTTTTTAACATTTTTATACTGTACCAATGACCCAGACATAGCTAAATAGTAAAAAGGCTGGAGGGCCAAGGACAAAGAGCAAGATGGAATACGCTCAATAATATAAAATAGAGTCATCCCCTCTAGAGAAAAAGAAGTATTAGGCCTTACATGTATCTTTTTTATTTATGATAAATTAGAAAGATACAACACCTTCCAAAATTTAGCATCATACATCCATGTACTCTATTAATATCTAGTATAATCCTTATACTAATAATTTTAAAGTAAGCCCATAAATAAAGTAAGTCTAGAGAATAGAGACTCTTTATACTCCTTAAAAGTGTCTGAGGATTGCATAATCATGTCCGTTGACACGTGCTATATTCAAAAGCTATACTTTAAAAACTAAGACTTGAATGAATTTTTAAAACATAAACTTCTCACTAAACAACCATCCCAATAACAGCTCAGAATTACTAACTCCAGAGGAGGTATCCCCTTGTTTTCACAGTAAAACAGGTGACCCAAGGGAACACCCTCCCCCCCCCCCCCCCTTTTCTTGCCCTGGGTCAAATAGCCCAGAGCGAAGAGGGCAGCAGAACGGAGTCACTGCTGAAACAGACAGCCTACCTAGCTATAGTAGCAACTGTTAAGTGAATGACATTCTGAGCAGTAGATAATAGACCTAACAATAGAGGCCTCCAGAAATGGACTCAATATTTCTGAGATAAAAAATTCATGAATGTGGATGGCTGAGCGCAATGAGCAGCCTTCAAAAATCTATAATAGCGACACTATTAATGTAAGCCCAAGATGTAGAAGAACTCTTACTTCATGAGCCGAAATCTCAAACACAACTGCTGAGTCAAAGATATACCATAAGCAGTATCGATAGTTAATTGAATCCATTAGCAATAGAATGGAGCGTAACGTCCTTCTAATAGGCATCAAAGACAGAAGAAGTTTACGCCCGTAGTAATAAACAGATATCTGTTTATAAATACATAAACTCTAACCGGCAGAGTAAAGGCCTATGCCCGTACGAAGACGGAAGGACCTTAATAACAATAGGTTCCGGATATTAGGAGCCTAACTCTTATGCAAAAATCCAACCTAAATAGTAAAGGAAGTAGTGATTCCGAAACTACGAAAGTGAAAATCATCCACCGATAGTGCATGAAACTCACTGACTCTTCAGTAAAACAGAAGCCAACAGAATTACTGTCTAAAAGGTCAGAATTTGAAAACTACTGTTTCCAGAGGCTCAAATGATTACATAGCTAAATAAGAACCGAAGTTAAATTCCATATAGGAATTTAATCTAAAGATTCTAAGTCTATTTATCAAAAAGTTACTAACTGACTTAGATAAAGAGACATAAGACTCAATTGTAAACTATCATAGAGTGCATAGGTATGAGGTAACATAAACCTATAACCTTAATAATAACAGGCTGCAGTAGATCTTGTCAAACAAGTATACTAAAAAGTTGCAATGAGTAGTATGGAGGAATCAACAATATGAACATAGTGGTCCCTACACCAACGACGGAAGAGCCTCCACTTTAGCCGCATAGAATAGCGAAGAAGAGGATCTCCTATAGTAAGAAATCGCGTCCAAAGCTCGTCCAGTACAATGCTTACAATGCAATACGGACCACACAACGGAATACATGAAGGTTGCGACCTTGCGGGTTGTGATAAAGATGACACGATTTTACCCAGCGAAAAAAGATCCTCTCATTGAGGAAGATTTCGCATTAAGTCCCACAGTAGACATCAGAGTAAATTTACCCACGGTCTCTGTGAAGACAGAGATGCTATCAACAGAAATGTATTGTGGTTGTTTATCTTAGCAATACCTGCTGAAACAACAGCGCCGGAGGATACGCATATCCTATCATTCCGTCCTATTAGATCAATAGAGCGTTAACAACATTAGCTCAGAGATCCGGACAAGCAAACACATACGTCTGCAATTGATTAGCAAGCTATGTCGTAAATAAATTATCATTGGGCACTCCCATTGATAGCAAATCTGATTGAATACTTGTTTGTTGAGAGTCCATTCTGACGGCAACAAGCGACCCATAAGTGAACGGGAGTCCGGTAAAACAATCAGACGACCCGGAATATGACGGACCGAAACAGAACTTGGTGTACTATAACAAACAGAAGGATTCTTTCCATTAAATTGAATAACGGAAACGAATGAGTGCCTCCCTGGTTCCGGAAATACGCCACTACTGTCGAATTAACGGACAGGATTTGGACATGCGTTACTGAATAATGTTCATCCAATGACATAAAGCAAGCCTAAAAAACATTATTCCGCGGAAGATAAGTGCTTGCTTAGAGACTGCGGAACCCAAAAACCCTGCCACTTCGAATCCGTTGGGATCAATATTATATCCCAACCTGTTTGACTGGCAACCGTCATAATTATAACACTCGGATCCGGCAACTGCAGTGGCACTCTCTGAGTCAACCACCGAATGTTTGCCCCAGTCTGAATCTCTTGCAACACTAGATAGACAAGAGAACGTGTAAATCGAGCAATTCATGGATTGCTGAAAAGTTGCCGTCGAAGAGAAGCTTCTCCGAGAACGAAGCGACTCTGAGAGAGTTCTTCACCTTACTATCCACGCGCGTGGATGTAGCTAGGGCTGCGTCACGTCTAACCAACTCCAATCAGCCACTGAAGGGCGGGGTTATACGTGAACAAACTACTGCCCTCAAAAGAAATCACATTGAGGATAATATCCCGTAATTCTTTTCTTGAAGACGTAATGATAACGCCTCAGTAAGGTGGATTACGTATGATAAAGCGTCTAAGTTAAGTCTACTAGACATCATTGTCGTTTCCAACATTGTGGTTGGAAAAGACATAGACGGCGAAAAAGAATATTTCCAGTCTTTAACCACGCCGTCTAGACGCATATGAACTCTCGGTATGCCCTGCTCTGCCAAAATAAATTATTCGTATAAATGATAAAAAGGCAGAAATGAGCATTGCGGACAAGAAACTAAACTATCATGCTTGGTAGCAGGCTTATATGCATATATAGCGTCGATAAATAATACACATGTTCTAATGACATTATTGCACTGTGTCGGTAAGTCAGGGACAATGTCCCTGAACCGATCCAAAATTCCGTGTCCAATGACGCTATAAGTCTCTTATCCAACATCGCAGCAATGTAGTCCGAAATAACAATCACTGGAAGATAATGCCAGAAGATATGAATGGCAGCTTCCGATGCTACGAAAGGGAAAACTCGAAATCTTTCGAATCCCTTTCGCCATTCTGTCGGACCCTATAAAGCGTTCGGTCGTCCGTACCTGATGCAACCGCGGACCGCACCGACCCAGCGCCATCAGATAATTCCTGATTCGACTAAGAAACTGTTGATTGCTGGGATGCTGCGAAAAAACTGTGCTAACTCGGATAGCACGTCCGTCACTGAGGCCTGTGGAGAAGCGGTCCTACAATGCATTGCCGCTGGAAGCTCCGTGATCGTTACCCCGTGCATACTACTAATATGCGAGCGAACGGAGTGTATAGGCCTCGTGTCCTTTGGCTACCGGATGGCGTGACCTATTCGCCATGGAATCACTGAATGACGAAACTGATCGGATACTGGAGGTCACGTAGCCAATGTGCGGTCGTGTGCCCTGCTGTGAGGATGAGGAAGCATTATCGACAGTCTCTCGGACTGTCAATATAACGGAGCGTCCCGACTGACAGACATATGCTCCAAATGTAAAATATCTGAACCACAACATGCGGTCCCCTATGTTGTTGGACGAGAGAGGGATCTCTCTCGCTCACAGCCCGGACGGACCTGGACAAGCCAGGAACCGGACTAACAGGCTTCCTCCGATCTGTCCTCAATCCGCCGTCACTGGGTGAGTACTAAAGTAATTATAGTGCTCGCATCACCCAAATCTCCTACCTAGACCGCAACGGACGAACCCGGCAGCCGAACCATTCGATGAATGTACGCTACACCGGGTGAGCTAGCGAATGTCACTCCGTCGATCCTACAAGGGACCTCTTAGGCGATAGACATATTCCATGAGCACTTATTGCCGCTAGCTCTTCATTAACTATGACGACAGAGGCACACTTTTGAAAGACATCTCCGTAACTTTGCGAACAAGAAACCAGAAATGCTTGGTAATAGCAAGCATATAATAATAATATATATAGCGTCGTTCAATAATTCGAATCTTTGTGTGACATTATTGGACTATGTCGGAACTGAGGGACGATGTCCCTGAACCGAACGAAAAATTTCTAAGTCCACCGACGCTATCAGTTTCTTATCCGGCATCGCAGCATTCTGGTCTGATGAAAGAAGCTGTAGAAGAACAAGTCAGATGATATACACAACAGCATATGTTGTTCCGAAAGGGAAAGCTCGAAAACCTCCGAATCCCTTTCGGTATCCCGTCGGACCGGATGAAATTTTCGGACGTCCGTACCCGCTTCCGCAGAGCATCCCGACCCAGCATCGTTGGATAAAAAATATGCGACAGATTCAGTTGATGCTGGGATGCTGCGATAAGCTGTGCTATTTAGGAAAGCACGTCCGTTCCCGAGGCCTGTGCAGTAGCGGTCTTACGATGCATTGCCGCCGGAAGCTCCGTATACGTTGACTCCCGCACACTTTCCTATGCGAACGTCCGGAGTCTGCAGGCCTCGTGTCCCTGGCTACCGGATGGTGTGACCTGGTCGCCGATGATTCTCTGACTGGCGAAGCTGACTGGATATCCGAGGTCACGTAGCCAAGAGCGGTCGTGTGCGCTACCATGAGAATGAGGAAGCCTTATTGACAGTCTACTCCGGACTGACAATATGTCGGAGCGTCCCGAGCGCCGGACGTATGCTCCGAATGCCAAACATTTTGTACCAGATGTTGTTGTACGAGAGAGGGGCCTCTCTCGCTCGCCGTCCGGATGGACCAGAACGAGCTATGAACCGGACTAAAAGGCTTCCTCCGTTCTCCCTCTAATCCGCCGTCACTGGGTGTGCATTTGGTTGATTTAAAGTGCTCGCATCACCCCAAAATTCCTTCTAGACCGCAACGGACGAACCCGGCTGCCGAACCATTCGATGAATGGACGCTACACCGGGCGAGTTAGCGGACGTCAAAGGCCGTCGAACCTACTAGGGTCCTCTTAGGCAATTGGCGTATTTACATGAGCACTTTTCCGCTAGCCCTTCATTAATTGTGACGACGGAGGCACACTGTTGGAAGACATCACAGAAACATCACCCTAATCTTGATCGTCTGAAATAGAAATTGATAAAGTAGAGTGACCCTGCGGGGAAAGGACCGGAGTGTCCAATTCCCCACTAACATACCGTGACATACGCTTCCCATGTTGTCATCGAAATCATACGATACAGAACAGGAGTTAATGCGAGTACACTGACCACATATAGAATGATTATAAAAGTCAGAGGAAGACTTCCTCTTATCACAATTGATCAAAATCCTTTCAATGTGAAAAGAAAACAAAGTCCTGGTACTCGCACCAACCCCTGGCAATCAAAATACATAATAATAATATGATCCATTAATATAGAAAAAATAACTGAAATCAAAATATTTTGAAAAAATGTTTCTGAAAAGTAACGTTGAGCTCCAATGGATCCCAAGCCTAAGTGTGGACAAAAATTTTAAAAATATTTTAAACAATTTATTCAACACTTACGAACAATAATAATGTATCTAGTTATGATTAAAATAACATCAAGATATTATTTTCAAGAAATCTCCCCCTCACACAGAGGGCTGTTGTAATGTAAACAATGAGTGTAAAAACACTAAAATAAGACTCCAGGCACCCAGGCCCGGAATCAGTTACCAAAAATACACTATCTGATGCAAAACAGATACTTCCAGGGAAGAAACTGCAGAACATCAGATGGTAGATGCAGAACACAACGCCTAACCACCCGTAGGTGAAGACGTAAACATGGGGAAAAGAACAGAATTCATTCTGTTATTCAGCTAAAACTCCCAAGAAATTTTAGTAATAATAATTACAGAAACTATGCTAAAAGCATGGGAGAATAGCAAGAGGGGACTTAAAGGAAAGGGAGAGAGGAAAACACTGAAAAATCAGTGTAACTAAATAACCAGAATGACAACAAAATGGCTGCTGCCTCGAAAATAGGTAACTTAACATAATTTCATTAAAAAATTTTAAGTTACAGCCCTGATAATATTCTGTCACACATTTTTCCTCTCCTCCTTCTCTATCCTCCTTAGAATCACCATTTCACTAATATTTATGTGTCTGGCATCATTAAAACTGAGATTTACAAGCACAAAGATCAGTCAGATGTTAACTGATGAAGGGCCAAACTTAGAATGATTAATGGCGCCAATTTCGGAACGTCCTTGACACTGCGCATGCGCAGTAGAGGTGAAGTGTGGAGGGCCATTCAGGACATGTTTTCTTTGGTTTTAGATGCAAATTTTTGGGATTGGGGGGCAAAATTTGTGTTTGGCCCTATATTTTAAGAGTTAGCACCAGCTCCGTCTGGGTCATTGGTACAGTATAAAAATATTGAATATGGCGTCGTCTAAATGGCCGAAGGCCTGCGACGCCCGTCTAGACTGAACCGATAAAAGACATGACCGCCTTCTTTGTCCAGATAAAGTCAGCGTCAAACGACGCCAGCGGTTTCTTCCTAGTAGTCGCAGTATTCTGATTTGCTGGAACAAATTCAGGGTAGTGTTGATGGATTAATCCATCGCAACCATGTGTTGTTCCGAAAGAGAAGGGTAATCCTCCTCCGTATCCCTTTTACCATCCGTCTGAATCAGTTGAAATTCACGGTCAGCGACATCTGAACTTGCAGATGACTGGACCGACCCAGCACCCTCTGACAGCTCAGGTTCTGAGACTGCCGTTGGCTGCTTCTGCACTTGCTGGGATGCTGCAGTGAGCTGTGCAATCTGCGACAGCAAGTCCGTTACGGAGGCCTGAGGAACAGCGGTCTTCGGTTTCCTGGCTGCCGGCTGCTCCCAGGACGGTGTGTCTGAGACGGCTTTTTTCTCCGAACGTCCCGATAAATGAGGCTTCATCTCCTTAGCTACCGGATGGTCCGACTTCCTGACGATGAATGGTCCCTGTAGGCTGGATATCTGAAGTTGTGTAGCTAAGGTGCGGTCATGTGTGCTTGTAAGATGACAATGCAGAAGCCAAAACTGTAGCCGACGCCAGCTGTGAACTGAACGGAGCGTCCGGATGGGAGGTGTGGACGTATGCTCCAACTGACGCAAGTTCCGATCACCACATCTGACCCCAGATGTTGTTGGGAAAGAGAGGGGGCTCTCTCGCTCGTGGTCCTTACAGACCTCGCTGAGTTTCCGAATGAACTTACAGGCTTCTTCTTCTGATCCAGCGTCGCTGGGTGAGCCTGTTTATATTATAAGGTGCTCGCTCTACCCAATCCACCTCTTAGACCGCAACGGACACACCCGGTGTCACGGTACACACGGACGGAGTAACGCTTCACTGGTCGAGCTAGCTGGCGACAGGGAACTGAAACCACTGGTTTGTGGTTTATAGCCCTGCCTAATGTTCATGAGCACCTTGCCGCTAGCTCTGTTTGATCATCTGAATGCAACGACGGCAGCACACTCTGTCTAGGCGTCACGTAAACATCACCATGTCCTTGTTCCTCAGAAATAGAAACTAAGAAACGAGAATGCCTCTATGGCAAGAGGACCGGCAGTGGCCTTTCGCCGCTAACAACATACCGTGACACCCATCTCCAATGTTTGTCATCCCATCAGACACATATTGAGCAAGAATTAATGGGAGTACATCGACTACAAGCAAGGCAACCAACATGTAAATCAGAGGAAAGGCTTCCTCGCCTTGCATTTGAGCAATATGCTTTCATAACGAAGCAAAATAAAGTTGATCGTACTCCAACCAACTCCACATTAAATATTAGAAAAAGATACATAACAAATAACATTCAAAATATAAATCGAATAATACATTACACAAAAACATTTTTTGAAAAATTTTGATAAGAGCCCAAGTCCCCAAAGGGAACAATGAGCCCAAATGTATCCCGATAGAGCCTAAGTTTGGACAAAAAAATTTTTATTATCCAAAAAATTAATTGCTATACTACTGGAATATTTAATGTATCTTACAACAGTCCTACCAAGATAATAAATAGGATACTACATATACAAATAAAGCATTGTCAATGTAAACAATGTCAGAATGAAAACTGGAAACAACACCCCAGGCAACACGGCCTGAAGTCAGTAACAGATTTTGAACTATCCGATGTAAAACGAGATCTTCATAAGAAGAAAAAACACTCCTAGGGTGAGGACATAACCATGGGGATATACAGAATAAACATTCTGTGTAACACGTTAAACTCCCAAGACATTTATAAAACAAGAGGCCCCAGGGAGCCTGAGGGTGCTCACCTGACATGGTAGTCTAAATATAAAACCAGGGACTTGACTTGAATAAGTTGCATACGCCCTTCCTAAGAAAAGCATATACCAACTAGATTAAGCGATTGTGCCCACATAATACACAGGATTTTCCTTCTATTTTCAGTTCCTGCACTTTTACATCCCAAAATTGAGATAAACGCATAAAAAACAGATTTTTTAAAATTTTTGTTCGGAAATTTTCGAAGCCCCAGACAAAATATTTTCAGCCTAAAATTTTTTTTTTTTCTTAAAATTGACCAAAACGCATAAAAAATTAATTTCCGGATATTGACCCAAAATTTTCTAAGTCTCACCCGGCCCCCAAATTTTCAGTGTAAAAAAATTTTTTTTTTTTTGTCTTAAAATTGACCAAAACGCAAAAAAAAAAAAACAAAAAAAAAATTCCTGATTTTGGTCCAAAAGTTAAAAAATTTATAGTAATTTATATATTTTTTATACTTACCAATGACCCAGACTTAGCTGGTGCTAACTCTAACAAAACCAGGGCCAAATACAAATTTTGCCCCCCAATCCCCAAAATTTGCATCCAAAACAAAAAGAAATCATGTCCTAAAGGACCTCCATACTACGCCTCTACTGCGCATGCGCAGTGACGCAGTCATCCCGAAATTGGCGCCAATTATCATTCTTACTGGCAGTGCCTGGTCAGCGCTATGTACTCAGCGGGGAGGCAAGAGTTCCCAACTCCAGGGAGGGCCATCCCCGTCTAGGTCATTGGTAAGTATAAAAAATATATAAATTACTATAAATTTTTTAACATTTTTATACTGTACCAATGACCCAGACTTAGCTGAATAGTAAACAGGCTGGAGGGCCTAGGACATAGAGGAAAATCCAATAAGCTCAACTATATAGTAAAGAGGTAACCCCTTAAGGAGAAAAGGAGTATTAGGCTTTACATGTATCTTTCTTATTTAATATTAAATTAGAAAGATACACTACCCTTAATAATTGAGCACAATAACATTCATGTTCTCTATTAACATCCAGTATAACCCTTATACTAATTATTTTTAAAGCGAGCCAATAAATAAAGTAGTCCAGAGAATTGAGACTCTTTATAATCATTTAAAAGTGTCCGAGTATTGTATATTAAAGCCCGTTTGACACTTGACATATACAAATGCTTCACACCGAGCTACACTTTAAAAATAAGAATTGAATGAATTTAAACATTAATATTACACTTTAAAACCATCCCGGAAGCGACTCAGAAATACTGACTTGGAGGAGGCATTCCCTTGCTTTTCACTATAAAGCAGGTGACCTAAGGGAACACCCCCCCCCCCCCCCCCCCCCCCTTCCCCTTGCCCTGGGTCAAATAGCCCAGAGCGAAGAGGGCAGCCGGACGGAGTCACTGCCGGAACAGAAAGCCTGCATAACTATAGTTGCAACTGTTTAGTGGACGACATTCTGAGCAACAGATAACGGACCTAAACAATGCAGGTCTCCAGAAATGGACTCAATATTTCTGAGATAAAAATTCGTAAATGTGGATGGCTGAGACCAATAAGCAGCCTTCATTAAATCTGTAATAGCAACACTATTAGCATAAGCCCAGGAAGTAGAAAGAGCTCTTACTTCATGAGCAGAAATCTTAAGCACAGACTGCTGAGAAGAAGATAAATCTTCATAAGCAGTACGGATAGTTAACTGAATCCATCTAGCAATAGAATGGACTGAAATGTCCTTTCTATTAGGCATCAAAGACAGAAAGAAACGTTTCCGTCCCTTTCTGATAAACTGAGATCTCTGTTTATAGATACGTAGTGCTCTAACAGGACAGAGTAAAGGCCTACGCCCGTCTGAAGACGGAAGAGCCTTAATAACAATAGGTTCCGGATATTTATTAGGAGCCTGATTCTTAGCTAAAAAACCCACATTAGTAGTGAAGGTGATAGTGTTCCCAACACTACGATAATGAGAATCATCCACCGATAGTGCATGAAGCTCACTGACTCTTCTGGCAGAAGAGAAAGCTAAGAGAAAAGCTGTCTTATAAGATAAGAATTTGAAATCTACTGTCCCAAGAGGTTCAAATGGCTTTTCCTTCAATTTAAGGAGAACCCAAGCTAAATTCCACTTAGGAATTAATCTAAGAGTTCTGGGTCTATTTATCGAAAAGTTTCTAACCAACTTCGATAAAGAGACATTTGATCCAATTTGTAAACTATCATGATGTGCATAGGTATCAGATAACATAGATCTATAACCCTTTATAGTAACAGGCTGCAGTTTGATTTCGTCAAACAAGTATACTAGAAAGTTTGCAATGTCTGGTAT
Source organism: Pictodentalium vernedei (assembly GCA_031216915.1). NCBI lineage: Eukaryota > Metazoa > Mollusca > Scaphopoda > Dentaliida > Dentaliidae > Pictodentalium > Pictodentalium vernedei. The sequence continues at coordinate 162,855,734 of CM062293.1, forward strand.
AGAGGGATCAAATATATCTACAGAATGATCCCTACACCAACGACGAAAAACCTTCCACTTAGCCGCATAGTTTAGCGAAGAGGAGGTCCTCCTACAGTTAGAAATCGCGTCCACTGCTCGTCCTGTAAAGTGCTTGCCATGCAAGAAGGACCGCACAGCGGAAAAACGTGAAGGTTGAGACCTTGCGGGTTGTGATGGAGTTGGCGCGATTTCCCCTGCGAAAGAAGATCCTCTCGTGGAGGAAGCTTCCGCGGTAGGTCCCACAACAGACACCTGAGTAGATTTATCCACGGTCTCTGTGGCGACAGAGATGCTACCAACAGAATCTTGCATTGAGATTGTTTTATCTTTAGCAATACTTGTTGAATTAACGGCGCTGGAGGATACGCATATCCTATCATTCCGTCCCAAGGGATCGACAGAGCGTCTACTGCAAATGCTCTTGGATCCGGACACGGAGACACATACGTCTGCAACTGATTGTTGAGATGTGTCGCAAATAAGTCTATCATTGGCCGTTCCCATTGGTAGCAAATCTGATTGAATACTTGTTTGTTGAGAGTCCACTCCGACGGCAACAAGCGACCCTTTCGTGAAAGGGAGTCTGCTAGCACATTCAGACGACCCGGTATGTGACGGACCGAAAGAAGAACGTGATGTTCTAACGCAAACAGAAGGATTCTTTCCGTTAGATTGAACAACGGAACTGAATGAGTGCCTCCCTGATTCCGTATATACGCCACTACTGTCGTATTGTCGGATAGGATTTGGACATGAGCATTGTGAATAATGTCCATCCAGTGACGTAACGCAAGCCAAATTGACATCATTTCCTTGATGTTTATGTGCTTGCACAGGAATTGCGGATCCCAAAGACCCTGGCATCTCGAATCCGTTGGGATTAATGATGCACCCCAACCTGTTTGACTGGCATCCGTCATAACGGTAAAACTCGGATCCGGCAACTGCAGCGGAACTCCTTGAGTTAACCACTGAATGTTTGCCCAAGTCTGAATCTCTTGTTTCACTTGATCTGACAAGAGAACGTCTACATCGAGCGAATGAATTTTCACACTCCAATTCTGAGTCAGGAAAATTTGAAGAGGACGTGTGCGTAGCCGCCCCATCGGAATGAGATCCGCGGCGGCTCCGCACAGATCTATCAGTCTCATAAATTCTCTCGCCGTGACTTTGTCTGCGTGCAGACAATAGCGAGCGTAACAACTGACTAATTTCGCTCTGGTTAACGGCAGATGAACGAGATTGTTGTGCGTCTCGAAGCTCATTCCCAGATGAGTGAATGACTTGGACGGCACCAGATCCGACTTCTCCTCGTTTACTATAAAACCGAGACATCGGAGCAATAGAAGAAGATTCTGAACATCGTTCTGAAGTGTTAACTCGTTGCCGTACCTCTGAAGAATGTCGTCCAGGTAGGCCGACGTTACCGCAGACGAATGAGCTCGGAAGTAGATCATTACCGAGTTCATTACCCGAGTGAAAGCCCAGGGTGCTAGATTCAATCCGAAGCACATCGCCCGGAATTGATACACCACTCCCAGGACTGCAAAGCGTAGATACTTTCGGAATGTCGGATGTACCATGACGTGAAAGTACGCATCTTTGAGATCTATGCTCGTTGCATAATCGTTCACCCGAATACTCGCTCTGACCGATCGAATCGTCTCCATATAAAACTTCGGAGCGACGATCAGCTTGTTTATCCAGCTCAAATCTATGACTGGACGGAACGAGCCGTCTGGTTTCGGAACCAGAAACAGATGGCTGTAGAATTCCAGAGATTCCTGGTTTTCTACGACCTCTACCGCGTTCTTCATTAAAAGAGACTGCACCTCTGATAACAGAGCGTCTCTTTTCTGTGGATTTGACGGAAGATGAGTCCACTTTGGACTTCGAGTTAATGGAGGCTTTCGAAGTCACTCCTCTCACCCAAGGGTCGTCCGTAATCGACGCCCACTCTTGTGAAAAACTCGACAACCTTCCGCCAACCAGAACGCGATAGAGGTTTAAGCCATCACCTCCTGGACCTGCGAGGCCTGCGGTAGGAGAAACCACGTCTTCCACGACCCGCACCTCGCCTCGTCGACCTCGGGGCGTCCGACCGATTGTCCCGGCCTGAAGGACGTCCCGAACGAGAGTCGCTATCCTGACGGTCTCTCGAATAAGACCAAGAGGACGCACCGGAACCTCTATAGGAACCTCTCTTGGGCGCATTAGACCCAGAAGTGCCTGTCTTATTCGTGTCTGCTGTATCCGACTTCTTAGGAGCCGATCTGAACAACAGAGAATCATTAGCTTTCTTTTTAATTTTATCATAAATAGCGGAAAGCTTGCCGTCAAAGAGAAGTTCTCCTGAGACCGAAGCGACTCTAAGAGAGTTCTTCACCTTAGAATCCACTAGTGTGGATGTAGCTAGGGCTGCGTCACGTCTAACCAACTCCAGATTTGCCACTGAAAGGGCGGAGTTACACGTGGAATAAGCTACTGCCCTTGAAAGAAGTCTTAAAGAGGATTGTATATCCTGAAACTCTTCCCCTTGAAGGCGCAGTGATAACGCCTTAGTAAGGTGATCTGCGTAAGATAAGGCATCTAAATTGGCTCTGTTAGACGCAATAGCTGTTTCCAACACCGCGGTTGGAATAGAAGCTGACGACGGTAATGATAGCTCTAAGTCTTCCGCCTCGTCGTCCATACGCAGAGGAACTCTCGGTATACCCTGTCCTGCCGTATCGAATTTATTCCTTGCATTAATGAAAGGCAGGTTGAGAGTATTAGCGGACAAGAAACCTGCTTTCCCCGTCCTGGAAGCAAGTTTAAATATAGCGTTGTTCAATAATTCAAATGTTCTAGCAACATTATTGGACTGCGACGGAAACTCGGGAGCGATGTCCCTGAACCGCTCAAAAAATTCAGAGTCCAATGACGCTATAATTCTCTTGTCCGGAAGCGCAGCAGTCTGGCCCGACGGAACAACTTGAGGGAGAAAGTGCCGGATGAAGTCCACGGCAGCTTTATGTTGTTCCGAAAGGGATAGCTCCAAGTCATCCGTATCCCTTTCACCATCCGGTCGGACCTCACGATGTTCCCGGTCGTCCGCCCCCGATGCTTCGGCGGAGCGTACCGACCCAGCGCCGTCGGATAATTCTCGATCCGACACCGTTTCTGTCGGCTGCTGGGATGCTGCCATAAGCTGTGCTATCTGCACAAGAATGTCCGGCGTCGAGACCTGCGGAGGCGCAGTCTTTCGCTGCTTCGCCGAGGGCAGCTCCGCATCAGATGGCTCCCGCATACTTTTCCTATGCGAACGTCCGGAGTCCATCGGTCTCGAATCCCTGGCTGCCGGATGGTGTGACCTGGTCGCCGAAGAATCCTTCATCGGCGAAGCTGGTAATATATCGGCGGTCAGGCAGCCAAGGTGCGGTCGTGTGCGCTGACGAGAAGAGGAAGCCTTAACAGTCTCTGCGGACTGCTTATACAACGGAGCGTCCCGAGCGACGGACGTATGCTCCGCTAAAGACACATTTTGTACCACAACATCTGGTCCCAGATGTTGTTGTACGAGAGAGGGACCTCTCTCGCTCGCGGCCCGGCTGGACCTGGACGAGCTATGAACCGGACTAAAAGGCTTCCTCCGTTCTCGCTTACTATCCGCCGTCACTGGGTGTGCATCTATTATGTTTATAGTGCTCGCATCACCCAAAATTTCCTCTTGGACCGCATCGGACGAACCCGGCTGCCGAACCATTCGGTGAATGGACGCTACACCGGGCGAGGCAGCGGACGACATTTGTCTAATCTCCATGAGCACTTTTGCCGCTAGCTCTGAATTCATTTGTGACGACGGACGCACACTTGAAGAAGATAACATGGAAACATCACCCTGTTCTGGTTCCTCTGAAATAGAAACTGAGAGAGTAGAGTGACCTTGCGGAGAAAGAGCCGGCATCGCTCTTTCTCCAGAAACAACATATCATGACACACGTTTCCAATGTTTCTCATCCCAATGTTCACATATAGGACAGGGATTAATGCGAGAACACTGACTACAATTAATACAATGATCATGAAAGTCAGAGGAAGATTTCTTCCTATTACAATTTGAACAACGTCCCTTCATTGTGAAAGAACAACAATAAGTCCTAGTTACTCGCAAAAACCCCTGACACAAAGATACATAATAACATGATCCATTAATAAATGAAAAAACAATTGCAAAACAAAATAATTTTGAAAAAATATTTTTTCAGAGAAGCCCAAGTTGCTGAAAAGTAACGTTGAGCCCCGATGGATCCGATGGCAAAGTGTGGTCAAAAATTTTAAATTTATATAAAATAATTAATGAGACACTTTCGGATAATATAAATGTATCTTATAATGAGATAAACTACCACAAAGGCAAACAGCCCCCCTCGAAAAAAGGCTGTTGCCAATGAAAACAAACAGTGTAAACACACTAGAAAACATGACTCCAGGAACTGAAAAAACTGGCCCGGAATCAGTCATCAATTACACTCTATCTGATGCAAAACAGAGACTCCCAGGGGAGAATCTGTAGAACATCAGATGGAAGATGCAGAACACAAACGTTATACACCCATGGGTGAAAACGTAACTATGGGGAAAATAACAGAAAACATTCTGTAACCAAGCAACTCTCCCAGGAAATTTTAGAAATGAAATTTCTCAAAAATATGCCAAAAGCATGGGAGAATTGCCAGGGGGGACTTCAGAAGGCTAGGGGAGAGGAAACACTGAATAAGCAGTGCAACAATTAGCAAGAATGACAACAAGAGGCCCATGCCTCGAAAATAGGCAACTTAACATAATTTCATCAAAAAATTTTAAGTACAGCCCTGATTATTTTTTTGCCACTTCTTCTTCCTCTCCTCCTTCTATCCTCCTTAGAATCACATTTTCTCCAAAAATTACGTGTCTGGCATCCTTTAAACTGAGATTTACAAGCACAAAGATCAGTGAGATGTTGACTGATGAAGGGCCAAACAGAGAATGATAATTGGCGCCAATTTCGGGACGACTGCGTCACTGCGCAGTAGAGGCGTAGTATGGAGGTCCTTTAGGACATGATTTCTTTTTGTTTTGGATGCAAATTTTGGGGATTGGGGGGCAAAATTTGTGTTTGGCCCTGGTTTTGTTAGAGTTAGCACCAGCTAAGTCTGGGTCATTGGTACAGTATAAAAATTTTCCAAGTCCAGAACGGGACCCCAAATTTTCAGCCTAAATTTGAACTCAGGGACTTGGCTTGAACAAACTTGAATCTCACCCTCCTAAGGATGCTGCATACCAAATATCAAAAGATTCTTATTGGTAGATCTGAGGAAGAAGATTTTTAAAGAAAAGTCCTCATATTGCACTGAGTTAAAATTCTGGCTCCCACAGGGAGCCCAAATGTGAACCCAGGATCACGATTTGTACAACTTGAATCTGACCTCCCTGGAGATGTTGTATACCAAATATGAAATGATTCTGACTGGTGGATCTGAAGAAGAAGATTTTAAAAGAAAAGTCCTCATATTGCACAAAGTTAAAATTCGGGCTCTCATAGGGAGCCCAAATGTGAACCCAGGAACTCGATTTGTACAAACTTGAATCTGACCTCCCTGGAAATGTTGTATACCAAATATGAAATGATTCTGATTGGTGGATCTGGAGAAGAAGATTTTGAAAGAATAATCCTCATTTTGCACAAAGTTAAAATTTGGGCTCCCATAGGGAGCCCAAATGTGAACCCAGGAACTCAATTTGTACAAATTTGAATCTGACCTCCCTGGAAATGTTGTATACCAAATATGAAATGATTCTGATTGGTGGATCTGAAGAAGAAGATTTTGAAAGAATAATCCTCATTTTGCACAAAGTTAAAATTTGGGCTCCCATAGGGAGCCTAAATTTGAACCCAGGGACTCAATTTGAACAAACTTGAATCTGACCCCCCTAGAGATGATGTATACCAAATAGGAAAGAATTCTGCTGGTGGATCTGAAGAAGAAGATTTTTTTGAATTTTGGAAAGAAATTCATGGGTGCTGTCAGAGTTATGCCCTTTGTGGTGCCCCTTGTGGGTGCGGCAAGTTTATTTGTACAAGTTTGAATTGACATATAATAGGGAACATGCACACTAAATTTGGTTCAATTTGATCCAGTAGTTTATGAGGACAAGTCGATAATGTAAAGTTCACGACGGACGGCAAGTGATAAGTTAAGCTCCCTTCTGTGAGCAAAAAATTTCAATAAAACAAGCAAAAAAGCTTGGGAGTTTAAGTGGGGGGGGGGGGGGGGGGGGGGGGGGGGGGCTTCAAGAAAAGATAGGGAAGGAATACTTAGCAAACTGTGGAAAAATCATTAGCAAGAATGATGATGTCAGACCCACGTCCCAAAAATGGGGAACATGAAATAATTTTTCTAAAAATTATAAAGTTCCAGCCCTGAACATTTCAAACCACCGTTTCTTTCTACCTTCATCTAGTTGTGTCCTTGGATCCACCAAATTAACCATTGATTTTTGTCTGGCATCATTGAAACTGAGATTTAAAAGCACAGAAGTCAGTTTGTTGTTATCTGACTGAGGGCCAAACAAAGAATGATGTTGTCGCAAATTCCGGTCACTTCCTGACGTCTGCGCATGCGCAGAGAGTAAATGTATGGAGGGCCAGATAGGACTTTTAATTTTCGGTTTTGCATGCAAATTTTGGGGATTGGGGGGGGGGGGAACATTTGTGTTTGGCCCTAGATATTTTTGTGTTAGCACCAGCTAGTCTGGGCCATTGGGTTATAGTAGAAAAATATAAATAGTATGTGACTATGAGATGTTTGAATTCTTTTGCTGATGCAAGCATTGTCAAAGCTACCTTGTCGATTTACAATGATGTGTACTCGATGTAACATGAAAGGGTTACGATGTTGGAATGTTGAATGAACAGTTATTTCGGTCGTTCGGGCTGTCAAGTCATGGATAAATGTTCATAACAAACTGCTAACAGTCCAGTGCACAGCAGGTTGTTTTCTGCGTGGGCAGCAGTGAGCACATGCCTGCCAATGTAACATTGTCTTCTACAGACAAATTTGACATTCTTCTCTTTGATGAGGTGTTGTTAATTGCAGATTATAATGCTGAAAAAATCCCTCAGTGTGAGTAATGGTGCTTCCAAAATAAATTGACTGTTTGGTACTTTACCATCATGTTTCAGAAAAAACATGTTTTGATTTTGCTGAACTGTTTAAAAGTATGAACGTATGTCATAAAAAACCTAATTTAAAATCTTTCATTTTAAAATTTGTTTTGTCAATGGTCAATGTCAGACAATGAGGGGCTCTTGGTCAATGAGGCATATAATAATTTCTTATCACATCCCTTTCATGATGTGCAACATATTCCCGCCAGAAATTTCATTGCAATGAATAGGTAAATGTAAACGTGAAACTGTTTGTGACATTTGGAAGTGAACACAAAAAGATACTAAAAAAATTAGGAGTACATATTCACACTAAGATAACATCAAATTCAAGCCACTCAAGGTAAGAGGCTCTTTGCGAATACAGTTAACTATGCCTAACTACAATTTACAAACTGGTGTTGGAAAATTCTTAACCAACATCAATGATAATCATCAGATTCATCCCTCACTTCAAATGCACGCACTTGGGAACAAATAGCACATGCAAACTTTGTTTCAGGTGCGAGGCATGGAGCGTGCCAGTGATTTTCAAATGGCAAGGCTTGGTTTTGTGACCGGGCAATGCAGGATGATCACAGTTAACATGTATCATCACTATTATGTGGGACCATTGCAGTCATATAAATTGTTAACGATCGTTTGCACATCGGCTATTTCCGTTAGCACTTTTTGGTGTTCGTTTGTTTACTTTTTGCGGAAGTCAGGTGGCGGTGTTTTGAACTGTTTTCTGACCATTCCTTACTGATTTTGCGTTGTAGACAATGCAATAATACCAGCAGTTGAAATTAACAGATATCCGGTTGAAACCCGGTTATGCTCAACATTTAGTCAGTTACAAAAATGGGCCAACCATTTCAGCACCACTACCATGTTTATTCAAAGATTGCAGTTTGAAGCATCTGTTTAGTGCAGTAAAAAGCGATCAAAGTAGGTATTGGGCCTTTCAGGATTAACACTGCATCTAACACTACTAGCAGATGCTACCATCCATATATTTTCATAACAGGAAATTTTAATTTTCAGCTTGGAAAGTTAAAAAATTTATAGTAATTTATATATTTTTTATACTTACCAATGACCCAGACTTAGCTGGTGCTAACTCTAACAAAACCAGGGCCAAACACAAATTTTGCCCCCCAATCCCCAAAATTTGCATCCAAAACCAAAAGAAATCATGTCCTATAGGACCTCCATACTTCGCCACTACTGCGCATACGCAGTGACAAGGACGTTCCGAAATTGGCGCCAATTATCATTCTTACTGGCAGTGCCTGGTCAGCGCTATGTACTCAGCAGGGAGGTATGAGTTCCCAACTCCTGGGAGGGCCATCCCCGTCTGGGTCATTGGTAAGTATAAAAAATATATAAATTACTATAAATTTTTTAACATTTTTATACTGTACCAATGACCCAGACTTAGCTGAATAGTAAAAAGGCTGGAGGGCCTAGGACATAGAGGAAAATCCAATAAGCTCAACTATATAATATAGAGGCAACCCCTTAAGGAGAAAAGGAGTATTAGGCTTTACATGTATCTTTCTTATTTAATATTAAATTAGAAAGATACAATACCCTTTATAATTGAGCACAATAACATTCATGTTCTCTATCAACATCCAGTATAACCCTTATACTAATTATTTTTAAAGTAAGCCAATAAATAAAGTTAGTCCAGAGAATTGAGACTCTTTATAATCTTTTAAAAGTGTCCGAGTATTGTATATTAAAGCCCGTTTGACACTTGACATATACAAATGCTTCACACCGAGCTACACTTTAAAAATATGACATGAATGAATTTTAACATTAATATTACACTTTAAAACCATCCCGGAAGCGACTCACAAATACTGACTTTGGAGGAGGCATTCCCTTGCTTTTCACTATAAAGCAGGTGACCTAAGGGAACAAACGCCCCCCCCCCCCCTTCCCCTTGCCCTGGGTCAAATAGCCCAGAGCAAAGAGGGCAGCCGGACGGAGTCACTGCCAGAACAGAAAGCCTGCATAACTATAGTTGCAACTGTTTAGTGGACGACATTCTGAGCAACAGATAACGAACCTAAACAATGCAGGTCTCCAGAAATGGACTCAATATTTCTGAGATAAAAATTCGTGAATGTGGATGGCTGAGACCAATAAGCAGCCTTCATTAAATCTGTAATAGCAATACTATTAGCATAAGCCCAAGAAGTAGCAAGAGCTCTTACTTCATGAGCGGAAATCTTAAGCACAGACTGCTGAGAAGAAGATAAACTCTCATAAGCAGTACGGATAGTTAATTGAATCCATCTAGCAATAGAATGGACCGAAATGTCCCTTCTATTAGGCATCAAAGACAGAAAGAAATGTTTCCGTCCCTTTCTGATAAACTGAGATCTCTGTTTATAGATACGTAATGCTCTAACAGGACAGAGTAAAGGCCTACGCCCGTCTGAAGACGGAAGAGCCTTAATAACAATAGGTTCCGGATATTTATTAGGAGCCTGATTCTTAGCTAAAAAACCCACATTAGTAGTGAAGGTGATAGTGTTCCCGACACTACGATAGTGAGAATCATCCACCGACAGTGCATGAAGCTCACTGACTCTTCTAGCAGAAGAGAAAGCTAAGAGAAAAGCTGTCTTATAAGATAAGAATTTGAAATCTACTGTCCCAAGAGGTTCAAATGGCTTTTCCTTCAATTTAAGAAGAACCCAAGCTAAATTCCATTTAGGAATTAACCTAAGAGTTCTGGGTCTATTTATCGAGAAGTTTCTAACCAACTTAGATAAAGAGACATTAGATCCAATTTGTAAACTATCATGATGTGCATAGGTATCAGATAACATAGACCTATAACCCTTAATAGTAACAGGCTGCAGTTTGATTTCGTCAAACAAGTATACTAGAAAGTTTGCAATGTCTGGAATAGAGTGATCGAAAATATCTACAGAATGATCCCTACACCAACGACGAAAAACCTTCCACTTAGCCGCATAGTTTAGCGAAGAGGAGGTCCTCCTACAGTTAGAAATCGCGTCCACTGCTCGTCCTGTAAAGTGCTTGCCATGCAAGAAGGACCGCACAACGGAAAAACGTGAAGGTTGAGACCTTGCGGGTTGTGATGGAGTTGACGCGATTTCCCCTCCAAAAGAAGATCCTCCCGTGGAGGAAGCTTTCGCGGTAGGTCCCACAACAGACACCTGAGTAGATTTATCCATGGTCTCTGTGGAGACAGAGATGCTACCAACAGAATCTTGCATTGCGATTGTTTTATCTTTAGCAATACTTGCTGAATTAACGGCGCTGGAGGATACGCATATCCTATCATTCCGTCCCAAGGTATCGACAGAGCGTCTACTGCAAATGCTCTTGGATCCGGACACGGAGACACATACGTCTGCAACTGATTGTTGAGATGTGTCGCAAATAAGTCTATCATTGGCCGTTCCCATTGGTAGCAAATCTGATTGAATACTTGTTTGTTGAGAGTCCACTCCGACGGCAACGAGCGACCCTTTCGTGAAAGGGAGTCTGCTAGCACATTCAGACGACCCGGTATGTGACGGATCGAAAGAAGAACCTGATGTTCTAGCGCAAACAGAAGGATTCTTTCCGTTAGATTGAACAACGGAACTGAATGAGTGCCTCCCTGATTCCGTATATACGCCACTACTGTCGTATTGTCGGATAGGATTTGGACATGAGCATTGTGAATAATGTCCATCCAATGACATAACGCAAGCCAAATTGACATCATTTCCTTGATGTTTATGTGCTTGCCCAGGAATTGCGGATCCCAAAGACCCTGGCATCTCGAATCCGTTGGGATCAATGATGCACCCCAACCTGTTTGACTGGCATCCGTCATAATGGTAAAACTCGGATCCGGCAACTGCAGCGGAACTCCCTGAGTTAACCACTGAATGTTTGCCCAAGTCTGAATCTCTTGTTTCACTTGATCTGACAAGAGAACGTCTATGTCGAGCGAATGATTCTGAGTCAAGAAAATTTGGAGAGGACGCGTGCGTAACCGCCCCATCGGAATGAGATCCGCAGCGGCTCTGCACAGACCTATCAGTCTCATAAATTCTCTCGCTGTGACTTAGTCAGCGTGCAGACAATAGCGAGCGTAACAACTGACTAATTTCGCTCTGGTTAACGGCAGACGAACGAGATTGTTGTGCGTCTCGAAGCTCATTCCCAGATGTGTGAATGACTTGGACGGCACCAGATCCGACTTCTCCTCGTTTACTATAAAACCGAGACGTCGGAGCAATAGAAGTAGATTCTGAACATCGTTCTGAAGCGTTAACTCATTGCCGTACCTCTGAAGAATGTCGTCCAGGTAGGCCGACGTTACCGCAGACGAATGAGCTCGGAAATAGATCATTACCGAGTTCATTACCCGAGTGAAAGCCCAGGGTGCTAGATTCAATCCGAAGCGCATCGCCCGGAATTGATACACCACTCCTAGGACTGCGAAGCGTAGATACTTTCTGAATGTCGGATGTACCATGACGTGAAAGTACGCATCTTTGAGATCTATGCTTGTTGCATAATCGTTCACCCGAATACTCGCTCTGACCGATCGAATCGTCTCCATATAAAACTTCGGAGCGACGATCAGCTTGTTTATCCAGCTCAGATCTATGACTGGACGGAACGAGCCGTCTGGTTTCGGAACCAGAAACAGATGGCTGTAGAATCCCGGAGTCTCCTGGTTTTCTACGACCTCTACTGCGTTCTTCATTAAAAGAGACTGCACCTCTGATAATAGAGCGTCTCTCTTCTGCGGATTTGACGGAAGTTGAGTCCACTTTGGACTTCGAGTTAATGGAGGCTTTCGTTTGAAGGATATCTTTAGACCTTCCGAAGTCACTCCTCTCACCCAAGGGTCGTCCGTAATCGACGCCCATTCTTGTGAAAAGCTCGACAACCTTCCGCCGACCAGTACGCGATAGAGGTTTAAGCCATCACCTCCTGGACCTGCGAGTCTGCGGTAGGAGAAACCATGTCCTCCACGACCCGCACCTCATCCCGTCGACCTCGGGGCATCCGACCGGTTGTCCCGGCCCGAAGGACGTCCCGAACGTGAGTCGCTACCTTGACGGTCTCTCGAATAAGACCAAGAGGATGCACCGGAACCTCTATAGGAACCTCTCTTGGGCGCATTAGACCCAGAAGTGCCTGTCTTATTCTTGTCTGCCGTATCCGACTTCTTAGAAGCAGATTTGAACAACAGAGAATCCGAAGCTTTCTTTGTAATTTTATCATAAATAGCAGAAAGCTTGCCGTCAAAGAGAAGTTCTCCGGAGACCGAAGCGACTCTGAGAGAGTTCTTCACCTTAGTATCCACGAGAGTGGATGTAGCTAGGGCTGCGTCACGTCTAACCAACTCCAGGTTTGCCACTGAAAGGGCGGAGTTACACGTGGAATAAGCTACTGTCCTTGAAAGAAGTCTTAAAGAGGATTGTATATCCTGAAATTCTTTCCCTTGAAGGCGCAGTGATAACGCCTTAGTAAGGTGATCTGCGTAAGATAAGGCATCTAAACTGGCTCTGTTAGACGATATAGTTGTTTCCAACACCGCGGTTGGAATAGACGCCGACGACGGTAATGATAGCTCTAAGTCTTCCGCTTCGTCGTCCATACGCAGAGGAACTCTCGGAATACCCTGTCCTGCCGTGTCGAATTTATTCCTTGCATTAATGAAAGGCAGGTTGAGAGTATTGGCGGACAAGAAACCTGCTTTCCCCGTTTTGGAAGCAAGTTTAAATATAGCGTCGTTCAATAATTCAAATGTTCTTGCAACATTATTGGACTGCGACGGAAACTCGGGAGCGATGTCCCTGAACCGCTCGAAAAATTCAGAGTCCAATGACGCTATAATCCTCTTGTCCGGAACCGCAGCAGTCTGGCCCGACGGAACAACTTGAGGGAGAAAGTGCCGGATGAAGTCCACAGCAGCTTTATGTTGTTCCGAAAGGGATAGCTCCAAATCATCCGTATCCCTTTCACCATCCGGTCGGACCTCATGATGCTCCCGGTCGTCCGCCCCCGATGCTTCGGCAGAGCGTACCGACCCAGCGCCGTCGGATAATTCCCGATCCGACACCGTTTCTGTCGACTGCTGGGATGCTGCGATAAGTTGTGCTATCTGCACAAGTACGTCCGGCATCGAGACCTGCGGAGGCGCAGTCTTTCGCTGCTTCGCCAAGGGCAGCCCCGCATCTGATGGCTCCCGCATACTTTTTCTATGCGAGCGTCCGGAGTCCATCGGCCTCGTGTCCCTGGCTGCCGGATGGTGTGACCTGGCCGCCGAAGAATCCCTGATCGGCGAAGCTGGTAAGATATCGGCGGTCACGCAGCCAAGGTGCGGTCGTGTGCGCTGACGAGAAGAAGAAGCCTGAGCAGTCTCCGCGGACTGCCTATACAACGGAGCGTCCCGAGCGACGGACGTATGCTCCGCTTGCGACACATTTTGTACCACAACATTTGGTCCCAGATGTTGTTGTACGAGAGAGGGGCCTCTCTCGCTCGCGGCCCGGCTGGACCTGGACGAGCTAGGAACCGGACTCAAAGGCTTCCTCCGATCTCGCCTACTATCCGCCGTCACTGGGTGTGCACGTTGAATGTTTATAGTGCTCACATCACCCAACATTTCCTCCTGGACCGCATCGGACGAACCCGGCTGCCGAACCATTCGGTGAATGGACGCTACACCGGGCGAGCTAGCGGACGACATTTGTTTAATCTCCATGAGCACTTTTGCCGCTAGCTCTGTATTCATTTGTGACGACGGAAGCGCACTTGCGGAAGATAACATGGAAACATCACCCTGTTCTTGTTCCTCTGAAATAGAAACTGAGAGAGTAGAGTGACCTTGCGGAGAAAGAGCCGGCATTGCCCTTTCTCCAGTAACAACATACCGTGACACACGTTTCCAATGTTTGTCATCCCAATATTGACATATAGAACAGGGATTAGTGCGAGAACACTGACTACAATTAATACAATGATCATGAAAGTCAGAGGAAGATTGCTTCCCATTACAATTTGAACAATATCCTTTCATTGTGAAAAGTCAACAAGTCCTAGTTACTCGCACAAACCCCTGACACAAAGATACATAATAACATGATCCATTAATAATGAAAAAACAATTGCAAATCAAAATAATTTTTGAAAAATATTTTTTCAGCGAAGCCCAAGTTTCTGAAAAGTAACGTTGAGCCCCGATGGATCCGATGGATAAGTGTGGTCAAAAATTTTAAATTTATATTAAATAATTAATGCAACACTTACGGATAATAGAAATGTATCTTATAGTGAGATAAACTACACCAAAGGCAAACAGCCCCCCCTCAAAAAAGGCTGTTGCCAATGTAAACAAACAGTGTAAAACACTAGAAAACATGACTCCAGGCACAGAAAAAACTGGCCCGAAATCAGTCATCAAAATTACACTCTATCTGATGCAAGACAGAGACTCCCAGGGGAGAATCTGCAGAACATCAGATGGAAGATGCAGAACACAACGTTTATACACCCATGGGTGAAAACGTAACTATGGGGAAAATAACAGAAAACATTCTGTAACCAAGCAACTCTCCCAAGAGAATTTTAGAAATGAACTTTCTCAAAAATATGCCAAAAGCATGGGAGAATTGCAAGGGGGGACTTAGAAGGCCAGGGGAGAGGAAACACTGAATAAGCAGTGCAACATTTTAGCAAGAATGACAACAAGAGGCCCATGCCTCGAAAATAGGCAACTTAACATAATTTCATAAAAGATTTTAAGTACAGCCCTGATTATTTTTTGTCACTCCTTTTTCCTCTCCTCCTTCTATATCCTCCTTAGAATCACCATTTCTCCAATAATTACATGTCTGGCATCCTTTAAACTGAGATTTACAAGCACAAAGATCAGTGAGATGTTGACTGATGAAGGGCCAAACAGAGAATGATAATTGGCGCCAATTTCGGAACGTCCTTGACACTGCGCATGCGCAGTAGGGGCGAAGTATGGAGGTCCTATAGGACATGATTTCTTTTGGTTTTGGATGCAAATTTTGGGGATTGGGGGGCAAAATTTGTGTTTGGCCCTGGTTTTGTTAGAGTTAGCACCAGCTAAGTCTGGGTCAATGGTACAGTATAAAAATACATAGCTTACGAAGCTTTAGTAGAATGAGCTCATTAAAATATGTTTTAGAAGTAGCAGTTTCATAAATAACAAAACTTGCTCTGTAGTTTTTGTATATAGCACTGACTGGGTTTGGTCGTTCACTTTGGACAAGACGTACGCCCATATCAAACATAAATTACACATACCAACACTAATACCAACAGCCATTTCTGAATCAATAGACAAATTCATCTCTCTTTTTCTTAAGAAGAGTTTATCACATTAATTGCAATGTACTTGAATAGCCAGTGGTAAGTGAGGGATAACTGGAGCCACAGATCCACCATGGTTCAGCCCAGTGGAAAAAAATTTTGATTTTCAGGTATGAAACTTGACAAATCCTTGACTACCTATTGGAAGGCTTGTATCCAACATCCAAATTTTGCCTGCTTTATGTTAATATTCGGCATAAATATTCAACTGCTTCTTTGTACTCATGGCCCCCATGCACTCAAAGTAGGGCCTCGCAGGCAAGTACTACAAATAGACACATTTTGTGTTTTACTAGAGTGAATGGATGGGGACAAATAGACACATTTTGTGTTTTACTAGAGTGAATGGATGGGGTATCATAAAAAATTTCTCCAATATCCTTTAAAATTTCAAGGGCCCTCAAATATTTCAGAAATTTTTTTTTTAGTAAAATAATATTGTTTTTCTTCTAATGTTTGGGGGAGGGGGGGGGGGGGGGTGTTGGTGTTGGGGGCATCTTCTCCCTATGGATGAACCACCACAGTGAATTTAAAGATAGGTCAAAAGTGTGATGGCCTGAGAAGCTGCAACCAGAGATGAAATGAATCGAGGAGAGAAACTTTTACATGAGGGGCATTTGTTCTTAGAATTCTTATTTCTGAAACATTTATGTTGAACCCTTTTGTTTATACTGGTCAGATTTACATGTGTTAACCCTTTACACAACACAGACAATATCAAACTTTATTATTTTAATTATTTTTTTTGTAAATTTTTTATTTATAACAAAATCATATCATGTGATCCCTTACTGGAACAAGCTCATAGAAGGTGGTCACATGATATGGTTTTGTTTAAAATTTCCTAAAAATATTTTTCAACTGCTGAATTTATAAATTATGCGGGCTAATGCAGACGATTCATTAGGTAAAGGTTTGATGATATAAACATCAAACATGATCATCTGTTAACCATCTGCACACTAAAGCTAAAATATAGAAAAAAGTAGCAAATTTCCCCTAATTCAACTAGGAATTTAAATCATTCAATCTTTAGCTTAGTCCTAAAATTCTAGATGATTTATGGGAAAAATTAGTTTTTAGAAATTTTTACTTTTTGATATCGATGTGCAGTGTTAACAAATGGACAAACAAAATTAAGGCCTAAAAAGGAAAAAAGTTAAAAAATTTATAGTAATTTATATATTTTTTATACTTACCAATGACCAAGACTTATCTGGTGCTAACTCTTAAATATCTAGGGCCAAACACAAATTTTGCCCTCCAATCCCCAAAATTTGCATCAAAAACCGAAAATTACATGTCCTATATGGTCCTACATACTTTTATTCCACTGTGCATGTGCAGTGTCAAGAAGGTCTCGTAATTGGCCCAATTATCATTTTTACACCCAGTGCCAGGGAAGCGTTATGTACTCAGCGGGGAGGTATGAGTTCCCAACTCATGGGAGGGCCATCGCCATCTGGGTCATTGGTAAGTATAAAAAATATATAAATTACTATAAATTTTTTAACATTTTTATACTGTACCAATGACCCAGACTTAGCTGAATAAAAAAAGGCTGGAGGGCCTAGGACATAAAGGAAAATCCAATAGGCTCAACTACATATAACAGAATTATCTCCTCGAGGAGAAAAGGAGAAATAGGCTTTACATGTATCTTTCTTATTTGCATCAAAAAAGAAAGACACAACACCATTCTGTAATTGAGCACAATAACATCAATGATCTCTATTAACATCCAGTATAACCCGTTATACTAATTATTTTTAAAGGAAAGCCAATAAATAAAGGAAGTCCAGAGAAATGAGACTCTTTATACTCATTAAAAGTGTCCGAGGATTGTATATTAACGCCCGTATAAAAATGCTTCACACCGAGCTACACTTTAAAAATATTACAAGGATGAGTTAACATTAGCTTTACACTTTAAAACCATCCCGACACCAACTCAGAATTAGTGACTCCAGAGGAGGTATTCCCTTGCTTTTCACTATAAAGCAGGTGACCTAAGGGAACACCTTTCCCCCCCCCCCCCCCCCCCCTTCCCCTTGCCCTGGATCAAATACCCCAGAGCAAAGAGGACAGCAGAACAGAGTCACTGCCGGAACAGAAAGCCTGCATAACTATAGTTGCAACTGTTTAGTGGACGATATTCTGAGCAACAGATAACGGATCTAAACAATGCAGATCTCCAGAAATGGACTCAATATTTCTAAGATAAAAATTTGTGAAAGGGAAAGGCTGAGACCAATATGCAGCCTTCATTAGATCTGTAATAGCAACACTATTAGCATAAGCCCAAGATGTAGATAGAGATTTTACTTCATGAGCTGAAATCTTAAGCACAGACTGCTGAGTTGAAGATAATTTATCATAAGCAGTACGGATAGTTAATTGAATCCACCTAGCAATAGAATGGACCAAAATGTGGAGGAAGCTTCTGCAGCATGTTCCATAACAGACACCTGAGAAGATTTATCCACGGTCCCTGTGGAGACAGAGATGCTACCAACAGAATTTTGCACTGAGATTGTTTTATCTTGAGCAATATCTGCTGAATCAACGACGCTGGAGGATACGCATATTCCATCATTCTGTCCCACGAGATCGATAGAGCGTCTACTGCAATTGCTCGAGGATCCGGACATGGTGACATATATGTCTGCAACAGATTGTTGAGATGCGTCGCAAATAAGTCTATCATTGGCCGCTCCCATTAATAGCAAATTCTTAGTCCGCTAATACATTCAGACGACCCGGAATATGACAGACCGATAGGAGAACTTGATATTCTAGTACAAACAGAAGGATTCTTTACATTAAATTGAATAACGGAATGGAATGAGTGCCTCCCTGGATCCGAATATACGCTACTACCTTCATATTGTCAGACAGAATTTGCACTTGTGCATTCTGAATAACATTCATCCAGTGACGTAGCGAAAGCCAAATTGACATCATTTCTTTGATGTTTATGTGCTTGATTAGGAACTGCGGATCCCAAAGACCCTGGCACTTCGAATCCGTTGGGCTCAATGTTGCGCTCCAACCTGTTTGACAGGCATCCATCATAATCGTAAAACTCGGGATCCGGCAATTGCAGAGGAACTCCCTGAGTTAACCACTGAATATCTGCCCAAGTCTGAATCTCTTGTTTCACTTGATTTGACAAGAGGATGTCCGTATCGTGCGAATGAATCTTCACCCTCCAATTCTGAGTCAGAAAGATTTGGTGAGGATGAGTGCGTAGCCGCCCCATCAGAATAAGATCCACGGCAGCTCCGCACAAACCTATCAGTCTCATGAATTCTCTCGCTGTAACTTTGTCTGAGTGAAGACAATAGCGAGGGTAACAACTGATTAATTTTGCTCTGGATAACGGCAGACGAATGAGATTGTTGTGCATCTCGAAGCTCATCCCCAGGTGGGTGAATGACTTGGACGGCACCAGATCCGCCTTCTCGTTTACTATGAAACCGAAAAGTCGGGGCAATAAAAGCAGATTCTGCACATCATTCTGAAGCGTTAACTCATTGCCGTACCTCTGAAGAATGTCGTCCAGGTAGGCCGACGTTACCGCAGACGAATGAGCTCGGAAATGAGTCATTACCGAGTTCATTATTCGACTGAAAGCCCAGGGCGCTAGATTCAGACCGAAGCACATTGCTCGGAACTGATACACGACTCCTAGGACGGCGAAGCGAAGATACTTTTTGAACGCCGGATGTACCATGACGTGAAAGTACGCATCCTTGAGATCTATGCTCGTAGCATAGTCGTTCACCCGAATGCTCGCTCTGACCAATCGGATGGTCTCCATATAGAATTTTGGAGCCACGATCAGCTTGTTTATCCAGCTCAGATCTATGACTGGACAGAACGAGCCATCTGGTTTTGGAACCAGAAAAAGATGGCTGTAGAAACCTGGAGATTCCTGGTTTTCTATGACCTCTATCGTGTTCTTCTCCAGAAGAGACTGGACTTCTGATAGAAGTGAGCCTCTTTTCTGCGGATTTGACGGAAGCTGAGTCCATCTTGGACTTCGAGTTAACGGAGGTTTTCCTTTGAAGGACAGTTTTAGTCCTTCTGAAATCACCCCTCGAACCCAAGGGTCGTCCGTAATTGACTCCCAATTGGTTGAGAAACTCGACAGTCTTCCGCCCACTGGAACATGATAGAGGTTTATACCATCACCTCCTGGACCTGCGAGGCTTGCGGAAGGAGAAACCACATCTCCACGGCCCACTCCTCGCCCCGTCGACCTAGGGGCGTTTGACCGGTTGTCTCGGCCAGTATTACGGCCCCTACCTGAGTCGCTACCCTGACGGTCTCTAGAGTAAGACCTAGAGAACGCATAGGAACCTCTATAGGAACTTCCCTTGGACGTATTTGCTCCAGAAGTGCATGTCCTACTCTTCTCCGCTGAATCCGACTTTTTGGAAGTGGATTTGAATAGCAGAAAGTCTGAAGCTTTCTTAGTTATCTGATCATAGATTGCGGAAAGCTTGCCGTCGAAGAGAAACTCTCCGGAGACCGGAGCGACTCTGAGAGAGTTTTTCACATTACTATCCACCCGCATGAATGTAGCCAGCGCCACGTCACGTCTAACCAACTCCAGATTTGCCACTGAAAGGGCGGAGTTATACGTGGAGAATGCTATGGCCCTCGAAAGAACTCTTAAGGAGGTTTGTATATCCTGGAATTCTTTTCCTTCGAGACGTAATGATAACGCTCTGATAAGGTGATCTGCGTACGATAATGCGTCTAAGCTAGCCCTGTTAGAAGATATTGTCGTTTTCAATTTCGTGGTTGGAATTGACATAGACGACAGTATAGACAATTCTAGGTCTTCGGCCTGGTCGTCTAGACGCAGAGGAACTCTCGGAATGCCCTGTCCTGCCGTTTCGAATTTATTCCTTGAATTGATGAAAGGGAGATGTAGAGCATTTGCCGATAAGAAACCGGACCTGCCCGTTTTGGTAGCAAGTTTATATATAGCGTCATTCAATAGTTCAAATGTCCGTGAGACATTTCTGGACTGTGTCGGAAACTCAGGGACGATGTCCCTAAACTGATTAAAGAATTCTGTGTCCAGTGGCGCTATCAGTCTCTTATCCGGCAACGCAGCATTTTGGTCCAGAGGAACAACATCAGGAAAATAATGCCGGATGAACTCTACGGCAATTTTATGTTGTTCCGAAAGGGAAAAGTTCAACTCCTCCATATCCCTTTCGCCATCCTGTCGGGCCACTTGTAATTCTTGGTTGTCCGTGCCTGAACCTGCAGCGGAACGTACCGACCCAGTTTCAGTCGGTTGCTGCGATAATTTGTGCTATCTGCGATAGCATGTCTGTAACGGAGGCCTGTAGAGCTGCGGTCTTACGGGATTTAGCTGCTGGAAGTCCTTGGACGTTGACTCCTGCATACTTCTTTTAATGCGAAAGTCCGGAGTTTGAAGGCCTCATATCCTTGGCTACCGGATGGCGTGACCTGGTCGTCGTGGAATCCCTGGTCGGCGAGGTTGGCTGGATATCACTGGTCACGTAGCCAAGGTGCGGTCGTGTGTGCTGCCGCGTCCCGAGAGGTGGACGTATGTTTCGACTGAGGAACGTTTTGTACCACAACATCTGGGCCCAGATGTTTTTGTACGAGGGACCTCTCTCGCTCGCAGCTCGGATGGACCTGGACGAGCTAGGAACCAGACTAATAGGCTTCCTTCGTACCATCCTCGTATCCGTCGTCACCGTGTGTGCACGTTGTATTTTTATAGTGCTTGCATCACCCAAATCTCCTTTCTGGACCGCAACGGATGAACCCGGCTGCCGAGCCATTCGATGAATGGTCGCTACACCGGGCGAGCTAGCGGATGCCAAAGCCATCGATCCTACTTGGGACCTCTTAGGCAATTGACGTATCTGCATGAGCACTTTTGCCGCTAGCTCTTCATTTAATTGTGACGACGGAAGCACACTTTTCGAAGACATCACGGAAACATCATCCTGTTCTTGTTCCTGTTGTTCCTCAATGAGGCCTGTGGAGCCACAGTCTTATGTAATTAGCCGCTGGAAGCTCCAGGGATGTTCATTCCTGCATTTATATAATATGCGAACATCCCAACTGGAAAAGCCTTGTGTCCTTAGCTAGTGGATGGAGTGACCTGGTCGACATGGATTCCCTGGTCGGCGAAGCAGGAGCTCCAGGGACGTTCATTCCTGCATTTATATAATATGTGAACGTCCCCTGGAAATCTGTGGTCACATAGCCGAGGTGCAGTCGTGTGGGCTGACGTGAGGATGAGGAAGCCAATAGAACAGCCAAGTCAGATTGTCTATGCGACGGAGCGTCCCGAGCAGGAGGAGTGGACGTATGCTCCGACTAAGGAACGAACATACAACAACATCGCGGCACAGATGTTGTTGTAAGAGAGAGGGGATAGACCTGAACGAGCTAGCTACTGGACTGACAGGCTTCCTCCGTACTATCCTCGGATCCGTCGTTGCTGGGTGTGCACGTTCACTGTTTATAGTGCTTGCATCACCCAAACTGCTTCCCTGGACCGCAACGGACGAACCCCGCTGCCGAGCCATTCGATGAATGGTCGCTACACCAGGGCAGACTAGCGGACAATCAACGCCTTCGATCCTACTAGGGACCTCTTCAGCAATTGTCATATTTCCATGAACACTTAGCCGCTAGCCCTAATACTGCAACGACGGAGACACACTTGTTGAAGACATCACGGAAACATCACCCTGTTCTTGTTCTTCTGAAAAAGAGACTGATAAACTAGAGTGACCTTGCGGAGAGAGGACCGGAATGGACCCCTCACCGCTAACAATATACCATGATACATGTCTCCAATGTTGTCATTCTAATTAGCACACACTGAGCAAGAATTAGTGCGAGTACACTGACTACAAGAAACACAATGAATATGAGAATGAGAGGAAGATTTCCTCGCATTACAATTTGAACAATATTTTTTCATCATGAAAAAATATAAACAGTCACAGTACTCGCACTAACCCTTGAAACAAAGATACATAATATAATATAATCCATTATAACATTTCGAAAAAATAATTTAAAAAAAAATTTTTTTTTTAAAAATTTTCAGAAGAGCCCAAGTTCCAAATGGGAACAATGAGCCCAAATGGAACCCAAAAAAGCCTAAGTGTGGACAAAATATTTTAAAACATTTTTTAAAATTAATGCAACACTTCCAGACAATATTAATGCATCTGGCTATGAGCAGAACTAATAGAAGACAAGTAATCACCATCAGAAGTAAACGTTGTCAACATAAGCAAAATGAACAGAAACCAGAAACATGACTCCAGGCACTGAAACCATGGCACAAAATCAGTAACCAATTTAAACACTATCTGATGTAAAACAGAGGCTTCCAGAGAAGAAACTGCAGTACATCAGATGGTAGATGCAGAAAACAACGCCTAAACACCCAAGGGTGAGGACGTAAACATGGGGAAAAAACAGAATAATCATTCTGTTACCAAGCCAAAACTCCCAAGAAATTTTAGTAAGAAAAAATTCCAAAATTATGCAAAAAGCATGGGAGAATAGCAAGGGGGTTATTAAGGAAAGTGAGAGAGGAAACACTGAACAAACAATGGTAAGTTCATAGCCAGAATGACAACATAAGGCTCATGCCCCAAAATTAGGGAACATGAAATAATTTCGTAAAAAAATTATAAGTTACAGACCTGAACACATTCTGCCACCTTCCTCTCATCCTTAGATCCACCATTTCTTTCAAAATTATGTATCTGGCATCATTTAAACTGAGATTTACAAGCTCAAATATCAGTGACATGTTACTGATTTTAGGGCCAAACAAAGAATGATAATTGAGCCAATTTCGAGACCTCCTTGACACTGCGCATGCGCAGTGGAGTAAAAGTATGGAGGACCATATAGGACATGTAATTTTCGGTTTTTGATGCAAATTTTGGGGATTGGGGGGCAAAATTTGTGTTTAGCCCTAGATATTTAAGAGTTAGCACCAGCTAAGTCTGGGTCATTGGTACAGTATAAAAATTATATTTTTCAGGCCCTCCTGCATGGTCATTTTGGCTGTTGCATATTCTATTTTTATAACCAATGCAAACTTTAAAAAATAATTACAAAAGTTAAAAAATTTATAGTAATTTATATATTTTTTATACTTACCAATGACCCAGACTTAGCTGGTGCTAACTCCACAAAAACCAGGGCCAAACACAAATTTTGCCCCCCAATCCCCAAAATTTGCATCCAAAACAAAAAGAAATCATGTCCTAAAGGACCTCCATAGTACGACTCTACTGCGCATGCGCAGTGACGCAGTCGTCCCGAAATTGGCGCCAAATATCATTCTTACTGGCAGTGCCTGGTCAGCGCTATGTACTCAGCGGGGAGGCAAGAGTTCCCAACTCAGGGAGGGCCATCCCCGTCTGGGTCATTGGTAAGTATAAAAAATATATAAATTACTATAAATTTTTTAACATTTTTATACTGTACCAATGACCCAGACTTAGCTGAATAGTAAACAGGCTGGAGGGCCTAGGACATAGAGGAAAATCCAATAAGCTCAATTATAAAATAAAGAGGTAACCCCTTAAGGAGAAAAGGAGTATTAGGCTTTACATGTATCTTTCTTATTTAATATTTAAATTAGAAAGATACACTACCCTTAATAATTGAGCACAATAACATTCATGTTCTCTATTAACATCCAGTATAACCCTTATACTAATTATTTTTAAAGCAAGCCAATAAATAAAGTAGTCCAGAGAATTGAGACTCTTTATAATCATTTAAAAGTGTCCGAGTATTGTATATTAAAGCCCGTTTGACACTTGACATATACAAATGCTTCACACCGAGCTACACTTTAAAAATAAGACATGAATGAAATTAAACATTAATATTACACTTTAAAACCATCCCGGAAGCGACTCAGAAATACTGTCTTGGAGGAGGCATTCCCTTGCTTTTCACTATAAAGCAGGTGATCTAAGGGAACACCCGCCCCCCCCTTCCCCTTGCCCTGGGTCAAATAGCCCAGAGCGAAGAGGGCAGCCGGACGGAGTCACTGCCGGAACAGAAAGCCTGCATAACTATAGTTGCAACTGTTTAGTGGACGACATTCTGAGCAACAGATAACGGACCTAAACAATGCAGGTCTCCAGAAATGGACTCAATATTTCTGAGATAAAAATTAGTAAATGTGGATGGCTGAGACCAATAAGCAGCCTTCATTAAATCTGTAATAGCAACACTATTAGCATAAGCCCAGGAAGTAGAAAGAGCTCTTACTTCATGAGCAGAAATCTTAAGCACAGACTGCTGAGAAGAAGATAAATCTTCATACGCAGTACGGATAGTTAACTGAATCCATCTAGCAATAGAATGGACTGAAATGTCCTTTCTATTAGGCATCAAAGACAGAAAGAAACGTTTCCGTCCCTTTCTGATGAACTGAGATCTCTGTTTATAGATACGTAGTGCTCTAACAGGACAGAGTAAAGGCCTACTCCCGTCTGAAGACGGAAGAGCCTTAATAACAATAGGTTCCGGATATTTATTAGGAGCCTGATTCTTAGCTAAAAAACCCACATTAGTAGTGAAGGTGATAGTGTTCCCAACACTACGATAATGAGAATCATCCACCGATAGTGCATGAAGCTCACTGACTCTTCTGGCAGAAGAGAAAGCTAAGAGAAAAGCTGTCTTATAAGATAAGAATTTGAAATCTACTGTCCCAAGAGGTTCAAATGGCTTTTCCTTCAATTTAAGGAGAACCCAAGCTAAATTCCACTTAGGAATTAATCTAAGAGTTCTGGGTCTATTTATCGAAAAGTTTCTAACCAATTTCGATAAAGAGACATTAGATCCAATTTGTAAACTATCATGATGTGCATAGGTATCAGATAACATAGATCTATAACCCTTTATAGTAACAGGTTGCAGTTTGATTTCGTCAAACAAGTATACTAGAAAGTTAGCAATGTCTGGTATAGAGGGATCAAATATATCAACAGAATGATCCCTACACCAACGACGGAAAACCTTCCACTTAGCCGCATAGTTTAGCGAAGAGGAGGTCCTCCTACAGTTAGAAATCGCGTCCACTGCTCGTCCTGTAAAGTGCTTGCCATGCAAGAAGGACCGCACAACGGAAAAACGTGAAGGTTGAGACCTTGCGGGTTGTGATGTAGTTGGCACGATTTCCCCTGCCAAAGAAGATCCTCTCGTGGAGGGAGCTTCCGCGGTAGGTCCCACAACAGACACCTGAGTAGATTTATCCACGGTCTCTGTGGCGACAGAGATGCTACCAACAGAATCTTGCATTGAGATTGTTTTATCTTTAGCAATACTTGTTGAATTAACGGCGCTGGAGGATACGCATATCCTACCATTCCGTCCCAAGGGATCGATAGAGCGTCTACTGCAAATGCTCTTGGATCCGGACACGGGGACACATACGTCTGCAACTGATTGTTGAGATGTGTCGCAAATAAGTCTATCATTGGCCGTTCCCATTGGTAGCAAATCTGATTGAATACTTGTTTGTTGAGAGTCCACTCCGACGGCAACAAGCGACCCTTTCGTGAAAGGGAGTCTGCTAGCACATTCAGACGACCCGGTATGTGACGGACCGAAAGAAGAACGTGATGTTCCAACGCAAACAGAAGGATTCTTTCCGTTAGATTGAACAACGGAACTGAATGAGTGCCTCCCTGATTCCGTATATACGCCACTACTGTCGTATTGTCGGATAGGATTTGGACATGAGCATCGTGAATAATGTCCATCCAGTGACGTAACGCAAGCCAAATTGACATCATTTCCTTGATGTTTATGTGCTTGCACAGGAATTGCGGATCCCAAAGACCCTGGCATCTCGAATCCATTGGGATTAATGATGCACCCCAACCTGTTTGACTGGCATCCGTCATAATGGTAAAACTCGGATCCGGCAACTGCAGCGGAACTCCTTGAGTTAACCACTGAATGTTTGCCCAAGTCTGAATCTCTTGTTTCACTTGATCTGACAAGAGAACGTCTACATCGAGCGAATGAATTTTCACACTCCAATTCTGAGTCAGGAAAATTTGAAGAGGCCGTGTGCGTAGCCGTCCCATCGGAATGAGATCCGCGGCGGCTCCGCACAGACCTATCAGTCTCATAAATTCTCTCGCCGTGACTTTGTCTGTATTCAGACAATAGCGAGCGTAACAACTGACTAATTTCGCTCTGGTTAACGCCAGACGAACGAGATTGTTGTGCGTCTCGAAGCTCATTCCCAGATGAGTGAATGACTTGGACGGCACCAGATCCGACTTCTCCTCGTTTACTATGAAACCGAGACGTCGGAGCAATAGAAGAAGATTCTGAACATCGTTCTGAAGCGTTAACTCGTTGCCGTACCTCTGAAGAATGTCGTCCAGGTAGGCCGACGTTACCGCAGACGAATGAGCTCGGAAGTAGATCATTACCGAGTTCATTACCCGAGTGAAAGCCCAGGGTGCTAGATTCAATCCGAAGCACATGGCCCGGAACTGATACACCACTCCTAGGACTGCGAAGCGTAGATACTTTCGGAATGTCGGATGTACCATGACGTGAAAGTACGCATCTTTGAGATCTATGCTCGTTGCATAATCGTTCACCCGAATACTCGCTCTGACCGATCGAATCGTCTCCATATAAAACTTCGGAGCGACGATCAGCTTGTTTATCCAGCTCAAATCTATGACTGGACGGAACGAGCCGTCTGGTTTCGGAACCAGAAACAGATGGCTGTAGAATCCCAGCGATTCCTGGTTTTCTACGACCTCTACCGCGTTCTTCATTAAAAGAGACTGCACCTCTGATAGCAGAGCGTCTCTTTTCTGAGGGTTTGACGGAAGATGAGTCCACTTTGGACTTCGAGTTAATGGAGGCTTTCGTTTGAAGGATATCTTTAAACCTTCCGAAGTCACTCCTCTCACCCACGGGTCGTCCGTAATCGACGCCCACTCTTGAGAAAAACTCGACAACCTTCCGCCAACCGGAACGCGATAGAGGTTTGAGCCATCACCTCCTGGATCTGCGAGGTCTGCGGTAGGAGAAACCACGTCTTCCACGACCCGCACCTCGCCTCGTCGACCTCGGGGCGTCCGACCGATTGTCCCGGCCTGAAGGACGTCCCGAACGAGAGTCACTATCCTGACGGTCTCTCGAATAAGAGCTAGAGGACGCACCGGAACCTCTATAGGAACCTCTCTTGGGCGGATAAGACCCAGAAGTGCCCGCCTTATTCGTGTCTGCTGTATCCGACCTTTTAGGAGCGGATCTAAACAACAGAGAATCACTAGCTTTCTTTTTAATATTATCATAAATAGCGGAAAGCTTGCCGTCAAAGAGAAGATCTCCTGAGACCGAAGCGACTCTAAGAGAGTTCTTCACCTTAGAATCCACTAGTGTGGATGTAGACAGGGCTGCGTCACGTCTAACCAACTCCAGATTTGCCACTGAAAGGGCGGAGTTACACGTGGAATAAGCTACTGCCCTTGAAAGAAGTCTTAAGGAGGATTGTATATCCTGAAACTCTTCCCCTTGAAGACGCAGTGATAACGCCTTAGTAAGGTGATCTGCGTAAGATAAGGCATCTAAATTGGCTCTGTTAGACACAATAGCTGTTTCCAACACTGCGGTTGGAATAGAAGCTGACGACGGTAATGATAGCTCTAAGTCTTCCGCCTCGTCGTCCATACGCAGAGGAACTCTCGGTATACCCTGACCTGCCGTGTCGAATTTATTCCTTACATTAATGAAAGGCAGGTTGAGAGTATTTGCGGACAAGAAGCCTGCTTTCCCCGTCCTGGAAGCAAGTTTAAAAATAGCGTCGTTCAATAATTCAAATGTTCTTGCAACATTATTGGACTGCGACGGAAACTCGGGAGCGATGTCCCTGAACCGCTCGAAAAAATCAGAGTCCAATGACGCTATAATTCTCCTGTCCGGAAGCGCAGCAGTCTGGCCCGACGGAACAACTTGAGGAAGAAAGTGCCGGATGAAGTCCACGGCAGCTTTGTGTTGTTCCGAAAGGGATAGCTCCAATTCATCCGTATCCCTTTCACCATCCGGTCGGACCTCCCGATGTTCCCGGTCGTCCGCCCCCGATGCTTCGGCGGAGCGTACCGACCCAGCGCCGTCGGATAATTCTCGATCCGACACCGTTTCTGTCGGCTGCTGGGATGCTGCGATAAGCTGTGCTATCTGCACTAGAATGTCCGACGTCGAGACCTGCGGAGGAGCGGTCTTTCGCTGCTTCGCCGAGGGCAGCTCCGCATCAGATGGCTCCCGCATACTTTTCCTATGCGAACGTCCGGAGTCCATCGGTCTCGAATCCCTGGCTGCCGGATGGTGTGACCTGGTCGCCGAAGAATCCTTCATCGGCGAAGCTGGCAAAATATCGGAGGTCACGCAGCCAAGGTGCGGTCGTGTGCGCCGACGAGAAGAGGAAGCCTTAACAGTCTCTGCGGACTGCTTATACAACGGAGCGTCCCGAGCGACGGACGTATGCTCCGCTAAAGACACATTTTGTACCACAACATCTGGTCCCAGATGTTGTTGTACGAGAGAGGGGCCTCTCTCGCTCGCGGCCCGGCTGGACCTGGACGAGCTAGGAACCGGACTAAAAGGCTTCCTCCGTTCTCGTTCACTATCCGCCGTCACTGGGTGTGCATCTATTATTTTTATAGTGCTCGCATCACCCAAAATTTCCTCTTGGACCGCATCGGACGAACCCGGCTGCCGAACCATTCGGTGAATGGACGCTACACCGGGCGAGCTAGCGGACGACATTTGTCTAATCTCCATGAGCACTTTTGCCGCTAGCTCTGTATTTAATTGTGACGACGGACGCACACTTGAAGAAGATAACATGGAAACATCACCCTGTTCTGGTTCCTCTGAAATAGAAACTGAGAGAGTAGAGTGACCTTGTGGAGAAAGAGCCGGCATCGCTCTTTCTCCAGAAACAACATATCGTGACACACGTTTCCAATGTTTCTCATCCCAATGTTCACATACAGGACAGGGATTAATGCGAGAACACTGACTACAATTAATGCAATAATCATGAAAGTCAGAGGAAGATTTCTTCCTATTACAATTTGAACAAGTTCCCTTCATTGTGAAAGAACAACAATAAGTCCTAGTTACTCGCAAAAACCCCTGACACAAAGATACATAATAACATGATCCATTAATAAATGAAAAAACAATTGCAAAACAAAATAATTTTGAAAAAATATTTTTTCAGAGAAGCCCAAGTTGCTGAAAAGTAACGTTGAGCCCCGATGGATCCGATGGCAAAGTGTGGTCAAAAATTTTAAAATTATATAAAATAATTAATGAGACACTTTCGGATAATATAAATGTATCTTATAATGAGATAAACTACCTCAAAGGCAAACAGCCCCCCTCAAAAAAGGCTGTTGCCAATGAAAACAAACAGTGTAAACACAGAAGAAAACATGACTCCAGGCACTGAAAAAACTGGCCCGGAATCAGTCATCAATTACACTCTATCTGATGCAAAACAGAGACTCCCAGGGGAGAATCTGCAGAACATCAGATGGAAGATGCAGAACACAAACGTTATACACCCATGGGTGAAAACGTAACTATGGGGAAAATAACAGAAAACATTCTGTAACCAAGCAACTCTCCCAGGGAATTTTTAGAAATGAAACTTCTCCAAAATATGCCCAAAGCATGGGAGAATTGCAAGGGGGGACTTTAGAAGGTTAGGGGAGAGGAAACACTGAATAAGCAGTGCAACAATTAGCAAGAATGACAACAAGAGGCGTTTGCCTCGAAAATAGGCAACTTAACATAATTTCAACAAAAAATTTTAAGTACAGCCCTGATTATTTTTTGCCACTTCTTTTTTCCTCTCCTCCTTCTATCCTCCTTAGAATCACATTTTCTCCAAGAATTACGTGTCTGGCATCCTTTAAACTGAGATTTACAAGCACAAAGATCAGTGAGATGTTGACTGATGAAGGGCCAAACAGAGAATGATATTTGGCGCCAATTTCGGGACGACTGCGTCACTGCGCATGCGCAGTAGAGTCGTACTATGGAGGTCCTTTAGGACATGATTTCTTTTTGTTTTGGATGCAAATTTTGGGGATTGGAGGGCAAAATTTGTGTTTGGCCCTGGTTTTTGTGGAGTTAGCACCAGCTAAGTCTGGGTCATTGGTACAGTATAAAAATATAAAGAGCAACACGAAGCATGGCATATGCCCACAACGCTCTCATAAAAGGGTAGGTAAGTCTCTCGGGGGCATAACCAAAATCAAAAGGAAGCTTCCTCTAGACACCAATAATGCATAACAAAAAAATGAAATTGATTCGAGTCAGTATTCATTAGTTATTGGACAGAAGCCAAATTCAAGATGGCCACTATGGAAGCAATAATGAACTGGCCACTGGTGGCCACTGGTCCAATATTGAAAGGAAGCTTCCTCTAGACATCAACAATGCATAATTAAAAAATAAAAATAATTTGAATCAGCATCCAGTAGTTATTGCATAGAAACCAAATTCAATATGGCCACCATAGTAGCCATACAGAATTGGTAAGCTGGACCAAAATTGAAAGGAAGCATTATCTAGTCATCCACAAGTAACACCTAAAATTATGACTTGATCAAATAAGAGGTCCTTTAGTTATTGGACAAAAACCAAAAGTTAAGGGACCGACACTGGATGATGGATGGATGGATGAACAGACATGGTGAAAACATAATGCCCCCAAGAGATTCCTGAAGGCATAAAAACAGAATAAAAAACGCCAGTCCACATACAATTTTAAAAAAAAAATGGCCTGAGAAATAGAAGATCTACTTTGTAGGGCCTAACTCAATGTTTTTATTACCTACAGACTTGTTGGTCACAGTAAAAAATGGAATATAATATTTATCTTACCTTTATATAAACAATTTCGAGAGTAGCTTGGAGGAGAAGGGAATATCTGATTGAAATCTGTGAGAAAGCTTGTGAGATGATATCCTGCTTTGAGAATGCAAGTATTATCCATCAGATATGACTGCACACAACGAAGATGGAAATCATGAGTAAATGAGTGGACATGGATATCCTCCATAAGTCGTTCACACCCATCAATGAACATAAGTTTAAGCTGAAACAGAAAAGATTGTACAATTAATTTGTAGATTTCACTGAAATGGGTGAGAGTAGAAATTGAATTTGAAAAGTAGGAGGAGTCCAAAAGAAATGTGAAGATTCAATGTTGCCCAGACAGGTTTTGAACTTTAGAGTCTCTGCAGCAGTTTTAGACTGATGACCAAGTGAATGAACAATTTATAGGTGACTAGCAAGCAGACCTGTTCCGGGATGGTTAGCCTCGGCTGCACAATGAAAAATAAAAAAGTTGCAGTGCATATCAAGGGTGATAATCAAAGCTTGAATTTCCAGACTAAGTGACTGAATAACTGAATTACACACTACCTATATTTATAATAGGTGGGTCAGGTATTTGTCTTAACTGTTTAAATGAGAAAAATTTAAGACTAGTTGTCCATTTAGATAGGTCTTCAATCCAATAAATTGGGTACTGTCACTTTAGTTGTCTGTTTAATGTGAGTGAATAACTTTTTGCTGCAGCAATGAGAACTGTAAGAATTTATGTTTTTTCACCCAAAAGAAACATGGCAACCAATACTAGTTTTTCAAAAAGCATCAGGAACAAGTCAACAGACAGAAGTCACTATTAGTCATTTGAATTAGAAACGACAGCCATAGAAAACTAATCCAACAAAAGGGCAAGAAACATAGAAAGCATAGGGAATGGCTCATACCAATCATACAGGAAGACTAACAGCAACAAAGGAACAGTTTGCGATAGAAAAACCCAAATGGGATTAATCCTTAAGGGTCTGGATAAGTATCCTGAATTCCCACCAGCCCACAGCCTTAAAACATTCAGTGGATTAGCAGTGATTCTTAGTCACTTGTATTTGTAAATACAAGTAACTAGAAACCACTGCCCAGATAATTTGAGTACTGTCTTCAGAACCTCCTCATGATGGCATGTTAAGGGCACCTGTTTTGAGGTTGTAGAAATCAGAAATAAGATTTAACCCTCTGCACACAGATGTCAAAATAGCAATGTTTACAGCAGCAAATATTTCCCATAATGCAGTTTGATATTTAACCAAATATACCTTGTTTGACAGAGCTCAATGAGCTCTGTCAAACAAGATATAATTGGTTAAATTCATCGTTACACAAGTGAAAAACATCATTGGAGAAAATTTTGTTGTACTACCAGAGTGCTAGGGGTTAAGGGTTAACAATATAATGCTCCATTTCCTAATTAAAGCTTACTCAACAAAACAACACATTCAAATTTGATGGGTATAAGTAATATTTGTTAGAATTTCCCATGACCCTACACAGTAGCATACAATAAAATGAAATAATGCATTACTAAACTAGCTCCTTGCTGAATGTTGATGTGAATATGGGTGTTTTGAAGGCAACCCTCAAGTGATAGGTCTATTTTTGAGGGAATATGTAAGCAAACTGTGAATACAAACAACACGCAAAATTGCATTTAAGTCCTTTTAATTTCAAAGTCCATTTCAGGCCAAAAGTCTGAACAAAGGTAGAAAATCAATCAAAATAAGGTCTATCAAACAATTGTTTGTTTCTCAGGCAATTTTTCCTCAATTTTATGATGAGGAGGGAGGCTTTTTTGTTTGTTTGTTTATTTATTCACAAAACAGTTCTGAAAATAGTTGGGATCAGAAATTTAACTACTTACACTATTATGTGGCAAACCGTTGTTTCAGTAGTTAAAATTTTTAGTTCAGACACCCACCTCAGCTTTCCCATTGAAATTATGAATTGCTTTGACAAACATCATAATAGGTATGGAAAGAAGTATAGTTAGCAGATTAGTTTGATTCCCCTAGTGTTCCAGATACTTGTTACAACTTTTTATTACCCAGAAAGGTTAGTTTCACTTCCTGTTTGCAAAATGAGGCTTAAAAAATCTTAAAAACTCATCCAGAATCACTCAATGTCCATGAAAGTATGAATGATGGCCTAAGATATGCCCAACCCCATTCCCCTGATTTGACGTAAATAAAATATGTTTAAATTATTCCCCTGATTTGTATCATTCGAGTTTGCTAAAAATG
This sequence comes from Pictodentalium vernedei, assembly GCA_031216915.1. Lineage (NCBI taxonomy): Eukaryota > Metazoa > Mollusca > Scaphopoda > Dentaliida > Dentaliidae > Pictodentalium > Pictodentalium vernedei. The sequence continues at coordinate 162,889,556 of CM062293.1, forward strand.
ACAAAAAATTGAATCATTCTGATCCATTTATTTATTTTTTACTTGATTTTGGCAGGAGTCTGCATGACTGATTCCATAAATGACCCCAAGTACTAACCTTGTTAGTATAATTTATTTATTTTTTGTTTATTTTTGCCCAATTCTCAATTAAAAATCAGTTGAAAGTTAAAAAATTTATAGTAATTTATATATTTTTTATACTTACCAATGACCCAGACATAGCTGGTGTTAACTCTTAAAATTCTAGGGCCAAACACAAATTTTGCCCCCCAATCCCCAAAATTTGCATCTAAAACCAAAAGAAATCATGTCCTGAAGGTCCTCCATACTTTGCCCTCACTGTGCATGCGCAGTGTCAAGGACGTCCCAAAATTGGCGCCAGTTATCATTCTTACAAGCAGTGCCTGGTCAGCGCTATGTACTCAGCGGGGAGGCACGAGTTCCCAACTCCTGGGAAGGCCATCCCCGTCTGGGTCATTGGTAAGTATAAAAAATATATAAATTACTATAAATTTTTTAACATTTTTATACTGTACCAATGACCCAGACATAGCTGAATAGTAAAAAGGCTGGAGGGCCTAGGACATAGAGGAAAATCCAATAAGCTCAACTATATAAATAGAGTCAACCCCTCAAGGAGAAAAGGAGTATTAGGCTTTACATGTATCTTTCTTATTTTATGATAAATTAGAAAGATACAATACCCTCCATAATTGAGCATAATAACATTCATGTTCTCTATTAACATCCAGTATAACCCCTTATACTAATTATTTTTAAAGTAAGCCAATAAATAAAGTTAGTCCAGAGAATTGAGACTCTTTATATTCTTTTAAAAGTGTCCGAGGATTGTATATTAACGCCCGTTTGACACTTGACATATACAAATGCTTCACACCGAGCTACACTTTAAAATAATGACATGAATGAATTTTTAACATTAATATTAGACTTTAAAACCATCCCAGTAACGACTCAGAATTACTGACTCCGGAGGAGGAATCCCCTTGCTTTTCACTATAAAGCAGGTGACCTAAGGGAACACCCTCTCCCCCCCCCCTTCCCCTTGCCCTGGGTCAAATAGCCCAGAGCGAAGAGGGCAGCAGGACGGAGTCACTGCCGGAACAGAAAGCCTGCATAACTATAGTTGCAACTGTTTAGTGGACGACATTCTGAGCAACAGATAACGGACCTAAACAATGCAGGTCTCCAGAAATGGACTCAATATTTCTGAGATAAAAATTCGTGAATGTGGATGGCTGAGACCAATAAGCAGCCTTCATTAAATCTGTAATAGCAACACTATTTGCGTAAGCCCAAGATGTAGAAAGAGCTCTTACTTCATGAGCCGAAATCTTAAGCACAGACTGCTGAGTAGAAGATAGATTATCATAAGCAGTACGGATAGTTAATTGAATCCATCTAGCAATAGAATGGACCGAAATGTCCTTTCTATTAGGCATCAGAGACAGAAAGAAGCGTTTTCGTCCCTTTCTGATAAACTGAGATCTTTGTTTATAAATACGTAAAGCTCTAACAGGACAGAGTAAAGGCCTACGCCCGTCTGAAGACTGAAGAGCCTTAATAACAATAGGTTCCAGATATTTATTAGGAGCCTGATTCTTAGCTAAAAATCCAACATTAGTAGTAAAGGTAATAGTGTTCCCGACACTACGATAGTGAGAATCGTCCACCGATAGTGCATGAAGCTCACTGACTCTTCTAGCAGAAGAGAAAGCTAAGAGAAAAGCTGTCTAAAAAAACAAGAATTTGAAGTCTACTGTCCCAAGAGGCTCAAATGGCTTTTCTTTCGATTTAAGAAGAACCCAAGCTAAATTCCATTTAGGAATTAATCTAAGAGTTCTGGGTCTATTTATCGAGAAGTTTCTAACTAACTTAGATAAAGAGACATTAGATCCAATTTGTAAACTATCATGGTGTGCATAGGTATCAGATAACATAGACCTATAACCTTTAATAGTAACAGGCTGCAGTTTGATCTCGTCAAACAAGTATACTAGAAAGTTTGCAATGTCTGGTATGGAGGGATCAAAAATATCAACAGAATGACCCCTACACCAACGACGAAAGACCTTCCACTTAGCCGCATAGTTTAGCGAAGAGGAGGTCCTCCTACAGTTAGAAATCGCGTCCACTGCTCGTCCTGTAAAATGCTTGCCATGCAAGAAGGACCGCACAACGGAAATACGTGAAGGTTGAGACCCTGCGGGTTGTGATGAAGTTGACGCGATTTCCCCTACGAAAGAAGATCCTCCCGTGGAGGAAGCTTTCGCGGTAAGTCCCACAGCAGACATCTTAGTAGATTTATCCACGGTCTCTGTGGAGACAGAGATGCTACCAACAGAATCTTGCATTGAGATTGTTTTATCTTTAGCAATACTTGCTGTATTAACGGCGCTGGAGGATACGCATATCCAATCATTCCGTCCCACGAGATCGATAGAGCATCTACTGCATATGCTCGTGGATCCGGACATGGTGACACATACGTCTGCAACTGATTGTTGAGATGTGTCGCAAATAAGTCTATCATTGGCCGTTCCCATTGGTAGCAAATCTGATTGAATACCTGTTTGTTGAGAGTCCACTCTGACGGCAACAAGCGACCCTTCCGTGAAAGGGAGTCTGCTAGCACATTCAGACGACCCGGTATGTGACGGACCGAAAGAAGAACGTGATGTTCCAACGCAAACAGAAGGATTCTTTCCGTTAGATTGAACAACGGAACTGAATGAGTGCCTCCCTGATTCCGTATATACGCCACTACGACCCGGTATATGACGGACCGAAAGTAGAACTTGGTGTTCTAGAGCAAACAGAAGGATTCTTTCCGTTAAATTGAATAACGGAACGGAATGAGTGCCTCCCTGGTTCCGGATATACGCCACTACTGTCGTATTGTTGGACAGGATTTGGACATGAGCTTTCTGAATAATATCCATCCAATGACGTAACGCAAGCCAAATTGACATCATTTCCTTGATGTTTATGTGCTTGCTTAGAAACTGTGGATCCCAAAGACCCTGGCACCTCGAATCTGTTGGGATCAATGTTGCACCCCAACCTGTTTGACTGGCATCCGTCATAATCGTAAAACTCAGATCCGGCAACTGCAGCGGAACTCCCTGAGTCAACCACTGAATGTTTGCCCAAGTCTGAATCTCTTGTTTCACTTGATCTGACAAGAGAACGTCTATATCGAGCGAATGAATCTTCACACTCCAATTCTGAGTCAAGAAAATTTGGAGAGGACGAGTGCGCAACCGCCCCATCGGAATGAGATCCGCAGCGGCTCCGCACAGACCTATCAGTCTCATGAACTCCCTCGCTGTGACTTTGTCTGCATGAAGACAATAGCGAGCGTAACAACTGATTAACTTCGCTCTGGTTAACGGCAGATGAACGAGATTGTTGTGCGTCTCGAAGCTCATTACCAGATGAGTGAATGACTTGGACGGCACCAGATCTGACTTCTCCTCGTTTATAACAAAACCGAGACGTCGGAGCAATAGAAGCAGATTCTGCACATCGTTCTGAAGCGTTAACTCGTTGCCGTACCTCTGAAGAATGTCGTCCAGGTAGGCCGACGTTACCGCAGACGAATGAGCTCGGAAATACATCATTATCGAGTTCATTACTCGAGTGAAAGCCCAGGGCGCTAGGTTCAATCCGAAGCACATCGCCCGGAATTGATATACAACTCCTAGGACTGCGAAGCGTAGATACTTTCTGAATGTCGGATGTACCATGACGTGAAAGTACGCATCTTTGAGATCTATGCTTGTAGCATAATCGTTCACCCGAATACTCGCTCTGACCGATCGAATCGTCTCCATATAGAACTTCGGAGCGACGATCAGCTTGTTTATCCAGCTCAAATCTATGACTGGACGGAACGAGCCGTCTGGTTTCGGAACCAGAAATAGATGGCTGTAGAATCCCGGTGATTCCTGGTCTTCTACGACCTCTACCGCATTCTTCATCAAAAGAGACTGTACCTCCGATAAAAGAGCGTCTCTTTTCTGCGGATTTGACGGAAGTTGAGTCCATATTGGACTTCGAGTTAATGGGGGCTTTCGTTTGAAGGATATTCTTAGTCCTTCCGAAATCACCCCTCTCACCCAAGGGTCGTCCGTAATCAATGCCCACTCTTCTGTAAAACTCGACAACCTTCCGCCAACCGGAACATGATAGAGGTTCAACCCATCACCTCCTGGACCTGCGAGGCCTGCGGGAGGAGAAACCACGTCCTCCAGGACCCGCACCTCGTCCCGTCGACCTCGGGACGTCAGATCAGTTGTCGCGGCCCGAAAAACGTCCCGCACGTGAGTCGCTGCCTTGACGGTCTCTAGAATAAGACCAAGAGGACGCAAAGGAACCTCTATAGCAACCTCTCTTGGGTGTATTTGTCCCAGAAGTGCCTGTCTTACTCTTATCTGCTGTATCCGACTTTTTGGAAGCGGATTTAAAAAGCAGAGAATCCGAAGCTTTCTTAGTTATTTTATCATAGATTGCTGAAAGCTTGCCGTCGAAGAGAAGCTCTCCGGAGACCGAAGCGACTCTGAGAGAGTTCTTCACCTTACTATCCATGCGTGTGGATGTAGCTAGGGCTGCGTCACGTCTAACCAACTCCAGGTTTGCCACTGAAAGGGCGGAGTTATACGTGGAATAAGCTACTGCCCTTGAAAGAAGTCTTAATGAGGATTGTATATCCTGGAATTCTTTCCCTTGAAGACGCAGTGATAACGCCTTTGTAAGGTGGTCTGCGTATGATAAAGCGTCTAAGCTGGCTCTGTTAGACGTAATTGTCGTTTCCAACGCCACGGCTGGAATGGACATAGACGACGGTAATGACAATTCCAAGTCTTCCGCCTCGTCGTCTAGACGCAGAGGAACTCTCGGTATGCCCTGTCCTGCCAAATCAAATTTATTCCTTGAATTGATGAAAGGCAGGTTAAGAGCATTGGCGGACAAGAAACCAGCTTTGCCTGTTTTGGAAGCAAGCTTAAAGATAGCGTCGTTCAATAATTCGAATGTTCTTGTGACATTATTGGACTGTGACGGAAACTCAGGGACGATGTGTCTGAACCGCTCAAAGAATTCAGTGTCCAATGACGCTATCAGTCTCTTATCCGGCATCGCAGCAGTCTGGCCCGATGGAACAACTTGAGGAAGGTAGTGCCGGATGAAATCTACGGCAGCTTTATGTTGTTCCGAAAGGGATAGCTCCAAGTCCTCAGTATCCCTTTCGTCATCCGGTCGGACCTCATGATGCTCCCGGTCGTCCGCACCCGATGCTTCGGCGGAGCGTACCGACCCAGCGCCGTCAGATAATTCCTGATCCGACAACGATTCTGTCGTTTGCTGGGATGCTGCGATAATTTGTGCTATCTGAGCTAGCACGTCCATCATCGAGGCCTGTGGGGTAGCAGTCTTTCGCTGCTTAGCCGCCGGACGCTCCACATCAACTGACTCCCGCATACTTCTCTTATGCGAACGTCCAGAGTCTACCAGCCTCTTGTCCCTGGCTACCGGATGGCGTGACCTGGTTGCCGTGGAATCCCTGATCGGCGAAGCTGGCTGAATATCCGCGGTCACGTAGCCAAGGTGCGGTCGTGTGCGCTGCCGAGAGGATGAGGAAGCCTGTACAGTCTCTCCGGACTGCCTATATAACGGAGCGTCCCGAGCGGCGGACGTATGCTCCGCTTGCGAAACATTTTGTACCACAACATCTGGTCCCAGATGTTGTTGTACGAGAGAGGGGCCTCTCTTGCTCGCGGCCCGGCTGGACCTGGACGAGCTAGGAACCGGACTACAAGGCTTCCTCCGATCTCTCCTCTTATCCGCCGTCACTGGGTGTGCACCTTGTATGTTTATAGTGCTCGCATCACCCGAAACTCCTTCCTGGACCGCAACGGACGAACCCGGCTGCCGAACCATTCGGTGAATGGACGCTACACCGGGCGAGCTAGCGGACGACAGCGCCGTCGATCCTACTAGGGACCTCTTAGGCAACTGCCGTATCTCCATGAGCACTTTTGCCGCTAGCTCTTCATTTGATTGTGACGACGGAAGCGCACCTTTGGAAGATAACATGGAAACATCACCCTGTTCTTGTTCCTCTGAAATAGAAACTGATAAACTAGAGTGACCCTGCGGAGAAAGGACCGGCATAGCCCTTTGCCCGCTAACAACATACCGTGACACACATTTCCAATGTTTGTCATCCCAATATTCACATACTGAACAGGAGTTAGTGCGAGTACACTGACTACAATTAATACAATGATCATGAAAGTCAGAGGAAGATTTCCTCTCATTACAATTTGAACAATATCCTTTCATTGTGAAAAGACAACAATAAGTCCTAGTACTCGCACGAACCCCTGAAAACAAAGATACATAATAACATGATGCATTAACATTGAAAAAACAATTGAAATCGAAAATAAATTTTGAAAAAATATTTTTTCAGCAAAGCCCAAGTTTCTGAAAAGTAACATTGAGCCCCAATGGATCCCAAGCCTAAGTGTGGACAAAAATTTTAAAATTATTTTAAATAATTAATGCAACACTTACAAATAATAATAATGTATCTTATAATGAGATAAACTAGTACAAAGGCAAAAAGCCCCCCTCAAAAGAGACTGTTGCCAATGTAAACAAGAAGTGTATAAACACCAGAAAACATGACTCCAGGCACTGAAAAAACTGGCCCAAAATCAGTTACCAAAATATACACTATTTGATGCAAAACAGAGACTTTCAGGGAAGAATCTGCAGAACATCAGATGGTAGATGCAGAACACTACGCCTAAACACCTATGGGTGAGAACGTAAACATGGGGAAAATAACAGAATTCATTCTGTTACCAAGCTAAATCTCCCAAGAAATTTTAGTAGTAATCTTACTCAAAAATATGCCAAAAGCATGGGAGAATAGCAAGGAGGGACTTAAAGGACAAGGAGAGAGGAAACACTGAATATAACAACAGGCCCATGCCTCGAAAGTTAAAAAATTTATAGTAATTTATATATTTTTTATACTTACCAATGACCCAGACATAGCTGCTGGTGCTAACTCTTAAAATATAGGGCCAAACACAAATTTTGCCCCCCAATCCCCAAAATTTGCATCTAAAACTAAAGAAAACATGTCCTGAAAGGCCCTCCACACTTCGCCCCTACTGCGCATGCGCAGTGTCAAGGACGTTCCGAAATTGGCGCCATTTATCATTCTAATAACCAGTGCCTGGTAAGCGCTATGTACTCAGCGGGGAGGCAAGAGTTCCCAACTCCTGGGAGGGCCATCCCCGTCTGGGTCATTGGTAAGTATAAAAAATATATAAATTACTATAAATTTTTTAACATTTTTATACTGTACCAATGACCCAGACATAGCTGAATAGTAAAAAGGCTGGAGGGCCAAGGACATAGAGCAAAATGGAATACGCTCAATAAAATAAAATAGAGTCATCCCCTGTAGGGAAAAGAAGTAATAGGCCTTACATGTATCTTTCTTATTTATGATAAATTAGAAAGATACAACACCTTCCAAAAATTGAGCTTCATACATCCATGTACTCTATTAATATCCAATAATCCTTATACTAATAATTTTTAAAGTAAGCCAATAATAAAGTAAGTCTAGAGAATAGAGACTCTTATACTCCTAAAAGTGTGTGAGAATTGCATAATCATGTCCGTTGACATATGCAATATTCAAAAGCTATACTTTAAAAACTAAGACTTGAATGAATTTTATAACTTAAACTTCTCACTAAACAACCATCCCAATAACAGCTCAGAATTACTAACTCCGGAGGAGGTATCCCCTTGTTTTCATAGTAAAAACAGGTGACCCAAGGGAACACCCTCCCCCCCCCCCCCCCCCCCCCTTTTCTTGCCCTGGGTCAAATAGCCCAGAGCGAAGAGGGCAGCCGAACGGAGACACTGCCGAAACAGACAGCCTACCTAGCTATAGTAGCAACTGTTAAGTGAATGACATTCTGAGCAGTAGATAATAGACCTAACAATAGAGGCCTCCAGAAATGGACTCGATATTTCTGAGATAAAATTCATGAATGGATGGCTGAGCGCAATGAGCAGCCTTCAAAAATCTATAATAGCAACACTATTAATGTAAGCCCAAGAAGTAGAAGAACTCTTACTTCATGAGCCGAAATCTTAAGCACAACTGCTAAGCCAATGATATACCATAAGCAGTACGCTAGTTAATAGAATCCATTAACAATAAAATGGAGCGTAAAGTCCTTCTACTAGACATCAAAGACAGAAGAAGCTTACGCCCTTGTAATAAACAGATATCTGTTTATAAATACATAAACTGTACCCGGAAAGAGTAAAGGCCTATGCCCATACGAAGACGGAAGGACCTAAAAAATAATAGGTTCCGGATAATAGGAGCCTAACTCTTATGCAACAATCCAACCTAAATAGTAACGGAAGTATTGATTCCGAAACTATGAAAGTGAAAATCATCCATCGATAGTGCATGAAACTCACTGACTCTACAGTAAAAGAGAAATCAACAGAATTACTGTCTAAAAGGTCAGAATTTGAAAACTACTGTTTCCAGAGGCTCAAATGATTACTTAGCTAAATAAGAACCTGAAGTTAAAATCCGTATAGGAATTTAATCTAAAGATTCTAAGTCTATTTATCAAAAAGTTACTAACTGACTTAGATAAAGAGACAAAAGACTCAATTGTAAACTATCGTAGAGTGCATAGGTATGAGGTAACATAAACCTATAACCTAAATAACAACAGGCTGCAGTAGATCTTGTGAAACAAGTATACTAAAAAATAGCAATGAGTAGTATGGAGGGATCAACCATATGAACATAATGATCCCTACACCACGACGGAAGAGCCTCCACTTTAGTCGCATAGAATAGCGAAGAAGAGGATCTCCTATAGTAAGAAATCGCGTCCAAAGCTCGTCCAGTACAGTGCTTACAATGCAATACGGACCACACAACGGAATACATGAAGGTTGCGACCTTGCTGGTTGTGATAAAGATGACACGATTTACCCAGTGAAAAAAGATCCTCACATAGAGGAAGATTTCACGTTAAGATCCACAGTAGACAAGAGAGTAAATTACTCATGATCTCTGTGAAGATAGAGATGCTATCAACAGAAATGTATTGTGGTTGTTTATCTTAGCAATACCTGCTAAAACAACAGCGCCGGAGGATATGGGTATCCTATCATTCCGTCCTATAGATCAATAGAGCGTTAACAGTATTAGCTCAGAGATCTGGACAAGCCAACACATACGTCTGCAAATGATTAGCAAGCTGTGTCATAAATAAAACATCATTGGGCGCTCCCATAGATAGCAAATCTGATTGAATACTTGTTTGTTGAGAGTCCATTCTGACAGCAACAAGCGACCCGTAAGAGAACGGGAGTGCGATAAAACAATCAGACGACCCAGAATATGACGGATCAAAACTGAACTTGGTGTACTATAACCAACAGACGGATTCTTTCCATTAAATTGAATAACGGAAACGAAAGAGTGCCTCCCTGGTTCCGGAGATACGCCACTACTGTCGAATTAAAGGACAGGAATTTGGGCATGCGTTTCTGAATAATGTTCATGCAATGACATAAAGCAAGCCTAAAAAACATTATTCCGCGGAAGTTAAACTGATAGCTAAAAGACTGCGGAACCCAAAGACCCTGGCACTTCGAATCCGTAGGGATCAGTATATATCCCAATCTGTTTGACTGGCAACCGTCATAACAGCCACACTCGGGTCCGGCAACTGCGGCGGCACTCTCTGAGTCAACCACCGAATGTTTGCCCCAGTCTGAATCTCTTGTAACACTAGATAGACAAGAGAATGTATAAATCAAGCAATTCATGGATTGCCGGAAAGTTGCCGTCGAAGAGAAGCTCCTCCGAGAACGAAGCGACTCTGAGAGAGTTCTTAACCTACTATCCACGCGTGGATGTAGCTAGGGCTGCATCACGTCTAACCAACTCCAATCAGCCACTGAAGGGCGGAGTTATACGTGAACAAACTACTGCCCTCAAAAGAAATTACATTGAGAATAATATCCCGTAAATCTTTTCTTGAAGACGTAATGATAACGCCTCAGTAAGGCGGATTACGTATAATAAAGCGTCTAAGTTAAGTCTACTATACATAATGTCGTTCCCAACATTGAAATTGGAAAAGACATAAACGGCGAAAAAGAATATATGCAGTCTTTAATCACACCGTCTAGACGCATATGAACTCTCGGTATGCCCTGCTCTGCCAAAATAAACTATATGTAAAAAAGATAAAATGGCAGAAAGGAGCCACGCGGACAAGAAACTAAACTATCATGCTTAGTAGCAGGCTTGTATATATATATAAATATATAGCGTCGAAAAATAAAACACATGTTGTAATGACAATATTGGACTGCGTCGGTAAGTCAGGGACAAAGTCCCTGTACCGATCGAAAAATCCGAGTCCAATGACGCTATAAGTCTCTTATCCAAGATCGCAGCAATGAAGTCCGAAAAATAATCACTGGAAGAAATGCCAGAAGATATGAAAGGCATCTTCCGATACTACTAAAGGGAAAACTCGAAATCTTTCGAATCCCTTTTGCCATCCTGTCGGACCCTATAAAGCGTTCGGTCGTCCGTAGCTTGATGCAACCGCGGACCGCACCGACCCAGCGCTGTCGGATAATTCCTGATTCGACCGAGAAACCGTCAATTGCTGGGATGCTGCGAAACAACTGTGCTAACTCGGATAGCACGTCCGTCACTGAGGCCTGAGGAGCAGCGGTCTTACGATGCATTGCCGCAGGAAGCTCCGAGATCGTTACCCCGTGCATACTTCCAATATGCGAGCGAACGGAGTGTATAGGCCTCGTGTCCCTTGGCTACCGGATGGCGCGACCTATTCGCTGTGGAATCACTGAATGCCGAAACTGATCGGATACTCGAGGTCACGTAGCCAATGTGCGGTCGTGTGCCCTGCTGTGAGGATGAGGAAGCATTAAAGACAGACTCTCGGACTGTCAATATAACGGAGCGTCCCGAGCAACGGACATATGCTCCGAATGTAAAATATCTGAACCACAACATGCGGTCCCCTATGTTGTTGGCTTCCTCCGATCTGTCCTCAATCTGCCGTCACTGGGTGAGTACTAAAGTAATTAAAGTGCTCGCATCACCCAAATCTCCTTCCTAGACCGCAACGGACGATCCCGGCAGCCGAACCATTCGATGAATGTACGCTACACCGGGTGAGCTAGCGAATGTCACTCTGTAAGCGATAGACATATTCCATGAGCACTTATTGCCGCTAACTCCTCATTAACTATGACGACAGAGGCACACTTTTGAAAGACATCTCCATAACTCTTCGAACAAGAAACCAGAAATGCTTGGATAGCAAGCATAAAATAATAATATATATATAGCGTCGTTCAATAATTCGAAAGTTTGTGTGACATTATTGGACTATGTCGGAACTGAGGGACGATGTCCCTGAACCGAACCAAAAAATTTCTAAGTCCACCGACGCTATCAGTTTCTTATCCGGCATCGCAGCATATGTTGTTCCGAAAGGGAAAGCTTGAAATCCACCGAATCCCTTTCGGTATCCCGTCGGACCGGATGAAACTTTCGGACGTCCGTACCCGCTTCCGCGGAGCGTCCCGACCCAGCATCGTCGGATAAAATATATGCGACAGATTCAGTTGATGCTGGGATGCTGCGATAAACTGTGCTATTAAGGAAAGCACGTCCGTTCCCGAGGCCTGTGCAGTGGCGGACTTACGATGCATTGCCGCTGGAAGCTCCGTGTACGTTGACTCCCGCACACTTCCTATGCGAACGTCCGGAGTCTGCAGGCCTCGAGTCCCCGGCTACCGACCCAGCGCTGTCGGATAATTCTCGATCCGACACCGTTTCTGTCGGCTGCTGGGATGCTGCGATAAGCTGTGCTATGTGCACAAGAATGTCCGGCGTCGAGACCTGCGGAGGCGAAGTCTATCGCTGCTTCGACGAGGGCAGCTCCGCATCAGATGGCTCCCGCATACTTTTCCTATGCGAACGTCCGGAGTCCATCGGTCTCGAATCCCTGGCTGCCGGATGGTGTGACCTGGTCGCCGAAGAATCCTTGATCGGCGAAGCTGGTAATATATCGGCGGTCACGCAGCCAAGGTGCGGTCGTGTGCGCTGACGAGAAGAGGAAGCCTTAGCAGTCTCAGCGGACTGCCTATACAACGGAGCGTCCCGAGCGACGGACGTATGCTAACGACACATTTGTACCACAACATCTGGGGCCAGATGTTGTTGAACGAGAGAGGGGCCTCTCTCGCTTGCCGTCCGGATGGACCGGAACGAGCTATGAACCGGACTAAAAGGCTTCCTCCGTTCTCCCTCCGATCCGCCGTCACTGGGTGTGCATTAAGTTAATTTTATAGTGCTCGCATCACCCCAAAATTCCTTCTAGACCGCAACGGACGAACCCGGCTGCCGAACCATTCGGTGAATGGACGCTACACCGGGCGAGCTAGCGGACGTCAAAGGCCGTCGAACCTACTAGGGTCCTCTTAGGCAATTGGCGTATTACATGAGCACTTTTCCGCTAGCCCTTCATTAATAGTGACGACGGAGGCACACTGTTGGAAGACATCACAGATACATCACCCTAATCTTGATCGTCTGAAATAGAAATTGATAAAGTAGAGTGACCCTGCGGGGAAAGGACCGGAGTGTCCAAATCCCCAACAACATACCGTGACATACGCTTCCCATATTGTCATCGAAATCATACGATACAGAACAGGAGTTAATGCGAGTACACTGACCACATATAGAATGATAATAAGGTCAGAGGAAGACTTCCTCTTAAAACAATTGATCAATATCCTTTCAATGTGAAAAGAAAACAAGTCCTGGTACTCGCACTAACCCCTGGCAATCAAAATACACAATAATAATATGATCCATTAATATAGAAAAAATAATTGAAATCAAAATATTTTGAAAAAATATTTTTTCAGAACAGCCCAAGTTTCTGAAAAGTAACGTTGAGCCCCAATGGATCCCAAGCCTAAGTGTGGACAAAAATTTTAAAAATATTTTAAACAATTTATTCAACACTTACGAACAATAATAATGTATCTAGTTATGATTAAAATAACATAAAGATATTATTATTTAGAAATCCCCCCCTCACACAGAGGGCTGTTGTAAATGTAAACAATGAGTGTAAAAACACTAAAATAAGACTCCAGGCACCCAGGCCCGAAATCAGTTACCAAAAATACACCATCTGATGCAAAACAGAGACTTCCAGGGAAGAAACTGCAGAACATCAGATGGTAGATGCAGAACACAACGCCTAACCACCCGTAGGTGAAGACGTAAACATGGGGAAAGAACAGAATTCATTCTGTTATTCAGCTAAAACTCCCAAGAAATTTTAGTAATAATAATTACAGAAACTATGCCAAAGCATGGGAGAATAGCAAGGGGGAACTTAAAGGACAGGGAGAGAGGAAAAACACTTGAAAAAACAGTGTAACTAAATAATCAGAATGACAACAAAATGGCTGCTGCCTTGAAAATAGGTAACTTAACATAATTTCATTAAAAAATTTTAAGTTACAGCCCTGATAATATTCTGTCACACATTCTTTTCTCTCCTCCTTTTCTATCCTCCTTAGAATCACCATTTCACTAATATTTATGTGTCTGGCATCATTTAAACTGAGATTTAAAAGCACAAAGATCAGTCAGATGTTAACTGATGAAGGGCCAAACTTAGAATGATAAATGGCGCCAATTTCGGAACGTCCTTGACACTGCGCATGCGCAGTAGGGGCGAAGTGTGGAGGGCCTTTCAGGACATGTTTTCTTTAGTTTTAGATGCAAATTTTGGGGATTGGGGGGCAAAATTTGTGTTTGGCCCTATATTTTAAGAGTTAGCACCAGCAGCTATGTCTGGGTCATTGGTACAGTATAAAAATATAGGCAACTTAACATAATTTCATTACAAAATTTTAAGTTACAGTCCTGAATATTTTCTGTCACTCCTTTTTCCTCTCCTCCTTCTATATCCTCCTTAGAATCACCATTTCTCCAATATTTATGTGTCTGGCATCATTTAAACTGAGATTTACAAGCACAAAGATCAGTGAGATGTTAACTGATGAAGGGCCAAACAAAGAATGATAATTGGCGCCAATTTCGGGACATCCTTGACACTGCGCATGCGCAGTGAGGACAAAGTATGGAGGACCTTCAGGACATGATTTCTTTTGGTTTTAGATGCAAATTTTGGGGATTGGGGGGCAAAATTTGTGTTTGGCCCTAGAATTTTAAGAGTTAGCACCAGCTATGTCTGGGTCATTGGTATAGTATAAAAATATGATATTTTTCAGTTTTCCAAAATCTCAAGTTACCAATGACATATGTGGTGAAGTCTTAATACACAATAATAGCAAGTTAAACTATACTGTAACTAGGTCATGCAACAATATTTGAAATCTGAAAGAGGGTTGGAACTGTTAACCAAGTTGAAACAGGGCAGTTGTCACAATCAATTCACTAGCACTCCTTCTCAATCATAATACTAAAGCAATGACGAGTAAACAACGGAAAATATTCTCAAATGATAAGTGAATAAGTGAAGCCCTTGAAGTGAATAGAATATTGGTTGGTAATAGCACATTTTACATTAATTCATGTTGTATCTGGTGCATTATAAAACATTTTTCCAAAAAAATTGTCCGGCATATTTTCTACACTGAGAACAAGACACCCACCCCTCTACCAACATGTATTATTTGTGACATCTGCACCGATTTCACCATATATTAAGACTTATAAAGGTTCCTTGTGTTGCAGTTAACCTATTAGGGTTGATTTACAGCATTATCTCTGCAGTTTGGAACTTAAATAATGATATATTGTAGAAAATTATGAATGAAAGTGTCAATGACACTGTAGCTCAACTTGTCAAGACATGTACATGTATAGTATGTGACACAGCAATGACAAACATCTGGGTAATGACCTGATAACAAAGGTACATATAAATTACTGTAATGGTCTGTACATAAATACTAACCGTAGAGTGTAACAAATGTATAGGTAAAGTATTGTAAAGGTGGGCGACAGTCAGATGCTAAACTAGAAAAGAGTGGATCTGACTGAACCCCAAAATATGTGTTCTCATAGCACAGTGATAACAAAGGCATCCTAAAACACCTGTTCCTGTCCCAAGGTGATAACAAAGGTACCCAAGAAGTTTCATGAAGATCAGTTCTTAAATACAGCCCCTAGCCCGAGCCGTATTGACATGTGTACTTACTGTGTGTAAGCTACACTGAAAAAATCAAAGTTCATCTAATTTCAAAGTTCATCTAATTTGCATAATTTCTGCACAAGAAAAAAACCTGTACTATATGTGATGTATCCCATGGTATTAAACATTCACACAAAAAAATATTCAAATCAAATCTGATCGCACCTAATTTTGAACAAAATGGCTGCCATCGGCCATCTTGAATTTCGGACCGGACCCCAAAACACTAGTTCTCGTCCCACGGTGATAACAAAGGTACCCAAGAAGTTTTGTAAAGATCAGTTCATAAATACGGCCTCTAGCCCGAGCCGTATTGAATTGTTGATGGACAGACGGACAGACAGACGACTGGCCACGGCATAAGCTCAAATTTGACTTACGTCAAAGTTGAGCTAAAAATTGCATAATTTGAGAACGCACGTTTTTAGTGCACCCTTGAGACCCACCCACCCCACACATAACATCTCGCAAATTTTGAAATGAAAAAGTGTAACACGATGACATGGATGGACTGACTGAAAACATTACACCATCCAAACTTCATTTACGGTTATAATTTTATACTGGGTGTCAAGGGCTATGACTCTTGTAAAAATTGTTGGTTATTAACCCTTTACCTAACATTAAAAAAGACGACACTTACAAAAAAAATCTTGAATAACTAATTTTTTAAATTTTTTGTCTCAAAAACATAGGTTATGACTCCTCATTGAAACGAGCTCGATGAGCGCGTTCCAACAAGGGGTCATAACCTATGTTTTTGAGACAAAAAATGAAAAAATAACAAAAATTAATTGCCAATTTTTTAGAATAGCGCTGGACGGTTTTGGCCGTTACATAGGGTAAAGGGTTAATTTCATCAGCAGGATGCATAAATGTTGTAATTTTCATCTGAAACTTGTGCTGGATGCAGGAGAAAAAGTATATGGAAAGTTAAAAAATTTATAGTAATTTATATTTTTTTATACTTACCAATGACCAAGACTTAGCTGGTGCTAACTCTAAAATATTTAGGGCCAAACACAAATTTTACCCCCCAATCCCCCAAATTTGCATCTAAAACCGAAAATTACATGTCCTATATGGTCCTCCATACTTTTACTCCACTGCGCATGCGCAGTGTCAAGGAGGTCTCAAAATTGGCGCCATTATCATTCTTACAACCAGTGCCTGGTAGGCGTTATGTACTCAGCGAGGAGGTATGAGTTCCCAACTAATGGGAGGGCCATCCCCGTCTGGGTCATTGGTAAGTATAAAAAATATATAAATTACTATAAATTTTTTAACATTTTTATACTGTACCAATGACTCAGACTTAGCTGAATAGTAAAAAGGTTGGAGGGCCTAGGACATAAAGAAAATCCAATAGACTCAACTACATATAACAGAATTATCTCCTCGAGGAGAAAGGAGAAATAGGCTTTACATGTATCTTACTATTTGCATCAAAACGAGAAAGACACAACACCATTCTGTAGTTGAGTACAATAACATCAATGATCTCTATTAACCTCCAGTATAACCCGTTATGCTAATTATTTTTAAAGGAAAGCCAATAAATAAAGGAAGTCCAGAGAAATGAGACTCTTTATATTCATTAAAAGGGTCCGAGGATTGTATATTAACGCCCGTACGACATGTGACATATACAAATGCTTCACATCGAGCTACACTTTAAAAATATTACATGGATGAGTAAACATTAGCTTTACACTTTAAAATCATCCTGGTACCGACTGGAATTACTGACTCCAGGGGAGGTATTCCCTTGCTTTTCACTATAAAGCAGGTGACCTAAGGGAACACCCCACCCCCCACCCCCCTCCCCCCCCCCCCCCTCGAACAAATACTCCAGAGCGAAGGGGGCTACAGGACAGAGTCACTGCCGAAACCGAAAGCCTACATAACTATAGTTGCAACTGTTTAGTGGACGACATTCTGAGCAACAGATAATGGACCTAAACAATGCAGATCTCCAGAAATGGACTCAATATTTCTAAGGTACAAATTCGTGAAAGTGGAAGGCTGAAACCAATATGCAGCCCTCATCAGATTTGTAACAGCAACACTATTAGCGTAAGCCCATGATGTAGAAAGAACTCTTACTTCATGAGCTGAAATCTTAAGCACAGACTGCTGAGTTGAAGATATTATCATAAGCAATACTGATAGTTAATTGAATCCATCTAGCCATAGAATGGACCGAAATGTGGAGGAAGCTTCCACGGCATGTCCCACAACACTCACCTGAGTAGATTAATCCATGGTCTTTGTGGAGATAGAGATGCTACCAACAGAATTTTGCATTGAGATTATTTAACTTGAGCAATATCTGCTGAATCAATGGCACTGGAGGATATGCATATCCTATTATTCCGTCTCATGAGATCGATAGAGCATCTACTGCAAACACTCGAGGATCCGAACATGGTGACACATACGTCTGCAACTGATTGTTGAGATGCGTCGCAAATAAGTCCATCATTGGCCGCTCTCATTGGTAGCAAATCTGATTGAATACTCATTTGTTGAAAGTCCATTCTGACGGCAACAAGCGGCCCCTCCGTGAAAGGGAGTCCGCTAATACGTTCAGAAGACCCGGAAAATGACGGACCGATAGGAGAACTTGATGTTCTAATACAAACAGAAGGATTCATTCCGTTAACTTGAATAACAGAATGGAATGAGTGCCTCCCTGGTTCCGAAAATATGCTAATACCGCTGAATAGTCGGACAGAATTTGCACGTGAGCATTCTGAATAGCGTTCATCCAATGATGTAGCACAAGCCAAAATGACATAATTTCTTGATGTTTATGTGCTTGATTAGGAACTACGGATCCCAAAGACCCTGGCACTTCAAATCCGTTGGGCTCAATGTTGCGTCCCAACCTGTTTGACTGGCATCCGTCAAAACTGTAAAACTCGGATCCAACAACTGCAGTGGAACTCCCTGAGATAACCACTGAATATCTGCCCAAGTCTGAATCTCTTATTCACTTGATTTGACAAGAGGATGTCTGTATCGAGCGAAAGAATCTTCACCCTCCAATTCTGGGTCAGAAGAAATTTGGAGAGGACAAGTGCGTAGCCGCCCCATCGGAATAAAATTGCGGCCGCTCTGCACAAACCTATCAGTCTCATGAGATCTCTCGCTGAAACCTTGTCTGAGTGAAGACAATAGCGAGCATAACAACTGATTAATTTCGCTCTGGTTAACGGCAGACGAACGAGAATGTTGTGCGTCTTGAAGCTCATCCCGGTGGGTGAACGACTTGGACGGCACCAGATCCGACTTCTCTTCGTTTACTATGAAACCGAGACGTCGGAGCAATAGAAGCAGATTCTGCACATCGTTCTGAAGTGTTAACTCGTTGCCGTACCTCTGAGGAATATCGTCCAGGTAGGCCGACGTTACCGCAGACGAATGTGCTTGGAAATGAGTCATTACCGAGTTCATTATTCGAGTGAAAGCCCAGGGCACAAGATTCAGACCGAAGCACATCGCTCGGAACTGATATACGACTCTTAGGACGGCGAAGCGAAGATACTTTCTTAACGCCGGATGAACCATGACGTGAAAGTACGCATCCTTGAGATCTGTGCTCGCAGCATAGTCGTTCACCCGAATGATCGCTCTGACCGATCGGATGGTCTCCATATAGAATTTTGGAGCCACGATCAGCTTGTTTATCCAGCTCAGATCTATGACTGGATGGAACGAGCCGTATGGTTTCGGAACGAGAAAAACATGGCTGTAGAAACCTGGTTTTCTATGACCTCTATCGCGTTCTTCACTAAAAGAGACTGGACTTCTGATAGAAGTGAGGCTTTTTTCTGCTGATTTGACAGAAGCTGAGTCCATCTTGGACTTCGAGTTAACAGAGGTTTTCCTTTGAAGGACAGTTTTAGTCCTTCCGATATAACCCCTCAAACCCAAGGGTCCTCCGTAATTAATTCTCAATTGTTTGAGAAACTCGACAGTCTTCCGCCCATTGGAATGCGACAGAGGTTTAAACCATCACCTCTTGGATCTGCGAGGCTTGCGGGAGGAGAAACCACGTCCTCCACGGCCCGCACCTCACCCCGTCGTCCTAGGGGTGTCTGACCGGTTGTTTCGGCCAGCGTTACGGCCCCTATTTGAATCGCTACCTTGACGGTCTCTAGAGTAAGACCTAGAGGACGCATACGAACCTCTATAGGAACTTCCCCTGGACGTACTAGTCCCAGAAGAGCCTGGCCTACTCTTCTCTGCTGGCTCTGACTTTTTGGAAGCGGATTTAAATAGCAGAGAGTCTGAAGCTTTCTTAGTTAATTGATCATAAATTGCTGAAAGCTTGCCGTCGAAGAGAAGCTCTCCGGAGACCTGAGCGACTCTGAGAGAGTTTTTCACCTTATTATCCACGCGCATGGATGTAGCTAGGGCCCTGTCACATCTAACTAACTCCAGATTTGCCACTGAAAGGGCTGAGTTATACGTGGAGAATGCTATGGCCCTGGACAGAACTCTTAAGGAGGTTTGTACATCTTGGAATTCTTGTCCCTCAATGCGTAATGCCAATGCTCTGGTAAGGTGATCTGCGTATGAAAGTGCATCTAAATTAGCTCTATTAGAAGATATTGTCGTTTCCAAAATCGAGTTAGGAATTGACATAGATGACGGCATGGATAATTCAAGGTCTTTGGCCTGGTCGTCTAAACGCAGAGGAACTCTCTGAATGCCCTGTCCTGCCGTTTCAAATTTATTACTTGGATTGATGAAAGGCAGAAGAAGAGCAGCTGCCGGTAGGAAGGCTGACCTGCCCGTTTTGTTAGCAAGTTTACTTATAGCATCATTCAATAGTTCAAATGTCCGTGAGACATTTCTGGACTGTGACGGAAACTCAGGGACGGTGTCCCTAAACCGATTGAAGAAATGAGTGTCCAGTGGCACTATACGCCTCCTATCTGGCTGTGCAGCATTTTGGTCTGTAGGAACAACATCAGGAAGGTAATGCCGCATGAACTCTATGGCAATTTTATGTTGTTCCGAAAGGGAAAAATCCAATTCCTCCGAATCCTTTTCGCCATCCTGTCGGACCACTTGTAAATCTTGGTCGTCCATACCTGATCCAGCGGCGGAAAGTACCGACCCAGCTTCGTCCGATAATTCGTGTTCCGACAGAGTTTCTGCCAGTTGCTAGGATGCTGCGATGAACTGCGCTATCTGTGATAGCACGTCCGTTGCGGAGGCCTGTGGAGCTGCGGTCTTACGGGACTTAGCCGCCGGAAGCTCCCTGGACGTTGACTCCTGCATACCTCTTTTATGCGAACGTGCAGAGGATGAAGGCCTCGTATCCCTGGCTACTTGATGGCGTGACCTGGTCGCCGTGGAATCCCTGGTCAGCGATGCTGGCTGGATATCACTGGTCACGTAGCCAAGGTGCAGTCATGTGTGCTGTCATGAGGATGAGGAAGCCGTATGAGCACTCTCGCCGGACTGTCTATATACCGGAGCATCCCGAGCGGTGGACATATGCTTCTACTGAGGAACGTTATGTACTACAACATCTGGGCCCAGATGTTGTTGTACGAGAGAGGAGCCTCTCTTGCTCGCAGCCCGAATGGACCTGGACGAGCTAGGAACCGGACTAACAGGCTTCCTCCGTACCATCCTCTGTTCCGTCGTCACTGGGTGTGCACGTGGTAAGTTTATAGTGCTCGCAACACCCAAATCTCCTTCCTGGACCGCAATGGATGAACCCGGGTGCTGAGCCATTCAGGGAAGAGCTAGCGGATGCCAAAGCCATCGATCCAACTAGCGAACTCCCAGGCAATTGACGTATCTGCATGAGCCCTTTTGCCGCTAACTCTTCATTTGATTGTGACGACGGAAGCACACTTCTAGACCTTGCAGGGTCCTCTCCCCGCTAACAACATACCGTGACACACGTCTCCAACGTTTGTCATCCCAATTGATACACACTGAACAAGGGTTAGTGCGAGTACATTGACTACAATTAATACAGAGATCATGAGAATCAGAGGAAGATTTCCTCCCATTACAATTTGAACAATAATCTTTCATTGTGAAAAAAGTAAACAGTCGTAGTACTCGCACTAAACCTTGAAACAAAGATACATAATAAAATAATCCATTATAACATTACAAAAAAATAATTCAGAAAGAAAAAAATTTTTGAAAAAATTTTTCAGAAGAGCCCAAGTTCCCAATGGGAACAATGAGCCCAAATGGATCCCAAAAAAGCCTAAGTGTGGACAACATTTTTAAATCATTTTGAAAAATTAATGTAACACTTACGGACAATATTAATGTATCTTGCTATGAACTGAACTAAGCAGAAGACAAGTAATCACTATCAGAAGTAACCGCTGTCAACCTAAACAAAAAGTGTAAACAAATCGGAAACATGACTCCAGGCACTGGTAAACATGGCCCGAAATCAGTTACCAATTTAAACACTCTCTGATGCAAAACAGAGGCTTCCAGAGAAGAAACTGTGGAACATCAGATGGTAGATGCAGACCAAAACGCCTAAACACCCAAGGGTGAGGACGTAAACATGGGGAAAAAACAGAAAATAATTCTGTTACCAAGTCAAAACTCCCAAGAAATTTTAGTAATAAACATTACAAAAAAATACGCCAAAAGCATGGGAGAATAGCTAGGGGGGAATGAAGGAAAGGGAGAGAGGAAACACAGATCAAACAATGGAACAATCATAGCAAGAATGACAACAACAGGGTCATGCCTCGAAAATAGGCAACATGAAATAATTTTGTAAAATAATTATAAGTTACAGCCCTGAACATTTCCTTCCACTGTTTTGTCCTCTCCTCCTTCTATTTCCTCCTTATATCCACCATTTCTCTCATAATTATGTGTCTGGCATCATTTAAACTGAGATTTACAAGCACAAATATCAGTGATATGTAACTGAATTGAGGGCCAAACAAAGAATGACATTTGGTGCCAATTTCGAGACCTCTGACACTGCACATGCGCAGTGGAGTAAAAGTATGGAGGACCATATAGGACATCTAATTTTCGGTTTTTGATGCAAATTTTGGGGATTGGGGGGGCAAAATTTGTGTTTGGCCCTGAATAATTTAGAGTTAGCACCAGCTAAGTCTGGGTCATTGGTACAGTATAAAAATATTATAAGTTACAGCCCTGAACATTTCCTTCCACTGTTTCTTCCTCTCCTCCTTCTATTTCCTCCTTATATCCACCATTTCTCTCATAATTATGTGTCTGGTATCATTTAAACTGAGATTTACATGCACAAATATCAGTAAGATGTAACTGAATTGAGGGCCATACAAAGAATGATTGCGCCAATTTCGAGACCTCCTTGACACTGCGCATGCGCAGTGGAGTAAAAGTATGGAGGACCATATAGGACATGTAATTTTCAGTTTTAGATGCAAATTTTGGGGATTGGGGGGTAAAATTTGTGTTTGGCCCTAAATATATTAGAGTTAGCACCAGCTAAGTCTGGGTCATTGGTACAGTATAAAAATATTAAAAAAGTTACAATCAACAGCAGTATTTAGATTCATTATGTACATGTACCTGTTTGTTAGTCTCTATACTCATGTGTGAACATGGGCATGCATAAAGTTTTACACAGAAATATTCATTTCTGAAGCCAATCTCTATCAACATTATTCCACCAGCTAGAGTTTTCTGTAAATTATTCACCATGGATGGCTTGGAGACGGCATCCTGTATCTCGGGCTTCTCAGTGGATTTACCTGATGATGTTCTTATAACACCACTGTAAAATAAACCACAAACAATATTTTAATTCATTTCATAAGTGGTTTAGGGAAAATGCTACCAGTCCTAGTTTTTTTGTCTTTTTTTGATCCAGTCTATGGGAATTTCCACAGTTAAATATTTGGAAATGGGGTCATTTATTATGGATTTCTTTATAGTATAAACTTTCAGCAAACTTATAGGGATTGACAAATCATTTACCCTAGGAGTCATTACACTTTCTGATGCAGCATTATGTCAGTCACTGAAAGTTTTCTAAGAGTTTATACATTATGGAAAAACAGTATAACTTATACATTAGGAAAAACAGTATAAATTCTGAAAGTTTATAGCCCCATAAAAACTTCAATTGTAAATTCTCAGAGTGGGCAAGAGTGCAGCCCCACCCCACTGCAAACTAGAGGTGTCTGTCCCAAAGCAACTAAGAATTCCACATTTCAGTTGGTTTAAATATGCTCCACATCAAAAAAAGACAATAACTCTGCAAAACTTAGTCTAACCAATCTCAAATAACAGGTCCCCATGCTGGTTAATCTCTGCGGCAAGTTTTGAAAAAATCATCCATGAAAATGAAGGAATACAAGTTCAGACAAAAGAAGGTTTAAAAAATACTATAAATCGAAAAAAGATAATAACTCGGCCAAAATAATTCTGACAATTCTGAAAATTGCAGGTGCTCAGGCTCCCATGCTGGTTGATATCTGTGCCAAGTTTTAAAAAAAAAAAATTGAACAAAAATTAATCCTGCAACAGTATGTCAGATCAATTTCATCTAAGTTCATCTAATTTGCATAATTTCTGCACGAAAAAAAACCCCTTAGAATATGTGATGTATTCCATGTTACTAAACATTCATACAAAAATTTATTCAAATCAGAACTTTCATACAGAAGTTCTGTACAAAAGACTGATTGCACTAATTTTGGTGCAAAATGGCTGCTGGTGGCCATCTTGAATTTTGGACCACACCCAAAAACACTCGCTCTCATCCCACGGTAATAACAAAGGTACCCAACAAGGTTCGTAAAGATTGGTTCATAAATATGGCCTCTAGTCTGAGCTGTATAGAAGTTGTGTACAAAAAACTGATTAGACCTAATTTCGGTACAAAATGGCCACTGGCAGCCATCTTGAATTTTAGACCGCACCCAGAAACACTCGTTCTCGTCCCAAGGTGATAACAAAGGTACCCAAGACATTTCGTGAAGATCAGTTCATAAATACAGACTCAAGTCTGAGCCGTATTGACATGTGTACTTAATGTGTGTAAGTCACACTGAAATATCAAAGTTCATCTAATTTGCATAATTTCTGCACGAGAAAAAAACCCGTATTATATGTGATGTATCCCATGGTACTAAACATTCACACAAAAAATTATTCAAATCAGCGCTTTCATATGGAAGTTTTGTGCAAAAATCTGATTGCACCTAATTTTGTACAAAATGGCTGCCATCGGCCATCTTGAATTTCGGACCGGACCCAAAAACACTCATTCTCGTCCCACGGTGATACCAAAGGTACCCAAGAAGTTTCGTAAAGATCAGTTCATAAATACGGCCTCTAGCCCGAGCCGTATTGGCATTTGCACTTACAGTGCTGAAATTAACACCAAAAAAACATCAAAATTAGTCTAATTTGCACAATTTACGCACGAGAAAAAAACCTGTATTATATGTGATGTACCCCATGGTACTAAACATTCATACAAAAAATTATTCAAATCAGAGCTTTCATAAGGAAGTTCTGTACAAAAAACAGATTTCTGCATCATCGGTACAGAATGGCGGCTGGCAGCCATCTTGAATTTCGGACCGCACCCAAAAGTTAAAAAATTTATAGTAATTTCTATATTTTTTATACTTACCAATGACCCAGACATAGCTGGTGCTAACTCTTAAAATATAGGGCCAAACACAAATTTTGCCCCCCAATCCCCAAAATTTGCATCTAAAACCAAAGAAAACATGTCCTGAATGGCCCTCCACACTTCACCTCTACTGCGCATGCGCAGTGTCAAGGACGTTCCGAAATTGGCGCCATTAATCATTCTAATAACCAGTGCCTGGTAAGCGCTATGTACTCAGCGGGGAGGCAAGAGTTCCCAACTCCTCGGAGGGCCATCCCCGTCTGGGTCATTGGTAAGTATAAAAAATATAGAAATTACTATAAATTTTTTAACATTTTTATACTGTACCAATGACCCAGACATAGCTGAATAGTAAAAAGGCTGGAGGGCCAAGGACATAGAGCAAGATGGAATACGCTCAATAATATAAAATAGAGTCATCCCCTCTAGGGAAAAAGAAGTAATAGGCCTTACATGTATCTTTCTTATTTATGATAAATTAGAAAGATACAACACCTTCCAAAATTGAGCATCATACATCCATGTACACTATTAATATCCAATATAATCCTTATACTAATAATTTTTAAAGTAAGCCAATAAATAAAGTAAGTCTAGAGAATAGAGACTCTTATACTCCTTAAAAGTGTCTGAGGATTGCATAATCATGTCCGTTGACACATGCAATATTCAAAAGCTATACTTTAAAAACTAAGACTTGAATGAATTTTTAAAACATAAACTTCTCACTAAACAACCATCCCAATAACAGCTCAGAATTACTAACTCCGGAGGAGGTATCCCCTTGTTTTCATAGTAAAACAGGTAACCCAAGGGAACACCCTCCCCCCCCCCTTTTTCTTGCCCTGGGTCAAATAGCCCAGAGCGAAGAGGGCAGCAGAACGGAGTCACTGCCGAAACAGACAGCCTACCTAGCTATAGTAGCAACTGTTAAGTGAATGACATTCTGAGCAGTAGATAACAGACTTAACAATAGAGGCCTCCAGAAATGGACTCGATATTTGAGAAAAAAATTCATGAATGTGGATGGCTGAGCGCAATGAGCAGCCTTCAAAAATCTATAATAGCGACACTATTAATGTAAGCCCAAGATGTAGAAGAACTCTTACTTCATGAGCCGAAATCTTAAGCACAACTGCTGAGTCAATGATATACCATAAGCAGTACCGATAGTTAATAGAATCCATTAGCAATAGAATGGGGCGTAACGTCCTTCTATTAGGCATCAAAGACAGAAGAAGCTTACGTCCGTAGTAATAAACAGATATCTGTTTATAAATACATAAACTCTAACCGGAGAGAGTAAAGGCCTATGCCCGTACGAAGACGGAAGGACCTTAATAACAATAGGTTCCGGATATTAGGAGCCTAACTCTTATGCAAAAATCCAACCTAAATAGTAAAGGAAGTAGTGATTCCGAAACTACGAAAGTGAAAATCATCCATCAATAGTGCATGAAACTCACTGACTCTTCAGTAAAAGAGAAACCAACAGAATTACTGTCTAAAAGGTCAGAATTTGAAAACTACTGTTTCCAGAGGTTCAAATGATTACTTAGCTAAATAAGAACCGAAGTTAAATTCCATATAGGAATTTAATCTAAAGATTCTAAGTCTATTTATCAAAAAGTTACTAACTGACTTAGATAAAGAGACATAAGACTCAATTGTAAACTATCCTAGAGTGCATAGGTATGAGGTAACATAAACCTATAACCTTAATAATAACAGGCTGCAGTAGATCTTGTCAAACAAGTATACTAAAAAGTTGCAATGAGTAGTATGGAGGGATCAACAATATGAACATAATGATCCCTACACCAACGACGGAAGAGCCTCCACTTTAGCCGCATAGAATAGCGAAGAAGAGGATCTCCTATAGTAAGAAATCGCGTCTAAAGCTCGTCCAGTACAATGCTACAATGCAATACGGACCACACAACGGAATACGTGAAGGTTGCGACCTTGCGGGTTGTGATAAAGATGACACGATTTACCCAGCGAAAAAAGATCCTCTCACTGAGGAAGATTTCACGTTAAGTCCCACAGTAGACAACAGAGTAAATTACCCATGGTCTCTGTGAAGATAGAGATGCTATCAACAGAAATGTATTGTGGTTGTTTATCTAAGCAATACCTGCTGAAACAACAGCGCCGGAGGATACGCGTATCCTATCATTCCGTCCTATAGATCAATAGAGCGTTGACCACATTAGCTCAGAGATCCGGACAAGCCAACACATACGTCTGCAATTGATTAGCAAGCTGTGTCGTAAATAAATCATCATTGGGCGCTCCCATAGATAGCAAATCTGATTGAATACTTGTTTGTTGAGAGTCCATTCTGACAGCAACAAGCGACCCCTAAGTGAACGGGAGTCCGGTAAAACAATCAGACGACCCGGAATATGACGGACCGAAACAGAACTTGGTGTACTATAACCAACAGACGGATTCTTTCCATTAAATTGAATAACGGAAACGAATGAGTGCCTTCCTGGTTCCGGAGATACGCCACTACTGTCGAATTAACGGACAGGATTTGGGCATGCGTTTCTGAATAATGTTCATGCAATGACATAAAGCAAGCCTAAAAAACATTATTCCGCGGAAGATAATTGGTTGCTAAGAGACTGCGGAACCCAAAGACCCTGGCACATCGAATCCGTTTGGAACAATATTATATCCCAATCTGTTTGACTGGCAACCGTCATAACTGCAACACTCGGGTCCGGCAACTGCAGTGGCACTCTCTGAGTCAACCACTGAATGTTTGCCCCAGTCTGAATCTCTTGTAACACTAGATAGACAAGAGAATGTGTAAATCGAGCAATTCATGGATTGCCGAAAAGTTGCCGTCGAAGAGAAGCTTCTCCGAGAACGAAGCGACTCTGAGAGAGTTCTTAACCTTACTATCCACGCGCGTGGATGTAGCTAGGGCTGCGTCACGTCAACCAACTCCAATCAGCCACTGAAGGGCGGAGTTATACGTGAACAAACTACTGCCCTCAAAAGAAATCACATTGAGAATAATATCCCGTAAATCTTTTCTTGAAGACCTAATGATAATGCCTCAGTAAGGTGGATTACGTATGATAAAGCATCTAAGTTAAGTCTACTAGACATCATTGTCGTTTCCAACATTGAGGTTGGAAAAGACATAGACGGCGAAAAAGAATATTTCCAGTCTTTAACCACACCGTCTAGACGCATATGAACTCTCGGTATGCCCTGCTCTGCCAAAATAAACTATTCGTATAAATGATAAAACGGCAGAAATGAGCAACGCGGACAAGAAACTAAACTATCATGCTTGGTAGCAGGCTTGTATGCATATATAGCGTCGAAAAATAAAACACATGTTGTAATGAAATTATTGGACTGCGTCGGTAAGTCAGGGACAATGTCCCTGAACTGATCCAAAATTCTGAGTCCAATGACGCTATAAGTCTCTTATCCAACATCGCAGCAATGTAGTCTGAAATAACAATCACCGGAAGATAATGCCAGAAGATATAAATGGCAGCTTCCGATACTACGAAAGGGAAAACTCGAAATCTTTCGAATCCCTTTCGCCATCCTGTCGGACCCTATAAAGCGTTCGGTCGTCCGTACCTGATGCAACCGCGGACCGCACCGACCCAGCGCCGTCGGATAATTCCTGATTCGACCAAGATACTGTCGATTGCTGGGATGCTGCGAAACAACTGTGCTAACTCGGATAGCACGTCCGTCACTGAGGCCTAAGGAGAAGCGGTCCTACAATGCATTGCCACTGGAAGCTCCGTGATCGTTACCCCGTGCATACTACCAATATGCGAGCGAATGGAGTGTATAGGCCTCGTGTCCCTTGGCTACCGGATGGCGTGACCTATTCGCCGTGGAATCACTGAATGACGAAACTGATCGGATACTCGAGGTCACGTAGCCAATGTGCAGTCGTGTGCCCTGCTGTGAGGATGAGGAAGCATTATGGACAGTCTCTCGGACTGTCAATATAACGGAGCGTTCCGACCGACAAACGTATGCTCCGAATGTAAAATATCTGAACCAGAACATGCGGTCCCCTATGTTGTTGGACGAGAGAGGGACCTCTCTCGCTCACAGCCCGGATGGACCTGGACAAGCCAGGAACCGGACTAACAGGCTTCCTCCGATCTGTCCTCAATCTGCTGTCACTGGGTGAGTACTAAAGTAATTAAAGTGCTCGCATCACCCAAATCTCCTTCCTAGACCGCAACGGACGAACCCGGCAGCCGAACCATTCGATGAATGCACGCTACACCGGGTGAGCTAGCGAATGTCACTCCGTCGATCCTACAAGGGATCTCTTAGGCGATAGACATATTCCATGAGCACTTATTGCCGCTAGCTCTTCATTAACTATGACGACAGAGGCACACTTTTGAAAGACATCTCTGTAACTTTGCGAACAAGAAACCAGAAATGCTTGGTTATAGCAAGCATATAATAATAATATATATAGCGTCGTTCAATAATTCGAAAGTTTGTGTGACATTATTGGACTATGTCGGAACTGAGGGACGATGTCCCTGAACCGAACCAAAAATTTCTAAGTCCACCGACGCTATCAGTTTCTTATCCGGCATCGCAGCATTCTGGTCCGACGAAAGAAGCTGTAGAAGACCAAGTCAGATGACATACACAACAGCATATGTTGTTCCGAAAGGGAAAGCTCGAAATCCTCCAAATCCCTTTCGGTATCCCATCGGACCGGATGAAATTTTCGGACGTCCGTACCCGCTTCCGCGGAGCGTCCCGACCCAGCATCGTTGGATAAAAAATATGCGACAGATTCAGTTGATGCTGGGATGCTGCGATAAACTGTGCTATTTAGGAAAGCACGTCCGTTCCCGAGGCCTGTGCAGTAGCGGTCTTACGATGCATTGCCGCCGGAAGCTCCGTGTACGTTGACTCCCGCACACTTCCTATGCGAACGTTCGGAGTCTGCAGGCCTCGAATCCCTGGCTACCGGATGGTGTGACCTGGTCGCCGATGATTCTCTAACTGGCGAAGCTGACTGGATATCGGAGGTCACATAGCCAAGAGTGGTCGTGTGCGCTACCATGAGAATGAGGAAGCCTTATTGACAGTCTACTCCGGACTGACAATATGTCGGACGTATGCTCCGAATGCGAAACATTTTGTACCACAACATCTGGGGCCAGATGTTGTTGTACGAGAGAGGGGCCTCTCTCGCTCGCCGTCCGGATGGACCAGAACGAGCTATGAACCAGACTAAAAGGCTTCCTTCGTTCTCCCTCTGATCCGCCGTCACTGGGTGTGCATTTGGTTGATTTATAGTGCTCGCATCACCCCAAAATTCCTTCTAGACCGCAACGGACGAACCCGGCTGCCGAACCATTCGGTGAATGGACGCTACACCGGGCGAGCTAGCGGACGTCAAAGGCCGTCGAACCTACTAGGGTCCTCTTAGGCAATTGGCGTATTTACATGAGCACTTTTCCGCTAGCCCTTCATTAATTGAGACGACGGAGGCACACTGTTGGAAGACATCACAGATACATCACCCTAATCTTGATTGTCTGAAATAGAAATTGATAAAGTAGAGTGACCCTGCGGGGAAAGGACCGGAGTGTCCAATTCCCCCCTAACATACCGTGACATACGCTTCCCATATTGTCATCGAAATCATACGATACAGAACAGGAGTTAATGCGAGTACACTGACCACATATAGAATGATTATTAAAGTCAGAGGAAGACTTCCTCTTATTACAATTGATCAATATCCTTTCAATGTGAAAAGAAAACAAGTCCTGGTACTCGCACTAACCCCTGGCAATCAAAATACATAATAATAATATGATCCATTAATATAGAAAAAATAATTGAAATCAAAATATTTTGAAAAAATATTTTTTCAGAACAGCCCAAGTTTCTGAAAAGTAACGTTGAGCCCCAATGGATCCCAAGCCTAAGTGTGGACAAAAATTTTAAAAATATTTTAAACAATTTATTCAACACTTACGAACAATAATAATGTATCTAGTTATGATTAAAATAACATCAAGATATTATTTTCCAGAAATCCCCCCCCTCACACAGAGGGCTGTTGTAAATGTAAACAATGAATGTAAAAACACTAAAATAAGACTCCAGGCACCCAGGCCCGGAATCAGTTACCAAAAATACACTATCTGATGCAAAACAGAGACTTCCAGGGAAGAAACTGCAGAACATCAGATGGTAGATGCAGAACACAACGCCTAACCACCCATAGGTGAAGACGTAAACATGGGGAAAAGAACAGAATTCATTCTGTTATTCAGCTAAAACTCCCAAGAAAATTTAGTAATAATAATTACAAAAACTATGCCAAAAGCATGGGAGAATAGCAAGGGGGGACTTAAAGGACAGGGAGAGAGGAAAACACTGAAAAATCAGTGTAACTAAATAATCAGAATGACAACAAAATGGCTGCTGCCTCGAAAATAGGTAACTTAACATAATTTCATTAAAAAATTTTAAGTTACAGCCCTGATAATATTCTGTCACACATTTTTCCTCTCCTCCTTCTCTATCCTCCTTAGAATCACCATTTCACTAATATTTATGTGTCTGGCATCATTTAAACTGAGATTTACAAGCACAAAGATCAGTCAGATGTTAACTGATGAAGGGCCAAACTTAGAATGATTAATGGTGCCAATTTCGGAACGTCCTTGACACTGCGCATGCGCAGTAGAGGTGAAGTGTGGAGGGCCATTCAGGACATGTTTTCTTTGGTTTTAGATGCAAATTTTGGGGATTGGGGGGCAAAATTTGTGTTTGGCCCTATATTTTAAGAGTTAGCACCAGCTATGTCTGGGTCATTGGTACAGTATAAAAATACACTCGCTCTCGTCCCACGGTCATAACAAAGGTACCCAAGAAGTTTCGTAAAGATCGGTTCATAAATACGACCTCTAGCCCAAGCCACAGCCAATTGTTGACATACGGACAGACGGACAGATGGACGGACGGACGACGGGCCATGACAATAGCTCAAATTTGACTTCGTCAAAGTTGAGCTAAAAATGGATTCATAAATTACCAGGAAAAGCTGAGGATAAAATTGCATCCACAGATTGATTGATGGATGGACAGATAGACAAGCCGATTCTAGTAGACACCTAAAACTTTGTTGCAGATGGTATAAACAAATATTTACCATGAAAAAAACCCTTGCACTGATAGTGTCCTCTCTAAATAACATTCTAAGTGGAAACTATACAAACAGTACCATGATCACAAAAGCAATCTCATTGTTCACCAGGTCTCATTTCTTTTTAAAGAAGTGAGATTTGACTGTGTTGTGAGAGAAGGAAGTGGTATGAAAATTTTGACCGGCTTGTGACCCAGTCACAATCTGGTCAAAATTTTCTGTTTTTGAAAGCACTTTATGAGTATCTAATCTTTGATTTTTTTCAGGAATTTTGTCAAGTAATAGACAGCTGGAAAGAGCTCTTCGGTACTTTCCAACAGGGGATGATATAACAGAAAATAAATAAATTGGGGCTAAAATGATCAACTCATTGGCAAGATTTTAACATGAACAGATACCTTTTCATGAATTCAAACTAAACAATAAATAAAATTTGTTATGTAAGAGACAACTAGAAAGGCTCTTTGGCACTTTTCAACCTGGGACCACATAACTGAAAATAAATAAATAAAAAAACAAGAGCTTTGCAGCAGAGATGCTGAAGTTGAGCTGTGGTGGCTGAAAAAGAATCTGTGCTAGCACCTGAAACTACTGAAACTAGGAAACAATCTAAGAGGCAAAGTACAATTTTGGTAAAAAATGTTTGTTCAAGTTATCATCATGTGGACACGGCCCACAAAGTTGGAAATTCAAACAAGTAAACAAAGTAAGAGGGATAACTCCTGAAAAAGATTCTGGCAGGGCTGGTTTTCAAACTCATCTAAGACATTCTCAAGGAGGATAACATTTGTTCAAGTTGTTATGCTGACACCACATGCAAGTCAAAATTCAAACAAGAAAACAATCTAAGAGCACAATTCCTGAAAAAAATATGAGCAGGACTGGTTTTCGAACTCATACAAGACATTCTCAAGTAGAACGCACAGACCAAATTTGGAAAATAATTGATAACGTTTATTCAATTATCATGCCAACAATGCCCACCAGACAGAACTTCAAACAAATCTGAGAGGCTCTTGAAAAAAAGTTATTGCAGGACTGGTTTTTGAACTCATCCAAGACATTCTTCAATAGAATTCACAAACCAAATTTGGTAAAATTGGTGGGAGCTAAAAATCTTGTCCCTCCTCCAAAATAATGGCAAACATTGCTCCGCAAACTTTACTAACTGTTGAGAAGGAGCGAGTAACGAATATTATCTCTTTACATCCAAATTTCTTAAATGTTGGAATAATTGCCCTAATGCCCTCTCCATGAGGGGCTGCAATTTAGATTTGAACAAAAGTGAAATTCCCCACTCCAACCATCGCTCTCAAGAAATTTATTCAAATCCGAACAGGAGTTTTAAAGAAGACAAAAACACCTTTTTATGATGGATGATATTGGAAAAGCAACAACAAAAGGACATCCTGACCTCACAAAGGTGAGCTTGTGAATAAATATATTGGATGGACAGATGGATGGATGAATGGACGGATGGATGATTGGATGGATGGGTGGATGGATTCACCAAAAAATTACAAGAAACATCATGTTTGATCAAGTGAATAAATACTAGTGCCTAAATGCTTTAACAGGTTGAGCGCTAGAAGCCACTATCATGGCTCCATTTGAAAGTGCTGGAAGCCAGTTTAGTGGCTTTACAAGTACGCACAGCTGTAGAAGAATTTTTTTTATTCACACTTGATTGGTTGCAATTTATTGAAGAGTGCCCTAAGGCACTCTCCAATAAATTGTAACAAAACAATTATTTATGAACAAAATCCTGTTAAACTGGTAGTGTGGTATCTTTGAAAAAAAATACCCATGTTTCAAATCACCTTTGAAAAATAATTTAGCACTCTACCAGTTAAAAACCAAATATGGGCTTATAGCATTTCTCAAACCAGCCCCAAAAGGGATCCCATCAATCAACAAGTTGAGAAACTAATTCTGAAGGCAAATGAAAAGTTCTTGAAAACAGTTTCTGAGAAAGATTTTCCAATTATTTAAGGTTTCTAAACGTGTATTCAAGGATAGGGCTGCAGCTCTGATCTTCAAAAGTAATATGTTGGTCATGGTGTGCTCCTATTGTCAAACTGTCCCTTGTACAAATAACAAGGTGTAATGCGACCAGTATCCCCCCGCAAGGGTTTCTAAGTTGAAAAAAGTGGACAAGGGCCCATAACTCTAGAAACAAAATGGACAAAACCTGTTACTTGTGAATATCCTTTTCACCATGGTGGTCTATAAGCACACACCAAAGATCATTGGTCCAAAGTTGCTATGGATGGAAGAATGGGCGGCAAGATGAACAGACCCCATTTGTATATACCTGCAAACTGTGTTTTGGTAGGTAATAAATATGTATAATGGGGTGAAAAGGTTTGCTGTTACCTTTTCCTGATTGATGCTGGTCTGGTTTGTACAGGTATAAATCCTAATTTATCCTGAAGATATTGTTTGTACTCTGATACCAATCTTGCCCTCAGTTCATAATGCCATATTTCTTCCTGGTTGTGTTTCTGACCAGCATCTGTACCCTCTGATATTTTCTTCCTGCTTTCTAAGCTGTGTGATCTCTTTGTCTTGACACTATTAGCTGATGTTCCAGAACTGTGCCTTGACCTTACCTGTAAAACAAAATCTACAGTTGCATTAATCTTAACACAGTAAGGTTAAAAAATTTATAGTAATTTATATATTTTTTATACTTACCAATGACCCAGACTTAGCTGGTTCTAACTCCTTAAAATCAAGGGCCAAACACAAATTTTGCCCCCCAAATCCCCCAAATTTGCATCAAAAACTGAAAATTAAATGTCCTATGTGGTCCTCCATACCTTTTATCCACTGCGCATGTGCAGTGTCAAGGAGGTCTCAAAATTGGCGCCAAATGTCATTCTTACAACCAGTGCCTGGTAAGCGTTATGTAATCAGCGGGGAGGTAAGAGTTCCCAACTCAAGGGAGGGCCATCCCCGTCTGGGTCATTGGTAAGTATAAAAAATATATAAATTACTATACATTTTTTAACATTTTTATACTGTACCAATGACCCAGACTTAGCTGAATAGAAAAAAGGCTGGAGGGCCTAGGGCATAAAGGAAAATCCAATAGGCTCAATTACATATAAACAGAATAATCCCCTCAAGGAGAAGAGGAGAACAGGTCTTACATGTATCTTTCTTATTTCTATCAAATAAGAAAGATACAATACCCTTCCGTAATTGAGCATAATAACATCAATGATCTCTATTAACATCCAGTATAACCCGTTATACTAATATTTTTTAAAGGAAAGCCAATAAATAAATGAAGTCCAGAGAAATGAGACTCTTTATATTCATTAAAAGTGTCCGAGGATTGTATATTAATGCCCGTATGACACGTGACATATACAATTGCTTCACACCATGCTACACTTTAAAAATGCCGCTCAGGATCGCAGATCCAATGTCGAGTTGTGACCTTGACCTTTGACCTGGCGAGTCCAAGGTCAATAGGGTTCTTCCTCGCACCAAGGCCAACACACCTACGAAGTTTCATGACTCTAGGTTGAACCACTATTAAGTTCTCATCCGGAAACCAATTGTTGCGATATGCTATGTTCAAGGTCACTGTGACCTTGACCTTTGACCTAGTGAGTCCAACATCAATAGGGTTCTTCCTCGCACCAAGGCCAACACGCCTGTAAAGTTTCATGGCTCTAGGTTGAACCACTATCAAGTTATCATCCGGAAACCAATTGTTGCGATATACTATGTTCAAGCTCACTGTGACCTTGACCTTTGACCTGGTGAGTCCAAGATCAATAGGGTTCTTCCTCGCACCAAGGCCAACATACCTATGAAGTTTCATGACTCTAGGTTGAACCACTATCAAGTTATCATCCGGAAACCAATTGTTGCGATATACTATGTTCAAGGTCACTGTGACCTTGACCTTTGACCTGGTGAGTCCAAGATCAATAGGGTTCTTCCTCGCACCAAGGCCAACACACCTATAAAGTTTCATGACTCTAGGTTGAACCACTATCAAGTTATCATCCGGAAACCAATTGTTGCGATATACTATGTTCAAGGTCACTGTGACCTTGACCTTTGACCTGGTGAGTCCAAGATCAATAGGGTTCTTCCTCGCACCAAGGCCAACACACCTATGAAGTTTCATGACTCTAGGTTGAACCACTATCAAGTTATCATCCGGAAACCAATTGTTGCGATATACTATGTTAAAGGTCACTGTGACCTTGACCTTTGACGTAGCGAGTCCAAAATCAATAGGGTTCTTCCCCTCACCAAGGCCAATCTACCTATGAAGTTTCATGAATGTGAGTTGAACCATTATCAAGTTATCATCCGGAAACCAATTGTTTAAGATTTACTATGTTCAAGGTCACTGTGACCTTGACCTTCGACGTAGCATGTCCAAAATCAATAGGGTTCTTCCTCCCACCAAGACCAACCTATATATGAAGTTTAATGAATGTGAGTTGAACCACTATCAAGTTATCATCCGGAAACCAATTGTTTACGCCCGCCCGCCCGCCCTCCCGCAAGCCCGCCCGCCCGCCCGCCCGCCCGCCCGCCATTCACCAAACTATAAGTCGAGTTTGACTTCGTCACAACTCGACTAAAAATACTACATGAACGAGTTAAACATTAGCTTTACACTTTAAAACCATCCCGGCACCGACTCGGAATTACTGACTCCAGAGGAAATATTCCTTTGCTTTTCACTATAAAGCAGGTGACCTAAGGGAACACCATCCCCCCCCCCCCCCTTTCTCCTTGCCCTGGGTCAAATACCCCAGAGCGAAGAGGGCAGCAGGACAGAGTCGCTGCCGGAACAGAAAGCCTGCATAACTATAGTTGCAACTGTTTAGTGGATGACATTCTGAGCAACAGACAACGGACCTAAACAATGCAGGTCACCAGAAATGGACTCAATATTTCTAAGATAAAAACTTGTGAATGTCGAAGGCTGAGACCAATATGCAGCCTTCATCAAATCGGTAATAGCAACACTATTAGCATAAGCCCAAGATGTAGACAGCGCTCTTACTTCATGCGCCGAAATCTTAAGCACAGACTGCTGATTTGAAGATAATTTTTCATAAGCAGTACAGATAGTTAATTGAATCCACCTAGCAATAGAATGGACCGTAATGTCCCTTCTATTAGGCAGCAGAGACAGAAAGAAACGCTTACATCCCTTTCTGATAAACTCAGATGTACGTTTGTAAATACGCATAGCTCTGACAGGACAGAGTAAAGGCCTACGCCCGTCTTAAGACGGAAGAGCCTTAATAACAATAGGTTCCGGATACTTATTAGGAGCCTGATTCTTGGCCAAAAATCTGACATTAGTAGTCAAGGTAATAGTATTACCAACACTACGATAGTGAGAATCATCAACAGATAGTGCATGAAGCTCACTAACTCTTCTAGCCAAAGAGAAGGCCAAAAGAAAAGCTGTCTTATAAGATAAGAATTTGAAGTCCACCATGTCAAGAGGCTCAAATGGCGCCTCTTTTAGCTTAAGAAGAACCCAAGCTAAATTCCACTTAGGAATTAATCTAAGGGTTCTAGGTCTATTTATCGAAAAGTTTTTTACTAACTTGGATAAAGAGACATTAGATCCAATCTGTAAGCTGTCATGATGTGCATAGGTATCAGACAGCACAGACCTATAACCCTTAATGGTAACAGGATGCAGTTTGATCTCATCAAACAGGTAGACTAGAAAATTAGCAATGTCTGGAAAGGAGGGATCATAAATATCAATAGAATGGTCTCTACACCACCGACAGAAAACCTTCCACTTAGCCACATAATTTAGTGAAGAGGACGTCCTCCTACAGTTAGAAATCGCGACCACTGCTCGTCCTGTAAATTGCTTGCCATGCAAGAAGGACTGCACAACGGAAATACGTGAAGGTTGAGACCTTGCGGATTGTGATGCAGTGTGCGCGATTTTCCCTGCGAAAGGAGATCCTCTCGTGGAGGATGCTTTCGCGGCATGTCCCACAGCAGACACCTGAGTAGATTTATCCATGGTCTCTGGGGTGACAGAGATTCTACCAACAGAATCTTGCAGTGTGATTGCTTTATCTTGAGCAGTATCTGCTGAATCAAAGGCTCTGGAGGATACGCATATCCTATCATTCCGTCCCAAGAGATCGAGAGGGTGTCTACTGCAAACGCTCGAGGATCTGGACACGGTGACACATACGTCTGCAACTGATTGTTGAGATGAGTCGCAAATAAGTCTATCATCGGACGCGCTCTCATTGGTAGCAAATCTGATTGAATACTCGCTTGCTGAGAGAAAGGGAGTCTGCCAAAACGTTCAGACAACCCGGAATATGACGGAACGATAGAAGAACCTAATGCTCTAGGACAAACAGAAGGATTCTTTCCGTTAGATTGAATAACGGAATGGAATGAGTGCCTCCCTGGTTCCGAATATACACTACTACCGTCGAATTGTCGGACAGAATTTGCACGTGTGCATTCCGAATTATGTTCATCCAATGATGTAGCGCAAGCCAAATTTACATCATTTCTTTGATATTTATGTGCTTGTTTCGGAACTGTGGATACCCTGGCACTTCGAATCCGTTGGGCTCAAGGTCGCACCCCAACCTGTTTGACTGGCATCCGTCATAATAGTAAAGCTCGGATCCGGCGATTGCAGTGGAACTCACAGGTGTTCGACATGAGCCAAATATCATGGAAAATTGTGTATTTGAGGGTTTTTTTTGACGAATTATGTAATTTCCCATGACATGGTATAACAGAGAGTAAAGGTACTGAACTTCCTGGCCGGGAAGATATCCACCTGCCTCATTCAAACTCACAGAAAACCCAAACACGTGAATTTGTGGCAGAGATATTGATGTCATCCGACAGTTAAGGCACTAAGCTTTACGTTGGTGTACCACTTGACCAACTAAAGGTTCTTCAACGCTAAATCCATCCGAAAAAATCTCGGGGAATAGTGACTTTTCTCAGGTCAGACAACGCTAAAGCCGGAGAATTGAATGGGACGATCAAAACAATTGATCAAATCTATCCTACGAAACAACCCATTTTCTTACGACAACTTCTGCTCTATCTAAAATTCACCACACTAATCATACAGGGCGGTATTGGGGCCTTGTGCCCTCTTGAACGTTATAAAATGTAAAATTTGTATTCACAGTTTACTTCAATGCAAAACGACTTTCCTTCAGTCGCCATGCTTCTTCCGACACCGCATAGAATTTGACCTCGCCATCCCATTGGTTGCTAAATCAAAAATGAAATAAATGACAATATTTACACGTGCGTTTGTTCTAAATATAGGGCAAAACAATACAAGACTGGCTTTAGCATTGTCCGACCTTAGAAAAAGTGACTCTTCCCCGAGATTTTTTCAGCTAGATTTAGCGTTGAAAAGCCTTTAGTTGGTCAAGTGGTACACCAACGTAAAGCTTAGTGCCTTAACTGTCGGATGACCTCAATATCTCTGCCACAAATTCACGCGTTTGGGTTTTCTGTGAGTTTAAATGAGGCAGGTGGGATATCTTGCCGGCCAGGAAGTTCAGTACCTTTACTCTCTGTTATACTAGATCATGGGAAATTACATAATTCGTCAAAAGCCACTCAAATACACAATTTTTCATGATCTTTGGCTCATGTCGAACACCTGTGGTGGAACTCCCTGAGTTAACCACTGAATATCTGCCCAAGTCTGAATCTCTTGTTTGACTTGATTCGACAAGACGATGTTCGTATCGAGCGAATGAATCTTGACACTCCAATTCTGAGTCAGAAAGATTTGGAGTGGCCGAGTACATAGCCGCCCCATCGGAATAAGATCCGCGGCGGCTCTGCACAAACCTATCAGTCGCATGAATTCTCTCGCTGTGACTTTGTCGGAGTGAAGACAAAAGCGAGCGTAACAACTGATTAATTTCGCTCTGGTTAACAGCAGACGAACGAGATTGTTGTGCGTCTCGAAGCTCATTCCCAGGTGGGTGAATGACTTGGACGACACCAGATCCGACTTCTTCTCATTTATAATAAAACCGAGACGTCAGAGCAGTTGAAGCAGATTCTGAACATCATTCTGAAGCGTTAACTCATTGCCAAACCGCTGAAGAATGTCGTCCAGGTAGGCCGGCGTTACCGCAGATGAATGAGCTCGGAAATAAGTCATTACCGAGTTCATTATTCGAGTGAAAGCCCAGGGCGGAATATTCAGACCGAAGCACATTGCTTGGAACTAATAAACGACTCCTAGGACAGTGAAGCGGAGATACTTTCTGAACGCCGGATGTACCATGACGTGAAAGTACGCATTCTTGAGATCTATGCTCGCAGCATAATCGTTCACTCCAATGCTCGCTCTGACTGATCGCATGGTCTCCACATAAAATTTTGGAGCCATGATCAGCTTGTTTATCCAGCTTAGATCTATGACTGGACGAAACGAGCCGTCTGGTTTTGGAACCAGAAACAGATGGCTGTATGGCTGTCCGTGAGACATTTCTGGAATGGGTCGGAAACTCAGGGACGGTGTCCCTAATCCGGCCGAAAAAGTCCAGCAATGCTATAAGTCTCTTATCCGGCACCGCAGCCTTTTGGTCCGGGGGAACAACGTCAGGAAGGTATTGCCGGATAAAATCGACGGCTACCTTATGTTGTTCCGAAAGGGAAAATTCCAACTCCTCTGAATCCCCTTCTCCATCCGGCTGGACCACTTGAGAATCTCGGTCATCCCTTGCTGACTCTGCAGCGGAACGAACCGACCCAGCTTCCTCAGACAATTCCTGATCATAAAAGGATTCTGACGGCTGCTCGGAGGCTGTGATAAGTTGAGCTATCTGCGATAGCAAGTCCGTTACGGAGGCCTGTGGAGCTGCGGTCTTACATGATTTAGCCGCTTGAAGATCCTAGAACGTTGAGTCTCGCATACTTCTTTTATGCGCTCATCCCGATTGTGAGGGCCTCGTATCCCTGGCTACCGGATGGCGTGACCTGATCGACATGGAATCCCTGGTCGGCGAAGCTGGAGTAGCCAAGGTGCGGCCGTGTGTGCTGCCGTGAGGATGAGGAAGCCAATAGAGCAGTCGCTGCAGACTGTCTATGTAATGGAGCGTCCCGAGCAGATGGAGTGGACGTATGCTCCGACTGATTAGCGTCACATACAACAACATCTGGTCCCAGATGTTCTGTAAGGGAGAGGGGGCTCTCTCGCTCGCGGTCCGGGTAGACCTGGATGAGCTAGCTACCGGACTGACAGGCTTCCTCCCTACTATCCTCGGTTCTGTTGTTGCTGGGTGTGCATGTTCGATGTTTATAGTGCTCGCATCACCCAAACTGTTTCCCTGGACTGCAACGGACGAACCCGGCTGCCGAACCATTTGATGAATGGATGCAACACCGGGCAAGCTACCGGACAACAACGCCGTCGATCCTACTTGGGACTTCTTAGGCAATTGTTGTATCTCCATGAGCACTTTTGCCGCTAGCTCTTCGTTAGACTGCAATGACGGAGGGACACTAGTTGAAGACATCACGGAAACATCACCCTGTTCTTGTTCCTCTGAAAAAGAGACTGATAGACTAGAGTGATCTTGCGAAGAGAGGACCGGCATGGACCCCTCACCGCTAACAACATACCGTGACACACGTCTCCGTTTGTCACTCCAATTGGCACACACTGAGCAAGAATTAGTGCGAGTACAAAGACTACAAGAAACACAATTAACATGATAATCAGAGGAAGATTTCCTTGCATTACAATTTGTACAATATTCTTTCATCATGAAAATATATGAACAGTCATAGTACTCGCACTAACCCTTGAAACAAAGATACATAATAATAATAATATAATCCATTATAACATTTCGGAAAAATAATTTAAAAAAAAAAATTTTTGAAAATTTTTTTGAACAGCCCAAGTTCCCAAAGGGAACAATGAGCCCAAATGGATCCCCAAAAAGCCTAAGAGTGGACAAAATTTTTAAAACATTTTTAAAAATTAATGTAACACTTACGGACAATATTAATGTATCTGGCTATGAGCAGAACTAAACAGAAGACAAGTAATCACTATCAGAAGTAACCGTTGTCAACGTAAACAAAGTGTACAAAAAACCGGAAACTTGACTCCAGGCACTGAAAACATGGCCCAAAATCAGTAACCAATTTAGACACTATCCGATGTAAAACAGAGACTTCCAGAGAAGAAACTGCAGTACATCGGACGGTAGATGCAGATCACAACGCCTAAACACCCAGGGGTGAGAACGTAAACATGGGGAAAAACAGAAAATACATTCTGTTACCAGGCCAAAACTCCCAAGAAATTTTAATAAAAAATTCTACAAAAATTATGCCAAAAGCATGGGAGAATAGCAAGGGGGGATTACAGGAAAGGAAGAGAGGAAACATTGAACAAACAATGGTAAATTCATAGCAAGAATCACATCAGGGCCATGCCTCGAAAATAGGCAACATGAAATAATTTCAGATAAAAATTATAAGTTACAGAGTGATCATATTCTGCCACTGTTTTATCCTCTCATCCTTCTATTTCCTCCTTAGATCCACCATTTGATCCATAATTATGTGTCTGGCATCATTTAAACTGAGATTTACAGCACAAATATCAGTGAGATGATACTGATTTTAGGGCCAAACAAAGAATGACATTTGGCGCCAATTTCGAGACCTCCTTGACAATGCGCATGCGCTGTGGATAAAAGGTATGGAAGACCACATAGGACATTTAATTTTCGGTTTTTGATGCAAATTTTGGGGATTGGGGGGCAAAATTTGTGTTTGGCCCTTGCTTTTAAGGAGTTAGCACCAGCTAAGTCTGGGTCATTGGCAGAACCCAGCATTGCTGAAGTATTTGCCTGAAGAAGTGCTTTTATTACATAGTATGTGGCCAAATGCTGAAACGGTCAGTGAATTCCATAAATGTTTATTTTTGTTCAGTTATAACCATTCTGCAATCAACTAACCCCTTTACCTAATGAATCGGCTGCATTCCACCAATGCAATATACAAATTCAAAAAATTTTTAAAAAAAAGTTAAAAAATTTATAGTAATTTATATATTTTTTATACTTACCAATGACCCAGACTTAGCTGGTGCAAACTCATTAAATTCAGGGCCAAACCAAATTTTGCCCCTCCAATCCCCCAAATTTGCATTCTTATGACCAGTGCCTGGTAACTGTTATGTACGCAGCGGGGAGGCAAGAGTTCCCAACACCTGGGAGGGCCATCCCCGTCTGGGTCATTGGTAAGTATAAAAAATATAGAAATTACTATAAATTTTTTAACATTTTTATACTGTACCAATGACCCAGACTTAGCTGAATAGTAAACAGGCTGGAGGGACCAGGACATAAAGGAAAATCCAATAGGCTCAATTACATATAGCAGAATTATACCCTCAAGGAGAAAAGGAGAGATAGGATTTATATATATCTTTCTTATTTTATCAAAAAAGAAAGACACAAAACCATTCCGTAATTGAGCACAAATATATCAATGATCTCTATTAATATCCAGTATAACCTTTATACTAATTATTTTTAAAGGTAAGCCAATAAATAAAGACAGTCCAGAGAAATGAGACTCTTTATCCTCATTAAAAGTGTCCGAGGATTGTATATTAATGCCCGTTTGACACGTGACATATACAAATGCTTCACACCGAGCTACACTTTAAAAATATTACATGACATGAGTAAACATTAGCTTTACACTTTAAAACCATCCCGGTACCTCGGAATTACTGAC
Organism: Pictodentalium vernedei; assembly: GCA_031216915.1. Lineage (NCBI taxonomy): Eukaryota > Metazoa > Mollusca > Scaphopoda > Dentaliida > Dentaliidae > Pictodentalium > Pictodentalium vernedei. Next base: position 162,933,570 of record CM062293.1, read on the forward strand.
TCTGGGGAGGTATTCCATTGCTTTTCACTATAAAGCAGGTGACCTAAGGGAATGGTCTCCATATAAAATTTTGGAGCCACAATCAGCTTGTTTATCCAGCTTAAATCTATTACTGGACGGAACAAGCCGTCTGGTTTGGGAACCAGAAACAGATGGCTGTAGAAACCTGGAGATTCCTGGTTTTCTATGACCTCTATCGTGTTCTTGAGTAAAAGAGACTGAACTTCTGAAAGAAGAGCGTCTCTTTTTAGAATATTCGATGGAAGTTGAGTCCATCTTGGACTTCGAGTTAATGGAGGCTTTCGTTTGAAGGACAGTTTCAGTCCTTCCGCAATTACCCTTCGAACCCAAGGGTCCTCCGTAATCAATTCCCAATTTTGTAAATTACTCGACAACCTTCCGCCCACAGGAATGCGACAGAGGTCTACACCATCACTTCCTGGACCTGTGAGGCATGCGGAAGGAGAAACCACGTCCTCCCCGACCCGCACCTTGCGCCGTCGACCTAGGGGCATCTGACCTATTATTACGGCCAGCATTACGGCCCCTGCTAGAGTTGCTGCCTTGACGGTCTCGCGAATAAGGCATAGAGGGCGCGTACGCACCTCTAAAGGAACTTCCCCTGGACGCGCTCGTCCCAGAAGATCCAGGCCTATTTTTATCTGCTGGTTCCGACTTATTAGAAGCAGACTTAAAAAGCGGAGAGTCTGAAGCTTTCTTAGTTAACTTATCGTAAATAGCAGAAATCTTGCTGTCAAAGAGAAGCTCTCCGGAGACCGGAGCGACTCTAAGAGAGTTTTTCACCTTACTATCCACTCTCGTGGACGTAGCTAGGGTTCCATCACGTCTAACCAACTCCAGATTAGCCACTGAAAGGGCAGAGTTGTATGTAGAATAGGCAATAGCCCTTGACAGAACTCTCCGAGACGTTTGAACGTCCTGAAATTCTTGCCCTTCAAGGCGTAACGACAATGCTCTGGTAAAGTGATCTGTGTATGAGAGTGCGTCTAAATTTGCTCTATTCGAAGATATGAAAAATTTATACCAATTTTAATATTTTTAATACTTACCAATGGCCCAGACTAGCTGGTGCAACCCAATTTATTACCAGGGCCAAACACAAATTTTGAATCCCCTAAACCCCAAAAATTTGCCAAAAAACTTAGAAACGAGAAGACCAGTATGGTCCTCCACTTGTTGTCAAGGACAATAGGCTACCGCCATCTTGTCATTCTTATTGTTGTGCCTGTTAAATGTTAATAAGAACTGTAATAAAACTCAGCGGGGAGGAAGGAGTGTCTACTCCAGGGAGGGCCATCCCCATCTGGGCCATTGGTAAGTATTAAAAATATTAAAATTGGTATAAATTTTTCATATTTTTCCACTATACCAATGGCCCAGACTAGCTGAGAAAAGTAAACAGGCAGGCGGGCCCAGTACTTAATATTCATTGCTCCTATTTCAGAAAAACAATGAAAATATAGGTGTAGCTCTATTTAAGGACTAGCATAACCCATTATGCTAATTTGATAAAGGAAGCCAAAATATAAAGAAGTCCAGAGAAATGAGACTCTTTATAAATCATTAAAAATGTCCGAGTATTGGATAGAAAAGCTCGTCTTGACACATGACATATACAATAACGCTTCACATCGAGCTGCACATTAAAGCATATAATACATTTAAAATTGCTTTATATCAAGCTACACATTAAAACTACCATAGCACCAACCCCAGGATACTATCACTGAAGGAGGAATGTCCATGTTTTCACTTTAAAGACAGATGACTATTTGGAAATACCATCCCCCCCCTTCCCCTTGTTTTGAAAGTAACTACATGTACACTTCAAAATGAAGAGGGGAGCAGACTGGAGACAGTGCTAGAGCAAACCAAACAGAAGGTTGAATGAAAATCCTAATTAGAATGGACGACCTTCTGAGCTACCGATAACAGTCCTAAAGATCTGAGATCATCCAAAATTGATTCTAAATCTCGAAGATAAAATTTGGTAAAAGTCGTCTGTTATGTCCAATAAGCTGCTTGCATCAAATCCTTCAAAGAAGTACTACTAGCATAAGCCCAAGAAGAAGCTAAAGCTCTAACTTCGTGAGCTGAAATCTTATATAAGCTATTCTCTGATTCACAGACAAAGCATTATAAGCTGACCGAATAGCCAACTGAATCCATCTAGATATTGAATGAACAGAAATATCATTTCTGTTAAGAAGAGAAAGAAATAACCTTTTCCTACCTCTTCTAATAAAACTAGAATGCTCTTTATAAATCTTAAGCACTCTTACTGGACACAACAAAGGTCTCTGACCATCTAATGCTTTAATAAGAATAGGGCTAGGCTGTTTGTCCGGAACCTGATTCTTAGCTAAGAATCCCACTTTCGTAGTGTGAGTAATAGAATTACCAACACTACGATAATGAGAATCTTCAACAGACAAAGCATGAAGCTCACTAACTCTTCTAGCTGATGCAAACGTTAAAAGAAAAACTGTGTTATAAGTAAGAAATTTAAACTCAACAGTATTTAACGGTTCAAAAGGTGCTTCCTGAAGTTTCAGAAGAACCCAAGCTAAATTCCACTGAGGGACTAGTCTCAAGGTACGAGGTCTATTCACAGAAAAATTCCTCATTAATTATTTAGAGATACATCTGACCCAATGTTTAATTTCCCTTGGTGTGCATAGGTGTCAGAGAGCATAGACCTATAGCCCTTAATAGTGACTGGCTGTAGCTTAACTTCATCAAAAAGATAAATAAAAAAGTTAGCTAATTGAGGAATAGTTGGGTTGAAAAAAATCAATCAATTGTGATTCACACCAACGAACAAAAACCTTCCATTTCGCTTCATGATTTAACGAAGAGGAGGTCCTCCTACACTTAGAAATTGCATCCATTGCTCGTCTGGAAAACTGTTTTTCGTGCAGGAAGCCGACGGAGTTTCCCCTGTGTCAGAAGATCCCGGAGAAGTGGTAACTTCCGTGGAAGGTCCCAAAGAAGTTCCCGGAGAAGAATTATCCACTGTCTGTAAGCCGACAGACTTGCAACCAGTAGAATCTTGCAAGAAGACTGTTTTATCTTAGCAAGATCTATGGAATGATGGGAGCTGGAGGGTTAACATACCCTATTATCCCGTTCCATGAAAATGACAGAGCGTCTACTGCATAAGCTTGAGGGTCCGGGCATGGAGACACAAAAGTCTGTAACTGATTGTCCAGACTCGTGGCAAAAAGATCGATCATTGGATGTTCCCACTGGAAGCAAATCTGATTGAAGACCGATTTTTTCAACATCCATACTGAAGGTAGCAGGCGATCCTTTCTCGATAGAGAGTCTGTTATTACAATGAGACGACCTGGAATATGACGAATCGATATCAGAATCTAATTCTTTTGAGAGAAAAGAAGAATCTTTTCGGTGAGATTCAACAGCTGGACGGAATGAGTACCTCGCTGATTCCGAATATAGGCTACTACTGTTGAATTGTCTGACAGAAATTGAACACGTGAGTTATGACTCGACTGAGCCAATGATTCAGAGCTAACCAAATTGCCCTCATTTCTTTGTAGTTTATATGGGACCCAAGAAACTGACTCTCCCATAAGCCGTGACACACTTGATCACCCGGAATCAGAGAAGCACCCCACCCCTCCTGACTGGCGTCCGTCATGATTATGAATGCCGGCTCCTGAATCTGGATATCCGCCCAAATTTGAAGATGTTTTACTAACTGTGTTAAAACAATCGGACTGTCCAACAACTGACGTTTTACGCTCCAATTTTGAATTTGATAAAATTGAAGTGGACGAGTGCGCAAACGACCTAGTGGAATTAACTCCGCGGCGGTGCCGCAAAGTCCTAACAGCCGCATAAACTCTCTTGCAGAAATGACTTTTCCGTTTATTTAAGAGAAACTAATTTTGCTCTTGCTACCGGCAAACAGACCCGATTGTTGAGAGTATCGAAACTCATTCCAGATGAACAAAACGACCCCGTCGGTATTAAATCCGACTTGTCGACAATGATTATATAGAACCTAGGCGTCATAGCAGCGACAGCAGACTCTGAACGTCGCTTTGAAGAGCATGAAAATCTTCGTACTTTTGAAGAATGTCGTCCAGATATGCCGACGTCATGGAAGCCGAGTGAGCTCTAAAGTGGCTCATCACCGCATTCACCACCCGAGTGAACGCCCATGGAGCAGGGTTCAAGCCAAAATGCATTGCTCTGAACTGGTATACTTCTCCTTGAACCATGAAATGGAAGTCTATACTTGCGGCGTAATCGTTCACTCGGATGATGCCTCTCACCGATCGAATTGTCTCCATATAAAATTTGGAGCAATTATTAGCTTGTTTATCCAACTGAGATCGATGACCGGCCTGTACGAGCCATCTGGCTTCGGCACAAGAAGAAAGATGCCTGTAGAATCCCTTTGAATTTGGATTCTCTATGACCTCTACTGCCTCCTTTGTAGGAGAGAGTCTACTGCTGAAATCAAAGCCTCACTCTTTGTTATATTTGTGAAAGGATCACAAAACGCGGAATCCGCGTTAATGGAGGTTTTCTCCGGAACGAAAGACGTAGACCATTTTTACAACGTCTCGAACCCAAAGATCCTGAGTTATATGTTCCAGTTGTTTGCGAATATTGAAAGCCTTCCACCAACCGGAGAAAAAGAGGTCGAAATCTTCATTTGTAGGACTTACGAGGCATATACGAGAAACCACGTGAAGCTCTCGCATCCCTCTGTGACGTCGGTGTGGGGTTACGCATTTTGTTATTTTCCGACTGCGTCATCCCCTTTTTTAAATCGCTCCCCTGTTTCGAGCCACCATGACCACGATTAGCTTTAAAAGCAGCATGGGCTGAGCCTCTCTTGGAGAAAAATTTACCTCTCCAAGGAGTACCACTTGTGGAAGGCTGAGGTTGCGAAGCTGAGCGCAACAAAAGCTGACTTGTAGCTGTCTTAGAAGCATCTTCAAATGCAGCTTTTAACTGATCATTGAATAATGAAGAGTCCGAAATGGGAGGGGCCCTTAGAGGGCTCTTAACACTGTCGTCAATAAATGACGTAGATTAAAGGGCAGCATCGCGCCTGACCAACTCTAAATTCGCTACTGAAAGAGCAGAGTGGGATGTTTTATACATGATGGTGCGAGAGAGCACTCTCAAAGGAGATAACAACTCCTGTAAGCTCTCAGATTCCAAATTGCTGGCCAATGCCCTGCAAAAATGATCTGCATATGACAGCGTCCAAAATACTTCTGCTAGATTCAATGCAAGTGACTATAACAAAAGAACTAACGCTACACGATGACGGAAGAGACATACCTAAGTCCCTAGCTCTGTCATCCAATTGCAGAGGAGCTCTTGGAATCTTATTATCGCCTACCGTATTTAAGAAGGTATTGCCTCTAAACGGTAGGTCAAGCTTCCTTTCCGAATGGAAAGAACTTTTTCTAGCCTGAGCCAGGTCAGCAATAGCTTCGTCACAACAATCAAATGCATCTAATGCTTGGACTGATTGAGACGGATACAGAAGGATACTTTCCTTCGACTTAATGACCTCCCTGTCCAAAGAAGACAGGCGCTTGGCTCTAGAAGGCGCAGAACTCGACAAGAAGGAATTAATTCAGGTGAAAAATCCTGCAGGAACCTCATAGTTTCCATATGTTGCTCAGCTGAAGATGTAGTGTCAGTCTCGTCTTCATCAAACTCCCTAACACTACCAGCTAGAGGTTCCTGGTCTGGTCTATTATCGGCATACTGATTATTTGAAGAAACCCTTCTTTCTACCAATCCAGCTCCGTTCGAATCATCCAAATCGGAGATCAATGACGGCCGCATATTATGCTGCTGGGAGTCTGCAATTAGCTGGGCAATTTGCTCCAGCAATTCCGTATTCGAGGCTATGTTCACCCCCGGTCTATGCCTTTTGGCTACGGAAGGTGATCTGACACAGAGCCCTGTGTCCGTCTTTTAGAAAAAGAGGTTTGCCTCGAAATGCTAGCCTTAGAGAGAGCCAGACCCTGGCTCTGACTCTCTCCCTCTGGATCTTGCCGACTAGCATGCAGTCTACTGTACTGAGTCCTGGAAACGGACGAAGAAGAGGCTCTTATATCAAGATTACTGCCAGCCACACTGGCAGAGAAAGGTACATCAGAAACAACTGGCTCTGAAGCATTTTCTACCGGACTACCAGCGGAACTGGCAATAAAAGTTGAATCTTTCTGTTTTGTACCCAAACAGAAGAATGCTTCGCTACTGATGCACCTTTCAATTTGACTGGCCTCTTTCCCTTACATGCAGTCGTCTGAACAGAGGACTGTCTTCCATCCTCCGTATCCTGGACCGCTACTGATTTTCCCGGCACGGAAGCACTAATTAAAGGCTCCATTACACCAGTCGAGCTAGTTGACCGTCTGCTTGCCCGAGGTACCGAGTATTCTGCGATACCTCGTAAGTCAACATGCTCTGTATTTGAAGACGACGGACACAGAACTTGATGTTATACCATAATCAATACCATGTTCTTGTTCCTCTGAAATGGAAACTAAATTGATTAGTTACCTTAGGCAAAAGCACCGAAATCGGTGCTATACATAAGTTGAGAGGGAATTCCAGCGCTTGGAATCCCTAGAACAGCAAGTTGCACAGGTACCATCTTTCGAGCAACGAGTGCGAGCCAAACATGATGAATGAAAATCAAGAGAGGACTTCTTCCTCCTACATTTCGAACATGAGGACTTCATAATACACATACGTCCGAGGCAGAAATTTTAAACTGAATAGGAGCCAGTAACCAAGTCCAAAACAGGCACAACAAAGGCCCAGGTCAAACAACCGGTATCCCAAGAATACCCTTAACAATAGAGAAACTTCCCCAGAAGATTCCCCATAGAGAAGGGTAATGGCAAACAGACACGCCCGACAATCTCAAAATTAACCGGTACGCAACAAAGGGGGTACGAATAATCCACATTCCGTAAATTATCTAAGATTTTTAAGAAGAATTTTAATTAATAACAAATTCGCAAATGGCAAATAGTTCTTAAAAATCTAATGAGAGGATTCAAGGGGAAAAAGGTGAACATTGAACACACACATAATGATAAACAAATGAAAGTGTCAATGACACTGTAGCTCAACTTGACAAACTTGAACTTGGTAAGTTATAAATGAAATGGCAAAATTGAAGATCATTAGGACCAATGTCAGTTTTTTTGCCAGTGGCAACATTTTTTGACAGAAACCGAAGAAAATCGATAGCTCCCATCTAGAGGCCTCCCCAAACAAGCATGCCAGGTTTCAAAGCAATCCGATCATAAATGTGCCCTGTAGGGTGTACAAAAGGGAAATATTGTGGTCTGACTAGACTAAATTCTAAGAACGTTGGCCGTGGCAACATTTTTTGACGGAAATGGAAGAAAATCGATAGCTCCCATCTAGAGGTCACCGTATATAAGCATACCATGTTTCAAAGCAATCTAATCATAAATGAGCCCTGTAGGGTGAGCCAAAGGGAAATATTGTGGTCTGACTAAACTAAGTTCTAAGAATGTTGGCTGCGGAAACATTTTTTGATGGAAATTGAAGAAAATCGATAGCTCCCATCTAGAGGTCACCCCAAACAAGCATGAAAGGTTTCAAAGCAATCCGATCATAAATGTGCCCTGTAGGGTGTGCCAAAGGGAAATATCGAGTCTTCTGACTAAACCAAGTTCTAAGAACGTTGGCCGCGGCAACATTTTTTGATGGAAATTGAAGAAAATCAATAGCTCCCATCTAGAGGTCTCCCCAAACAAGCATACAAGGTTTCAAAGCAATCAAATCATAAATATGCCATGTAGGGTGTGCCAAAGGGAAATATTGTGGTCTGACTAAACTGAGTTCTAAAAACGTTGGCCACGGCAACATTTTTTGACGAAAATTGAAGAAAATCGATAGCTCCCATCTAGATGTCACCCCAAACAAGCATGCCAGGTTTCAAAGCAATCCGATCATAAATGTACCCTGTAGGGTGTGCCAAAGGGAAATATTGAGTCTTCTGACTAAACTAAGTTCTAAGAACGTTGGCCGCGGCAACATTTTTTGACAGAAATTGAAGAAAATCGATAGCTCCCATCTAGAGGTCTCCCCAAACAAGCATACCAGGTTTCAAAGCAATCTGATCATAAATGGGCCCTGTAGGGTGTGCCAAAGGGAAATATTGAGGTCTGACTGAACTAAGTTCTACGAAAGTTGGCCGTGGCAACATTTTTTGCCGGAAATTGAAGAAAATCGATAGCTCCCATCTAGAGGTCACCCTAAACAAGCATACCAGGTTTCAAAGCAATCAAATCATAAATGTGCCCTGTAGGGTGTGCCAAAGGGAAATATTGTGGTTTGACTAAACTAAGTTCTAAGAATGTTGGCCGCGGCAACATTTTTTGACAGAAATTGAAGAAAATCGATAGCTCCCATCTAGAGGTCACCCCAAACAAGCATGCCAGGTTTCAAAGCAATCCGATCATAAATGTACCCTGTAGGGTGTGCCAAAGGGAAATATTGAGTCTTCTGACTAAACTAAGTTCTAAGAACGTTGGCCGCGGCAACATTTTTTGACAGAAATTGAAGAAAATCGATAGCTCCCATCTAGAGGTCTCCCCATACAAGCATACCAGGTTTCAAAGCAATCTGATCGTAAGTGTACCCTGTAGGGTGTGCCAAAGGGAAATATTGAGGTCTGACTAAACTAAGTTCTCTGAACATTGGCCGTGGCAACATTTTTTGCCGGAAATTGAAGAAAATCGATAGCTCCCATCTAGAGGTCACCCTAAATAAGCGTATCAGGTTTCAAAGCAATCCGATCATAAATGTGCCCTGTAGGGTGTGCCAAAGGGAAATATTGTGGTTTGACTAAACTAAGTTCTAAGAACGTTGGCCGCGGCAACAGTTTTTGACGGAAATTGAAGAAAATCGATAGCTGCCATCTAGAGGTCACCCCAAACAAGCATAAGAAGTTTCAAAGTAATCTGATCATAAATGCGACCTGTGAGGTGTGCCAAAGGAAATTGTGGACGTACGTACTAACATACTAACATACTAACGTACTAACGTACATATGTACGTACGTCCGTACGCCGACGGACGAGAAGTGATGGCAATAGCTCAGCTTGACTTTGTCAAGTTGAACTAAAAATGAACAAATCAGGTGCATATCCCGAAAATGGGAAAAACAAGAAATATTATTTAATTTCAATAAAGTTATAGCCCTGAATGTTCAAAAACTCAATGTCCATATTCAGCTAGATTCTGCTGCAATTATTCCACCATTCCACTTCAAAATCGTGTCTGGCTACATTATACTTTAGGATTTTATAGCACAAAAGTCAGGATACATGTTGATCTGACATGGGCCAAACAACAGAATAAGAATGACAAGATGGCGGTAGCCTATTGTTGTCCTTGGCAACAAGTTGCGCATTGTGCAAAAGTATGGAGGACCATACTGGTCTTCTCGTTTCTAAGTTTTTTGGCAAATTTTGGGGGTTCAGGGGATTCAAAATTTGTGTTTGGTCCTGGTAATAAATTGGGTTGCACAAATCTGGGCCATTGGTATAGTGGAAAAATATTGTAGTTTCCAAGGTAGAGCTATGAATAGACATAGACGACGGCATGGATAATTCTAGGTCTTCAGCCTGGTCGTCTAGACGCAGAGGAACTCTCTGAACGCCCTGTCCTGCCGTTTCAAATCTATTCCTAGCATCAATGAAAGGCAGATTAAGAGCATTAGCCAATAGGAAGGCTGACTTGCCCGATTTACCAGCAAGTTTATTGACAGCGTCATTCAAAAGTTCAAATGTCCGTGAGACATTCCTGGACTGAGACGGAAACTCAGGGTTGGTGTCCCTAAACCGATTAAAAAATTTGGTGTCCAGTGGCGCTATAAGCCTCCTATCAGGCTGAGCAGCATCCTGGTCCGCTGGGACAACATCAGGAAGAAAATGCCAGATTAACTCGACGGCGATTTTGTGTTGTTCCGAAAGGAAGAACTCCAATTCATCCATATCCCTTTCGCCATCCTGACGGACCTCCTGGATATCTTGGTCGTCCGCTCCCGATCCAGCTGCGGAACGTACCGACTCAGCATCATCAGATTCTTCCTGCTCTGATAGGGTTTCTGCCAGATGCTGCTATGATTTGTGCTATCTGCGATAGCACGTCCATTAACGAGGCCTGTGGAGCTGCGGTCTTGCGTGATTTAGCTGCAGGAAGCTCCGTGGACGTTGTCTCTTGCATACTTCTCTTATGCAAACGTCCAGATGAAGGTGGCCTTGAATCCTTGGCTATCGGATGGCGTGACCTGGCTGTAGATGAATCTCTGGAAGGCGATGCTGCCTGGATATCGGCGGTCACGTAGCCAAGGTGCAGTCGAGTGTGCTGACGTGAGGAGGAAGAAGCCCTTGATACAGCCTCTCCGGACTGTTTATACACCGGAGCGTCCCGAGGGGTGGACGTAAGCTCCGACTGAGGAACGTTTTGTACAACAACATCCAGACCGCGATGTTGTACGAGAGAGAGACCTCTCTCGCTCACAGCCCGGGCGGATCTGGACGAGCTAGGGACTGAACCCAAAGGCTTCTTCCATCCTAAACCAAGATCTGTCATCACTGGGTGTGCCTGAGGAATGTTTATAGTGCTCGCAACACCCTTAATTCTTTTCTGGACCGCAACGGACGAACCTGGGTGCTGTACCATTCAGTAAATGGACACGACACCTGGCGAGCTAGCGGACGTAGACGCCAGCGCTGTCGACCCTACTAGGGGCCTTTTAGGCAATTGCCATATATCCATGAGCACTTTTGCTGCTAGCTCTTCTCTGGATTGTGACAACGGACGTGCACTGGAAGACGACATCACGGAAACATCACCCAATTCTTGTTCCTCTGAAAAAGAGAGTGAAAAACTTGAGTGACCTTGCGGAGAGAGGACCGGCATGTCCTGCTCCCCGCTAACAATATACCGTGACACACATGTCCAACGTTTGTCATCCCAATTGCTACATATAGCACAAGGCTTAGTGCGGGTACACTGACTACAATTAATGCAGAAATCATGAGAATCAGAGGAAGATTTCCTTCCATTACAATTTGAACAATAATCTTTCATTGTAAAAATAATCAATCATAGTGCCCGCAATAAACCTTGCAAAGAAAGATACATAGTATAAAAATCCATTATAACAATATGAAAAAACAATTCAAAAAGAAAAAATTTTTTTAAAAACTTTTTTCAGAAAAGCCCAAGTTCCCAAAGGGAACCCAGAGCCCAAATGGATCCCAAAAAAGCTTAAGTGTGGACAAAAATTTTAAATCATTCTGAAAAAATTAATGCAACACTTATGGACAATATTAATGTATCTTATTATGAATAATCAAGGCAGAAGACAAGGAATCACTTATCAGAAGTAACCGTTGTCAACATAAACAAACAGTGTAAACAAACCAGAAAACTGACACCAGGCACTGGAAAACATGGCCCAGTAATCAGTGTCCAATTTAAACACTATCTGATGCTAAACAGAGCCTTCCCCAGAAGAGGCTGCAGAGCATCAGATGGTAGATGCAGACCTAAATGCCTAAACACCCCTGGGGTGAGGACGTAAACATGGGGACAGAACAGAAAAAATTCTGTTTCCAAGCCAAAACTCCCAAGAAATTTTTAGTAATAAGAATTACAAAAATACGCCAAAAGCATGGGAGAATGGCAAGGGGGGAATGAAGGAAAGGGAGAGAGGAAACACTGAACAAACAATGGAACATTCTTGGCAAGAATGACAACAGCAGGGCTATGCATCGAAAATAGGCAACATGAATAAATTTTTATAAAAAAATTTTAAGTTACAGCCCTGAACATCGAAACCACTGTTTTTCTCCTCTCCTCATCCTAAATGCACTTCCTATCCACCATTTCTCTCATAATTATGTGTCTGGCATCATTAAAACTGAGATTTACAGCACAAATATCAGTGATGTGACACTGTTTACAGGGCCAAACAAAGAATGACATTTTGGCGGGAATTTCGAGACCTCCTTGACACTGCGCATGCGCAGTACAGTAAAAGTATGGAGGACTTACCAGGATATCTTATTTTTGGTTTTTGATGCAAATTTTGGGGATGGGGGGGGGGGGGGGGGGCAAAATTTGGTTTGGCCCTGAATTTGATGAGTTTGCACCAGCTAAGAGTCTGGGTCATTGGTACAGTATAAAAGTTAAAAAATTTATAGTAATTTATATATTTTTTACACTTACCAATGACCCAGACTTAGCTGGTGCTAACTCTTAAAAATCTAGGGCCAAACACAAATTTTGCCCCCCAATCCCCAAAATTTGCATCTAAAACCAAAAGAAATCATGTCCTAAAGGACCTCCATACTTTGCCCCCACTGCGCATGCGCAGTGTCAAGGACGTTCCAAAATTGGTGCCAATCATCATTCTTACTGGCAGTGCCTGGTCAGCGCTATGTACTCGGGGAGGTAAGAGTTCCCAACTCCTGGGAGGGCCATCCCCGTCTGGGTCATTGGTAAGTATAAAAAATATATACATTACTATAAATTTTTTAACATTTTTATACTGTACCAATGACCCAGACTTAGCTGAATAGTAAAAAGGCTGGAGGGCCTAGGACATAGAGGAAAATCCAATAAGCTCAACTATATAATATAGAGTCAACCCCTCAAGGAGAAAGGGAGTATTAGACTTTACATGTATCTTTCTTATTTTATGATAAATTAGAAACATACAATACCCTTCATAATTGAGCACAATAACATTCATGTTCTCTATTAACATCCAGTATAACCCATTATACAAATTATTTTTAAAGTAAGCCAATAAATAAAGTTAGTCCAGAGAATTGAGACTCTTTATATTCATTAAAAGTGTCCGAGGATTGTATATTAACGCCCGTTTGACACTTGACATATACAAATACTTCACACCGAGCTACACTTTAAAAATATGACATGAATGAATTTTTAACATTAATATTACACTTTAAAACCATCCCGGAAACGACTCAGAATTACTGACTCCGGAGGAGGTATTCCCTTGCTTTTCACTATAAAGCAGGTGACCTAAGGGAACACCCTCCCCCCCCCCCCCTTCCCCTTGCCCTGGGTCAAATAGCCCAGAGCAAAGAGGGCAGCAGGATGGAGTCACTGCCAGAACAGAAAGCCTGCATAACTATAGTTGCAACTGTTTAGTGGACGACATTCTGAGCAACAGATAACGGACCTAAACAATGCAGGTCTCCAGAAATGGACTCAATATTTCTGAGATAAAAATTTGTGAATGTGGATGGCTGAGACCAATAAGCAGCCTTCATTAAATCTGTAATAGCCACACTATTAGCGTAAGCCCAAGATGTAGAAAGAGCTCTTACTTCATGAGCCGAAATCTTAAGCACAGACTGCTGGGAAGAAGATAAACTTTCATAAGCAGTACGGATAGTTAATTGAATCCATCTAGCAATAGAATGGACCGAAATGTCCTTTCTATTAGGCATCAGAGACAGAAAGAAACGTTTTCATCCCTTTCTGATAAACTGAGATCTCTGTTTATAAATGCGTAAAGCTCTAACAGGACAGAGTAAAGGCCTACGCCCGTCTGAAGACGGAAGAGCCTTAATAACAATAGGTTCCGGATATTTATTAGGAGCCTGATTCTTAGCTAAAAATCCAACATTAGTAGTGAAGGTGATAGTGTTCCCGACACTACGATAGTGAGAATCGTCCACCGATAGTGCATGAAGCTCACTAACTCTTCTAGCAGAAGAGAAAGCTAAGAGAAAAGCTGTCTTATAAGACAAGAATTTGAAATCTACTGTCCCAAGAGGCTCAAATGGCTTTTCCTTAAGTTTAAGAAGAACCCAAGCTAAATTCCACTTAGGAATTAACCTAAGAGTTCTGGGTCTATTTATCGAGAAGTTTCTAACTTAGATAAAGAGACATTAGATCCAATTTGTAAGCTATCGTGATGTGCATAGGTATCAGATAACATAGACCTATAACCCTTAATAGTAACAGGCTGCAGTTTGATTTCGTCAAACAAGTTTACTAGAAAGTTTGCAATGTCTGGTATGGAGGGATCAAAAATATCAACAGAATGATCCCTACACCAACGACGAAAAACCTTCCACTTAGCCACATAATTTAGCGAAGAGGAGGTCCTCCTACAGTTAGAAATCGTGTCCACTGCTCGTCCTGTAAAGTGCTTGCAATGCAAGAAGGACCGCACAACGGAAAAACGTGAAGGTTGAGACCTTGCGGATTGTGATGAAGTCGACGCGGTTTCCCCTGCGAAAGAAGATCCTCCCGTGGAGGAAGCTTTTGCGGTAGGTCCCACAACAGACACCTGAGTAGATTTATCCACGGTCTCTGTGGAGACAGAGATGCTACCAACAGAATCTTGCACTGAGATTGTTTTATCTTTAGCAATATTTGCTGAATCAACGGCGCTGGAGGATATGCATATCCTATCATTCCGTCCCATGAGATCGATAGAGCGTCTACTGCAAATGCTCTTGGATCCGGGCACGGTGACACATACGTCTGCAACTGATTGTTGAGATGTGTCGCAAATAAGTCTATCATTGGCCGTTCCCATTGGTAGCAAATCTGATTGAATACTTGTTTGTTGAGAGTCCACTCCGACGGCAACAAGCGACCCTTCCGTGAAAGGGAGTCTGCTAGCCCATTCAGACGACCCGGTATATGACGGACCGAAAGTAGAACTTGATGTTCTAGAGCAAACAGAAGGATTCTCTCCGTTAGATTAAATAACGGAACGGAATGAGTGCCTCCCTGGTTCCGTATATACGCCACTACTGTCGTATTGTCGGACAGAATTTGGACATGAGCTTTGTGAATAATGTCCATCCAATGACGTAACGAAAGCCAAATTGACATCATTTCCTTGATGTTTATGTGCTTGCTTAGGAACTGTGGATCCCAAAGACCCTGGCATCTCGAATCCGTTGGGATCAATGTTGCACCCCAACCTGTTTGACTGGCATCTGTCATAATGGTAAAACTCGGATCCGGCAACTGCAGCGGAACTCCCTGAGTTAACCACTGAATGTTTGCCCAAGTCTGAATCTCTTGTTTCACTTGATCTGATAAGAGAACGTCTATGTCGAGCGAATGAATCTTCACACTCCAATTCTGAGTTAAGAAAATTTGGAGAGGACGAGTGCGCAACCGCCCCATCGGAATGAGATCCGCGGCGGCTCCGCACAAACCTATCAGTCTCATAAACTCCCTCGCTGTGACTTTGTCTGCATGAAGACAATAGCGAGCGTAACAACTGACTAATTTCGCTCTGGTTAACGGCAGACGAATGAGATTGTTGTGCGTCTCAAAGCTCATTCCCAGATGAGTGAATGACTTGGACGGCACCAGATCCGACTTCTCCTCGTTTATAACAAAACCGAGACGTCGGAGCAATAGAAGCAGATTCTGCACATCGTTCTGAAGCGTTAACTCGTTGACGTACCTCTGAAGAATGTCGTCCAGGTAGGCCGACGTTACCGCAGACGAATGAGCTCGGAAATACATCATTACCGAGTTCATTACCCGAGTGAAAGCCCAGGGTGCTAGGTTCAATCCGAAGCACATCGCCCGGAATTGATACACAACTCCTAGGACTGCGAAGCGTAGATACTTTCTGAATGTCAGATGTACCATGACATGAAAGTACGCATTCTTGAGATCTATGCTTGTAGCATAATCGTTCACCCGAATACTCGCTCTGACCGACCGAATCGTCTCCATATAAAATTTTGGAGCGACGATCAGCTTGTTTATCCAGCTCAAATCTATGACTGGACGGAACGAGCCGTCTGGTTTCGGAACCAGAAACAGATGGCTGTAGAATCCCGGTGTTTCCTGGTCTTCTACGACCTCTACCACGTTCTTCATTAAAAGAGACTGCACCTCCGATAACAGAGCGTCTCTTCTCTGCGGATTTGACGGAAGTTGAGTCCATTTTGGACTTCGAGTTAACGGAGGCTTTCGTTTGAAGGATATTCTTAGACCTTCCGAAATCACCCCTCTCACCCAAGGGTCGTCCATAATCGACGCCCACTCTTCTGAAAAACTCGACAACCTTCCGCCAACCAGAACACGATAGAGGTTGAAGCCATCACCTCCTGGACCTGCGAGGTCTGCGGGAGGAGAAACCACGTCCTCCACGACCCGCACCTCGTCCCGTCGACCTCGGGGCGTCTGACCGATTGTCCCGGCCCGAAGGACATCCCACACGAGAGTTGCTGCCTTGACGGTCTCTTGAATAAGACCAAGAGGACGCACCGGAACCTCTATAGGAACCTTTCTTGGTCGCATTAGACCCAGAAGTGCCTGTCTTATTCTTCTCTGCCGTATCCGACTTTTTGGAAGCGGATTTAAACAACAGAGAATCCGAAGCTTTCTTCGTAATTTTATCGTAGATTGCAGAAAGCTTGCCGTCGAATAGAAGTTCTCCGGAGACCGAAGCGACTCTGAGAGAGTTCTTCACCTTACTATCCACGCGTGTGGATGTAGCTAGGGCTGCGTCACGTCTAACCAACTCCAGGTTTGCCACTGAAAGGGCGGAGTTATACGTGGAATAAGCCACTGCCCTTGAAAGAAGCCTTCAAGAGGATTGTATATCCTGGAATTCTTTCCCTTGAAGACGCAGTGATAACGCCTTTGTAAGGTGGTCTGCGTAAGATAAAGCGTCTAAACTGGCCCTGTTAGACGTGATTGTCGTATCCAACACCGCGGTTGGAACGGACATAGACGACGGTAACGACAATTCTAAGTCTTCCGCCTTGTCGTCAAGATGCAGAGAAACTCTCGGAATACCCTGTCCTGCCGTATCGAATTTATTCCTTGCATTAATGAAAGGCAGGTTAAGAGCATTGGAGGACAAGAAACCAGCTTTGCCTGTTTTGGAAGTAAGCTTGAATATAGCATCGTTCAATAATTCAAATGTTCTTGTGACATTATTGGAGTGAGACGGAAACTCAGGGACAATGTCTCTGAACCGCTCAAAGAATTCAGTGTCCAATGACGCTATTATTCTCTTGTCCAGAACCGCAGCAGTCTGGCCCGACGGAACAACGTGAGGAAGGAAGTGCCGGATAAAATCCACGGCAGCTTTATGTTATTCCGAAAGGAATAGCTCCAAGTCATCCGTATCCCTTTCACCATCCGGTCGGACCTCACAATGCTCCCGGTCGTCCGCACCCGATGCTTCGGCGGAGCGTACCGACCCAGCGCTGTCGGATAATTCCCGATCCGACACCGATTCTGTCGGCTGCTGGGATGCTGCGATAATTTGTGCTATCTGAGCAAGCACGTCCGTCATCGAGGCCTGCGGAGTGGCGGTCTTTCGCTGCTTCGCCGCGGGAAGCTCTGCATCAACTGACTCCCACGTACTCTTCCTATGCGAACGTCCGGAGTCTACCAGCCTCGTGTCCCTGGCTACCGGATGGCGTGACCTGGTCACCGAAGAATCCCTTATCGGCGAAGCTGGTAGAATATCCGCGGTGACGTAGCCAAGGTGCGGTCATGTGCGCTGGTGAGAGGATGAGGAAGCCTGAGCAGTCTCCGCGGACTGCCTAAACAACGGAGCGTCCCGAGCGACGGACGTGTGCTCCGCTTGCGACACATTTTGTACCACAACATCAGGTCCCTGATGTTGTTGTACGAGAGAGGGACCTCTCTTGCTCGCGGCCCGGCTGGACCTGGACGAGCTAGGAACCGGACTAGAAGGCTTCCTCCGATCTCTCCTAACATCCGCCGTCACTGGGTGTGCACCTAGTATATTTATAGTGCTCGCATCACCCAACATTTCCTCCTGGACCGCAACGGACGAACCCGGCTGCCAAACCATTCGGTGAATGGACGCTACACCGGGCGAGCTAGCGGACGACAGCGCCGTCGATCCTACTAGGGACCTCTTAGGCAACTGCCGTATCTCCATGAGCACTTTTGCCGCTAACTCTTCATTCAATTGTGACGACGGAAGCGCACTCTTGGAAGATAACATGGAAACATCACCCTGTTCTTGTTCCTCTGAAATAGAAACTGATAGACTAGAGTGACCCTGCGGAGAAAGGACCGGCATAGCCCTTTCTCCACTAACAACATACCGTGACACACCTTTCCAATGTTTGTCATCCCAATATTGACATATTAAACAGGAGTTAGTGCGAGTACACTGACTACAATTAATACAATGATCATGAAAGTCAGAGGAAGATTTCTTCCTATTACAATTTGAACAATGTCCTTTCATTGTGAAAAGACAACAACAAGTCCTAGTACTCGCACAAACCCCTAAACACAAAGATACATAATAACATGATCCATTAACATTGAAAAAAGCAAATGAAATTCAAAATAATTTTGAAAAATATTTTTTCAGCGAAGCCCAAGTTTCTGAAAAGTAACGTTGAGCCCCAATGGATCCCAAGGGTAAGTGTGGTCAAAAATTTTTAAATTATTTTAAATAATTATTGCAACACTTACGGATAATACTAATGTATCTTGTAATGAGATAAACTACTCCAAAGGCAAAAAGCCCCCCTCAAAAGAGACTGTTGCCAATGTAAACACAAGAAGTGTATAAACACCAGAAAACATGACTCCAGTCACTGACAATACTGGCCCGAAATCAGTTATCAAAATTACACACTATCTGATACAAAACAGAGACTTCCAGAGAAGAATCTGCAGAACATCAGATGGTAGATGCAGAACACAATGTCTAAACACCCATGGGTGAAAACGTAAACATGGGGAAAATAACAGAATTCATTCTGTAACCAAGCTAATTCTCCCAAGAAATTTTAGTAGTAATCTTACTAAAAAATATGCCAAAAGCATGGGAGAATAGCAAGGGGGGAATTACAGGATAAGGAGAGAGGAAACACTGAATAAGCAGTGCAACTTCAAAGCAAGAATGACAACAACAGGCCCATGCCTCGAAAATAGGCAACTTAACATAATTTTATAACAAAATTTTAAGTTACAGCCCTGATTATTTTCTGTCACTCCTTTTTCCTCTCCTCCTTCTCTATCCTCCTTAGAATCACCATTTCTCCAATATTTATGTGTCTGGCATCATTTAAACTGAGATTTACAGGCACAAAGATCAGTGAGATGTTAACTGATGAAGGGCCAAACAAAGAATGATGATTGGCGCCAATTTCGGAACGTCCTTGACACTGCGCATGCGCAGTGGGGGCAAAGTATGAAGGTCCTTTAGGACATGATTTCTTTTGGTTTTAGATGCAAATTTTGGGGATTGGGGGGCAAAATTTGTGTTTGGCCCTAGATTTTTAAGAGTTAGCACCAGCTAAGTCTGGGTCATTGGTACAGTATAAAAATATACAAATTTCAACGAAACCATATCGTGTAACACCCACAATGGAACGAGCTCACCGAGCTCGTTCCACTGTGGGGGTCACACAATATGGTTTTCTTGAAATGCTTTGTAAAATTTCAAAAAATAATATTTAAAATAATAAATTTTGATACTGACTGCATGGTAAAGGGTTAACCACCCATTATAAGGGAGAACAGAGAACAGAGAATATGCATATGCCAAGATGTCAAATAATGTAGACAGGATATAGACTGATCTAGATGCAAATATTTTGTATCAGTGGATCCAAACAATGAGAAATAAATAGAATAAAACTTAAGCAAATATTGCATAAAATACCTGGGCCTGACCGAACGCAACTTATGCAAATCTGACATAATGATCAAGCTTGCCTGAATATTTTATGCAACATTTGTATAAGTTCCAAGCTGCATATATCAAGTTTCTAAATATAACAATACAAAAAATCTCCTAAATTCTGTGATGAGCGTGAGCTTAACTGGTAGCAAAAATTGTAATCAGAAAAAGTTTGTATGGTTCCGGTCAATCCATTAGTCATTTCAACAACACTAGAGTGGCACATTCTAGAATGGGATGAACACCTTTGTATGTCTGCTTTTGCTGAAGGCCTGCCTTTAAGCTAGCACTGGTCATATCAGGCACATATTTCAGAATGAGGCGGAATACAGATAAAATGCAACAATACTCTATTTAAAATATAATTTGCAATTTTTGAAGGACCCTAACCAAAAAGAGGATGCTCCACTGATACCCTCGACATCACTGTGATTTGCATGTTAGGAGCTGCCTGGAACTGGGAGAGTATGGACTGAATATCTCTCCTCATGGTAAGTTTTGTCCCCCTCAATATTCCAGAAAGGCGAACCCTTCTTTAGATTAGAGACTTACCGATTTAGTATCAGCCTTCTGAGATAAGCCAGAAAAACTATTTTTTCTGACTACAGATCCTTTCCTCATCACATTCTGTCTCCATTGATTACTGAACATCAGTGGTGTAGAACAGTGGTGCAAAAGTCTAGATGCAAGTTTCAAAACAGTTAGGAAATCTTCCTGTAAAGTAAAAAAAAAACATGTGCTCAGTGCTCACTTATGTTAACCCCTTGCCTAATGAGGACAGGTAACGACACTTGCCTAAAGTTTTTTCACTAACTTAAATTTTTGTTTCCAAAACATCGCTTATGAACTCCATTGAAACAATCATCCCAAGCTCATTCCAATGAAGGGTCATAAGCTAAAACACTGGAAAAAAATAATGCACTTAGAATGGAAATTTTAGTGAGAAGTTCTGGTCTGATAAGGCTATGTAAAGGCAGGTTTTGTATTTCGTCAGTGCCAATTGGCCCAGGCCCTGAGATCAGCCCCAAAGGTGCTTCCATCGAGGCTCTTTTTTCTGGCCTCGACAATTTCTGTACAAAGTTTTGCCACCCAACATTGAAATTGAACTGAAAGTTAAAAAATTTATAGTAATTTATATATTTTTTATACTTACCAATGACCCAGACTTAGCTGGTGCTAACTCTAACAAAACCAGGGCCAAACACAAATTTTGCCCCCCAATCCCCAAAATTTGCATCCAAAACAAAAAGAAATCATGTCCTAAAGGACCTCCATACTACGCCTCTACTGCGCATGCGCAGTGACGCAGACGTCCCGAAATTGGCGCCAATTATCATTCTTACTGGCAGTGCCTGGTCAGCGCTATGTACTCAGCGGGGAGGCAAGAGTTCTCAACTCCAGGGAGGGCCATCCCCGTCTGAGTCATTGGTAAGTATAAAAAATATATAAATTACTATAAATTTTTTAACATTTTTATACTGTACCAATGACCCAGACTTAGCTGAATAGTAAACAGGCTGGAGGGCCTAGGACATAGAGGAAAATCCAATAAGCTCAACTATATAGTAAAGAGGTAACCCCTTAAGGAGAAAAGGAGTATTAGGCTTTACATGTATCTTTCTTATTTAATATTAAATTAGAAAGATACACTACCCTTAATAATTGAGCACAATAACATTCATGTTCTCTATTAACATCCAGTATAACCCTTATACTAATTATTTTTAAAGCAAGCCAATAAATAAAGTAGTCCAGAGAATTGAGACTCTTTATAGTCATTTAAAAGTGTCCGAGTATTGTATATTAAAGCCCGTTTGACACTTGACATATACAAATGCTTCACACCGAGCTACACTTTAAAAATAAGACATGAATGAATTTTAACATTAATATTACACTTTAAAACCATCCCGGAAGCGACTCAGAAATACTGACTTGGAGGAGGCATTCCCTTGCTTTTCACTATAAAGCAGGTGACCTAAGGGAACACCCGCCCCCTCCCCCCCCCCCCCTTCCCCTTGCCCTGGGACAAATAGCCCAGAGCGAAGAGGGCAGCCGGACGGAGTCACTGCCGGAACAGAAAGCCTGCATAACTATAGTTGCAACTGTTTAGTGGACGACATTCTGAGCAACAGATAACGGACCTAAACAATGCAGGTCTCCAGAAATGGACTCAATATTTTTGAGATAAAAATTCGTAAATGTGGATGGCTGAGACCAATAAGCAGCCTTCATTAAATCTGTAATAGCAACACTATTAGCATAAGCCCAGGAAGTAGAAAGAGCTCTTACTTCATGAGGAGAAATCTTAAGCACAGACTGCTGAGAAGAAGATAAATCTTCATAAGCAGTACGGATAGTTAATTGAATCCATCTAGCAATAGAATGGACTGAAATGTCCTTTCTATTAGGCATCAAAGACAGAAAGAAACGTTTCCGTCCCTTTCTGATAAACTGAGATCTCTGTTTATAGATACGTAATGCTCTAACAGGACAGAGTAAAGGCCTACGCCCGTCTGAAGACGGAAGAGCCTTAATAACAATAGGTTCCGGATATTTATTAGGAGCCTGATTCTTAGCTAAAAACCCCACATTAGTAGTGAAGGTGATAGTGTTCCCAACACTACGATAATGAGAATCATCCACCGATAGTGCATGAAGCTCACTGACTCTTCTAGCAGAAGAGAAAGCTAAGAGAAAAGCTGTCTTATAAGATAAGAATTTGAAATCTACTGTCCCAAGAGGTTCAAATGGCTTTTCCTTCAATTTAAGAAGAACCCAAGCTAAATTCCACTTAGGAATTAATCTAAGAGTTCTGGGTCTATTTATCGAAAAGTTTCTAACCAACTTAGATAAAGAGACATTAGATCCAATTTGTAAACTATCATGATGTGCATAGGTATCAGATAACATAGATCTATAACCCTTTATAGTAACAGGCTGCAGTTTGATTTCGTCAAACAAGTATACTAGAAAGTTTGCAATGTCTGGTATAGAGGGATCGAATATATCTACAGAATGATCCCTACACCAACGACGAAAAACCTTCCACTTAGCCGCATAGTTTAGCGAAGAGGAGGTCCTCCTACAGTTAGAAATCGCGTCCACTGCTCGTCCTGTAAAGTGCTTGCCATGCAAGAAGGACCGCACAACGGAAAAACATGAAGGTTGAGACCTTGCGGGTTGTGATGGTGTTGGCGCGATTTCCCCTGCGAAAGAAGATCCTCCCGTGGAGGAAGCTTCTGCGGTAGGTCCCACAACAGACACCTGAGTAGATTTATCCACGGTCTCTGTGGCGACAGAGATGCTACCAACAGAATCTTGCATTGAGATTGTTTTATCTTTAGCAATACTTGTTGAATTAACGGCGCTGGAGGATACGCATATCCTATCATTCGGTCCCAAGGGATCGACAGAGCGTCTACTGCAAATGCTCTTGGATCCGGACACGGAGACACATACGTCTGCAACTGATTGTTGAGATGTGTCGCAAATAAGTCTATCATTGGCCGTTCCCATTGGTAGCAAATCTGATTGAATACTTGTTTGTTGAGAGTCCACTCCGATGGCAACAAGCGACCCTTTCGTGAAAGGGAGTCTGCTAGCACATTCAGACGACCCGGTATGTGACGGACCGAAAGAAGAATGTGATGTTCTAGCGCAAACAGAAGGATTCTTTCCGTTAGATCGAACAACGGAACTGAATGAGTGCCTCCCTGATTCCGTATATACGCCACTACTGTCGTATTGTCGGATAGGATTTGGACATGAGCATCGTGAATAATGTCCATCCAGTGACGTAACGCAAGCCAAATTGACATCATTTCCTTGATGTTTATGTGCTTGCACAGGAATTGCGGATCCCAAAGACCCTGGCATCTCGAATCCGTTGGGATTAATGATGCACCCCAACCTGTTTGACTGGCATCCGTCAAAACGGTAAAACTCGGATCCGGCAACTGCAGCGGAACTCCCTGAGTTAACCACTGAATGTTTGCCCAAGTCTGAATCTCTTGTTTCACTTGATCTGACAAGAGAACGTCTACATCGAGCGAATGAATTTTCACACTCCAATTCTGAGTCAAGAAAATTTGAAGAGGACGTGTGCGTAACCGCCCCATCGGAATGAGATCCGCGGCGGCTCCGCACAGACCTATCAGTCTCATAAATTCTCTCGCCGTGACTTTGTCTGCATGCAGACAATAGCGAGCGTAACAACTGACTAATTTCGCTCTGGTTAACAAGGAGCAATAGAAGAAGATTCTGAACATCGTTCTGAAGCGTTAACTCGTTGCCGTACCTCTGAAGAATGTCGTCCAGGTAGGCCGACGTTACCGCAGACGAATGAGCTCGGAAGTAGATCATTACCGAGTTCATTACCCGAGTGAAAGCCCAGGGTGCTAGATTCAATCCGAAGCACATCACCTGGAATTGATACACCACTCCTAGGACTGCGAAGCGTAGATACTTTCGGAATGTCGGATGTACCATGACGTGAAAGTACGCATCTTTGAGATCTATGCTCGTTGCATAATCGTTCACCCGAATACTCGCTCTGACCGATCGAATCGTCTCCATATAAAACTTCGGAGCGACGATCAGCTTGTTTATCCAGCTCAAATCTATGACTGGACGGAACGAGCCGTCTGGTTTCAGAACCAGAAACAGATGGCTGTAGAATCCCGGAGATTCCTGGTTTTCTACGACCTCTACCGCGTTCTTCATTAAAAGAGACTGCACCTCTGATAACAAAGCGTCTCTTTTCTGCGGATTTGACGGAAGATGAGTCCACTTTGGACTTCGAGTTAATGGAGGCTTTCGTTTGAAGGATATCTTTAGACCTTCCGAAGTCACTCCTCTCACCCAAGGGTCGTCCGTAATCGACGCCCATTCTTGTGAAAAGCTCGACAACCTTCCGCCAACCGGAACGCGATAGAGGTTTAAGCCATCACCTCCTGGACCTGCGAGGCCTGCGGTAGGAGAAACCACGTCTTCCACGGCCCGCACCTCGCCCCGTCGACCTCGGGGCGTCCGACCGATTGTCCCGGCCTGAAGGACGTCCCGAACGAGAGTCGCTATCCTGACGGTCTCTCGAATAAGACCAAGAGGATGCACCGGAACCTCTATAGGAACCTCTCTTGGGCGCATTAGACCCAGAAGTGCCTGTCTTATTCGTGTCTGCTGTTTCCGACTTCTTAGGAGCAGATCTGAACAACAGAGAATCCTTAGCTTTCTTTGTAATTTTATCATAAATAGCGGAAAGCTTGCCGTCAAAGAGAAGTTCTCCTGAGACCGAAGCGACTCTAAGAGAGTTCTTCACCTTAGAATCCACTAGTGTGGATGTAGCTAGGGCTGCGTCACGTCTAACCAACTCCAGATTTGCCACTGAAAGGGCGGAGTTACACGTGGAATAAGCTACTGCCCTTGAAAGAAGTCTCAAAGAGGATTGTATATCCTGAAACTCTTTCCCCTGAAGGCGCAGTGATAACGCCTTAGTAAGGTGATCTGCGTAAGATAAGGCATCTAAATTGGCTCTGTTAGACGCAATAGCTGTTTCCAACACCGCGGTTGGAATAGAAGCTGACGACGGTAATGATAGCTCTAAGTCTTCCGCCTTGTCGTCCATACGCAGAGGAACTCTCGGTATACCCTGTCCTGCCGTATCGAATTTATTCCTTGCATTAATGAAAAGCAGGTTGAGAGTATTAGCGGACAAGAAACCAGCTTTCCCCGTCCTGGAAGCAAGTTTAAATATAGCGTCGTTCAATAATTCAAATGTTCTTGCAACATTATTGGACTGCGACGGAAACTCGGGAGCGATGTCCCTGAACCGCTCAAAAAATTCAGAGTCCAATGACGCTATAATTCTCTTGTCCGGAACCGCAGCAGTCTGGCCCGACGGAACAACTTGAGGGAGAAAGTGCCGAATGAAGTCCACGGCAGCTTTATGTTGTTCCGAAAGGGATAGCTCCAAGTCATCCGTATCCCTTTCACCATCCGGTCGGACCTCATGATGTTCCCAGTTGTCCGCCCCCGATGCTTCGGCGGAGCGTACCGACCCAGCGCCGTCGGATAATTCTCGATCCGACACCGTTTCTGTCGGCTGCTGGGATGCTGCGATAAGCTGTGCTATCTGCACAAGAATGTCCGGCGTCGAGACCTGCGGAGGCGCAGTCTTTCGCTGCTTCGCCGAGGGCAGCTCCGCATCAGAGGGCTCCCGCATACTTTTCCTATGCGAACGTCCGGAGTCCATTGGTCTCGAATCCCTGGCTGCCGGATGGTGTGACCTGGTCGCCGAAGAATCCTTGATCGGCGAAGCTGGTAATATATCGGCGGTCATGCAGCCAAGGTGCAGTCGTGTGCGCTGACGAGAAGAGGAAGCCTTAACAGTCTCTGCGGACTGCTTATACAACGGAGCGTCCCGAGCGATGGACATATGCTCCGCTAAAGACACATTTTGTACCACAACATCTGGTCCCAGATGTTGTAGTACGAGAGAGGGGCCTCTCTCGCTCGCGGCCCGGCTGGACCTGGACGAGCTAGGAACCGGACTCAAAGGCTTCCTCCGTTCTCGCTTACTATCCGCCGTCACTGGGTGTGCATCTATTATGTTTATAGTGCTCGCTTCACCCAAAACTTCCTCTTGGACCGCATCGGACGAACCCGGCTGCCGAACCATTCGGTGAATGGACGCTACCTACACCGGGCGAGCTAGCGGACGACATTTGTCTAATCTCCATGAGCACTTTTGCCGCTAGCTCTGAATTCATTTGTGACGACGGACGCACACTTGTAGAAGATAACATGGAAACATCACCCTGTTCTGGTTCCTCTGAAATAGAAACTGAGAGAGTAGAGTGACCTTGCGGAGAAAGAGCCGGCATCGCCCTTTCTCCAGAAACAACATATCGTGACACACGTTTCCAATGTTTCTCATCCCAATATTCACATATAGGACAGGGATTAATGCGAGAACACTGACTACAATTAATACAATGATCATGAAAGTCAGAGGAAGATTTCTTCCTATTACAATTTGAACAACGTCCCTTCATTGTGAAAGAACAACAATAAGTCCTAGTTACTCGCAAAAACCCCTAACACAAAGATACATAATAACATGATCCATTAATAAATGAAAAAACAATTGCAAATCAAAATAATTTTGAAAAAATATTTTTTCAGCGAAGCACAAGTTTTATGCTGAAAAGTAACGTTGAGCACCGATGGATCCGATGGCAAAGTGTGGTCAAAAATTTTAAATTTATATTAAATAATTAATGAGACACTTACGGATAATATAAATGTATCTTATAGTGAGATAAACAACAGCAAAGGCAAACAGCCCCCCTCAAAAAGGCTGTTGCCAATGTAAACAAACAGTGTAAAAACACCAGAAAACATGACTCCAGGCACTGAAAAAACTGGCCCGGAATCAGTCATCAAATTACACTCTATCTGATGCAAAACAGAGACTCCCAGGGGAGAATCTGCAGAACATCAGATGGAAGATGCAGAACACAAACGTTATACACCCATGGGTGAAAACGTAACTATGGGGAAAATAACAGAAAACATTCTGTAACCAAGCAACTCTCCCAGGAAATTTTAGAAATGAAATTTCTCAAAAATATGCCAAAAGCATGGGAGAATTGCAAGGGGAGACTTTAGAAGGCTAGGGGAGAGGAAACACTGAATAAGCAGTGCAACATTTAGCAAGAATGACAACAAGAGGCCCATGCCTCGAAAATAGGCAACTTAACATAATTTCATCAAAAAATTTTAAGTACAGCCCTGATTATTTTTTGTCACTTCTTTTTCCTCTCCTCCTTCTATCCTCCTTAGAATCACATTTTCTCCAAAAATTACGTGTCTGGCATCCTTTAAACTGAGATTTACAAGCACAAAGATCAGTGAGATGTTGACTGATGAAGGGCCAAACAGAGAATGATAATTGGCGCCAATTTCGGGACGCCTGCGTCACTGCGCATGCGCAGTAGAGGCGTAGTATGGAGGTCCTTTAGGACATGATTTCTTTTTGTTTTGGATGCAAATTTTGGGGATTGGGGGGCAAAATTTGTGTTTGGCCCTGGTTTTGTTAGAGTTAGTACCAGCTAAGTCTGGGTCATTGGTACAGTATAAAAATATCATGGTGCTCAGATAATGCCCGCAAATTCTTGGTTATTATTTATTGCAACAGGATGTTAAGGAATGCAAGAATTATTATACAGACCACACAATATTGTTTTCAATTTTTGTTCGGACCTATAACGGTCTCAACTGGAGATGGAAGTTTGTTGTAACAGCGCAATGCCCATTGAGAGTGATATACTGGAAATGAATTCACAACTCATGATGTGGAATTTGAAATATTTAGTTTCTTTCAGTGGTGGAGATTTACCAGGGAAAGAATAGAAAAATAATACGTAATTTATTCTCATTCATATCCCGACATACAATGAGGAGAGGTGTTTATCATTGTGGGCGTGGCTTAGAATATTATTGACAGAACTTGCACATGGCCTGTTAGCATTGACAGTTTCAATCCATATAAATGAAACGAGGCATTATTTTAATAAATACAATAGGCTTACCTCATTAAAAGCACAGTAATTTATTAAAAAATGCAAAGAAAGTAGTAAAAAACCTTAGAAATGACAACTAAGGTTGACAAATTGGCAAGCAGAAGGCTGCTGTAATCCAACTGTTTTCGTTTTGCCCACATGAGTTTAGCATGATTGGTGTGACGGTGAAATTGATGTAACTCATAGGTAAACTTTCCTGTTTTACTGAATTTTTTTCCAGGGTTTCGCATGTGACCCTCATCCAATTCTGTTGAAACGTTTTTGCTGGGGGGGGGGGGGGGGTGCTTCAGGGCCCCAGTTGACATTGGTAAGGTATCTTGATTCTCAACTCTGGAAATAATGGGAGAGGTTGGGAGACTACAACATGTGGAAGTATGTAATGAAAGTATGAGATATGTGTGGTATCCTTGTGCCTAGTTGGTGTAAATGCTTATCCATCCATCCAGCTGAATTCCATGTCATCATTAGCAACATATATCCCAATGCTCCAAAATATGCAGTATTCTTATCGCAAACCACATGCATACTCAGAATAGTTTACTAACATTTTTAAGCAAAATTACACCATTTCAGACATGTTTAAAAATCAGCCCCCAGTAGGCCCCTATCTTCCAAACCCGGGGATTTTCTGTTAGGCCCTGAACTTTGGACAAAATGCAAAGTCTGTAAAGGGTTAAATGGATATATAAATTCAGACTGCTGTAAGTTAATCATTAACTGGTAGAGTGATAAATTATTTTTGGTTGTCAAAATTCTTCTACATGGCTTTGACGTGTTTCAATTTACCTATCATTTAACCACGGATGTTTCTTGGGGAGATCAAGAATCATTTGCAGATATAACCTGCAACTCTTAGCGTAGTGTACATGTCCCGTGGTAGTGAAGAGGTTCAACATATTACTGACAGCAATAAGGTGGAGATTCCAATCGCCCAGGCATTCACCTCTGATGAACATTTTCAGTGTCTGGACATATTCTAGATATTGTATCCATAGCTGAGCAGTGCGCAATTGTCCAGCCAGTTTGGCCTTGTACTCATTGAGGCAAGTGTTTACCCTTACGAGAGCTGCTGAGTTTGTAACATCGGAAAGAGCTTTTGAGCTGTCCAGCACATTATCAGACAACTCCTTGTGTGTTAGTGAGTAGAAAAAAAATGGATTCACACAAATCCATGTCCTCACGATTGCAAACGTTGGAATGATGGTTTTGGAAAATTTATCGAAATTCGCTCTTACACCACCTTCAGTATAAATGCTATAAAAAATTTTCCACAAAGCGAATTTTTGCAGATTTTGGATATGTTCTTTGGGAGACATTCCTCTTCATAATGACACAAAAATCAGCTTGTCCCAAATTTTTTCCAGTTATGACCACTTTACTTGGTTCAACGCCTGTACTACACTTATAATTGACCTTTGAAAACCAAGTTCAAAAGATGAGACAAACTCTGAGGTCACAGGAGTTTATGAAGCTCCTTCCAATGAGTTTGAGCTAAAATTTACCAAGAAAATGAATGGAGATTCTGGTGACCAAGAACATGAAATACTGGTTTTATCAACTGCAGCTTCAGTGAAGTGTACAGTTAATCATATAGATTTTACTCACTGATATAGGAGCACTGATGGATCCTGGTCTACTCTGAGACCAAACAGAATATAACTCTGACTGTAGCTTTACCAGTTTGTCAGTTTCTACAACACAATAAAAATAGACTGATTTTTATTTTTATATATAAATTTCACTTCTTTCCTGAAAATGTCAAGACATAAAAATATTCAAAAAGATAATTTTACCTTGTAGCATAATATGAACCCTTTCATCCATGTTTCCATAAATTTTTAATGTTTGAGGGTGTGGGTTGGGATAGAGTGTTGACCCTTAAAGGCTTAATTTTAACTTTGACCAATTTTTACTGCAACAAAATGGTCCTTGCTTCGAATCCCACCTGTAGGAACCCCATTGTGTCCTTGGGCAAGACACTTAATCCCAATTGCCCACATGGTGGCACGTTGGAATTGTGTACTAAGGCGTACTGCATGTTGATGGTGCACTTGTCATCAAGCAATGCTAACCCTGCTTGAGTGGAGTTAGTACGTTGGGGAGTCTGACAGTTGCTCGCCATTGCTCATTGGTTCTCTCCATGTACTCCGGCTTCCTCCACCTGTAAAACTGTCTGACATGAGGTGACCCTAGGCGTCAAAACTGTTGTTAATCCCCAATAAATAAATATATAAATACTGCAACAAAACAGGTGCCCCAACATAAAGTCTTGGGGTAAACTTGCAAGTAGCATTCTAAGTACTTCCTGTTCAGACAGAAAAGACTTATAGGAAACAAGTGCAAAGCATCAGGATGTAGACTGGGAAAGTGTGAGAAATATATATAAACATCTCCATGCTATTAAAGGTAAAGGTAAAGACAGGTACAAAGTCAAGCTCGGGCAATTTTTTATACCTGTGCTGCCAACTTTGGTAACCAAGTACTGTTCATGTTCTCATATTTTAAATGAGTGGTTTGGGGATAAAGATTAATGAAATTATCCTTCATGATAACTTCTACAACAAAATAGAACAAGAGGCCCCAGGGGGCCTGAGGGTGCTCACCTGACATGGTAGTCTAAATATCAAACCAGGGACTTGACTTGAATAAGCTGCATACGCCCCCTCCCAAGAAAAGCATATACCAACTAGATGAAGCAATTGTGCCCACACAATACACAGGATTTTCCTTCTATTTTCAGTTCCTGCACTTTTACGTCTCAAAATTGAGATAATGCATAAAAAACAGATTTTTTTCCCAAACAAAATACTTTCAGCCTAAATTTTTTTCTTCTTCTTAAAACGCATAAAAAACGATTAAACTAACTTTCCGGATTTTGGTCCAAAATTTTTGAAGTCCCACCCGGACCCCAAATTTTCGGTGTAAAAAAAAAAAAAATTTTTTTGTCTTAAAATTGACGGAAACGCATAACAAAAAATTTTTTTTTGGATTTTGGTCCAAAATTTTCTAAGTCCCACCCGGACCCCAAATTTTCAGGGGAAAAAAATTTTTTTAGTTTGTCTTAAAATTGACCGAAACGCAGAAAAAAAAACCTAAAATTTTTTTTCAAATTTTGGTCCAAAATTTTCTAAGTCCCACCCGGACCCCAAATTTTCAGGGGAAAAAAAAAAAAATTATTTTTTTTTGTCTTAAAATTGACCGAAACGCAGACAAAACACAACAATTTTTTTTCGGATTTTGGTCCCACCCGGACCCCAAATTTTCAGGGAAAAAATTTTTTTTTTTTTTTTGTCTTAAAATTGACCGAAACAGAAAAAACAAAAAAAAAAAATTTTCAGATTTTGGTCCAAAATTTCGAAGTCCGCAACGGGACCCCAAATTTTCAGCCTAAATATGAACCCAGGGATTTGGCTTCAACAAACTTGAATCTCACCCCCCCTACGGATGCTGCATACCAAATATCAAAAGATTCTTATTGGTAGATCTGAAGAAGAAGATTTTTCAAAAATACTCCTTATATTGCACTAATTTAAACATTTGGGCTCCCATAGAGAGCCCAAATATTGACCCAGGCAATTGATTTCAATAAACATGTGAAACAATCCTCCAAAGATGTTATATGTGAAATTTTAAAGCTTTTGGAGCAGTGGTTTCGGAGAAAAGTAGTCTTATGTTTTTCCCATTACCCACAATGTTAGAAAATGCTGACTCAGCACTTTTTCAAAGTCCCCAAAAAGTACCCCATGATAAAACCGATGGGAATTTTTTTTGACCAATCCATTCTGTTGGTCCTAAGGAAGCTTCACAACAAATAAGAATTCTCAGTGCCGTGAAGTTTTGGAGATATGGGCGTTTTAATTTTTTTCTATTTTTAGCTCCTGTGGTTCCCACGGGACTATGGGGAAAAAAATTTCTGCATAAATTAGGTACTTATGACCCAATAAGCACTCACATAAAATTTGGTTCAAATCGGCCTCGCGGTTTGGAAAATAGAAATTTGGGGCGGGGCCCAAATTTTTGCCCCTCCTTTAACATCGTCAAATATAGCCCCTCCAACTTCTCTTGAACAAACTTGAGTCTACACCTCAAAAGGAAGCTGCATACTAAATATCAAGTCTCTGCTATTGCTGATTCTTGAGAAGAAGATTTTTTAAGAATTGGAGCATTTTTGCCCCATCCCTCTGCTCAATGTGAGCCGAAACCTAATTTGACAAAAAAGTTAAAAAATTTATAGTAATTTATATATTTTTTATACTTACCAATGACCCAGACATAGCTGGTGCTAACTCTTAAAATATGGGGCCAAACACAAATTTTGCCCCCCAATCCCCAAAATTTGCATCTAAAACTAAAGAAAACATGTCCTGAGAGGCCCTCCACACTTCGCCCCTACTGCGCATGCGCAGTGTCAAGGACGTTCCGAAATTGGCGCCATTTATCATTCTAATAACCAGTGCCTGGTAAGCGCTATGTACTCAGCGGGGAGGCAAGAGTTCCCAACTCCTGGGAGGGCCATCCCCGTCTGGGTCATTGGTAAGTATAAAAAATATATAAATTACTATAAATTTTTTAACATTTTTATACTGTACCAATGACCCAGACATAGCTGAATAGTAAAAAGGCTGGAGGGCCAAGGACATAGAGCAAAATGGAATACGCTCAATAAAATAAAATAGAGTCATCCCCTGTAGGGAAAAGAAGTAATAGGCCTTACATGTATCTTTCTTATTTATGATAAATTAGAAAGATACAACACCTTCCAAAAATTGAGCTTCATACATCCATGTACTCTATAAATATCCAATAATCCTTATACTAATAATTTTTAAAGTAAGCCAATAATAAAGTAAGTCTAGAGAATAGAGACTCTTATACTCCTAAAAGTGTGTGAGAATTGCATAATCATGTCCGTTGACATATGCAATATTCAAAAGCTATACTTTAAAAACTAAGACTTGAATGAATTTTATAAACTTAAACTTCTCACTAAACAACCATCCCAATAACAGCTCAGAATTACTAACTCCGGAGGAGGTATCCCCTTGTTTTCATAGTAAAAACAGGTGACCCAAGGGAACACCCTCCCCCCCCCCCCCCTTTTTCTTGCCCTGGGTCAAATAGCCCAGAGCGAAGAGGGCAGCCGAACGGAGACACTGCCGAAACAGACAGCCTACCTAGCTATAGTAGCAACTGTTAAGTGAATGACATTCTGAGCAGTAGATAATAGACCTAACAATAGAGGCCTCCAGAAATGGACTCGATATTTCTGAGATAAAATTCATGAATGGATGGCTGAGCGCAATGAGCAGCCTTCAAAAAATCTATAATAGCAACACTATTAATGTAAGCCCAAGAAGTAGAAGAACTCTTACTTCATGAGCCGAAATCTTAAGCACAACTGCTAAGCCAATGATATACCATAAGCAGTACGCTAGTTAATAGAATCCATTAACAATAAAATGGAGCGTAACGTCCTTCTACTAGACATCAAAGACAGAAGAAGCTTACGCCCTTGTAATAAACAGATATCTGTTTATAAATACATAAACTGTACCCGGAAAGAGTAAAGGCCTATGCCCATACGAAGACGGAAGGACCTTAAAATAATAGGTTCCGGATAATAGGAGCCTAACTCTTATGCAACAATCCAACCTAAATAGTAACGGAAGTATTGATTCCGAAACTATGAAAGTGAAAATCATCCATCGATAGTGCATGAAACTCACTGACTCTACAGTAAAAGAGAAACCAACAGAATTACTGTCTAAAAGGTCAGAATTTGAAAACTACTGTTTCCAGAGGCTCAAATGATTACTTAGCTAAATAAGAACCTGAAGTTAAAATCCGTATAGGAATTTAATCTAAAGATTCTAAGTCTATTTATCAAAAAGTTACTAACTGACTTAGATAAAGAGACAAAAGACTCAATTGTAAACTATCGTAGAGTGCATAGGTATGAGGTAACATAAACCTAAACAGGCTGCAGTAGATCTTGTGAAACAAGTATACTAAAAATAGCAATGAGTAGTATGGAGGGATCAACCATATGAACATAATGATCCCTACACCACGACGGAAGAGCCTCCACTTTAGTCGCATAGAATAGCGAAGAAGAGGATCTCCTATAGTAAGAAATCGCGTCCAAAGCTCGTCCAGTACAGTGCTTACAATGCAATACAGACCACACAACGGAATACATGAAGGTTGCGACCTTGCTGGTTGTGATAAAGATGACACGATTTACCCAGTGAAAAAAGATCCTCACATAGAGGAAGATTTCACGTTAAGATCCACAGTAGACAAGAGAGTAAATTACTCATGATCTCTGTGAAGATAGAGATGCTATCAACAGAAATGTATTGTGGATGTTTATCTTAGCAATACCTGCTAAAAACAACAGCGCCGGAGGATACGCGTATCCTATCATTCCGTCCTATAGATCAATAGAGCGTTAACAGTATTAGCTCAGAGATCTGGACAAGCCAACACATACGTCTGCAATTGATTAGCCAGCTGTGTCATAAATAAAACATCATTGGGCGCTCCCATAGATAGCAAATCTGATTGAATACTTGTTTGTTGAGAGTCCATTCTGACAGCAACAAGCGACCCGTAAGAGAACGGGAGTGCGATAAAACAATCAGACGACCCAGAATATGACGGACCAAAACTGAACTTGGTGTACTATAACCAACAGACGGATTCTTTCCATTAAATTGAATAACGGAAACGAAAGAGTGCCTCCCTGGTTCCGGAGATACGCCACTACTGTCGAATTAAAGGACAGGAATTTGGGCATGCGTTTCTGAATAATGTTCATGCAATGACATAAAGCAAGCCTAAAAAACATTATTCCGCGGAAGTTAACTGATAGCTAAAAGACTGAGGAACCCAAAGACCCTGGCACTTCGAATCCGTAGGGATCAGTATATATCCCAATCTGTTTGACTGGCAACCGTCATAACAGCCACACTTGGGTCCGGCAACTGCGGCGGCACTCTCTGAGTCAACCACCGAATGTTTGCCCCAGTCTGAATCTCTTGTAACACTAGATAGACAAGAGAATGTATAAATCAAGCAATTCATGGATTGCCGGAAAGTTGCCGTCGAAGAGAAGCTCCTCCGAGAACGAAGCGACTCTGAGAGAGTTCTTAACCTACTATCCACGCGTGGATGTAGCTAGGGCTGCATCACGTCTAACCAACTCCAATCAGCCACTGAAGGGCGGAGTTATACGTGAACAAACTACTGCCCTCAAAAGAAATTACATTGAGAATAATATCCCGTAAATCTTTTCTTGAAGACGTAATGATAACGCCTCAGTAAGGCGGATTACGTATAATAAAGCGTCTAAGTTAAGTCTACTATACATAATGTCGTTCCCAACATTGAAATTGGAAAAGACATAAATGGTGAAAAAGAATATATGCAGTCTTTAATCACACCGTCTAGACGCATATGAACTCTCGGTATGCCCTGCTCTGCCAAAATAAACTATATGTAAAAAAGATAAAATGGCAGAAATGAGCCACGCGGACAAGAAACTAAACTATCATGCTTAGTAGCAGGCTTGTATATATATATAATATATATAGCGTCGAAAAATAAAACACATGTTGTAATGACAATATTGGACTGCGTCGGTAAGTCAGGGACAAAGTCCCTGTACCGATCGAAAAATCCGAGTCCAATGACGCTATAAGTCTCTTATCCAAGATCGCAGCAATGAAGTCCGAAAAATAATCACTGGAAGAAATGCCAGAAGATATGAAAGGCATCTTCCGATACTACCAAAGGGAAAACTCGAAATCTTTCGAATCCCTTTCGCCATCCTGTCGGACCCTATAAAGCGTTCGGTCGTCCGTAGCTTGATGCAACCGCGGACCGCACCGACCCAGCGCCGTCGGATAATTCCTGATTCGACCGAGAAACCGTCAATTGCTGGGATGCTGCGAAACAACTGTGCTAACTCGGATAGCACGTCCGTCACTGAGGCTTGAGGAGCAGCGGTCTTACGATGCATTGCCGCAGGAAGCTCCGAGATCGTTACCCCGTGCATACTTCCAATATGCGAGCGAACGGAGTGTATAGGCCTCATGTCCCTTGGCTACCGGATGGCGCGACCTATTCGCTGTGGAATCACTGAATGCCGAAACTGATCGGATACTCGAGGTCACGTAGCCAATGTGCGGTCGTGTGCCCTGCTGTGAGGATGAGGAAGCATTAAAGACAGTCTCTCGGACTGTCAATATAACGGAGCGTCCCGAGCAACGGACATATGCTCCGAATGTAAAATATCTGAACCACAACATGCGGTCCCCTATGTTGTTGGCTTCCTCCGATCTGTCCTCAATCTGCCGTCACTGGGTGAGTACTAAAGTAATTAAAGTGCTCGCATCACCCAAATCTCCTTCCTAGACCGCAACGGACGAACCCGGCAGCCGAACCATTCGATGAATGTACGCTACACCGGGTGAGCTAGCGAATGTCACTCCGTAAGCGATAGACATATTCCATGAGCACTTATTGCCGCTAACTCTTCATTAACTATGACGACAGAGGCACACTTTTGAAAGACATCTCCATAACTCTTCGAACCAGAAACCAGAAATGCTTGGATAGCAAGCATAAAATAATAATATATAGCGTCGTTCAATAATTCGAAAGTTTGTGTGACATTATTGGACTATGTCGGAACTGAGGGACGATGTCCCTGAACCGAACCAAAAATTTCTAAGTCCACCGACGCTATCAGTTTCTTATCCGGCATCGCAGCATATGTTGTTCCGAAAGGGAAAGCTTGAAATCCACCGAATCCCTTTCGGTATCCCGTCGGACCGGATGAAACTTTCGGACGTCCGTACCCGCTTCCGCGGAGCGTCCCGACCCAGCATCGTCGGATAAAATATATGCGACAGATTCAGTTGATGCTGGGATGCTGCGATAAACTGTGCTATTAAGGAAAGCACGTCCGTTCCCGAGGCCTGTGCAGTAGCGGACTTACGATGCATTGCCGCTGGAAGCTCCGTGTACGTTGACTCCCGCATACTTCCTATGCGAACGTCCGGAGTCTGCAGGCCTCGAGTCCCCGGCTACCGACCCAGCGCTGTCGGATAATTCTGGATCCGACACCGTTTCTGTCGGCTGCTGGGATGCTGCGATAAGCTGTGCTATGTGCACAAGAATGTCCGGCGTCGAGACCTGCGGAGGCGCAGTCTATCGCTGCTTCGCCGAGGGCAGCTCCGCATCAGATGGCTCCCGCATACTTTTCCTATGCGAACGTCCGGAGTCCATCGGTCTCGAATCCCTGGCTGCCGGATGGTGTGACCTGGTCGCCGAAGAATCCTTGATCGGCGAAGCTGGTAATATATCGGCGGTCACGCAGCCAAGGTGCGGTCGTGTGCGCTGACGAGAAGAGGAAGCCTTAGCAGTCTCAGCGGACTGCCTATACAACGGAGCGTCCCGAGCGACGGACGTATGCTCCGCTAACGACACATTTGTACCACAACATCTGGGGCCAGATGTTGTTGAACGAGAGAGGGGCCTCTCTCGCTTGCCGTCCGGATGGACCGGAACGAGCTATGAACCGGACTAAAAGGCTTCCTCCGTTCTCCCTCCGATCCGCCGTCACTGGGTGTGCATTAAGTTAATTTTATAGTGCTCGCATCACCCCAAAATTCCTTCTAGACCGCAACGGACGAACCCGGCTGCCGAACCATTCGGTGAATGGACGCTACACCGGGCGAGCTAGCGGACGTCAAAGGCCGTCGAACCTACTAGGGTCCTCTTAGGCAATTGGCGTATTACATGAGCACTTTTCCGCTAGCCCTTCATTAATTGTGACGACGGAGGCACACTGTTGGAAGACATCACAGATACATCACCCTAATCTTGATCGTCTGAAATAGAAATTGATAAAGTAGAGTGACCCTGCGGGGAAAGGACCGGAGTGTCCAAATCCCCAACAACATACCGTGACATACGCTTCCCATATTGTCATCGAAATCATACGATACAGAACCGGAGTTAATGCGAGTACACTGACCACATATAGAATGATAATAAGGTCAGAGGAAGACTTCCTCTTAAAACAATTGATCAATATCCTTTCAATGTGAAAAGAAAACAAGTCCTGGTACTCGCACTAACCCCTGGCAATCAAAATACATAATAATAATATGATCCATTAATATAGAAAAAATAATTGAAATCAAAATATTTTGAAAAAATATTTTTTCAGAACAGCCCAAGTTTCTGAAAAGTAACGTTGAGCCCCAATGGATCCCAAGCCTAAGTGTGGACAAAAATTTTAAAAATATTTTAAACAATTTATTCAACACTTACGAACAATAATAATGTATCTAGTTATGATTGAAATAACATAAAGATATTGTTATTTAGAAATCCCCCCCTCACACAGAGGGCTGTTGTAAATGTAAACAATGAGTGTAAAAACACTAAAATAAGACTCCAGGCACCCAGGCCCGAAATCAGTTACCAAAAATACACCATCTGATGCAAAACAGAGACTTCCAGGGAAGAAACTGCAGAACATCAGATGGTAGATGCAGAACACAACGCCTAACCACCCGTAGGTGAAGACGTAAACATGGGGAAAAAACAGAATTCATTCTGTTATTCAGCTAAACTCCCAAGAAATTTTAGTAATAATAATTACAGAAATTATGCCAAAAGCATGGGAGAATAGCAAGGGGGAACTTAAAGGACAGGGAGAGAGGAAAAACACTTGAAAAAACAGTGTAACTAAATAATCAGAATGACAACAAAATGGCTGCTGCCTTGAAAATAGGTAACTTAACATAATTTCATTAAAAAATTTTAAGTTACAGCCCTGATAATATTCT
This sequence comes from Pictodentalium vernedei, assembly GCA_031216915.1. NCBI lineage: Eukaryota > Metazoa > Mollusca > Scaphopoda > Dentaliida > Dentaliidae > Pictodentalium > Pictodentalium vernedei. The sequence continues at coordinate 162,972,812 of CM062293.1, forward strand.
GTCACACATTCCTTTCCTCTCCTCCTTTTCTATCCTCCTTAGAATCACCATTTCACTAATATTTATGTGTCTGGCATCATTTAAACTGAGATTTAAAAGCACAAAGATCAGTCAGATGTTAACTGATGAAGGGCCAAACTTAGAATGATAAATGGCGCCAATTTCGGAACGTCCTTGACACTGCGCATGCGCAGTAGGGGCGAAGTGTGGAGGGCCTCTCAGGACATGTTTTCTTTAGTTTTAGATGCAAATTTTGGGGATTGGGGGGCAAAATTTGTGTTTGGCCCTATATTTTAAGAGTTAGCACCAGCTATGTCTGGGTCATTGGTACAGTATAAAAATATCAAAATGCCCTTATATAACCCCTATTCACATGAAATTTCATTAATATGCGGCCAGTGGTTTGGGAGAAAAAGGCCCAACACCACCTTCACGACGGACGATGGACGCCGGAGGACGGACGACAGACTACGGACGGCGGATGAAAAGTGATCAGAATAGCTCACCCTGACTTTCAGTCAGGTGAGCTAAAAACTGTATTGTATTTATAGTGTTGACCAGAAAGCCCAGTAATGTGGATGGATTTAACTATAACTGGCCCCTCCACCAATGAGATGTTCATTTTTTTGTCTGGCAATACAGTGCCAGATTTCTCTTTCCCAAACATTTATGCATAACTAATTCAAAGAGTTAAGGCACAGCATTTACAATTTATCAAGACACCAATCCCAACTGATATAAATATTTCATTATACAATGGAACCCTGGTTGAATGATAGAAGCCAGTATCAGGGCTTTCAAAAAATGGGGGTACCAGAGCAAAAGCCTACATTTTCCTTGCTCATGTTTCATATTCAATTAAACGCAATATTTATTTTATTTATATGAACAAATTATTGAAGATTGCCTGTAATGAAAAAAATTTTGATTAATAAATTCAGACATCTAAAAATAATGTAGCTGTCAGCTTGTTAATCCAATTGTCAATTTGCCAGGGAAAACAAGAGCTGGACTTTCATCCAGTGTATACCCCCACGTGGTGTACCACCTAGTGTGGGCATACCTATGACCAACAAATATTTTTTATGAATATTCTCATATGAACTGATGCACTGATGGACGGACGCAATCCAGTATACCCCCCCCCCCCCCACCTTCCATTTTCTTCGAAAGTTTTCAACAATTTCTATGTCAAAAGGAATGGTAAATTGTTTGGTGTTTGGAAGTTTTATGCAATGAGGCAGAAGCATTTGTCATAGGCAAACTGCATGCCATCTTTCACTGAAATGCAATAACCCCAATCCAGTATGCCCACCCCCCTCCCATTTTCTTCTAAATTTTTCAACAATTTCCAACAATTTCTAAGTCAAAAGGTATGGTAAATTGTTTGGTGTTTGGAAGTTTTATGCAATGAGGCAGAAGCCTTTGTCATCGGCAATCTGCATGCCATATTTCACTGAAATCTGATAACCCATACCTAAGATACAGGCTGAACAGACAAATAATGTCTATTTCCTACAATTTCTAAGTCAAAAAAGGGGGATAACTCTAAAAAGGTGAATGTGAGAAATATCGTTGAATCCTTTTTTTAAGCCTATACCATAAGCAGTGTTGATGGCAAATTTCATTGCAATAGAACATACGATACCTGAGATACAGGCTGAACAGACAAAATTTGGCTCGGAAGGACACAATTTCTAAGTGAGCAAGTAAAAATAATAAAAAAAAAAATTACTAGTGTGGGCATACCTGTGACCAACAAATATTATAAAAAATAATAATTTACTTAAGTTATGAATACTCTCGGACGGACGGACTTACACAAGGACATTCTTACATGCACAGATGGATGGACGGACAGACGGACGCATGTAATCCAGTATACCCCCATTTTCTTCGAAAGTGGGGGTATAATTATTCAATCAACAGAAGTATTCAATAAACAGAGATTTGGTCACCTTTTTTGTATTCTAAAGATAAACAGAGCACTTATTCTATTATATCTTGTTTGACAGAGCTCATGGAGCTTTGGCAAACCAGATTCAATACATTAAATGCCTGTATTGGATGAAGTGAGGCAAACTAGATCTATAAACAAGGGGAATTTGGTGACTGTCAAGATCAGTTATAACTTATATCCAATTAACAGTGGATGGATGGATGGATGGATGGATGGATGGATGGTGAGAGATATCCAGTTAGGTGTTATTTACTGAACTGACTGATATACAAGAATTTAAGATAGGTTTTCCTCCTTCTTCTGTTAGCCTTTTTACCCAACACAAGTTGAAGTTAACAGTATGAACAATTTAGTATACTTAAACAAAATTTAATTTCCAATTTTATTAAATTCAAACAAATAAAACAAAGTGAATGATGCATGTCTATTTGAAAGTACTTAAAACAAATGGTAGTGATACATTCAAAATACCTTTGCGATAGTTATTTCGCACTTCTATTGCCTGTATTCCATATTTCTTGAAAACATCCTTATCACTGGCATAAGCACACTTATGTATTGTCCTCAGAGGCTGCATATCTTTGTAGGTGTCCTCAAATGAGCGATTTAAGCCCATCAGATGTGTCATGGATCGCATAGTCGATACACTATTGTGTCGTTTTTGTGCTTCTCTTGGTGGATTTGTGTTACGCAAATAAAGATCAATCTCCCCTGAACTGCCAGAGAATGGGTTTAGATCCTGTTGAGAAACAACAAATTTGAAATAATATACCTTATGCATTTATTTTGATTATAGGTGTTTAATAACACTCTTATAATAACTTTAACACAAGTGTTGATGCCAACGTACCTCGGGTCATGATATAGGCTAACACAACTTCATTGGTGAAGCTAACACAACTTCGTTGGTGAGCTAAAAATCCAAAACCTTTATGTACATTTAGAGACCCTACCTGAACCCTGAACATATGTACATCATCACAGTTCCTTTTGGACCTATTTGGCATTAGTACATCAAATAAAGGAATTGACTTCATGACTCTGACGAATAAGATATTACAGAATCAATGGTCAGTTTATCTCCAGAATACAGACAAGTGACCAAATTCTTTTTAATTTAATACTTCTGTTAATTGAATAATTCTCACAGTCAAAATGGTTATTCAATCAACAAGGTTCTACTGTACCTCAGTTAAAAAGCATCATATTTTGTACATGTGCTTCATATTATCATGGATACAAAAACATATTTTGTTGTATAGGTTGTGGTTACAATGCAAGGAGGTAAACAACCACTGCTCCACTTTCAGGAGTATTCAATGAACAGGCATTTGGTCATTTTCCTGTATTTTATTGATAAACAAGTTTTCCATTATAACAATTAGCTCTGTCAATCTAGAGATAATAGACTAAAAATGCTTAGTTTGGATGTACTGAGGGCAAATAGGTCTCTGAATGTGGGAAGTTCAATGGTAGTCAGAGAAATAACTGGAAAGATTACAAAAGATTTCTTCAATAAAAAGGAATTTACCCTGTGACCTATATGGAATAAAATGATCAAATTTGAAATGAAGGTATAGTAAATGGTTTGGTATTTAGAAGTGAAATGCAACAAACAGGGATTTTCAATGAGATACTTTTCAATTAAGTGGATTCCACTATTCTGTCATCTTCTGAAAGAATATCAAGGATGCATCAGTGACAATATTAAACATATCAACTCACCTTACATTTAGTATTCGATATAGAGTAATGTTGAAAAAGTCCCAGCTTTTGTGCAATAATACTGTTGTTGAGGTGTGACCGTGAATTATGCCACTGTACAAGATTTGTCAATAACTTCACTACAGCTGTTGTAATATCACCAGCCCAATTGTACAAATACAATGTCAACTACAAAAAAAAAATAATGATATCACTCCACTTACATTTATAATTTATTTAATCCATAAGCTCTTATACAGCCCCAAACTGCCTCTTTTATATTGCTCTTAAACCCTTGCACACTGATGTCAAAATACCAATATTTCAAGTAGGCATTATTCCCATAATGCAACTAGAAATTTAATCAATTCAGTCTTGTTTGACAGAGTTCAATGAACTCTGTCAAACAAGACTGAATTGATTAAATTTCTAGTTGAATCATGGGAAAAATTAGCAGCCTGAAATTTTGAGATTTTGACATAAGTGATCAGGGGGTTAAAGATACCCAAGTATATTGTTTCTCGAAAACTCTAATGGAAGGATGCATTAATCTTGACAGTGTTTTTACATCATTGTTGGCTGCCTGATAAAGGCAGCCAACAATAAAGTAGAAACACTGTTAAATCATCTGCAGCTGCATACTTGTATATACAATAGTTATTAACATAAAATTAATTTGAGAACTTGAGGGGTATTTCTTCACTGAATGTTAAGGCAATAACCACTCAGATCAATTCACAAAAACATCACAATTTCCCACCAGTAGAGCACATCTAAAAGCACTTTGCCATCAGCATTAGAAGCCAAGATATTTTCTACCAAGAAGGTTCTGATGAATTTCTAAAAGTCATAAACTACTGCTTATTCATATGTGACGTTCAACTGCTGCAGGATGGGCATTGCTAACATACAACACTGAACTTGAAAAAACAGTTGCAAGTAGATTGAAATTGCAGGTATATATTCAAATCATTCTTAGTGGTAACTAACATTACAATATTTTGCAAGCCTATCACAGGTAAGTTTCTAACACAATCTCGGTGAGTTTTGGTTTTTAAAACGTTTATCGACCTTTGAGTATACTCCTGAGAAGCCAATGTTTTTGATAATGAAAATAAATATATTTATTTACAAAAAGTTTGGGGAAATTGTCTTTTTCTGGTGGTACTGAATAAGATTTTTAAAAATTATCCCCCATGTTGAACTAAGTTAAAATTTGGGCTTCCATAGGAAGTCCAAATATTAACCCAGGGACTTGGTTTGAACAATCTTGAATCTGACCCTCATAACAATGATGTACACCAAACATTAAAAGATGCTGACTGGTGGTTCTAAAGAAGATTTTTAAAGAATATTCCCCACCTTGACCTAAGTTAAAAATTCGGGCTCACATATTGAGCCCCAATATGAACCAATGGGCTTCATTTTAACAAGCCTGTATCTGACCCCCTGAAGATGCTGTATACCAAATATTATGACCATTGGTTCTGCAGAAAAAATTTTAAAAAATTTTTGCAAATGTGCTGACTCAGCATTTTGTCGATGATCTCTACAGAACACCCTAACATAACCGATGGCAATTTTTTTACCATTCAATTCTACTGGTCCTAAGGATGCGTCATACCAAATATTTCTATTTTTAGCTCCTGGGATTTCCATGGGAATGCAGAAATTTTATTTTTTGCATGAGTCAAGTACTTATCACCCAATAATACCACATACCAAATTTGGTTCAAATAAGACTGTCGGTTCAGAAAATAGAAATTTTTGGCGGGGCAAAAATCTTACGACTCCCTTTACAAAGCCAAATATTGCTTCACAAACTTCGTTTGAACAAAAACTTAATTCTAAACCTCAAAAAGAAGCTCCATAACAAATATCAAGTCATTGTACCCACTGGTTCATGAGAAGAAGAATTTAAAATTATTCCCCCCCCCCCACCCCCATGGGGTTGGGCATGTTGAGTTGAACAAAAATGCAATGCCTCTTTGGGATCATAATCCACACAAACTTTCACTTGCATTGGCCTAGTGGTTTTGGACGAGAAGACCAAAACATAGTGTTGACGGATGACAGACAATGGATTAGATTAGTTGAGCTTGACTTTGTAAAGGTGAGCTAAAAATGAATATTAACATGAACCCAATGAACCTCACCTACCCATGCCTAAAGGGTAATTTTTTTCTTATAAAATCACCCAAAACCTCATTTTAAAGCATAAAATGAAGATCTGACAACCATCGGCTGAGTTATACAAAAAAATTTTCAATGGAAGAAAGGGGCATAAGTCATGAGTGGAATACACGACAGCGTAATTTGATATATGTCTGAATGGCCATGTCATACTGGACATCCATGTAAGATTTCATTACATTTGAACTACTAACAATTCATTATGAACAAGACAGTCTAACAACATCCATATCCCCTGACTTTCATGTTATAATAGGAACAATCTCATTATCGACCTTGACATGTATTCATACCCAATAACGTCACTCAGCAAATATCATTAAATTTCTTTAATCGCAACTGAACATATCTTCCAAAAACCTGCAATTTTGGTAAATTCAAAGTCGACAAGTGCATAACTCTGAAAAAATTATTTGAGACGAAACTTCCTTTCCCTATGCACATGTACACATCATACTCATACTATACACCAAGTTTTGTAAAAATCCAATGACAAATGTAGGAGTTAAGTGGACAAGCATTTATGATGAAAACTTTGCTATTTCCAAGGGCCATAACCATGCAAAATTTGTTGCATCAAAAATTCCGGACCACATGCACATCTACACTCGATACTGATACTTCAGACAAAGTTTTGTAAAAATCCAATAAAAAATGTAAGAAGGGTTAAGCAGAAAAGCCTTTGTGATGAAAATTTTACTGTTTCCAAGGTCGATAACCATGCAATTTTCGTCGCATCAAAAATTCCTGACACTTAGGACCAAGTTTTGTAAAAATCCACTGAAAACTGTAGGAGGAGTTAAGCGGACGATGTTTGTGATGGACAGACGGACTGATGGACAAACACCATTTCAATATCCCCCCTTCCGACTTCATCAGTGGGGATAACTAGTGTTACAAAAAATGTCTATTTCTCAACAGGAAAGAAGAGCTATGCCTGGCATTGCATAATATGCCCAGTAGGCTTTTTCGAATTGTACATAACCACTGTTTTTATCCAACAAATAACTGCTATTTGAATAAATTGATCTATTAACTGGAGCGAAAATCAGGGACAAAAGTAATTCAACCAAAATGTTGATGGAAATGTCGAAAAGGACCATAATCATTGGACCATACTCGAATTCGAACTCAACCGGTATTTAGATATAACTGCGGCATAAACCAGGTTTGGTCCTGATCTATAAATCCAAACTCAAGTTATCATCCAGAAATGAAAATGTTAATGAAAATGTGCAATTTCTAAGTTGAAAAGGCCTATAACTCTTGTAAAAATCATTGCACCAAACCCTGTTTTGAACTCAACCTGTATATTGATATAACTGAGGCACAAACCAAGTTTGGTTCCGATTTATAAATCCAAACTCTAGTTATCTTCCAGATACAGAAAAGTTTACAGATGGATGGATGGACTGATAGATGGATGGACAGACCAATCACATAATACACCTCGTATTTTTTCAAAACAGGCATACAAAAAAGGGGTCATAGTCACATGTGTAGATTTGCAGATACCATAACTTGATATATGTCTGAAAAGACATGTCATAATGGACATCCATATATAATTTCATTAAGATCAAACCAATTCAGCTGAGTTATGAATACTTATAGACAAAAACAGTATATTTTTCAAAGAAAAAAGAAACGTAACTCACAAGTGGAATGTGGAGACAGCATATATATAGATGGGTCTGAAGGGGCAAGTCATACTGGACATTCATTTGAGATATTATTAAGATCAGACCACTATCAGTAAAGTTATGAACTTGCACAGTGGGACATACACAATGATGCAATTCTTATACCTCAACTTTTAAAAAAAAATTCTAATTTTTTTTTTTCAATTTAAATTTTTTTTAACAAGATACATTAATGGAAAATAATTACATAGCAATCAATTTTCTCACATAATCACCATCAAATAGTCAATTATGGAAAATATCGTTCACAACATGTGTAATATGAGAATGATGTCAAAAATCAACATCGACACATTAGGCCTCACAAAGTAGATCTTCTGTTTCTCAGGCCATTTTTTTGTAAAATTGCATGCAGGCGGGCGTTTTATTATTTTATTTTTGTAATTATTTCTTTACCATTAAAAAGTTCATGTTCTTGGTTTGTTTTATGTTTTAGGCCTCATAACCTACAGAATAGCATGGGTAGTGGTGTATTATATCCCTTGCGTGCAAAAAGGCTTTGCAATGCTAAAGCATTGCAAAGCCTTCTTGCACACAAGCGACAATTATATTACATGGGTAAAATATCAGACATAAACCATTTGATTTTGATTTTTTTAAGTTTGGAGTGGTTATAAAAAGAGAGCATGCGGCAGCCAAAGTGACCATGTGGGAGGGCCTGAGAAACAGATTTTTATTTTTTTAGGCCTTAACGCTGTGTGTTGCTTTTGGAAGGAGAATCATTTCTTGTTTTTCATTAATTGTCTACCTAATACCAACAGCAGACGTTTGCAGAAAACACTCCCTGAATCACAAAATATCTCCATTTTTTGTCTCAAAAACATAACTTTTGCCCCCCTAATGGAGAATTGAAAAAATAATCTATTTTGTTGGAGATTTTTGAGAACAGCACTGATAAAATAAAAGCTGAATTACACACATCATGTGATAAAAAAGTTCTCAAATTTGAGAGAATTTGACATGAAGTTTCTGAACCTCATTCACTAAAGTTCAGCTCAGATCAATTATAGCAAACTGAGAACAGATATTTTGTATGAAATCGCAACTCATTAGAGATCATATGTAGAAATAATTACAAAGTAAGAAGGTAACGACAATTTTAGTGAAGAAGAATTCCCAAATGTTTTCAACATTATGAGGTGCCAGTAATTCGTATATTGTTAACACCTTGAACATGCAAGACCGATTATTTGGCCAAGGCATAATTTTTCCCTATTTTTTGTCTTATTATAAGAGGTCTGTCTATGCATAGGCATTGATGACAAAATAAAAACTGTAGTCTGCAGCCGTTTGGCTGCAGACTGCAGTTATTATTTTATCCTCCCTGTATATTGATATTGGACTGACCCATCTCACTGTATGTATAAACAAAGGCAATACGATTCCAGGACAGGGGGTTAATGATACACTGAAGAGAAAAAAGATTAACACTTATCACCATTTTCCATCTACACACAATTTGAAGTGCAGATAAAAAATTATAGAAAAACAAGCAAAAATCCAGCTAAAAGATCACAAAGTTCAACTCAGAGGTCTATTATCTGAAATTCTGCATGCATGCATTGACAATTTCATAGAAGTTTGAGTTTCTTTTAGGGGCTTCTTTCTTTAAACTAATGACATGCTGTGATGTTATACTCTACTGGAAAGGATTTAGAGTCTTGTCAAGAATGTGTAACATCACAGCATTACATCGCCAAAGTCACCATGCTTTATCATCATTATAAATTGTAATTCATCAGTTAAATTTTACCTTGTTGTTCTTTCTGAACCCCTAATTTGATTTGCTGAGAGCCAGTCGACTCCGTGCTCTAATCTCAGGTAAATTCAATCTTACCATGCTCTAATTGCCAGAAGTGGGTCAATTAGAAAATGTCTATGGAGTGCAACGTCGCTTAACCGCTCGTATCACAGATCAAACACACTCGGAGTTGTTTTCTATGGAAACGGTTGTTAGCATCAGTGCTTTGAAGTTCACCTAGTTCAATCTAGTATTAATTTGAAAATTTTCCAGAAATAAAAATTGATCACCCACCTTCTTGATTCTTCACGTATTCTGAATGTTCCTTCCAAATATTTGTTAAGTTGAGCCGACTTTTGAAGTAAAACTTTGCACAGTAGGTCGATTATCAAAACTTAAAACTTACAAAATTTATATATTTTTTATACTTACCAATGACCCAGACATAGCTGGTGCTAACTCTTAAAAATATAGGGCCAAACACAAATTTTGCCCCCAATCCCCAAAATTTGCATCTAAAACCAAAGAAATCATGTCCTGAATGGCCCTCCATACTTCACCTCTACTGCGGATGCGCAGTGTCAAGGACGTCCCGAAATTGGCGCCATTAATCATTCTTACCATCAGTGCCTGGTAAGCGCAATGTCCTCAGCGGGGAGGTATGAGTTCCCAACTCCTGGGAGAGCCATCCCCGTCTGGGTCATTGGTAAGTATAAAAAATATATAAATTACTATAAATTTTTTAAGATTTTTATACTGTACCAATGACCCAGACATAGCTGAATAGTAAAAAGGCTGGAGGGCCCAGGACATAGAGGAAAATCCAATAAGCTCAACTATATAAAATAGAGTCATCTCCTGGAGGAGAAAAGGAGAAATAGGCTTCACGTGTATCTTTCTTATTTATGATAAATTAGAAAGACACAATACCTTCTATAATTGAGCATCATAACATCCATGTTCTCTATTAATATCCAGTATAATTCTTATACTAATTATTTTTAAAGTAAGCCAATAAATAAAGTTAGTCCAAAGAATTGAGACTCTTTATACTCTTAAAAAGTGTCCGAGGATAGTATAATAACATCCGTTTGACACGTGACAAATTCAAATGCTATACTTTAAAACTATGACATGAATGAATTTTAAAACATAACTTTCACTTAAGAAACCATCCCAGTAACAGCTCAGAATTACTAACTCCGGAGGAGGTGTCCCCTTGTTTTCATAATAAAACAGGTGACCCAAGGGAACACCCTCCCCCCCCCCCCCCCCCCCCCCCCCCCCTTTTTCTTGCCCTGGGTCAAATAGCCCAGAGCGAAGAGGGCAGCAGGACGGAGTCACTGCCGGAACATAAAGCCTACATAGCTATATTTGCAATTGTTAAGTGATCAACATTCTGAGCAGCTGATAATGGACCTAAATAATGCAGGTCTCCAGAAATGGATACAATATTTCTGAGATAAAAATTTGTGAATGTGGATGGCTGAGACCAATATGCAGCCTACTTAATCTATAATAGCAAAACTATACGTCAGCCCAAGATGTAGAAGAGCTCTTACATCATGAGCCGAAATCTTAAGCACAGACTGCTGAGTTAAGGATAGATTATCCTAAGCAGTACCGATAGTTAACTGAATGCATTAAGTAATAGAATGGACCGTAATGACCTTTCTATTAGGCATCAGAGCCAGAAGAAGCTTTACGTCCTACTGATAACTGAGATCTATTAATAAATACATAAAGGTCTTTCCGGACAGAGTAAAGGCCTATGCCCGCTCGAAGACGGAAGGACCTTAAAAACAATAGGTTCCGGATATCATTAGGAGCCTGATTCTTAACCAAAAATACAACATTAGTAGTAAAGGTAATAGAGATTCCGATACTACGAAAGTGAGAATCGTCCACCGATAGTGCATGAAGCTCACTGACTCTTCAGCAGAAGAGAAGACTAAGAGAATTGCTGCCTAAAAAGGCCAGAATTTGAAACTACTGTCTCAAGGGGTTCAAATGGTTGCTTTAGTTAATAAGAACCCAAGCAAAATTCCGAATAGGAATTAATCTAACGATTCTAGGTCTCTTATCGAAAAGTTTCAAACTAACTTAGATAAAGAGACATTAGGCTCCATTGTAAACTATCATGGTGTGCATAGGTATCAAATAACATAGACCTATAACCTTTAAAAGTAACTGGCTGCAGATGATCTCGTTAAACAAGTATACTAGAAAGTTTGCAATGTCTGGTATGAAGGGATCAAAAATATCAACATAAAGATCCCTACACCAACGATGGAAGACCCTCCACTTTAGCCGCATAGTATAGCGAAGAGGAGGTCCTTCTACAGTTAGGAATCGTGTCCACTGCTCGTCCTGTACAATGCTTGCCATGCAAGAAGGACCGCACAATGGAATACGTGAAGGTTGAGACCTTGCGGGTTGTGATAGAGTTGACATGATTTCCCCAGCGAAAAAAGATCCTCTCGTGGAGGAAGTTTCCACGGTAAGTCCCACAGCAGACATCTAAGTAAATTTATCCACCGTCTCTGTGGAGACAGAGATGCTACCAACAGAATTGTATTGTGAATGAATAATCCTAGCAATACTTGCTGAATCAACAGCGCTGGAGGATACGCATATCCTATCATCGCGTCCTACTAGATCGATAGAGCGTTAACTACATATGCTCGGGGATCCGGACACGGTGACACATACGTCTACAATTGATTGGAGAGTTGTGTCGCAAATAAATTTATCACTGGGCGCTCCCATTGATAGCAAATCTGATTGAATACCTGTTTGTTGATAGTCCATTCCGACGGCAACAAACGACCCTTACGTGAAAGGGAGTCTGCTAATACGATCCGACGACCGAGAATATGACGAACCGAAACAGAACTTGGTGTTCTATAACAAACAGAAGGATTCTTTCCGTTAAAATCAATAATGGAACCGAACGAGTGCCTCCCTGGTTCCGGATATACGCAACTACTGTCGTATTATCGGACAGGATTGAACATGCGTTTCTGAATAAAATTCATCCAATGACGTAGTGCAAGCCAACATAATATTCTTCCTTGGAAGTTAAGAGCTTGCCTAAAAACTGCGGAACCCAAAGACCCTGGCACTTTGAATCCGTTGGAATCAAAATTGTGTCCCAACCTGTTTGACTGGCATCCGTCATAATCAAAAAACTCGGATCCGGCAACTACAGTGGAACTCTCTGAGTCAACCACCGAATGTTTGCCCACGTCTGAATCTCTTGTTACACTTGATAGACAAGAGAACGTGTATATCGAGCAATTTAAGATTGCTGAAAGGTTGCCGTCGAAGAGAAGCTTCTTGGAGACCGAAGCGACTCTGAGAGAGTTCTTCACCTTACTATCCACGCGCGTGGATGTAGCTAGGGCTGCGTCACGTCTAACCAACTCCAGGTTGCCACTGAAGGGCGGAGTTATATGTGGAAAAACTACCCCTGAAAGAAATCTCATTGAGGATCATATCCTGGAATTCTTTCTCTTGAAGATGTAATGATAACGTCTCAGTAAGGTGGTGTACGTATGATAAAGCGTCTAAGTTAAGTCTATTATACATCATTGTCGTTTCCAACATCGTGGTTGGAATTGACATAGACGGCGAAAAAGATAATTCCCAGTCTTCAGTCTTACCGTCTTAGACGCAAAGGAACTCTCGGTAAGCCCAGTTCTGCCAATAAACAATTATTTCCTAGAATTCACGAAAGGCAGAATAGAGCATTGCGGACAAGAAACTAGACTAGCATGTTGATAGCAAGCTTATATATAGCGTCGTTCAATAATTCGAATGTTCTAAAGACATTACTGGACTGCATCGGCAACTCAGGGACAATATCCCTGAACCGATCCAAAACTCTGTGTCCAATGACGCTATTAGTCTCTTATCCAGCATCGCAGCAATGTAGTCCGACGGAACAACCTCTGGAAGATAATGCCGGAAGAAATGTATGGCAGCTTCTGTTGTTCCGAAAGGGAAAGCTCAAAATCGTCCGAATCCCTTTCGCCATCCTGTTGGACCCTATGAAGTGTTCGGTCGTCCGTACCTGATGCAACAGCGGAGCGCACCGACCCAGCGCCGTCGGATTATTCCTGATCCGACCGAGAATCTGTCGTTTGCTGGGATGCTACGATAAGCTGTGCTATTTTGGATAGCACGTCCGTCACTGAGGCCTGTGGAGAAGCGGTCTTACGATGCATTGTCGCTGGAAGCTCCGTGTTCGTTACCCCGTGCATACTTCTATTATGCGAGCAACCGGAGTGTGCAGGCCTCGTGTCCCTTGACTACCAGATGGCGTGACTGGTTCGCCATGGAATCACTGAATGACAAAGCTGGCCGGATATTCGAGGTCACGTAGCCAATGTGCGGTCGTGTGCGCTGCTGTGAGGATGAGGAAGCATTAGCATTATCGACAGTCACTCGGACTGTCTATATAACGGAGCGTCCCAAGCGGCGGACATACGCTTCGAAGGTGAAATGTCTGTACCACAACATCCGGTCCCATATGTTGTTGCACGAGAGAGAGACCTCTCTCGCTCGCCGCCCGGACGGACCGGACGAGCTAGGAACCGAACTAACAGGCTTCCTCCGATCTCACCTCTAATCCGTCGTCACTGGGTGTGTACTAAAGTCTATTATAGTGCTTGCATCACCCAAATCTCCTTCCTAGACCGCAATGGACGAACCCGACTGCCGAACCATTCGATGAATGGACGCTACACCGGGTGAGCTAGCGAATGTCAACTCCGTCGATCCTACTAGGGACCTCTTAGGCGATTGACGTAATCCATGAGCACTAATTGCCGCTAGCTCTTCATTAACTATGACGACAGAGGCACACTTTTGAAAGACATCTCAGTAATTTTGCGAACAAGAAACCAGACATGCTTGTACATAGCAAGCATATAAAAAATATATATAGCATCGTTCAATAAATCGAACGTATCTGAGACATTATTGGACTGTGTCGGAACTGAGGGACGATGTCCCTGAACCGAACCAAAAATTTCTAAGTCCACCGACGCTATCAGTTTCTTATCCGGTATCGCAGCATTCTGGTCCGACGAAGAACCTCTAGAAGATGAAGTCGGATGACATATACAGCAGCTTATGTTGTTCCGAAAGGGAAAGCTCGAAAACCTCCGAATCCCTTTCGGCATCCCGTCGGACCGTATGAAATTTTCGGACGTCTGCACCTGATGCTTCCGCGGAGCGTCCCGACCCAGCGTCGTCGGATATTACATTATGCGACAGAGATTCTGTCGTTGCTGGGATGCTGCGATAAGTTGTGCTATTTGGGATAGCACGTCCGTCACCGAGGCCTGTGCAGAAGCGGTCTTACGATGCTTTGCCGCTGGAAGCTCCGTGTACGTTGACTCCCGCATACTTTCTTATGCGAAAGTCCGGAGTCTCCAGGCCTCGTGTCCCTCGCTATCGGATGGCGTGACCTGGTCGCCGAGGATTCTCTGATTGGCGAAGTTGACTGGATATCGGTTGTCACGTAGCCAAGGTGCGGTCGTGTGCGCTGCCATGAGAATGAGGAAGCCTTATTGACAGTCTCTCCGGACTGTCTATGTAACGGAGCGTCCCGAGCGGCGGACATATGCTCCGAATGCGAGACATTTTGTACCACAACATCTGGGGCCAGATGTTGATGTACGAGAGAGGGGCCTCTCTCGCTCGCAGCCCGGATGGGCCTGGACGAGCTATGAACCGGAGTAAAAGGCTTCCTCCGTTCTCCCCTCTAATCCGCCGTCACTGGGTGTGCACTTGGTTATTTTATAGTGCTCGCATCACCCAAAACTCCTTTCTAGACCGCAACGGATGAACCCGGCTGCCGAACCATTCGATGAATGGACGCTATACCGGGCGAGCTAGCGGACGTCAAAGGCCGTCGAACCTACTAAGGTCCTCTTAGGCAATTGACGTATTACATGAGCACTTTTCCGCTAGCTCTTCATTAACACTTTTTGGAAGACATCACGGATACATCACCCTGATCATGATCGTCTGAAATAGAGATTGATAAAGTAGAGTGACACTGTGGGGAAAGGACCGGAATGGCCAATTCCCCACTAACATACCGTGACACACGCTTCCCATGTTATGACAAATCAACACATACAGAACAGGAGTTAGTGCGAGTACACTGACTACATAAAACAATGATTATGAAAGTCAGAGGAAGATTTCCTCTTATTACAATTGAACAATATCCTTTCATTGTGAAAAGAAAACAAAGTCCTAGTACTCGCACCAACCCCTGACAATCAAAATACATAATAACAAGATCCATTAACATAGAAAAAATAATTGAATCAAAAACTTTTGAAAAAATATTTTTTCAGAACAGCCCAAGTTTCTGAAAAGTAACGTTGAGCCCCAATGGATCCCAAGCCTAAGTGTGGACAAAAATTCTAAAAATATTTTAAACAATTTATGCAACACTTACGAACAATAATAATGTATCTAGTTATGATTATATTAACATCAAGATATTATTTTCAAGAAATCCCCCCCTCACACAGAGGGCTGTTGGAAATGTAAACAATAAGTGTAAAAACACTACCAATAATACACTATCTGATGCAAAACAGAGACTTCCAGGGAAGAAACTGCAGAACATCAGATGGTAGATGCAGAACACTAGGCCTAACCACCCATAGGTGAAGACGTAAACATGGGGAAAATAACAGAATACATTCTGTTATCCAGCTAAAACTCCCAAGAAATTTTAGTAATAATATTACAGAAAATATGCCAAAAGCATGGGAGAATAGCAAGAGGGGACTTAAAGGAAAGGGAGAGAGGAAAACACTGAACAAGCAGTGTAACTTAATAACAAGAATGACCACAACTGGCTGTTGCCTCGAAAATAGGTAACTTAACATAATTTCATTAAAAAATTTTAAGTTACAGCCCTGATTATTTTCTGTCACTCATTTTTCCTCTCCTCCTTCTATATCCTCCTTAGAATCACCATTTCACTAATATTTATGTGTCTGGCATCATTTAAACTGAGATTTACAAGCACAAAGATCAGTCAGATGTTAACTGATGAAGGGCCAAACAAAGAATGATTAATGGCACCAATTTCGGGACGTCCTTGACACTGCGCATGCGCAGTAGAGGTGAAGCATGGAGGGCCATTCAGGACATGATTTCTTTGGTTTTAGATGCAAATTTTGGGGATTGGGGGACAAAATTTGTGTTTGGCCCTATATTTTTAAGAGTTAGCACCAGCTATGTCTGGGTTATTGGTACAGTATAAAAATATGCAGTGTTTTAGATTGCAGTATAGGCCTTGTTTATGATGTATAGTACATGTAGAAACACAATCAGTGAAAGATTCATTCAATTTGACAGCAAGAACTGTGGTTTTCTGATCAACAAATGGAACAGATTTTCAATTTGAAAACTACTTCTTGTTTCTTCTGTCACTTAATTACGTCACACCTCAGAATAAAACTGAATGATCTGCCTTCTCTCTTATGTAATCTTACATCACCAGAGTCATGAATCGAACACACCCTGTAAATTTGATCATGGCAAATAGCCAGAGATCGAAAATGACATTTTTTTTTATTGTTTTTCTGCAAATAAAACGGGTTTAGAGCATTTTTTACTTCTAACGATGACAGGAATTACAAAAAAACGTCTCGTTTCATTAGACATTCGGGAATTTGGGGCTCATTAACAAATGATAGTCAAATTCCTAAATGTCTAAATCAACAACAGATGTTTATCTGTTAATTAGAACATGATTCTAGAAAATTTAGCTCCCTACTCATTGATGTTGAAATATCCAAATTTCAAGTGATAAATTTTTCCCATAATGCGATTTGGAATTCAACCAATTCAATTGTGTTTGACATAGTTCATCGAGTTCTGTCAAGCAAGTTTGTATTGGTTAAATTCCTAATGCATTTTTTGAAAAAAAGTTTGCTTTCTTGCCATTTAATCGTAGTTTTTTTGAGGATATCAAAGTCAGCTCACTCATGGATATGTTTGTTTGGTTGTCTGTTTATTAGGGTATAATGACAATTTCTCCAACCTGGATCATATTGTGGGGTATTATGACAACTTCCCCACCCTGGATCATATTGTGTCAGAGTTTCACAGATGGAGGAAACAATTGCAAAACAGATTCAGCCAACAGACTTACAACATTTTTGTTTCTGATGATACCATTCAGAAACACAGAGTTTAATCCATTACTCAATGCACATAATATCAAAACATGTTATTTTAAATATTTTTTTCAAATTCAACAAAACCATATCATGAGAACCATCTTTGGAAGAATCTCAATGAGCTTCTTCCAATGTGCAGTGAAGTGAAATGGTTTTGTTGAAATACTTTAAAAAAATTTTTTTCAACTGCTGATTTTGTAAATTACATGGATGAATGTGGCCCGATTCATTTGGTAAAGGGGTAAAAGGTTTAGGTAAAAATACACCAAGCTTCCATTATAACAAATAATTACTAATAGCATGTTTATCAGCACCAATAATCACTTGACATTATTTCACAAACCTGAGTATTCTTTACAATTAAAAACAAAAGTCTCTGCCGAGGTATCACAAACTTTCCTTCTGAAGACTGGATATCAGATTGGTCTCCATCTTTTGAATCTCTGGATCCTGGGAAATAAGGTTGAAATTTCTGGTGTGTTCTTTCAACTGTAAGATAAAACAGATTTTTTAGAACACTTTGATAGAAAACAAAAACAAGTCTCAAAGAGGTTTTGATACCAGTGGTTTTGTTCCCCATTTATCAACAAACAAAGTGGGGGAAAGAAGTATATGATAGAATGTAAATAGATTTGACATAACTGATTGGAATATTTTTTAACAAAACTTTCTTACAAACTATGAACAAATTTTAAACTATAAATTTAATGCACTTTATTACTGTGGTAAACGAGTAGGCACTTATCCAAGAGGCATACTGGTACCTCTTAACCCTACCACTCTGGTAGTGTAACAGAATTTTCTCCAATCACTCAGTTTTTCTGTTGTTTATCTATGAATTTAACCAATTATATCTTGTTTGACAGAGCTCTCTTAGACCACCAAAAACAACAGGTGATTTTACCAAATACTATTCCTGTACCAAGATCAATGATGTGGGCATTTCTGTTCTTAGGTGCAAAGACATACACAAAGATGCTTGTGAACTTCCACTAAGGCACTGATTATCATTTGCATGGATATCATGTTCAGTGTTACCAGTACAATATATCCTATACCAATTTTACAAATCTGCAAAGAACACACCTCTTCCCATCTATTTATTTATTTATTTATTTATTTATGGGTGTTTAAGGTCACATACTTATGCACATTGGTTAATCGTGACCTTGATATTTTTACACATTGAGGAAGCCGGAGTACCCAGAGAAAATCACCGAGCATTGATGAGCAACTGTCAGCTCCTCAACATTCTAACTCTGTTCAAGCAGGGTTAAAGCAGTTGAAGACATGTGCACCATCGACGTGCAGTGTGCCTTAGTAAACAGCGTCATCATGCCCCCATGTAGGTAACCAGGATGAAGTGCCTTGCCCAAGGACACAACACGGGTCGTCCTGGACGGGGATACCTCTTCCCATCTACTTGTTGGTATCACATATCATCTGGATAGGGTTAATTATGCACGTAAATAACCTGCGAATGCCCCTTTAAGTTATGTGCAGGTTATGTTAATTGTAAAATACAAGAATGAACTGCAGGTCACAACAAAATAATAAACAGATTGAATTCTCAATTCCACAAGTCTGACAAATTTGTAAGACTTCATCAATGCGAAGGTTGCGATTGGTGTCCACATATGAATAGAGTGGCAAGCCACTTACATCTTAACACTATTCCATCAAAATAAATAGCAACAACTAACGTGTGATCTCGTCAGGCGAGATCACTCGTTAGTTTTTGCTATTTATTTTCTCAGAAATTTTGTAATGATGTAAATAACAAACACAAAAACAGAAAAGGTGGAAAAGCATCACAACATTCATCTTCCTATAGGTTACCACCATGATATACTGCATAACCTACTAACGGGTTATGATGTAGGAACCCTACTTCTGGGCCTAGTTAATGGTTGCAGGGTGAAGGGTGAAGGGGATGGATAGTATGGCTGGATGATTTCTACATAGACCCCACTTTTGAAAGAATTGGGAGTACAATCATTTTGAAACATCATGACTTTTCCCAGGATCGATGACATGTATGAATGCTGTTACAGAACAGTTTGTGAGGTATCATTCCTCTGGATTTTACAGACGATCTATATATAATAGTTGATTGCTTTACAGCAATATTTTAACAGTAACTGATTTCTTGTCTTAGAATTGTTTTAGTGAACATATCTTAAGATTATAAATTTTTCAAAAGGCTGATTGTAGACATTTGATGATTTTCTTTTCATTACCTTTTGTTGAGGTTCCATCTATTGACACCCTTTCAGATACATCATACAGACTTCTGTACCATTGCTGCATGTTTCTACCAACCACAATGAAATTCAAATCATGTCCTGTTATATTGCTTATTTTGTATTTACAGTCTAGTGAACTTTCCGAACTATCATGGTTCTAAAATAAAAAAAATAAATTAAGTTTTTTTCACAATTCTGTATAATTAATTTTTCAGAAAAATGAACACATTCGACAAAGTTATTTTCTTCGATAAGAAAGTGTAGTGAGACACCTGTTTCCTAAGAAACAGACAGAGACAAACAATTTTTCTTATTTTTCTTTCAAACCCCTATTGTAAGAGGCACAATTCACATATTCAAATGAGAGAGCATAAGCTAAGTGTTGAAAGAAGAGTAAAAATAATGTTAACACTTTACTTAGCACAGAGGCCATATTAAGAACTCACTATTCACAACAAGCACTATTGAAATTCTATGTTAATTCGATTTGGAAATAGGTATTGAAGTCACCCATAATATGTCAGGTACAGAGATAACCAACCATTATCCAACAAAATGACCAAATTAAACCCAGCTGTGTAAGTTACAATTGCCCAGTTCTTTTTCTTGAGTTTCTATATTTTACGGCCATCACTGCATCAAACTTAATTTTTTGTTATCAGGGAGATAAACAATATCAAACCTTTACAATCTGGAAATTATGCTGACCTATAAACGGCTACTTTAAAACTTTTCAGGTAATTTATTTTCAAGCAACCATTTTCAGAATTTTCAAACAATAAAAGGGCAATGTGAAACTGATATGTTTAAGCCTTAAGGGCCTGGAGATTATTTATACTTTTTTGCTTTACTCTGACAATCCACATCCTATGACTTTGAAGTTGTTTCTTGGAAAGTCTTGGCTGCCTATGTAGGCAGCCAAGACTTGCTTAGAAACAACTGCCATGGCACTTCAAATGTAACTTGCAACTTACCCTAAAACTGCTACCTGTTTTGTTGCAGAAAATTGTGATTAAAGTTGGAATTACACCCTCAAGGGTTAAACATATAAGTGCAATGGAAGATATGAGCAAACCATTATTCTTAAGCTTGTTGTTTAGTTTCTTTTCTTAAATGATAGAGTCTTGAATTTTTTGGGACAGTCAAAATTTGTTCTTTGTTTTATTACGAATTTAGTTAAGTTTAAACATTATTTATTGAAGGAATATGCTACATGTTACAGAACTGAATACCAGAAGGGTAACAGTACTAGTACAATAGCAGCAAACTGATTACTGTTAATATATGTTATATTTGAGCTATAACTCAAAATATAACATATATTAACAGTAATCAGATTGCCGAATGATGAGTCATACATACAATTACTCAAAAAGATGGTATAGAACCAAAGATGGATTCACACATGGACTCACACATCGTCCTCTGGAGCCATGGACCAGTGGTCAATCACCATGTTGGTTTGGTTTCGAGCTAAGTCATCGTCACTTCAGAATAAAGCCAAAACATGGGCTTCCAGCATTCAGCCTTCTTGGTCACTTTTTCATTAGTCGCTATTGCATTCTATGAATTCAGGAATGAGGCGTCTGACAAATTTATTTATGTCTCTCAGATGATATATATGGATATGTGTAAATTCAATGAAATTACTTGTAATATCAGCAGAAAATACATGCCAGATTAAATTTATCACACTGAAAACAACACAAAAATCACTGTACACATAGATTTGATGAAATGATTGAGGTCATTAAAAAAAAAACAAAAATAAAACTGAACGATCAAGTTTCTTTACAAACCGAAATGGGAACTTAAACTAAATTAAAATTTAAAAACAGCTTACTTTCTAAATTCAGGAAGTGGATAAATTATTCACTCAACATGAAGAGGCCTGAAATATCAGATTAATTTATGAATACACACTTTCATTCTTTTGAAAATACAGTGGAACTTTGTTAATTGAATAGCCACTTTGCCAATGAAAATTATTCAATTACCAGGAGTATTCAATCAAGAGGGATTGTGTCACTTTCCTGTTTTCCAGAGATAAACTTTCATTTATTCTATTATATCTTGTTTGACAGAACTCCATGAGCTCTGTCAAACAAGATATAATGGAGTTATTTATTTATTTCTTGGTGTTTTAAGGTCACATACTTATGCACAATGGCTAATCATGACCGTGACAGTTTTACGGGTGGAGGAAGCCAGAGTACCCAGAGAGAGCCACCAATCAACAACGAGCAGCTGCCAGCTCCCCAACATCATAACTCCGCACTGCAGCACAGGCAGGGTTAGATTGGTTGAAGACATGCGTACCATCGACGTGCAGTATGCCTTGGTACACGGCGTAATCGTGCCCCCATGTGGACAATCGGGTTAATTGCCTTGCCCAAGGACACAACAAGGGAGTCTGAATCGATCGCTCAGACGGGCACCCATCCGTGGACTAACTGAGCTCAACATTGCTTAACTTCGGTGATCTGACAAGAACCAGTTACCGCAATGCCACCGTGCCCCCGATATAATAGATTAAATGCCTGTATTGGATGTATTGAGGCCAAATAGGTCTATAAACAAAGGAAAATTGGGGAGAGTCAGGGTAATTTCGTGACAGGTTACAAGATTGTTTATTCAGTTAAATGGAGTTTGTTCACTTTATAAGTTATATTCAATTAGCAGGTCAAATTTGTACTGGAGGTATGGTAAATGGTTTTGTGTTGGGATATTATATTCAATTAACAAGATTATTCAGTTAAGTAATATACAATTAAGTGGGCTCCACTGTAATTGGAAATAAACTGATAACATGCATTGTATGAGTATTGGTAGTCTACTTACTATGTATTTATTTATTTATTAATGTTTAAGGTCACATATTTATGCACAATGGCTAATCATGACCGTGACAGTTTTACGGGTGGAGGAAGCCGGAGTACCCGGAGAGAACCACCGAGCAACGACAGCAGCTGCCAGCTCCCCAACATCGTAACTCTGCACTGCAGCACAGGCAGGGTTAGATTGGTTGAAGACATGCGTACCATCGACGTGCAGTACGCCTTAGTACACGGCGTCATCGTGCCCCCACGCGGGCAATGAAGATGAAGTGTCTTGCCCAAGGACACAACGCGGTTGCCGCAGGTGGGATTCGAACCGAGGACCTCTCGGCTTGCAGTCTACTTACTATGACTGGCTGTCTATGTGGAACATACTGGTAACCAACCACATTGTCAGATGCATCATTATTAAAGGCTGCTGGAATTAGCTTGAAGATTTTTGGCATTATATCACTTGAAACACTGGAAACAGCTGACTTAAATTCTTCAAGAACAAAGTCCAGAGAATATCTAGACTGCAGGTCAATTTCCACTTTATTTACAGATGGAACATCTACAAAACAAAGATAATACAGATTAATCCTTGATGGGCTGGACAATTTTTCAGAACTCGCACCAAACCGCAGTCTGTGAGTCTAGAGACTTTGCAGAAATCTTTAGTCAAGTCTTGACTGCCTGCATAGACAGGCAGCCAAGACTTTACAAAAAATATAAATAAATTTTTAGTAAATTTTGTTTCTTTATATGTCTTCCACAATTATTTATTATTGGCTTTGAATTAAGTAAAAGACCTACTCAGAAAAACTATCTTTAATCATTAGAATACTTGTCCAAAAAGACTCTTCAACAAATAAGGAAGGGTACAAAAGCACCACACAAAAATTAAGAATCGAAAACTGGGCCGAGCATGGCTGGTGCACGCCCAGCACAGGTTGCTACTCCTGTTCTCCATCTGTGGCTTTTATGTACATATGCAACACAATGTGATCCAACCATCTGTTTCAATTATTTCTGCCTCGTGTAGGCAATGTCTTTTGAAACTGCTCCAGGTCTTCTTGAGTGAGAATTGCTCTCATTGTAATACTGCCAATTCAATGCTGTTCTCATTTGTACAGTTGTGGAACATAGAAAATAGAGTAGCTGTTGTCTCCTTTGAACTTCTCTCTAGTGTTCTAATTTTGTTTTTCTTGAACAGTCTACCCTGTTCATTTTTGTGAAAAGATTTGAAGGAAAATGAATCTGGCAGCCGACTGAATACCAGCTTAAGATTTGAACAACCACTTTGCCAGTGAAAAATATTCAATTAAGAGTAATATTCAGTGAACAAGAATTTGAGCATATTCCTGATCTTTCATGATATTCTGAGTATTTATTCTTTTTCATTATGTCTTGTTTAATAGAGCTCAGGAAGTGCTGGTAAATGAGACTGAATAGATTAAATTCTTATATTGCATGTTCTGAGGCTGAATAGGTGTTGTATAAACATAAGGAATTTAGTGGTTGTTAGAGTAATTCTTTGATAGAATACACAATTTTGATACAATTAACATATATGCAATTAACAGATCGAGTTTGTATGAAAGCATGGTAAATGCTTTAGTGTTTGGAAGTTATATGCAATTAGCTGCATTATTAAATTAAGAAATATTCACATAAGTGGACTCTACTATATTGTGTTTGACAGAGCTCTGTGCGATCTATCAAACAATATATAATACATTAAATACACAATTTATCATCAAAGAAAATGAAAATATTAAAAATTTTATAGTAAATTTCCTTTATTATACCTACCACAATTGTTTACTACAGGCTTGCACAACAGTGGAAGTCCCTAACTTGGAAAATATACTTTCTATTTTGATCTTTCCCAGGCGATTTGGGAAAGAAAAGGGGTGCAAAAGCACCAAGAAAAAAAAAACCAAAACTGGGTCGAGTGCTACTGGTGCAACCTAGTAGGGGATGCTCTTCTCTTAGTACAAATCCACGACTTCCGGCCCCAGTGCATAGACACGTACCTAATGACTCATTCTTTTGAATCCGCCAACATTGGAGTTATGTGATCAATGGGGAGGAAGGATTCTTATCCGAATAAGAAGACAGGAGGGCCTCCATGTAAACAATTGTGGTAGGTATAAGAAAGGAAATTTACTATAAAATTTAAATTTCTTATCAACCTACCTTACAATTGTTTACTACAGGCTGAATAGACAATAGGGTGGAGGGAATCACATAACCAACCCCCACATAGCCCAATTGCACTGGAACCGTGGACAAAGGAAGAGGGCCCTAGGCCTATCAAACCATAGCATCACAATCATTAGTAAAAGACACTGAGAGATGAGGCGTATGGTTCTGTGCGACGCACAGACAGAAAGGGCAGTAACAGCACAAAGCTGGAACTGACCTTGTAAGAAGCCTAATGGCTAGGGTAGACAACAGCCTGAGCAGAAGAGAGAGGGCCCAAAGCAAAAAGGTCCTCTGACTGCTCCAGCAACTGACGCAGGTAGAAGGTGGAGAAAGTAGAAGCATTTCTCCAGTTGGCTGCCTGCATAACATCCGACAACTTGACAGAGTTAGAATAAGCTCAAGAGGTAGACAATGCACACACCTTGTGGGCAGAAATATGATTGGTAATACAATTGTCAGTCACTAGATGAGTGTAGGCCACATGAATAGCAAGACAAATCCACCAAGAAATGGACTGAGGAGAGATCTTCTGTCAACCAGGAATAAGAGACAGAAAAAATCATTTCCTGTCTTTCCTAATGAACTGCATCCGATTGAGGTAAATGCGAATTGCACGAACCGGACAAAGCAAAGGGCGATTACCCTCAGCAGAAGGAAGAGCCCTTATACAGATAGGAGGTGGAGTAATTTCTGGCATTTGATTCTTGGCCAGAAAGGAGCAATCAGTGGTAAACGTAACACTGTTGAGAGAGCTCCTGAAAATGGCCAGATCAACCGAGAGGGCGTGAAGCTCACTAACCCATTTGAGTGAGGCAAAAGCCATCAGAAAAGCCGTCTTGTATGTGAGAAAACGCATATCCACCTGGGATAAAGGTTCGAACGGTGCTCCCCCCCCCCCCCCTCCAAGCAAAGCAGCACCCAAGAAAGATTCCATCTTGGGGGTAAGCTGCAAAGTCCTAGGCCTTTTCAAGGAAAAGTGCCGAACAAGCTTGAAGAGGAATGGATTAGTACCGATACAATGCTGTCCCACATATGAATAGGTCTCCGAAAGCATTGACCTGCACCCTTTGATGGTAACAGGCTGGAGACCCCGAGAATCAAACAGATATACCAGAAACTCCGCAATTTGTGAAATCGAAGGACTGGCATAATCAACAGAGTGATCGGCACACCATCAACAGAAGACCTTCCACTTAGCCGCATAGGCTAAACCAGTGGAGTGCCTCCTTGAAGAAATGCATTCCACTGCTTGTCTCGAAAAATCTCTACTACGGAGACAGGACCTGACAAAAGATATGCGTGAAGGCACAATGAAGTCAGGTCGACGTGAAACCTCCTTGGGTGACCTTGGCAAAAGGTCGCAACATAGAGGGAGACGTGCTGGAACCGCAGCCAACAGAGTGCGGAGCTGATTGATCCACACCCGCTGAGGCAACAGGGGAGCGATCAGAATGATTCGACAACTGCATTATCGTATCTTGGCTAGAACCTGAGGCAGAATTGGAACCGGCAGGAAGGCATAGCTGACAAGACCACGTTCCAGAGCATCCACAGCAAATGCCAGAGAATCTGGACACAGGGACACGAAAGTGTCCACCTGATGGCTCCAACAAGCAGCAAAGAGATCGATGTGGGAACGACCCCAGAGATTGCAAAGTGACTGGAACACCTCCCCGTGGAGCATCCACTTGGTGGAAATGACCCTGTCCCGTCGGGAAAGGGAGTCGGCTAGGATGTTCAGATGACCGGAAATGTGACGAACCACCACTCTGGCGTTGATATCCTGAGCGAGAGGTAGAAGATCTCGAGCCAATTCGTACATGGGAACCGAGTGTGTGCCACCCTGATTCCGAATGTAAGCAACTGCTGTCGAATTGTTGGTCAACAGAAGGACCTTGCAATTCGAAAGGTGGGGTATCCACTGCCAGAAACTCAGAAGAAGAGCAAGAAGCTCCTTCTGGTTGATGTAAAGAGCTGCTTGATCCTGATCCCAAGCCCCATGAAGGAAACGACCTAGAGGATCCAACATCACACACCATCTGAGATCGCTGGCGTCTGCCGTCAGAACACGATCGGACGTGGGTAAGTCCAATGGAACTCCCTGCATAATCCACTGAACATCCATCCAGGGAAGAAGGTGATGATGAAGAGACACCGGTAAATGAAGCACCAGATCCAGAGGATCGGCATTTGGCCTCCAACGACTGAACAAGAAGTGTTGGAGAGGTCTGACATGCAGCCAACCTGGAGGAATGAGATCTGTCACCAAACTGCAGAGACCGAGCAGCCGAAGACTCCGAGCTGCCGTGGACTGGGACAGAGTCGAGGCAAAAGCTGAGAGAATCACAGCACTTGCCTGGGGAACCGCCACTGTATTCAGCTGAGTACGGAAGTCCATCCCCAGATGACGAAACAACTGAGAAGGGACCAGGTCTGACTTTTCCTTGTTGACTATGCACCCTAGCGACGTGAGCAGGCTCAACAGTGTGTCGACATCTGACTCCAGAAAAGGCAGCATTGGAATGCCTCTGGAGGATAACGTCTTGATATGCTGAAGTAGTCACCCTGGACTGCGTGCAATGGAAGGCTAAGACATGCGACATCAGTCGGGTGAAGGCCCAAGGATCCAGGTTGAGGCCGAAAGGTTTGAACTGGTAAAATGGCTCCAGAAAAGCGAACCTGAGATACTTTCATGATGTTCGATGAATCGGAACGTGAAAGTAAGCGTCTCGCAAGTCGATGCTGAAAGAGAATCTCTCTGGTGAATGGAGCGGTGAACTGACCTGAAAGTCTCCATGCTGAACTTTGGAGCAATGATAGACTGGTTCAGGATACTCAGATCGATAACCGGTCAGAGTCAGCTATCCTTCTTTGGCACCAAGAACAGGCAAGAATAAAATCCCACTGAATGAATGTTCTTGATGACCTCGATCGCTGCCTTTGACAGGAGATTGTCTATCTCCATGATCAAAAGTTCCCGGCGTGTAACGTCTAAAGGAACTTGTGTTGGAAGAGGCACTCTCGATAGAGTGGGATGCCTCCAGAAGGATATCCGCAGTCCGGACTGAACAACATCTAACACCCAAGGATTTGAGCAGGCTTGCACTGCAGTGGAAGTCCCTAACTCAGAAGTATACTCTCTATTTTTTGTTCTTTCACAAGCTAATTGGGAAAGAAAAAGTGGTGCAAAAGCACGATGAAAAAATAATCCAAACAACTGAGACAAGTGTGACTGATGCACACCAGAATAGGGGACACTCTTTTCTGTACCAATACCACAGCTTCTGGAACCAGTGCGCAGACGTATAACAGAAGTGTCATTCTATTTGAATCAGCCAATATTTGAGTTATGTGACTAATGGGGAGAAAGTATTCTTACCTGAATAAGAAGATGGGAGGGCCTCCAGTAAACAATTGTGGTAGGAATAATAAGAGCAGAAATTTACTATAAAATATATATTTCTTATCAACCTACTCACAATTGTTTCCAACAGGCTGAATAGACAATAGGAGGTGGGAATATCATAACCAACCCCCACATAACCTGACTACGCCAGCCCCATGGGGCAGGAAAAGGGATCCCAAGGTGTGTAGAGCCAATGCATCACAAACGTTGATATAGAAAGATGTGAGATAGGGCGTATGACCACTAATGACACACAGACAGAAAGAACAGTAATGATACAAAAGTATAGAATTTGAAATTGTCTAATAACAATCAAGCAAATCCTGTGAAAAGGACAGGAAAGTAAAGACCAAAACTGCAACAATGGAAGAGTTGACAGAAAGGGTTATGGGCGAGGGTGGATGACAGCCCGAGCAGAAGAAAGAGGTCCCAGAGAAAAAAGGTCCTCAGTTTCTCCTGCAAATGACGCAGATAAAAAGTGGAGAAAGTAGAAGCATTTCTCTAGTAGGCTGCCGCATAACGTCTGACAACGCAAAGGAGTTAGCATAATGCTTCTGGTATTTGATTCTTGGCCAAAAAGGAGTAATCAGTGGTAAAAGTAACACTGCTGGGTGAACTCTTGAAAAAAAACGGAACAGCCAAGAGGGTTTGAAGCTTGCTAACCCTCGTGGCTGTGGCAAAAGCAGCAGAAAAGTCATATCGTATGCCAGAAAATGTATATCCACCTGGGATAAAGGTTCCATAGTTAACTTTAGGTTGTTTCTTTATTCTGAGAAGTGAAGACCTGATATTGAGTTGAAAACCGCGATGACAGGTTTTCTGTAATTGTTTTGGTTTTGATAACAAAACCAAATCAAATTTTGGGTTAAGTGCACAACTCTAATCCAAAGGATCAACATTCGGTCTCCAACGAATTAGCAGAAAGTGTTGGAGAGATCAACCTAAAGGAATGAAATGAAATCCATCACCGAGTCAGGGTGAAAGCAGAGAGAATCAATGCCCTCGCCCAGGGAACTGCCTCCGTATTCCGATGAGTACGGGAGTCCAACCCCAGATAACAAAACGAGTGAGAAGGAACCAGGTCCGACTTCTCCTCGTTGACTCTGAACCCTAGCAGCAAATCAGAAAAGCAAACCAGAGATACTTTTGTGATGTCTGATGAATCGGTGCAAGAAAGCCGAATTGGTCTCAGATCGATGCGAATTTTCCCTGGTGAATGGAGTGGCAAACAGACCTGAAAGGCTCAATGCTGAACTTGGGAGCAATGATAGACTTGTTCAGGACACTCAGATCGATAACTGGTCTGAGTCTGCCGTCCTTCTTCGGCACCAAGAACAGATGGGAATAAAAACCTGCGGAATAAATGTTCTCGACGACCTCAATCGACACCTTTGATAGGAGATTGTTGATCAATGTGATCAAAAGTTCCCGACATGAAATGTCTGAAGGAACTGGGACTGGAACCGGCACCCATGACAGAGAAGGGTTCCTCTTAAAGGATATCCTCAAAACGGACCGAAAAATGTCTAACATCCATGTGAGATTAATCTTGGACCAGAGGTCGGCAAACTCGGATATCCTTCCTCCAACCTGGGACAAATCGAGGTGAGGACCTTCATTTTGAGCCTGAGTGAGGCCCGCAAAAGGAGAAACCTGAGATTTCCCTCTGTTCTGCCTACTCTGCCCTTACTACGGGAGTAAGAGAATGTAGTAGGGACAGGAGGATCAGCCCTCGGCTTTGCAGTGAACAAAGCAGAAGGGCGGTGGTTGAGCTTGGAGTGGCCATGACCACCAACAGATGGTCGATCAAGCTGGTATAGCAAAGGCTGATCCTTAGAATGATGCAGAACCTCATCCTGGACCACCCCCACAGAATCATGGAAGAGACATGGACCCACCAAAGATGTGGATCGAAGAGCATAACGCTGCACCTCAGGAAAAGATCTGCTAGCGTCTAGCACAGCATCCTGGCAAACCATTCCAGATTAGCTGTGTTACAAGCTTGCATGTGGGTAAGGGGCATAAGAGCCTTGGAAAGAACATGCAAGGGAGCCTGTATGTCGTCAAACTTATCTGAAGGCAGATAAGCCGCTAAGGCAGAGATGACATGATCTGAGAGAGATAGTATGCCCAGCATTTCTGGATAAGCCCAACATGGACTCCAAAGTTCCAAAGTTGCCACAGAAAGAACGGCAGACTTGAGCTTGGATAGACCGAGGGAAGAGGAGTCCAGATCCAAAACCGTCAAAGACTGGCAGACTGATGGACTAGCGGAATTGTCAGAACAATAACATGCAGGGGGCAAAAAGGTACTAGCCCTATTGAAGAATGACATCTTCATAGCCTTCGAACTCAAGTCCAAGGCCACAAAAGCCTCGGTCACTTGCACCAACTGGTACAGTCAAAGGAGCCCAGAAGCAGGGAGCTCCAAAGGCTGGAGGTGTGCGACTGATGAACGTCGCCTGGCTGAAACCTCTGGTTTGTCTGAAGGTTTACGCTCCGAAAGGAACTCAAAGACAAAATCGAGAGCACCCCAAGTCAGAAAACTGATGGATCTCGATGTCAGGTGTGTCAGACCCAGATTCTGAGTCGGAAGACACATAGCACAT
Source organism: Pictodentalium vernedei (assembly GCA_031216915.1). Taxonomy (NCBI): domain Eukaryota; kingdom Metazoa; phylum Mollusca; class Scaphopoda; order Dentaliida; family Dentaliidae; genus Pictodentalium; species Pictodentalium vernedei. Next base: position 163,003,623 of record CM062293.1, read on the forward strand.
CTTGGGCATGCCAGCCGAAGCCTCCTATGGTGTAGGAACACCAGCCTGATCGGAAAACAGCCTGTTTTCAATCACAGAAGGGTGGCATCGCTGAGGGTGCCTAGAAACCACTAGTAGCCTCTCCGGAGGCAACAGGAAGGTTCTTGAAAAGAACCTGCATGAGCAAGGAGAGGGCCGAATATGTCGGTCTGATGTGGGAAGGACAAAAAAGTGGCTTTCTCTCCAGGGAAGGGTGATGATCCTCCAAAACACCTGATGCCAAACAACAGGTAGCAGTTGAAGCATCCAAAGGTAGATGCTTACCCCGAGGATTGGACATGTGGAAACTCAGGAGATTTGCTGTGGACCTCTGAGGGACAGAAGGTCCAGGCTGTACAGATTGTGCTGATCCCACTAAAATGGCCAGAAAGGGAGGATAGAAGAACAACAGAGTTCATGGTAACCCTACCATGAACATCTGGATCCACAGCAAGCTCTGCTTGGTCCATTGGCCAATAGACCGAAGTAGAAGGACCGGCCGGTAAGCCCTCGCGACTTCGGGCTAGTTGAAGTCAGGGAAGGTTGAGGCCGATACCCCACATCCAAAGTAGCAGAATCCCCTGCCAACGGCAGCTGAAATGGAGACTATGGAAGACATCCCCGACTGAGATGCAGCTGCAGTGGATCCATCAGTAACTGTTGGCAATGGCGGAAACAAGGAGAGAGAAACTGAGCTCGGCTCCAAAAGAGGAGTCACAACCTGAGTGACAGTTTTTGATGTTCACTGTAGGGGGACATCAGTCCTGGCACCAGGCATTTCTTTGCCAAGAATGTCAATAGCTACTGCTGTATCCACCGCAAGAAAAGACTACAAATCGCCCACAGTGGGGTTAGAACTCTCTCAGACATGGTCAGTTCAGGAAGCCCAAACGGTTAATAATTCGAGAGAGAATATAAACAAGAGGCTCTAAAGAGCCTGTAATCGCTCACCTGGCAGAACAGAAGATGAAAATGTGATTTCCCATAGGGTTTCTATAGTATCTATAAGCCACAATTGAGGCCATGTTTGCAACCTGATCAATATTACATGAGGATCATTGGTAGAGGGTGTCCTAGTCATGAATCATGCTTTCAAAGCATTTGGCCTTGTAGTTTTAGAGAAGATTTTTAAAATTCGGGCAATCAGAATCAAAGAATGCCTCTGGCAGCCATGTTTTTCATTCAAATGGAACAAAATAAGGACCGTTTATAGAGGACCTCCCATAGACCATTCTTGCTAAGTTTGGCTCACATCAGCTCAGTAGTTCCAGAGAAGATGAAAATGTGATTTCCCATAGGATTTCTGTGGTAACTATAAGCTGCAATTGTGGCCATGTTAGCAACCCGATCAACATTAAATGAGGATGATTGGTAGAGGGTGTCCCAGTCATCAATCATGTAAGTTTCAAAACATTTGTTTGGCCTAGTAGTTTCAGAGAAGATTTTTTAAAATTCACCTATCAGAATCAAAGAATGCCTCTGTTGGCCATGTTTTTCATCCAACAGGAAGAAAGTGAGGATCGTTTGTAGAGGACCTCCCATATACCATTCCTGCCAAGTTTGGTTCACATCGACTCAGCAGTTCCAGAGAAGAAGATTAAAATGTGGAAAGTTTATGGATGTCAACAAACACCAAGTGATGGCAATAACTCACATGGCCCTTTGGGCCAGGTAAACTAAAAACACAGTCCTGTATATCTGGATTTGCGGCAGCAGCTTGGGATTCTACAATACAGAACAAACATTCACTTCAATAAACGAGTCAAGGTATCACTGATGAGAGCAATCAAGATGGTGGAAAAAACTGGAGGTGTGACTGTCCCAGATGGGCCTGTCCATACCTTCTGCAGCCCCCCACCATCATTATTTTAAGATTAAAAAGGGCACAACTCTGGTAAAAAAAAGTCTGATCAAAACTATAATCGCAGATGCACAGGTTCCCATGGTAGTAAACATCCATACCAAGTTTCAAAGGAATCGACTCACAAACATCAGAGAAATTCTCAGGAAAAATTCAGGCATTCTAAGATGAAAAGGGCATAACTCTGGCAAAAAAATAGTCAGATCGAAGCTTTAATCGCAGGTGCACAGGTTCCCATGGTAGTGAACATCCATACCAAGTTTCAAAGGAATCGACCCATAAACATCTTAGAAAATCTCCTGACAAAATTCAGGCATCTTAAGACGAAAAGAGGCATAACTCTGAGAAAAAGTCTGATCGAAACACTATAATCGCAGGTGCACAGGTACCCATGGTAGTAAACACCCATTCCAGGTTTCAAAGGAACTGACCCATAAACATCCGAGAAAATCTCTGGACAAATCAGGTAATTCAGGCATTCTAAGATGAAAAGGGGCAAAACTCTGGCAAAAAAAAAGTCTGGTCAAAACTATAATCGCAGATGCACATGATCCCATTGTAGTGAATATCCAAACCACGTTTCAAAGGAATTGACCCATAAACATCTGAAAAAATCTCCGAACAAAATTCAGACATTCTAAAATAAAAAGGGGCACAACTCTGAAAAAAAAGTCTGATTGAAACTATAATCACAGATGCATAGGTTCCCATAATAGTAAACATCCATACCAAGTTTCAAAGGAATCAACCCATAAACATCTGAGAAAATCTCCAGACAAAATTGTTGACCTACTTTTTCAAGTCAAAAAGGGGCATAATTCTGGCAAAAATAATCTGACCGAAACTATAATTACAGGTGCACAGGGTTTGTACCACTTTTACTTTCCCAGTTAGCTTTGGAAAGAACAAAAAATAGAGCCTACATCCGATGTTAGGGACTTCCACTGTAGTGCAAGCATGTTGTAAAGATTTGTGAGGAGGTTAATAAGAAATGTCTGTGTCAACAGGACAGGCAGTGGGCTAGCACATTCAAATGACCTGGAATATGGTGAACCAGAATCCAGGCATTCACATCCCGAACTAATAGAAACAGCTCCTTGCCAGCTCAAACATCAGAATGGAGTGAGTGCTCCCTGATTCCGAATATAAGATACCACTCTTAAGTTGTTGGATAGAAGGAGAACATGATGACCTAACAAGTGGAGGAGCCACAAGCAAAAACCTAGTAGGAGAGCCAAGAGCTCCTTGTGGTTGATGTGAAAACGTGTGAGAATGCGATCAGCCAAGGACAGCACGTCCAGCATCTCTTTTGACTAACCAAGCATAGACTAAAGGACAAAAGTGAGAACCAGAGAATTTGGGCTTGCTAAGTCCTAGAGTGGAACATACCTTGTCCATCCTAGTTGCACCATGGAAAAAGGGAGAGATATCAGAATTGTAAAGATGACACTGTAGTGGAGGCAAAAAGGAATTCAACCTTATGAAGACAGCATTTTTCATAGCTTTGGACTTCAACTTGGTGTCCAGGAAGACAAAAGCCTCAGACACCTGTGCAAACTGACATGCGTAAAGAAGCCCAGAGGAAGCCTTCCAACAGGGTGGAGAGTGAGGATGAGTGGACATTTCCTGCTAATTGGAAGGTAAGTACGTGTGCCAAATCAAATGCTGGTTGCCCATCTCCATCAAAGGTATCCACGCCAAGAGAACTGGAAGACACCCTAGTAAGATTTAGAATTGCATTTTGTAGGTCATTCTCAAATAACCTGGTCTGGAAGATGGCCCTGAGGCCGGAGAGGCTTCTCTTCTAGCCTGCTTGGCAGGTGGGGAGACAGGAACTTCAACCATTGTATACTGATAAGTTGGAGGACTCTCACCAGAAGGGTGACTCCAAATGCAAGAAGTGCGACCAAGTCAATGGAATTATGACAAAGGTCACTGGATAAGTGAAAGATGATACAGAGGGCCTGCAGACCAACATCCCTAGGACGAACAGGGAAACCGTCACTGAGAACTCATGAATAGAGCCAATTGATGAGATGGCACTGACACAGTCACACTAGCCATGCAACTAGCCAAGGCAAGGCAGGTGACAGCAACAGAATCAGAAACTGGTCTACTCAAAAAAGACACATCTGAATTAGGCAAACAATGAGCCAGAGGGGCTTCATCTGGAAAACAACCCTGAAGGCAGAGATACTCAGAAACAATAATGCTAGCAAGGCCCCTTGTAGCATGAAGACAGCTGACAATGGAGGAGCTGGAAATAGATGGACACACAGATGGAAGGGAGAAAGCAACAAGTTGAGAATCACCCACACCAAGTGGCAAAGGTGGAAAGGTGGAGAGAGCACTGCGCGGCTCACAAAAAAGGAGTCATAACTCTTTTGACCTCCAATGGCATTGGCTGAAGAGGAACAGAAGAGTATTGAAACCAATAATCTTGTCACTCGAACCAATTACTGCTGGGGGTTCCCGAGTACCAGAAACTTAAGAATCCTCCACACGAGCACAAGAGTCAAAATTTGAGAAGGCAAGTCCAATGCCAGGGCCGAGGAACCCTTAACTCCTTCCCATGGAAAACCAAGGACATTAACCAAGCACAAGAAAGACATGGACCAACCACAGCAAGGACCACAAGGTTGATACTCGGAACAGCCATTACATGACACACATTGAGAGTGGTCCTCATGAATGTTCTTAGCAAGTGAACAGTTAGAAACTGTTCTTGGCATGGCTAAAATGGAAGGCCCAGAATAATACAAAGGCTGGGAAAATCCAAAGAACAAACAAAACCCCAGGAGGAGTATAATGAAGGAGAAATAACTTCGATGAGGAATTCTATGAAAACACCAAGTTTCCTGAGCCACATGCGAGACAAGAATATTGAAATTAGGAAGAGATATATATCTCCTCAAAAACAGATGCATAAATATAAAGATATAAATTCAAAGTAATTTGTATATTTTTTATACTTACCAATGGCCCAGACTAGCTGGTGCTAACTCTAAATTTAATCCAGGACCAAACACAAATTTTGCCCCCACCAATCCCCAAAATTTGCATGCAAAACCGAAAAATTCATGTCCTATCTGGTCCTCCATACTTTTGCAAACTGCGCATGCACAGTATCCAGGAAGACACCAAAAAGTGTTCGAGGATTGTATATTAACACATGTTTGACACGTGACATATACAAATGCTTTACAGTGATCTACACTTTAAAAACAATACATAAATGAGACATACTAATTGCTTCACACCGAACTACACATTAAAACCATCCCAGCACAGACTCGGGACTACTGACACTGGAGGAGGTTATCCCTTGCTTTTCACTATAAAGCCAGATGATCATAAGGGAAAAAAATGTCCCCCCCACCCCCCCTTCCCCTTGTTCTAAGGTACAGAACGAAGAGGACAGCGGGACAGCGTCACTGCAGGAACAGGTTGCCTAAATAACTACAGATGTAATCATTTAGTGGACGACATTCTGAGCAAACAGACAGAGAACCTAAACATCTAAGGTCACCAGAGACGGATTCTAAATTTCTAAGGTAAAACTTGGTAAATGTAGAAGGCTGTGTCCAGTACGCAGCTTTCAGTAATGGCTATACTGCAGACGAACCATATTGTTGTGAGTCCCTGAAACTCAATCCCAAGTGAATGAATGACTTGGACAGAGCTAGATCCGACTTCTTCTCATTTACGATGAAGCAGACTCTGAACATCGTTCTGAAGAGCAGTTTTGTTGCTGTATCTCTGTAGAATGTCGTCCAAGTAAGCCGATGTTACCACAGACCAATGAGCTTGGAAGTGAGACATCACAGAGTTCATTAATTGAGTGAATGCCCAGGGTGCCAGATTCAGACCGAAGCACATCGCTCGGAACGGCGAACCGTAGGTACTTTCTGAATGTCGGATGTACCGTGGCATGAAAGTATGCATCCTTTAGATTCATGCTTGCCGCATAGTCGTTCACCCGAAGGCTTGCCCTTACTGACCGAATGGTCTCCATATAGAACTTTGGAGCTACGATAAGTTTGTTTATCCAACTCGAGTCTATTACCTGTCAGAACAAGCCGTCTGGCTTCGATACAAGCAACAGGTGACTGTAGAATCCTAGAGAATCTTGATTCTCGACGACCTCTATTGCTTCCTTTGATAACAGAGTATGTACCTCCGATAGGAGAGACTCTCTTTTGCAAGGATTTGCCGGAAGATTTCTCCACCGCGGACACCTTGTTAGTGGTGATTTTGCTCTGAAAGATAGCTGTAAGCCGTCCGAGATCACACTTCTCACCCACTGGTCTTCCGTAATTGTTATCCAGTTTGTTGCGAATCTTGATAACCTTCTGCCAACTGGCAAGCAATAGATGTCCTGACCATTCCTGACCATTACCTGTAGGACCTGTGAGGCTTATGGGAGAAGAAACCACGTCCCCCTCGCGAAGAGCCTCAACCCGCTGACTTAGGGACGTCGGATCGGTAGTCTCGATCAGACCTACGCCCCCTTCCAGGGTCGCTATATTGACGATCCCTAGAGTAATTATAGGAGGGTTTCCTATACCTGCACGAGGAGTCCCCTTTAGACGATTTCTGTCTGGGACGTCCTCCTTTACTCTTTTCTGCTGCAGCGGGTCGATTAGATGCTGACTTAAGGAGCAGAGTATTAGATGCTTTCTTTGTAGCTTGGTCATAAACCAATGAAAGCTTGTCATCAAAAATTGTGTGTCCGGATACCGGAGCGACCCGTAGAGAGTTTTTCACCTTGTCATCTATTAAAGATGACGACGCAAGGGCACCATCAAGGCTGATTAACTCCAAATTGGCCACTGTTAAGGCGGAGTTATACATGGTAAGTATAACAGCCCTGGAAAGAACTCTTAAAGAGGTACGAATGTCCTCAAATTCCTTCTTGTTGAGACGTTGCGCCACAACTCTTGAAAGGTGATCTGCATAAGACATAGCGTCCAAATTCGCTCTGTTTGAAGATATTGCCGTCTCAATTGTGTCCAAGCGAATTGTGAATGATGCAGGCAAGGATAGCTCTAGATCCTCAGCCTGCTCATCCAAACGCAGAGGAACTTTCTGTACATTTTCCCCGATTGTTTTAAATGAACGTGGTCCAACAAACGGTAAATTTAAGGAAGATGAAGTCAAGAAACTGCCTTTCTTCTTCCCACTGGAGAGTCTGAATATGGCGTCATCTAAATGGCCGAAGCCCTGCGACACCTGTCTAGACTAAACCGGAAAAGACAGGACCTCCTTCTTTGTCTGGATAAAGACTGCGTCCAACGACGCCAGCAGTTTCTTCCTAGTAGTCGCAGCATTCTGATTCACCGGAACAAATTCAGGGTAGTATTGATGGATTAAATCCATCGCAACCATGTGCTGTTCCGAAAGGGAAGAGTAATCTTCTTCCGTATCCCTTTCACCATCCGATTGAATCAGTTGAGACTCTCGGTCTATCGCATCTGAACGTGCAGAAGATAGGAACGACCCAGCATCATCCGACAGCTCAGGTTCTGAGACTGCCGTAGGCTGCTCCTGCACCTTCTGGGATGCTGCGATGAGCTGCGCAATCTGCAACAGCAAGTCTGTTACGGAGGCCTGAGGAGCAGTGGTCTTCTGTTTCTTGGCCGCCGGATGCTCCTGCGACGGTGTGTCCGAAACGGCTCGGATAAATGAGGCCTCGTCTCCTTAGCTACCGGATGGTCCGACTGCGCAGATGATGAGTGGTCCCTTCTTGGCGATGCAGGCTGGATATCAGAAGTTGTGTAGCTAAGGTGCGGTTGTGTGTGTGTTGAAGATGCCGTTGTAGAAGCCGTAACTGTAGCCGAGGCCGGCTGTGAACTATACGGAGCATCCCGGATGGGAGGCACGGACGTATGCTCCGACTGACGTAAGTTTCTAATCACATCATCTGGCCCCAGATACTGTTGGGAAAGAGAGGGGCCTCTCTCGCTCGTGATCCTTTCAGACCTCGCTGAGCTTCCCACGGTGCTTGCCGGCTTCTTCCTCTGTTCCGTTGTTGCTAGGTGAGCCTGTTTATATTTTAAGGTGCTCGTTCTACCCAATCCACTCCTCTCGACGGCAAAGGACACACCTGGCATCACGGTACTCATGGAAGGAGTAACTGCTTCACCAGTCGAGCTAGCTGGCGACAAGGGACTAAAACCACCGGCTAGTGGCTTTTTGCCATCTAATATTCATGAGCACCTTAGCCAACAGCTCTGCTTGTTCATCTGAATGCGACGACGGTAGCACACTATCTCTAGGCATCACGTAAACATCACCATGTTCTAGTTCCTCTGAAAAAGAAACTGAGAAACTTGATTGACTTTGTGGCGAGAGGACCTGCATTGTCCTCTCGCCGCTAACAACGTACCGTGACACCCGTCTCCAACGTTTGTCCTCCCATCCGACACATTTTGAACAAGAATTAGTGGGAGAATAGCGACTATAAGCAAGGCAACAAGCATGTAAATCCGAGGAAGACTTCCTCGCCTTGCATTTTGAGCAATAAGCTTTCATAATGAAGCAAAACAAAGTCGACAGTACTCACACCAACTCCACAATAAATATATGAAAAAAAAAGATACATGATAAATAACATTCAAAATATAAATTGAAAAATTAATTCCCCCCCCCCCCCCTCCAATTTTTTAGAAACATTTTGACAGGAGCCCAAGTTCCCCAATGGGAACAAGACGAGCCCAAATGTATCCCGATAGAGCCTAAGTGCAGACAAAATTCCAAAAAAATTCATTGCTACACTAACAAAATATTTTAATGTATCTTACAACAATCCTAACATGAACTAAATAGGAAATTACATACATTTATACAACGTTGTCAATGTAAACCACGTCAGAAGAAAAACCGGAAACAAGACTCCAGGCACTGAATAAAAGAGCCTGAAGTCAGTAACAGATTTAGAACTATCCTATGTAAAGCAAGATCTTCAGCAGAAGAAAAAATGATACATCGGATGTATGATGCATGACCAAAATGCCTAAACACACCTAGGGTGAGGACGTAACCATGGGGAAATACAGAATAAACATTCTGTATAACACGTCAAACGCCCAAGAAATTTATAAAAAAAATTTCAATAAAATAAGCCAAAAAGCTTGGGAGTTTAACTGGGGGGGGGGGGGGGGGAGGAGGGGGGGGGAGGGGGGGGGGGGGCTTCAAGGAAGGATGAGGAAGGAACACTTAACAAACAGTGGAATAATCATTAGCAAGAATGATGACGTCAGGCCCATGTCCCGCAATTCGGAAACATGAAATAATTTTTCTAAAAATTATAAAGTTACAGCCCTGAACATTTCCAACCACCGTTTCTTCCATCCATCATCCAAATGTGTTCTTTCTTGGATCCACCAATTTTACCATTGATTTGTGTCTGGCGTCATTAAAACTGAGATTTAAAAGCACAGATGTCAGTTTGTTATTACTGACAGAAGGGCCAAACAAAGAATGATGGTTGGTGACCAATTTCGGTGTGTCTTCCTAGATATTGTGCATGCGTAGTTTGCAAAAGTATGGTGGACCAGATAGGACATGAATTTTTCGGTTCTGCATGCAAATTTGGGGGATTGGGGGGGGGGGCAAAATTTGTGTTTGGCCCTGGATTAACTTTAGAGTTAGCACCAGCTAGTCTGGGCCATTGGTTGTTGTATAAAAATAAAATTTACACAGATGAACCATCTGCTGCATGAAAAACATAAAGGGAGAAGAGTGAAAGAACATTTTCCACTCTACCCACTTCAAATATATATGGGATTGTGAAAGCAAGTCCGAGATTAAAGAAAGAAACTTCAAAGGCTCAAAATACTGCCATACATGATGGCAGAAGAAGGATTAGTTCAAATATATGGTACATACTACTCAGGGACCTGTGAGTAGAGGTACAGGGAAGAATGACCCACTGTGGTAAGTGCCTGGTACACTTAGTCCTTTGGTGAAATTTCAACATTTTTCATGCCTTTGCACTCATGCCATTTCTTGAAGGCTTCTGACTTTTGGGATTAAAGATAGGCAAGCCACAAGCAAACAACAGTGAATAGACTGGCAGGAAATTACCACATGTTGGTCATAGTACAATTTTGATAATTGCACATATCGCAGAGTCATGGTGGGTTGTCCAATATTCTGCAATAAACTGGTGAACTCTGTTGACAGTTTCTATATACAATTTATTTAATTGATTATCACAGTTTTGTATTATTTACACTTCCAACACCTCACTATATATATATATATATATAAATCATCGCAGCAGTAATTTATTACAATCAGCTAGTCATTCATTTTACATATTTATTCAAGCAATTCATTAAGTCAAGACCCAAACTGAAAAGGCAAAGGTACTTTTCCAAAATTTGTAAACAAAGTCCCCACATAAACTGTGTACTGATAATATGACGAGCGATATTAGAGTATCCAGTTATAGAATTTCCCACCAAAATGAATGCAAACTTATTTAATTTTTGGGGCTGTACTACACCAACAAATGAATATGTGTGCTTTAGATTATTTATTTGTTGGAGTTTAGTGACATTTTCAACAGCCAGGGTCAAATCCTATCAGACCGTATTTCAGGTGGAAAAAGCCAAAGTATTATCTGTCAGGAACCAACAAGATGTCAAAACTCATAAACTCACTAAATACACAGATGTGGGGTTAGCTTGGGTTGAAGCACGAATACCATCAACATTATGTCCACCTTAGTTACTCCCACTAGGGCAGCAAGTAAATTACCTAAGCACACAATGCAGATGGTGTGGGTCAGGACTGAATCTATAACTCTTTGATCTGAAGTCTAATATGTTAACCAATGGATAAGTATGTTCTCACCCATGTGGGGGCATGGTGATGTTGTGTACTAAGGTATAATGCACATCGATGGTGCACCTGTCTTCAACCAATGCTAACCCTGTTCGTACGGAATTAGTACGTTGGGGAGTCTGACATTTGCTCGCCATTACTTGATGGTTCTCTCTGGGTACTCCTGCTTCCTTGACCAGTACAACTGTCTGACATGAGGTAACCCTGGCTGCCAAAAGTGTCGTTAAACTCCAATAAATAAATAGTATGTTCTCACACTTTAACTCTTATGTCCCCAAAGAGCCACAAACTGAAACTATTGCTTTGAAAAAGTTGCTTCAAGTGTATTATACCTTGATAATTCTTCTAGTAGGCTGCATTTATCTTGGCAGTGCCTTTACATCATTGTTGGCTGCCTATACAGGCAGCCAACAGTGATGTAAAAATACTGTTTAGTCACCTGTAGATGTGTAGATGTACATATGGTAGTTGTTATCATAAAATTAATCTTAGTATATAAGAGTTAAATACTCTAATTTCATCACAGGAAGAATTACCGTCATTGAAAATCTAAACTGAAATACATTCAAATTATTTACCTTGTAGTTTGCAAAATTCCAGCCACTTTAACATCAAATTAATATAAATAGGATGAAGATTGCCTTTATCACTAATATCATTAACAACTCTCTCTAAATCTGATTCAGGTGTCTGTAGATTTGCAGGACTTCCTTCCTGCCATGTTGATGAAGCAACAGTTTGCTGACCTGGAGTTGATGGAATATCAAAACCCTGCTTGAGAATAGAAAATACAGACTGATATTGCATTTTGTGAACTCTTGGACAAAAAAGGAGAGTGCTTGGAAGCTGGTGAGATAGAAAGAAAAAATGAAAGAGAAAGAGAGTGACATCATGGCAAGATCAATCCTTAGTTATACTACAAAAATTGTTTTAATTACTATTGACCCGGCTCATTGTGGAGTATATTGGAATGATCCTCTGTAAACCACATATATAATGCAAGAAATACATGTGAATTGTAGGTAGTTAAAAAACATGTATGCAGTTATAAAAGAAATTTTGCACTGCAGGTCATGCCAGCCTATACTTTTATTTAAAAGGAAGAGTGAGCACTTGCATTCACACAATCAAAACAATATGATTTAACACAGTGATACAAAGCAGCCAAAAAATAAAAACACTCAAGTAGTGTACAAGCAATGGAATGAAAAAGGAGGGGGTGGGGGTACTTCACTCACAATCCTGTCCAGACTCCAGTCACATAAACACATCTTTTATTGTGGGATTGTCAAGGGATACCCTAGCCCTCCCCACTTCCAGGGAGGACAGCCCCCCTCCCCCTCCCCCCTTATTGGGGAACTCCAGGCACCACCAATGCACTGGAAGGTGGATGGGAGGGAGTGAATAGGAAGAGTGAGAGCTTTTGGTTGATTTATTTAGCCAGGGTAAGAGTCTTCTTCAAAAATGAGAAAATTGTGTTCAACCAACTTAATTCTATTACTTATAAGCTCTGAACATACTCAAAAGAAAACAATCTTTCCCATGCATCTTAGAAAAAATGGACATTAGAAATTCTTTTAAATTTTTTGCCATAGAGTTCCCATAAAGGGTGCATGGAAGTTTCTTTTGCATGAATCAAGTACATCACCCAATAATAGTGCATACCAAATTTGGATAAAATTAGTACATCAGTTTGAAAAAATTAAACAATTGCAATGCCAAGCATAGCTATAATCCAACACCCCACTGCCAAGCAAGAGTTTCAAGTCATTTAACTTTGTTGATATTGAATTAAAAAATATTTTATTTCCATTAAACCATAGCACCAATACAGCAGGCCAACAAATGTGTCCATGGGACACTGATGCCCCGCTTATGATAAACTATATTTAATGGTTAACAAAGTCCCAAAAAGGGGCCATAACTCAGATTGAAAAATATTGCACCACTCTCAAGTACAAACTTTTGTTTCATTTTGTTTAGTCAAACTAAAGTTATCATCTGGAAACCAATATCAACATGTTTTCTAAGTCAGAAAAGGACCATAACTCTACTAAAAAATATCGGACCAAGCCTATTATCAATCCTAACCTGTATTATGTGGTTATAAACCTATGTTTAAAATTTTGTTTCATTTCTTTCAGTCAAACTAAAGTCATCACCTGGAAATGAAATTCAGGACGTGCATATGGGCACCACTCTCAAAATCAAACCTGTCTGGTATATTGACTACAATAAGCTATATTCCAAGTTTGATTGAAATCAGACACCTCAAGTTATCACACGGAAATCAATTCAACATGTCTTCTAAATTGGAAAAGGGCCATAAATCTGCCCCAAAATATCAGACCAAGCCCACTATCAATCACAATCTGTATTATGTGGTAATAAACCTATGTATAAAATTTTGTTTCATTTCTTTCAGTAAAACTAAAAGTATCATCTGGAAATCAATATCAACGTTTTCTAAGTCAGAAAAGGGTCATAACTCTGCCAATAAATATCAGACCAAGCCCACCATCAATCCCAACGTGTATTATGTGGTTATAAACCTATGTATAAACTTTAGTTTCATTTTGTTCAGTCAAACCTAAGTCATCGTCCAGAAACCATATTCAGGACATACGTACATACATACATAAGTATGTACGGACATGGGTAACACTTAACACCCCTGCTACAATTGGCAGGGTCATAAAAACAGGGGCAGTGCTGTCAATTTTGCCCTTCCTGGAACAAGCTCATGTACTTTATTTATTTTGGTAATTAAGATCACTTTCAGCATCCATGGCTATACCATAAAACTGGAACTCAAGTATGAAATTAAGTTTACATTCTTGTGTATACCTGTGCTGTGCATTTTAGAGTTCTTCCTGCCCCAAGCATTTGTTTCTGGGTCCTCTTGTATCAGTAAAACAGAACTTGTTTACCACAGTAATCAACTACTGCACCACATCACAGGGTTCTCATGAACAATTAACCTAAAGAATGTAAAACATGTATACACACCTTTGAACTCTCGATGGTTGGTGAAGAAACCCTGTTTCTTGAAGAGAAAACATCCTTGATTGTTTGTAATGGAGAAGCTGGTTGTTTAGGAATGGGCTTGGTAACATCAGATAATTTTCTTGCTAAAAGCATTTGTACAAGATCTTTTTCACTTTCTACAAAATATATATATATATATAAAACTAGAAATATTAAGGTTGCAATGATTCACTATGATTTGGGTGAATAACAGCAATAAATTGTCAACATGATTCAAATCCTTTTTATTTGTTACTGTGAGTAAACTCATCAAATATATACTCAGTTGTTTTGTTTCACTAATGCTTTATTTTCTAACAACTTGCAGACAACACTTGCAAAACCCATTTCTTGGATAACCTAATATTTTCAAGGCTGCCACAACTATCGATTTTTGTAGTCAACTAATTGCCAGCATTACTCGGTTAGTTGATTAATAGTCGTTTCCCATAAGTTCAACAATCTCTAATAAACATACAAAACAAATTTAAAACTGATGTCTGCATGTGCACACTTCTGTGTTGCGATAAAATACAAACACCAAAATATCTCTAATTGATGTGAAGAATTTAAACAGAAGAACATGTGAGCATTTCTATAACTAATTTCCAGAGATTTTGTACATAAAACTCCCTCAATTCCTACACAAGTTACAACTTAGTACTACAAGTGAACTCACCATTTTGAGTCTTGGGACAATTTTCTCACTTTCACAGTTCGGATTGTTCCAATGGGGTCGTTCAAGTGTACAAGACCAAAGACCCTATTTAGTCTACAAGGACTTCCCAAACTGTGAATTATTCAAAGATAAACCATTTGAACAATACTCTTTAATACTGATTAACAGGGTGGTAGTTAATAAACAGAGAACAGAGATTGATCAAATGGCAAGGGCTTCCCAAACCGTGAATTATTCAAAGATACACCATTTGAATGATACTCTTTACTACTGATTAACAGAGTGATACAGTGGAACTCTGTTAATTGAATAATAAATTTGCAAACGAAAATTATTCAATTAACAGGAGTATTCAATTAACAGGGATTGTGTAATATTCCTGTATTCCAGAGATAAAGATAAACTTAGCATTTATTCTAATATATTTTGTTTGACAGAGCCTCATGAGCTCTGTCAAACAAGTTATTATAGATTAAATTCTTGTATTGGAATGTACAAAGGCCAAATAGGTCTATAAACAAAAAAAAATGTGGGATGAGTCAGAGTAATTTCTCGACAGGTTGCAAGATTTTTTATTCAATTAACAGGAGTTTACTCTATAACCTATATTCAATTAATAGGTAAAATTTTTAAAGGAGGTATGGAAAATGGTTTTGTGTTAGGAACTTAAATTCAATTAACAGGGTTATTCAGTTAAGAGATATCCAATTAAATGGGCTAATTTTCAGTCATCGTAAGCGGACTAGAATGCAACACTGATTTTGAATGTTCATGTCAATATGGGCTCAAAATAATGCAACAAGTTGGAAAACGTATTCTGAGGTTAAAACGATTA
Organism: Pictodentalium vernedei; assembly: GCA_031216915.1. NCBI lineage: Eukaryota > Metazoa > Mollusca > Scaphopoda > Dentaliida > Dentaliidae > Pictodentalium > Pictodentalium vernedei. The sequence continues at coordinate 163,018,896 of CM062293.1, forward strand.
CCTGAGTTGACCAGAAAAAATTATGGGTTAAGCCTTTAGCTAACACAAAAGGCAGATGACACTTGCAAACAAAATTCTCGAATAACTAATTTTTTCATTTTTCCATCAAAAACAAAGCTTATGATGCCTCATTGGAATGAGCTCAAAGAGCTTGTTCCAATCAGGGGTTATAAGCTTTGTTTTGGAGACAAAAAAGGAAAAAAATAATGAAAATTGAATGCAGATTTTTGTAAAAAACTTGATCGGTTTTGGCTGTTACATTATGTACAGGGGTTAACAAGCAGCAGATACATTGTGAAACCAACCTTTCACACCAGAAGGTGAAGGTGGAGCAGAAAATGCAGGACTAAGTTGGTGGACATCTTGCAATGAAATCTGGCATATTGGTGCTGTGAGTAACCTGTACTCCATGATGATATCACACAAAGAGTTTCTGACTGCTTTTGTCAATAATTTCTGTAAACAAACCAAGTCAATTTGCCCTCTATCCCATATTCTAAATTGTATCAAGGAAGTAGGTCCTGAAAAGAGAACAAAAAAATAGACAAGTTTATTTTTCATAATACATCACTTTCAACAAGCCAACCATGTGAACATCTATTCTGCAATTCTTTATAACATAAAATTATCCATTCAACCCTCAAATGTCCCAATTCCAACTAATGGAAAAACTTTATGGCCCCAAAACAGGTGCTCCAATATTACTGGAAATATTTCAGGTGACTGGAAAAGGAAACCATTCACGTTTGCTTTTCGAAACAACTGAAATATTCTATTTGCTTGAATCTAAAAATAGGCGATGGACTAATTAAGAACTAAGCTGGTTCCAGGCCATCAAAGCATCACATTCATTTACAAATGTGAATTGTGAGCGTGATTTAAAACCTGTCAAATTGTTTTCAACTGTTTGGGTACTAGATTATTTTTGTTGCACAAAATTTGCTCTTTACTTTGTTACAATTTACTGAAGAGTGCCTAAATGAACATTCCAATAAATTATAATAAAACAAAGCTGTTAAAATAAAAGCAAAGTAAGCAGTGGCATACAATGGCATACCCTCCTTTTCTGCTACCAATGACCCCAGAAACAATCCAAATCATCAACACCTTTGAGCCAATCTCTGTATGAAGTTAAAGTTTTGTATGTAAAACTAAATTTATTGTGTGAAAACCCAAATTCTACTTATAATCACAGTGACCTTCAGATCTCATATATCATCCTATTATAGGTGACCTACATATGAAGTATGGTCATTGTAAAACAAGAGGTGTGCATCTGAGATGTAGGTGCCAAGTTGTGGTGGCTATCGGAGAGTGCTGCAGATCCATAACCCGGTTGTCAAACCTGGAACCTTTGTTTAAGTTATAATGCACTCTCTATTGAAAATCAGAAAAGTCATCGCGTCAAAGGTCAAAATTCGTAAAAATTGACACTAACAGGCTATAAATTCATAAAATTGGACTAATTAAGGCCCATAACTCTGTAACTAGAAACTGGACTGGGACAGTTTTGGAACTCGCTTGAGATATTATTGTAAAAAACTTTTATGGCAAATATTAGGCAAATCGGAGAATGTTTGTTCAAGTTATTGCATTATCAAGATCAAAATTTGTAAAAATTAACTCATAAAGCCCCATCATTCTGTAAAGAAAAATCAGGCTGGGGGCCAATTGTCGAACTCGCTTGAGATATTACTGCAAACGATCTGTATGTCAAATATTAGTAAAATCTGAGAACATTTGTTCAAGTTATTAAGCTAACGAGCTCAAAATTCATAAAAGTTGACTAATTAAGGCTCATAACTCTGTAACAAAAAAATTGGGCCAGGCCAGTTTTTGAACTCACCTGAGATATTATTGCAAAAGACCTGTAAGGCAAATATTAGTCAAATCGGAGAACGTTTGTGTTTAAGCTGTTGCGCTAACGAGCTCAAAATTTGTAAAAATTGACTAATTAAGGCCTACAATGGTGTAACAACAAAAAATTGGGCCAGGCCAGTTTTCGAACTTGCTTGAGATATTATTGCAAAAGACCTGTATGGCAAATATTAGTAAAATCTGAGAACATTTCTATAAGTTATTGCACTTATGAGCTCAAAATTTGACTAATTAAGGCCCATAATGCTGTAACAAAAAATTGGAGAACGTTTGCTCAAATTATTGTTCCAACAGTGTGAGGATGCCCGCCTACCCTTCTGGACACACCGATCGTTGCAAAACCATAGGTCTCTATTCTTAAGACATCTAATTAATAAAGGATAGAGTGAAATTACTGCATGGAAACCAAAATTCTAATTATTGTAATGGTTACATTGATCTTTGGCCTGTTGACCACAAACACAATCCCAATCATGACATAATATTTATTTATTTATTGGTGTTTAAGGTCACATATTTATGCACAATGGCTAATCATGACCTAGACAGTTTTACGGGTGGAGGAAGACGGAGTACCCGGAGAGAACCACCAAGCAATGGCGAGCAACTGTCAGCTTCCCAACATACTAACTATTTATTTATTTATTGGTGTTTAAGGTCTCATACTTATGCACAATGGCTAATCGTGACCGTGACAGTTTTACGGGTGGAGGAAGCCGGAGTACCCGGAGAGAACCACCGAGCAACGACGAGCAGCTGTCAGCTCTCCAACATCGTAACTCTGAACTCTGCACTGCAGCACAGGCAGGGTTAGATTGGTTGAAGACATGCGCACCATCGACGTGCAGTACGCCTCAGTACACAGCGTCATTGTGCCCCCATACTAACTCCACACAAGCAGGGTTAGCATTGGTTGAAGACAAGTGCACCATTGACGTGCAGTATGCCTTAGTACACAATGCCACTGTGCCCCCATGCGGGCTATGGAGATGAAGCGTCTTGCCCAAGGACACAACATGGTTGCCGAGGACCTCTCGGCTTGCAGCCTGCACCTCTACCTACTGAGCCACCACGCTCTCCCCCCCCCCCCCCCCAATCATGACATCTTTAGATAATCTGCATATAACATTGTACACAATGAGAAACTAAAGTTATTGCACAGAAAGCAAAATTCTAATCATTCCAATCATTGACCTATGACCTACTGAATTCAGACATAATCCCAATCATAATCACCTCACAAGTAATACGAGTATGAAGTTATATTTTTGTATTCAATGACCTATGAACCCCAAATGCAATCCCAATCATCGACTCTTTGTTGACAATCTGTGTCTGACAATGGAGTTTTGCAAAAGGAAAATAAAGTTATTCCACAGAAAGCAAAAATCTATTCATAGTGACCCTGACCTTGATCTACAGAACCCAAAAGCAATCCCTGAGCATTGTCCTGTAAAAGGCAACCTTTGTTTGAAGTATGCACATATTATTCGATCAAGGATATAAAAGTTATTGAGCAGAAATTAGCAGTATGGATGGATGGACAGACCGATGAACAAACAAAGGGATGAAATGGCGAACAGCAAGTCATTACTCTATTACCTCCCTTTGCAAACAGTGGGAGGGGGGTTATTGCTGAACATGAAACACATGCTCATAATTTAAGAACTTTATCATTGCACCAACAGATTAAAAAAGTCCAAAGAAGGACAAGCACTAAATCCAGATGATAATATCACATGGTCATAGCACTGGTCACTGAAATAAATAATGAGAAAAATGTTTTATAAACTGAATTTTAACCCTTTACAGAACATAAAGGCCATATCCAGCAACAACTATTCAATAAAATTGACATTCTAATTTTGTTATTTTTTTATCAATATTTGCCTCAATAACATAGCTTCTCACTGGAATGAAGTTATTGAGTTCATTCCAATGTGGGGTCATAATCTATGTTTTTGAGGCAAAAATGAAAATATTTAATAATTCAAGGAAGCCTTTTTGCAACTGTCAGAATCTAGTAATTTGGGTAACGAGGTTTTTCCAACAAATGCTAAAAAAAAAACAATCATGTGTAAAAGCTAAAATTATACTTCCAAGAATGGATGAAACAACACATATAAAGTATTAAAACAGTTAAAAAAACACACAATTAACTGGATTTTACCTAATGTTTTAGCTGAACAATGATGTCCATTTAATCATGGGCCAAATATACCAGCTACTTCATCAAAGCATGCCTTGATGTTGTAGTTGGAATATTTTATCAGTTGGGACTTGAGCCATCATTAGTCTGTACAAATTAGCTTTACGCCCCTTCCATTCCCCCAACAGGTAGTCTTTGCTAAGTTCCTGTATTTGTTTTTCTTACTGAGGTTTAATGACACTTACAACAACCAGGGTCACCTCATGTTGGACAGTTCAGTTTGAAGACCAATGCCATAACCAATGAGCTATGGCATTCTCCCCTGTATTTAATGGCATACAGAGTAACAGTATTGGTTGCATATAACAGCCATCCACCATCCCAAACCATTTACAAAATTTTTGTTTAAGTTTCGCTTATCACTGTTATTGAAAAAACAATAAACAGCTCTTCGAAGCAAGATATAAAGGATGAAGTACTTTTCTGAGACCTCTGTGCTGAGTTTCGGTTAATGGACAATTTGCTTATCCCTTAACTGGTAGAGTGCTAAGTTATTTTTGGTCATCAAAATTTGTTCATGTGCCAAGAGGCACTCTCCCGTAAATTGTAACAAGGCAAACCCATTTTGACTAAATAATTTCACTTCTAAGATAATATGAAGCACATCCACAGAATATGACACCTTTAGGCTGGGGTACCGGCTCTTCATATTAAAGCCCAAATATGAGCTTTCAGCACTGTACCAGTTAAGGGGCTGCATATTTTTTTATACACTTTTGCTTTACTACTCTAACCATCCACATCCTGTGACTTTGCAGTTGTTTCTTGGCAAGTCTTGGCTGTCTACAAGACTTTCTTAGAAACAACTGCCATGATACCAGGGACCAGCCGTGAGGGCGACTAGGACAATTATGTCACCCTTCTGAGCCCAAAGTCACCTAGAAAAATAGTCGGGGCGATTACAAATCGCCCTCTAAAAATTGGCTAAAATGAGAAAAGGCTGAACTGAGTGATCCGCGGTTCACATAAAAACGATTATTTTCAAGAATCGAATGTGCTTGAGTGTGATAAATGGGCATTTTCATTCGTCAAATAAGCAACCACTTATTTGAAATCACACAACAATCAATTGTCCATTGACGCTTTTTGCAGATTTTTTATTTCTATTTTGTTCTGTTTCAGTCGGAGCTTCAAGTGTCGAAACAAAAATAGGTGACTTACACAACTCAACAAAATAACCCAGTATGAAAGTAGGTTACCTCGCTTAAGATGCCAAAAATGTATACACAACGGACGTATTTTGTAACTCTGTATTTTTATTTCGTTTTGCTACAACTGTTAACTGCTGGGCCGTCTATTCGCAGAAAAACATGAATGGAATTGAAACACATGAAAAAAAGCTTTAGCGATGACAAGAAAAGCTTTGTACAGGGCACAAGTGTGCATATGAAGGATCTTGAAAAAGAGGTCCTACTACACACCGGAATGACACAGGAATGCCATAAAAATGATGCGGAATGACATTTATTTTATAAAATACTCGACCTCAGAATGTATTTTGTTTATTAACTAACAAAGTACCTTGCAAACAACCTTCTAACATCTGGCCCTTTTCACACTTTCAGACTTAGGAAATTATTTGCTTAGTAGACTTTGGCGAAAGGCAACCACAGAAGGGTGCTGCGGGGATTGGCATGAAGAAGAGGGGAGGGGTCATGAAGGAGAGGGTAGCAGTGGGGGATTTTCAGTCAATAATTACTTTGTGATTTTTTTATCTGGCATAGATGCATCATAGACAACTGGACCTGGATTAATCGGACGTTAATGGGAGGACCACAAGCTGAAAACATGAAGGGGCGGCAGGGGTTGGTACATAAATATTCTTAATTTTCCCCACTTGCCTATGAAGCCTCCCAACTTGACTCTGCAGTCTCCTTATTTTTTTCTGGAGGGAGATATGAAGTCTCCCTAAAATTCCCCCCCCCCCCCCGCCCCCCCAGGCTGATCCCTGCATGACACTTTGAAAGCAACTTGCAAGCTTACCCCAAAACGGCATGTTGGGGTACCTGTTTTGTTGTAGAAAAATGTGATTAAAGTCAGAATTAGGCTCTTAAGGGTTAAACATTGCTCAAACCTTTTATTTCTTTTCATGGGATTTGAGAGTTTTTGTCTATCCATTCCACAATTGTTTCTGTGACAATCCCCTCTTCACATAATGCACAGGCCCTCTCAACATATGCATGGGGCCTGGACCAAGGTGAAGTTTGGTGGGCTGGAAATTCATAATTTTAACACATCTCCTGTGTTCAGAAAATGAAAGTGTCAATGACACTGTAGCTCAACTTGTCAAGACATGTACATGTATAGTATGTGACACAGCAATGACAAACATCTAGGTAATGACCTGATAACAAATGTACATACAAAGTATTGTAACGGTCTGTACATAAATACTGGCCGTAGCCTGTAACAAATGTATAGGTAAAGTATTGTAAAGGTGGGTGACGGTCAGATGCTAAATAGAAAAGAAATCTTTTGAGTCCCAGAGTGGGTCTGACTGAACCCCAAAATATTTGTTCTCATAGCACAGTGATAACAAAGGCACCCCAAACACACTCGTTCACTCATTCCTGTCCCAAGGTGAAAAGAAAGGTACCCAAGAAGTTTCGTGAAGATCAGTTCATAAATACGAGCTGTATAGAAGTTGTGACAAAAAACTGATTGGACCCAATTTCGGTACAAAATGGCCACTGGCAGCCATCTTGAATTTTGGACCGCACTCAGAAACACTCGTTCTCGTCCCAAGGTGATAACAAAGGTACCCAAGAAGTTTCGTGAAGATCGGTTCATAAATACAGCCTCTAGCCCGAGTCGTATTGACATGTGCACTTACAGTGTATAATTATAAGTAGCACTAAATAAATCAAAATTCATCTAATTTGCATAATTTCTGCACGAGAAAAAAACCCGTACTATATGTAATGTATTCCATTTTACTAAACATTCATACAAAAATTTATTCAAATTAGAACTTTCATACAGAAGTTCTGTACAAAAGACTGATTGCTCTAATTTTGGTACACAATGGTTGCTGGTGGCCATCTTGAATTTTGGACCACACCCAAAAACACTCGTTCTCATCCCACAGTGATAACAAAGGTACCCGAGACGTTTCGTAAAGATCGGTTCATAAATACGGCCTTTAGCCTGAGCCGTACAGAAGTTGTGTACAAAAAACTGATTAGACCTAATTTCGGTACGAAATGGCCACTGGCAGCCATCTTGAATTTTGGACCACACTCAGAAACACTCGTTCTCATCCCAAGGTGATAACAGAGGTACCCAAGAAGTTTCGTGAAGATTGGTTGATAAATACAGCCTCTAGCCCGAGCCGCATTGACATGTGCACTTACTGTGTGTAAGTAGCACTGAAAAAATCGAAGTTCATCTAATTTGCATAATTTCTGCACGAGAAAAAAACCCGTATTGTATGTGATGTATCCCATGGTACTAAACATTCACACAAAAAATTATTCAAGTCAGCACTTTCATATGAAAGTTCTGTGCAAAAATCTGATTGCACCTAATTTTGTACAAAATGGCTGCCATCGGCCATCTTGAATTTTGGACCACACCCAAAAACACTCGTTCTCGTCCCACGGTGATACCAAAGGTACAAACGAAGTTTCGTAAAGATCAGTTTATAAATACGGCCTCTAGCCCGAGCCGTATTGGCATTTGCACTTACAGTGCTGAAAGTAACACTAAATACATCAAAGTTAGTCTAATTTCCATAATTTACGTATGAGAAAAAAACCTGTATTATATGTGATGTATCGCATGGTACTAAACATTCATACAAAAAATTATTCAAATCAGCGCTTTCATATGGAAGTTCTGTACAAAAAACAGATTTCAGCATCGTTGGTACAAAATGGCGGCTGGCGGCCAACTTGAATTTCGGATCGGACCCAAAAACACTCGTTCTTGTCCCACAGTCATAACAAAGGTACCCAAGAAGTTTCGTAAAGATCGGTTCATAAATACGGCCTCTAGCCTGAGCCATATTGAATTGTTGATGGACGGACAGACAGACGACAGACAAGTGGCCATGGCATAAGCTCAAATTTGGCTTTGCCAAAGTTGAGCTAATAAAAATTGTAACAGGATCCAGAAAATAAACAATACAGTGGAGCCCTCTTATTTGGATATTTCTTAATTGTATATACCTGTTAAATGAATATAATTTCTGTTAATTGAATAAAAATCTTGTACCCTGTCGAGACAATACCTTGACTCGTCCCAGTTTTCCTTTGTTTATAGACCTATCTGGCCTTAGTACATACAATGGAAGCATTTAATCTTCAATATCTTGTTTGACAAGAGCTCATGGAGCTCTGTCAAACAAGAACTAATAGAATAAATGCTTAGTTTATCTCTATAATACAGGAAAGTGACACAATCCCTGTTAATTTAATACTCCTCTTAACTGAATAATTTTCATTGGCAAAGTGGCTATTCAATTAACAGGGTTCCACTGTACCTGAAATCTGGACCACAATAAGTTCATCTGGTGTTTAGCTCCGAGTGAAAGTGAACCTTACCATATGAAGTACTGTAAAACCTGTCTTGAGAGACCACCCTTCTTGCCAGGCAAAAGTTGACTCCCAAAACAGGTGGTCTCTGACGACAGGTCCATTACAGAGTCAAAAATCTTAACGTTACAAGGTCACAGCAGTCCCTCAAGACAGATGGTCTCTGATAACAGTGGTCTCTCAAAACAGGTTTTACTGTATATATAAAACAACAGTTTGCAACTTGTATTTGTATTTAACCTCGCAGTCTGAAACTTAATACATCATGAAAATATCAGGTACTCCTGGCTACATTTGAAGCTGCCTTTAGCATCTGAAGTCCAATGACCCACCTGGTCACTCTTCTAAAAGAATCTGACAATATATTTTGTTTAAAAAATGCAAAAATATTCAGTACACTCCAAACTGAGGTTCTATTAATAAACTCTGATGAACATTCCCATGCTTGAAAGTGTTATATAATCTAAGGAACAAAAAGTTATCAAAGTGTATCATATTGTTAAAAAAAAACAGAATAGTGAATTCTCAGCTTATGAAAAACAATGAGAATCAATATTTATCTCATATCCATGCAATGAATATCATGTCTAAAATGTTGGATAACATTCAGAGGTTTATTTTCAATTTGTTCATTTTATGAACCAAATTCCTGTAGTAACCCAGGGAGGGGCAACAGTGGATGTTTAGTAATAATGGTATTTTTAACTTCATAGAAAAAATAGGAGATTAAGGCCACACAAAGTAGATCTTCAGTTTCTCAGGCCCTCATTCGTAAAATTACATGCAGGCAAGCGTTTTTTATATTATTATTATATTATATTATTTTATATTTCTGTAATTATTTCTTTGCCAACAAAAGTTCATGTTCTTGGCTCATGTTTTAGGCCTCATAATCTATGGAATAGCATGGGTTGTGGTGTATTTCGTCCCTTGAGAGCAAAAAGGCTTAGCAATGCTAAAGCATTGCAAAGCCTTCTTGCACTCAAGGGACAGATTTATCAATTTTTTTTAACTTGGGTAAAATATCAGAAAGAAACCATTTAATTTTCATTTTTTTTAAGTTTACATTGGATATAAACAGAGAGCATGGGGCAGCCAAAAGGACAATGCATGGGGGCCTGAGAAACAGATTTTTAATTTTTTTAGGCCTAAAGTAAAGTTTAAACCAACAATTATCATCATCAGCAAAATTTTTATTAATGATGATTATTCCTATAATTAATGTTTGGAATCTGATATTAATGCATCTGTGGAAAATATTGTCTGCCCATGTAGTGACCAGTCCACGGCAGCTGTACTGTACAATTATTATTTACACATTTGTATTTGAGGTCACTTTCAGCAGCACATGTATAAAGTCAAGTTTATTTAATAATTGAAACCTGTTCTGCCCACTTTGGAAAACTTCCACCCTATGTATTGTTTACAGGGACCTATATTATCAGTAAAATATAACTTTTTTCCATAGTAAATATACACTGCATCACTTCCCAGTATCCAACACAGTGAATTCAATTACAGCTCTCAATTACCTAACATTGATGAAGTATGTGCATGTTTTGGGAAAAATGATCATTTGTGAGGAAGCTCAATGCACAAAGTATGATAGAAGGAGTTACACCACATAAGAATGGTGTATTTATACCCTCCAATTCTTCATAAAATTGGCTCATTTTGAGTTCATTTTTCTGCCACTTTCAGTTTTGTTGTAAAGTTTAATACTATGCCCATTCTAGTTGCATAAAGATAGGTGCCATCCAAAAAAAACATGTTTTTTTTCTTCAGAATTTGGTAAGGTCAAGTGACAGTTTCCTCCATTTCTAATTGATTTAGCACTGAATGTTTTCTGTGACTGCATGCAGCAGTCAAAGTATGACAACTTTTGTTTTGTATGTTATTATTAAATGTTTAATGCTTGACAGATATGAAAGTTCCCATAAGGGTACTGTAGGAATAATTGTTATTTTTGCCAACTTTCTTACGTGATTCCTCAGTACTGGAGCCAAATTGTCTGAAAACATTGACCATGAGAAGATAGGGCATTCATCCTGGAACAATTTTGCTGTTATATCTCATGTTAAAATTTTTAACCCTCAGCCAGTTTTGGGGCTTTGAAGTGAAGTACCCTCATTTTTGGGGCAAAATCCGCCAACTTCAATTCCATGTTAATGCCACTTTCAAATGAGATATTGGGGAACAATTTGCTTGTCTGTATTTATTATGATCTCGCGTGCATATTTGCTGTATAAGTCTTGATGTAACGTTTATCCATATTCCCTTCCTGGTGGCATAATAATAGGTACCATGGGACAAACTCTCCTTTTTGGAGAATGTGGTAAGTTTAGTGATGATTTTCTCCGAGTCTAATTAGTTGAGTGCTGAATGTTTTATACAGTTGTATGAAGCAGTCAAAGTATGAGAACTTTTGTTCTATGTGTTATTATGAAAAGTTTAACCCTTTGCAGATTTGAGAGTTCCCAAATAGGTACCATGAGAATGTCAAAATCTATCCATAAAAGGCCCTTTTAGCATAATTCTCAAATACCTTCTGAAGGATTGGGCTGAAACTTTCCAAGTATCTGAAGCATAACATAATGCATCTGGCGACATAGACGCTATCTCCCACATTAACCCATTTTTGCCACAAAAGTTAACACAAAGTGCATTTTTGGCAAAAATTAACCAACATTCACATGCAATTCCTCAGTACTGGAGCCATATTTTCTCAAAACATGAACTTTCAGAAGAGAGGGCAATTATCCTAGAACAATTTTGCTGTTATATGTCATGTTCAAAGTTTTAACCCTCAGCCAGTTTTGGGGCTTTTAAAAGAATTTCCTCATACTGTTTGCGAAATTCTCCCACTTTGAGTTCACCTTTACTACCATTTCAAATAGAATATCGAAAAATCATTTGTTTGTTGGTATTTATAATTGACTTCTGAGCATATTTGCTGTTACAAGTCTCAGTGTAAAGTTGAACCCAATGCCCGTCCTGGTTGCATAATGATAGGTGCCATGAAAAAAAATCTCGCTTTGGAGGAAATTCAGTAAAATAGAACTTGTTTCCATAGTAAACACACACTGCACCACTTCCCAGCATCCCCACAGTGAATTCAGTTACAACTCTCAATGACCTAACATTGATGAAGCATGTTTTGGGAAATGTAATCATTTGTGAGGAAGCTCAGTGCACATAGTATGATAGAAGGAGTTACACCACATAAGAATGGTGTATTTATGAATGAAGTTTTAAAGTTACAAAAAGAACAGAAGATCAACACCTGATTGCCAGTTTATGTAGAGAAATTACAAAACAACTTTACTCAGTGAGTTATGTAAATTTCACTACTTTACTCTGAAGATTCTATTAACGCATTACCCAATGCACATGATAACAATAGTTATTATTTTTCAAATTTTTAAAACAATTTCAACAAAACCATATCATTTGACTCCCAAACCCCCTAAGCTTGTTCCAATGATGGGAAAACCTGATGTAGTTTTCTGTTTTCTTGAAATTTTTCTTTTTTTTTAACTCCCTGCACACTTATGTCCATGTGTCAAAATTTTCAGGTGCAAAATTTTCCCATAATGCAACTAGGAATTTAGCAAATTCAATCTTGTTTGACAGAGCTCATTGAGCTCTGTCAAACAAGATTGAATTGGCTAAATTTCTAGATGCATTATGGGAAATATGACTACTTAAAATTTTGGTATTTCGACATCAGTGTGCAGGGGGTTAACAACTACTCAATTTGTAAATTGTGTAGGCGGTGCAAAGGACTCATTGGGTAAAGGATTAATCTAATGATCAAAAACCTGTTAAAAGATGCATGATAAAGGAATGAGAAACAAACAGCCCTTCCTATAAGGCCCTGAATTAGAGGAGTTCAAAACAAAGCTTTGTCGACAAAGTATCTGCTTCAAACAAAGAGTCCCAAACATTCCAGGGTAGAATTCCACGAGAATCAGAGAATCTTATTCTCGCAAATTTCTTTCTGAACATACGAAAGAATGGGAATTATGTCATTTGGATTATTGCAAAATTATCTATAATGTTACTGAATGATCATGCTTTACCACTTTTAAATGATGAGTTTAATGGTAAGAAAAAAGGTCAAATCATGTGATAAACATTGCATTACACTGTAAATATACATTTGATACAGATGACTTGTGTGTGAAATTCCTTTAACATGAATAGATTTTCTGTGAGGAAATGTAAGAATACAAAGATGTTGTATTTACACCAAGACTGCTGTGTGTTTTCAGCACTGCCCAATACAATACACTGAAAAATCTGATTACCCACATGGTGACGCTGTGTATTAAGGCATACTGTATTTTGTGGAGTTAGTACATTGGGGAGTCTGACAGTTGCTCATCATTGCTAGGTGGTTCTCTCAAACTGTCTGACACAAGGTGACCCTTGCTGTTAAAAGTGCCATTAAACACCAATAAATAAATAAATAAAAAAATAAATAAATAAATAAACACTGAGAAATGTGTTCGATACGTGTGGAATCTGACCTACATATATCTGAGATGGGTCGTTACTCATCTGAGCAGTATTATGATAAGAATGAAATGCTTCCACACAAAACATTGTCAAGCAAGAATCTAAACAGACCTCCGAAGAAGTTATTTTTCTTTTAAGTTGAATTGTGGTATAAATACAGAACACAACTCTGGTAGAGTGCAGGGGACAGGAATCAATGACCCTTGTTGGAATTTTTCTGTATTTCAAGTGGCATACATGAAATACAGAAAAAAATCCAACTCAGGTCATTCACTCTAGTATCCTGTACTCCACTCTCTTTGTCTTAGTATTGGTAATTTTTTTTAACTGTTTTGAAGTCATGATTTAGTACATATTAACCCTTAGGGGCCTAATTCTGATTCCTTTTAACTGCAACAGAACAGGTGCCCATAGGCAGCCAAGACCTGCCTAGAAACAAGTGCAAAGCCACAGGATTTAGAGTGTTAAAATGTAGAAATAGAAATATGTATAAAACTCCCCAGGCCCTCAGGGGTTAAAGCCCTAAGCTTGCTGCATATATGAAATTGCTAAAATGCTTCTATACACTCTACTATAAGAAATGTTTTAAAGTGCACTTCCTAACAGGGTGTCATGAAATAGCACATCAGTTACTTAATCCATAACACTCTTCAAACTGATGCTGAAATATCAGAATATTAAGCTATAAAATTTTCCCATAACTGAGGAATGTAACCAATTCAATCTTGTTTGAAAAAGCTCTTTGAGTCTCTCCTTAAATCTCAGAAAGACCAAATATACCACTGCAGACTGTGTCTCTAGTTCAGTACAGTACAGTCACTGTGGACTGGACGTAATCCATGCATGGGCAGTAATGTGCATGTATGCATTTACCAGGTAATATAATGAAAGTGTCAATGACACTGTAGTTCAACTTGACAAGCTTGAACTTGGCAAGTTATAAGTGAAATGACAAAATTGAAGATCACTGGTACCAATGTTATTTGGTGAAATTTCACCATAACACCACTGTGTGTGCACAAAGTCTCAGTAATCCATGCATTTTAAATGTAAACTGTAAGGCTGGCTAAAGGAAGAATGCTGATACACAAATGCAGTAAGTTCATAGCTTATTGTAAATGGCAACTTTTTTCACAGAAATGAATGCTAATCAATAGCCCTTATCTAAAGGTCTCGCGCAATAAGCACACCAAGTTAAAAAAAAATCCCAAGTTAAATGTGGCCATGTCAAAGAAGAATGTAGATGCACAAACGAAATAAATTCAAAGATTGTTGCTAACAGCAACAGTTTTTGATGGAAATGAAAAGAAAATCGATAGCTCCAATCTTTGTCACCCTGCATAAGCAAACAAAGTTCCAAGGCATGCCAAAGGAAGATGTTAATGCACAAATGCACTAAGTTTGAGGGTCATTGCTTGTGGCAATGTTTTTTTAGGGGGAAATTCATAAAAATACCCTGCAGAGAGTGGAAAAGGGATAAGTTGCTGCACAAATGCAGTTTATTGAAGGCTGTTGCCAGCGGCAAACATTTTTGGACAGAAAATGAAGAAAATCAACAGCTCCCATCTAAAGGTAACTCCAAACAAGCATACCAAGTTTTAAAGCGATCCAATCATAAATGTGACCTGTAGGGCAAGCCAAACGAATATATTGATGCCACACTAAACTAAGTTCAAAGGTCAATGCCAGCGGCAACATTTTTTGATGGAAATGGAAGAAAATCAATAGCTCCCATCTGGAGGTCACCCCAAACAAGCATACAAGGTTTCAATGCAATCCGATCATAAATGTTCCCTGTAGGGTGTGCCAAAGGGAAATATTATGGTCTAACTAAGTTCAAAGGTCATTGCAAGCTGAAACACTATTTGATGGAAATAGAAGAAAGAGGATAGCTCCCATCTGTAGGTCACCCCAAACAGGCACAGCAAGTTTCAAAACAATCCGATCATAAATGTGCACTGTAGGGCATGCCAAAGGAATATATTGATGCCTGACTTAACTATGTTCAAAGGTTACTGCCGGTGGCAAGATTTTTTGACGGAAATGGAAGAAAATCGATAGCTCCCATCTGAAGGTCACCCCAAACAAGCATACCAGGTTTCAATGTAATCTGATCATAAATGTTCCTTGCAGGGTCTGTCAAAGGGAAATATTGAGGTCTGACTAAACTAAGTTCAAAGGTTGTTGCCAGATGCAATATTTTTTGATGGGAATAGAAGAAAATTGATAGTTCCCATTTAGAGGTCACCCCAAATAAGCAAACCAAGTTTCAAAGCAAAACTGCACTAAGTTCAGTTCACAGAAGGTCGTTGCCAGCAGCAACAATTTTTTTTAAAGAAATTGAAGAAAATCGATACTTCCCATCTAGAGGTAAACAAGCATAACAAGTTTCAAAACAATCTGATCATAAATGTGCCCTGTAGGGCGTGCCAAAGGAATATATTGATGCCGGACTAAACTAAGTTCAAAGGTTGTTGCCAGTGGCAACATTTTTTGACAGCAATGGAAGAAAATTGATAGCTCCCATCTAGAGGTCACCCCAAACAAGCATGCCAGGTTTCAAAGCAATCCGATCATAAATGTGCCCTGTAGGGTGTGCCAAAGGGAAATACTGAGGTCTGACTAAACTAAGTTCAAAGAACATTGCCAGTGGCAACATTTTTTGATGGAAATTGAAGAAAATCGATAGCTCCAATCTAAAGATCACCCCAAACAAGCATACCAAGTTTCAAAGCGATGTGATGATAAATGCGACCTGTGTGGTATGCAAAAGTAATTTGTGGATGTACATATGCCAATGGACAAGAAGTGATGGCAATAGCTCAGCTTGACTTTATCAAGTTGAGCTAAAAATCATCATCAGCAAAATTTTAATTAATGAAGCACAGGCTTGTACCCAGTGCTTCATTAATTAAAGTTTTGATGATTATTCCCATAATTACTGTATGGAAACTAATATTGCGTGCATGGAAATATTGCCCACCCATAGAAAGTGACCATTCCATGGCTGCCATACTGTAATTTCTACCATCACTTGTTCATCAATAAACTTGCCACCTCTCCGTTTTGTTCCTGTGTGTAGCAAGAAATGGTTGATCACTTCTTTCTCTGTTGTCCATTTTACAGCACAATAAGGAGCAAAACTCTGGGAACACTCCAAATGTGAATGTAGATTCTGGTATACTCTTGTGTGACTCACATAACAAAAGCAACCAACTGAAACAAGCCCTCTTTGACACAGAACAGTCTTATATTTTGAAGAAAGGACAATTTGGTTAGTTGTAAAATTTGATATATTCACCAAATTTTTGGTGCTCGTAGGATTTGTATTGGGGAGAAATAAATTGTGAAATCTTCTTCGATACTTCCCACAACCCTCTTCATAGTTGGTTTGAGCTCTCACTGGTCTAAAGCACACAAAAGACACATGTGGTTGTTTAACCAAGGCGACTACATTGGTCTAAACAAGACACTACAGGAAACGAACTGGGCGAATATCCTCTCTTTCTCTTCCGAGGATGCCGTAACTTGTTAATTCCAGAACTATCTCGAATCTGTTGTTTCAAAATATATCCCGAACAAATTAGTTACATGTAGGCAAAATGAGCCAGCATGGTTTCACAAAGACATAAGAAAACTAATCCGCCAACGTAAACGTGTTCACAAATATGCAAAGCAAGTCAATACGACGCAAGCGTGGTTCAAATATCGCCAAAAGAGAAATCAAACTACCTCTGCAATTAAAAAGGCAAAGGAAAAATATTTCACGAAACTTGAAAACATCCTGAACAACGAAGTAACCTCCTCGGCTAACTGGTGGAAAACGCTCGGCAAACTGATGAGTAAATCAAAACAAGACATCCCCGTCCTTCAGTATAACAACTGTAATCTAATATCTAATACCGAAAAGGTGGAAGCATTTAATGATTATTTTTGTACCATCTCCCAGGCGGATGACTTGAATGCCTCTCTTCCCACGAGCGTCCATAACACTAACCAGCCGACCCTCAACAACATTAGTATATTGGCCAGTATAGTTATGGACGTCCTAAAAACTCTTAAAAGCTCTAAAGCAAGTGTAAAGCAAGTGGTCCAGATAATATAAGTCCGAAAATTCTCAAGGAATGTAGACTGGGTCTCACTAAACCACTTACTGAAATGTTCAATTTTTTTCTTTCTCATTGTTACTTTCCAACTGAGTGGAAAAGAGCTAATGTATCTCCAATTTTTAAAAAGGAGAATCCGAATCTAGTCACTAACTATAGTCCTATATCGTTGCTCAGCTGTGTTGGCAAGGTGTTTGAAAGATGTATATTCAAACAAGTTCTGGCTTTTCTCCAGTCAAACACCTTGATTACTCCATTCCAATCCGGTTTTACCCCCAAAGATTAGACTACATTACAACTTACTGAAATTTACAATACTATCAGTAGTGCCCTTGACGAAGGTAAAGAAATCCACCTTGTCTTCTGTGATGTGAGCAAGGCCTTTGACAAAGTTTGGCATAAAGGTCTTCTGTTTAAGTTGGAACAAATCGGAGTGACAGGTAATCTGCTTCGGTGGTTTGAGTCGTACCTGAGCAATCGCCAACAGCGGGTTGTCATTGATTCCAAAGCCTCCTTGTGGAAATCAGTTTCAGCTGGTGTGCCCCCCCCCCCCCCCCCCCCCCCCCCCCCCCCAAGGATCGATTCTGGGTCCACTGCTGTTCGTCATATACATCAATGATATAGTTGAAAAAATTAGTAACATCCGCTTGTTCGCCGACGATACAACGATCTACTTAATAATAGAGAACCCAGACTTGGCTGCTAATATTTTAAACCAAGACTTGATACAACTCGAAGATTGGTCCAATAAATGGCTTGTTGACTTCAACCCATTAAAGACTGAGTCCCTATTAGTTTCACGAAAAAGTGATAGAAATTGTCACCCCCCTCTGAAAATGCGTAACGAAAGCATTTCCGAAGTAAGTAGTCATGCACATGTTGGTATACGTTTAAACAATCAGGGTTCCTGGAAAGAACACATTGAAGCAATAGCCTCCAAAGCATGGAAGCGAATTGGTTTTCTAAAAAGTATAAATACAAATTTGATCGCAAAACATTAGAAACAATATATCTGACTTTTATTAGGCCGGTTCTTGAGTATTCAGATACAGTTTGGGATAATTGTGCTGAGGGCGAATCCGACGAACTGGAACGTATCCAGTTGGAAGCTACCAGGATCGTAACAGGTGCAACCCGTAGCCAGTAGGGAACTTATTTATTTGGAAATGGGATGGGAAACTCTAAAAGCAAGAAGAGAGAAGCACAAATTAAAACAATATTTCAAAATGTATCATAGGATGGTCCCTGCTTATGTATCCATGCTGATTCCGCCACGATCTTTGGCGTCCCACGATTACGGCCTACGCCATAACGCCGACCTTGCTGCCCCATTTTGTCGAACCCAGCATCATTACGAATCCTTTTTGCCATCAACAATACGATTATGGAATGCGCTGCCATCACACGTCAGAGAAAATAGTTCATTGCAAAATCTCAACTCGTTCCTAAATGGAAATAAACTGTTCGTTCCAAACTGCTTCAAACGTAGTAAAGACCGTAAGGCACAGACCCAACATTGTAGACTTCGCTTGTGTTGTAGCAATCTTAACAATCATCTGTTTAGAAGCCATTTATCAAACTCCCCATACTGTTCATGTGGAGCCCGCGAAACGAGTGCTCACTATTTATTGCATTGTCCATTCTATGTAGAGAGCAGACAGCGCACACTAGCAACACTGCCATTCACAATTTCAACGGATATTCTCTTGAATGGAAATGCTGAATACACAGCGGAAGCAAACAGCCTAATTTTTGAAAAAGTACAGAGTTATATTACTGCCTCCAAGAGATTTTACTGAACACACCTGCAGTGCTCGTCCCTCTTGTGCTCTCCCTTTATTAAAGGAAGCAGCTGCCTTTGCCCCAGACACCCCCACCTCTCCACCTTTCCCTTTCTTGCCTCTTTCATATTATTTTGTTTCAATCATAGTCTCTTCCATGCCATGAAAGTCTGATGTATTTGTTGATTGCAGGAGACAGCTTACATAAGCTTCGGCTTGCTGTTGAATCCACTTTCTAATACTGTATCTCAGCATGTTGTTCTATACCTTGAATCCACTTTCTAATACTGTATCTCAGCATGTTGTTCTATACCTTGTATATTTATATGCAGTATTGAAATAAAATAATGTTTAAACTAAAACTAAAGTGTAGCAATGTGCATTACATGAGAACTGCTATCCTTTGTACAAAGTTTTATGCACACATGAACTATCATTCAGTTACAACAATTCAATGTCAGCCTATTTCTTTCTTTCTTTTATTTTTCTTATCTTTCTCAGTTCCTTTTTTATAATAATCTTTATTTATGTAATTTATAACTTACATAAATAGAACTTGTAATCAGAACAAAACAATATAATAGTATTATAGTGGAGCCCACTTAATTGGATATCTCTTAATTGTATATCCCTGTTAATTGAATATAATTTTCAAACACAAAACCATTTACCATACCTTCAGTACAAATTTGAACTGTTAATTGCATATGGGTTGTAGAGTAAACTCCTGTTAATTGTATATAAATCTTTGTAATATGTCGAAAAAATTACCGTGACACGCACCAAATTCCCCTTATTTATCAACCTTTTTGTCCTCACTACATCCAATACAGGCATTTATTCTATTATATCTTCTTTGACAGAGCTCTATGAGCTCTGTCAAACGAGATATGATAAAATAAATGCTCAGTTTACCTCCAGAACACAGGAACCTGACCAAATCCCTGTTAATTGTATACTCCTGTTAATTGAACAATTTTCACTGGCAAAATGGATATTCAATTAAGAGGATTCTACTGTATTTAACACATGATTACATTTCTTATTGTCTTACAACAACTGTCATATCCATTTTGTACCTGAACTATGTTCATTGTGTGAAACAGCTCAATATAAGCTTTTGGCAGATTGCTAATACAGAATGCTTAATATGTAGAATTTTGTACCAAACAGATAGGTGAAATAAATACTGCTTAAATTAAGACTGAACTGGTTAACTAGAGACTCTACAGATCCTGTAATCGCTCATCTGGAAATACATATAAAAATGTGATTTCCCATAGGCTTTCCATGGTAACTATGAGCTGCAATTGTGGCCATGTTTGCAACATTACATCAAAATTACATGAGGATCATTGGTAGAAGGTGTCCCAGTCTTCAATCACATGAAGTTTCAAAACATTTGAATCCATCAAACAGAATCAAAGAATGTCTCTGGTGGCCATATTTTTCAGCCAATGGGAACAAAAAGAGGATCGTTTGTAGAGGGCCTCCTATAGACCATTCTTGCCAAGTTTTGGTTCACGTCAGCTCAATAGTTCCAGAGAGAAGATGCAAATGTGATTTCCTATAGGTTTTTTCTATAGTGTTTGCAAAACGATCAACATTAAAATGAGGAACGTTGGTGGAGGGTGTCCCGTTATCAACCATGCAAAGTTTCAAAACATTTGGCCCTGTGGTTTCAGAGAAGAAGAGTTTTCAAAATTGACCAATCAGAATCAAAGAATGCTTCTGACGGCCACATTTTTTCACCCAGCGGGAATAAAATGAGTAATAGTTGTAGAGAACCTCTTATAGACAATGCCTGCCAAGTCTGGTTCACATTGGCTAAGTACTTTCAGTGAAGATGATGAAAATGTGATTTCCTATATGGTTTCTATAGTAACTATAAGCCACAATTGCAGCCATAATTGCAACTTGATGAAGATTAAAATAAGGATCATTGGTAGAGGGGGTTACAGTCATCAGTCACATTAAGTTTTTTCAAACCATTTGGCCTTGTAGTTTCAAAGAAGATTTTCTTGAAAATGCACACATTTATGAATTCTGTTTCAACAAAAAAAATCAGTAAAAAAGGAGTAAAATATTTTGCAAATTACAATTTTTTCAGACAGTATTCTCTTTCAAAATAGCTTTTGGATAGGAAAGGGTTACAGGAATCTTAAAAGATATACAATAATTACTGTCATCTGAGCTGACATGATTGCA
Organism: Pictodentalium vernedei; assembly: GCA_031216915.1. Taxonomy (NCBI): domain Eukaryota; kingdom Metazoa; phylum Mollusca; class Scaphopoda; order Dentaliida; family Dentaliidae; genus Pictodentalium; species Pictodentalium vernedei. The sequence continues at coordinate 163,040,134 of CM062293.1, forward strand.
AGATAATGAACAAAACTAACCTAGATTTTTCAAACAATCTGTCAACATGTATCAAACATAATTAGATTACAGCTGAAGGTATCAACCTACAGTTGCACTTGTTTTACAGTACAAGTCAAAATAAATTGTGTAGGATAATCCTATAAACTATGCATCTTTTCTCTTTCTACACTGATAAAAGCAGAAGCTGACATCATTTTCTGGAAAGCTCTCACTAATAGCTTTTCCAGAAAATGTCAGATTCTGATCGTGTCAGGGCAGAAGCTGCAGTCTACTTAGTTTACTGCAGTTATGCTACATCTTATTTTGACTTGTACTGTATGCACAATATTTTGGGTTTTTTTTTCCCCAGTTTTCAGTGGAGAAAAAACTGAACCAACCCTTACCAGATTCTCAAAAAACAAGTATTCTGCCGACAGTACTGATCTTCGTGCAGACAGGAGAGGCATTGGGTTAAGCATTAGAATATAGCCTCTGGTGGCCACATATTTCCATCCTCTCATAGACCATTCATGTGAAGTTTGGCTCATGTAGGCTCAGTAGTTCCGGAGAAGAAGATGAAAATGTGATTTCCCATAGGGTTTCTATAGTAACTATAAGCCGCAATTGTGGCTATGTTTACAACCCGATCAACATTAAATGAGGATCGTTCGTAGAGAGGGTCCCAGTCATCACTTATGTGAAGTATCAAAACATTTGGACTGGCAGTTTCAGAGGAGATTTTTGAAAATCCACCTATCAAAATCAAAGAATGTCTCTGGCGGCCATGTTTTTCAACCCACGGTAACAAAACAGTAACAAAATGAAGATCCTTTGTAGAGGACCTCCCATAGACCATCCCTGCCAGGTTTGGTTCACGTCGGATCAGTAGTTCCGGAGAAGAAGATGAAAATGTGATTTCCCATAGGGTTTCTATAGTAACTATAAGCTGCAATTGTGGCCATGTTTGCAACCCGATCAACATTAAATGAGGATCATTGGTAGAAGGGGTCCCAGTCATCATTTATGTGAAGTATCAACACATTTTGCCTGGCAGTTTCAGAGGAGAAGATTTTTGAAAATCCACCAATCAGAATCAAAGAATGCCTCTGACAGCCATGTTTTTCAACCCACAGGAACAAAAGGAGCATCGTTTGTAGAGGACCTCCCATAGACTATCCCTGCCAGGTTTGTTTTCACATCGCCTTGGTTTTTCCAGAGAAGAAGAGGAAAATGTGATTTCCCATAGGGTTTCTGTAGTAACTATAAGCTGCAATTGTGGCCATGTTTACAACCCGATCAACATTAAATGAGGATCGTTGATAGAGGGGGTCCCAGTCATCATTTATATGAAGTTTCAAAACATTTGGCCCGGCAGTTTCAGAGGAGAAGATTTTTGAAACTCCACCAACCAGAATCAAAGAATGCCTCTAGAAGCCGTGTTTTTTATCCGATGGGAACAAAATGGAGCTCGTTTGTAGAGGACCTCCCATAGACCATTCCTGCCAAGTTTGGTTCACACCGGCTCAGCGGAAACAGAGAAGAAGATGAAAATGTGAAAAGTTTACGGACGCCAGACGACGGACGACAGACGGCGGATGACAAGTGATGAGAAAAGCTCACATGGCCTTTTAGGCCAGGTGAGCTAAAAATGGAGTTGCATTATAAGAAAAATTTGTGCTTGAATTTCTAGTATATTGACATCAGTGTGCAAAGTATTAATTGTTTTAGGGCCAAGGAAGATCTGAAAAGCACAGAATATCCCAAATCAATCCTGGTGTTTTTCTCAATTTAGCTGATTATATGTAACAATGTGACATACTGTTGGGAAGATATCTGAGAGACCTTTCATACAGTGCATCACACAACAGCATTTCATAAGCAAAATTATGGGTACACAAAGTTCATATTCCTCATCTAGAAGGGAGACAGATAGTGAAACAGGTAACCTAACACTACTTGCAGAAAACATTTATTGGTGTTTATGGTCACATATTTCTGCACAAAGGCTAATCGTGACCCCAACATGGATACAAAGATATAAAGTCAAGTCCGTCCAATTGTTTATACCCAGGATGTCCATTGTGGAGGACTTCTAACTAAGGCACTGGTTATGTGTCCTGCATATAATGGTGTTTAAGGTTACATATTTCTGCACAACGGCTAAATGTGACCACAACATGGATATAAGTCAAGTCCATCCAATCATTTATACCCAGGAGGCCCATTGTAGAGGACTTCCACCTAAGGCATTGGTTACGTGTTCTATTTTACTAGTAAAACAGAGCATGTTTAGCACAGTAAACAAGCACTGCTTCATTTCCTGGGACTACATGTACTAGAGTTTCAAAACTAGAGGTACTGTGAGCAAACTCACAAAGTGATACCCCCCGCGCCTGAAATGTATAAGTAAGTTTATCTCCCCTTGGAAATGTCAGAACGGAATTATATTGCTTCATGCACATCTTCATATGGAGTTCTTCCATTGTGTAAAGTTTCATGAAAATTCTTCAAACGGTTTAGGAGGAGTTGTGCTTACAAGGATGGACAGACGGTATAAGTTAGATTACCTCCCCTTGGAAATGTCAGAACGGAATTATATTGCTTCATGGATATCTTCATATGGAGTTCTTCCATTGTGTAAAGTTTCATGAAAATTCTTCAAACGGTTTCGGAGGAGTTGCGCTTACAAGGATGGACAGACGGTATAAGTTAGATTATCTCCCCTTGGAAATGTCAGAACGGAATTATACTGCTTCATGCACATCTTCATATGGAGTTCTTCCATTGTGTAAAGTTTCATGAAAATTCTTCAAACGGTTTAGGAGGAGTTGCGCTTACAAGGATGGTCAGACGGACAGATTATCTCCCCTTGGAAATGTCAGAACGGAATTATATTGCTTCATGCACATCTTCATATGGAGTTCTTCCATTGTGTTAAGTTTCAGGAAAATTCTTCAAACGGTTTAGGAGGAGTTGCGCTTACAAGGATGGACAGACGGACAGACGGACGGACAGGGTGATTCCTATATACCCCCCCAAACTTTGTTTGCGGGGGGTATAATAATGCCAAATTTACATTTTTTTTTGTTACATTACAAATACATGTATAAGGTTTTCGAAATAATGCAAAACTTTTTTTGCTCGAAAAGCATACAGATTATCATGTTTTATTGGATGAGCTTGTTGTAATGAGAGAATATAAGCCATCTTTCTTGACAAAAAAACTTTAAACCCCTGCACACTGATGTCGAAATATCTAAAGTTCAAGGTGCAAATTTTTCCCATAATGCAACTAGAAATTTAACCAATTCAATCTTGTTTGACAGAGCTCATTGAGCTCTGTCAAACAAGATTGAATTGGTTAAATTTTCAGTTGCCTTATGGAAAAAATTAAAATTTGTTAGTAAATTTTGTTTCTTAACATACCTACCACAATTGTTTACAGTTGGCTGTAACATAAGTGCAAGCCCTACTTCGGAACTAACTCAAGCTTTTAGAATCTTTTCCAAACGAGTTGGAAAAGTACTAGAGTGAAAAAGATCGAAAAAAAAGGGTCGAGCGAGACCAGCGCTCGAAATTACAGGTACTCTCTCTGCACACCTCTTGCGTTTACCGAGCGCATGCGCAACAACCGTGACGTCAATTCCGTATTTCCGCCAATGAGAAGTTTGTGATTTAGCGGGGAGGCATTGATATCAAAGATATCCCCCAGGAGGGTGGGCCTCCGGTAAACAATTGTGGTAGGTATGTTAAGAAACAAAATTTACTAAAAAATTTTAATTTCTTTTCAACCTACTCACAATTGTTTACAATTGGCTGAATAAACAATAGGAGGAGGTGAATCACATAACCAATACCAACAAGGGTAGCAGAAAGAAAAGCAAGGATGGCAGAGAACAATAACGAAACCTGTAATGAAGATAGAGAGAAGGCACCTGAAAAGAACAAGGCTGAACGAAGCACAACCTCGATAAAAACAATTTTAATGAGGGTGCACAACAGCCTGAGCAGCAACGAGGGGGCCTAAAGAATAAAGATCCTCAGACTGCTGCTGAAGGTGGCGGAGATAAAAGGAGGAGAAGGTAGAAGCATTCCTCCAGTAAACCGCATTCATAACATCCCGGAGTGAAACAGAATTGGAGAACGCCCAGGATGTAGAAATGACACGAACCTCATGAGCATTAAACCAGTTCGAAACAAGATCCGATGCAGACAAGCGAGAATAAGCCAGCTTGATTGCAAGACAGATCCACCTGGATATAGAATGGGAAGAGATAGACTGCCTCTTAGGAATGAGAGACACAAAGAATCTCTTCCGACCCCTCCTAATAAACTGAGTGGGAGTAATGTAAGTCTTGATCGTACGAACAGGACAAAGAAGAGGCCTCCGGCCATCTACAGCAGGGAGAGCCCGAATGCAGATGGGAGGAGGTACCGAATCAGGAAGTTGATTCAGTAGTGAAGGTGACACTGTTAGCCCCATTTCGGAAGAAGGCAGAATCAACAGATAGCGCATGAAGATCACTGACTCGACGAGCAGAAGCAAACGCTAGAAGAAAAGCCGTCTTATAGGTGAGAAAATGCAAGGCTCGAATGGCGCCCCCTCCAAACAGTGCAACACACACGCCAAGTTCCACTTGGGTGTAAGACGCAAAACTTGAGGCCTCTTCAAAGAAAAGTGCCGAATGAGTTTGGAGAGAAAAAGATTACGACCGATGCACCGCTTTCCCACATAAGACAGCATAGACTGATAGCCCTGAATCGTAATAGGCTGGAGGCCCTTGGAGTCAAAAAGATATACCAGAAAATCCGCAATTTGAGCGATTGACGGATCACGGTAATTCACATTGTGATCTGCACACCAGCAGCAGAAAACATTCCACTTGGCAGCATAAGTCATGCCAGTGGAATGTCGCCACGATGTAGAAATGCACTCCACTGATCATCTCGAAAAACCTCTACGTAGGAGACTGGACCTGATAAAAGACAGGCATGAAGGGACAGGCTCGCCAGGTTGTCGTGATACTTCCTGGGACGACCCTGTCAAAGAAGATCGCGACATAGAGGTAGACGGATGAGTCAATCGGCCAATAGAGGCCGCAGCAGATTGCTCCACACCCTCTGTGGAGACAGGGGTGCGATCAGAATGATCCTGCAACTGCAAGCACGAATCTTCGCTAATACTTGAGGAAGAATCGGTGCAGGAGGAAAGGCATAGCCAATCCAACCTGTCCAGTCCAGAGACAGAGCGTCTACTGCAAATGCCAGAGGATCTGGACAAGGGGAGACAAAGGTCTCTACCTGATGATTCCAGCGAGTAGCGAAAAGATCGACCAGAGGATGGCCCTACTGCTCGCAAATCGCCTGAAACACCGACCGATGTAGCATCCAATCGGTTGGAAGGACACTGTCGCGTCGGGACAGGGAGTCTGCTAGGACGTTGAGACGCCCGGGAATGTGTCGAATGGACACCCGAGCGTTCACATCCCGCGCCAACAGAAGAAGATCCCGAGACAGCCGATACATGGGAATCGAATGCGTGCCTCCTTGATTCCGTATGTAGGCCTCTACTGTCGAATTGTCCAAAAGAAGTAGGACAATATGGTCCGACAGATGAGGGATCCAAAGCCGAAAACTCAACAGAAGAGCAAAGAGCTCCTTCTGGTTGATATGAAGGCCCACCTGCTCGCTGTCCCACTCGCAGTGAGTAGACAGACCGAGCAGATCCAACGTCGCACCCCAGCCCTGATCACTGGCATCCACAGTAAGGATGCGATCGGCCAAAGGAAGATCCAATGGAACACCCTGTGTCAGCCAGGGAATATCAGCCCAAGGGTGGAGGTGACAAAGCAGAGACCGAGGAATAGTGAGTTCCAGGTCCAGCGGATCTACATTCGGACGCCAATGATCCAACAGGAAGTGTTGGAGAGGTCGGACAAACAAGCGACCGAGCGGAATGAGATCTGTCACCGAACCGCCAAGGCCCAGCATCCGAAGGAAACTCCTGGCCGAGACCGAGGAAGACTGAAGCAGGTTCCGAGTCAAGGCGGAAAGAATCGATGCCCGAGCCTGGGGAACCGACACTACATTGTGAAGAGTGTCGAAATCCATCCCCAAATGACGGAATCGCTGAGAAGGAAGAAGATCCGACTTCTCGCGATTGACTCTGAAACTCAGCGACGCTAGCGGGCAAAGAAACTGCCGGACATCGAACTCCAGAACAGCAGCATTGTGGTGCCGTTGGAGGATGTCGTCTAGGTAGGCTGACGAAGTCACTGCCGACTGAGTGTGATGGAAAGCAAGCACATGTGACATCAGTCATGCGAAGGCCCAAGGACATTACGTGTACACTCCATATAAAACCGCACTTCGCGTACCCCACTTTTTGTGTAGAAAAGTGGGGTACCCAAGTGCGGTTAGGAGAGAAGCATTACATAATCAATTAGTGCTCGACGAGAAATTTCTTCCAGAGTCTGAACCTGATTAGCAATATTAGTCTTCAGCCAGTGAATTTCTAAAACCTGCATTTCATAAAATAATGACATAAAAATATTATATCTGTCTTTTCCAGATCATTGTACCCCGGAAAAATGTCCGCTTTTAAACAATTCGACCAATATTTTTCGAGATATTCAACTTGTTTCCGTATTAAAATAAAATGTTTTGCCGATATGTCATTTGGATTCCCCCCTGTATAATTAAAGGTAAGTTTATCGCCATCGAACATGATCTTGTCCACCTTCATTCTCGAAACATTTCATCGAGACACTTTTAAATAAAATTACCAAATAGAGGAAGTATTTTAAAATAAAACAAATTCTGTGCGTTGCTATGTTTTTTAGAACAATAATGTGACAGTCTCGGCGATACATCCTGTCTTTACGAAGTGCGGCCCCTATTTTTCAGACTCGGGATCATTACGAACTCGGCATATGATTTAATATCATTGGAGATAAGCTGCTTCACGTTTACCTCAGTAATTCTTTTTGACGAACTAAATTGAGAATGAAACAGAATTAATAAATAAATCCATCTACTCCTTCCGGTCATTTTCGTAACAACTCGGGTGGATTTTTTCAAATTAAGTTCAGTTTTCGGAATCATGAAATTTTAGAAGCAAGAGACATACGAATCATGGCCTACGGTAAACAAATTTATAGTGCAGTTTGGGAAGTGGAAGGCACCCACAATGGGATTTTCTTGTCAACTTCCAATATCTGAAAAAGGCATGAAAAATTGGTGGCGTCACTGGGGGCCGGGGGAGGGGTAGGTATTTGCCCCTTAAACGTAGATTTTGCCCACATTTGCTTCCCACGTCCATCACACACACACACACACACACACACACACACACACACACACACACACACACACACACACAACTCTCTCTCTCTGTCTCTGCCCCCCCCCACCCCACCCCCGTAACCATGGCGTATTCACGCCTCCCGTGAGTCAACGATCGACAGTATAATCTCTCCACTTTTAAATCTGATCCGCCGCGCCTGGAAAAATTCTCCCTTAAAATTTTATATATTTTCCTTTTTTACAGCTTGTGGCCCTCATTAACGGTGGAGGGGAGCATTCCAATGAGGGGCCATAAACTATGTGACTGAAACAAAATATGGAAATTCACTAAATTCACAACGCCAATGGCCGAATTTGGCCAGCACTCAGGCTATACAAAAATCTGCATTCAAATTTTATTATGTTTAAGTTTTTGTTTCAAAAACATAGCTTATGACCCTTCATTGGAACGAGCTAGTGCATTTTGAGTCTTTCCATTGAGGGGTCCCAAGCTCTGTTTTGAGACAAACAAATTCAGATTTTTAGTTGTTATTAAAGAATTTATCTTGCAAGTGCCACCTGGTCCTGTAGGCGGGTGGAGACTATTGGATCACCGGATTTATCTTCCTAGCATTTGGTACGTTTTTTCTTGGAAATAGTATGTTTATTTTCGTGTCTGGAAACTGGGTAGACTGATAACATTTTGGCCAGACGCTGTCGTCTGTATGTTGGTGTTTTGGTAATAATAATTCTCCCCAGCCAGCATGGGTTTCTTTTCAATAGATGCTTCAAATGCTTCGGCCCTTTGACAGATTAATATAAGTAAATTAGCCTTAGAAAAGGTGTTGAACATATGACATACCAGTATACAATTATGCTCAATTAGTTACTTCTGTTCAGTGGCGTGTTAAATTAAATCCTTTGTTTGTTGTTAATCCCCAAGAAAATGTTAAAAGAAACGAAACACTTGCTATGTTTCATCATATCACATCCCCCAAATATAAAAATATTCACAGGAAACATTTTTAAAATCTCCTGAAATTTAGTGCTTGTGCGGTCTCGAGTCCAATGATATTAGCTACAAATAAGAGACTTCATTAGTTGAAACTTTGGATATTTAGTGCTTAACACGATGTCTTGATCAAGTAGTCCAATAATATTAGCTATGGACACGCGTCTCATCAAGCTTTATTTATTTTTTATTATTTGTTGCTAATATTATTGGTGGACTGTTTCATTATCCACATCATAGTATGATGCCGCAACACTACCACCGAGTTAGGGTGAGAACGGTTTGAGTTCCGCCGAATTGAATAGAGCATGCGTTTTGGCCCTAATCTTTTCAAAATCAGCCCCCCTCCCCCTCCAAAAAAAAAAGAAAAGAAAAAAAAAGAATGGGAGCCAAAACTCGTTTTATCACCAATATCAGTCACCGCTGATATGACCGATTCCCCGGGTTGAATAAGATGTCACGACGTTGTTCTCATGACCATAAACTCAAGTAATGTATTCCTGGGTGGCGTCATTTCGTTCCCGCTTCATCGATCGGAATGGTCCCGAGTTGAATTATGATACCGTGTTTTGAAGTAGCTCCAGGAAAAAGATGAGAGAAGCACGGATTGGGTTTACCCAAATTGGATCTGATCCGTGTTTTGAAGATAATCCCCCCCCCCCCCCGTGTCTGGGGTTCCATAGCGGCTGTCAGATAGAATAAAAAATGTGTTTTAATTTAACATTTGGGCGGATTATGATGTTATATCCCGGGCGAAAAGCAGATAAATTGCCAGTATGTTCAAAAAGAAAAATGTGTAGTTATCTGTACCCGTCCATTTCGGTTGAGAATCAGAATGTTTTTTTCAACAACAATGACCTCGATTAAGCGAGTTCAGACTATTTTATATCATGTAAATCCAATAGATGGAAGAGCCACACTGCTTCACGGGATCGTCAAAATTCACATTTTTTTAAAGATTTATTAGAACACAAAACGTGAATTATTGAACCGATTTTCACATTTAAAGGATTCTTTTGATCCAGAAAATTCTCTCCAAAAACATTTCAGGCACAGAGAAAGGATTTAGTGAAGAAAACGTATTATGTAAATTGCGAGGTGTTTTCCCAATCAACACTGATTAATGAGTAAATAACTGCTGTTATATAATCATACATAATGCACTCAGTCGACATTGGAATATTTTTTTTATATGGAGTGTACACGTAATGAGCCTGGTTCAAACCGAACGGGAGAGCTTTGAATTGATAAACTCGATCCCGAAACGAGAACCGAAGGTATTTCCGTGACGCCAGATGAATGGGTACATGGAAATAGGCATCTGTCAGGTTGATACTGGCCGCAAAATCGCCCTGATGAACTGAACGTCGAACCGACCGGAAAGTCTCCATACTGAAACGAGGAGCTATTATGTACTCATTCAGGATACTCAGATCGATGACAGGACGATATTGGCCGTTTTTCTTCGGCACCAAGAAAAGTCTCGAGTAAAACCCCGGTGAAAGGGTGTTCCTGACCACCTCGATCGCCCCTTTGGAGAGGAGATTGTCGATCTCCTGCACCAGAAGGTCCCGTCGCAGAGAATCGGAAGGGACCTGAGTCGGAAGGGGCACCCGAGATAAACTAGGGTGCTGATGGAAGAACAGTCGCAGACCGGATTGAATGACGTCGAGGACCCAAGAGTCCGACGTTATCTCTGTCCAACAGTCGTAAAACAGCGACAGCCTTTCCCCGACTGGAGGCGAATCGAGGTGAGAACCTTCACTTGCGGCCTCGATGAGGCCCCCGAGAGGAGAAACCACCTCGGGAAGTGACCGAGTCCTGCGACTTTCCTGCCTGAGGCTGCCAGCGAGCCTGGCCACGTCGGCGCTTCTTATGTGCAGAAGGAGCCGAAGGTGTCGCCGACGAGGCAGATGCAGCAGTACGCTTGGCGGGCCTGGAACGACCCCCACCCGCAGCAGCAGGTTGGTCAAGCTGTCGCAGCAAAAGCTGGTCCTTCGAATGACGAAGAACTTCGCCACGAACAGCTTCCACGGAACCATGGAACAACTGAGGTCCCACCAAAGAGGCAGACCTCAGAACAGCACATTGCTCAGAAGGAAGGGATGGTAAAGAATCCAACACCGCATCCCGGCGTGCCAGCTCCAAATAAGCCGTGTTACAGGCGTGAGCGTGTGTCAAGTTCATAAGAGCCTGTGACAAAACGCGAAAAGGCGCCTGAGCGTCATCAAACTCCCCTGGTGGAAAATATTCAGCCAGAGCAGCGACGACATGGTCCGCGAGAGATAACATACCCAGCATCTCTCGGGACAGGCCCACCATAGACTCAACTACCAACATCGGGAGAACTGCCGACTTAGGCTCAGTCAACCCGAGGGAAGAAAAATCCTCATCCACAGTAGTCATCCCTTGGAAGACTGGTGGAGAGACGGAATCGTAAACACGAAACCGCGATGGAGGCAGAAAGGCATCAGCTCTAGAAAAGAAGGAACCCTTGAGGGCCTTAGAACGCATTTTGGCATCTAAGCCCTGGAAGGACTCAACAACCTGAGCTGATTGCAGAGGACGCAAAGCCCCGGAGCTAGAAGGCTCAACAGGGTTACGGCGCTCCACAGTGGACCGCAGCCGGACAGTCACAGAAGGCTGGTTGGAAGGTTGAACGTCCGGCAATAAACCAAAGACGAAATCCAAAGCCTGCCCCAAGACTGACGAGGGGGGCCCATCACCTTCAAGATATTCGTCATCCTCCGTAGCAGAGGAGATGCAGCCCAACTCGGGCTGACCAGCAGAAACCTCCTGTGAATACTGTGCAGTATCCAAGGGGCCAGATGAGACATCTCGGCGACCGACCAAAGGAGGTTGTGCCTCAGGAGGCACAGGGAGGCCAACTTGAGGGTTGCCAGAAAGCAACCGGGTGAGCGCCAAAACGGCCTGACGCAGGTCACCCTGAGAATCCGTCGCAGCAGCATCGCCCGACGGAGTGTCCTCCCAATGGACCCTTGTGGTAGAAGAACCCAAATCCTCAGAAGAGACCGACGTCGAACGTCGATCGGCAGACAGAATAGGGATACAGTGAGAAGACACCGGAGGATAGTCCCGATTGTGACGCCCAGGGGCCATCACTGACCTCTGCGAAACAGAAGGTCCTGCCTGCAAATCCTCTAAAGAGACCGACGGCGCACGTCGATCGGTAGCTGGACCTAGGACACAGTGAGAAGACACCGGAGGATTGTCCCAAGAATGACAGGAACCTGTCATTGGCCTCTGCACGGCAAATAGCCCCAATTGCCCATCCTCTGAGACCGATGGCAAGCATCGATCGACACCCAGACTCGGAACACAGTGAGGAATCACCGGAGGAAGGTTCCGAGAGTGACAGCTAACAGGGGCTGTCACTGACCGCTGCCGAACAGCAGGCCCTGGATGCCAACGTCCCAACACCATCCCGCTAGGCAGCACACTAGCAGGGGAAGGAGGAACAATAAACGATTCACTCGAGAGGCGAGGAATCGCTGCCGAATTGACCGACCGGCTCAACCGACTAGGAGCAAACCTAGCCAGATGAGACGGAGCAGACAGTAAACCCGCACAGCCCCGCCGCGAGGCTAGGGGAGGCTGAGAGCACACAGACACACCAGCAGATACAGCCTTGGTGCCCCGAGACTGTAGACCATCCCCAGAGGAGATGGAAGAGCCACCATCAGACAGAATAGGATCTGGAGTAACAACTTCCTCAGCAACAGTCGACGGTGTAGGAGGCAGATCGGAGAGGGTCACCGAGCTGACCTCGGAGAAGCTCTCTACGAAAACAGACGCCTCAAGAGTGACAGCAGAACACAAAGAGACCACGGTCTCCTTGTCAGGTATCACTGAACTAGCACTGTCAACAGTTGCAGAGGAACTCGCCACAGAAGACAGATCAGAATCCTGTGTGACAGAGTCACCACGTGCACCAGCAGAAATGTCTGCTACGGCACGGCTACCCTTACCCCGAGAACAAGGGGTTCTAGCTCTGGACAGAACCACCTTGTTAACAGAAGCCCAGAATTTTGAGGACCAAACCCCACAAATACCACATGATTGGGCCTGAGTGCAATTGTTGCAAGTGACACATGTGGAATGAGAGTCGTCCACATGCTTCACTTGCAAGCAAGAGGTACAAGGAATAGTCTTTGGCATTATATTAAAGTAATCAAGCTTCCCGCCGACGGAAAACAGCACGAAGGTCGTGTTCACACGTGGGGGAAAAACAAGATGAAGTGTGAAGAAACAAGCAATAATGATAAAAATTAACATTAATCAATAATAATTTTGATAGCTTGACAAAAGGATACCATCCACTTGCACACTAAGAATGTAGAAAACACATTTAATAAGTTGTTCACGAACAATAAACAGCAAAGTAGCACGAGTCACAAAAATTTCCGACCATGTGCAAATGGCGGAAATAAAAGGAATTGATGTCACGGTTGTTGCGCATGCGCTCGGTAAACGCAAGAGGTGTGCAGAGAGAGTACCTGAAATTTCGAGCACTGGTCTCGCTCGACCCTTTTTTTGATCTTTTTCGTGCTTTTGCACTCTAGTACTTTTTCCAATTGTGAGTAGGTTGAAAAGAAATGGCTGTTTGAAATTTGGATATTTTGACATCAGAGTGAAGGGAGTTAAAATACAATTCCAATGTCAATTTTTCAGTACAATGCTGGGGAGTACTGTTTCAGTAAGCTACTAACAAGGCTCTACTTGAAAAGGTTTGTACTGTATTGGGTCCTTCACTTTTGGTTTAGAGCTAATGATATTTCATTTACATAGATTCTATGTAATAGATATATCACTATTTTGTGTACTATATGGGTAAATAATTGTACAGTTGTGCAGGTGTCCGGAGATATTTTGGACGAGGCGAAGCCGAGTCCAAATACTGGAGGACACCTGCACAACTGTACAATTATTTACCCATATAGTACACAAAACAGTGATATATGTGATTTAATCCACAGCCCCTCAATGTTAACAAAAGTCAAAAAAATTATATTTTAGAAAGTTTGACACGAGTAAAACCACATTTTAAAACACTTTTTGCTTGCTACCCCCGAAAAACAAAATGGGCATAACCCATTGTTTGCTTGCTAGAAAGTCTACTGAAGTGATGACACGCATCAGGAGTTCAGATATTGTGAACAGATCTGTGGCTTCGAAGTGAACTCACATCATGACGTAATTTGTTCTCCCACTAATATAATGTCTCAGCTCAAGGGTGGAACACTTATTCAATCCCTCATCAAAAGTGCGGCAGATAAATTTAATAATCGTTCATTTTTAAAGCATTTGGAAGAATAATTCATTTTTTTATCTGAAGAAGAGGTTCGCTTTCCCTCAGGGGTGGTGCCTGATTGCCGTCTTAATATTTGAAAAAGGGCATTTTTTTTGGTTATTTATTTATTTACTGGTGTTTAAGGTCACTTTTCTGCAGCTATGTCTAAATGTGACGCAAAAAAAGGTGTAAAGTCAAGTTTAGCCAATCATTTACACCCATGCTGCCCATTTTAGGGGACTTCTATCCCGGGCACTGGTGACCAGGTCCTATTTTACCAGTAAAACTGAACTTGTTTACCACAGCAAACAAGCACTGCTTCACTTCCGAGGTTTCCACAGGAGTCCTTTTTAGGTTACCAGGGCTGTTGGTTATTAAAAGCAACAAAAAATTAAAAAGTACATTATAATTTGGACACGATGCACACTCAATTCAGTAGCTCTGTCGAGAAAAGCTTGTCGATAATTCATGTGTTAGAAAGTTTTTCACACCTTCTTTACAGCATCTTTACTTTTGAATGGTTATGATTACAGTACTGTGACAATCGTACAAATATCTAGTTATTGGGACTGTTTCAAAACTGTCCCAATATCCAGATATTGGTACTGTTTTACTGAGCTGTTCTCATCAAAACCGTACTTGGTGATTTTATAGGGCTTGTTTTCATGACAGAGAACAAAAGAAATATTAGGTAGCTGTGGATTAATTACAACAATTACAGTTGAACAGCTTGTGACAATCAAATTTAATGAAGCACTCCATCAGTTAACTCAAAGAGTGCTGTTTAAAATTTGGTAGTAATGACTTGTTTATCAATGAGCATTTTGTTAAAATTTATTGAAATGTACATATGTGCACTCTGCAATAAACTGAATGAAAATAAATCATAAATAAAATATTGTTTGCTCCAAACTGAATGATAAGCACATGTGGATATTGTACAGTTTCATGTCAACTGTGTTTCCAAAATGATTAACTATTTACCTGCAGCAGGTGGATTTTCCTGCCCAGAAGAATAGTTCTTTGTTACCTAATTATCTTAATGGCTATGGTTAACAAGATTAGGCTATTAAAAAAAATTCTTATATTTCAGGAAGCTCCCTTGTCATAGAAACTCTGCCTCATCACCATTTTTTACCTGGAAATCTCTTCTATGACAGTATTTTGCAGTTGTAGGACACATACTTAACCAACTATACCTTGTTTGACAGCATTCACACTGCTCTGGCAAATAAGATATAGTTGGTTAAATTTTTAACTACATCATAGGAAATTTTCAGTACTGAAAACATTGGTTTGCCACATAATTGGGTAAGTAGTTAAATTTCTGATTCCAACTATTTTCAGAAATTATTTGTGAATAAACAAAAAAAAAGCCACCTTTCCTCATTATAAAATTGAGGAAAAACTGCCTGAGAAACAAGAATTTTTTTTATTGGCCTTACCCCTATATTTTTTTTTACATCAGATGCTACTGAATTTTTCATCAAATCAAATCATGTCTGCTTCAAAGCCATGATTTGATTTCATGAGAATTCAAGATAATGCTCAACAAGATGGGTGTTAACCCTTTCAACACTGGTGGTACCTTCCATGCCAGTTAAATGGCAGAAACTGGAAGAGTCCAAATCAATTATTTGGGGGTAGAGCAATTAATATTTTCAACGTGCAGCCTTCAGGATGCACGTTGAAAATATTAATTGTTCTACCCCACACGTTCACTTAGTAGCCATCCTGTTTAAAGAAATTATGACGTATCGTGCTCCAGGACCGGAAAAGCAGCCTCTCGTGTTGAAAGAGTTAATGCTAAAAAAATGTATCAACTCCATTTCGATTCATTGTTGGGAGTTTCCCTATAACAGTAAATGGGAAATCCATGAAACCAAAACAGTTAGTTAGATGCAGATCTCTCAAGCATTAGTCAGCTCAAACAGATAATGGATTTAACATAAAAGTATATGATTGCACTATAAAAATGGAAAATAACAAAATAAAATTATGTTTTAAAATAATCAACTTGGATGAACAGCAAAACTATCAATTTCATCACACAATCTATCTAAACGGTTATTGTAAGTTCAAATGAACATGTGGCACCTGTCAGGTAAACTTTCATAATTGTCAAACAATGAATATTCAGCTCTCATACAACAGAAATCTCACTAAATATCAGAAGTGTACCTAATGGAATATTAAGGCCTAAAAAAGTTGAAAATCTGTTTCTCAGGCCCTGCTGCATGGTCATTTTGGCTGCCGCATGCTCTATTTTTATAATCAATGCAAACGTTAAAGATGGTTTATGTCTGATATTGTACTCAAGGTATGAAATACACCACCACCCATGCTATTCTGTACATTTTGAGGTCTAAAACAAAAAACAAACCAAGAATGTGAACTTTTGATGCAAAAATGAAAAAATGCCAACCCACATGAAATTATTTAACCAAAATGAAAGTGTCAATGACCTGATAACAAAGGTACATACAAAAAATTGTAATGGTCTGTACATAAATACTGAACATAGCCTGTAACAAATGTATAGATAAAGTATTGTAAAGGTGGGTGACAGTCAGATGCTAAACTAGAAAAGAAATCTTTGAGTACCAGAGTGGGTCTGACTGAACCCCAAAATATTTGTTCTCATAGCACAGTGATAACAAAGGCACCCCAAAACACACTCGTTCCTGTCCCAGGTGATAACAAAGGTACCCAAGAAGTTTCGTGAAGATCATTTCATAAATACGAGAAGAAGTTGTGACAAAAAACTGATTGGACCTAATTTCGGTACAAAATGGCCACTGGCAGCCATCTGGGATTTTGGACCGCACCCAGAAACACTTGTTCTCGTCCCAAGGTGATAACAAAGGTACTAAAGAAGTTTCGTGAAGATCGGTTCATAAATACAACCTCTAACCCGAGCCGAATTGACATGTGCACTTACTGTGTACAAGTAGCACTGAATAAATCAAAGTTCATCTAATTTGCATAATTTCAGCACGAGACAAAAACCTGTACTATATGTGATGTATTCCATGTTACTAAACATTCATACAAAAATTTATTCAAATCAGAACTTTCATACAGAAGTTCTGTACAAAAAAACTGATTGCACTAATTTTGGTACAAAATGGCTGCTGGTGGCCATCTTGAATTTCGAACCACACCCAAAAACACTCGTTCTCATCCCACGGTGATAATAAAGGTACCCAAGAAGTTTCGCAAAAATCGGTTTATAAATACGGACTTTAGCCTGAGCTGTATAGAAGTTGTGTACAAAAAACTGATTAGACCTCATTTCGGTACAAAATGGCCACTGGCAGCCATCTTGAATTTTGGACCACACCCAGAAACACTCGTTCTCGTCCCAAGGTGATAACAAAGGTACCCACGACATTTCGTGAAGATCGGTTCATAAATACAGACTCTAGCCCGAGCCGTATTGACATGTGTACTTACTGTGTGTAAGTAGAACTGAAAAAATCAAAGTTCATCTAATTTGCATAATTTCTGCACGAGAAAAAAAATGTATTATATGTGATGTATCCCATGGTACTAAACATTCGCACAAAAAATTATTCAAATCAGCGCTTTCATATGGAAGTTCTGCACAAAAATCTGATTGCGCCTAATTTTGTACAAAATAGCTGCCATCGGCCATCCTGAATTTCGGACCGGACCCCAAAACACTTGTTCTCATCCCACGGTGATACCAAAGGTACCCGAGAAGTTTTGTAAAGATCGGTTCATAAATACGGCCTCTAGCCCGAGCCGTATTGGCATTTGCACTTACAGTGCTGAAAGTAACACTAAATACATCAAAGTTAGTCTAATTTGCATAATTTACACATGAAAAAAAAAACCTGTATTATATGTGATGTATGCCATGGAACTAAACATTCATACAAAAATTATTCAAATCAGAGCTTTCATATGGAAGTTCTGTGCAAAAATCTGATTGCACCTAATTTTGTACAAAATGGCTGCCAGCAGCCAAATTGAATTTTGGATTGGACCCCAAAACACTCGTTCTCGTCCTACGGTCATAACAAAGGCACCCAAGAAGTTTCGTAAAGATCGGTTCATAAATACAGCCTCTAGCCTGAGCCGTATTGAATTGTTGATGGACAGACAGACAGACGGAGGACTGGCCATGGCATAAGCACAAATTTGACTTACGTCAAAGTTGAGCTAAAAATTATTCAAATCAGAGCTTTCATATGGAAGTTCTGCGCAAAAATCTGATTGCACCTAATTTTGTACAAAATGGCTGCCAGCGGCCAACTTGAATTTCGGATCGGACCCAAAAACACTCGTTCTTGTCCCACGGTCATAACAAAGGTACCCAAGAAGTTTCGTAAAGATCGGTTCATAAATATGGCCTCTAGCCCGAGCCGTATTGAATTGTTGATGGACAGACGGACGACTGGCCATGTCATAAGCTCAAATTTGAATTACGTCAAAGTTGAGCTAAAAATAGCCTGAGAAACAGAAGATCTACTTTGTGCAGCCTAATGTGTCGAGTCTTGATCATGCGCAGTTGGCTATGAAACACGGAAGGTGAATTACTTCCAAAATGAATGTAAGGTGGCATTTCTTCCATGACAATACAGTAAAACCTCTCTTGAGAGACCACCCTTTTGCCAGGCAAAAGTGGTCTCTCAAAACAGGTGATCTCTCATGAAAAGTCCATTACAAAGTAAAACAACCAAATGGTACAAGGTGTCAGTGGTCTCTCACGACAGTGGTCTCGCAAAAAGAGGTCTAATGGCACTACGAATAGGAAGGAAGGGAGACAACCTGCTGCATCAATTCATCAACATATTGAACTGGGTTTTATCTCCCTTTTTTTGTTTTGACATGCTTGAGTTTGATTGAGACAGAGATTTCAGGCTGTCAGTATCTTTATTCTTTTAACAGAATAAGATTTATTACAGTGTCCCTTGAGTGGAACAAGACAGCATCGGCAACACTTTAGCATTGGAAATGGTGCCGTCTTCCACTCAAAAAATGAAATGAGGGTGGCAACTCCATTCCATGGGTGTATTGGCTGTAATCCACTCTTCATACACTGTATATTATACTTTGAAAAGGCAGATGCATAAAAATATTATGAAGACAGATCGTCCCCTGAGTTCGATTGTGTTCTATGTGCCAGTAGGCACATAGAATACATTGGAATTGAGGGGACAAGATGCTGAATGAGTAGCTTAAAAGATAAACAGAAACACAGATGGACAGGATAAATGGATGGAGAGATGAGAAAACAGACATCTTGACAGATAGGTTGATATGAGGAATGATCTGTACAATCATTGATATGTAGCTATAGGCTAAATCAACATATCCAGACTTGTCTCCACTAACTCATAAACATGACAGGCAAAGCATCTGTAATTAAATAACTCTATTAACACTCTATCCGCCCACATAATATGCAAATTCAGCAGTTGAAAAAATATTATTTTTCAACAAATTTCAACAAAACCATATCATGCTACCCCTCATTGGAATGAGCTCATTCCAATGAGGGGCCACGTGATTTGATTTTGTTGAAATTTAAAAAAAAAAAAAAAAAATGATATTTAAAAATAATAAATTTTGATATCGTCTGTGTTGGGTAAAGGGTTAAATCCCAACAACCATGATTGGGCAGCTAGCAGATTTTCTAGTTCTGGGAAGTTACAAAATGGAGTAACATGAATAGGTTTGAAACACTGCATAACAGAGCAATTTGTGGAGTGTCACTCTTCTGGTTTTCAAACAGACCCTACTTTCAAGTTGGATGGATGGGTGATTAATGCTTGGTGAGCAGATAGATGGATGGGAGGGAAGATGAATGTACAGATGGATGAGCAAAATGACAAACGGACATAAGAATGGATGGATGGATGGATGGATGGATGGATGGATGGATGGATGGATGGATGGATAGATAGATAGATATATTTCATTTGGAAGATTTGTTTCTAACTCATGTTTGAAGCTACATGTGAACGGAAATAAATAATTAGAAACGTAATAATACAGACAGGCACTAAATGTGTACATCTGAACAAACAATACTAATCCTAAACAAACATGAACTTATTACCATACAAATCATCATCAGCCAAGATGGAACAACCCAAAATCGGTAGAGGTAGATATCTGTCTGGATACTCTAATATAAAATAAGTAAAATCAATTAGGAAATGAGAATTTATTAGAAACCTATAAAAATCACATAACCAGTCTACTTACAAACTTTATTTCCATTAAATTATGTGGTTTAAAACACTACTTTAAAACATTTAGCCCTCTGCACACTGATGTCAAAATACAAAAATTTTAACCTTCAAGTTTTCCAGATAATGCATCTAGGAATATAAGCAACTCAATCTTGTTTGACAGAGCTCATTGAGCTCTGTCAAACAGGTCTGAATTGGTTAAATTCCTTGTTGTTTCATGGGAAAGGTTTACTGCTTGAAATTTCAGTATTTTGACATCAGAGTGCATTGTCTTAAAGGTCAATAGTGACATTCCCACTGAAATTCTATTTAGTTACTGAACCTGAATAAAACAAGATATGACTAAATATCTAACAGACAAAGATGCTGGAAAGAACTTGAGGAGAAGGATAAGGTACAGGACAGAGAGAGCTCATGAGGGGTTGCAAGTATATGCTGTATATGTATATGTTGTATATGCCGAACACTACATTGAAAGCACATCGGTTATTCTCTTATGATTTTATGAATGGAATATTATGTTTTGCACATTCAAGGTGGCCTTCTCCTTCTCCTTTATCTGTATTTCTGTATCTATACAGTTCTTCTTCATATGTCAATTTTAAACAATCTCATATGTCATTGTCTGGCAGCTCTGAGTCCCATCCGCTATTTTGTTGTCGGATATAATTAGTTTATACTGCCACACTTTCGCTGCACTGGGTGGGGCAGACGGGTCTCTTCGCCTGAAATTGGTTCTGTGTACATTCTTAGTGAATGTAGACGGAATTGGTTGCATGCGTGGGTGTGCAGCATTCCGCCCTGTGTCCTGGTGTGTACGGCTAGTTTTACAATCAACTAAATCAGCATAATTAGAAGGAGTCTCGGCTACCAGACAGCAATATATTAGTTTATATTTGATCTATATCACCAAGATGAGGTAAATGATACAGATGCTAGGGAGATGATTTACATAAGCTATAAGCTTACTGTCGAATCACTCCTTTCCTCAGCAATCTGTGAATCTGTATTTTAATTTATTAATTTCGATTTTTCTTTGTTTTATTTTTGCTAGTGTATTAATATAACATAATTTTTCAAATAAATATAGAATAAACGTATAGGGTTTTCAAGTAAAAAATTTATTCTTCGAGTAGGAATATGAATGAAAACAATGAGCCTCTGGTGAGTCGGTTTCATTCTTAATCTTACGAGTAGAATTAATTTTTTTACTTGAAAACACTATACATTTATTTTGTTTATCCCATAAATCATTTACAGAGCAGTTGTGGCAAAAGCGTGCTGTTACTCACTACAAAACACTGCAAGAAGTGATGAGCACATTGGTCCAATTTGACCAACAAGTAAAACTGCCAAAAATAAATAAGGCGTAGTGATGGTTCATTTCTGTCTAAAAATAATTCCCCTACAAATTTGAGCTAAACTTGCAAAAATACTTTGTTAAATGAAGAATGTTTATCTTTCTTATTTTTGTTGTTTATTGTTGGGTTTTTTCGTCTTCAATTCAACTTGAGTTTTATGGACAAAGCAGATGACATGTGCATTTGTTTATTTACACTTTTCTAATTTGGAAAATGATACATCACTCATCATGACCCTGCCTTTCACAATCGAACTTGTATGCTTTTCAACGTTTGGTTTCAATTGATTTACTTTGTGTTTTCTTTCTTAATTGTTGTTCATTTTATTGTGAAACAGAGTTGAAATGTGTCACATTCTAAAACTAAATATTTCAGTGATGGTCAACGTTTGATAAATGTCGGTTCATTATGTCTCCTATAAATGTAAAACAGGTCATGACAACACGAATGCAGTACAGGTCAGAGGTCAACAAGTCCGTCTCAACTACAGGAATAAATTCTTTCAGTGTTGAACCTATGGGGAAAATTTATCAGCCTACTAGCAGTTGCTATTAGGTGAATAAAGCACAATTTTATCCAAGACTTTTATTGTTAGAATAAACGTCTATTTGTGGGATAAATATTGTTTCAACTAAAATTCCTCTCATTGACTTGTTGTAAGGTACATTCATAAAGAATAGCATTTCGTCTTTATAAACTACTTTTACAGAATAATAAAAAAATCTACCAAGTACACAGTACTTTTTGCACACTATTTATGCTATGGGTTGAAGGGTTGTTCTAGATTCTCACTCAATGTTTTGAATGCCTGGGATGGATCTCTGACACCAATTTGGAAATCTTGAGAATGCAAATGTTTCAAAAAGGATGTGAATGAATCATCTCATATTCCTCAGGTATAATGGTAACATTGAAAGGTCGGTCTTTTAATAAGAAGTGTCCATTCAATCTCTGCTTTATGCATAATGGCATTTTGTGTTGTGGTCGAGTGAATTCATTTATCTCACTGTTGCCACCATCCTACTCCCAAATAAAAACCTGCATTTTCTCCATATCTGGGATGAAGTCATAAAGGATGCTTTAATAATAAATGTGCTTGATGGATCCCTGTTCATCAATATTTATTGTGGGAGGCAAAAAGTCAATAGCATATGTAAACAGTATATCCATTTAACACTTTACCTGACATAACAAGAGAACAACATTTTGCTGAAATGTTTATTGAATAACTAAAGGTTTCTATTTTTTGTTGCCACAACATAGCTTATGACTCCTCCTTGGAAAAAGCTAGACAAGTGCATTTCATTCATAAGCTGATATGTTTTTTATAAAAAAAAATGGAAAAATAATAAAATATGAATTTAGATTTTTGTGAATAGCATTGACCCGATATGGCTGCTATCTTAGGTAAAAGGGTCAAGTGGCAACAACATTACTGGGTTTATTACACACTGATACCAAAATACCAAAACTTCCAGTGGTAAATTTTTCCCATGATGAAACAAGGAATTTAACCGAGTTTCTTTGAACTCTGTGAAACTAGACTGAATTGATTAAATTTCTCTATTTTGACATCAGTGTGCAGAGGTTTACCTCCTTGTTTGCTGCTGGTGAATATTCCCACCCAGGACAAGATTTCTTGCCAGTGAAATAAGGCTATTAAAAAACATTTTCTTTCTCTGACACCTCCCCCATCATAGAAAATCTGCCTCATCACCATTTTTCCACCTGGAAATCTCTTCTATGACACTATTTTAAAGCTGTAGGACAAATAATTAACCAACTATACCAATAAAAAAGTTGAAAATTTAACAACAAGATATATTGGTTAAATTTTCAACTATACTATGGGAAAGTTAAAAAATTTATAGTAATTTATATATTTTTTATACTTACCAATGACCCAGACATAGCTGGTGCTAACTCTTAAATTATAGGGCCAAACACAAATTTTGCCCCCCAATCCCCAAAATTTGCATCTAAAACCCAAGAAAACATGTCCTGAATGGCCCTCCACACTACACCTCTACTGCGCATGCGCAGTGTCAAGGACGTTCCGAAATTGGCGCCATTAATCATTCTTATAACCAGTGCCTGGTAAGCGCTATGTACTCAGCGGGGAGGTATGAGTTCCCAACTCCTGGGAGGGCCATCCCCGTCTGGGTCATTGGTAAGTATAAAAATATATAAATTACTATAAATTTTTTAACATTTTTATACTGTACAAATGACCCAGACATAGCTGAATAGTAAAAAGGCTGGAGGGCCAAGGACATAGAGCAAGTTGGAATACGCTCAATTATATAAAATAGAGTCATCCCCTCTAGGGAAAAAGAAGTATTAGGCCTTACATGTATCTTTCTTATTTATGATAAATTAGAAAGATACAACACCTTCCAAAATTGAGCATCATACATCCATGTACTCTATTAATATCTAGTATAATCCTTATACTAATAATTTTTAAAGTAAGCCAATAAATAAAGTAAGTCTAGAGAATAGAGACTCTTTATACTCCTTAAAAGTGTCTGAGGATTGTATAATAAGGTCCGTTGACACGTGCTATATTCAAAAGCTATACTTTAAAAACTAAGACCTGAATGAATTTTTAAAACATAAACTTCTCACTAAACAACCATCCCAATAACAGCTCAGAATTACTAACTCCGGAGGAGGTATCCCCTTGTTTTCATAGTAAAACAGGTGACCCAAGGGAACACCCTCCCCCCCCCCCCCCCCTTTTTCTTGCCCTGGGTCAAATAGCCCAGAGCGAAGAGGGCAGCAGAACGGAGTCACTGCCGAAACAGACAGCCTACCTAGCTACAGTAGCAACTGTTAAGTGAATGACATTCTGAGCAGTAGATAATAGACCTAACAATAGAGGCCTCCAGAAATGGACTCGATATTTCTGAGATAAAAATTCATGAATGTGGATGGCTGAGCGCAATGAGCAGCCTTCAAAAATCTATAATAGCGACACTATTAATGTAAGCCCAAGATGTAGAAGAACTCTTACTTCATGAGCCGAAATCTCAAGCACAACTGCTGAGTCAATGATATACCCTAAGCAGTATCGATAGTTAATTGAATCCATTAGCAATAGAATGGAGCGTAACGTCCTTCTATTAGGCATCAAAGACAGAAGAAGCTTACGCCCGTAGTAATAAACAGATATCTGTTTATAAATACATAAACTCTAACCGGACAGAGTAAAGGCCTATGCCTGTACGAAGACGGAAGGACCTTAATAACAATAGGTTCCGGATATTTATTAGGAGCCTGACTCTTATGCAAAAATCCAACCTAAATAGTAAAGGAAGCAGTGATTCCGAAACTACGAAAGTGAAAATCATCCACCGATAGTGCATGAAACTCACTGATTCTTCAGTAAAAGAGAAGCCAACAGAATTACTGTCTAAAAGGTCAGAATTTGAAAACTACTGTTTCCAAAGGCTCAAATGATAACTTAGCTAAATAAGAACCGAAGTTAAATTCCGTATAGAAATTTAATCTAATGATTCTAAGTCTATTTATCGAAAAGTTACTAACTGACTTAGATAAAGAGACTCAATTGTAAACTATCATAGAGTGCATAGGTATGAGGTAACATAAACCTATAACCTTAATAGTAACAGGCTGCAGTAGATCTTGTCAAACAAGTATACTAAAAAGTTGCAATGACTAGTATGGAGGGATCAACAATATCAACATAGTGATCCCTACACCAACGACGGAAGAGCCTCCACTTTAGCCGCATAGTATAGCGAAGAAGAGGTTCTCCTATAGTAAGAAATCGCGTCCAAAGCTCGTCCAGTACAATGCTTACAATGCAATAAGGACCACACACGGAATACGAGAAGGTTGAGACCTTGCGGGTTGTGATAAAGATGACACGATTTTACCCAGCGAAAAAAGATCCTCTCATGGAGGAAGATTTCGCGTTAAGTCCCACAGTAGACATCAGAGTAAATTTACCCACGGTCTCTGTGAAGACAGAGATGCTATCAACAGAAAGTATTGTGGTTGTTTATCTTAGCAATACTTGCTGAAACAACAGCGCAGGAGGATACGCATATCCTATCATTCCGTCCTATTAGATCAATAGAGCATTAACAACATAAGCTCAGAGATCCGGACATGTAAACACATACGTCTGCAATTGATAAGCAAGTTGTGTCGTAAATAAAGTATCATTGGGTGCTCCCATTGATAGCAAATCTGATTGAATACTTGTTTGTTGAGAGTCCATTCTGACGGCAACAAGCGACCCATAAGTGAAAGGGAGTCCGGTAATACAATCAGACGACCCGGAATATGACGGACCGAAGCAGAACTTGGTGTACTATAACAAACAGAAGGATTCTTTCCATTAAATTGAATAACGGAAACGAATGAGTGCCTTCCCGGTTCCGGAGATACGCCACTACTGTCGTATTAATGTACAGGATTTGGACATGCGTTTCTGAATAATGTTCATCCAATGACATAAAGCAAGCCTAAAAAAACATAATTCCGTGGAAGATAAGTGCTTGCTTAGAGACTGCGGAACCCAAAGACCCTGGCACTTCGAATCCATTGGGATCAATATTATATCCCAACCTGTTTGACTGGCAACCGTCATAATTATAAAACTCGGATCCGGCAACTGCAGTGGCACTCTCTGAGTCAACCACCGAATGTTTGCCCCAGTCTGAATCTCTTGCTACACTAGATAGACAAGAGAACGTGTAAATTGAGCAATTCATGGATTGCTGAAAAGTTGCTGTCGAAGAGAAGCTTCTCCGAGAACGAAGCGACTCTGAGAGAGTTCTTCACCTTACTATCCACGCGCATGGATGTAGCTAGGGCTGCGTCACGTCTACCAACTCCAAGTAGCCACTGAAGGGCGGAGTTATACGTGAACAAACTACTGCCCTCAAAAGAAATCACATTGAGGATCATATCCCGGAATTCTTTCTCTTGAAGACGTAATGATAACGCCTCAGTAAGGTGGATTACGTATGATAAAGCGTCTAAGTTAAGTCTATTAGACATCATTGTCGTTTCCAACATTGTGGTTGGAAAAGACATAGACGGCAAAAAAGATTATTTCCAGTCTTTAACCACGCCGTCTAGACGCATATGAACTCTTGGTATGCCCTGTTCTGCCAAAATAAATTATTCCTATAAATGATAAAAGGCAGAAATGAGCATTGCGGACAAGAAACTAAACTATCATGCTTGGTAGCAGGCTTATATATATATAGCGTCGATAAATAATACACATGTTCTAATGACATTATTGGACTGTGTCGGTAAGTCAGGGACAATGTTCCTGAACCGATCCCAAATTCCGTGTCCAATGACGCTATAAGTCTCTTATCCAACATCGCAGCAATGTAGTCCGAAATAACAACCACTGGAAGATAATGCCGGAAGAAATGTATGGCAGCTTCGAAAGGGAAAACTCGAAATCTTTCGAATCCCTTTCGCCATCCTGTCGGACCATATAAAGCGTTCGGTCGTCCGCACCTGATGCAACCGCGGACCGCACCGACCCAGCGCCGTCGGATAATTCCTGATTCGACCGAGAAACTGTCGATTGCTGGGATGCTGCGAAAAAACTGTGCTAACTCGGATAGCACGTCCGTCACTGAGGCCTGTGGAGAAGTGGTCCTACTATGCATTGCCGCTGGAAGCTCCGTGATCGTTACCCCCGTGCATACTACTATTATGCGAGCGAACGGAGTGTATAGGCCTCGTGTCCCTTGGCTACCGGATGGCGTGACCTGTTCGCCGTGGAATCACTGAATGACGAAACTGATCGGATAATTGAGGTCACGTAGCCAATGTGCGGTCGTGTGCACTGCTGTGAGGATGAGGAAGCATTATCGACAGTCTCTCGGATATAATATATAATAATAATATAACGGAGCGACCCGAGCGACGGACATATGCTCCGAATGTAAAATATCTGAACCACAACATGCGGTCCCCTATGTTGTTGAACGAGAGAGGGACCTCTCTCGCTCACAGCCCGGACGGACCTGAACAAGCCAGGAACCGGACTAACAGGCTTCCTCCGATCTGTCCTCAATCCGCCGTCACTGGGTGAGTACTAAAGTTATTATAGTGCTCGCATCACCCAAATCTCCTTCCTAGACCGCAACGGACGAACCCGGCAGCCGAAACATTCGATGAATGTACGCTACACCGGGTGAGCTAGCGAATGTCACTCCGTCGATCCTACAAGGGACCTCTTAGGTGATAGACATATTCCATGAGCACTTATTGCCGCTAGCTCTTCATTAACTATGACGACAGAGGCACACTTTTGAAAGACATCTCCGTAACTCTGCGAACAAGAAACCAGAAATGCTTGGTAATAGCAAGCATATAATAATAAATATATAGCGTCGTTCAATAATTCGAAAGTTTGTGTGACATTATTGGACTATGTCGGAACTGAGGGACGATGTCCCTGAACCGAACCAAAAATTTCTAAGTCCACCGACGCTATCAGTTTCTTATCCGGCCTCGCAGCATTCTGGTCCGACGAAAGAACCTGTAGAAGATCAAGTCAGATGACATACACAACAGCATATGTTGTTCCGAAAGGGAAAGCTCGAAATCCTCCGAATCCCTTTCGGTATCCCGTTGGACCGGATGAAATTTTCGGACGTCCGTACCCGCTTCCACGGAGCGTCCCGACCCATCATCGTCGGATAAAACATTATGCGACAGATTCAGTTGTTGCTGGGATGCTGCGATAAGCTGTGCTATTTTGGATAGCACATCCGTCCCCGATAATAATATTTATTATTATGTGCAGTAGCGGTCTTACGATGCATTGCCGCCGGAAGCTCCATGTACGTTGACTCCCGCACACTTTCCTATGCGAACGTCCGGAGTCTGCAGGCCTCGTGTCCCTGGCTACCGGATGGTGTGACCTGGTCGCCGATGATTCTCTGACTGGCGAAGCTGACTGGATATCCGAGGTCACGTAGCCAAGAGCGGTCGTGTGCACTACCATGAGAATGAGGAAGCCTTATTGACAGTCTCTCCGGACTGACTATATGTCGGAGCGTCCCGAGCGGCGGACGTATGCTCCGAATGCGAAACATTTTGTACCACAACATCTGGGGCCAGATGTTGTTGTACGAGAGAGGGGCCTCTCTCGCTCGCCGTCCGGATGGACCTGAACGAGCTAGGAACTGGACTAAAAGGCTTCCTCCGTTCTCCCTCTAATCTGCCGTCACTGAAAGGAAATGATTTCGCGCGCCGAAGGCGCGCAGGGACAGTATAGGGGACAAGCCCCTTTCGACCCTTGGTAGCTGTATATTATGGTTGTCACATGTCTAGGCGTGTCGAAGGAGGAAAAGGATCCGATACTCAGCAGGTGTCTCCAGTTGTTGGTAGGCGGTCTCGCTGGCTGATGTCGGTTGGACCCTCGGGTGAGGACCAGTGTGGGAGGTTGGGTCCTCTCACAAAGGTACTACCTCTCCCCGAGGGTGCAGTCGATCTGGATTTTTGGGCAAGTATAGTCTGCCGCTTCGAGGATGATAATGAGTGATGGCCATCACTGGCAAGTATAATCTGCCTCAGGCTGTCTCTGTTATAGTTGGACTCTTTGAAGGAAAACAACAACGACCCCTTTCGGGGACCACCAAGAAGAAGACCCGAACTTCCCTGGTTCGGGGGCAGGCCTGCATTATAATCCTATTGGGTTGGGACCAAAAGATGCGCAATGCGCTTACAAAAAGGGGCAGAGGCGGGACGCAGGACCAACGCTCGCCCCCCTTAAAGTGGTTGACCACTTTTAGGGATGGAGCGGAGGATGTTCTGGAACCGTGGGGTGACTGTTTCCATAACGGTTAGACTGTCTGTAGCGGTTATTGGGGTGCTGGTTCAAAAAACATCTTCTGTGTACCTGCTTAAAAGAAGAAAGTAGAATTAGTATTCATTAGAATATGTAAACTGTAAAGATAGAAGTAGCACACCTTTAGTTGCGTGTCCTTGTGGTGTCTGCTGTGTGTGTGTGGAGAGTATGGAATGCACGAATCTTTACATTCGTAAGGGCAGTAACATACTCTCGTGTGGTATTGTGCTGTGTGTGTGCTTGTCGCTATGGGGGAGAGTATGAAATGCACGAATTTTTACATTCGTAAGGGCAATAACATCCTCTCGTGCTTGGGACCCCAATCGTTGCGTGTCCTTGTGGTGTCTGCTGTGTGTGTGTGGAGAGTATGGAATGCACGAATCTTTACATTCGTAAGGGCAGTAACATACTCTCGTGTGGTATTTTGCTGTGTGTGTGCTTGTCGCTATGGGGGAGAGTATGAAATGCACGAATATTTACATTCGTAAGGGCAGTAACATCCTCTCGTGCTTGAGACCCCAATCGTTCCCTATTTATTATTTAGTTTTAAGGTGCCGGGCATCTTGTTATTCCTAGTTTTTAAATCAAGCGGTCTTAGTTTTGGTTGCAATTTCTGGGCTTTTGTCGGCTTTCGCAAATTACTCCCAGTTCGGAGATTAGTTCGCTGTCGGTTAACCGATCATGATTTTTCGCGGCCAGGGTGGCTAGGCGGTCTTTAATGGTGGGGATATCGGCCCTGTCGTGGAGTGTTTTGATGGGTGTGTCCCATGAGGCGCGGAGGGCAACTCTAAGCGTGTGATTTTGGACCCTTTGGAGTTTTCCCATATTAGTTTGGTTGAGGTCAGTTAGTATTATTGCACCGTATTCGAGTACTGGGCGCACAAAGGATTTGTATAGTTTGAGTAGGGTGGACTGGTTGGCCCCCCATGAAGTTCCCTTGAGCATTTTCAGTAAGTTAATTCGTTTAGTAGCTTTTTTCGCCATGTCGTCGGTATGTTTGTTGAAGGACAGTTTCTGATCGATGGTGATGCCCAGGAATTTCGCTTCTTTGCGTTCTGGGAGGATGTTATCCATAAGTTTTAGGTCAAAATCCCGTTTAGTTATCTTGCGAGTAAAGGTGATTCGTTGGGTTTTATTGGCATTTAGCTTAATTCTCCATTTGGCACACCATTCTTCGAGCTCGTCGAGAGCGCGTTGCAGGGGTTTTTGGAGCACGCCGTCACTGGGTGTGCATTTGGTTGATTTATAGTGCTCGCATCACCCCAAAACTCCTTCTAGACCGCAACGGATGAACCCGGCTGCCAAACCATTTGATGAATGGACGCTACACCGGGCGAGCTAGCGGACGTCAAAGGCCGTCGAACCTACTAGGGTCCTCTTAGGCAATTGGCGTATTTACATGAGCACTTTTCCGCTAGCCCTTCATTAATTGTGACGACGGAGGCACACTGTTGGAAGACATCACGGATACATCACCCTAATCTTGATCGTCTGAAATAGAAATTGATAAAGTAGAGTGACCCTGCGGGGAAAGGACCGGAATGTCCAATTCCCCACTAACATACCGTGACATACGCTTCCCATGTTGTCATCGAAATCATCAGATACAGAACAGGAGTTAGTGCGAGTACACTGACTACATATAGAATGATTATAAAAGTCAGAGGAAGACTTCCTCTTATTACAATTGATCAAAATCCTTTCAATGTGAAAAGAAAACAAAGTCCTGGTACTCGCACCAACCCCTGACAATCAAAATACATAATAATAATATGATCCATTAACATAGAAAAAATAATTGAAATCAAAATATTTTGAAAAAATATTTTTTCAGAACAGCCCAAGTTTCTGAAAAGTAACGTTGAGCCCCAATGGATCCCAAGCCTAAGTGTGGACAAAAAATTTAAAAATATTTTAAACAATTTATGCAACACTTACGAACAATAATAATGTATCTAGTTATGATTAAATTAACATCAAGATATTATTTTCAAGAAATCCCCCCTCACACAGAGGGCTGTTGTAAATGTAAACAATAAGTGTAAAAACACTAAAATAAGACTCCAGGCACCCAGGCCCGAAATCAGTTACCAAAAATACACTATCTGATGCAAAACAGAGACTTCCAGGGAAGAAACTGCAGAACATCAGATGGTAGATGCAGAACACAACGCCTAACCACCCATAGGTGAAGACGTAAACATGGGGAAAAGAACAGAATTCATTCTGTTAATCAGCTAAAACTCCCAAGAAATTTTAGTAATAATAATTACAGAAAATATGCCAAAAGCATGGGAGAATAGCAAGAGGGGACTTAAAGGAAAGGGAGAGAGGAAAACACTGAAAAATCAGTGTAACTGAATAACAAGAATGACAACAAAATGGCTGCTGCCTCGAAAATAGGTAACTTAACATAATTTCATTAAAAAATTTTAAGTTACAGCCCTGATAATATTCTGTCACACATTTTTCCTCTCCTCCTTCTATATCCTCCTTAGAATCACCATTTCACTAATATTTATGTGTCTGGCATCATTTAAACTGAGATTTACAAGCACAAAGATCAGTCAGATGTTAACTGATGAAGGGCCAAACTAAGAATGATTAATGGCGCCAATTTCGGAATGTCCTTGACACTGCGCATGCACAGTAGAGGTGTAGTGTGGAGGGCCATTCAGGACATGTTTTCTTTGGTTTTAGATGCAAATTTTGGGGATTGGGGGGCAAAATTTGTGTTTGGCCCTATAATTTAAGAGTTAGCACCAGCTATGTCTGGGTCATTGGTACAGTATAAAAATATTTAACTGCTGAAAACATTGGTTTGTCACATTATAGTGTAAGTAGTTAAATTTCTGATTGAAACTACGCCCTCCCCCCCCCCCCCCCCCCCCCCTCCCATCATAGAATTGAGGGAAAATTTCCTGAGAAACAAGAAATTGTTTTATAGGCCTAAGTATAATTTGGGCACATTTAGTCAGATTTTCCCCCTGTAACTTGGATGGGGTTGTTCACCAATGATTCCTGGAGTAAAATTTAAGTGAATTTTTCATAAAATCTGATCATGGCTGCTTCACAGCAGTCATGACAAGGTTTGATGAAAAATATTTAGAAAAATATTCAGGTTATGAATTGTATAACATGTGACACAAAGAACATGGTGTAGGTCTTTGACATGATGTAGGTCTTTGACTAAGTGTTGCTGCTGTCTGTTGAACTCTAGGGATGGCATTCACTTTAGGGTTGTGAGGGAATATAAATAACGCATCAGGGAATAACCTTCAAATAGTTTCTCAGCATATTATTAAAGTGAAAGCAAAGAAAAACAGTGAATAGTCTGGTTACTGTCTTCAAGTTGGGGATTTCCATACACAGTAGTTATCAGATAAACAAATTATCTTATACTTCACTTCTGATAGAACGTTTTCTGGGCTTATCATAGAAAAAACCTACTGTATGCAAGCCTGAATATAAGCAACCTGTCATTTGCAAAATGGGGTCTCCAGGGGGTGAATTTGCTGATGCCATCCCATGCAGTGAGTCAATTTATGCTCTAGGTACATCTTTCTGTTTTGGCTTGAGACCTTGATTCAGACTGAGATTCACACAGGGTAAATTTTGTGATGCTACCCTGCTATGCAGGGTAGCATCACCAAATTCACCCTCTGGGGACCTCATTTTGCAGATGACAGTCTGCTTATTTTCAGGCTTGACTGTATACCAAAAAAACTTTGTCTTTAACATGGTTTTCAAAGTTGAATGCAATAAACTTCAAACAATGAGTCAAGGATCAGTGTTGGATATTCAAACTCCACTTTTTCCCACCACTATCTTCTGAAGAAAACCTCATAAATGCAAGTTTAAGATATCTCAGTAAAAATATAAATAAGAACAGACTCATACGAGTCTAAGTGGACCTACAATCCTCTCGAACTCCTTTGAGTCAGTTCTTCTTTGTATATGATATTTCATCAGACCTGTTGGAACAGATATTGCATCCATTAGTATGGCTGCCGGTGCATTCACCATATTTAGTGTAGGCTTTAGTGCCAATATCATAACAATTGCAGAGTCCAATCAAGAATATAAGTGGATCTAAAAATCCTGACAGGAAAGTGGTAAAGATGCAAAGATATTTTTTAAAAGGCATATCAACCTACCTACAAATAGGACTGAAATTAGCTGATAACACAGCTTGAATTAAGAGTTGCACAGCTGGATTTATACCTAAAAGAAATTCATACTCTTGGACTTTATATATATATATATATATCGGAACTGCATTTGAAAACATGACGGACATACAAACAATCTAGATACTCCAGTAGAATACTTTTCAATAGCAAAGGAACCTTCTACACCACATCAGAATAGTTCTAACCCAGACAGAAGTAACAAGATTGTTAGAAAATCAAGTGACTCATTGAACTGAAAATGCTATAACAATGCAATTGAACAACACAGATCTTCAAGTATGTTCAGAACTGATGGTAAAAACTGTGATGAAACCATTGAGTACCATCATGTGGGAATTATGCATTGGGTGGAGAGCAGGGGAGGAGGCTGACGCACGTACATGAATAGAGGCTAAACCATTGAGGTGTAACTTGGAAATAGCAGAGTACCACACTGATAATTGTTACACATAAATGAATTACCTGGCTTTTTCCTTTTAGGATCAGGTTCATATATCTCTGTAGTGACTAAGTTTTCAAATTCAGCTGAATCTTTGATGGTGGTATGACCTGAAGGTTGAGGTTTCTGACTGCCTATTATTTCCACTCTACCACCTTGGGAATTGACCAGTGCTAAACTTATGCATGCAATACCTGAAAAAAAACACCCCAAAAAACTTATTTAGTTTGGTCATTTAACACTTAACAGCCTAACTAGCATTAGAAAATTTAGTGGCTCAACAACAGATGTCACGACACAAACAGTCATAAGGAACATTTTATGTACATCAAACTTCAATAGCAGTGATTTCAAGTCCACATTTTGACTGCATATATAGGCAAGCACGGCTTACCAAGAAGTCATTACCAATCTTCTTGATTTGGTAGTGCATACAGCTTTACAGTCTTAAAGACAGACTTCAACAAAAATTAACTTTTAGTCCTTGGGGGCACTGTGTACTAACACATACAGCATGTTGATGGTAAACTTGTCTTCAACCAATGCTAAGCCTACATGTGCAGAGTTAGTACATTTGGGAGTCTTGACATTTGCTTGCCACTGTTCAGTTTTCCTCACCAGTCTCCTCCAACCATAAAACTGTCCTACACGAGGTGACCCTCGCTGTCAGATGTGCCAGTAGCACCCTCATCCCCCCCCCCCCCCCCCCCCAAAAAAAAAAGAAAAACCTGTGGTTTTTTGCTTCTAGGTTGGGAATGGATAGTTTGAAATTTGCTACTCAACAAACTAAACAGACAGCCCTATAACATGATTTTACAGAATTTCTCATCTCATCTTTGCCAAGAAAGGAAAACATACTGATTTTTGAATGTTGAGTACAGATTGTTTCAGCAGTTTTCACTTGAGTTTTTCTATAGATTTACTTATTTATTTTTTGTGACAAGAATAAAATATATGCTAAGAATATTTAAGCATCTACTGTTTAAGTCTTAAGGGACTAGTTCTGACTTTAATCACTTTTTACTGCAACAGAACAGGTGCAACAACATGATATCTCTGGATAAGCTTGCAAGTTACCTTCTAGGTACCTTGGCAGTTATTTCTAAGCAAGTCTTGTCCGTATCAAAGGCAGTCAAGACTTGTGCCCATAAAGAAATGCAAAATCATAGGATATAGAGTGTCAAGTGTAGCATAAATCTATAAAAATCTGCAGTTTCTAAAGGATAAAGTCCAGCAGGTGACAGCTTGAGGTTAAATCACTCGTCAAAACTGACAATTCACACATTACTGACGAACGACGAGTGGTTTTTCTGAACATAGCTTATCATCTATCATTTGAACAAATTCATTCAACTGATAGATGATAAGCGTAGTCATTTTAGTATGGAGAAAAAACAAGAGCTGGACTTTCGTCCGGTGCATACCCCCACGTGGTGTACCGCTTTGTGTGGGCATACCTATGACCAACAAATATTATTTATGAATATTCTTGTATGGACTGATGGACGGATGCACAGATGGACGGACGCAATCCAGTATACCCCCCACCCTTCCATTTTCTTCGAAAGTTTTAAACAATTTCCAACAATTTCTAAGTCAAAAGGTATGGTAAATTGTTTGGTGTTTGGAAGTTTTATGCAATGAGGCAGAAGCCTTTGTCATAGGCAAACTGCATGCCATATTTTACTGAAATCCAATAACCCATACCTGAGATACAGGCTGAACAGACAAATAATGTCTATTTCCTACAATTTCTAAGTCAAAAAAAGGGGATAACTCTAAAAAGGAGAAAGTGAGAAATATCGTTGAATCCTTTTTTTAAAGCCTATATCATAAGCAGTGTTTATGGCAAATTCCATTGCATTAGAACGTTTGATACCCGAGATACAGGCTAAACAGACAAAATTTGGCTTGGACGGACACAATTTCTAAGTGAACAAGGAATAAAAAAAAAAATAATAAAAAATAAAATAACTGGTGTGGGAATACCTGTGGCCAACAAATATTATAAAAAATAATAATTTACTTAAGTTATGAATATTCTCGGATGGACTCACACATGGACGCACAGACAGACGGATGGACAGGAAAGATAGACGGATGCATGTTATCCAATATAACGGACAGACGTATGTAATCCAGTATACCCCCATTTTCTTCGAAAGTGGGGGTATAAAAATTACAGGTTAGGCCTATAAAAAAAGAATTCTTGTTTCTCGGGCAAGTTTATGATGAGGGAGGGAGGCTTTTTTTCTCATTTTTTTTGGTTTATTCACAAAACAGTTGTGAAAATAGGTGGAATCTGAAATTTAGGTACTTACACTATTATGTGGCAAACCAGCATTTTTCAGCAGTGAATGTTTCCCATAAAGTAGTTGAAAATTTAACCAACTATATCTTGTTATTTATTTATTGGTGTTTAAGGTCACATATTTCTGCACAATGGCTAACCATGACCGTGACAAACTTATGGGCGGAGGAAGCCGGAGTACCTGGAGAGAACCACCGAGCAACAGCGAGCAACTATCAGCTCCCCAACATACCAACTCCACACATGCAGGGTTAGCATTGGTTGAAGACAGGTGCACCATCGACGTGCAGTATGCCTTAGTACACAGCGTCACTGTGCCCCCACGTGGGCAATGGGGGTGAAGTGTCTTGCCCAAGGACACAACGCGGCTGCCGCAGGTGGGATTCGAACCGAGGACTCCTCGGCTTGCAGCCTGCACCTCTACCAACTGAGCCACTGCGCCCCCCCCCCCCCCCCCCCACTATATCTTGTTTGACAGAGCTCTGTGAGCTATGTCAAACAAAGTATAGAAGGTTAAATATTTGTACTACAAGTGCAAAATAGTGTCCTAGAAGAGATTTCCAGGTGAAAAACAGGTGATGAGGCAGATTTTCTATGCTGAGGGAGGTAACTGAGAAACAAGAATTTTTTTTAATAGCCTTATTCTGAACTAGTTGCAGTTCTGTGATTACAAACAGCAGACAGATGATTCTGACTGGATCACAAATGGGGCATGATCGGGTCAAATTCTCTGTCTGCTTTCCTCCCTACTAGAACTTGCCTGTCGAAAAAGAAAAGAAAGAGGACATAGAACCTCAGATGTTATTTTTGATTGTTTCTCCATATTTGTTCTTGATTTCACAATACCTGATTATGAAAGCTTGACCCTCCGGTTTAAGAGTGTCACAGTAAGATCGCGACTTGATTTAGAAAGAGAGTGCTTTTATGACCACAGTTCTGAAATGGTGCTGCTGTTGGTAAAGTGTATTCACCAAGTACATAATAAAGAATAATTCACACCTTTACTTCCTTGTCTGATGTACAGAAATATGTCTCCAGGCTTCAAACACTCAACATTTCCATCAATTGTGTCCTATAAAAATGAAAAAATTTAAAGTAATTTATATATTTTTTATACTTACCAATGGCCCTGACTAGCAGGTGCTAACTCAAAAATATTTAGGGCCAAACACAAATTTTGCCCCCCCAATCCCCAAAATTAGCATGCAAAACCAAAAATTAGAAATCCTATCTGGCCCCCATACATTTACCCTCCGCGCATGTGCAGATGCCAGGAAGTCACCGAATCTGGCGCCAACATCATTCTTTCTAAAAAGATTATAATACAATAATTCAGCAGGGAGGTATGAGTGCCCAGTACTGCCCACTCATGGGAGGGCCATTCCCGTCTGGGCCATTGGTAAGTATAAAAAAATATATAAATTACTTTAAATTTTTTCATATTTTTATACTGTATACCAATGGCCCAGACTAGCTGAATCATAAAAAGGTGGAGGGCCTAGAACTTCCGAAATAATAGATCAACATAGATCAAATCCTTCAATCCATGATGAAGAAAATTAGAATAATTAGAATTTACATGTATGTCTCTTTATACCATAATAGAAGAGACATATCCTAATATGGATCCCAATTATGTAAATCCTAAATCTGAGCATGAAATCATGCTAAATAGGATGTAACGAGTTCACAAATTTTTAGGGCTAGTCTGGACTAAGCCCTAAAATTTAGGATGGCATATTTGAGAAGGAGAGAAAATTGCCCATAAACCTACATCATACAATAATACTACAGCTGAACGCTGAACATAGTACAGACAAAAACAGCTTCCTTCATACCCAATAAGCCAGAGAAGTGGACAAAATGCACCCCCCCCTCCTTTTTTTGAACATACCTTCAAAAGAAAGAGGGGAGAGCTCTGGAATCAATAAGCGGTACCCGGAAACGATATAAATAATTATCGATCAGGTACTCAAAAATTAACTAGAAAGTGTTTCAGCACACTAAAACATATGTCTCCCCTTCCTTTTGAGGTCAGATGTCAAGGTCACATGCAGTTCATCAAGGTAGCGGATATGCGGTTTCATGGTGACACATCCACATGTCAAAAAAAAAAATTCTGGTCTCGACAATTACTCCCTATTTAAAGTACATAAATTTGACCTTGAGGTCAAGGTCACATGAAGGTCATGATGACATGTGGTCTCATTGTGATACATCCACATGTCAATCATCTAAGTCCTAGGTCAAAAAACAAAAAAGTTCTGATCTGGACAATTATTCCCTATCTGAAGTACATAAATTTGACCTTGAGGTCAGAGGTCAAGGTCACATGCTGTTCATCAAGGTAGCGGACATGCGGTTTCATGGTGACACATCCACATGTCCCAAAAAAAAAAATTCCGGTCTGGACAATTACTCCCTATTTAAAGTAGATAAATTTGACTTTGAGGTCAAGGTCACATGAAGGTCATGATTACATGTGACATGCAGTCTAATTGCGATACATCCACATGTCAAATATCTAAGTCCTAAGTCAAAAAACAAAAAAGTTCTGATCTGGATAATTATTCCCTATTTGAAGTACATAAATTTGACCTTAAGGTCAGAGGTCAAGGTCACATGAAGGTCATCGAGGTAGACGACATGCGGTCTCATGGTGACACATCCACATGTCAAATAACCGAGTCCCAGGTCAAACAACAAAAAAATTCTGGTCTGGACAATTACTCCCTATTTGAAGTACATAAATTTGACCTTGAGGTCAAGGTCACATGAAGGTCGCAATGGTATGCGACACACCGACTCATGGTGATACATCCACATGCCAAATATCTAAGGCCTGGCTCAAAAGACAAACAAGTTTTGGTCCGGACAAAGTTTCCTTGAAAAAAGCACTAATCTGACCTTCAGATCAAAGGTAAAGGTCACATGAAGGTCACAATGGTATGCTACACACCGGCTCATGGTGATACATCCATATGCCAAATATCTAAAGCCTGACTAGAAATACAAAAAAGTTCTGGTCGAGACAGTTTACCTTAAAAAAGTGCATAAATCTGACCTTCAGGTCAAAGGTCAAGGTCACATAAAGGTCACTATGGCACACTGCACACCGGTTCATGGTGATATATCCACATGCCAAGTATCTAAGGTGTAGGTCAAAAGACAAAAAAGTTATGGCCCGGACAAAGTTTGTGTGATGTTTCCCTTAAAAAAAAACACATAAATCTGACCTTCAGGTCAAAGGTTAAGATCACATGAAGGTCACTATGGTACACCGCACACCGGCTCATGGTGATACATCCACATGCCAAGTATCTAAGGTGTAGGTCAAAAGACAAAAAAGTTATGGTCCGGACAAAGTTTGTATGAGAAGAAGAAGAAGAAGAATAAATGGTGCTTAACGCCACTTCACAAGCCAAGGCTATAGCGACAATTTGGTGAATAACATTATTCGCTACAAAAAAAAAATGCACTGCAGACGGCGTATACAGGTACGACTAATCAGTGAAATAATAATATAATACACACATACAATGTAATATTAAATCTGGTAAAAACACTCTCCAATGTGTACTATTGAGAACCGACAAAATAGAGACCAGGATCTAGAAATGGAGGTAGGTATGATTATCCGGCTCCAACACAGACTGCCCCCGAAAAATATAATAATTTCTAGGTCCATCAAAGTGATAGCGTAATAAAATCAGGGATTTTTCTACCCTTTTTGGGAAAGGGTCCAGGGGCCTTTCCAATTGGGAAAAATAGCGTCGCAGAGGCCACAAGTGGGAATTTATCTGAGCGACTATCAACAAGAAATAAATAAACTTACTAGCATATCCTTGTGAGAAATCAGTCTATTAATCAATGAAAACCTGTTGTATAATTGTATTTACCCACTGGCTGTTTAGAATTATTAAATTGTACTGGTGATTAATCAATCCTAGTGATGAAAAAGGATTGGTTAATGATCACCCACATACATTAAGTCCTCACCTAAGCAAGCCAAGTTCAGTCAGCAGGAGTACTTGGCCTGGTGGACGGTTTGGGGAAAATAATTGTGGACGGTTCGTTCTGGGGACGAAAGTCTATTCAGGTTTCATGACATCAGTCAGCAGGAGTATCAGACCTGGGGAACGGTTTGAATAAAATACAGGTTACCAGACAGGATTTCAGACGTGAGCTGAACCTAAAAATTGGTACCGTGCTTTAAGAAGCACGGAACTCGCCTGTAACAAAATTTAGGTACCATTCGTGAGCCGTTATGGTTGACAGCGATGCATTTTGTCACTTTGACTCACGCACTGCGAGTCGCGTCATTCAGTTTTGATTCTATGCACATCAAGGGAGCTAATTTAGAGTGCTGATTCTAGGAACACACTGTCAAGGACGCTCCTTGACACTGTCAAATGGTTTCAAAACAACACAAGTGAATACCCTTCGTACTGAAACAATTCACACTGCGAAGTCCACTGGCAAATATTATTCGGTGCTGGTCACTTAAAAATAATCGACTGGTCACACAGAAATGAATTCTCAACTGCCGTGAATTGGGAATTTTTGGGAGCAAATTGGGAAAAAACGTGACTATTTTCGATTGGGAATGGGGCCGATATTCGGCCCCTCTCGTCGGTCAAAAAAAACCCTGAAAATAATGTGCGAGTGCATTAAAATCCAACCTATAATCATCTAGAACCACTAAATAGTTGTGCAGCCACCTATGAACTCAAATAGCAGCGAATATGATGATTAAATAAATTCTTGTATATTAGAAATCAGAAAATAAACACCAGAAACTAATGAACAGAACTGCATATATGCCTATGAGGCCACCATGCAACACAACCCAAACGCATAGTATGTATGTATTAAGATATATATACGCAACAGTGTGTAAGTGTGAGGGAGGGAATTTGACTTCAGGTCAAAATCTCCTCACCCACATTACTTAATCATTGCTGGTCCAAACAGCAATAATATAGTAACAACAAAGCTCCCTCATGTCTGACATACTCCATTATGCCACTGAGAGTGGCGAATGACGTGAAGAAGAAAACTTCCCTTGAAGAAGAAAACCCTCTCGTGGGGGAAGCTTTGGGCAAATGTTCAATAACAGACACTTAACGTCAATGTAATCAATAGAAACAAATGAATAGAAGGATACACATATCCTATCATTCATTCCCATGAAAACAGCTGAGTGTCAAATGTATACGTTCAAAAGCCTAATACTGGCGACACAAATAATGGAAACTATTATTCCCGTGCGCCACAAACTTAACTATCCTGAAGTGATCCTACATAAGATCATGTAATAGCCATATAGTTTGAATAAGCTCAAGATGCAGCCAGTGCTTTACTTCATGCGCTGAAGTCTTAAGCACTGTCTGCTGATTGGAAGATAAATTTTCCTAAGCAGTACGAATAGCTAACTGACTCCATCTAGCAATAGAATGAACCGAAATGTCCCTTCTATTAGAAATTAATGACAAAAGAAGCGTTTCTTCTCTACTGATAAACTCTGATCTGCATCTATAAATACATGAACGCTAATAATATGTGGTCTCCAAGAACCGAGGGTCACAAGATCCCTGCAAAGATAGACCATCGGACTCAGGATTGTAACCCAATATATGAACTCACATCCGTCATAAATGAGACAAGAGGCCCCAGGGGGCCTTAGGCACTCCCCGAATGTTCCACACTGTTAAGACACAAATTTTATCAAAAGCTATTCTTAAGGTTCTACAGAATAAATCTATACTCTCTGTGGAGCTACAACAGGACTGAATGGGACAATGCTGCTGATCAAATTTCAAAAGATTCTGCATGATGGCTCTGAAGAAGATTTTTAAAGAATTTTCCTTGAATTGCACAAAGTAAACACTCACCCATAGTGAGCCCAATATTGATCAAAAGACTCAATTTGAACAAAAATGAATCCAACCCATACCAAGATGCTGCATACCAAATATCTAAAGATTCTGACCACTGGTTCTGGTGAAGAAGATTGTTATAAGATTTTTTCTTAAATTGCACTAAGTAAAAATTCACACCCCCATAGTGATCCCCAATATTGAATGGGGGATTCAATTTAAACAAACTTGAATCAGACCCATACCAAGATGCTGTATACCAAATATGAAAAGATTCCGCCCATCGGTTCCGGAAAAAAAGATTTTTAAAGAAATTTTCTTAAATTGCACTAAGTAAAAATTCACACCCCTTTAGTGAGCTCCAATATTGATC
This sequence comes from Pictodentalium vernedei, assembly GCA_031216915.1. Classification (NCBI taxonomy): domain Eukaryota; kingdom Metazoa; phylum Mollusca; class Scaphopoda; order Dentaliida; family Dentaliidae; genus Pictodentalium; species Pictodentalium vernedei. The sequence goes on from CM062293.1 coordinate 163,082,364, forward strand.
GAGGGACTCAATTTGAACAAACTGAATCAGACCCATACCAAGATGCTGTATACCAAATATCAAAAGATCCTGCCCATTGGTTCTGGAGAAGAAGATTTTTAAATTTTTTTTTCTTAATTGCACTAAGTAAAAATTCAGGTCCCCATAGTGAGCCCCAAAATTGATCAAGGGACTCGATTTGAACAAACTTGAATCAGACCCATACCAAGATGCTGTATACCAAATATCAGAAGATTCTGCCCACTGGTTCTGGAGAAGAAGATTCTTCCTTAAATTGCACTAAGGAAAAATTCATGCCCCTATAGGGAGCCCCAATATTGATCAAGGGACTCGATTTGAACAAACTTGAATCAGACCCATACCAAGATGCTGCATACCAAGTATCAAAAAATTCTGCCCACTGGTTCTGGAGAAGATTTTTTAATAATTTTTCTATAATTCATACGGTGCTATCAGAGTTATGCCCTATACATTGCCCCCAAGGGAAGTGGCCATTTCATTTGAACAAACCTGAATTGCCATATAGTAATGAACATTCACTTAAGTTTCGTGAAAATCGGACCAGTGGTTTCAGAGAAGTCATTTGAAAAATGGGCGCCAACGGATGACGGACGGCAAGTGGTAAGTTGAGCTCCCTTCGGTGAGCTAAAAATTCCTCATATTGACTGAGTTATAATTCAGGATCCCACAGGGAGCCCAAATATGGACCCAGGGACTTGGCTTTAACAAACTTGAATCTCACCCCCCTAAGGATGCTACACACAATATATCAATATCAAAACATTCCGACTCCTGGATCTGAAGAAGAAGATTTTTTAAGAAAATTCCTCATTTCGAACTAAGTTACAATTCAAGCTCCCACAGTGAGCCCAAATATGGACCTAGGGACATGGCTTGAACAAACTTGAATCTCACCTCCCTAAGGATGCTGCATACCAAATATCAAAACATTCCCACTGCTGGATCTGAAGAAGAAGATTTTTAAAGAAAATTCCTCATTTTGAATTAAGTTATCATTTGGGCTCCCACAGTGAACCCAAATATGGAACTAGGGACATGGCTTGAACAAATTTGAATCTCACCCCCTTAAGGATGCTACATACCAAATATCAAAACATTCCGACTGCTGGATCTGAAGAAGAAGATTTTTAAAGAAAATTCCTCATTTTGAACTAAGTTATAATTCGGGCTACCACAGTGAGCCCAAATATAAACCCAGGGACTTGGCTTGAACAAACTTGAATCTCACCCCTAAGCATGCTGCATACCCAATATCAAAAGATTCTGTCTGCTGGATCTTGAGAAGATTTTTAAAGAAATTTGCCTGAAATGCACTAAGTTCAAATTGGGCTCCTATACTGAGCCCAAATATGAACCCAAGGGGCCAATTTGAACAAACTTGAATCAGATCCACCCCACAATGTTGCATACCAAATATCTAAATATTCTGCCTGCTGGATCTAGAGAAGAAGATTTTTTAAAAAATTTGCATGAAATGCACTAAGTTCGAATTTGGGCTTCTATACTGAGCCCAAATGAGAATCCAGGGGGCCAATTTGAACAAACTTGAATCAGATCCACCCCACAATGTTGCATACCAAATATCAAAAAATTCTGCCTGCTGGATCTGGAGAAGAAGATTTTTTAGGAAATTTGCCTGAAATGCACCAAGTTTGAATTTGGGCTTCTATAGTGAGCCCAAATATGAATCCAGAAGGCCGATTTGAACAAACTTGAATCACACCTATACCACGATGCTGCATACCAAGTATCAAAAGATTCTGCCCATTGGTTCTGGAGAAGAAGATTTTTTAATAATTTTTCTGTAATTCATATGGTGCTATCAGAGTTATGCCCCATACAGAGCCCCCAAGGAACGTGGCCATTTCATTTGAACAAACATGAATTGCCATATAGTAATGAACATCCACATGAAGTTTCGTGAAAATCGGACCAGTGGTTTCAGAGGAGAAGTTGTTTGAAAAATGTTCACGACAACGGACGGCAAGTGATAAGTTAAGCTCCCTTCGGTGAGCTAAAAACCGATAAATATATGTCCAAACTTGACCTTATGTTAACCCTTTACCTAACATGAAAAGCAGATGACACTTGCAAAAAAAAATTCTTGAATACCTAATTTTTTTCATTTTTTGTCTCAAAAACATAGGTTATGACCCCTCGTTGGAACGAGCTCAACGAGGGGTCATAACCTATGTTTTTGAGACAAAAAATGAAAATATTTTAAAAATTAATTGGCGATTTTTGAGAATAGCGCTGGCCGGTTTTGGCCGTTACGTTGGGTAAAGGGTTAAAAGATTCTCTAAAACAAAACAGGTCTAGAGCGAAAAACGTCTACCACTCCAGTTAAGAATAACTGGAGGGGACGTGTGCATAAGCGACCTATGGAAATAACATTCATAGCTGCTATGCACAACCCCATCCGACGTATCAAATCTCCACTGTTAATGCATCAGATAAAAATAAAAGTGAGCCAAACAACTGGCTAATTCGCTCTATGAAACAACAGATGAACCAGCCTGTTGAAAATAAATTGTAGGATACGTGTATCTTATCATTCATCCCATGAGACATTATCTAGTTCATAATTCAAGTGATCTAAAAAAAACTATACACGCTCTATCGCCGAACGCTCGCTTTTAGACTGAAAGATTATCATAAATAACTAATTATCCAATTCCAGTCAAAATTGGTCAGACCGAGCTCTATAAGAGCCTTGAGCCAACGGCCCAGGGGTGTCTGATCAGTAAACTCAAACAGACTTAAACCCCCTTATCCAAGTGGCTGTAAAGACAATCCCTAAAGTAATATACAGGAGGGATACCTATACCTTCACTATGAGTCCTAATCGACGATCTAAGTCTAGGACAACCTCTCCTACTCTTTCTGCTGGCATTGGTCGAATAGATCCCAACTTAAAGAGTCGAGTAACTTAAAGAAGTCCCACCAGGACCCCAAATTTTCAGTGTAAAAAAAAAAAAATTTTTGTCTTAAAATTGACCGAAACGCATAAAAAGACAAAAAAACAAATTCTGGATTTTGGTCCAAAATTTCTAAGTCTGGAATGGGGGCCCAAATTTTCAGCCTAAATATGAACCCAGGGACTTGGCTTGAACAAACATGAATCTCACCCCCCTAAGGATGCTGCATACCAAATATCAAAAGATTCTTATTGGTAGATCTGAAGAAGATTTTTAAAGAATATTCCTCATACTAATTTAAACATTTGGGCTCCCATAGAGAGCCCAAATATAGACCCAGGGAACTGATTTCAATAAACATGTGAAACAATCTTTCAAAGATGTTATATGTGAAATTTGAAAGCGTTTGGAGCAGTGGTTTCCCATTACCCATAAGGGTTAAAAAATGCTGACTCAGCACTTTTTCAAAAGTCCCCAAAAAGTACCCCATGATAAAACCGATAGCAATTTTTTTTTACCATTCCATTCTGTTGGGCATAAGGAAGCTTCACACCAAATAAGAATTCTCAGTGCCATGTAGTTTGGGTGATATGGGCGTTTTAATTTTTTTCTATTTTTAGCTCCTGTGGCTCCCATGGGGCGACAGGAAAAAAAATTTGGGCATAAATTAAGTATTTATGACCCAATAAGCCCTCATATCAAATTTGGTTCAAATCTGCCTCTCGGTTTGGAAAATAGAAATTTTGGGAGTGGCAAAAATTCTTGCCCCTCCCATAACGAAGGCAAATAATGCCCGACAAACTTCTCTTGAACAAACTTGATTTTAAACCTCAAAAGGACTCTGTATACCACATATCAAGTCTCTGCTATTGGTGGTTCATTAGAAGAAGATTTTCAAAAAATTGGGCCATTTTTTACCCACACCTCCGCTCAATATGAGCCGAAACCTAATTTGCATAAAAAACAAAATGCCCCTATATAACCACTACTTACATGAAATTTAATTATAATGTGGACAGTGGTTTAGGAGAAATAGGCTCAAACACCACCTTCATGCAGGATGAAGGACGACGGATGGACGGACGAAGAGTGATAAGAAAAGCTCACCCTGACTTCCAGTCAGGTGAGCTAAAAATTTTGGAGCATTTTCCCCCACCCCCTCCTTATCAGGCTGGGCATATTGAGTTGAACAAAATGTAATGCCCCTTTCGGTACCATCACTCACACAAACTTTCACTTGAATTGGCCCAGTGGCTTTGGAGGAGAAGACCAAAACATGGTGTTGATGGATGACGACGGACAGACGGATGGACAGACAATGGATGGAGAGCGATTAGATAAGCTCAGCTTGACTTTGTCAAGATGAGCTAAAAATTAAAAGGGAATAACGTTAAAAAAATCAACCTAGGAAATGCTAAGTGTATAAAATCATGATTACCTGAAAGTGATTGCATGGATTTGAGTCTGTGTATTTTGGTGGATGAAGAAACTGACGCAGATTTTGTCTCAGGTAGTATAAGACAGGAGAAAGCAGCTGAACAGTGTAACCAGGTAGCTTCAACAGTAGCTGTAATCTGGGTGGTTCTCTTGGACGCTGAATGAACTGGAAGAACAATGATAATTCTGACATTTCACTGGTTATTCATTCGAGCTTTTGGCTTAAGATCTGGACAGAAAAGCCAGAAAAAATCAAACTTCAAATTTGCTTTGGTATTTAGAAATATATCTCAAATGTCACTCCTAAACAAATTGATTAAATAACCATAATATTAATTCTTAAGAGCGCGGCACTTCATTGTTGGACTGACATCAATGACCTGCAACCTGGACCTTTTCCCAGGGGTCACCAATGACTGTTGGGCTGCTACTCCTTTTATGGAGGTCTCTTAACCCTTAAGGGGCTACATATTTTTATACATGTTTTTTAAAATCTGACAGTCTTCATCCTGTGGCTTTGTAGTTGTTTTTGGGCAAGACTTCGTTCAGAAACAACTGCCAGGCTACTTGAAGCGAAACTTTCAAGTTCACCCCAAGACTGCATGTTGGGGCACCTGTACCACTGCAGTAAAAAAACAAAGTTGGAATTTGGACTTTGAGGTTAATCCTTTGTCTTAAACAGGAGAGAAGACTTGCAAACATTTCTTGAATACTTTAAAAAATATTTCACTTTTGCCTCCAAAAAATAGCCTATGAACCCTCACTGGAATAAGCACATTTAGGTTTTGCATGACCACTCATTAAAATGAGGGGTCATTAACACTAATAAAAAAGAATTCTGGGATAACTAAATATTTTTATTTTTTTAGCCCCAAACCAAGCTCTATATGTGAGCCTCTTCCACACTGGCATGAGCTTTATATGTGAGCCTGTTCCAATGTGGGGTTATAAAACTATGTTTTGGAGGTAAAAATAAAAAAAAAACCCTGAATGGCAATTTTTGGCTCTATATGTGAGCCTGTTCCTCATTGGAGTGAGATCTATATGTGAGCCTGTTCCAATGTGGGGTCATAAACTAGGTTTTGGAGGTAAAAAATAAACAAGAGGCCCTAAGGAGCCTTAATCGCTCACCAGCCAAAGTGGTTCAAAGAAGTATTTGGGGTCACATTCAGTCAGACATGGTTCATCAACACTACAAAGGAATGAAGTCATGAGAGACAAATTTTATGGAACTAGGGACATGGCTTAAACAAACTTGAATCTTACCCCCCTAAGGATGCTGCATACCAAATAACAAAAGCATTCATCTGCTGGATCTGAAGAAGAAGACTTTTAAAGAAAATTCCTCTTTTTGAACTAAGTTATCATTCAGGCTCCCACAGTGAGCCCAAATAGGAACCCTGGGACTTGGCTTTAACAAACTTGAATCTCACCCACCTAAGAATGCTACACATCACATATCAAAACATTCCGACTGCTGGATCTGAAGAAGAAGATTTTTTAAGACAATTCCTCATTTCGAACTAAGTTACAATTCAAGCTTCCACAGTGAGCCCAAATATGGACCTAGGGACATGGCTTGAACAAACTTGAATCTCCCCCCCCCCCCCCCCCCCCCCCCCCCCTATGAATGCTGCATACCAAATATCAAAACATTCCGACTGCTGGATCTGAAGAAGATTTTTTAAAGAAAAATTCCTCATTTTGAACTAAGTTATCATTCAGGCTCCCACAGTGAGCCCTAATATGGACCTAGGAACATGGCTTGAACAAACTTGAATCTCACCCCCTAAGGATGCTGCATACCAAATATCAAAACATTCCGACTGCTGGATCTGAAGAAGATTTTTAAAGAAAAAATCCTCATTTTGAACTAAGTTCTAATTCAGGCTACCACAGTGAGCCCAAATATGAACCCAGGGACTTTGAGTGAACAAACTTGAATCTCACCCCCTTGTCAATGTTGTATACCAAATATCAAAAGATTCTGCCTGCTGGATCTTGAGAAGACGATTTTTAAAGAAATTTGCCTGAAATGCACTAAGTTCAAATTTGGGTTCCTTTACTGAGCCCAAAATATGAACCCAGGGGGCCAATTTGAACAAACTTTAATCAGATCCACCCCTCAATGTTGCATACCAAATATCAAAATATTCTGCCTGCTGGATCTGGAGAAGAAGATTTTTTAAGAAATGTTTGCCCAAAATGCACTAAGTTCGAATTCGAGCTTCTATAGTGAGCCCAAATATGAATCCAGGGGGGCCAATTTGAACAAACTTGAATCAGATCCACCCCACAATGTTGCATACCAAATATCAAAAAGATTCTGCCTGCTGTATCTGGAGAAGAAGATTTTTTTAAGAAATTTGACTGAAATGCACTAAGTTCGAATTCGGGCTTCTATAGTGAGCCCAAATATGAATCCAGGGGGGCCGATTTGAACAAACTTGAATCTGACCCCCCTAGAGATAATGTATACCAAATAGAAAAGAATTCTGCCTGGTGGATCTGAAGATGAAGATTTTTTTGAATTTTGGAAAAGAAATTCATGGGTGCTATCAGAGTTATGCCCCTTGTGGTGTCCCCTGTGGGTGCGGCAAGTTTATTTGTACAAGTTTGAACATGCACACCAAATTTGGTTCAATTTGATTCAGTAGTCTGTGAGGAGTAGTCGATAATGTAAAGTTCACGCCAGACGACGCCGGACGATAAGTGATAAGTTAAGCTCCCTTCGGTGAGCTAAAAAAACACTTGAAAGTTTTGTGAATGGCACAGGCCAAATATGGCAATTATGTTAGGTGATGGGTTAATGAGGTGTGATGCCCGACAAAATTCAATTATTACTACTACTATCAAAAAAAGTTTATTCCCGTTTGTCCCACTTCTGAATTCAACACCTACTGAGGGCTCTTCCTGGTTCTCCCACTTTGCTTTAGACATATTATAGTAACTTTCATAATTTGGACACCACTCACCTTTGACAAAGGTGTTTCATTTTACCATCTATGCATTGTGATTCAATTAGGTAGAAAAAGCATAGTTATCATATTGTTGGCATTTTAGAATATAAATGCTAGGACACTTGCATACTTTATCAAATTTTAAGTCTGTCCTTTCAACTTTCATGTGATTGCCATGCAGCTATTTTATAAATAATGCTGACATTAACAGACATACCATACATAGACAGAATGTGATGTGTGTTTGAATCGGTGGGTGTTTTCACATAACGAGCTGGAATGGCCATTCCAACAAGTTATGTAAAACGCCCACTGATTCAAACACACCTCATGTTCTGTTTTTTATTACACATCCCATGCATTAAATTTCAGTTAAATAATCTACTTTTAATTCCGATGTTTAAAGCCAAAGGTGAAGAGTCTGTTTGTTTTGCTTGAAGCTGTACTGACCAAATGGGTCGGTAAAAAAAACAAAAAACAATCTTGTTTTGGGAACAGTCAGATGTGCAATAAAGGCCTGCTTCAAGCCACCATTACAGTAAGGTATCTTCAGATTCAATTTGGAGCAGATGGTATTTCTCCATGGAAAAGATAAAGGGGAAAACTATTGACTGCATTAAACCTATATTTTGTCCCTTGAGTGCATCAAGGTGCCATCTGCAATGCTAAAGCATTGCATATGGCACCTAGATGTACAATAGGGATGACTTGCAAATAAGCTGTGACAATTTGTATATATTTGTGTTTGTCATTATCAATAATTATTTTTACCATATCAGATGTTCTATTTTCATTTTTAACTGAACATTTTGTTTACTACATTTTGTTTAGATTTTATACTTTTGTATTTTTTATGTCAGCTAAATTTTATTAGTAATTTGATAAGCAATTTTCAACATAAATTTTGTGTAACATACCACATGTCTTTGAGTCATGTTTGTTAAACTGAAGTACAAGAATTCATCAAGAATAGTTGGTGCAATTTATAGACCCAACATGGCCCCAAAAGAAGACATGGACTTATATCAAAAATCAAATATTTAACTGATGCACTTAATAAAGAAAGGAAATCATCATTAATCATGGGCGACCTCAATATTGACCTCTTAAAATCAGCTTCTCATCCCAAAACTGGTTTGTTTATAGAGCAGATGTTTAGTGAGAGATTTGTGCCTATTATTACCAAACCCACTCGAGTAACACCTCAGTTTGCTACACTCATAGATAACATTTTCTCCAATAATATCACAAATCCTTTTACATCAGGAATAATCCTTACGGATGTATCTGACCACTTTGGCATTTTTATATTGAACCAACAAACACCAAACAGGATAGATTAAAACCGACTTTGACTAGGAAAATCAATTCCTCCACTATTGAATACTTCAAACTGCTATTGTCCCAATATGATTTTTCTTGAGTTATGGAATCAGACTGTCCCGATGAAAGCCACAAAATTTTCATCAATGCTTACATGAATGCCTTCAAAACAGCATTTTCCCAGCAAAAACACAAACCAAACAAGAAATTTATTAAGCAAAAGCCCTGGATGACAAAAGGACTTCTTATCTCTGCCAATAATAAGAGCAAAATTTTCCCCAAAAAACTAAGATCTCCCACAGAATTGAATATCGAGAATTACAAAAATTACTGTAAGCTATTCAACAAGATAAAATGAAAGTGTCAATGACACTGTAGCTCAACCTGTCAAGACAAAGACATGTACATGTATAGTATGTGACACAGCAATGACAAACATCTAGGTAATGACCTGATAACAAAGGTACATATAAAGTATTGTAACAGTCTGTACATAAATAATGACCGTTGCCTGTAACAAATGTATAGGTAAAGTATTGTAAAGGTGGGTGACAGTCAGATGCTAAACTAGAAAAGAAATCTTTGAGTCCCAGAGTGGGTCTGACTGAACCCCAAAATATTTGTTCTCATAGCACAGTGATAACAAAGGCACCCCAAAACACACTCATTCCTGTCCCAAGGTGAAAACAAAGGTACCCAAGAAGTTTCGTGAAGATCAGTTCACAAATATGAGCTGTGTAGAAGTTGTGACAAAAAACTGATTGGACCTAATTTCGGTACAAAATGGCCACTGGCAGCCATCTTGAATTTTGGACCGCACCCAGAAACACTCGTTCTCGTCCCAAGGTGATAACAAAGGTACCCAGGAAGTTTTGTGAAAATCGGTTCATAAATACAGGCCCGAGCTGTATTGACATGTGTACTTACTGTGTGTAAGTAGCACTGAAAAAATCAAAGTTCATCTAATTTGCATAATTTCTGCACGAATAAAAAACCCGTATTATATGTGATGTATCCCATGGTACTAAACATTCACACAAAAAATTATTCAAATCAGCGCTTTCATTTGGAAGTTCTGTGCAAAAATCTGATTGCACCAAATTTTGTACAAAATGGCTGCCATCGGCCATCTTGAATTTCGGACTGGAATCAAAAACATTCGTTCTCGTCCCACGGTGATAACAAAGGTACCCAAGGAGTTTCGTAAAGATCGGTTCATAAATACGACCTCTAGCCCGAGCCGTATTGGCATTTGCACTTACAGTGCTGAAAGTAACACCAAAAAACATCAAAGTTAGTCTAATTTTCATAATTTCTGCACGAGAAAAAAACCTGTACTATATGTGATGTATTCCATGTTACTAAACATTCATACAAAAATGTATTCAAATCAGAACTTTCATACAGAAGTTCTGTACAAAAGACTGATTGCACTAATTTTGGTACAAAATGGCTGCTGGTGGCCATCTTGAATTTCGGACCACACCCAAAAACACTTGTTCTCATCCCACAGTGATAACAAAGATACCCAAGAAGTTTCGTAAAGATCGATTCATAAATACAGCCTCTAGCCTGAGCCGTGTAGAAGTTGTGTATAAAAAACTGATTAGACCTAATTTCGGTACAAAATGGCCACTGGCAGCCATCTTGAATTTTGGACCGCACCCAGAAACACTCGTTCTCGTCCCAAGGTGATAACAAAGGTACCCAAGACGTTTCGTGAAGATCGGTTCATAAATACAGACTCTAGCCCGAGCCGTATTGACATGTGTACTTACTGTGTGTAAGTAGCACTGAAAAAATCAAAGTTCATCTAATTTGCATAATTTCTGCACGAGAAAAAAACCCGTATTATATATGATGTATCCCATGGTACTAAAAATTCACACAAAAAATTATTTAAATCAGCGCTTTCATATGGAAGTTCTGTGCAAAAATCTGATTGCACCAAATTTTGTACAAAATGGCTGACATCGGCCATCTTGAATTTCGGACCGGACCCAAAAACACTCGTTCGCATCCCACGGTGATAACAAAGGTACCCAAGGAGTTTCGTAAAGATCGGTTCATAAATACGGCCTCTAGCCCGAGCCGTATTGGCATTTGCACTTACAGTGCTGAAAGTAACACCAAAAAACATCAAAGTTAGTCTAATTTGCATAATTTACGCATGAGAAAAAAACCCGTATTATATGTGATATATCCCATGGTACTAAACATTCATACAAAAAATTATTCAAATCAGAGCTTTCATATGGAAGTTCTGTACAAAAAAAAAATTTTTGCATCGTCGGTACAAAATGGCTGCTGGCAGCCATCTTGAATTTCGGACTGCACCCAAAAACACTCGTTCCCATCCCACGGTCATAACAAAGGTACCCAAGAAGTTTCGTAAAGATTGGTTCATAAATACGGCCTCTAGCCCGAGCCATAGCAGCTTGGCACTTACAGCTCTGAAAGTAACACTAAATAAATCAAAGTCAGTCTAATTTGCATAATTTACGCACGAGAAAAAAACCCGTATTATATGTGATGTATCCCATGGTACTAAACATTTATACAAAACTTTATTCAAATCAGAACTTTCATACAGAAGTTCTGTACAAAAAACTGATTTTTGCATCATCGGTATAAAATGGCCGCTGGCAGCCATCTTGAATTTCGGACCATACCTAAAAACACTCGCTCCCGTCCCAGGGTCATAACAAAGGTACACAAGAAGTTTCGTAAAGATCGGTTCATAAATACGACCTCTAGCCCGGGCCATAGCCAATTGTTGACGTACGGACAGACGGACGGACGGACGACGGGCCATGACAATAGCTCAAATTTGACTTCGTCAAAGTTGAGCTAAAAACAAAGCAAAGCTATGCATTATGAAAAAACTCTTCTAGAAAATAAGAATAACATGCAGAAAACATGGGAAGTCTTAAATAAAGCATTAAACATAAAAGCCAAAGTAATTTGCCTTCACTATTCCGTCATGGTGACAAATATGATTGCACATGGGTTTAATATTTCTTTTGCGAATACAGAGAGTCGGACCTCCCAAGCTAATATCCAAACAGTATAAGTTATTTATTGAGTACCTGAATGATCCACACCATGATAACCTATTGATTATACCAACAACGTCCTTTGAAATTACAAGGATAGTAAATGCCATCAGGCCAAAGTTAAGTCAAGACTGTGAGAATCTTACTTCCATCATCCTAAAACACTCAATAACTTGGTTGCGGCTCCATTTGCACATATTATGAATACTTCTTTCAGTGAGGGGAAAGTTCCCGATTGAATAAAAATTGCCAAAGTAATACCTGTCTTTAAATCAGAAGATGAGAAGGAGTTTACAAACTACAGGCCGATCAGCATTCTTACCATATTTTCCAAAATTCTTGAAAAACTCATGTCCGTAAGACTTGTAAAATTCCTAAATAAATTTTATATTCTTTACCAACACCAATACAGGTTCAGGAAAGGGCATAGTACTTTACATATGACTATGCACCTGCTAAAATATATTGCTCTTGAGAACAACAAAGACAGTCAAGATAGTACGAAGCCCTGTTTCTGGACCTCTCTAAGCCTTCAATACCATAAGTCATGAAATATTACATAAACAAGAGGCCCCACAGGGCCTGAAGCACTCATCTTGAACAGAACACAATATAAACAGAGTCCAAGAATGAGTCTACATTAAGCAATCCATCTCCAAAGGATACATTGTCAATCCTTGAGTCCCTCAGGAGTGGCAAAAATAATCAGAGCATCATGCCTTTTCTTCAGTTGAACAAAATGTAAAAAGTAGAGCACCCTTATGAAGCCCCTTGATACAACCTATGTGGATTAATCTTAGTTACACACCTCTAGAGGGTACTATATACAAAATTTTTAACTCTTCAGCAACATGGTCAATTCCGGCTCCCATAGGGAGCCCAAATATTAACCCAGACCCTCGATCTGAACACAGTTGAATCTGACTTCCCTAGAGATGTTGTGTACCAAATATGAAAGCATTCTGACTGTTGGATCTGAAGAAGAGAAATTTTAAAGAAATTTCTTCATATTGCACTGAGTTAAAATTTGGAATACCATAGCGAGCACAAATATTAACCTATAGATCCGATTTGAACAAACTTGAATCTGACCCCCTTAGAGGTGTTGTATATCAAATATGAAAGCATTCTGACAGGTGGATCTGAAGAAGAGGATTTTTAAAGAAATTTCCTCATATCGGACTAAGTAAAATTTTGGGCTACCATAGCGAGCCCAAATATATACCTAGGAATCTGATTTGAACAAACTTGAAATTGCCCCCCCCCCCCCCCCCCCCCCCCCCCCCCCCCCCCCCTAGCGATGTGGCATACCAAATATGAAAGCATTCTGACTGGTGGATCTGAAGAACGAGATTTTTTAAAATTATCCTCCATATTGAACAAAATTAAAATTTGGGCTTTTGTAGAAAGCCCAAATATTAACCTAGGGACATGGTTTGAACAATCTTGAATCTGACCCTCATAACAATGATGTATACCAAATATTAAAAGATTCTGACTAGTGGTTCTGAAGAAGAAGAAGATTTTTAACCCTTTACCTAAAGTAATGGCCAAAACCAGCCAGCGCTATTCTCAAAAATCGCCAATTAATTTTCATTATTTTTATCATTTTTTGTCTCAAAAACATAGGTTATGACCCCTCGTTGGAATGAGCTCATCGAGCTCGTTCCAACGAGGGGTCATAACCTATGTTTTTGAGACAACCTATGTTTTTGAGACAAAAACATAGGTTATGACCCCTCGTTGGAATGAGCTCGTTCCAACGAGGGGTCATAAACTATGTTTTTGAGACAAAAAATGAAAAAAATTAGTTATTCAAGAATTATTTTTGCAAGTGTCATCTGCTTTTCAGGTTAGGTAAAGTCTTAAAGAATATTCCCCATATTACCCTATGTTAAAAATTTGGACTCCTGTATTGAGCCCAAATATGAACCAATGGGATTTATTTTAACAAACTTGTATCTGACCCTCCTATGAATGCTGTATACCGAATATCAAAAGATTCTGATGATTGGTTCTGGAGAAAAGGTTTTTAAAAATTTTTGCAAATATGCTGACTCGGCATTTTTCCGATGCCCATTACAGTACACCCTAACATAACCGATGGCAATTTTTTTTACAATTCAATTCCACTGGTCCTAAGGATACTTCATACCAAATAACAGCTCACTGTTCTGTGTGGTTTGGGAAATATGGGCGTTTGAAAATATTTCTATTTTTAGCTCCCAGGGTTCCCATGGGTATGCAGGAATTTTTTGTTGTTGCATGAGTCAGGCCATATATACCACATACCAAATTTGGTTCAATAATACCACATACCAAATTTGGTTCAAAACGGACCATCGGTTCGGAAAATAGAAATTTTGGGCGGGGCCAAAAATCTTACCCCTCCCATTACAAAGCCAAATATTGGTTCATGAACTTTGTTTGAAAACTTGATTCTACACCTCAAAAGGAAGCTCCATAACAAATATCAAGTCACTGTACACACTGGGTCCTGAAAAGAAGATTTTAAAAATATTTTGGAGCATTTTTCCCCACTCCCTCCCTATGGGGCTGGGCATGCTGAGTTGAACAAAAATACAATGCCCCTTCGGGACCATTACTCACACAAACTTTTACTTGAATTGGCCTAGTGGCTTTGGAGGAGAAGATCAAAACATGGTGTTGATGGAGACAGATGGATGGACGATGGACGGAGAGCTATGAGATTAGCTCAGCTTGACTTTGTCAAGATGAGCTAAAAACTAGACTATCACGTGATAAGAGGTAAAGCAAACAACTGGTTTAAGAACTTTCTCCATAGTAGGACTCAATAGGTCTCTTTTGGAGACAGTAAATCGGTCTAGGTGAACTAACATGTGGAGTTCCTCAAGGTTCTATCATTGGCACTATCCTCTTTCTCATATATATAAACGACATACATAAGTCAACAAAGCTGAACCTCTAATCTTTTGCAGATGACACCTCGGTATACAAATCTGGTGCAGATATAAACTCTCTAATCTTGGACTTTAATGAAGAACTTCAAAAAATATTTGATTGGTGTGCTGCTAACCACTTAGTACTGAACTCCACGAAAACAAAATACATTATACTTAACCCATGTCACAAAGACAAGAATGTCAAATCCCAACAAATATGGATAAACAATCAAGTTATTGATAAAGTTGGTTGTAGTGAGACTGAAAAATATGTCAAATTCCTTGGTATAAACTTGATGAGAATCTTTCCTATGAGGCACACATATAGCATATTTGCTTGAAAGTTGCTCTCGCCAACTACGCCCTCAACAAAGTAAAGAAAGTTCTCCCACACAAAGTCATGAAAACTCTATATTTCTCACTTATACAAAGCCATTTGATTTATGGAATTCCATTATGGGGGGCCTCAAAAGCCTGTATTCGTCTCTGTAAATTACAGAAGCGATCAACAAGAATTATAAACAACCAAAAATATAATGCTCATACTGACCCCTTATTTATCAAAGATAATACACTTAAGATTAAAGATTAATATAAATTACATGCTTCCCTGTTCTTGTTTGATTGGCACAATGGAAATCTGCCAGGATCATTTGATGACTTTTTTTCGATCGTGAACAACAAAACTTTTATGGACACTCGTCAAACAGATCACATTCGCAACCATAGAATGAGAACCAAAATGCTTGACACCTACCCAGTCCTTGCATTCCCTAAATTATGGAACAAATTAGACACTGACCTTCAGAAAGTTACCAACAGGGCAGAATTCAAAAGCAAGTCAACAGCTCAACTTATCTCCTCTTACGAGAATAACATCTACTGCTCAAATCCATATTGTCCTGACTGGGCTGTCTGGCCATACCTTCATTTTAATGTGTAGCCTCGGCAATTCAGTCCAGTGTCTGTTATTCCTTAGTGGATATCAAAGACATAACATACAGTGGATGTTTTTTGTTAGACTGTCCTTTGTGCATTACTGTTCCCAACCTAAATTTGTCTGGGGCTCGCCCAAGGCAGTCTCTTGACTTGGTCCCGTTCAAACATATACAGGATTATGTTAATCTGTTGAAAAGTAATTTTGTGTTTGATTGGGGCCCTTTCAGCGGCGCCTGGTTGTCCCTGAAGTCCGGCCATCACGTGCACACACACAGATGTTATAATGGATTGTAGTACCTTGGACACGATGAAAGGTTAGTTTTAACAGTACTGGGAAAGCAAAATGTTGTACATGCCTTGTTTCTCCTCACCTTTATCTTCTTTATTCTGTCTTACTTTTCTTTCCCTTTTTCCCATAGGGAAAGGCAACCAATCTGGCTATGCCTTTCCCTGCCAGTATACATTTATAAATTTATATTTTTTCTGGTTGTATATGTGTTTTATTATTGTAAATTTGGATATTGCAGATTTACACACATTTGTCAGTTTTGTATTTGTTTAGTATATTGGTGAATAAAATATCAATCAATAACATATATTCAGTTTGTTTATTTTGAAATTTGGTCAAATAATTGAGTGATCTATTCAGTAACCTGACTTACTAAAGTGAAATGAACTTTAAGTAATAACCTTTGATCAAACTGATAGAGAATTAATTAACAGTTCCAAATCGACCCACAAATTAAGACAGTGGGACAAACAGGATGTCACCATCAAAAAGCCAATGCACCAGCATGTCTGAGAGCCTAATCAGTTAATATACAGGGGTTAGCTTGCATCAAATATTATTTTTTTTCCAATTCATCAGAATTTTTTTTTAAGACTTCAACATCTTACAGACTTTTTGTTTGAGTCTGCAGTAGTTTTTACAGTTGACGACAGAAAACCAAATATACTGGTGTTCTTGTGACATCATCATCTCAAGCTTGAGGCCAAAGAGCATCAAAGGCATTTAATGGCTTGCTCAAATATCTGGATCTCCTTGTAAGCTATTGTGCTTCTTAAATTATCAGCCGAGTTACATACTTGTATGGACAAAAACTAAATTTTTCTACATGAAAAAAGAGGCATAACTCCCTGGAGGAAGGTGTGGACAGCATAATTTGATATGTGTGTGAAAAAGCATGTCATGCTGGAAATCCATGTAAGATTTCATTAAGATCAGATCACTATCGACTGAGTTTTAGACCCATATGGACATACAGACATATGCATGTACGTACAGACAGACAGATACAAACCAGTGTATACACTTTTTTTAAATTTGGGGGTATAATTAAAACACAACATGTTGACTGAAACTGAAGGATATCCATATTGTTTGAGCAGATAACTAAATTGATTCCTGAATGAGGAAAAAAAATAACAAAGTTTTGCAAGGGGCAAATCTACACATGGATCTATATAGGGTAAAATGATTGCCATATATACTAAAAAAGAGCAAATTTTCATTTTATTATACGAGTAACCGAGTTTTTCATTTGTTTAATCCAAAACCAATTGAAATAAAATTTACACTTTCCTTGCTAATTAATGTGAATCTGCTGGTGAAACATTGGAAGTCAACAAGTACTTCCCACATTAAACTTTTTACCCAACATGACTAAAAGATGACAGTTCCATAACAATTTCTTGGATCGCCTGGGATAGCTAAAAAATTATAAATTTAAAGTAATTTGTATATTTTTTATACTTACCAATGGCCCAGACGGGTATGGCCCTCCCATGAGTGGGCACTCATACCTCCCCGACGAGACTGTTTGAACTAAACAGAATCTGCTAAATCAACGAAGTTGGAGGATACGCCTATCCTATCATTCCGTCCTAGGAGATCAATAGAGCGTCTACTGCGTACACTCGATGATCTTGGCATGGCGACACAAACGTCAGTAACTAATTGTTCCGGTGTGTTGCAAACAGATCAATCATGGAACGATCCCACTGGTAGCAAATCTGCCTGAATATTCGCGCTTGTTGAGAGTCCGGTCCAATGACAACAGGCAACCTTTCCGAGAGAGCGAGTGTGCTAGTACATTCAGACGACCCGGTATAAGATGGACAGAAAGATGAACATGATGATTCATGATGTATAGGAGAATCTTCCCCATTAATTTGCATAATGGCATTGAATGAGTATCACCTTGGTTCCTGATGTAAGCTACTACTGTCGAATTATCCAACAAAATTTGAACATGGACGATCGCTATTATGTGAATCCAATGTTGTAGTGCTAACCAAATTAACATCATCTCTTTGATGTTTATGCACTTCTCTGGGAACTGAGGGTCCCAAAGACCCTGACACCACAAGTTTGCGGGACTTAGGGTCTGACTCGCATCCGTCATAATCGTGAAAGCCGGATCTGGCAGTTGCAGCGGAACTCCCTGAGTTAACCACTGAATATCTACCCAAATCTGAACCCCTATTTTACTAGGTTTATTAAAACAATACTGGTTTCAAGCGAATGCGTCTTCACACTCTGGTTCTGAGTAAAGAATATCTGGTGGGGACGCGTGTGCAGGTGGCCCATTGGAATAAGATCCGAAGCTGCTCTGCACAGCCCCATCAGTCGCATGAATTCCTTCGTTGTTAATGCGTCTGAGTGTAGATAAAAGTGCGCATAACAACTTTCACTCTGGGTAACGACTGACAAACAAGATTGTTGAGTCTCGAAGCTCATTCCCAAGTGAGTTAACAACTTGGACGGAGCTTTTTCCGACTTTTTCTCATTTACGATGAAACCGAGACATCGGAACAAATGAAGCAGACTCTGAACATCGTTCTGAAGAATAATTCTGTTGCCGTATCTCTGAAGAATGTTGTCCAAGCAAGCCATCGTTACCGCAGATGAATGAGCTCAGAAGTATGACATTACCGATTTCATTATACGAGTGAATGTCCAGGGAGCCAAGTTCAGACCAAAGCACATTGCTCTGAACTGATAGACCTTCCCTTGTATGGCGGCAGGTACTTTCTGAATGCCGGATGTACCAGGACATGAAAGTACGCATCCTTTAGGTCTATGCTTGCAACATAGTCGTTCCCTTGAATGCTCACTCTTACCGACCGAATGGTCTCCATATAGAATTTTGGAGCCACGATAAGCTTGTTTATCCAGTTCAAGTCTATTACTGGTCGGAATGAGCTGTTTGGCTTCGGTACAAGGAACAGGTGACTGTAAAAACCCTGAGAATCCTGATTCTCAGTGACCTCTATTGCTTCCTTTAATATAGAGCCTGTACCTCCGTTAGGAGAGACCTTCTTTTGAAAGGATCTGATGGAAGATCTGACCAACGCAGATATCTTGTTAGTGGGGATGCCGCTCGGAATGATAGCCGTAGGCTGTCCGAGACTACACTTCTCACCCACTGATCTTCCGTGACTGCTGTCCAGTTTCTCACGAAGATGATACCCTTCCGCCAACTGGCAAGCAATAAATGTCTTGAACATCACCTGTATGACCTGCAGGGCTTACGGGAAGAGAAACTACGTCCTCCCCATGAAGAAATTCATCACATTGGCCTAGGGGCGACTGACTGATAGTCCCGATCAGATCTACGCCCCTTTCCTGAGTCGCTATATTGATGACCTCCAGAGTAATTGTGAGAGGGCTTCTTGTACCCTCATGAGGAGTTCCCTTTTTACGTTCAAAACCTGGAACATCCTCCTTTACTCTTGTCTGCTGAAGCGGGTTGATGAAACGCCGACTTCAATAGCAGATCACTTGATGCTTTCTAAATAGCCTGATCACAGGTTGACGAAAGCTTGTCATCCAAAATAGTATGTCCGGAGACCGGAGCGACCTTTTCACCTTGTCATCTATAAGTGAAGACGACGAAAGGGCAGCATCATGTCTGATTAACTCCAGATTAGCCACTGTAAGGGCGGAGTTATACGTGGTATACAAATTGCCCTGGAAAGAACTCTAAGAGAGGTACAAACATCCTCAAATTCCTTCCATAGCTCTGGTAAGGTGATCTGAGTAAGACATTGCTTCCAAATTCACTCTACTTGATGAAATTGCCGTTGTAATTGTGTCTGAGCGAATAGTGAATGATGCAGGCAAGGATACATCTAGATCCCTGGGCTGCTAATTCAAACGCAGAGGAGCTCTCTGAACATCTTCTCCAACCATTTTTAAATGAACGTGGTCCATAAAACGGTATGTTTATGGAAGATGTAGCTGAGAAACCGCCCTTTCCTCACACTTGAGTGTTGTCTACATGGCCAAAGGCCTGCAACACCTACCTAGGCTGAACCGGAAAAGAAAGAACTTCTTCCTTTGTTCGATTAAAGTCTGCATCCAATGACGCCAGCGGTTTCTCACTTATTGTCACAGCATTCTGATTTGTCGGAACAAATTCAGGGTAGTATTGATGGATGAAATCCATCGCAACCCTGTGCTGTTCCAAAAGGGAAGAGTAATCCTCTTCCTTATCCCTTTCACCATCCAAGAGAATCAGTTGTGAATCTCGGTCCATTGCATCTGCATGAACAGACGACTGGACCAACCCAGCACCATCCAACAGCTCAGGTTCGGAGTCTGAGGGAGGCTGCATCTGCACTTGCTGGGACGCTGCGATCAGCTGTGCAATCTGTGACAGCTAGTCCATCATCGAGGCCTGAGGAGCAGCGGTCTTCTGTTTCCTAGCCACTTGCTGCTCCTGGGACAGTGAGTCGGTGATGGATCTCTTCTCTGAATGTCCTAATGATCTTGGTCTCGTCTCCCTAGCTACCGGATAATCAGACTTCACGGGAGAAGAGTAGTTCCTTCTTTGTGCAGCAGGCTGGATATCCGAAGTTGGGTAGCTAGGATGCGGCTGTGTATGCTTCAATAACATAGCGGAGGAAGCTGAGACTGAAGCCTACCCCGGCTGCGGACTAGATGGAGTGTCCCGAGTGGAGGGCGGACGTATGCTCCATCCCGTGCAAGTTTCCAATCAGAAAACTTCATTTCGGCTTGTGAAACATGGCAGAGGAAGCCGTGACTGTAGCCGTCGCCGGCTGCAGACTAAACAGAGCATCCCAAGGGGAGAGAAGACATATGCTCCGCCTTGTGCAAGTTTCTCATAACAACATTTGGCCCCAAATGTCTGTTAGGTTAGAGAGGGGCCTCTCCCGCTCGTGGTCTATAGACCTCACCGAGTACAAGAAACTTGTTGACTTCCTCCCTATTTCCGTCGTCGCTGGGTGAGCTATTTATATTACAGTGCTCGCTCTACCCAATCCACTTCTTAGACCACAACAGACTTACCTGGGATCACGGCACCCACAGACGGAGTACCGCTTCACCGGATGAGCTAGCTGCTTGCAAGAGATTAAAACCCTTAACAAAAGGTCCTAACTCTTGCAATCACCGCCAACAACTCTTGCAATAACACCCCCCCCCCCTCTCCCCCCCCCCCCCCCCCCCCCCCCCCCCCCCCCCCCCCCCCCCCCCCCCCCGAGATGATGTGTACCAAATATGAGAGGATTCTGACTGGTGAATCCGAAGAAGAAGATTTTGAAAGAATATTCCACATATTGCACAAAGTTAAAATTTGGGCTCCCATAGAGAGCGACTCGATTCGAACAAACTTGAATCTGACCTTAGATGTTGTATACAAAACATGAAAGGATTGTGACTGGTGGATCTGAAGAAGAAGATTTCTAAAGAAATTTCCTCAAATTGCACCAAGTTAAAATTTGGCCTCCAATAGAGAGCCCAAATCTTACCTCAGGGACTCGATTTGAACAAACTTGAATCTGACCCCCCTAGGGATGTTGTATAACAAATAAGAAAAGATTCTGACTAGTTATGGCTGAGACACGAATATTGACCGATTTTTAGTGTGACCTTGAGATGTGACCTTGACCTTGAAGGCACGAACCTGGCTTTGGTGTGTAACACATCCTCCCATGGTCCTTTATAATTGTGTGAAGTTTGATGACTGTGGCCCTAACAGTTTTCGAGTTATTGGCTCGGACACACACACGGACACACGCACACTTCAATCACTATATGCCACACGACCCAAGTCAGGGGGCATAATTAGCCAAAAAGCTTAAGAGTTTAACAGGAAGGGTCCATGAAAGGATAGGGAAGGAATACTTAACAAACAGTAGAATAATCATTACAAAAATAATGACGTAAGGCGTATGTCCCGAAATTGGGAAACATGAAATAATTTTATAATTATTATAAAGTTACAGCCCTGGACATCAAAAACCACAGTTGAACACTTCCATCATCCAATAACAGCCTTGGATCCACCAATTCTTGCATTGATTTGTGTCTGGCATCCTCAAAAAAGGAGATTTTAAAGCACAGATGTCATTTCATTATTGATGACTTTAGGGCCAAACAAAGAATGATGTTGGCGCTAATTTCGGTCACTTTCTGATGACTGTGCATGTGCAGAGAGTAAAAAGTATGGAGGACCAGATAGGACTTTTAATTTTTGCAAGCAAATTTGGGGGATTAAGGGGTTCAAAATTTGTGTTTGGCCCTTGATAACTTTGAGTTAGCACCAGCTAAGTCTGTGCCATTGGGTTATAGTATAAAAATATGATAAATTTTAAGTAATTTGTATATTTTTTATACTTACCAATAGCCCAGACTAGCTGTTGCAAACTTGATATTATCAAGGGCCAAACACAAATTTTGAACACCCCCCCCCCCCAATCCCAAAATTTTGCATACAAAACCGAAAATTAAAAGTCCTATCAGGCCCTCCATATCTTTACTCTCTGCGCATGTGCATTGGTCAGGAAGAGACCGGAATTGGTGCCAACATCATTCTTTGTAGATGAGTGTACTAATAATAACTCAGCGGGGAGGTATGAGAGACCACTCATGGGAGGGCCATCCCCGTCTGCGCCATTGGTAAGTATAAAAATATACAAATTACTTAAAATTTACCATATTTTTATACGACAACCAATGGCCCAGACTAGGTGAATCGTAAAAAGGCGGAGGGCCTAGGACTTAAGAATTAGAAGACCAAATATAGTTCCTAAGCCTGCATTCCAAGGTGAAAGGAAAGTAAATTTAAAAGGAATTACTTATATGTCTCTCTATACAATAACAGGGAAGACATATCATAAACAAGAGGCCCCAAGGAGCCTTAATTGCTCACCAGCCAAAGTGGTTCTCAGAAGTATTTGGGGTCACATTCAGTTCGACATGGTTCATCAACACTACAAATGAAGTCATGAGAGACAAATTTTATGGAACCAAGGGCATGGCTTGAACAAACTTGAATCTTACCCCCCTAAGGATGCTGCATACCAAATATCAAAAGCATTTATTTGCTGGATCTGAAGAAGAAGATTTTTAAAGAAAATTCCTCATTTTGAACTAAGTTATCATTTGGGCTCCCACAGTTCCTCAAAGTTTCTTAAAACTTTGGTAAATTTCAGTGGGAAAACTGAAATAATTGGAAAGTGGAAGTAACAGAAGACACGGAATCGGCACTGGCAAAATGGGTCGTGAAGAGAACCGACATGCGAACTTAGCGGAAACACTAGAAACAAGAGGCCCCAAGGAGCCTGAGGGCTCTCACCTGACATGGCAGCCCAAATATCAACCCAGAGAATTGATTTCAACAAGTTGCATCTGCTCCTCCTAAGAAAAGCTTATACCAATATCCAAAGATTCTGACCAGTGGATCTAAAAAAAAAAAGAAGATTTTTAAAGAATATTCCTCATATTGAACTAAGTTATAATTCGGGCTCAGGGAGCCCATATATGAACCCAGGGACTTGGCTTTAACACACTTGAATCTCACCCCCCTAAGGATGCTGCACACCAAATATCAAAACATTCCGACTGCTGAATCTGAAGAAGATGTTTAAAGAAAATTCCTCAGTTTGAACTAAGTTACAATTTAAGCTCCCACACTGAGTCCAAATATGGACCAAGGGACATGGCTTAAACAAACTTGAATCTCACCCCCCCCCCCCCCCCCCCCCCCCCCCAGGGGGGCCGATTTGAACAAACTTGAATCAGATCCACCCCACAATGTTGCATACCAAATATCAAAAGATTCTGCCTGCTGCATCTGGAGAAGAAGATTTTTGAAGAAATTAATCGAACAAACTTGAATCAGATCGACCCCACAATGTTGCATACCAAATATCAAAAGATTCTGCCTGCTGGATCTGGAGAAGAAGATTTTTTAAGAAATTTGCCTGAAATGCACTAAGTTCGAATTCGAGCTTCTATACTGAGCCCAAATATAAACCCAGGGGGCCGATTTGAACAAACTTGAATCAGATCCCCCCACAATGTTGCATGCCAAATATCAAAAGATTCTGCCTGCTCAATCTGGAGAAGAAAATTTTTGAAGAAATTTGCCTGAAATGCATTAAGTTCAAATTCGGGCTTCTATAGTGAGCCCAAATATGAATCCATGGAGCCGATTTGAACAAACTTCAATCAGATCCACCCCCACAAAGTTGCATACCAAATATCAAAGGATTCTTCCTGCTGGATCTGGAGAAGATGATTTTTTAAGAAATTTGCCTGAAATGCATTAAGTTCGAAATCGGGCTCCTATACTGAGCCCAAATATGAACCCAGGGGGCCGATTTGAACAAACTTGAATCAGATCCACCCTACAATGTTGCATACCAAATATCAAAAGATTCTGCCTGCTGGATCTGGAGAATAAGATTTTTTAACCTTTTTCCTATTGCCTACAGTGTTAAAAAGTGCGGACTCAGCACTTTTTCAAAGTCCTGAAAAAAGTACCTTGTGATCAAACCGATAGGGATTTTTTTAAACCGTTCTATTCTACTGGATAAAAGTAAGCTTTATACAAAATAAGAATTCACTGTGCCGTGTAGTTTGGGAGATATGGCAGTTTTAAGGTTTTTCCTATTTTTAGCTCCCGAGGTTCCCACGGGGCAACGAGAAAAATTTTTTTGGCATCAATCAACTACTTATGACCCATTATCATCTAATATCAAATTTAGTTCAAATTGACCTCACGGTTCTGAAAATAGAAATTTTAGGCGTGGCCAAAATTTTTGCCCCTCCCATAACGAAGGCAAATAATGCCCGACAAACTTCTCTTGAACAAACTTGATTCTAAACCTCAAAAGGACTCTGTATACTACATATCAAGTCTCTGCTACTGGTGGTTCATTAGAAGAAGATTTTCAAAAAATTTGGCCATTTTTTCCCCACACCTCTGCTCAATATGAGCCGAAACCTATTTTGAATAAAAATCAAAATGCCCCTATATAACCACTATTAACATGAAATTTAATTAAAATGTGGCCAGTGGTTTAGGAGAAAGAGGCTCAAACACCACCTTCACACAGGACGACGGACGACAGACGACGGACGAGCAGAGGACGAAGAGTGATAAGAAAAGCTCACCCTAACTTTCGGTCAGGTGAGCTAAAAAGGACGGAAATCATGAAACAGATAGCGGAATTCCACCAATTAGCGGAAGACTCTCGTGCCTGATAATCTACAGAATAGCATGAGTGGTGGTGTATTTCATCCCTTGAGTGCAAGAAGGCTTTGCAATGCTAACACATTGCAAAGCCTAGTTGCACTCAAAGGACAAATTTATCAATTTTATTAACTTGGGTAAAATATCATACATAAACCATTCAATTTTTATTTTTTTAAGTTTACATTGGTTATAAAAAAAAAAGCATGCAGCAGCCAAAAGGATCATGTGGGAGGGCCTGAGAAACAGACTTTTTAAATTTTTAGGCCATATACTTCGAAGAATTTCTGAGTTATGGGTGAGACTTGATTTAATGTTCAAGTGCAACTTTGGCCTTCAAGATGCAGATCCAAGTGTAGTACATGATGCATCTTCTCACTGTGTTTTCAACATTAGAAGTTTAATAATGGTAAAAATACCAACATTATAAATTATTGTGATGAATTGACAGTAATATGGTCTGAAGGTTGCGGCCTGGAGCTTATGTACAACCGAGAAGTGGAGCATCAAGCTTCAACATATGATATGAGCTGCAAACTTCAGACCAGGTTACAGTCAATTCATCAAAACAACAAATATGTTCCAATAAGACAGTACCCATAGCCTCAAGCCCACAATATGAAATGAACAGGGCAAGTTTTAATGACAACAAGTTTAGTAAATAAACATCTTGTTTACCCCATGATGTCACTGGACAAATAATCAAAAATAAAGGACAAGTCACTCCATCTTACTTCAAATCATAAACTGATTTGTAACTTAAACAACACTTCATTCGGAATATCACTCTGTTGATGAAATAATTATGAAACAGGCAAAATCATTTCAAATATTTCACGTAGTGATTTCAGATGGTAACATATGCAACTAGGAACTAGGAAACATCATTTCAAATATTTCACGTAGTGACATCAGATAGTAACAACATTTCAAATACTTCAGGTAGTGACACCAGACGGTAATATAAGCTACTGGAGCCATAAACAAAGAAGAAATTAGGCGACCTCTGATCCAATCAGTGGGTGAGAATTTTAGTCTTATTGGAACATAGTATATTACTACCTTTTGTAGAAAAGACCAACTGGAAGAGAAAAATCTTCTAATCTTACTTATAAATGAACATTGAACTTTTGCAATATATTTTACCGAACTGACAAGCAATTACTCATTCTTTAATATCACTGATGAAAGGATTAAAAATCATCATTTTTTCAATATCAGAAACTGCTAGAGATATTCTATCTATCCACCTACTCACACTGACATCTTCTGGAGAAAGTTTTGAAACAGGATTGCGGCTGAGTGTGAGTGTAATGGTATCCAATGTGGCATCATCCAACTTGTTTTGCAAAGCTCTAATCAAATCTTCTTTTATCTCTGGCCCTGAAAATTATCAGCAGAACATAAACTCTGAAATAAAATTACTATGGCAACTTGTTTGTTGTTTTTTTTGAAGGACACAATCATTATTTAGAGGAATTTAGCATGTTGGTTTCTGATCACCTGCCAGGACTGGAATCCTCAGCAACCCCACCTAGCAATCACACCATCAAAAATAGCTGGACTCAAGCTTTAGAGGGAGTTCTCATGATTACTTGGTTCACCTTCCTTTCGGCAGCAGAATGAAAGTGTGGAATGTGCTGGCTACAGTACGACACAAGTGCTGTGGTTGTCTTCAGATGAACACTGGCATGGGTATGGTGTTTATTTCAAAGGACACAAGCATGTTTTAGAGGAATTTAGAATGTTGGTTTGTGATTATCTGCCAGGAGTAGAACCTTCAGCAACCCCACCTGGCAATCAGAAGTCCAACACCTAAACCACTAGACCATTGCACGCCATAAAAAACAATGGCTGGGATCTAGCTTTTTAGGTGGAGTTCTTATGATTTCTTGATTTACCTTCCTTTCAACAGATGCATGAAAGTGGGGAACACACTGGCTACAGTAGGACAAAAGAGCTCTTATTGGCCTCAGACGAAGACTGGTACAGGCCTGTGTTTTTTTTTTGAGGATACAATCAATGTTTGAGAGGAATTTAGGATGTTGGTTTCTGATCCCCAGCTGGGAGTTGAACCCTCAACCTCCCCCTCCCCCCCCCCCCCCCCCCCCCCCACCACCGGGCAATCAGGAGTCCAATACCTAAGCACTAGACCACTGCACACCACCAAAAAGGATGGCTGGAATCTAGCTTTTCAGACAAAGTTCTCATGATTACTTGGTTCATATTCCTTTCTTCAGCAGCATGAAAGTGTGGAATGTGCTGGCTCCAGTACAACAATCAATGTTTTACAATTTTTTTTTTTTCTGGCAAAACACTTAACAGCAGAAAGTTTATAACAATAAGTGGCCATAAGCCTATAAACTATATTCTGAAAAAGGATGTTGCATCATATTCAGATAAAAATATTGGTGCAGAATGCATTTGGCAATAAGTTAACAAGCAATGTCTTAGAAATGTATGAATCATTTTTAATTCACCATTCATTTCTTTTTCTACAATAAGGTTTTCTTACCAGTCGGTATGTTGTTTATCATTTTACATATAAATTCCATGATTCAAATGAAAAACAGTTCTTTCATCCCAAAGATGACAAGTTAATGTGATGAATTGATGGTAACATGGCCTGATTTCTGTGGCTCGCAGCTTATGTTGAACTAAATAAACTTCCTGAGTACCTCATGACTTCACTGGAAAAATAATCACTAAGTCAGATAATGGTCGAGGTCAGTCCATCAAAAACTGATTTGTAATTTAACCCTTTACCTAACGCAGACGATATCAAAATTTATTATTTTAAAAATCATTTTTTTAAATTTTTCAAACTATTTCAACAAAACCATATCATGTGACTCCTCATTGGAACGAGCCCGACGAGCTCGTTCCAAAGAGGGGTCACATGATATGGTTTTGTTGAAATTTTTTTAAAAAAGGTATTTTTTTCAGCTGGTGAATTTGCATATTACGTGGCCGGATGTGGTCGTTTTTCTGGGTAAAGGGTTAAACAATACTTCATTCTGAACATCGTCTGATGCACGTGTGAAAAATCTAGAAAGATGAAGAGATTTGCAAGTCACTCCATTGACAGAAAAATTGCAAAATGGGCAACGTTATTTCAATATTTCATGTGGCAATATCAGATGCAACATATGCTACTAAATATAGAAGAAACTATGCAAGATCTCATCCAATCAGAGGGCAAGGATTTTAATGTGATTGGAACATATCATACTGAAAAGCATCCTAAAATTCTCAAAACCATTGTTCACTGGACAAGTGTAGATTTTTAAGCATTACTCCAGCATCATTGCTAGATCATAAATGTTAGGGATAAATCTAAACATACTGGTCAAATAAACATTTACCTGCATCTGTGATGCCATGGACGCTTAACTCTAAGGTTTCCTCTTTGGATAATACTTTGCTGCCTGTTGATGTTATAGATAAAGTGTCACCATCTTGATCCTCAGGCTTAGTTGATTCCTGAAGAAATATAATCATAGGATTGAAGCTTGATAACTGTGCTAACTGGTCAAGTGCTAAATTATTTTTCAAAGGTGATTTGTAATATGAATATATTTTTATACTACAACCAATGGCCCAGACTTAGCTGGTGCAAACTCAATATTATCAAGGGCCAAACACAAATTTTGAACCACTCCCAATCCCCCAAATTTGCATACAATACCGAAAATTAAAAGTCCTATCTGACCCTCCATACTTTTATTACCTGCGCATACATAGTACTCAGGAAGAGACCGGAATTGGCGCAAACTTCATTCTTTGTTTGGCTCTAAGTCAGTCAACATCTCAACTTACATCTGTGCTTTAAATCTCTCTTTTGGAGAATGCCAGACACAAATCAATGAAGTATATGGTGAATTCAAGACAGTAAATGGTTGATTGAAGTGAACAACAGTGGTTTGAGACATTCAGGGCTATAACTTTTAAATAATATGAAAATTATTTCATGTTACCCAATTTCGGGATATACACCTTGACGTCATTAGTTTTGCTAATGATTTACCTACTGTTTGTTATGCATTCTTTCCCTGTCCTTCCATGAACCCTCCGGTTAAACTCCTAAGCTTTCTGGCTGTTTTTTATTGAAATGTTTTATTAAATTTCTTGGGAGTTTAACATGTTGTATAGAATGTTTATTCTGTTTTTCCCCACTGTTACAACCTCACTCTTGGGGTGTTGGACTGTTATTGTCTTGCATCTCCTACCGGATGCATTGTTTTTTCTTCACATGAAGATCTAGCTTTGCATTAGGTATCAGTTAATTATTTACTGACTTGGGCCATTTGTGTGACTTTTGTTTAGTTTCCGGTTTTTCTATCCTTACGTTGTTTACTTTTAACAACGCCCTTAACAGGTAATATTCAGGGTTTTATTTCATCACAATTATATTAGGATACATTTATTAATATTCCGGTTGTGTAGTTTTAATATTTTGGTGTTGTCCATACTTGGGCTCTATCAGGATGCCCTTGGGCTCTTGTGGTTCCCTTGGGGAATGTTTTAAAAAAAAAATTCGGAAAAAATTTGTTTTGATTTATTTCAAAATTATTTTTGATTGTCTATTGTATGATTATATGTTAGATGTTAGGAGTGCAGTGAACTTGTTGGATTATAATTATTTATGAATTACTACACTCAGTGTAGGGCGAAGTAGTCTACATTGGATTTACATGCTTGTTACCTTGCCTGTAGTCGCTACACTTCTACTGATTCTGGTCCTCTTTGTGTGGTCAGGGTCGACTCATTAGGACACTAACGTTGGAAACAGGTGTCGCGCTATGTATTTGCGGTGAAGTTCCGATGTCGGGGCTGTCACCGCAAGATAATTCGAATTTTCAGTTTCTTTTCCAAGAGGAACAAGAACATGGTGATGGTATTGTGACACCCGTCCAGAATGTTCTGCCGTTGCCACGCTCTGAGGAGTAAACAGAGCTAGCTGCTAAGGTGCTCTTGAATATAAGGAATAAGGCCTCTTATTCCAGCAGCTAGCTTGACAGGTCAGGCAGTTACCTGATAGTGGGAACCGTAATACCGGGTATATCCGATGCGGTCGAGGAGAGTGTAGATTTCGGTTGAGCGAGAACCTTTTAATCAAAAGTTCACCGATGGCAAAATAAGGGGAAGAAGTCTGCAAGTCTCTTCGGGAAGTTCGGCGAAGCAGGAGAGCCTTCTCTAACCCAGTGATAGTCGGGGTCGACTATTGCTTTGAGAAACTTGCACTGAGTCGGAGCTAATGTCCTCCTTGGCCACTCGAGATGCTCCTTCTACAGTGCAGCCGTGGCCGGTTGCAGTTATCGCTTCTTCCTCCGCTTTAGCGATGCACATGCAACCACACACTAGCTACCCAACTATAGATGTTCATGCAGCTGAGCGAAGACGCTCCAGTCTTTGCCCTTGAAGAAAGAATATAAAGAAAGAAGGAGAAGAAAGTCGGTCCATCGAGTAGTTAGTGATTTGAGGCTTGATTCATCGGGATGCTCGACGAAGAGATCGGCGGCCAGATCTCCGTCCCAGGAGCAACATGCGGTGGAGAATATAAGCTGCTGCTCCACAAGCCTCCGTAATGGACTTGCTGTCGCAATTTGCGCAGCTTGTCGCAGTTTAAAAACCCAGCAAGGGGCACCCGTCAGCAGACTACAGTAGTGAGTCTTCGGGCGGTGCTGGGTCGGTCCGGTCAATTGTGCATGTAGAAGACACCAGAAGTTTCTCTACGGGATGCTCGGCTAGATCTAGGGTCAGATGACCGTTTGGAGAACCCTCTCCATCCCGTTAACAGTGGGGTCGACTGCGTCCGTTGTGAGAAACCATATTGAGTTGGAGCACGCATTGGAATGTTCCTTCCACACTGCAGCCAGTGCCTGCTGCAGTTATGGCTTCTTCTGCTTACATGGAAGCGCACGAAAGGGGATTGGCCTAGAAGTTTCTAAACGGAATACTCGGCAAGATGTGGGGACAGATCGTGAGTGCAGAGCGTTTTTCTTCCTGTTAACAGTCAGGGACAACTGTTTTGTGTTGTAAGAAACTTCAATGAGTAGGAGCATCCATCCAATGTGACGAGTCTGGATGCTTTGGGTTCGGCTGTTGTTACGGTTTCCTCCTCTTCCATGGATATGCATGATAAGGGATAGATGCCTACACATTTCTAATGGAACGCTCGGCAAAGTCTGGAGCAGACCGAGAGCTGGAGAACCCTCTCCTTTCCGTCAGCAGTCGGGGTCGACTGTTTTTGATTTGAGAAACTTTAGTGAGTTGGGATGCCCGTTCACACTTGCGGTTCGGGATGCTCCTTCCACACTGCAGCCAGATCGGGTTGCAGCTATGGCATCTTCCCCTGCTTCAGTGATGAAGCACGTTGACTAGCTATCCGACTTTGCATGTTCGGGTTGATAGCTAGTCATTTGAGGCATTTTTATATGGGACATGTGTCGAAGATCTGGTGCCAGATCTCCGTCCCATGAGCAGCTTATGGTAACAAGTGGATTATCATTGCTCTGCTAGCCTCGTTCACGGACCGGCTGCCGCAGATTGCTCTGCGTATCGCAGCAGCATCCCAGTGGTCACTGATACTACCCGTTAACAGGCTCTGATGGTGAGCTGTCGGACAATCCTGCATTGGTCCAGTAATCCGTTCAGTCGGATGGCGTTGACCATATTTTCAGATGGAACATTTGGATGGTGAGAGGGCTATGGAGTGTGAGTCTCCATCCCTCACAGAAGGGCACCTTAAGACTATGAAATTTTAGTTATAAGCTCTTAGAAGCTTGTTCCATCTGAATATAAGTCTGCATTTGCTAGGCAAAAAATGAGTAAGTAATTTGTGTATTTTTTATACTTACCAATGGCACAGACTAACTGGTGCTAACTCAATTTAATTCAGAGCCAAACACAAATTTTGCCCCCCAATCCCCCAAATTTGCATACAAAACCGAAAGAATAAGTCCTATTTGGTCCTCCATACTTTTGTTATTTGTGCATGGGCAGTATCCAGGAAGGTACCGAAATTGGCGCCAACCATCATTCTTTCTACTATGCCTGCTAAATGTTATAATCAGCAGGGAGGTATGAGTGCCCACTCATGGGAGGGCCATCCCCCTCTGGGCCATTGGTAAGAATAAAAAAAAATACAAATTACTTAAAATTTACCATATTTTTATACCACAACCAATGGCCAGACTAGCTGAATCGTAAAAAGGCTGGAAGGCCTAGGACTTAAAGGAAAATCCAAACTCTCAATTACTTTGATAAAGGATAGCTCCTACAGGAGAATAGAAGAAGACACAGGAATTACAAATGTCCTTCTCTTTTACAAGAAAAGAGAATGGCATAACAACAACAATGTAATTGAGAATTACATAATTTCACCATTTAATGCCAGCATAACCCATTATGCTAATTCGGTGAAGGAAACTATAAAGATAGACCAGAGAATGAGACTCTTTATACTCATTCAAAAGTGTTCGAGGATTGTATATTAATGCTCGTATGACACGTAACATATACAAATGCTTCAAAGTGAGCTACACTTTAAAAACAGTACATGAATGAGACATAGTTATTGTTTCACACCGAGCTACACATTAAAACTACCCAGCACCGACGCTGGACTACTGTCTCTGGAGGAGGTATTCCCTTGCTTTTCACTTTAAAGCCAGATAACATAAGAGAAAAACTGCCCCCCCCCCCCCCTTCCCCTTGTTCGAGGGAAAATTCCTCAGAACGAAGAGGGCAGCGGAACGGCACAGACTGCCTAAAGACCTTATAGATGTAATAATAATGGACAACATTCTGAGCAACAGAAAGAGGACCCAAAGATCTAAGATCATAGGAGATGGACTCTAAATTTCTAAGGTAAAACTTGGTGAATGAAGAGGGCTGTGTCCAGTAAGCAGCCTTCATCACATCAGTAATGGCTATACTGTTAGAATAAGAAGTGGACAGTGTTCTAACCTTGTGCACTGAAATCTTGCTGACAGAACGTTGATCAGAAGATAGACTTTCGTAGGCAATACGTGTTGCCAACTGGAATCAGAGAAAGAATCGTTTTCTTCCCTTTCTAATAAAATCTGATCAAAGTTTATAAATGCGCATTGCTCTAACTGGATACAGCAAGGGTCTACGGTTATCTGAGGGTGGTAAAGCCTTAATGACAATAGGCTTGAGCCGCTTATCTGGAATCGGATTCTTAGCCAAAAATCCCACTTCCATAGTGAGGGTAATAGTATTACCCACACTACGGTAATGGGAATCATCAACAGATAATGCATGAAGTTCACTAACTCTTCTGGCAGACGCAAAGGCTAAGAGAAATGCCATTTTATAGGTCAAGAATTTGAACTCTACATCGTCTAACGGCTCAAAAGAAGCTTCTTGAAGCCTCAACAGAACCCAAGCCAAATTCCATTTAGGAATTATTCTTAGGGTTCTAGGTCTATTAATAGAGAAATTTCTAACTAGCTGGGATAAAGAAGTATCTGATCCAATAGCCAAGTTATCATGATGAGCGTAAGTGTCTGATAACATAGACCTATAGCCCTTAATAGTGACAGGCTGCAGTTTGAGTTCGTCAAACAGGTAGACCAGGAAATTGGCAATCTGTGGAATGAACGGATCATATATGTCTATTGACTGATCCATACACCAATGGGAGAAAACCCTCCACTTCGCTGCATAATTCAATGAAGAGGAGGTCCTCCTACAGTTAGAAATTGCGTACGCTGCTCGTCCCTTAAAATGTTTTCCGTGTAAGGACCGCACAACAGAAATACGTAAAGGTTGAGACCTTCCGGGTTGTGATGCAGTGTGCGTGACTTCCCGAAATAGAAGATCCCTTTGAGGAGGAAGCTTCCGGAGAATGTCCCATAACAGACACCTGAGAAGATTGATCCAAGGTTTCTGTGATGACAGAGGTGCAACTAGCAGGAGATTTACAGAGCGTCTACTGCATACGCTCGATGATCTGGACATGGCGACACGAACGTTGGTAACTGATTGTTTAGGTGTGTCGCAAAAAGGTCTATCATGGGGCGATCCCACTGGTAGCTGATCTGACTGAATATTCGCTTGTTGAAAGTCCACTCCGATGGCAACAGGCGACATTTCCGAGAGAGCGAGTCTGCTAGTACAGTCAGACGACCTGGTATATGACGAACTGAGAGATGAATGTGATGATTCAGAATGAATAGGAGAATCTTTTCCGTTAATTCGCATAATGGGATTGAGTGAGTGTCACCTTGGTTCCTGAGGTAAGCAACTACTGTCGAGTTGTCAGACAGAATTTGAACATGGACGTTCGCTATTTGACAAATCCAATGTTGTTGTGCTAGCCATATTCACATCATCTCCTTGATGTTTATGTGCTTTTCTAGGAACCGAGAGTCCCAAAGACCCTGACATTTCAAGTCTGCAGGACTTAGAGACGCGCCCCAGCCCATCTGACTCGCATCTATCATAATCGTGAAAGCCGGATCCGGCAGTTGAAGTGGAAGTGGAACTGAAGATCTGCCCAAATCTGAACGTTTTGTTTTACTAGGTCCGTTAAAACAATACTGGTTTCAAGCGAATGCGTCTTCACACTTCAGTAAAGAATATCTGGCGGGGACGCATGCGTCGACGGCCCATCGGAATAAGATCTGCAGCCGCTCCGCATAGCCCCATCAGTCGCATAAACTCCTTGCTGTTACAGCAGGAGAGTTTAGACAAAAGCGAGCATAACAAATGACTAATTTTGCTCTGGGTAACGACAGATGAACCAGATTGTTGTGAGTCTCGAAGCTCATTCCCAAGTTAATGAACAACTTGGACAGAGCTAGATCCGACTTTTTCTCATTTACTATGAAACCGAGACATCAGAACAATTTCAGCAGCCTCTGAACATCGTTCTGAAGAATAATTCTGTTGCCTTATCTCTGAAGAATGAGCTCGGAAGTAAGACATTACCAAAATCATTATTCGAGTGAAAGCCCAAGGAGCCAGGTTCAGAAACACATTCCTCTAAACTGATAAACATCTTCTTGCACGGCAAAATGCAGGTACTTTCTGAATGCCGGATGTACCAGGACATGAAAGTAGGCATTCTTTAGATCTATGCTTGCTGCATAGTCGTCCACTCGAATGCTCACTCTTACTGACCGAATGGTTTCCATATAGAACTTTGGAGCCACAATCAACTTGTTTATCCAGCTCAAGTCTATTACCGGTCAGAACGAGACGTCTGGCTTCGGTACGAGGAACAGGTGACTGTAAAAACCTTGAGAATTTTTATTCTTGACGACCTCTATTGCTTCCTTTAATAAGAGAGCCTGTACCTCTGCTAGGAGAGACTCTCTTTTAAAAGGATCCGCTGGAAGAGTTGTCCAACCCTGACATCTTGTAAGTGGGGGTTTTGTTCGGAATGATAGCTGTAGACCTTCCGAGACTACACTTCTCACCCACTGATCTTCCGTGACTTCTATCCAGTTTCTCGCAAAGTTTGATAACCTTCCACCAACTGGCAAGCAATAGAAGTCTTGTCCATCACTCGTACGACCTACGACTCTTATGGAAGGAGTCTTCCCCGCAAAGAACCCCATCCCGTTGGCTTAGGGGCATCTGACCTATAGTCTTGATCAGACCTACGCCCCTTTCCCGAGTCGCTGTACTGACGACTTCTAGAGTAAGTATAAGAGGGTTTATTGTACCCTCGCGATGAGTTCCCTTAGCTGATCAAGTGTAACAGCCTCGCTTACCCCGGACTGCTGAAGCATGTTGTTGAGGTGCAGACTTCAGTAGCAGTGTATTGAAAGACTAATGAAAGCTCGTCGTCAATAGAGTATATCCGGAGACCGGATCGACTCGAAGAGAGTTTTTCACCTTGTCATCTATAAGTGATGATGACGCAAGGGCAGCATCACGTCTGATCAACTCCCAATTGCCAATGTCAGGGCAGAGTTGTACGTGGCATACATGACTGTCCTGGAAAGAACTCTAAGTGAGGAACAAATATCCTCAAATTCCTTCCCATAAAGACGTTGCGCCATAGCTCTGGTAAGGTGATCTGCGTAGGACATCACGTTCAGATTTGCTCTATTGGATGAAATAGCACATTCCATCACTTCCGAGCATATATTGAATGATGCAGGTACATAACTAAATCCCCGGCAATGCTCATCTAAATGCAGAGGAGCTCTCTGGACATCTTCTCCAACCGTTTTAAATGAACATAGTCCAAGGAACGGTATATTTATGGAAGATGTCGATAAGAAACCGCCCTTCCTCTTAGCATTAGAGAGGTTGAATATGGCATTGTCAACATGGCCAAAGGCCTGCGACACCTGTCTCGACTGTGTCAGGAAGGAAAGAACGTCCTCGTTCCTCCGCACAAAGTCTGCGTCCAGAGGCGACGGCGGTTTCTCTATAGTAGTTGCAGCATGCTGATCAGGTGGAACAAATTCAGGATAGTATTGATGAATAAAATCCATCGCTACCATATGCTGTTCCGAAAGGGAAGGGTAATCCTCTTCCTTGTCCCTTTCACTATCCGCGTGTGCAGATGACTGGACCGACCCAGCTCACCACCGGAGTCTGCAAAAGGCTGCTCTTGCACTTGCTGGGATGCTGCAATCAGCTGCGCAATCTGCGACAGCATGTCCATTACGAGGTTTGAGGAGAAGTGGTCTTCTGTTTTTTCACCACTTGCTGCTCGTGGGACGAAGATCTGGAGGTAGATCTCTTTTTTCCGAATGTTCCGATAATCGAAGCCTCGGATCGCTAGCTACCGGATGGTCCGACTTCACGGGCAAAGACTGGCTCTGTCTTTGTGCAGTTGGCAGGATATCCTACATGCTTTTGCAATTAGCGGAGGAAGCCGTGACTGTACCCGACCCTGGCAGCAGTCAAGACTGAGCATCCCGAGCGGCAGATGTGGACATATGCTCCGGCTTGTGCAAGTTTCTCAAAAACATTTTGCCCCAAATGTTGTTGGGTGAGAGAGGGGCCTCTCCCGCTCGCGGTCTTGTCAGATCTTGCCAAGCCTCCCGTAAAGAAACTTGCTGACTTCCTCCCAATTTCTGTTGTCGCTGGGTGAGCTTTTGATTTGAAGGTGCTCACTCTACCCAAATCTACACTTCCTTCGACCACAACAGACTTGCCCAGTGTCATGGCTCCCACGGATGGAGTAACTGCTTCACTGGTCGAGCTGGCTGCTTTCAAGGGATTAAGGGATTAAGAACACTCACTAGAGGCCATATACCTTGCTTAATATATATGAGCAACTATCTCTGTTTGCTCATTAGAGTGCGACGACGGTAGCACACTTCGGATGGGTGTCACAATGCCATCACAATGTTCTTGTTCCTCTGAAAAAGAAACTGAAAAACTCGAATTATCTTGCAGTGAGAGTTCCGGCATAGGAATCTCACCACCAACAATGTACCGTGACACCCGTCTCCAACATTTGTCATCCCAATGTACACATGTAGGACAAGAATCTGTGCATAGCATACAGGTAAGGCAACAAGCATGTAAATCCGAGGTCGACTTCCTCGCCTTGCATTTAGAGCAGAAAGCTTTCATAATTACAATCAAAATACAAAGTTGATAGCACTCCTACAAACTCCACAATAAATATATGATAAAGATACATGAATAATAGCAAGCAAAATTAAATTCGAAAAAATTAAACAAAAAATTTTGAAAAAATTAAAAAAAAAAAAGCCTAAGTTCCCCAAGGGAACATGATGAGCCCAAGGGCATCCCGATAGAGCCTAAGTGTAGCCAAAATCCAAATTTTTTTAGCTACACTACTGGTATCCTACAGCAATCCTACAGTAATATAATATTAAATACTACATATATTTGAGGACGTTGCCAAAGTAAACAACGTCAAAGGAAAAAAAACGGAAACAAGACATCAGGCACACAAAAAGGCCAAAACCAAAGTCAGTACCGATTTAAATGCTATTTAAAGCTAGATCTTTATACGAAGAAAAAAAGATACATCCTATGGAAGATGCAAGACCAAAATGACCTAACACCCCTAGGGTGAGGACGTAACCATGGGAATAAACATTCTGTAATACACGTTAAACTCCCAAGAAATTTAATGAAAAATTTCAATAAAAAATAGCCAAAAAGCTTAGGAGTTTAACAGGAGGGCTTCAAGGAAAGATTGGGAAGGAACACTTAACAAACAGTGAATTAATCATTAGCAAGAATGATGACGTCAGGCGTTTGTCCCGAAATTGGGAAACATAAAATAATTTTTATAGTTATTATAAAGTTATAGCCCTGAACGTTTGAAACCACAGTTGTTCACTTCCATCATCCATTTACAGCCTTGGATCCACCAATTCTTTCAATGATTTGTGTCATCCTCTAAAAAGAGATTTTAAGGCACAGATGTCATCATTGTTACTGACTTTCGGGCCAAACCAAGAATGATGGTTGGCGCCAATTTTGGTATCTTCCTGGACACTGTGCATGTGCAGATAACAAAAGTAGGGAGGACCAGATAGGACTTATTTTTTTGGTTTTGTATGCAAATTTTGGGGATTGGGGGGCAAAATATGTGTTTGGCCCTGAATTAAATTCAGTTAGCACCAGCTGGTCTGGGCCATTGGTTGTGGTATAAAAGTTAAAAAATTTATAGTAATTTATATATTTTTTATACTTACCAATGACCCAGACTTAGCTGGTGCTAACTCCACAAAAACCAGGGCCAAACACAAGTTTTGCCCCCCAATCCCCAAAATTTGCATCCAAAACAAAAAGAAATCATGTCCTAAAGGACCTCCATAGTACGACTCTACTGCGCATGCGCAGTGACGCAGTCGTCCCGAAATTGGCGCCAAATATCATTCTTACTGGCAGTGCCTGGTCAGCGCTATGTACTCAGCGGGGAGGCAAGAGTTCCCAACTCAGGGAGGGCCATCCCCGTCTGGGTCATTGGTAAGTATAAAAAATATATAAATTACTATAAATTTTTTAACATTTTTATACTGTACCAATGACCCAGACTTAGCTGAATAGTAAACAGGCTGGAGGGCCTAGGACATAGAGGAAAATCCAATAAGCTCAATTATAAAATAAAGAGGTAACCCCTTAAGGAGAAAAGGAGTATTAGGCTTTACATGTATCTTTCTTATTTAATATTTAAATTAGAAAGATACACTACCCTTAATAATTGAGCACAATAACATTCATGTTCTCTATTAACATCCAGTATAACCTTTATACTAATTATTTTTAAAACAAGCCAATAAATAAAGTAGTCCAGAGAATTGAGACTCTTTATAATCATTTAAAAGTGTCCGAGTATTGTATATTAAAGCCCGTTTGACACTTGACATATACAAATGCTTCACACCGAGCTACACTTTAAAAATAAGACATGAATGAAATTAAACATTAATATTACACTTTAAAACCATCCCGGAAGCGACTCAGAAATACTGTCTTGGAGGAGGCATTCCCTTGCTTTTCACTATAAAGCAGGTGACCTAAGGGAACACCCGCCCCCCCCCCCCCCTTCCCCTTGCCCTGGGTCAAATAGCCCAGAGCGAAGAGGGCAGCCGGACGGAGTCACTGCCGGAACAGAAAGCCTGCATAACTATAGTTGCAACTGTTTAGTGGACGACATTCTGAGCAACAGATAACGGACCTAAACAATGCAGGTCTCCAGAAATGGACTCAATATTTCTGAGATAAAAATTAGTAAATGTGGATGGCTGAGACCAATAAGCAGCCTTCATTAAATCTGTAATAGCAACACTATTAGCATAAGCCCAGGAAGTAGAAAGAGCTCTTACTTCATGAGCAGAAATCTTAAGCACAGACTGCTGAGAAGAAGATAAATCTTCATACGCAGTACGGATAGTTAACTGAATCCATCTAGCAATAGAATGGACTGAAATGTCCTTTCTATTAGGCATCAAAGACAGAAAGAAACGTTTCCGTCCCTTTCTGATGAACTGAGATCTCTGTTTATAGATACGTAGTGCTCTAACAGGACAGAGTAAAGGCCTACGCCCGTCTGAAGACGGAAGAGCCTTAATAACAATAGGTTCCGGATATTTATTAGGAGCCTGATTCTTAGCTAAAAAACCGACGTTAGTAGTGAAGGTGATAGTGTTCCCAACACTACGATAATGAGAATCATCCACCGATAGTGCATGAAGCTCACTGACTCTTCTGGCAGAAGAGAAAGCTAAGAGAAAAGCTGTCTTATAAGATAAGAATTTGAAATCTACTGTCCCAAGAGGTTCAAATGGCTTTTCCTTCAATTTAAGGAGAACCCAAGCTAAATTCCACTTAGGAATTAATCTAAGAGTTCTGGGTCTATTTATCGAAAAGTTTCTAACCAATTTCGATAAAGAGACATTAGATCCAATTTGTAAACTATCATGATGTGCATAGGTATCAGATAACATAGATCTATAACCCTTTATAGTAACCGGTTGCAGTTTGATTTCGTCAAACAAGTATACTAGAAAGTTAGCAATGTCTGGTATAGAGGGATCAAATATATCAACAGAATGATCCCTACACCAACGACGGAAAACCTTCCACTTAGCCGCATAGTTTAGCGAAGAGGAGGTCCTCCTACAGTTAGAAATCGCGTCCACTGCTCGTCCTGTAAAGTGCTTGCCATGCAAGAAGGACCGCACAACAGAAAAACGTGAAGGTTGAGACCTTGCGGGTTGTGATGCAGTTGGCGCGATTTCCCCTGCCAAAGAAGATCCTCTCGTGGAGGGAGCTTCCGCGGTAGGTCCCACAACAGACACCTGAGTAGATTTATCCACGGTCTCTGTGGCGACAGAGATGCTACCAACAGAATCTTGCATTGAGATTGTTTTATCTTTAGCAATACTTGTTGAATTAACGGTGCTGGAGGATACGCATATCCTATCATTCCGTCCCAAGGGATCGATAGAGCGTCTACAGCAAATGCTCTTGGATCCGGACACGGGGACACATACGTCTGCAACTGATTGTTGAGATGTGTCGCAAATAAGTCTATCATTGGCCGTTCCCATTGGTAGCAAATCTGATTGAATACTTGTTTGTTGAGAGTCCACTCCGACGGCAACAAGCGACCCTTTCGAGAAAGGGAGTCTGCTAGCACATTCAGACGACCCGGTATGTGACGGACCGAAAGAAGAACGTGATGTTCCAACGCAAACAGAAGGATTCTTTCCGTTAGATTGAACAATGGAACTGAATGAGTGCCTCCCTGATTCCGTATATACGCCACTACTGTCGTATTGTCGGATAGGATTTGGACATGAGCATCGTGAATAATGTCCATCCAGTGACGTAACGCAAGCCAAATTGACATCATTTCCTTGATGTTTATGTGCTTGCACAGGAATTGCGGATCCCAAAGACCCTGGCATCTCGAATCCGTTGGGATTAATGATGCACCCCAACCTGTTTGACTGGCATCCGTCATAATGGTAAAACTCGGATCCGGCAACTGCAGCGGAACTCCTTGAGTTAACCACTGAATGTTTGCCCAAGTCTGAATCTCTTGTTTCACTTGATCTGACAAGAGAACGTCTACATCGAGCGAATGAATTTTCACACTCCAATTCTGAGTCAAGAAAATTTGAAGAGGCCGTGTGCGTAGCCGTCCCATCGGAATGAGATCCGCAGCGGCTCCGCACAGACCTATCAGTCTCATAAATTCTCTCGCTGTGACTTTGTCTGTATTTAGACAATAGCGAGCGTAACAACTGACTAATTTCGCTCTGGTTAACGGCAGACGAACGAGATTGTTGTGCGTCTCGAAGCTCATTCCCAGATGAGTGAATGACTTGGACGGCACCAGATCCGACTTCTCCTCGTTTACTATGAAACCGAGACGTCGGAGCAATAGAAGAAGATTCTGAACATCGTTCTGAAGCGTTAACTCGTTGCCGTACCTCTGAAGAATGTCGTCCAGGTAGGCCGACGTTACCGCAGACGAATGAGCTCGGAAGTAGATCATTACCGAGTTCATTACCCGAGTGAAAGCCCAGGGTGCTAGATTCAATCCGAAGCACATGGCCCGGAACTGATACACTACTCCTAGGACTGCGAAGCGTAGATACTTTCGGAATGTCGGATGTACCATGACGTGAAAGTACGCATCTTTGAGATCTATGCTCGTTGCATAATCGTTCACCCGAATACTCGCTCTGACCGATCGAATCGTCTCCATATAAAACTTCGGAGCGATGATCAGCTTGTTTATCCAGCTCAAATCTATGACTGGACGGAACGAGCCGTCTGGTTTCGGAACCAGAAACAGATGGCTGTAGAATCCCAGCGATTCCTGGTTTTCTACGACCTCTACCGCGTTCTTCATTAAAAGAGACTGCACCTCTGATAGCAGAGCGTCTCTTTTCTGAGGGTTTGACGGAAGATGAGTCCACTTTGGACTTCGAGTTAATGGAGGCTTTCGTTTGAAGGATATCTTTAGACCTTCCGAAGTCACTCCTCTCACCCACGGGTCGTCCGTAATCGACGCCCACTCTTGAGAAAAACTCGACAACCTTCCGCCAACCGGAACGCGATAGAGGTTTGAGCCATCACCTCCTGGATCTGCGAGGCCTGCGGTAGGAGAAACCACGTCTTCCACGACCCGCACCTCGCCTCGTCGACCTCGGGGCGTCCGACCGATTGTCCCGGCCTGAAGGACGTCCCGAACGAGAGTCGCTATCCTGACGGTCTCTCGAATAAGAGCTAGAGGACGCACCGGAACCTCTATAGGAACCTCTCTTGGGCGGATAAGACCCAGAAGTGCCCGCCTTATTCGTGTCTGCTGAATCCGACCTTTTAGGAGCGGATCTAAACAACAGAGAATCACTAGCTTTCTTTTTAATATTATCATAAATAGCGGAAAGCTTGCCGTCAAAGAGAAGATCTCCTGAGACCGAAGCGACTCTAAGAGAGTTCTTCACCTTAGAATCCACTAGTGTGGATGTAGACAGGGCTGCGTCACGTCTAACCAACTCCAGATTTGCCACTGAAAGGGCGGAGTTACACGTGGAATAAGCTACTGCCCTTGAAAGAAGTCTTAAGGAGGATTGTATATCCTGAAACTCTTCCCCTTGAAGACGCAGTGATAACGCCTTCGTAAGGTGATCTGCGTAAGATAAGGCATCTAAATTGGCTCTGTTAGACGCAATAGCTGTTTCCAACACTGCGGTTGGAATAGAAGCTGACGACGGTAATGATAGCTCTAAGTCTTCCGCCTCGTCGTCCATACGCAGAGGAACTCTCGGTATACCCTGACCTGCCGTGTCGAATTTATTCCTTGCATTAATGAAAGGCAGGTTGAGAGTATTTGCGGACAAGAAGCCTGCTTTCCCTGTCCTGGAAGCAAGTTTAAAAATAGCGTCGTTCAATAATTCAAATGTTCTTGCAACATTATTGGACTGCGACGGAAACTCGGGAGCGATGTCCCTGAACCGCTCGAAAAAATCAGAGTCCAATGACGCTATAATTCTCCTGTCCGGAAGCGCAGCAGTCTGGCCCGACGGAACAACTTGAGGAAGAAAGTGCCGGATGAAGTCTACGGCAGCTTTGTGTTGTTCCGAAAGGGATAGCTCCAATTCATCCGTATCCCTTTCACCATCCGGTCGGACCTCCCGATGTTCCCGGTCGTCCGCCCCCGATGCTTCGGCGGAGCGTACCGACCCAGCGCCGTCGGATAATTCTCGATCCGACACCGTCTCTGTCGGCTGCTGGGATGCTGCGATAAGCTGTGCTATCTGCACTAGAATGTCCGACGTCGAGACCTGCGGAGGAGCGGTCTTTCGCTGCTTTGCCGAGGGCAGCTCCGCATCAGATGGCTCCCGCATACTTTTCCTATGCGAACGTCCGGAGTCCATCGGTCTCGAATCCCTGGCTGCCGGATGGTGTGACCTGGTCGCCGAATAATCCTTCATCGGCGAAGCTGGCAAGATATCGGAGGTCACGCAGCCAAGGTGCGGTCGTGTGCGCCGGCGAGAAGAGGAAGCCTTAACAGTCTCTGCGGACTGCTTATACAACGGAGCGTCCCGAGCGA
Organism: Pictodentalium vernedei; assembly: GCA_031216915.1. Taxonomy (NCBI): domain Eukaryota; kingdom Metazoa; phylum Mollusca; class Scaphopoda; order Dentaliida; family Dentaliidae; genus Pictodentalium; species Pictodentalium vernedei. The sequence goes on from CM062293.1 coordinate 163,126,499, forward strand.
CGGACGTATGCTCCGCTAAAGACACATTTTGTACCACAACATCTGGTCCCAGATGTTGTTGTACGAGAGAGGGGCCTCTCTCGCTCGCGGCCCGGCTGGACCTGGACGAGCTAGGAACCGGACTAAAAGGCTTCCTCCGTTCTCGTTCACTATCCGCCGTCACTGGGTGTGCATCTATTATTTTTATAGTGCTCGCATCACCCAAAATTTCCTCTTGGACCGCATCGGACGAACCCGGATGCCGAACCATTCGGTGAATGGACGCTACACCGGGCGAGCTAGCGGACGACATTTGTCTAATCTCCATGAGCACTTTTGCCGCTAGCTCTGTATTTAATTGTGACGACGGACGCACACTTGAAGAAGATAACATGGAAACATCACCCTGTTCTGGTTCCTCTGAAATAGAAACTGAGAGAGTAGAGTGACCTTGTGGAGAAAGAGCCGGCATCGCTCTTTCTCCAGAAACAACATATCGTGACACACGTTTCCAATGTTTCTCATCCCAATGTTCACATACAGGACAGGGATTAATGCGAGAACACTGACTACAATTTAAGCAATAATCATGAAAGTCAGAGGAAGATTTCTTCCTATTACAATTTGAACAAGTTCCCTTCATTGTGAAAGAACAACAATAAGTCCTAGTTACTCGCAAAAACCCCTGACACAAAGATACATAATAACATGATCCATTAATAAATGAAAAAACAATTGCAAAACAAAATAATTTTGAAAAAATATTTTTTCAGAGAAGCCCAAGTTGCTGAAAAGTAACGTTGAGCCCCGATGGATCCGATGGCAAAGTGTGGTCAAAAATTTTAAAATTATATAAAATAATTAATGAGACACTTTCGGATAATATAAATGTATCTTATAATGAGATAAACTACCTCAAAGGCAAACAGCCCCCCTCAAAAAAGGCTGTTGCCAATGAAAACAAACAGTGTAAACACAGAAGAAAACATGACTCCAGGCACTGAAAAAACTGGCCCGGAATCAGTCCTCAATTACACTCTATCTGATGCAAAACAGAGACTCCCAGGGGAGAATCTGCAGAACATCAGATGGAAGATGCAGAACACAAACGTTATACACCCATGGGTGAAAACGTAACTATGGGGAAAATAACAGAAAACATTCTGTAACCAAGCAACTCTCCCAGGGAATTTTTAGAAATGAAACTTCTCAAAAATATGCCAAAAGCATGGGAGAATTGCAAGGGGGGACTTTAGAAGGTTAGGGGAGAGGAAACACTGAATAAGCAGTGCAACAATTAGCAAGAATGACAACAAGAGGCGTTTGCCTCGAAAATAGGCAACTTAACATAATTTTAACAAAAAATTTTAAGTACAGCCCTGATTATTTTTTGCCACTTCTTTTTTCCTCTCCTCCTTCTATCCTCCTTAGAATCACATTTTCTCCAAGAATTACGTGTCTGGCATCCTTTAAACTGAGATTTACAAGCACAAAGATCAGTGAGATGTTGACTGATGAAGGGCCAAACAGAGAATGATATTTGGCGCCAATTTCGGGACGACTGCGTCACTGCGCATGCGCAGTAGAGTCGTACTATGGAGGTCCTTTAGGACATGATTTCTTTTTGTTTTGGATGCAAATTTTGGGGATTGGGGGGCAAAATTTGTGTTTGGCCCTGGTTTTTGTGGAGTTAGCACCAGCTAAGTCTGGGTCATTGGTACAGTATAAAAATATACAGCTTATCATACCGGCCAATGGAAAGACGAAGATCTTTTCTCCCCGGATCTTTTGGCTCAAATGTCGGGGGCTTTGGTCCCAATTAACGATGCCTTCCTTGCCTTAGCAAAAGTATAAGAAATGCAATGCCCTATTCCTTCTGAATAAAGGTTCCATACTGTATAGATAGGTGAAGACAGCTGTCTTGTTTGGAACAGAGCCGTTAGAGGGAATAAGTATGTCTTTTCCTTCTCGGTGTTGTATTCCTTAGCGTCAGGACATTTAATGCAATTGTGGACGCCATAGTAGCCTTATGTACTGTTACAGCGGTCTTTTCATATGCATTAGCGGCTAGTGTTGAAAGTCTCCATTAAGTGAGCTTTCAAAGGCCACATGTGAAACAGATATGTCTTCACGCAGTTGAAGACTCATAACTGTGTAGCTACCTTGAGACTACTGTCTCTTTGGGAATTACAGCTGTTAGAATAGCAGCTCATCATTCCCTACCTTGCGCAACGATGGTTGTTAGTCTCCGTTTAGTGAGCTTTCAAGGTCGCATGTTACACTGAGATATCTGTTTTCACGGAGATGAAGACTTCTAAGCTACATTAGCTAGGCTCTGACCGCTGTCATTTGGGAATAAAACCGCTAAAGGAAAGAGTGCTTTTCGGTTTGATTTCCAAGGTGTCATAGACTTCAGTCTTATTGTTTACACCATAGTAGCCTAGCTAGAATCATGAGTGATGTTTTTCAGTAATTATGCAATGACATAACTGAAATAATTATCTCTTGAGACTACTGTCTCTTTGGGAATTAGGGCTGTTAAAATAGCGGCTCTTCATTCCCTAACTTGCACGACGATAGTTGTAAGTCTCTGTTCAGTGAGCCATCAAGGTCACAACTTACACCGATATATCTGTCTTCACGGAGATGAAGACTTATAAGCTACGGCTGGCATTGTAAGTCTCCTTAGTCTCCTTAGTGAGCTTCTAAGGCAGCAGTTATCACCCCTTTTAATGTCTTCATGAATAGGAAGACCTTTAGCTGCTACAGCTAGGCTGAGTTCATTGTCCTATCAGACATGATACCGTTATGTTAGAGGAGGTTATTCTCTTCCTACTGGTATGGTTTGGTGTTAGTTATATGAGGCGATAGCCCTATTGATGGCGCCATATTAACCTAGTGTGATTAATGAGCATTCCTTTAATCGCCTATACTAAACTCCTTCTCAGGAATATATTTCTTGATATCAGATCGAACGTAAGGAGTTCATCTAGGTTTTTATGATCGAGTGTCGGAACATTGTTTTCATCTCCCTTTTAATTTCTATCCAATCTATTGTTGTGGATTATATTTCCACCTTAGGGATTGGATATTATGTCTATATGGTGTATAATTTGGTCATTATGTCCCTCTCTGTCCTTAGTGACATTAGTCGGTCCGACGTGAGGGAGCCCTGCAGTTCCTATACTATTTGATAACTGACACAAAAGCATTACGAGTCACGCCAGAGAGGGGGGGGGGGGTTGAAAGGAATTATTTGTCAACCCCCCACCAATGTTTTAAGAGGCTATTATACGGCAGGACGTAGTTTTCTTCCCGTAAGCCTCGTATGCATTCAAATATATGCATGCTTTTCATGGTTCCTCGATTGGCGGCTGGGTTGTATTCTAACGGTTACCTCATGGGCATATCCACTTTTTAGTTGGTTTGTTTCCTGTGGTTGTTCGTTTATAAGTCAAATACGAGCATATGATTCCATATCAACAAATAGCTAGCCTTCGTGTACCTGACATGTCAATTAGTCCACTCTGAAAAGTTTCGCTCAGAGCGGTCTGGCCTTTTCTTATGACGTATGAGTTCATAACTCAGTTAACTGCATTAACGTTGTATTATTCATTCAGTTTCCTGGTTACACTTGTATCACACAGTCATACCGTGGATACAGGCTGTATTCAGATGAGTACATGCGGGATTCTGTTGCTCGCATGCATAATATGTATATTTATTAGGCAGACACATTATTGAACAGATTCTATAAAATTCTTGCTCTGCTTTATAAAGCTCATGAGAATTTGGGGGCTATTTGGAGTTATGGAACTTCCAATAGGCCGTCTATGCATACGTTCTCAATTTTTGGCATCATTATTCGGAGTAGTATATTCTTTCTCCAAACAGTCATTGCTTGTTACGGACCTAGGGAGCAATGAATTATTTGGGAGATGGTCTGTGATGGGTCTGTTAATGATAGCTCGTTCCATGTTCTAAATCCAGGTTTCTACCAGAGACGGTACACAGGAGAATTCACATTCTCGTATATTCGCACGGTTCAATTGGAGTTTCATTATTGAAATTAATTGTACACCTGAATGGGGTTGCCTGTTGGTTGCCTCAGAAGCGTGTTTGCTCTAACAGATACTTTCCATTGGGATTCAATTGGACAAGTGTATGGTTGTACACATTATATCACTGTTTTTCGACCTATCTACGTATTTCGACTCCGTCATACATTAGAAGCTTGCGCTGTTAATAACCGAGATCGCCATGATAATCTTAGCTACTGAAGTGTCGTTAAGCACCAATGAAAGTGTCAATGACACTGTAGCTCAACTTGTCAAGACAAAGACATGTACATGTATAGTATGTGACACAGCAATGACAAACATCTAGGTAATGACCTGATAACAAAGGTACATATAAAGTATTGTAACGGTCTGCACATAAATACTGACCGTTGCCTGTAACAAATGTATAGGTAAAGTATTGTAAAGGTGGGTGACAATCAGATGCTAAACTAGAAAAGAAATCTTAGAGTCCCAGAGTGGGTCAGACTAAACCCCAAAATATTTGTTCTCATAGCACAGTGATAACAAAGGCACCCCAAAACATACTCATTCCTGTCCCAAGGTGAAAACAAAGGTACCCAAGAAGTTTCGTGAAGATCAGTTCACAAATATGAGCTGTGTAGAAGTTGTGACAAAAAACTGATTAGACCTAATTTCGGTACAAAATGGCCACTGGCAGCCATCTTGAATTTTGGACCGCACCCAGAAACACTCGTTCTTGTCCCAAGGTGATAACAAAGGTACCCAAGAAGTTTTGTGAAGATCGGTTCATAAATACAGCCTCTAGCCCGAGCCGTATTGACATGTGCACTTACAGTGTATAAGTAGCACTGAATAAATCAAAGTTCATCTAATTTGCATAATTTCTGCACGAGAAAAAAACCTGTACTATATGTGATGTATTCCATGTTACTAAACATTCATACAAAAATTTATTCAAATCAGAACTTTCATACAGATGTTCTGTACAAAAGACTGATTACACTAATTTTGGTACAAAATGGCTGCTGGTGGCCATCTTGAATTTCGGACCACACCCAAAAACACTTGTTCTCAGCCCACAGTGATAACAAAGGTACCCAAGAAGTTTCGTAAAGATCGGTTCACAAATATGGCCTCTAGCCTGAGCCGTATAGAAGTTGTGTACAAAAAACTGATTAGACCTAATTTCGGTACAAAATGGCCACTGGCAGCCATCTTGAATTTTGGACCGCACCCAGAAACACTCGTTCTCGTCCCAAGGTGATAACGAAGGTACCCAAGACGTTTCGTGAAGATCGGTTCATAAATACAGACTCTAGCCCGAGCCATATTGACATGTGTACATACTGTGTGTAAGTAGCACTGAAAAAATCAAAGTCCATTTAATTTGCATAATTTCTGCACGAGAAAAAAACCTGTATTATATGTGATGTATCCCATAGTACTAAACATTCACACAAAAAATTATTCAAATCAGCGCTTTCATATGGAAGTTCTGTGCAAAAATCTGATTGCACCTAATTTTGTACAAAATGGCTGCCATTGGCCAACTTGAATTTCGAACCGGACCCAAAAACACTCGTTCTCGTCCCATGGTGATAACAAAGGTACCCAAGGAGTTTCGTAAAGATCGGTTCATAAATACGGCATCTAGCCCGAGCCGTATTGGCATTTGCACTTACAGTGCTGAAAGTAACACCAAAAAACATCAAAGTTAGTCTAATTTGCATAATTTACGCACGAGAAAAAAACCTGTATTATATGTGATGTATCCCATGGTACTAAACATTCATACAAAAAATTATTCAAATCAGAGCTTTCATATGGAAGTTCCGTACAAAAAACAGATTTCTGCATCGTCGGTACCAAATAGTGGCTGGCAGCCATCTTGAATTTCGGACCGCACCCAAAAACACTCGTTCTCATCCCACGGTCATAACAAAGGTACCCAAGAAGTTTCGTTAAGATCGGTTCATAAATACGGCCTCTAGCCCGAGCCGTATCCAATTGCTGACGGTCAGGCGGACGACGGGCCATGGCATAAGCTCAAATTTGGCTTCGCCAAAGTTGAGCTAATAATTAATAATAATTTATAACTGTGAGCCTGTTGGGCGAATATAAATAGATTATTTGGTATCGCTTTTCACTGATTCCAGAGTGCTTCCCTCTTTTTTTTGAAGAATATTCCTTCAAAAAAAAGTGTGGGGGGGGGGATTTTTTTCATCTCTTCTGTCTTGATAAGTGTGTAACTATGAGTGAAGCTGTTTTGTCTGTAGATTATTTCTGATCTTAGATACAGTTTGTTTATTATATATATATGGCGTGTGTTTGTGGGGGTTAGTCTCTCACTCTCAAATACACCATCCTAATTTAAGTGGCTTAGTCTGGACTAGCCTTAAAATTGTGGGCTCGTTACACCCAATTAGCATAATCATTCATGCTAAGAATACGGAATTACTTGGATATGGCTCCTTATTGATGATATATCTTCTCTATTATTGTATAGAGAAACATACATGTAATTCTTTTAAAAATTTTATCTCCTTTCAGCTTGGAATGAAGCGTTAGGAGCTGTATTTGGTCTGCTAATTCTTAAGTCCTAGGCCCTCTGCTGTTTTACGGTTCAGCTAAGTCTGAAGTGTAAAAATATGATAAATTTAAGCACTGGGCAGCACAGAAATAGTGGACTAAAAAAAATTGGCTATCACTTCCCCCATAGGCACTGGCCAGTAAGAACAAAGCTGAAATTGGCATCCATATTTGGATGGTTATATTGATATGTTGTTTAAGATGTAAAGTTTCGTAAAGATCGGTTCACAAATAAGGCCTCTAGCCTGAGCCGTATAGAAGTTGTGTACAAAAAACTGATTAGACCTAATTTCGGTACAAAATGGCCACTGGCAGCCATCTTGAATTTTGGACCGCACCCAGAAACACTCGTTCTCGTCCCAAGGTGATAACAAAGGTACCCAAGACGTTTCGTGAAGATCGGTTCATAAATACAGACTCTAGCCCGAGCCATATTGACATGTGTACTTACTGTGTGTAAGTAGCACTGAAAAAATCAAAGTCCATTTAATTTGCATAATTTCTGCACGAGAAAAAAACCTGTATTATATGTGATGTATCCCATGGTACTAAACATTCACACAAAAAATTATTCAAATCAGCGCTTTCATATGGAAGTTCTGTGCAAAAATCTGATTGCACCTAATTTTGTACAAAATGGCTGCCATTGGCCAACTTGAATTTCGGACCGGACCCAAAAACACTCGTTCTCGTCCCATGGTGATAACAAAGGTACCCAAGGAGTTTCGTAAAGATCGGTTCATAAATACGGCATCTAGCCCGAGCCGTATTGGCATTTGCACTTACAGTGCTGAAAGTAACACCAAAAAACATCAAAGTTAGTCTAATTTGCATAATTTACGCACGAGAAAAAACCTGTATTATATGTGATGTATCCCATGGTACTAAATATTCATACAAAAAATTATTCAAATCAGAGCTTTCACATGGAAGTTCCGTACAAAAAACAGATTTCTGCATCGTCGGTACAAAATGGTGGCTGGCAGCCATCTTGAATTTCGGACCGCACCCAAAAACACTCGTTCTCGTCCCACGGTCATAACAAAGGTACCCAAGAAGTTTCGTAAAGATCGGTTCATAAATACGGCCTCTAGCCCGAGCCGTATCCAATTGCTGACGGTCAGACGGACGACGGGCCATGGCATAAGCTCAAATTTGGCTTCACCAAAGTTGAGCTAATAATTAATAATAATTTATAACTGTGAGCCTGTTGGGCGAATATAAATAGATTATTTGGTATCGCTTTTCACTGATTCCAGAGTGCTTCCCTCTTTTTTTTGAAGAATATTCCTTCAAAAAAAAGTGGGGGGGGGGGGGATTTTTTTCATCTCTTCTGTCTTGATAAGTGTGTAACTATGAGTGAAGCTGTTTTGTCTGTAGATTATTTCTGATCTTAGATACAGTTTGTTTATTATATATTGGGGGCTCGTTACACCCAATTAGCATAATCATTCATGCTAAGAATACGGAATTACTTGGATATGGCTCCTTATTGATGATATATCTTCTCTATTATTGTATAGAGAAACATACATGTAATTCTTTTAAAAATTTAATCTCCTTTCAGCTTGGAATGAAGCGTTAGGAGCTGTATTTGGTCTGCTAATTCTTAAGTCCTAGGCCCTCTGCTGTTTTACGATTCAGCTAAGTCTGGGCCATTGGTTGTAGTGTAAAAATATGATAAATTTAAGCACTGGGCAGCACAGAAATAGTAGACTAAAAAAAATTGGCTATCACTTCCCCCATAGGCACTGGCCAGTAAGAATAAAGCTGAAATTGGCATCCATATTTGGATGGTTATATTGATATGTAGTTTAAGATGACATGCAACCTCCCCTGCAAGCTCTGGGCAATAAGGAAATAGTGGACTGAAAAAAATTGGGCAGCACTTCCCCTATAGGCACTGGACAGTAAGAAAAAAACTGAAATTGGGAAATTTGTGATTTTTTAATTCAAAAAGAGGCATAACTTTTGCAAGAATGGTCGGTGTGAACCTCCAAATTGAACATGACCTGTATTTTGACATTAGTAATAAGCAAATAAAATTTGAAATCGATTGGTGTGGTGATACAATTTTAAATGGTCTGGAACCAAAATCCCTATAATTCTTGTGTCATCCATATTTATATGGATATATTGATATGTAGAGGTTAAAATGTCATGCAACCTCTAGTAATAAGCAAATAAAATTTGAAATCGATTGGTGTGGTGATACAATTTTAAATGGTCTGGAACCAAAATCACTATAATTCTTGTGTCATCCATATTTATATGGATATATTCATATGTAGAGGTTAAAATGTCATGCAACCTCCCCTGCAAGAACTGGGCTGCAGAAAAATAATGAACTAAAAAAAAAATTGGGCAGCACTTTGCCCTTTTGGCTATGGCACAATTTACCTGAGTTAGAAACAGAGGCCAAAAACAAACAGGGGCCATAACTATAACAAACATGAATGGACGAAATGCTAGGTATGAGGGCATCCGTTCCACCCCAAGCTGCCCTATCACCATACCAAAGAACATTAAAATCTGACAACTGATGCTCGAGTTATAATACAAAATGTTTGTACGGACGGACGTTCTAACAAATGGCTTCTTATGTGGCTATTTTATGGACATATTAGGTGGCTAACCTAAAACACATGTCCAACATAATAAAACAAGTTTTTTGGGGAAAAATTTTTGGGGGGTCAGCTAACCCTAACCCTACCCTTTACTGACCCTAACACTACCCACCCCTAACCCTAAGCTAACCCTAACACTAACCCTAGCCACATAACTCTAACACCCCTTCACTGACCCCCACCCCACCCCACTCCTAAACCCCACCCTGGAATGCCCTAACTCTACTCTACATTTATCCAACCCCCCCCTCCACCCCCCCCCCCCCCCCCCCCCCCACAATAAGAGATTCTGTTACGTGGCTAGCCACGTAACAGACTTTAACCACATAAGTGTCCTGTTTTACGAACTCGTAGCCACATAAGTAGTCATTTGTTAGTGCGGATGGATGGACGGACGGATGGATGCTCCAACATTTCAGGTTTATGGGCTACCAAAAAACATTTTGTATGTCCAAAACCTTATTTTACCCAGAACCCCACCCCCTCCACCCTAGAACTTATATTTAACCCTAACACAACCCCTCCACCCCAAAACCACACTCTAACCCTAACCCTACCCCACCCTGACCCTAAACCCTAAAATTCTTTAGGTTTGTGGCAAAGAGATTTATCATGGGACAATCCCACTGGTAGCAAATCTGCCTGAATATTCGTTTGTTGAGAGTCCACTCTGATGGCAACAGGCGACCTTTCCTTGAGAGCGAGTCTGCTACTACGTTCAGATGACCCGGAATATGACGGACTGAGAGATGAATGTGATGACTCGGAGCAAAAAAGAGAATTTTCTCCATCAATTCATATAGAGGAATTGAATGAGTGATGCACTGGTTCCTGAGATAAGTCACTACTGTCGAATTGTCTAACAGAATCTGCACATGGATGTTGGCTACGTGAGCAATCCAGTGTTTCATGCAAACCAAATAGACATCATTTCTTTGATGTTTATGTGCTTTTCCAGAAATGAAGAGTCCCAAAGACCCTGGCACTTCAGGTCTGCAGGAAACAGGGACGCACCCCAACCTGTCAGACTCGCATCTGTCATAATAGTAAAGACCAGATTCGGTACTTGAAGCGGAACTTCTTGAGTTAACCACTCGAGATCCGCCCAAATCTTAACTTTTTGTTTTATCAGATCTGTTAAAACAATCTGGCCTTCGAGCGAATGCTTCTGTCTTGACACTCCTGTTCTGAGTAAAGAATATCTGGAGAGGACGCATGCGTAAACGACCCAGTGGAATAAAGTCTGCTGCTGCTGCCCCACACAGACCCATTAGTCGCATGAACTCCCTCACTGATACTGTGAGAGAGTTTAGACAAAAGCGAGCATAGCAACTGACTAACTTCGCTCGGGTTGTCAGAAGGTGAACCAGATTGCATTGAGTCTCGAAGCTCATCCCCAAGTGAATGAAGGACTTGGACGGAGCTAAATCCAACTTCTTTTCGTTTACTATGAAATTGAGACGTTGGAATAAATGAAGTAGACTCAGCACATCGATCTGAAGTGCATCTTTGTTACGGTATTTCTGAAGAATGTCGTCCAGATAAGCCAATGTTACCATGACTGAATGAGCTCGGAAGTATGACATTACCGAGTTCATTATCCGAGTGAACACCCAAGGTGCCAGGTTCAGACCGAAACACATCGCTATGAACTGATAAACCTTCCCTTGAAAGGCAAAGTGCAGGTACTTTCTGAAATACAGATGAACCATGACATGAAAGTAAGCATCCTTTAGATCTATGCTTGCCGCAAAGTCGTTCACTCGAATGCTCGCTTTTACCAACCAAATGGTTCCCATATAGAACTTTGGAGCGATAATCAGTTTGTTTATCCAGCTCAAGTCTATGACCGGTCAAAACGAGCGTCTGGTTTCGACACAAGGAACTGGTGAATGTAAAATCCTCGTGAGTTGAGATTTTCTTTCACTTCTATTGCTTCTTTTAGTAGGAGAGATTCAATTTCTGCCAGAAGAGACTACTTTTTTGAAGGATTTGTGGACTTCTTGTAAGTGGGGGTTTTGGCTGGAATGATAGCCGAAGATCCGTTCTGACTACATTTCTGACCCACCGATCTTCCGCCCAGTTTCTCGCGAAGTTTGATAATCTTCCACCAACTGGAGAGCAATAGAGGTTTAGACAATCACCTGTATGACCTGCGAGGCCTTCGGGAGGAGAAACCATGTCCTCCCCGAGAACCACCTCGTGCCATCGGCTTAGGGGCATCTGACTTATAGTCTCTGTAAGACTTACACCCCTGTCCCGATTCACTGTACTAACGGTTACCTGAATAGTTGTACGAGGGCTTGTTAGAAACCCGCGAGGAGCTTTTCTTCACAGACTGCGAACTGGAGCCTCCTCGCCTACCACATCCAGCATACGATTGCTGCTGAGAAACTGACCTCAGCAAAAGAGTGCTGGTAGCTTTCTTGGTGATTTTTTGTACACTAAGGACAACTTGTTGTCAAACAATGTATGTCCAGAAACCGGAGCGACTCTAAGAGAGCTCTTCACCTGATTGTTTATCAAGGAAGACAATAACAAGGCTCCATCATGTCTTATCAATTTCATATTAGCAACTGTAAGGGCGGAATGAAGTGGCATACATAACTACCCTTGAAAGAACTCTGAGAGATGCTTTAACATCATCAAATTCTTTCCCAACAAAACGATGGTTCAAAGCCTTGGCGATATGATCTGCGTAGGACATAGCATCCAAAACTGCCTGACTAGAATCAATTGCAGATTCGATAACATCTGAGCAGACATTGAATGAGGCAAGTAGCGATATATCCAGATCTAAAGCCTGATCATCCAAATGCAGAGGAGCTCTCTGAACATCTTCTCCAACCGTTTTTAATTTGCCAGGTCCAGGAAACGGTATGCGAATGGAAGATGTCGATAGGAAAGGATTTTTCTTTCTTGAAATGTGGCTGAAGGCCTCCAACACATGGACTGACTGACCCGGGAAGGAAAGAATGTCTTCTTTCCTCTGCTGGGTATCCCTATCTAGGGATGATAGCGATCTCTGCCTAACAGACGCAGCTTGCTGACCAGGAGGAACAAGCTCAGGAAAAACTGATGAATAAAATTCATCGTTTCCATATGCTGATCCAAAAAGGTTGGAGAATCTTTCTCCACCTCCCTTTCATCATCCGCTTGGTAAGGCTGTGAATTTTGGTCGGCTCCCTCCGAATGACCGTACCGACCCAACAACATCAGACAGCTCACTTCCGGAGTCTGTTGAAGGTCGCACCTGCATTGGCTGCGAAGCTGCGCAATCTGCGACTGCAAGTCCGTTACTGAGGCTTGCAGAGCAGCAGTCTCATGTCGCTTTGCCGCATGATGTTTGCGGGATGGCGATCTGTCCCCAGATCTTTTCGCCGGACATCCCGAATGCTCCGCATAATGATGCCTCAAAGTACTAGCTACCGGATGACCGGACTTCGGAGGGGAAGACTGGAAGCGTCTTTGCGGAACAGCTTGAATGTCCAAAGTCGGATAGCTAGTGAGCAGTCTAATGTGCTTGGTACTCGATGTGGAAGAAACTGTAACTGCCGCTGACCCCAGCTGCAGTGTGAATGGAGCACCTCAATTGGCCAAAAAGGACATTAGCTCCGACTGTTGACGAGACGGAGAAGGCTCTCCAGCTCACGATCTGAGCACCTTTGCAGCTAGCTCTGTTTGCTCATCTGAGCACGACAGCGGCAGCACATTTTGGATGGGAGTTGCTGTACCATCACCATATTCTTGTTCCTCTGAAAAACTAGAATTAACCTGCGGTGACAGTTCCGGCATCAGAAATTCACCGCACACATAACGCGACACCTGCCTCCAACATTTGGCATCCCAAACGACACAAGTAGCACATGTATCAGAAGGAGTGCAAGCGTGTAAATCCGAGGCAGATTTCTTTGCCTTACAGTTGGAGCAAAAAGATTTCATAATAATATTTAAGCCAAAGACCAAGTCCACTGCACTCCTAAACAACCAAATAATTTATACATATTAAGGATACAGAATATACGGCAATTAAAATCGTTTCAAAAAAAAAATTAAAATTGAAATTTTTTTTAAAAAGCCTAAGTTTCCAAAGGGAACCTCATGAGCCCAAGGGTGTCCTGATAGAGCCTAAGTGTGGACAAACACTAAAAAATTAAAGCTACACAACAGCATAATTTAATACATGTATCCTACTATAAATATGACAACTGAGCTATACTATAATATTATAATACAATAATTTAAGGCGTTGTCCAAGTGAAAAATGTCAACAGGAACAAGTGTTTGACCACCGAGGTGGTATTAGTCCCCTACAGCGCTTTTGTGACATAAGGTGTTTTTGTCACAGAAGACACTAGAGTATATAAGCATCTTGGATTTTGAAAAAAAAATATTGAGCGTGCATAATCCCCTCACAACCCTTTATCCATGTACCATATATGAAAGGCGTAGCTTGAACCATGTTGGAGGGAGGGGTGGTAACATAAAATAGAGGAAAAAGCTTAAAAAAACACAACAATAATGGCCGCCATTCTGCCATCTTGGATTTTGAAAAATAAATATTGACTGTGCATCATCCCTTCTGAACCATTTATCCATGTACCAAATATGAAAGGTGTAGCTTGAAGCATATTAGAGGGAGAGGTGGTAACATAAAAACAGACAGACAGACAGACGGACAGACAGACAGATGTCAGATTTTGAAAAAAAAATATTGAGCGTGCATAATCCCCTCACAACCCCTTTATCCATGTACCATATATGAAAAGTGCAGCTTGAACCATGTTGGAGGGAGCAGTGGTAACAAAAAATAGAGAAAAAAGCTTAAAAAAAAAACACAACAGAAATGGTTGCCATGGAGCCATCTTGAAGTTTGGAAAACAAATACTGAACGTGCAACATCCCATTACAACCCTCTATCCATGTGCCAGATATAAAAAGTGTAGCTTGAACCATGTTGGAGTGAGGGGTGGTAACATAAAATAGAGAAAAAAGCTTAAAAAACACAACAAAAATGGCTGCCATGCTGCCATCTTTGATTTTGAAGAAAAAATATTGAACGTGCATCATCCCCTCCCAACCCTCTATCCATGTGCCAAATATGCAAAGTGTAGCTTGAACCATATTGGTGGGAGGGGTGGTAACATGAAAATAGAGAAAAAAAGCTTAAAAAACTCAACAAAAATGGCCGCCATTCCGCCATCTTGGATTTTGAAAAAAAAATTTTGAGCGTGCATCATCCCCTCAGAACCATTTATCCATGTACCAAATATGAAAGGTGTAGCTTGAACCATGTTGGTGGAAGGGGTGGTAACATGAAAATAGAGAAAAAAAAGCTTAAAAAAAGACAACAAAAATGGCCGCCATTCCGCCATATTGGATTTTGAAAAAAAAATTTTGAGCGTGCATCATCCCATCAGAACCATTTATCCATGTACCAAATATGAAAGGTGTAGCTTGAACCATGTTGGTGGGAGGGTGGCAACATGAAAATAGAGAAAAAAAGCTTAACAAGAGGCCCCAGGGGGCCTGAGGGCGCTCACCTGACACGGTAGCCTAAATATCAACCCAGAGAATTGATTTCCACAAGTTGCATCTGCTCCTCCTAAGAAAAGCTGAAACCAAATATCCAAATATTCTGACCAGTGGATCTAAAAAAAGATTTTTAAAGAATATTCCTCATACTGAACTAAGTCATAATTCGGGCTCCCACAGGGAGCCCATATATGAACCCAGGGACTTGGCTTTAACAAACCTGAATCTCACACTCCTAAGGATTCTGCACACCAAATATCAAAACATTCCGACTGCTGGATCTGAAGAAGAAGATTTTTAAAGAAAATTCCTCATTTTGAACCAAGTTACAATTCGAGCTCCCACAATCAGCCCAAATATGGACCTAGGGACATGGCTTGAACAAACTTGAATCTTACCCTCCTAAGGATGCTGCATAAAAAATATCAAAAGCATTCATCTGCTGGATCTGAAGATTTTTAAAGAAAATTCCTCATTTTGAACTAAGTTGTCATTCAGGCTCCCATAGTGAGCCCAAATATGAACCAAGGGACTTGGCTTGAACAAACTTGAATCTCAGCCCCCAAGGTTGCTCCATGCCAAATATCAAAACATTCCAACTGCTGAATCCGAAGAAGAAGATTTTTAAAGAAAAATTCCTCATATTGACTAAGTTATAATTTGGGCTCCCACAGGGAGCCCACATATGGACCCATGGACTTGGCTTTAACACACTTGAATCCCCCCCCTCCCCCCCAAGGAAGCTACTCACCACATATCAAACCATTCGGACTGCTGGATCTGAAGAAGAAGATTTTTTAAGAAAATTCCTCATTTCGAACAAAGTTACAATTCAAGCTCCCACAGTGAGCCCAAATATGGACCTAGGGACATGGCTTGAACAAACTTGAATCTCACCCCCCTAAGGATGCTGCATACCAAATATCACAAGATTCTGCCTGCTGGATCTTGAGAAGAAGATTTTCAAAGAAATTTGCCTGAAATGCACTAAGTTCGAATTTGGGCTTCTATCGTGAGCCCAAATATGAATCCAGGTGGCTGATTTGAACAAACTGGAATCAGATCCACCCCACAATGTTGCATACCAAATATCAAAAGATTCTGCCTGCAGGATCTGGAGAAGAAGATTTTCAAAGAAATTTGCCTGAAATGCACTAAGTTCAAATTCGAGCTTCTATAGTGAGCCCAAATATGAATCTAGGGAGCCGATTTGAACAAAATAGAATCAGATCCACTCCACAATGTTGCATACCCAATATCAAAAGATTCTGCCTGCTGGATCTTGAGAAGAAGATTTTCAAAGAAATTTGCCTGAAATGCACTAAGTTCAAATTTGGGCTCCTATACTGAGCCCAAATATAAACCCAAGGGGCCGATTTGAACAAACTTGAATCAAATCCACCCCACAATGTTGCATACCAAATATCAAAAGATTCTGCCTGCTGGATCTGGAGAAGAAGATTTTCAAAGAAATTTGCCTGAAATGCAGTAAGTTCAAATTTGGGCTCCTATACTGAGCCTAAATATAAACCCAGGGGGCCGATTTGAACAAACTTGAATCAGATCCACCCCACAATGTTGCATACCAAATATCAAAAGATTCTGCCTGCTGGATCTGGAGAAGAAGATTTTTTAAGAAATTTGCCTGAAATGCACTAAGTTCGAAATCGGGCTCCTATACTGAGCCCAAATATGAACCCAGGGGGCCGATTTGAACAAATTTGAATCAGATCCACCCTCCAATGTTGCATACCAAATATCAAAAGATTCTGCCTGCTGGATCTGGAGAAGAAGATTTTTTAATGTTTTTCCCATTGCCTACAGTGTTAAAAAGTGCTGACTCAGCACTTTTTCAAAGTCCCAAAACTGTACCCTATGATAAAACCGATGGCAATTTTTTTTTACCAATTCTTTCTGTTGGTCCTAAGGAAGCTTCACACCAAATAAAAATTCTCGGTGCCGTGCAGTTTTGGAGATATGGGCGTTTTAATTTTTTTCTATTTTTAGCTCCTGCGGTTCCCATGGGGCTACGGGAAAAAAAAAATCAGCATAAATTAGGTACTTATGACCCAATAAGCCCTCACATAAAATTTGGTTCAAATCAGCCTCTCGGTTTGAAAAATAGAAATTTTGGGCGGGGCCAAAAATTTTGCCCCTCCCATAACGACGCCAAGTATAGCCCCACAAACTTCTCTTGAACAAATCTGAGTCTACACCTCAAAAGGAAGCTGCACACCAAATATCAAGTCTCTGCTACTGCTGGTTCATGAGAAGAAGATTTTTTAAGATTTCAGCTCACTTTTTGGGTGTGGCCCTACCCACGGGCGGGGCAACTTGATTTGAACAAAATCAAATTGCGATGTCATAACAAACTAAAACTATTATCTCAAATATCAATTAAATTGGTTCAGCGGTTTGGGAGGAGAAGACACAAACACCATGGTCACGGACGACGGACGGTGAGTGATCACTATAGCTCTCCTGACTGAAAGTCAGGTGAGCTAAAAAACACAACAAAAATGGCCGCCATGCCACAATTTGGATTTTGAAAAAAAAATTTTGAGCGTGCATCATCCCCTCAGAACCATTTATCCATGTACCAAATATGAAAGGTGTAGCTTGAACCATGTTTGTGGGAGGGGTGGTAACATGAAAATAGAGAAAAAAGGCTTAAAAAACACAACAAAAATGGCCGCCATTTCGCCATCTTGGATTTTGAAAAAAACAATTTGAGCGTGCATCATCCCCTCAGAACCATTTATCCATGTACCAAATATGAAAGGTGTAGCTAAAAGCATGTTGGAGGGAGAGGTGGTAACATAAACAAGAGGCCCCACAGGGCCTGAAGCGCTCATCTTGTACAGAACACAATTTAAACAGAGTCCAAGAATGAGTCTACATTAAGCAAGCCATCTCCATAGGCTACACTGTCAATCCTTGAGTCCCTCAGGAGTGACAAAAATAATCTGGGCATCATGCCTTTTCTTCAGTTGATCATAAGTAAAATGTAGAGCTCCCTTATGAAGCCCCTTGATACAACCTATGTGGATTAATCTTAGTACCTCTAGAGGGTACTGAATACAAAAATTTTAATTCTTCAGCAAAATGGCCAATTCCGGCTCCCATAGAGAGCCCAAATATTAACCCAGGCTCTTGATTTGAACATAGTTAAATCTGACTTCCCTAGAGATGTTGTGTACCGAATATGAAAGCATTCTGACTGTTGGATCTGAAGAAGAGAAATTGTAAAGAAATTTCTTCGAATTGCACTAAGTTCAAATTTGGGCTACCGTAGCGAGCCCAAATATTGACCTATGGATCCGATTTGAACAAACTTGAATCTGACCCCCCTAGAGATGTTGTATACCAAATGTGAAAGCATTCTGACAAGTGAATCTGAAGAAGAAGATTTTTGAAGAAATTCACTCATATTGTACTAAGTTAAATTTCATGTTCCCATATGGAGCCCAAATATTAACCTAGGCACTCGAATTGAACAACCTGGAATCTGACCACCCTAAAGATGTTGTATACCAAATATAAAAGCATTCCGACTGGTGGATCTGAAGAAGAAGATTTTTAAAGAAATTTTCTCATATTGCACTAAGTAAAAATTTGGGTTACCATAGTGAGCCCAAATATATACCTAGGGATCTGATTTGAACAAACTTGAATCTGACCCCCATAGAGATGTTGCATACCAAATATCAAAGCATTCTAACTGATGGATCTTAAGAAGAAGATTTTTAAAGAATATTCCCCATATTACCCTATGTTAAAACTTCGGGCTCCTGTAGAGAGCCCAAATATGAACCAAGGGACTTGGCTTGAACAAACTTGAATCTCAGCCCCCAAGGTTGCTCCATGCCAAATATCAAAACATTCCAACTGCTGAATCTGAAGAAGAAGATTTTTAAAGAAAAATTCCTCATATTGACTAAGTTATAATTTGGGCTCCCACAGGGAGCCCACATATGGACCCATGGACTTGGCTTTAACACACTTGAATCCCCCCCTCCCCCCCAAGGATGCTACTCACCACATATCAAACCATTCGGACTGCTGGATCTGAAGAAGAAGATTTTTTAAGAAAATTCCTCATTTCGAACAAAGTTACAATTCAAGCTCCCACAGTGAGACCAAATATGGACCTAGGGACATGGCTTGAACAAACTTGAATCTCACCCCCCTAAGGATGCTGCATACCAAATATCACAAGATTCTGCCTGCTGGATCTTGAGAAGAAGATTTTCAAAGAAATTTGCCTGAAATGCACTAAGTTCGAATTTGGGCTTCTATCGTGAGCCCAAATATGAATCCAGGTGGCTGATTTGAACAAACTGGAATCAGATCCACCCCACAATGTTGCATACCAAATATCAAAAGATTCTGCCTGCAGGATCTGGAGAAGAAGATTTTTGAAGAAATTTGCCTGAAATGCACTAAGTTCAAATTCGAGCTTCTATAGTGAGCCCAAATATGAATCTAGGGAGCCGATTTGAACAAAATAGAATCAGATCCACTCCACAATGTTGCATACCCAATATCAAAAGATTCTGCCTGCTGGATCTTGAGAAGAAGATTTTCAAAGAAATTTGCCTGAAATGCACTAAGTTCAAATTTGGGCTCCTATACTGAGCCCAAATATAAACCCAAGGGGCCAATTTGAACAAACTTGAATCAGATTCACCCCACAATGTTGCATACCAAATATCAAAAGATTCTGCCTGCTGGATCTGGAGAAGAAGATTTTCAAAGAAATTTGCCTGAAATGCAGTAAGTTCAAATTTGGGCTCCTATACTGAGCCCAAATATAAACCCAGGGGGCCGATTTGAACAAACTTGAATCAGATCCACCCCACAATGTTGCATACCAAATATCAAAAGATTCTGCCTGCTGGATCTGGAGAAGAATATTTTTTAAGAAATTTGCCTGAAATGCACTAAGTTCGAAATTGGGCTCCTATACTGAGCCCAAATATGAACCCAGGGGGCCGATTTGAACAAATTTGAATCAGATCCACCCTCCAATGTTGCATACCAAATATCAAAAGATTCTGCCTGCTGGATCTGGAGAAGAAGATTTTTTAATGTTTTTCCCATTGCCTACAGTGTTAAAAAGTGCTGACTCAGCACTTTTTCAAAGTCCCGAAACTGTACCCTATGATAAAACCGACGGCAATTTTTTTTTACCAATTCTTTCTGTTGGTCCTAAGGAAGCTTCACACCAAATAAAAATTCTCGGTGCCGTGCAGTTTTGGAGATATGGGCGTTTTAATTTTTTTCTATTTTTAGCTCCTGCAGTTCCCATGGGGCTACGGGAAAAAAAAAATCAGCATAAATTAGGTACTTATGACCCAATAAGCCCTCACATAAAATTTGGTTCAAATCAGCCGCTCGGTTTGGAAAATAGAAATTTCAGGCGGGGCCAAAAATTTTGCCCCTCCCATAACGACGCCAAGTATAGCCCCACAAACTTCTCTTGAACAAATCTGAGTCTACACCTCAAAAGGAAGCTGCACACCAAATATCAAGTCTCTGCTACTGCTGGTTCATGAGAAGAAGATTTTTTAAGATTTCAGCTCACTTTTTGGGTGTGGCCCTACCCACGGGCGGGGCAACTTGATTTGAACAAAATCAAATTGCGATGTCATAACAAACTATTATCTCAAATATCAATTAAATTGGTTCAGCGGTTTGGGAGGAGAAGACACAAACACCATGGTCACGGACGACGGACGACGGACGCCGGACGACGGACGGTGAGTGATCACTATAGCTCTCCTGACTGAAAGTCAGGTGAGCTAAAAAACACAACAAAAATGGCCGCCATGCCGCAATTTGGATTTTGAAAAAAAAATTTTGAGCGTGCATCATCCCCTCAGAACCATTTATCCATGTACCAAATATGAAAGGTGTAGCTTGAACCATGTTTGTGGGAGGGGTGGTAACATGAAAATAGAGAAAAAAGGCTTAAAAAACACAACAAAAATGGCCGCCATTTCGCCATCTTGGATTTTGAAAAAAACAATTTGAGCGTGCATCATCCCCTCAGAACCATTTATCCATGTACCAAATATGAAAGGTGTAGCTAAAAGCATGTTGGAGGGAGAGGTGGTAACATAAACAAGAGGCCCCACAGGGCCTGAAGCGCTCATCTTGTACAGAACACAATTTAAACAGAGTCCAAGAATGAGTCTACATTAAGCAAGCCATCTCCATAGGCTACACTGTCAATCCTTGAGTCCCTCAGGAGTGACAAAAATAATCTGGGCATCATGCCTTTTCTTCAGTTGATCATAAGTAAAATGTAGAGCTCCCTTATGAAGCCCCTTGATACAACCTATGTGGATTAATCTTAGTACCTCTAGAGGGTACTGAATACAAAATTTTTAATTCTTCAGCAAAATGGCCAATTCCGGATCCCATAGAGAGCCCAAATATTAACCCAGGCTCTTGATTTGAACATAGTTAAATCTGACTTCCCTAGAGATGTTGTGTACCGAATATGAAAGCATTCTGACTGTTGGATCTGAAGAAGAGAAATTGTAAAGAAATTTCTTCGAATTGCACTAAGTTCAAATTTGGCTACCGTAGCGAGCCCAAATATTGACCTATGGATCCGATTTGAACAAACTTGAATCTGACCCCCCTAGAGATGTTGTATACCAAATGTGAAAGCATTCTGACAAGTGAATCTGAAGAAGAAGATTTTTGAAGAAATTCACTCATATTGTACTAAGTTAAATTTCATGTTCCCATATGGAGCCCAAATATTAACCTAGGCACTCGAATTGAACAACCTGGAATCTGACCACCCTAAAGATGTTGTATACCAAATATAAAAGCATTCCGACTGGTGGATCTGAAGAAGAAGATTTTTAAAGAAATTTTCTCATATTGCACTAAGTAAAAATTTGGGTTACCATAGTGAGCCCAAATATATACCTAGGGATCTAATTTGAACAAACTTGAATCTGACCCCCATAGAGATGTTGCATACCAAATATCAAAGCATTCTAACTGATGGATCTGAAGAAGAAGATTTTTAAAGAATATTCCCCATATTACCCTATGTTAAAACTTCGGGCTCCTGTAGAGAGCCCAAATATGAACCAAGGGACTTGGCTTGAACAAACTTGAATCTCAGCCCCCAAGGTTGCTCCATGCCAAATATCAAAACATTCCAACTGCTGAATCTGAAGAAGAAGATTTTTAAAGAAAAATTCCTCATATTGACTAAGTTATAATTTGGGCTCCCACAGGGAGCCCACATATGGACCCATGGACTTGGCTTTAACACACTTGAATCCCCCCCTCCCCCCAAGGATGCTACTCACCACATATCAAACCATTCGGACTGCTGGATCTGAAGAAGAAGATTTTTTAAGAAAATTCCTCATTTCGAACAAAGTTACAATTCAAGCTCCCACAGTGAGCCCAAATATGGACCTAGGGACATGGCTTGAACAAACTTGAATCTCACCCCCCTAAGGATGCTGCATACCAAATATCACAAGATTCTGCCTGCTGGATCTTGAGAAGAAGATTTTCAAAGAAATTTGCCTGAAATGCACTAAGTTCGAATTTGGGCTTCTATCGTGAGCCCAAATATGAATCCAGGTGGCTGATTTGAACAAACTGGAATCAGATCCACCCCACAATGTTGCATACCAAATATCAAAAGATTCTGCCTGCAGGATCTGGAGAAGAAGATTTTTGAAGAAATTTGCCTGAAATGCACTAAGTTCAAATTCGAGCTTCTATAGTGAGCCCAAATATGAATCTAGGGAGCCGATTTGAACAAAATAGAATCAGATCCACTCCACAATGTTGCATACCCAATATCAAAAGATTCTGCCTGCTGGATCTTGAGAAGAAGATTTTCAAAGAAATTTGCCTGAAATGCACTAAGTTCAAATTTGGGCTCCTATACTGAGCCCAAATATAAACCCAAGGGGCCAATTTGAACAAACTTGAATCAGATTCACCCCACAATGTTGCATACCAAATATCAAAAGATTCTGCCTGCTGGATCTGGAGAAGAAGATTTTCAAAGAAATTTGCCTGAAATGCAGTAAGTTCAAATTTGGGCTCCTATACTGAGCCCAAATATAAACCCAGGGGGCCGATTTGAACAAACTTGAATCAGATCCACCCCACAATGTTGCATACCAAATATCAAAAGATTCTGCCTGCTGGATCTGGAGAAGAATATTTTTTAAGAAATTTGCCTGAAATGCACTAAGTTCGAAATTGGGCTCCTATACTGAGCCCAAATATGAACCCAGGGGGCCGATTTGAACAAATTTGAATCAGATCCACCCTCCAATGTTGCATACCAAATATCAAAAGATTCTGCCTGCTGGATCTGGAGAAGAAGATTTTTTAATGTTTTTCCCATTGCCTACAGTGTTAAAAAGTGCTGACTCAGCACTTTTTCAAAGTCCCGAAACTGTACCCTATGATAAAACCGACGGCAATTTTTTTTTACCAATTCTTTCTGTTGGTCCTAAGGAAGCTTCACACCAAATAAAAATTCTCGGTGCCGTGCAGTTTTGGAGATATGGGCGTTTTAATTTTTTTCTATTTTTAGCTCCTGCAGTTCCCATGGGGCTACGGGAAAAAAAAAATCAGCATAAATTAGGTACTTATGACCCAATAAGCCCTCACATAAAATTTGGTTCAAATCAGCCGCTCGGTTTGGAAAATAGAAATTTCGGGCGGGGCCAAAAATTTTGCCCCTCCCATAACGACGCCAAGTATAGCCCCACAAACTTCTCTTGAACAAATCTGAGTCTACACCTCAAAAGGAAGCTGCACACCAAATATCAAGTCTCTGCTACTGCTGGTTCATGAGAAGAAGATTTTTTAAGATTTCAGCTCACTTTTTGGGTGTGGCCCTACCCACGGGCGGGGCAACTTGATTTGAACAAAATCAAATTGCGATGTCATAACAAACTATTATCTCAAATATCAATTAAATTGGTTCAGCGGTTTGGGAGGAGAAGACACAAACACCATGGTCACGGACGACGGACGACGGACGCCGGACGACGGACGGTGAGTGATCACTATAGCTCTCCTGACTGAAAGTCAGGTGAGCTAAAAAACACAACAAAAATGGCCGCCATGCCGCAATTTGGATTTTGAAAAAAAAATTTTGAGCGTGCATCATCCCCTCAGAACCATTTATCCATGTACCAAATATGAAAGGTGTAGCTTGAACCATGTTTGTGGGAGGGGTGGTAACATGAAAATAGAGAAAAAAGGCTTAAAAAACACAACAAAAATGGCCGCCATTTCGCCATCTTGGATTTTGAAAAAAACAATTTGAGCGTGCATCATCCCCTCAGAACCATTTATCCATGTACCAAATATGAAAGGTGTAGCTAAAAGCATGTTGGAGGGAGAGGTGGTAACATAAACAAGAGGCCCCACAGGGCCTGAAGCGCTCATCTTGTACAGAACACAATTTAAACAGAGTCCAAGAATGAGTCTACATTAAGCAAGCCATCTCCATAGGCTACACTGTCAATCCTTGAGTCCCTCAGGAGTGACAAAAATAATCTGGGCATCATGCCTTTTCTTCAGTTGATCATAAGTAAAATGTAGAGCTCCCTTATGAAGCCCCTTGATACAACCTATGTGGATTAATCTTAGTACCTCTAGAGGGTACTGAATACAAAATTTTTAATTCTTCAGCAAAATGGCCAATTCCGGCTCCCATAGAGAGCCCAAATATTAACCCAGGCTCTTGATTTGAACATAGTTAAATCTGACTTCCCTAGAGATGTTGTGTACCGAATATGAAAGCATTCTGACTGTTGGATCTGAAGAAGAGAAATTGTAAAGAAATTTCTTCGAATTGCACTAAGTTCAAATTTGGGCTACCGTAGCGAGCCCAAATATTGACCTATGGATCCGATTTGAACAAACTTGAATCTGACCCCCCTAGAGATGTTGTATACCAAATGTGAAAGCATTCTGACAAGTGAATCTGAAGAAGAAGATTTTTGAAGAAATTCACTCATATTGTACTAAGTTAAATTTCATGTTCCCATATGGAGCCCAAATATTAACCTAGGCACTCGAATTGAACAACCTGGAATCTGACCACCCTAAAGATGTTGTATACCAAATATAAAAGCATTCCGACTGGTGGATCTGAAGAAGAAGATTTTTAAAGAAATTTTCTCATATTGCACTAAGTAAAAATTTGGGTTACCATAGTGAGCCCAAATATATACCTAGGGATCTAATTTGAACAAACTTGAATCTGACCCCCATAGAGATGTTGCATACCAAATATCAAAGCATTCTAACTGATGGATCTGAAGAAGAAGATTTTTAAAGAATATTCCCCATATTACCCTATGTTAAAACTTCGGGCTCCTGTAGAGAGCCCAAATATGAACCAAGGGACTTGGCTTGTACAAACTTGAATCTCAGCCCCCAAGGTTGCTCCATGCCAAATATCAAAACATTCCAACTGCTGAATCTGAAGAAGAAGATTTTTAAAGAAAAATTCCTCATATTGACTAAGTTATAATTTGGGCTCCCACAGGGAGCCCACATATGGACCCATGGACTTGGCTTTAACACACTTGAATCCCCCCCTCCCCCCAAGGATGCTACTCACCACATATCAAACCATTCGGACTGCTGGATCTGAAGAAGAAGATTTTTTAAGAAAATTCCTCATTTCGAACAAAGTTACAATTCAAGCTCCCACAGTGAGCCCAAATATGGACCTAGGGACATGGCTTGAACAAACTTGAATCTCACCCCCCTAAGGATGCTGCATACCAAATATCACAAGATTCTGCCTGCTGGATCTTGAGAAGAAGATTTTCAAAGAAATTTGCCTGAAATGCACTAAGTTCGAATTTGGGCTTCTATCGTGAGCCCAAATATGAATCCAGGTGGCTGATTTGAACAAACTGGAATCAGATCCACCCCACAATGTTGCATACCAAATATCAAAAGATTCTGCCTGCAGGATCTGTCAGAAGAAGATTTTTGAAGAAATTTGCCTGAAATGCACTAAGTTCAAATTCGAGCTTCTATAGTGAGCCCAAATATGAATCTAGGGAGCCGATTTGAACAAAATAGAATCAGATCCACTCCACAATGTTGCATACCCAATATCAAAAGATTCTGCCTGCTGGATCTTGAGAAGAAGATTTTCAAAGAAATTTGCCTGAAATGCACTAAGTTCAAATTTGGGCTCCTATACTGAGCCCAAATATAAACCCAAGGGGCCAATTTGAACAAACTTGAATCAGATTCACCCCACAATGTTGCATACCAAATATCAAAAGATTCTGCCTGCTGGATCTGGAGAAGAAGATTTTCAAAGAAATTTGCCTGAAATGCAGTAAGTTCAAATTTGGGCTCCTATACTGAGCCCAAATATAAACCCAGGGGGCCGATTTGAACAAACTTGAATCAGATCCACCCCACAATGTTGCACTAAGTTCGAAATTGGGCTCCTATACTGAGCCCAAATATGAACCCAGGGGGCCGATTTGAACAAATTTGAATCAGATCCACCCTCCAATGTTGCATACCAAATATCAAAAGATTCTGCCTGCTGGATCTGGAGAAGAAGATTTTTTAATGTTTTTCCCATTGCCTACAGTGTTAAAAAGTGCTGACTCAGCACTTTTTCAAAGTCCCGAAACTGTACCCTATGATAAAACCGACGGCAATTTTTTTTTACCAATTCTTTCTGTTGGTCCTAAGGAAGCTTCACACCAAATAAAAATTCTCGGTGCCGTGCAGTTTTGGAGATATGGGCGTTTTAATTTTTTTCTATTTTTAGCTCCTGCAGTTCCCATGGGGCTACGGGAAAAAAAAAATCAGCATAAATTAGGTACTTATGACCCAATAAGCCCTCACATAAAATTTGGTTCAAATCAGCCGCTCGGTTTGGAAAATAGAAATTTCGGGCGGGGCCAAAAATTTTGCCTCTCCCATAACGACGCCAAGTATAGCCCCACAAACTTCTCTTGAACAAATCTGAGTCTACACCTCAAAAGGAAGCTGCACACCAAATATCAAGTCTCTGCTACTGCTGGTTCATGAGAAGAAGATTTTTTAAGATTTCAGCTCACTTTTTGGGTGTGGCCCTACCCACGGGCGGGGCAACTTGATTTATTTATTTATTTATTTATTGGTGCTTTACGCCACATCAGCAGCTTAGGCTATATCGTGGCGATGAAAGTGTATATTTCAAAAAGACCATTAATTAAAATATGAAACAAATTGAATAAGAGGTTTAAAAATGATGAGTGTGAAACATAATGAGAAGGTGAGATCAGTAGTGCAAAAATACTGTGTAATCAACCTGTGAAATAAATACAGATAGATGAAAATTAAAATGGTAAAAACAATTTAAAATTTATTAAAAAGGTTGATTACTTTCAAGAATGAGATGACTTTTTGCGGGCTCGTGTGATAAAATAAATCTCTCAAAGATCCAACTGTAAAATACTGCCCTCTAACATGATTAAAATCAGTACAATTCAAAAGAATGTGTTCCACTGACAGCACCTGCTGGCAGGGAACACATGCTGGTCGCAAATTACCCTCCAACAAAAAGGAATGTGTAAGTCCTGTATGACCAATATGACACCGCGTCAAAATTGCAAGATCCTTTCTACAAAGGTTACTAGACGGGTAGTGATCTGAAATAGTTGGTCGGAAGCGATGAAGCTTGTTATTTGTCGCTCCATCCCATTCCGCCTGCCACATAGATTTGATGTAACTACTAATATGAGGCTTAAAATCACTGAAAGGGATCTTAAAATCAGTGAGAGGCTTTGTTAAAGCCTGTTTTGCTGCACTGTCTGCTTTGGTGTTACCAGCGATACCTACATGTCCGGGTAACCAGCAAAACACGATATCATATTGGTCAGACATGAGAGTTGATAACTTCTCACGAAGTTCCAAAATGAGAGGGTTCTTCAACTTGGGATTGAGTAAAGCAAGTAAAGAGGAAAGAGAGTCGGAAAAAATAATCGACTTTTTGTCCTGAGCAGTCTCGATATGTTCAAGAGCGAGTTGTAAAGCTTTAACTTCAGCTGTGAAAATAGAACTCTGATTCGGTATTCTGATTGAGGTGACATGATCACCAGTAACAGCAGCTGATGATACTTTGTCGCCATCCTTAGATCCATCCGTATAGATCCTTGTATATGTACTATACTAGGACTTTATTTCGGCATATTTTTGTTTGAACTGCAAGGAATTGGTATCAGATTTTTTGGTAGAAGCAAGGTCCAAAATAACAGTAGGTTTCTTAAGATGCCAAGGAGGAATGTGTGATTTACGGTTTTCTTTTATAGATTCAGAATTAATTTTTGAAGATTCCATGTGGGGTTTAATTCTAATTCCCAATGGAGGAATATGTTTCTGATGTCGGTTAAAAAATTCAACATTTTGAGGTTCTGAAATACAATTAAAAGCAGGATTTGAAGGATTGGCCAAAAGTTTAGACACATATTGTAGAGACAATTTAATTCTGCGCTTCTCAAGAGAAGGCTCCTCTGCTTCAACAAGCATTGAATCTATTGGGGATGTTCGAAAAGCCCCTAGACTAATTCTAATACCACTATTGTGAATTGCATCAAGTGGTTTTAGGTATGACTTCCTTGCTGAACCGTAAACTATAGAACCGTAATCTAATTTTGATCGTACAAGTGATCTATACAGATTGAGCAAAGTTTTTTGGTCAGCACCCCAATCAGTGCTACCAACAACCTTCAGTAGGTTCAGTGCTCTTTTACATTTAACTTTTAGGTGTTTTATGTGGGAAGTGAAATTCAGTTTGCTGTCAAACAACAAACCTAAGAATTTCACTTCCTTTACAACTTTAATGGTGTTTCCATCCATTTTCAACTCTGGATCAAGATGGTGCTTCCGGAGCTTACAAAAATGGACACAATTAGTTTTGGTCTTTGAAAACTTGAAACCGTTTTCTGTAGCCCATTTCTGGATTCTGTTTAAACACAGCTGAAGTTTCCGCTCTATAGCATTCATTTTTTTGCTGCTATAGCAGATCAAAAAATCATCAACGTACAATGAAGAATCTACCTTATTCTCAATTGCATCGATGATACTATTGATCTTTATCGAGAACAGGGTAACAGACAGAATACTACCCTGAGGAACCCCCAATTCCTGTTCGTGAGGATCAGATAACGTTGACCCAACACGAACCTGAAACTGGCGGTCCTTTAAAAAGTTTTCAATAAAAAGAGGCATACGCCCTCTCAACCCCATGTTAAAAAGATCTTTTAAAATCCCATACGTCCACGTTGTATCATATGCCTTCTCTAGATCAAAGAAGATGGCGACCACATGTTCTCTTCTAGCAAAGGCATTTCTTATAAACGTTTCAAGTCTGACCAAATGATCCACAGTACTTCTCTGGTTTCTGAAACCACACTGAACATCCGCAAGCAGATTGTTCGATTCCAGAAACCAGACAAGTCGATCATTGATCATCCTCTCCATGGTTTTGCACAGACAACTTGTTAAGGCAATAGGCCTATAATTACTAGGGTTGCTGTGATCCTTATCAGGCTTAGGAATGGGAATTACTATTGCTTTGCGCCAAGACGATGGAAACTGGCCAGTCACCCAAATGTCATTAAAAATAGAGAGTAAAAGTTCAAGAGATGATTGCGGCAGATGTTTTAAAATTTGATAATGTATTTCGTCGGGTCCAGTGGCGGTATCCTTCGCTCTATGTAAAGAGTTATTTAACTCTTCCATAGAGAAAGGTTCATTGTAATCCTCTAAATTATTGGAGGCAAATTTGAGCTTTTGTTTTTCTTGTTGTTTTTTAATTTTGAGAAATTCAGGATTACAATTTTCAGACGACGAATGTTTCGAAAATGTGGAGGCCAATGTATTTGAAATTTCTTTTTTTGATGTGATTAGTGTGTTGTTATCTTTCAGATGTTGAACCGTTGATTTTGTGTCTTTTCCATTAATTTTCCTTATCATTTTCCAAATTTTATTGATGGGGGTGTTCTGATTTAATTTAGACACATATGTTTTCCAAGAACTTTTCTTTTTTTGTTGAATCAGTCGTCTTGTTTTTGCCCGATTTATACGAAGTTTGTCCAAGTTACGTGTGGTTGGTGACTTATTAAATTCCCGTTCAGTCTTTTTGCGATCTTTAATAGCCTGTTTGCAATCAGCATCAAACCATGGTTTGGTGAAACGTTTAGGATTTGCCGAGGTTTTAGGGATGACCTTGCTTGCAATGTTAAGCAACTCTGTGGTGAAATGTTCTATTTGGTCAGCACTTTCGCCAAATTTCTCCCGTGTTAGGCATTCAGAACAGAGCGACGAGAAAGTCTCCCAGTCAGCCTTTTTCAAGTTCCACTGGGGTACCCTCTCATCATCCGCCGGAACCACACCCTCCAACACAATTGGAAAGTGGTCACTCCCGCACAAGTCATCTTCTACCTTCCAAGAAAAATCAAGGAAGATAGAAGGGCATGCAATTGAAAGATCAATTGATGTATACGAACCAGATGCGGGGTGCAGATAAGTGTCTGAACCATCATTAAACAAACACAGGTCATATTTAGTAATGAACTCTTCTACAGTTTTACCTTTTACATCTTCTTGACTGCAGGAATTACCCCAAAGTGGGTTATGAGCGTTAAAATCACCCAACAAAATGTATGGAGTTGGGAGCTGTTGGACCAGCAGTTCAAGATCATTCAGTTGTAGGGTTTTACTTGGTGAAACGTAAATAGAACATAATGTAATTGTCTTGTCTAAAGTTAGGCGTACCGCTACAGCCTGTAAATTTGATTGCAAAGATACAGGACTGTGAATAATGTCGTTTCTAACTAAGACGGACGTTCCTCGAATATGAAGATCAGTTTCATCTGCCCAGGCATTATACGAAGTATAATGCTTAAAAGCTGAATGATCTTGAGCCTCGGGTTTCTTTAAAAGAGTTTCCTGCAGGCAAAAAGCTGCAGGTTTATATTTTTGGCTTAGAAGACCAAGTTCATTAAAATTCGCTCTGAAACCTCGACAATTCCACTGTATGATATGATTATTTGTATTATCCATATTTGGATGGAGATGTGGATGGTGGACGAATGGGCGAAATAGCCCCGGTATTTTTCTTTGGCGATTTGTTCCTCGGGGAACGATTCTTCGAGTTCTGGCTCAGTTGCCAGAACGTTTCGTCGATGCAATCATCGACTGCCATCTCCTCAAAGCCTTCAAACCTGTTACGAGTAACAGGATTCTGAAGTGCTTTGGGTGACCTGTCTGATAAAAGCTTTTGTTTATCCTTCTCCTTTTTCTTATTTTCTTTTTCTAATTTTCTTATCTGATTCTGACTCAAATTTTGTTGTGATTTTTGAAGTGGTTTGTGTTTTATTTGGTTTGGCTCATTTTTCTGGCCTGATGTTATTTGTTGTTTAGGTTGTATAGTTTTGGGTGAATCTTTGTCTTGTTTCTTATCAGTGTTTTCCTGTCTATGGGTTTGTGTGGACTGTGTCTCTGTTTGACTTGAATGTTCAATTGAAAAGGCGTGTAACGGGACTGGTATAGTGCCTTTGAGCCATGTATGATTAGTTTGACATTCTACTGATCTTGTCTGTATTTTTTGTTTTAGAGTTGTAGCATACGATGGGGTTGATGTATTGATGCCAGGCATAGATGAAACAATATCTCTGGCCTCCTTAAAGCTTATTTGTTTTTCGCATTTTAATGTTTGAATTAACTTTTCCCTTTTCCACACAGGGCAGTCCCTTGAAGAGGACATATGGTTGCCTTGGCAGTTTACACATTTATGATCAGAACTAGTACATGGCCCTTCGTGCTTTTCACTGCATTGGTGGCATGTTGCTTGTCCACGGCACGAATCCTTACTGTGTCCATATTTTTGGCATCTGAAACACCTCAGTGGGTTAGGAATATACCGATCCACTTTGATGTTCAAATAACCCACTTTTATTGATTTGGGGGGTTGAGTGGTATTAAATCCAAATATATAAGTGTTAGTTTGGATTTCATTTCCATTTTTCTTAATTGTTATCCTTTTGACACTAATTACACCTTGTGGTTTCAATTCTTCCAAAATTTCTGAGTCATCAATATTTGCAAGCTCTCTCGTTCGAACAACACCTCTGCTGGAATTGAGGGTTTTGTGAGAGCTTGCAGTCACTTCCATGTCAACTAATTTTTTTGTCTTTAAAAGATTGAAGGCCTGAGTGTGGTTAGCACATTCAATCAATAATCCCCCAGATCTTAACTTTTTCACCCCCTTCACTGTTCCCGCTATACCCTTTATTGCTTTCTCTAAAGCAAATGGATTAATGTTAATAGCTTGTTTATTTTCTTCTGTAGATACAATTACAATGAACCTAGGCCAGTTGTTAGTATTTTTTTTTTGAATATCCTGATCGGAGTCAGAATCAGATATCTCCACATGCTGTCTTTTTTGAGTTTGGTTGGTAGCCATGTTTAATATTTTAACGTTCACTGCCCCGGCTCCCACCCACCACGGAGTCCAACAAGGGGCAGGGTTACTGCCATGCAGTGAACCCACCGGGTTGCCGGTATTCCCACATACCTGGTATGGGGCAGTATACTCAGCCGGTGTTGATGCCGAGGCATACCACCGACTGATTGGCCCGTGTGTGGAAGTGCCAGGTCTTCAGATGGCAACCATCCAACCAGTCACTCTATAAAACACGGTAATTACGGTTGCCACATGAAACTGAAACAAACAGTGCAGCAAAACTAAGTATTTGGTTAAAAAATGTGTTTAAAAACAGCACACAATGGCAATTATGATAAATGATTAAACGAAATGACTGATGGAATGGCCACCAAATGCCCCCCGACGTGACACCCAGTACTTTTTGGGGTGGGGGCTCCCGATTGGCCAGAACGGACCATCCGACCATCCTTCTACTCCCGAAATTGGGGCCAAAGCAGTGTGTTGGACATTATCTCCGAAATGGAGACTAGGGCTCCATCCCGGAGATTGCCCTAAACGGGGCCCGAGTCCTCAACTGCCAGGATTCCGTCTTCCGGGGCCTTCGGAATGCACCTCACGGGAGAACAAGGTGCCTGCAAGATGGCATTAGCAGGGTTAACCATTTTGGTCCGGGGCTGCGTATTCGTATATTTTTTTTCGCAGCGAACCAGCCCAATTGAGCAAACCTGCTAATTATTAACTAACCAGCAAACCTGCCCAATTGAGCAGGCCGTCC
This sequence comes from Pictodentalium vernedei, assembly GCA_031216915.1. Classification (NCBI taxonomy): domain Eukaryota; kingdom Metazoa; phylum Mollusca; class Scaphopoda; order Dentaliida; family Dentaliidae; genus Pictodentalium; species Pictodentalium vernedei. Next base: position 163,159,538 of record CM062293.1, read on the forward strand.
TCTATCCGCCACCTGAGGACCCGCCTAGTAGGGGATGGTCAAACCCCCCTAGGGCAACTTGATTTGAACAAAATCAAATTGCGATGTCATAACAAACTATTATCTCAAATATCAATTAAATTGGTTCAGCGGTTTGGGAGGAGAAGACACAAACACCATGGTCACGGACGACGGACGACGGACGCCGGACGCCGGACGGTGAGTGATCACTATAGCTCTCCTGACTGAAAGTCAGGTGAGCTAAAAAACACAACAAAAATGGCCGCCATGCCGCAATTTGGATTTTGAAAAAAAAATTTTGAGCGTGCATCATCCCCTCAGAACCATTTATCCATGTACCAAATATGAAAGGTGTAGCTTGAACCATGTTTGTGGGAGGGGTGGTAACATGAAAATAGAGAAAAAAGGCTTAAAAAACACAACAAAAATGGCCGCCATTTCGCCATCTTGGATTTTGAAAAAAACAATTTGAGCGTGCATCATCCCCTCAGAACCATTTATCCATGTACCAAATATGAAAGGTGTAGCTAAAAGCATGTTGGAGGGAGAGGTGGTAACATAAACAAGAGGCCCCACAGGGCCTGAAGCACTCATCTTGTACAGAACACAATTTAAACAGAGTCCAAGAATGAGTCTACATTAAGCAAGCCATCTCCATAGGCTACACTGTCAATCCTTGAGTCCCTCAGGAGTGACAAAAATAATCTGGGCATCATGCCTTTTCTTCAGTTGATCATAAGTAAAATGTAGAGCTCCCTTATGAAGCCCCTTGATACAACCTATGTGGATTAATCTTAGTACCTCTAGAGGGTACTGAATACAAAATTTTTAATTCTTCAGCAAAATGGCCAATTCCGGCTCCCATAGAGAGCCCAAATATTAACCCAGGCTCTTGATTTGAACATAGTTAAATCTGACTTCCCTAGAGATGTTGTGTACCGAATATGAAAGCATTCTGACTGTTGGATCTGAAGAAGAGAAATTGTAAAGAAATTTCTTCGAATTGCACTAAGTTCAAATTTGGGCTACCGTAGCGAGCCCAAATATTGACCTATGGATCCGATTTGAACAAACTTGAATCTGACCCCCCTAGAGATGTCGTATACCAAATGTGAAAGCATTCTGACAAGTGAATCTGAAGAAGAAGATTTTTGAAGAAATTCACTCATATTGTACTAAGTTAAATTTCATGTTCCCATATGGAGCCCAAATATTAACCTAGGCACTCGAATTGAACAACCTGGAATCTGACCACCCTAAAGATGTTGTATACCAAATATAAAAGCATTCCGACTGGTGGATCTGAAGAAGAAGATTTTTAAAGAAATTTTCTCATATTGCACTAAGTAAAAATTTGGGTTACCATAGTGAGCCCAAATATATACCTAGGGATCTAATTTGAACAAACTTGAATCTGACCCCCATAGAGATGTTGCATACCAAATATCAAAGCATTCTAACTGATGGATCTGAAGAAGAAGATTTTTAAAGAATATTCCCCATATTACCCTATGTTAAAACTTCGGGCTCCTGTAAAGAGCCCAAATATGAACCAATGAGCTTTATGTCAACAAACTTTTATCTGACCCCCCTATGAATGCTGTATACCAAATATCAAAAGATTCTGATGATTGGTTCTGGAGAAAAGATTTTTTTAAATTTTTGCAAATATGCTGACTCAGCATTTTTTCGATGCCCATTACGGAACACCCTAACATAACCGATGGCAATTTTTTTTTACCATTCAATTCTACTGTTCATAAGGATACTTCATACCAAATAAAAGCTCTCTGTTCCGTGGGGTTTGGGAAATATGGGCATTTGAAAATATTTCTATTTTTAGCTCCCAGGGTTCCCATGGGGATGCGGGAATTTTTTTTTTGCATGGGTCAAGTACTTATGACCCAATACTACCACAAACCAAATTTGGTTCATACCAGACCATCGGTTCAGAAAATAGAAATTTTGGGCGGGCCAAAAATCTTACCCCTCCTATTACAAAGCTAAATATTACTTCACGAACTTCGTTTGAACAAACTTGATTCTACACCTCATATGGAAGCTCCATAGCAAATATCAAGTCATTGTACACACTGGTTCTTGAGAAGAAGATTTTAAAAATATTTTGGAGCATTTTCCCCCACTCCTTCCCTATGGGGCTGGGCATGCTGAGTTGAACAAAAATGAAATGCCCCTTTGGGACCATCACTCACACAAACTTTCACTTGAATTGGCCCAGTGGCTTTGGAGGAGAAGACCAAAACATGGTGTTGACAGACGACAGACGACGGATGACGGACGGGAAGCGATGAGATTAGCTCAGCTTGACTTTGTGAAGATGAGCTAAAAACAGACAGACAGACGGACGGACGGACGGACAGAGGGATGGATGGACGGACGGACAGATTACAACCCTCTATCCATGTGCCTGATATAAAATGTGTAGCTTGAACCATGTTGGAGTGAGGGGTGGTAACTTAAAATAGAGAAAAAAAAGCTTAAAAAACACAACAAAAATGGCCGCCATGCCGCCATCTTGGATTTTGAAGAAAAAATATTGAACGTGCATCATCCCCTCCCAACCCTCTATCCATGTGCCAAATATGCAAAGCGTAGCTTGAACCATATTGGTAGGAGGGGTGGTAACATGAAAATAGAGAAAAAAAAGCTTAAAAAACACAACAAAAGTGGCCGCCATTCTGCCATCTTGGATTTTAAAAAAAAAATTTTGAGCGTGCATCATCCCCTCAGAACCATTTATCCATGTACCAAATATGAAAGGTGTAGCTTGAACCATGTTGGTGGAAGGGGTGGTAACATGAAAGTTAAAAAATTTATAGTAATTTATATATTTTTTATACTTACCAATGACCCAGACTTAGCTGGTGCTAACTCTAACAAAACCAGGGCCAAACACAAATTTTGCCCCCCAATCCCCAAAATTTGCATCCAAAACAAAAAGAAATCATGCCCTAAAGGACCTCCATACTACGCCTCTACTGCGCATGCGCAGTGGCGCAGACGTCCCGAAATTGGCGCCAATTATCATTCTTACTGGCAGTGCCTGGTCAGCGCTATGTACTCAGCGGGGAGGCAAGAGTTCCCAACTCCAGGGAGGGCCATCCCCGTCTGGGTCATTGGTAAGTATAAAAAATATATAAATTACTATAAATTTTTTAACATTTTTATACTGTACCAATGACCCAGACTTAGCTGAATAGTAAACAGGCTGGAGGGCCTAGGACATAGAGGAAAATCCAATAAGCTCAACTATATAGTAAAGAGGTAACCCCTTAAGGAGAAAAGGAGTATTAGGCTTTACATGTATCTTTCTTATTTAATATTAAATTAGAAAGATACACTACCCTTAATAATTGAGCACAATAACATTCATGTTCTCTATTAACATCCAGTATATCCCTTATACTAATTATTTTTAAAGCAAGCCAATAAATAAAGTAGTCCAGAGAATTGAGACTCTTTATAGTCATTTAAAAGTGTCCGAGTATTGTATATTAAAGCCTGTTTGACACTTGACATATACAAATGCTTCACACCGAGCTACACTTTAAAAATAAGACATGAATGAATTTTAACATTAATATTACACTTTAAAACCATCCCGGAAGCGACTCAGAAATACTGACTTGGAGGAGGCATTCCCTTGCTTTTCACTATAAAGCAGGTGACCTAAGGGAACACCCGCCCCCCCCCCCCCCCTTCCCCTTGCCCTGGGTCAAAAAGCCCAGAGCAAAGAGGGCAGCCGGACGGAGTCACTGCCGGAACAGAAAGCCTGCATAACTATAGTTGCAACTGTTTAGTGGACGACATTCTGAGCAACAGATAACGGACCTAAACAATGCAGGTCTCCAGAAATGGACTCAATATTTCTGAGATAAAAATTCGTAAATGTGGATGGCTGAGACCAATAAGCAGCCTTCATTAAATCTGTAATAGCAACACTATTAGCATAAGCCCAGGAAGTAGAAAGAGCTCTTACTTCATGAGCAGAAATCTTAAGCACAGACTGCTGAGAAGAAGATAAATTTTCATAAGCAGTACGGATAGTTAATTGAATCCATCTAGCAATAGAATGGACCGAAATGTCCTTTCTATTAGGCATCAAAGACAGAAAGAAACGTTTCCGTCCCTTTCTGATAAACTGAGATCTCTGTTTATAGATACGTAATGCTCTAACAGGACAGAGTAAAGGCCTACGCCCGTCTGAAGACGGAAGAGCCTTAATAACAATAGGTTCCGGATATTTATTAGGAGCCTGATTCTTAGCTAAAAAACCCACATTAGTAGTGAAGGTGATAGTGTTCCCAACACTACGATAGTGAGAATCATCCACCGACAGTGCATGAAGCTCACTGACTCTTCTAGCAGAAGAGAAAGCTAAGAGAAAAGCTGTCTTATAAGATAAGAATTTGAAATCTACTGTCCCAAGAGGTTCAAATGGCTTTTCCTTCAATTTAAGAATAACCCAAGCTAAATTCCACTTAGGAATTAATCTAAGAGTTCTGGGTCTATTTATCGAAAAGTTTCTAACCAACTTAGATAAAGAGACATTAGATCCAATTTGTAAACTATCATGATGTGCATAGGTATCAGATAACATAGATCTATAACCCTTTATAGTAACAGGCTGCAGTTTGATTTCGTCAAACAAGTATACTAGAAAGTTTGCAATGTCTGGTATAGAGGGATCGAATATATCTACAGAATGATCCCTACACCAACGACGAAAAACCTTCCACTTAGCCGCATAGTTTAGCGAAGAGGAGGTCCTCCTACAGTTAGAAATCGCGTCCACTGCTCGTCCTGTAAAGTGTTTGCCATGCAAGAAGGACCGCACAACGGAAAAACGTGAAGGTTGAGACCTTGCGGGTTGTGATGGAGTTGGCGCGATTTCCCCTGCGAAAGAAGATCCTCCCGTGGAGGAAGCTTTCGCAGTAGGTCCCACAACAGACACCTGAGTAGATTTATCCACGGTCTCTGTGGCGACAGAGATGCTACCAACAGAATCTTGCATTGAGATTGTTTTATCTTTAGCAATACTTGAATTAACGGCGCTGGAGGATACGCATATCCTATCATTCCGTCCTAAGGGATCGACAGAGCGTCTACTGCAAATGCTCTTGGATCCGGGCACGGAGACACATACATCTGCAACTGATTGTTGAGATGTGTCGCAAATAAGTCTATCATTGGCCGTTCCCATTGGTAGCAAATCTGATTGAATACTTGTTTGTTGAGAGTCCACTCTGACGGCAACAAGCGACCCTTTCGTGAAAGAGAGTCTGCTAGCACATTCAGACGACCCGGTATGTGACGGACCGAAAGAAGAACGTGATGTTCTAGCGCAAACAGAAGGATTCTTTCCGTTAGATTGAACAACGGAACTGAATGAGTGCCTCCCTGATTCCGTATATACGCCACTACTGTCATATTGTCGGATAGGATTTGGACGTGAGCATTAGGAATAATGTCCATCCAGTGACGTAACGCAAGCCAAATTGACATCATTTCCTTGATGTTTATGTGCTTGCACAGGAATTGCGGATCCCAAAGACCCTGGCATCTCGAATCCGTTGGGATTAATGATGCACCCCAACCTGTTTGACTGGCATCCGTCATAATGGTAAAACTCGGATCCGGCAACTGCAGCGGAACTCCCTGAGTTAACCACTGAATGTTTGCCCAAGTCTGAATCTCTTGTTTCACTTGATCTGACAAGAGAACGTCTACATCGAGCGAATGAATTTTCACACTCCAATTCTGAGTCAAGAAAATTTGAAGAGGACGTGTGCGTAACCGCCCCATCGGAATGAGATCCGCGGCGGCTCCGCACAGACCTATCAGTCTCATAAATTCTCTCGCCGTGACTTTGTCTGCGTGCAGACAATAGCGAGCGTAACAACTGACTAATTTCGCTCTGGTTAACGGCAGATGAACGAGATTGTTGTGCGTCTCGAAGCTCATTCCCAGATGAGTGAATGACTTGGACGGCACCAGATCCGACTTCTCCTCGTTTACTATAAAACCGAGACGTCGGAGCAATAGAAGAAGATTCTGAACATCGTTCTGAAGCGTTAACTTGTTGCCGTACCTCTGAAGAATGTCGTCCAGGTAGGCCGACGTTACCGCAGACGAATGAGCTCGGAAATAGATCATTACCGAGTTCATTACCCAAGTGAAAGCCCAGGGTGCTAGATTCAATCCGAAGCCCATCGCCCGGAATTGATACACCACTCCTAGGACTGCGAAGCGTAGGTACTTTCGGAATGTCGGATGTACCATGACGTGAAAGTACGCATCTTTGAGATCTATGCTCGTTGCATAATCGTTCACCCGAATACTCGCTCTGACCGACCGAATCGTCTCCATATAAAACTTCGGAGCGACGATCAGCTTGTTTATCCAGCTCAAATCTATGACTGGACGGAACGACCCGTCTGGTTTCGGAACCAGAAACAGATGGCTGTAGAATCCCGGAGATTCCTGGTTTTCTACGACCTCTACCGCGTTCTTCATTAAAAGAGACTGCACCTCTGATAACAGAGCGTCTCTTTTCTGCGGATTTGACGAAAGATGAGTCCACTTTGGACTTCGAGTTAATGGAGGCTTTCGTTTGAAGGATATCTTTAGACCTTCCGAAGTCACTCCTCTCACCCAAGGGTCGTCCGTAATCGACGCCCATTCTTGTGAAAAGCTCGACAACCTTCCGCCAACCGGTACGCGATAGAGGTTTAAGCCATCACCTCCTGGACCTGCGAGACCTGCGGTAGGAGAAACCACGTCCTCCACGGCCCGCACCTCGCCCTGTCGACCTCGGGGCGTCCGACCGATTGTCCCGGTCTGAAGGACGTCCCGAACGAGAGTCGCTACCCTGACGGTCTCTCGAATAAGACCAAGAGGACGCACCGGAACCTCTATAAGAACCTCTCTTGGGCGCATTAGACCCAGAAGTGCCTGTCTTATTCTTGTCTGCTGTATCCGACTTCTTAGGAGCAGATTTGAACAACAGAGAATCCTTAGCTTTCTTTGTAATTTTATCATAAATAGCAGAAAGCTTGCCGTCAAAGAGAAGTTCTCCTGAGACCGAAGCGACTCTAAGAGAGTTCTTCACCTTAGTATCCACTAGTGTGGATGTAGCTAGGGCTGCGTCACGTCTAACCAACTCCAGATTTGCCACTGAAAGGGCGGAGTTACACGTGGAATAAGCTACTGCCCTTGAAAGAAGTCTTAAAGAGGATTGTATATCCTGAAACTCTTTCCCTTGAAGGCGCAGTGATAACGCCTTAGTAAGGTGATCTGCGTAAGATAAGGCATCTAAATTGGCTCTGTTAGACGCAATAGCTGTTTCCAACACCGCGGTTGGAATAGAAGCCGACGACGGTAATGATAGCTCTAAGTCTTCCGCCTCGTCGTCCATACGCAGAGGAACTCTCGGTATACCCTGTCCTGCCGTATCGAATTTATTCCTTGCATTAATGAAAGGCAGGTTGAGAGTATTAGCGGACAAGAAACCTACTTTCCCCGTCTTGGAAGCAAGTTTAAATATAGCGTCGTTCAATAATTCAAATGTTCTTGCAACATTATTGGACTGCGACGGAAACTCGGGAGCGATGTCCCTGAACCGCTCAAAAAATTCAGAGTCCAATGACGCTATAATCCTCTTGTCCGGAACCGCAGCAGTCTGGCCCGACGGAACAACTTGAGGGAGAAAGTGCCGGATGAAGTCCATGGCAGCTTTATGTTGTTCCGAAAGGGATAGCTCCAAGTCATCCGTATCCCTTTCACCATCCGGTCGGACCTCATGATGTTCCCGGTCGTCCGCCCCCGATGCTTCGGCGGAGCGTACCGACCCAGCGCCGTCGGATAATTCTCGATCCGACACCGTTTCTGTCGGCTGCTGGGATGCTGCGATAAGCTGTGCTATCTGCACAAGAATGTCCGGCGTCGAGACCTGCGGAGGCGCAGTCTTTTGCTGCTTCGCCGTGGGCAGCTCCGCATCAGATGGCTCCCGCATACTTTTCCTATGCGAACGTCCGGAGTCCATCGGTCTCAAATCCCTGGCTGCCGGATGGTGTGACCTGGTCGCCGAAGAATCCTTGATCGGCGAAGATGGCAATTTATCGACGGTCACGCAGCCAAGGTGCGGTCGTGTGCGCTGACGAGAAGAGGAAGCCTTAACAGTCTCCGCGGACTGCTTATACAACGGAGCGTCCCGAGCGACGGACGTATGCTCTGCTAAAGACACATTCTGTACCACAACATCTGGTCCCAGATGTTGTTGTACGAGAGAGGGGCCTCTCTCGCTCGCGGCCCGGCTGGACCTGGACGAGCTAGGAACCGGACTCAAAGGCTTCCTCCGTTCTCGCTTACTATCCGCCATCACTGGGTGTGCATCTATTATGTTTATAGTGCTCGCATCACCCAAAATTTCCTCCTGGACCGCATCGGACGAACCCGGCTGCCGAACCATTCGGTGAATGGACGCTACACCAGGCGAGCTAGCGGACGACATTTGTCTAATCTCCATGAGCACTTTTGCCGCTAGCTCTGAATTCATTTGTGACGACGGACGCACACTTATAGAAGATAACATGGAAACATCACCCTGTTCTTGTTCCTCTGAAATAGAAACTGAGAGAGTAGAGTGACCTTGCGGAGAAAGAGCCGGCATAGCCCTTTCTCCAGAAACAACATATCGTGACACACGTTTCCAATGTTTCTCATCCCAATATTCACATATAGGACAGGGATTAATGCGAGAACACTGACTACAATTAATACAATGATAATGAAAGTCAGAGGAAGATTTCTTCCTATTACAATTTGAACAAAGTCCCTTCATTGTGAAAGAACAACAACAAGTCCTAGTTACTCGCAAAAACCCCTGACACAAAGATACATAATAACATGATCCATTAATAAATGAAAAAACAATTACATATCAAAATAATTTTGAAAAAATATTTTTTCAGCGAAGCCCAAGTTGGTGAAAAGTAACGTTGAGCCCTGATGGATCCGATGGCAAAGTGTGGTAAAAAATTTTAAATTTATATTAAATAATTAATGAGACACTTACGGATAATATAAATGTATCTTATAATGATATAAACTACAGCAAAGGCAAACAGCCCCCCTCAAAAAAGGCTGTTGCCAATGAAAACAAACAGTGTAAAACACCAGAAAACATGACTCCAGGCACTGAAAAAACTGGCCCGGAATCAGTCATCAAATTACACTCTATCTGATGCAAAACAGAGACTCCCAGGGGAGAATCTGCAGAACATCAGATGGAAGATGCAGAACACAAACGTTATACACCCATGGGTGAAAACGTAACTATGGGGAAAACAACAGAAAACATTCTGTAACCAAGCAACTCTCCCAGGAAATTTTAGAAATGAACTTTCTCAAAAATATGCCAAAAGCATGGGAGAATTGCAAGGGGGGACTTTAGAAGGCTAGGGGAGAGGAAACACTGAATAAGCAGTGCAACATTTAGCAAGAATGACAACAAGAGGCCCATGCCTCGAAAATAGGCAACTTAACATAATTTCATCAAAAAATTATAAGTACAGCCCTGATTATTTTTGTCACTTCTTTTTCCTCTCCTCCTTCTATCCTCCTTAGAATCACATTTTCTCCAAAAATTACGTGTCTGGCATCCTTTAAACTGAGATTTACAAGCACAAAGATCAGTGAGATGTTGACTGATGAAGGGCCAAACAGAGAATGATAATTGGCGCCAATTTCGGGACGTCTGCGTCACTGCGCATGCGCAGTAGAGGCGTAGTATGGAGGTCCTTTAGGACATGATTTCTTTTTGTTTTGGATGCAAATTTTGGGGATTGGGGGGCAAAATTTGTGTTTGGCCCTGGTTTTGTTAGAGTTAGCACCAGCTAAGTCTGGGTCATTGGTACAGTATAAAAATATAGAGAAAAAAAGCTTAAAAAACACAACAAAAATGGCCGCCATTCCGCCATCTTGGATTTTGAAAAAAAAATTTTGAGCGTGCATCATCCCCTCAGAACCATTTATCCATGTACCAAATATGAAAGGTGTAGCCTGAACCATGTTGGTGGGATGGGTGGTAACATGAAAATAGAGAAAAAAAAAGCTTAAAAAACACAACAAAAATTGCCGCCATGCGCCATCTTGGATTTTGAAAAAAAATTTTTGAGCATGCATCATCCCCTCAGAACCATTTATCCATGTACCAAATATGAAAGGTGTAGCTTGAACCATGTTGGTGGGAGGGGTGGTAACATGAAAATAGAGAAAAAAAGCTTAAAAAACACAACAAAAATGGCCGCCATGCCACCATCTTGGATTTTGAAAAAAGAATTTTGAGTGTGCATCATCCCCTCAGAACCATTTATCCATGAACCAAATATGAAAGGTGTAGCTTGAACCATGTTGGTGGGAGGGGTGGTAACATGAAAATAGAGAAAAAAAAGCTTAAAAAACACAACAAAAATGGCCGCTATTTCGCCATCTTGGATTTTGAAAAAAACAATTTGAGCGTGCATCATCCCCTCAGAACCATTTATCCATGTACCAAATATGAAAGGTGTAGCTTAAAGCATGTTGGAGGGAGAGGTGGTAACATAAAAAACAGACAGACAGACGGACAGACAGACGGACAGACAGACAGACAGACGGATGGAGTGCAATCCTATAGTCCCCTTACGGTTCCCGTAGGGGACTAAAAACCGGAAACTAAACAACAGGCTATACAATAAGCCCAAAGTCAAAAACCGATCAATTACTACCTGATGCAAAGCCAGATCTTCATGAGAAGAAAAAACAATGCATCTGGTAGAAGATGCAAGACTACATTCATCCTAACACCCCCAGGATGAGGACGTAACCATGGGGATAAATGGAATAAACATTCCATAGATCACGTTAAACTCCCAAGAAATTTAATATAAAATTTTCAATAAAAAGGCCAATAAAGCTTGGGAGTTTAACAGGAGGTTCATGGGAAGAGAGGGAGGGAACATTTAACAAACAGTAGGTTTTTCATTAGTAAGAATGATGGTGTTCAGGCCCATGTCCCAAAAATGGGAAACATGAATAATTTTACATAATTATTTAAAAGTTACAGCCCTGAACGTCCAAAACCTCCATAGTTCACTTCCAGCATGCTTTCAGTTCCTTGAATCCACCATAATCATGATTGATTTGAGTCTGGCATCTTCAAAAAAGAGTATTTAAAGCACAGATGTCAGTTCAGTTGTTGCTGACTTTAGGCCAAACACAAGAATGATGTTTGCGTCAGTTTCGGTCACTTCCTGGTTACTGCGCATGCACAGTAAGCAAAAGTATGGAGGACCAGTTAAGACTTTTCATTTTCAGTTTTGTATGCAAATTTTGGGGATTGGGGGGGGAGGGGGGGTTCAAAATTTGTGTTTGGCCCTGGGAATTAAGGAGTTTGCACCAGCTAAGTCTGGGCCATTTTTCTTAGTCAAAAGTGAAAATGGGGCATAACTCTGGAAATGAAAGCGTCAATGACTCTGTAGCTTAACTTGACAAACTTGAACTTAGTAAGTTATAAGTGAAATGGCAAAATTGAATATCATTGGTACCAATGTTATTTGGTGAAATTTCAACATAACAGCATTGTGTGTGCACGTCTGAGTAATCCATGCATTTTTAAATTTAAACTGTAAGACTGGCTAAAGGAAGAATGTTGAAACGCAAATGCAGTAAGTTCAGAGGTTATTGTAAATGGCAACTTTTTCACAGAAATGAATGCTAATCAATAGCTCTTATCTAAAGGTCTCGCCTAATGGGTGCACCAAGTTCAAAAACAATCCCCTGATAAATGTGGCCTGTAGGCCATGTCAAAGAAGAATGTTGATGCATAAATGCAATACATTCAAAAATTGTTGCTAACAGCAACACTTTCTGATGGAAATGAAAAGAAAATCGATAGCTCCTATCTTTGTCACCCTGCATAAGCCTACAAAGTTTCAAAACAACTTGATAGTGAATGCTCCCTCTGAGGAATGCCAAAGGAAGATGTTAATGTACAAATGCACTAAGTTTGAAGGTCACTGCTGTTGGGAATGTTCTTTTTCTCTTTTTTATGGAAATTCATAAATATACCCTGCAGAGAGTGCAAAAGGGATAAGTTGCTGCACAAATGCAGTAAGTTCAAAGGCTGCTGATATTAATGGCAATAATTTTTTATGGAATGAAAAAAAATCAATAGCTCAAATCTAGAGGTCACCCCAAAAACACATACCAAGTTTCAAAGTGATCTGATCATAAATGTGCCCCAAAGGGTGTGCCAAAGGGAAATATTGAAGTCTGACTAAACTACGTTCAAAGGTCGTTGCCATCGGCAACATTTTTTGACAGATATGGAAGAAAATCGATAACTCCCATATAGATATCACCCCCACTCACACACACCAAGTTTCCAAGCAATCCAATCATAAATATGCCCTGCAGGATGTGTCAAAGGGAAATATTGATCATAACTGCACTAAGTTTTTATTAAGTTCATCATATGGCAACTATTTTTGACGGAAATGGAAGGAAATTGATAGCTCCCATCTAGAGGTCACCCCAAACAAGCACACAAAGTTTCAAAACAATCTGGTCAAAAATGTGCACTGCAGGGTGCACCAAATGGAAATATTGATGCATAACTGCACGAAGTTCATCGAAGGTCGTTGCCAGCAGCAACATTTTTTGACAGAAATTGAAGAAAATCAATAGCTCCCATCTACAGGTAACCCCAAACAAACATACCAAGTTTCAAACCATTCTATCATAAATGTGCCCTGTAGGGCGTGCCAAAGGAATATATTAATGCATTATTGAAGTAATAAGTTCAAAGGTTGTCGCCAGTGGCAACATTTTTTGATGCAAGAGGAAGAAAATCGATAGCTCCCATCTAGAGGGCACCCCAAACAAGCATGCCAGGTTTCAAAACAATTCGATCATAAATGTGCCCTGTAGGGTGTGCCAAAGGAAAATATTGAGGTCTGACTTAACAAAGTTCTCAGAACTTTACCAGCGGCTACATTTTTTTGACGGAAATGAAAGAAAATCGATAGCTCCCATCTAGAGCTCATCCCAAACAAGCATACCAAATTTCAAAGTGATCTGCTCAAAAGTTTGCACTGCAGGGTGTGCCAAAGGGAAATATTGATGCATAACTCCATTAAGTCCATCGAAAGTTGTCGCCAGCGGCAACATTTTTTTAAGGAAATTGAAGAAAATCAATAGCTCCCGTCTGGAGGTAACACCAAACAAGCATACAAAGTTTCAAACCGATCTGATCATAAATGTGCCCTGTAGGGCATGACAAAGGAATATATTAATGCCTGATGAAACTAAGTTCAAAGGTTGTTGCCAGTGGCAACATTTTTTGATGCAAAAGGAAGAAAATCGATAGGTCCATCTAGAGGGCACCCCAAACAAGCATGCCAGGTTTCAAAACAATTTGATCATAAATGTGCCCTGCAGGGTGTGCCAAAGGAAAATATTGAGGTCTGACTTAACTAAGTTCTCAGAACTTTGCCAGCGACAACATTTTTTTGATGGGAATGGAAGAAAATCGATAGCTCCCATCTAGAGCTCATCCCAAACAAGCATACCAAGTTTCAAAGTGATCTGCTCAAAGTTTGCACTGCAGGGTGTGCCAAAGGGAAATACTGATGCATAACTCCACTAAGTCCATCGAAGGTTGTTGCCAGCGGCAACATTTTTTGAAGGAAATTGAAGAAAATCATTAGCTCCCATCTGGAGGTAACACCAAACAAGCATACAAAGTTTCAAACTGATCTGATCATAAATGTGCCCTATAGGGCATGACAAAGGAATATACTGATGCCTGACTAAACTTAGTTCAAAGGTCGTTGCCAGTGGCAACATTTTTTGACAGAAATGGAAGAAATCCGTAGCTCCCATCTAGAGGTCACTCAAAACAAGCATGCCAGATTTCAAAGTGATCCGATAATAAATGTGCCCTGCAGTCTGTGCCAAAGGGAAATTTTGATGCATAACTGCACTCAGTTCATCAAGAGTCATTGCCAGCGGCAACATTTCTTGGAGGATATCAATGAAAATCGATAGCTCCCATCTTGATGTAACCCAAAACAAGCATACTAAGTTTCAAACTGATCTGATCAAAAATGTGCCCTGTATGGTGTGCCAAAGGAATATATTGATGCCTGACTATACTAAGTTCAAAGGTCGTTGCCAGCAGCAACAATTTTTGATGGAAATGGAAGAAAATCGATAGCTCCCACCTCGAGGTCACACCAAACAAGCATACCAGGTTTCAAAGCAATCACATCATAAATGTGCCCTGTAGGGTGTACCAAAGGGAAATATTGAGGCCTGACTAAACTACGTTCTAAGAACGTTGCCAGCAGCAACATTTTTTGACGCAACATGAAGAAAATCAATAGCTCCCATCTGGAGGTCACCCCAAACAAGCATATCAAGTTTCAAAGCTTTCTGATCATAAATGCGACCTGTGAGGTGTGCCAAAGGAAATTGTGGATGCACGACCGTATGCCCGGACATACGTACATACGCACGCCGATGGACGAGAAATGATGGCAATAGCTCAGCTTGACTTTTTCAAGTTGAGCTAAAAATGTGTGGAAGAAACTCACACTACTCAGGTATCATTCCACCGTGATGCTCTATTACAACACCAAATATCCAAATCGGAGTTGCAGTGGCTGAGATACAAAGGAAAATCTTGGTATGGATGGACGAACAGACAGATGAATGGAGTTCTCCACTAGATACCCCTTCAACTTTTCAAGATGGGGGCATAACAAGTCAGTAAAGAGCCATAAATATGACCATAAAAAATACTTCCAATAACACCAGCATTAAACATGTGGTAGATATCAAAAAGATACATTCCGAATACCAAATATGATGTCAATCCATCAAGTAGTTTAAAAGTTATTAAGTTTTAAAACTCATTGGTCTCATACTGATCAACAGATACACAGACCCACCAACTGATATACAGCTGCTTGTCACAGTTGCAAATACATTGCTATGACCCCTCACAGGAATGAGATAAAAGAGCTAATTCCAATGAGGCACCATAGACTATGTTTTAATGCAAAAGATGAAGAATAATCAAATTTATTTGGCAGTTTTTGTGAATAGAGCTGGCCAATTTTTTGTCATTATTTAGGGTAAAGGGTTAACAAGACTCTGCTGCTATATGACAGATACAGAGCCAAAACCTAAGTTTGCATTCAGAGTGATGATTGTTAACTGGTTGGTTGCTGGAAGCCACTACTGAGACTTTGAAAAATTGAAGGTACCAGAGTAAAAGCCAACATTTTCTTCATACTAAATCAAATGTAAATAATATTTTGTTTATACAAATTTGTTTTATTACAAATGATTGGAGATTGCCCATTGGCACTCTCCAATAATTTGTAATGAACAAATATTAAATAACAAATTTAGACCACAAAAAAATAATAGCCCTCAATCAGTTAATTATGAAATCCAAGACGCATTGTACAATAATATCTCATCAAATGTTTTCATTACCAATAACTTAATTTGTTCATTATCTTATTATAATGCCTGCACTTCAAAATGCAACAAAACATTTTTCACCATCAGACTGCTGTTGACAAAAGGTGAATCAGATCACAAGTGAAAAAAATGAGGTTTCAGTAGTACTAAATGAGCTCATCATGACACAATTAAACGGAGGTGGCATAATTTCCTAAATAAAATACAGTGAAAACCAGACAAGAAAAAAAAAATCAAAATAGCATCTGAGACTCACTGTTCTCAAACATTTTTTCCAGCAAGTGAGATTCTAAAGTGTTGCAGACAGAAAAGCAAAGGAACAATTCACACCTGAATGTGATTAACGGTAGATTGAGATACAGTCAAAATTTTCTAACGACTTTTGTGATTGTAT
This sequence comes from Pictodentalium vernedei, assembly GCA_031216915.1. Taxonomy (NCBI): domain Eukaryota; kingdom Metazoa; phylum Mollusca; class Scaphopoda; order Dentaliida; family Dentaliidae; genus Pictodentalium; species Pictodentalium vernedei. The sequence continues at coordinate 163,175,490 of CM062293.1, forward strand.
TACACGGAGTATTTTTGAACTTACATTTAATTTCAAGTCTTCATCTCTCTTAAAGTTTCCAAAGCCCACTGAGTTGGCAGATTCTGAAAACAAATAGATAATTCATTACTTGTGTCATCTTATAAGTCTAATATACAGTTCTATTTCTAAATTTATTGATTTATTTATTGGTGTTTGAGATCATTGTCAGCATCAGTGGTTATATTACAACCAAATCACAAGTAGTATAAAGTCAATTTTAGCCAATCGTTTATACTTCAGGGTTCATATAATCAAGGACAAACAAATTCAAGGACATATTATCATTTTTGAAGGTGAAGTTTTCTGATGAAAAAAAATGTCTTAACTACTATAATGTACTTTCACCCATAAATAAAAATCATTATTTCCAGACAGACTGTAATCTAGTGATTTGATTGGCTGACAGGTACGATGTAAATAATACCCTCATCCACTTGAAATATTTACTCATTGGTTTAGCCCAATGCAAAAACATGAATAAGCAGGCAGTGTGATTTTTTTCAAAATCCATAAAAATAGTTTGATAATGACATATGTATTTAAAATTAACAGTGCTGTTCATTGAAAAATAATCCAAATAATACCTTTAATTTTGTGTTATTCATGACAAAAAAATCAGAACAATGATGAAACTATATTTTAATGTGGAGTTATCAATTTTCATTTTTCTCTTTCAAAATGCTATTTGGACAGTATTTGCAGGATTTCTTCTGTTGTTTTGTCACATTGTAAAGGAAAGGAATGGTTTTGCGCGCCAAAGGCGCGCAGGGGCGATATGGGGAACAAGCCCCTTTCGACCCTCGGTGACTGTAGATGATTTTGATTGTCTGGGCGTGGCAAAGGAGGAATGTAGAAGGAAGCAGCTTATCCTCTTCTATGTTTTTTGCGGGACTTCTTCTTTGGAGGTGGTTGTGATGGAGAAGAGTTTGTAGAATCTTGTGGTGCTTGAGGTGGAGATGAGTTTGTCGGGTCTTGCTGGTTTCTTTTGTTAATGAGATCTTTGGCCATTCTGGAGATTTCATCCGAGCGCTTATCACCATCTTTGCACTTTTCCTGGTGCTGATTACACTGCGCCCTCAGTTCCCTTGCTTCTGCTATCAGTGCGGCCAGTGTTGGTTGGTTGGCAGAGTCTCCCTTGCCCGGGCTGTCCGGAAGCGAAGGAAGAGGGGAGTGAGGGGTGGGAGGCGGTGAAAAAACAACTTCCAGTTCCTCCTCAGTCTCCACTGGATGTTCCTCGTCCAACTGTACCGGCTCGGGAGCCGGCAGTTGATTGGGTGTACCAGTGGGACTAGGAGGGGAACTGGCGGCTGTCTCCAGAGCCTCCACCCCCTCACTCAACTCTTTCTTCCTATTCCGGAAGGCCTCCAAGCGCCGGGCATCCCTGCGCTTGGTCGATGGGCTCTTCTTCTTTTTCTTGTGTCTCTTTTCAGGGCCTCCGTGCCCCTTCGGGTGAGGACCAGTGGGAGAGGGGATCCTCTCTCCAAAGGTACTACCTCTCCCCGAAGAGGTTGGTGTTGTTGTTGTTGTTGGCTTCTCAATTTCAAACTCCACTTTCAGGTGGACCCTCAAGCCTATTTCCTGGATAGTCCAGGAGACAGGGCATGAGACGCCCAGAGCTGAAATGGCTTTCACTAGTCTATCTGGTAGTTCCATGGCTATCTAGGTGTTGTTCACGCTCTGAAGTCAGATGTGTGAATGTGTGATTGGCGTCCCACATTGTAAAAAGTTTGGAGCATCTATTTATATCTCATCAGTGTCAAGGTACTCACTGATTATTCCGATGAGCATTATTATTGACAGATTCATTTATCTTTGATACATCTCATCATGAAAATAACTATAGATATAACCCATTATATTTTGTTTGTCAGAGCTTTTAGAGCTCTGTCAAACAGAATATAATAGGTTATTTTCCATTTCTACAGAACGATACGTTTTCGTCAATGTGACAGAACTTAGAGAGAAAATAAATTTGTTATCCATGTATATTCCAGGGTGTATGGAAATTTACACTGGTTTAAAAACTGATACACCCTTCGGTTGCGCCTCAGGGCATATCAGTTTTTAAACCAGTGTAAATATTCATACACCCTGGAATATACATGGATAACTAATAGTATCACTACTGCAAAAAATACAGACTGCTTTGTGCTTGTCCACTTTATAAGGTGTTACCGAGTCTTATCTTAATCAACAAATATCCATTTTTAAAAAAAAGTTAAAAAATTTATAGTAATTTATATATTTTTTATACTTACCAATGACCCAGACTTAGCTGGTGCTAACTCTAACAAAACCAGGGCCAAACACAAATTTTGCCCCCCAATCCCCAAAATTTGCATCCAAAACAAAAAGAAATCATGTCCTAAAGGACCTCCATACTACGCCTCTACTGCGCATGCGCAGTGACGCAGACGTCCCGAAATTGGCGCCAATTATCATTCTTACTGGCAGTGCCTGGTCAGCGCTATGTACTCAGCGGGGAGGCAAGAGTTCCCAACTCCAGGGAGGGCCATCCCCGTCTGGGTCATTGGTAAGTATAAAAAATATATAAATTACTATAAATTTTTTAACATTTTTATACTGTACCAATGACCCAGACTTAGCTGAATAGTAAACAGGCTGGAGGGCCTAGGACATAGAGGAAAATCCAATAAGCTCAACTATATAGTAAAGAGGTAACCCCTTAAGGAGAAAAGGAGTATTAGGCTTTACATGTATCTTTCTTATTTAATATTAAATTAGAAAGATACACTACCCTTAATAATTGAGCACAATAACATTCATGTTCTCTATTAACATCCAGTATATCCCTTATACTAATTATTTTTAAAGCAAGCCAATAAATAAAGTAGTCCAGAGAATTGAGACTCTTTATAGTCATTTAAAAGTGTCCGAGTATTGTATATTAAAGCCCGTTTGACACTTGACATATACAAATGCTTCACACCGAGCTACACTTTAAAAATAAGACATGAATGAATTTTAACATTAATATTACACTTTAAAACCATCCCGGAAGCGACTCAGAAATACTGACTTGGAGGAGGCATTCCCTTGCTTTTCACTATAAAGCAGGTGACCTAAGGGAACACCCGCCCCCCCCCCCCCCCCCCCCCCTTCCCCTTGCCCTGGGTCAAATAGCCCAGAGCGAAGAGGGCAGCCGGACGGAGTCACTGCCGGAACAGAAAGCCTGCATAACTATAGTTGCAACTGTTTAGTGGACGACATTCTGAGCAACAGATAACGGACCTAAACAATGCAGGTCTCCAGAAATGGACTCAATATTTCTGAGATAAAAATTCGTAAATGTGGATGGCTGAGACCAATAAGCAGCCTTCATTAAATCTGTAATAGCAACACTATTAGCATAAGCCCAGGAAGTAGAAAGAGCTCTTACTTCATGAGCAGAAATCTTAAGCACAGACTGCTGAGAAGAAGATAAATTTTCATAAGCAGTACGGATAGTTAATTGAATCCATCTAGCAATAGAATGGACCGAAATGTCCTTTCTATTAGGCATCAAAGACAGAAAGAAACGTTTCCGTCCCTTTCTGATAAACTGAGATCTCTGTTTATAGATACGTAATGCTCTAACAGGACAGAGTAAAGGCCTACGCCCGTCTGAAGACGGAAGAGCCTTAATAACAATAGGTTCCGGATATTTATTAGGAGCCTGATTCTTAGCTAAAAAACCCACATTAGTAGTGAAGGTGATAGTGTTCCCAACACTACGATAGTGAGAATCATCCACCGACAGTGCATGAAGCTCACTGACTCTTCTAGCAGAAGAGAAAGCTAAGAGAAAAGCTGTCTTATAAGATAAGAATTTGAAATCTACTGTCCCAAGAGGTTCAAATGGCTTTTCCTTCAATTTAAGAATAACCCAAGCTAAATTCCACTTAGGAATTAATCTAAGAGTTCTGGGTCTATTTATCGAAAAGTTTCTAACCAACTTAGATAAAGAGACATTAGATCCAATTTGTAAACTATCATGATGTGCATAGGTATCAGATAACATAGATCTATAACCCTTTATAGTAACAGGCTGCAGTTTGATTTCGTCAAACAAGTATACTAGAAAGTTTGCAATGTCTGGTATAGAGGGATCGAATATATCTACAGAATGATCCCTACACCAACGACGAAAAACCTTCCACTTAGCCGCATAGTTTAGCGAAGATGAGGTCCTCCTACAGTTAGAAATCGCGTCCACTGCTCGTCCTGTAAAGTGTTTGCCATGCAAGAAGGACCGCACAAGGGAAAAACGTGAAGGTTGAGACCTTGCGGGTTGTGATGGAGTTGGCGCGATTTCCCCTGCGAAAGAAGATCCTCCCGTGGAGGAAGCTTTCGCGGTAGGTCCCACAACAGACACCTGAGTAGATTTATCCACGGTCTCTGTGGCGACAGAGATGCTACCAACAGAATCTTGCATTGAGATTGTTTTATCTTTAGCAATACTTGTTGAATTAACGGCGCTGGAGGATACGCATATCCTATCATTCCGTCCCAAGGGATCGACAGAGCGTCTACTGCAAATGCTCTTGGATCCGGACACGGAGACACATACGTCTGCAACTGATTGTTGAGATGTGTCGCAAATAAGTCTATCATTGGCCGTTCCCACTGGTAGCAAATCTGATTGAATACTTGTTTGTTGAGAGTCCACTCCGACGGCAACAAGCGACCCTTTCGTGAAAGGGAGTCTGCTAGCACATTCAGACGACCCGGTATGTGACGGACCGAAAGAAGAACGTGATGTTCTAGCGCAAACAGAAGGATTCTTTCCGTTAGATTGAACAACGGAACTGAATGAGTGCCTCCCTGATTCCGTATATACGCCACTACTGTCGTATTGTCGGATAGGATTTGGACATGAGCATTGTGAATAATGTCCATCCAGTGACGTAACGCAAGCCAAATTGACATCATTTCCTTGATGTTTATGTGCTTGCACAGGAATTGCGGATCCCAAAGACCCTGGCATCTCGAATCCGTTGGGATTAATGATGCACCCCAACCTGTTTGACTGGCATCCGTCATAATGGTAAAACTCGGATCCGGCAACTGCAGCGGAACTCCCCGAGTTAACCACTGAATGTTTGCCCAAGTCTGAATCTCTTGTTTCACTTGATCTGACAAGAGAACGTCTACATCGAGCGAATGAATTTTCAGACTCCAATTCTGAGTCAAGAAAATTTGAAGAGGACGTGTGCGTAACCGCCCCATCGGAATGAGATCCGCGGCGGCTCCGCACAGACCTATCAGTCTCATAAATTCTCTCGCCGTGACTTTGTTTGCGTGCAGACAATAGTGAGCGTAACAACTGACTAATTTCGCTCTGGTTAACGGCAGACAAACGAGATTGTTGTGCATCTCGAAGCTCATTCCCAGATGAGTGAATGACTTGGACGGCACCAGATCCGACTTCTCCTCATTTACTATAAAACCGAGACGTCGGAGCAATAGAAGAAGATTCTGAACATCGTTCTGAAGCGTTAACTCGTTGCCGTACCTCTGAAGAATGTCGTCCAGGTAGGCCGACGTTACCGCAGACGAATGAGCTCGGAAATAGATCATTACCGAGTTCATTACCCGAGTGAAAGCCCAGGGTGCTAGATTCAATCTGAAGCACATTGCCCGGAATTGATACACCACTCCTAGGACTGCGAAGCGTAGGTACTTTCGGAATGTCGGATGTGCCATGACGTGAAAGTACGCATCTTTGAGATCTATGCTCGTTTCATAATCGTTCACCCGAATACTCGCTCTGACCGACCAAATCGTCTCCATATAAAACTTCGGAGCGACGATCAGCTTGTTTATCCAGCTCAAATCTATGACTGGACGGAACGAGCCATCTGGTTTCGGAACCAGAAACAGATGGCTGTAGAATCCTGGAGATTCCTGGTTTTCTACGACCTCTACCACGTTCTTCATTAAAAGAGACTGCACCTCTGATAACAGAGCGTCTCTTTTCTGCGGATTTTGACGGAAGATGAGTCCACTTGGACTTCGAGTTAATGGAGGCTTTCGTTTGAAGGATATCTTTAGACCTTCCGAAGTCACTCCTCTCACCCAAGGGTCGTCCGTAATCGACGCCCATTCTTGTGAAAAGCTCGACAACCTTCCGCCAACCGGTACGCGATAGAGGTTTAAGCCATCACCTCCTGGACCTGCGAGGCCTGCGGTAGGAGAAACCACGTCCTCCACGGCCCGCACCTCGCCCCGTCGACCTCGGGGCGTCCGACCGAATGTCCCGGCCTGAAGGACGTCCCGAACGAGAGTCGCTACCCTGACGGTCTCTCGAATAAGACCAAGAGGACGCACCGGAACCTCTATAGGAACCTCTCTTGGGCGCATTAGACCCAGAAGTGCCTGTCTTATTCTTGTCTGCTGTATCCGACTTCTTAGGAGCAGATTTGAACAACAGAGAATCCTTAGCTTTCTTTGTAATTTTATCATAAATAGCAGAAAGCTTGCCGTCAAAGAGAAGTTCTCCTGAGACCGAAGCGACTCTAAGAGAGTTCTTCACCTTAGTATCCACTAGTGTGGATGTAGCTAGGGCTGCGTCACGTCTAACCAACTCCAGATTTGCCACTGAAAGGGCGGAGTTACACGTGGAATAAGCTACTGCCCTTGAAAGAAGTCTTAAAGAGGATTGTATATCCTGAAACTCTTTCCCTTGAAGGCGCAGTGATAACGCCTTAGTAAGGTGATCTGCGTAAGATAAGGCATCTAAATTGGCTCTGTTAGACGCAATAGCTGTTTCCAACACCGCGGTTGGAATAGAAGCCGACGACGGTAATGATAGCTCTAAGTCTTCCGCCTCGTCGTCCATACGCAGAGGAACTCTCAGTATACCCTGTCCTGCCGTATCGAATTTATTCCTTGCATTAATGAAAGGCAGGTTGAGAGTATTAGCGGACAAGAAACCTGCTTTCCCTGTCTTGGAAGCAAGTTTAAATATAGCGTCGTTCAATAATTCAAATGTTCTTGCAACATTATTGGACTGCGACGGAAACTCGGGAGCGATGTCCCTGAACCGCTCAAAAAATTCAGAGTCCAATGACGCTATAATCCTCTTGTCCGGAACCGCAGCAGTCTGGCCCGACGGAACAACTTGAGGGAGAAAGTGCCGGATGAAGTCCACGGCAGCTTTATGTTGTTCCGAAAGGGATAGCTCCAAGTCATCCGTATCCCTTTCACCATCCGGTCGGACCTCATGATGTTCCAGGTCGTCCGCCCCCGATGCTTCGGCGGAGCGTACCGACCCAGCGCCGTCGGATAATTCTCGATCCGACACCGTTTCTGTCGGCTGCAGGGATGCTGCGATAAGCTGTGCTATCTGCACAAGAATGTCCGGCGTCGAGACCTGCGGAGGCGCAGTCTTTCGCTGCTTCGCCGAGGGCAGCTCCGCATCAGATGGCTCCCGCATACTTTTCCTATGCGAACGTCCGGAGTCCATTGGTCTCGAATCCCTGGCTGCCGGATGGTGTGACCTGGTCGCCGAAGAATCCTTGATCGGCGAAGATGGCAATATATCGGCGGTCACGCAGCCAAGGTGCGGTCGTGTGCGCTGACGAGAAGAGGAAGCCTTAACAGTCTCCGCGGACTGCTTATACAACGGAGCGTCCCGAGCGACGGACGTATGCTCTGCTAAAGACACATTCTGTACCACAACATCTGGTCCCAGATGTTGTTGTACGAGAGAGGGGCCTCTCTCGCTCGTGGCCCGGCTGGACCTGGACGAGCTAGGAACCGGACTCAAAGGCTTCCTCCGTTCTCGCTTACTATCCGCCGTCACTGGGTGTGCATCTATTATGTTTATAGTGCTCGCATCACCCAAAATTTCCTCCTGGACCGCATCGGACGAACCCGGCTGCCGAACCATTCGGTGAATGGACGCTACACCGGGCGAGCTAGCGGACGACATTTGTCTAATCTCCATGAGCACTTTTGCCGCTAGCTCTGAATTCATTTGTGACGACGGATGCACACTTGTAGAAGATAACATGGAAACATCACCCTGTTCTTGTTCCTCTGAAATAGAAACTGAGAGAGTAGAGTGACCTTGCAGAGAAAGAGCCGGCATAGCCCTTTCTCCAGAAACAACATATCGTGACACACGTTTCCAATGTTTCTCATCCCAATATTCACATATAGGACAGGGATTAATGCGAGAACACTGACTACAATTAATACAATGATCATGAAAGTCAGAGGAAGATTTCTTCCTATTACAATTTGAACAAAGTCCCTTCATTGTGAAAGAACAACAACAAGTCCTAGTTACTCGCAAAAACCCCTGACACAAAGATACATAATAACATGATCCATTAATAAATGAAAAAACAATTACATATCAAAATAATTTTGAAAAAATATTTTTTCAGCGAAGCCCAAGTTGCTGAAAAGTAACGTTGAGCCCCGATGGATCCGATGGCAAAGTGTGGTCAAAAATTCTAAATTTATATTAAATAATTAATGAGACACTTACGGATAATATAAATGTATCTTATAATGATATAAACTACGGCAAAGGCAAACAGCCCCCCTCAAAAAAGGCTGTTGCCAATGAAAACAAACAGTGTAAAACACCAGAAAACATGACTCCAGGCACTGAAAAAACTGGCCCGGAATCAGTCATCAAATTACACTCTATCTGATGCAAAACAGAGACTCCCAGGGGAGAATCTGCAGAACATCAGATGGAAGATGCAGAACACAAACGTTATACACCCATGGGTGAAAACGTAACTATGGGGAAAACAACAGAAAACATTCTGTAACCAAGCAACTCTCCCAGGAAATTTTAGAAATGAACTTTCTCAAAAATATGCCAAAAGCATGGGAGAATTGCAAGGGGGGACTTTAGAAGGCTAGGGGAGAGGAAACACTGAATAAGCAGTGCAACATTTAGCAAGAATGACAACAAGAGGCCCATGCCTCGAAAATAGGCAACTTAACATAATTTCATCAAAAAATTTTAAGTACAGCCCTGATTATTTTTTGTCACTTCTTTTTCCTCTCCTCCTTCTATCCTCCTTAGAATCACATTTTCTCCAAAAATTACGCGTCTGGCATCCTTTAAACTGAGATTTACAAGCACAAAGATCAGTGAGATGTTGACTGATGAAGGGCCAAACAGAGAATGATAATTGGCGCCAATTTCGGGACGTCTGCGTCACTGCACATGCGCAGTAGAGGCGTAGTATGGAGGTCCTTTAGGACATGATTTCTTTTTGTTTTGGATGCAAATTTTGGGGATTGGGGGGCAAAATTTGTGTTTGGCCCTGGTTTTGTTAGAGTTAGCACCAGCTAAGTCTGGGTCATTGGTACAGTATAAAAATATAATAATTTACTTAAGTTATGAATATTTTCGGACGGACTCACACATGGACACACAGACGGACGCTCCAACATTTCGGGTTTATGGGCTACCAAAAAAACATTTTGTATGTCCAAAACCTTATTTTACCCAGAACCCCACCCCCTGCACCCTAGAAAAAAAAAAATATATATATTATATTTAACCCTAACCCCACCCCTCCACCCAAAAACCACACCCTAACCCTAACCCTACCCCACCCTGGCCCTAAACCCTAACCCCCACCCACCCCTGGGACCCAACCCCCCAACCTTAAGCCCTACTCTGGGGCTACCCCTAACCCCCACCCCACCCCACCCCTGACCCAACCCCACCCTAGCCAAACCAATAGGATTAGGAGCTATTTTTCGATTTAGGGTCTACTAAAACTAAAACCCCACCCCTGACCCCAACCCTAATCCCCCCAGGACCTAACCCTCCCCAACCTTAAGCCCTACTCTGGGGCTACCCCTAACCCACTCCTAACCCTAACACTACCTTAATTTGGAGGTAGCCCCTAATAATAATATTCCCTAAACCCCCAATGTTGGCCCGGACAGACAGACGGACGGATGCATGTAATCCAGTATACCCCCATTTTCTTCGAAAATGGGGGTATAATGAATCCATCTGACCATAGAATGGACCGAAATGTGGAGGAAGCTTCCACGGCATGTCCCACAACAGACACCCGAGTAGATTAATCCATGGTCTTTGTGGAGCTAGAAATGCTACCAACAGAATTTTGCATTGAGATATATAACTTCAGCAATATCTGCTGAATCAACGGCACTGGAAGATACGCATATCCTATTATTCCGTCTCACGAGATCGATAGAGCGTCTACTGCAAACGCTCGAAGGATCCAAACATTGTGACACATACATCTGCAACTGATTGTCGAGATGTGTCACGAATAAGTTGATCATTCATATGCCGCTCTTCTTGGTAGCAAATCTGATTGAATACTCGTTTGTTGAAAGTCCATTCCGGCGTCAACAAGTGGCCCCTCCGTGAAGGGAGTCCGCTAATACGTTCAGACGACCCGGAATATGACTGACCAATAGGAGAACTTGATGTTCTAGTACAAACAGAAAGATCCTCCCGTTAACATAAATAACAGAATGGAATGAGTGTCTCCCTAGTTCCGAAAATACGCTAATACCGTCGAATTGTCGGACAGAATTAGCACATGAGCATTCTGAATAACGTTCATCCAATAACGTAGCGCAAGCCAAAATGACATCATTCTTGATGTTAATGTGCTTGATTAGGAACTACGGATCCCCAAGACCCTGGCCCTTCAAATTCGTTGGGCTCAATGATAAGACCCAACCTGTTTGACTGGCATCCGTCAAAACTGTAAAACTCGGTCCGGCAATTGCAGTGGAACTCCCTGAGTTAACCACTGAAAACCTGCCCAAGTCTGAATCTCTTATTTACTTGATTGACAAGAAGATGTCCGTATCGAGCGAAAAAATCTTCACCCTCCAATTCTGGATCAGAAGAAATTGGAGAGGACAAGTGGGTAACCGCCCCGTCGGAATAAAATCGCGGCAGCTCCGCACAAACGTATCAGTCTCATGAGATCTCTCGCTGAGACCTTGTCTGAGCGAAGACAATAGTGAGCATAACAACCGATTAATTTTGCTCTGGGTAACGGCAGACGAACGAGAATGTTGTGCGTTTCGAAGCTCATCCCCCGGTGGATGAATGACTTGGATGATACCCGATCCGACTTCTCCTCGTTTACTTTTGAAACCGAGATGTCGGAGCAATAGAAGCAGATTCTGCACATCGTTCTGAAGCGTTAACTCATTGTCGTACCTCTAAAGAATGTCATCCAGGTAGGCCGACGATATCGCAGACGAATGAGCTCGGAAATGAGTCATTACTGAGTTCGTTATTCGAGTGAAAGCCCAGTGGGCTAGATTCAGACCAAAGCACATTGCTCGGAGCTGATACACAACTCCTACGATGAAGAAGCGAAGATACTTTCTGAACGCCTGATGTACCATGACGTGAAAGTACGCATCTTGAGATCTATGCATGTAGCATAGTCATACACCCGAATACTCGCTCTGACCGATCGGATGGACTCCATATATAAACTTGGAGCCACGATCAGCTTGTTTAATCAACTCAGATTTATGAGTGAACAGAACGAGCCGTCTGGTTTTGGAACCAGAAAGGATGGTTGTGGAAACCTGGAAATTCCTGGATTTCTACGATCTCTATCGCGATCATTCCAGAAGAGACTGGACTTCTGATGGAAGCGAGCCTCTTTCCTGCGAGCTGAGTCCATCTTGGACTTCGAGTTAACAGAGGTTTTCATTTGAAGGACAATTTAGTCCTTCCGAAATTACCCCTCGAATCCAAGGGATGTCAGTAATCTACTCCCAATTAATTGAGAAACTCGACAGTCTAGGTAGCAAGTTATATAAATATAGGGTCATTCAACAAATCAAATGTCTGTGAGACATATCTGGACTATGTTGGAAACTGAGGGATGATGTCCCTAAACCGATAAGAATTCTGAGTCCAGTGGCGCTATCAGTCTCTTACCCGGCAACACAGCAATTTTGGTCCGGAGGAACAATGTCAGAAGATAATGCCGGATGCACTCTATGGCAATTATGTTGTTCCTAAAGGGAAAATACAACTCATCCGTATCCCTTTTGCCATCCTGTCAGACCAATTGTAATTCTTGGTTGTCCGTGCCTGAACCTGCAGCGGAACGTACCAACCCAGCTACCTCGGATAATTCTTAATCCGACAGAGTTACTGTCAGGTGCTGAGATGCTGCGATAATTTGTGCTATCTGTGATAGCACGTCCGTAACGAAGGCCTATGGAGCTGCGGTCTTACAGAATTTAGCCGCAATAAGCTCCTTGGATGTTGACTCCAGCATATTTCTTATATGCAAACGTCCGGAGTATGAAGGCCTCGTATCCTTGGCTACCGGATGGCGTGACCTGGTCGCCATAGAATCCCTGGTCGGCGAAGTTGGTTGAATATTACTGGTCACGTAGCCAAAGTGCGGTCGCGTGTGCTGCCATGAGGATGAGGAAGCTGAAAAAGCAGTCTCTCTGGATTGTATATATAACGGAGCGTCCCGAGCGGTGGACGTATGCCCCGACTGAGGAACATTTTGTACCACAACATCTGTGCCCAGATGTTGTAGTATGAGAGAGGGAGCTCTCTCGCTCGCAGCCCGGATGGACCTGGACAAGCTAGGAACCGGACTAATAGGCTTCCTCCATACCATCCACGTATCCGTTGTCACTGGGTGTGCACACTGTATTTTATAGTGCTCGCATCACCCAAATTTCCTTCCTGGACCGCAACGGACGAACCCAGGTGCTGAGCCATTCGGTGAATGGTCGCGACACCAGGCGGGCTAGCGGACGTCAAAGCCATCGATCGAACTAGCTTACTCCAGGCTACATGAGCACTTTGCCGCTAACTCTTCATTTGACTGTGACGACTGAAACACACTTTACGAAGACATCACGGTAACAACACCTTGTTCATGTAATCTATGAAACCTGTGGAGCCGCGGTCCTAAGTAAATTATCCGCTGGAAGCTCCCGGGACGTTCATTCCTGCATATATATAATATGCGAAAGTCCCAACTGGAAAGGTCTCGTATCCTTGGCTAGCATATGGAGTGACCTGGTCGATGTGTATTCCTTGGTCGGTGAAGCAGGAGCACCAGGGACGTTCAATCCTGCATTTATATAATATGCGAACGTCCCTGGAAATCTGTGGTCGCATAGCCAAGGTGCGGTCATGTGTGTTGATGAGGATGAGGAAGCCAATATAACAGCCGTGTTGGACTGTCATGCGATGGAGCATCCCGAGCAGAAGGAGTGGATGTAAGCTCCGACTAAGCAAACAAACATACAACAACATCGCGGCCCAGATGTTGATGCAAGAGTGAGGGGACCTGTCTCGCTCGCGGTCCGGGTGGACCTGGACGAGCAAGCTACCGGACAGACAGGCTTCCTCCGTACTATCCTCGGATCCGTCGTTGCTGGGTGTGCACATCTGATGTTTTATAGTGCTCGCAACACCCAATCTTCTTTCCTGGACCGTGATGGACGAACCCGGGTGCTGAGCCATTCGGGGACTAGTGGGCGACAATGCCTTCGATCGAACCAGCGAACTCCCAGCAATTGTCGTAATACCTTGAGCACTTCCCGCTAGCCCTAATATTGCAACGACGGAGACACACTTGTTGAAGACATCACGTAAACATCACTCTGAATTTTGAAAAAGAAAATGATAATATAGAGTGACCCTGCGGAGAGAGGACCGTAATGGCCCCTCACTGCTAACAAAATACCGTGACACACGTCTCCAACGTTGTCATACCAATCAACACACACAGAGCAAGAATTAGTGCGAATACATTGACTATAAGAAACACAATGAAAATTAGAGGAAGATAGCCTCGCATTACAATTGAAGAATATTTTTTCAACATGAAAAAATATACACAGTCATATTACTCGCACTAACCCTTGAAACAAATATACGTAATATATTATAATCCATTATAACATTTCAAAAGAAAATAATTTCCAAAAAAAAATTTTTTTAAAAATTTTCAGAGGAGCCCAAGTTCCCAATGGGAACAATGAGCCCAAATGGATCCCAAAAATGGCTAAGTGTGGACAAAAATTTTAAAATCATTTAAAAAATTAATGTAACACTTACGAACAATATTAATGTATCTAACTATGAACTGAACTAAGCAGAGGACAAGTAATCACAAAAAGAAGTAACCGTTGTCAACATAAATAAAAAGTGTCAACAAACCGGAAACATGACTCCAGGCACTGGAAAACACGGCCCGAAATCAGTTACCAATTTAAACACTATCTGATGCAAAACAGAGACTTCCAGAGAAGAAACTGCAGAACATCAGATGTTAGATGCAGACCAAAACGCCTAAACACCCAAGGGTGAGGACGTAAACATGGGGGAAAAAAACAGAAAATAATTCTGTTTCCAAGCCAAAACTCCCAAGAAATTTTAGTAATAAAAATTACAAAAAATAAGCCAAAAGCATGGGAGAATAGCTAGGGGGGAATAAAGAAAAGGGAGAGAGGAAACACTGATTAAACAATGGAACATTCATAGCAAGAATGACCACAACAGGGTCATGCCTCGAAAATAGGTAACATGAAATAATTTCGTAAAATAATTATAAGTTACAACCCTGAACATTTCTTTCCACTGTTTTTTCCTCTCCTTCTATTTCCTCCTTATATCCACCAATTCTCTCATAATTATGTGTCTGGCATCATTAAAACTGAGATTTACAAGCACAAATAACAGTGAGGTGCAACTGTTTTGAGGGCCAAACAGAGAATGATTTTTGGCGCCAATTTCGAGACCTCCTCGACACTGCGCATGCGCAGTGGAGTAAAGGTATGGAGGACCTTATAAGAAATGTAATTTTCAGTTTTAGATGAAAATTTTGGGGATTGGGGGGTAAAATTTGCGTTTGGCCCCAATTATTTCAGAGGTGGCACCAGCTAAGTCTGGGTCATTGGTACAGTATAAAAATATTATAAGTTACAGCCCTGAACACATCAAACCACTGTTTTTTTTCCTCTCATCCTCTTAATGCATCCTTGGATCCACCAAAATCACCATTACTTTGTGTCTGGCATCATAAAAACTGAGATTTACAAGCACTGAAGTCAGTTAGTTGTTACTGACAGAAGGGCCAAACAAATCATGAGGCTTTGCGCCAATTTCGGTACTTCCTTGACACTGCATATGCACAGTAGACAAAAGTATGGAGGACCATATAGGACATTAGTTTTTTGGTTTTGGATGCAAATTTTGGGGGTTTGGGGGGCAAAATTTGTGTTTGGCCCTGAATATTGTGGAGTTAGCACCAGCTAAGTCTGGGCCATTGGTTGCAGTATAAAAATATCAGTTTTTCCCCATAAAACAAAGCTTATTACCCTCATTGGGACAAGCTTGTTTACTTTTCAATTTTGGTTAGCTAGAAAATGAGTCTCAAGTTTACCAAATCCATACTACTGCAGTCTCAAAATGATTTTACAAATGTGAAATATAATACTCATATGCTTTTGTGTGGCAATCGGGATAACATTTCATATTTTCCTTTTTTGTTTGCATTTCAGGTGTCGTATTCAATTTTTAAATATCCATGGTCGTAAAAATAAACAAGAGGCCTGCCACGCCTAGAGAGCTCCGCTGAGGGCCACTGATCGCATGGGCATGTTTTCTAATACTAATATTGTTACAAACTTTAGCCGAAAAATTTTCAGTTGTCACGAAAATTATGGCTTGGATCGATTACACACCGCCTATTGACATTACATGGCGTTATAAAGTTTGGTCCAAAAATATTCAGTAGTTTAGAAATTATGACTCGGACAAACAAAATATTTTTTTCTTGCTCATGTGGCCTGTGACCTTGACCCTGTGGGGTTACAGACTTTATAATGGTTGATGACACACCATCCATTGATAATACATATTGTTATAAAGTTTAGTTGAAAAATATTCAGCTGTTCAGAAATTATGGCCCGGACAAGGAAAATGTTGACGACGGACGGACGGACGGACGACAGACGACGGACGACAGACGATGGACGAATCAGTATAAGAAAAGCTCTGCTGACTTTGTCAGCGGAGCTAACAATTTACTACAATAGTCAGTCAATCTGGGTTGTCATATTTTCATTTTTGTTTGTTTACATTTCAGGTGTTGTACTCAATTTCTAAATATCCACAGTTGTAAAAATAAACAATTTATTACAATAGTCAGTCATTCTGGGTTGTCATATTTTGTCTAAGTGATGTGACCAGATCAAACATGATTCCTATATAATGGACATGACTACTAGTAATTATATAAAATAAAAAAAATTTCTAGTCATTTCATGAAATGACTGAAAATAAGGATATTATTTGACATAAAAAAACTAAATGCCTATATGACATTCAGTCATTTCCTGTAAATATTTATTTATTTATTTTCATATTATCAGCATTTTACATCGGACTTAAATCTACGTACAATATGGCTGATACGGTGGAAGAACAATTAAAAACAGAGCTTTACAAAAATGATAAATTCATAGTAATTTGTATATTTTTATACTTACCAATGGCCCAGACTTAGCTGGTGCTAATTCCAAAATATTGAGGGCCAAACACAAATTTTGCCCCCAATCCCCAAAATTTGCATGCAATTAGAAGTTCTATCTGGTCCTCCATACATTTACTCTTCACGCACGCGCAGACGCCAGGAAGTGACCGGAATTGGCGCCAACATCATTCTTTGTAAAAGAGAGTATTACATAATAATTCAGCGGGAAGGTATGAGTGCCCACTCATGGGAGGGCCATCCCCGTCTGGGCCATTGGTAAGTATAACAAGAGGCCCCACAGGGCCTGAAGCGCTCATCTTGTACAGAACACAATTTAAACAAGAATGAGTCTACATTAAGCAAGCCATCTCCATAGGCTACACTGTCAATCCTTGAGTCCCTCAGGAGTGACAAAAATAATCTGGGCATCATGCCTTTTCTTCAGTTGATCATAAGTAAAATGTAGAGCTCCCCTATGAAGCCTCTTGATACAACCTATGTGGATTAATCTTAGTACCTCTAGAGGGTACTGAATACAAAATTTTTAATTCTTCAGCAAAATGGCCAATTCCAGCTCCCATAGAGAGCCCAAATATTAACCCAGGCTCTTGATTTGAACACAGTTAAATCTGACTTCCCTGGAGATGTTGTGTACCGAATATGAAAGCATTCTAACTGTTGGATCTGAAGAAGAAAAATTGTAATGAAATTTCTTCGAATTGCACTAAGTTCAAATTTGGGCTACCATAGCGAGCCCAAATATTAACCTATGGATCCGATTTGAACAAACTTGAATCTGACCCCCCCCCCCCCCCCCCCCCCCCCCCCCCCCCCAGAGATGTTGTATACCAAATGTGAAAGCATTCTGACAAGTGAATCTGAAGAAGAAGATTTTTGAAGAAATTCCCTCATATTGTACTAAGTTAAATTTCATGTTCCCATATGGAGCCCAAATATTAACCTAGGCACTCGAATTGAACAACCTGGAATCTGACCCCCTAGAGATGTTGTATACCAAATATAAAAGCATTCCGACTGGTGGATCCGAAGAAGAAGATTTTTAAAGAAATTTCCTCATATTGCACGAAGTAAAAATTTGGGCTACCATAGTGAGCCCAAATATATACCTAGGGATCTGATTTGAACAAACTTGAATCTGACCCCCATAGAGATGTTGCATACCAAATATCAAAGCATTCTGACTGATGGATCTGAAAAAGAAGATTTTTTTAAATTACCCTCCATATTGAACAAAGATAAAATTTGGGCTTCCATAGGAAGCCCAAATATTAACCTAGGGACTTGGTTTGAACAATCTAGAATCTGACCCTCATAACAATGAAGTATACCAAATATTAAAAGATTCTGACTGGTGGTTCTGAAGAAGAAGATTTTTAAAGAATATTCCCCATATTACCCTATGGTTAAAACTTCGGGCTCCTGTAGAGAGCCCAAATATGAACCAATGAGCTTTATTTCAACAAACTTTTATCTGACCCCCCTATGAATGCTGTATACCAAATATCAAAAGATTCTGATGATTGGTTCTGGAGAAAAGATTTTTTAAAATTTTTGCAAATATGCTGACTCAGCATTTTTTCGATGCCCATTACAGAACCTAACATAACAAATGACAATTTTTTTTTCCCATTCAATTCTACTGGTCATAAGGCTACTTCATACCAAATAAAATCTCTCTGTTCCGTGGGGTTTGGGAAATATGGGCGTTTGAAAATATTTCTATTTTTAGCTCCCAGGGTTCTCATGGGGATGCAGGAATTTTTTTTTTTGCATGGGTCAAGTACTTATGACCCAATACTACCACAAACCAAATTTGGTTCATACCGGACCATAGGTTCAGAAAACAGAAATTTTGGGCGGGGCCAAAAATCTTACCCCTCCTATTACAAAGCCAAATAATACTTCACGAACTTCGTTTGAACAAACTTGATTCTACACCTCATATGGAAGCTCCATAGCAAATATCAAGTCACTGGTTCTTGAGAAGAAGATTTTTAAAATATTTTGGAGCATTTTCCCCCACTCCCTCCCTATGGGGCTGGGCATGCTGAGTTGAACAAAAATGAAATGCTCCTTTGGGACCATCACTCACACAAACTTTCACTTGAATTGGCCCAGCGGCTTTGGAGGAGAAGACCAAAACATGGTGTTGACGGACGACGGACGGAGAGCGATGAGATTAGCTCAGCTTGACTTTGTCAAGATGAGCTAAAAATATACAAATTACTATGAATTTATCATATTTTTACACAACAACCAATGGCTCAGACTCAGCTGAATAGTAAAAATGCCGATAGGATCACCGATCCAATGTCGAGCTGTGACAGCACAAAAGTGGGTTTAATCATTATCAACTTATCGTCCGGAAACCAACTGTTTACAATTTACTGTGTGAGGTGTCACTGAGACCTTGACCTTTGACCTAGTGATTCCGAAATAATTAAGGCTCTTTCTTGCACCAATGCCAACCTACCTTTGAAAAGTCATGAACGTAGGTGGAACCATTGTCAAATTATCATCTGGAAACCAATTGTTTATGATTATTATGTTCAAGGTCACTGTGACCTTGGCCTTTGACCTAGAGAGTCCAAAAGAAATTTAACCCGGGCTCTTCATTTGAAAAAACAAGGCCAACACGCCTGTAAAGTTTCATGACTCTAGGTTGAACCACTATCAAGTTATCATCCGGAAACCAATTGTTGCGATATACTATGTTCAAGGTCACTGTGACCTTGACCTTTGACCTGGTGAGTCCAAGATCAATAGGGTTCTTCCTCGCACCAAGGCCAACACACCTATGAAGTTTCATGAATGTAGGTTGAACTACTATCAAGTTATCATCCGGAAAGGAATTGTTGCGATTTACTATGTTCAAGGTCACATTGACCTTGACCTTTGACGTAGCGAGTCCAAAATCAATAGGGTTCTTCCCCTCACCAAGGCCAATCTACCTATGAAGTTTCATGAATGTGAGTTGAACCATTATCAAGTTATCATCCGGAAACCAATTGTTTAAGATTTACTACGTTCAAGGTCACTGTGACCTTGACCTTCGACGTAGCATGTCCAAAATCAATAGGGTTCTTCCTCCCACCAAGACCAACCTACGTATGAAGTTTAATGAATGTGAG
Organism: Pictodentalium vernedei; assembly: GCA_031216915.1. Lineage (NCBI taxonomy): Eukaryota > Metazoa > Mollusca > Scaphopoda > Dentaliida > Dentaliidae > Pictodentalium > Pictodentalium vernedei. The sequence continues at coordinate 163,195,174 of CM062293.1, forward strand.
TTGAACCACTATCAAGTTATCATCCGGAAACCAATTGTTTACGCCCTCCCACCCAGACGCCCGCCCGCCATTCACCAAACTATAAGTTGAGTTTGACTTCGTCACAACTCGACTAAAAATAGGCCGATGAAATCGTCAGATGTGTACCCATACGCGCAACTAGTAGAAAGCTGTATGACGGAGGGCCACTACGGATGCCAACATTATGTACACCATACATGGTATGGGTACATATAGAAATGGATTGGAGGTGTGCCTAATTTGATGGATAAAGGGTTAATATCTCCGGATCAAATTATTAGATTTACATTAAAAACTATACAGCACAGCACATCAGTAACCTGAATACATATATAAAGTAACCTGATAATCAGATTAATATTTATTGAGTTATCGCATGCCGAAGAAATGGATTGGAGGAGTTCTCCATTTGAAGGATAAAGGGTTAATATCACAGGATCAAATTATCAGATTTACACCAAAAACTATACAGCTTGGCACATCAGTAACCTGAACACATATATGAAGTAACATGACAATCGGATTGATATTTTTGAGTTTTCTCATGCCAAAGGGATTTGAGGAATTTTCAATTTGAAGGATAAAGGGTTAATATCTCAGGATCAAATTATCAGATTTACACCAAAAACTTTACAGCTCGGCACATCAGTAACCTGAACACAACTATAAAGTAACTTGACAATCCAAGCAATATTTTTAAAGTTATCGAATGCCAAAGGGATTGGAGGAATTTTCAATTTGAAGGATAAAGGGTTAATATCTCAGGATCAAATTATCAGGTATACACCAAAAATTACACAGCTCGGCACATCAGTAACCTGAAAACAAATATAAAGTAACTTGACAATCCAAGCAATATTTTTCAAGTTATCGAATACCAAAGGGACTGGAGGAATTTTGAATTTGAAGGATAAAGGGTTAATATCTCAGGATCAAAATAACAGATTTACACCAAAAACTATACACCTCGGAACATCAGTAACCTGAAGATATATATAAAGTAACATGACAATTGCACTGATATTTTTTGAGTTATTTCATGCCAAAGGGATTGGAAGAATTCTCAATTTGAAGGATAAAGAGTTAATATCTCAGGATCAAATTACCAGATTTACACCCCCAAAACTATACAGCTTGGCACATCAGTAACCTGAACACAAATATAAAGTAACTTGCCAATCCACGCAATATTTTTCAAGTTATTGAATGCCAAAAGAAATGGATTCGGACACCAGATGGACAGACGGACGGACGTTCTAACAAATGGGGGACTATTTTATGGACATATTAGGTGGCTAACCTAAAACACATGTCCAACATAATAAAACAAGTTTTTTGGGGGAAATTTTTTTTTTTTTTTTGGGGGGGGGGGGGGGTCAGCTAACCCTAACCTTTACTGACCCTAACCCTACCCACCCCTAACCCTAAGCTAACCCTAACACTAACCCTAGCCACATAACTCTAACACCCCTTCACTGACCCACACCCCACCCCACTCCTAAACTCCACCCTGGAATGCCCTAACCCTACTCTACATTTATCCCCCCCCCAACCACCCACACACACACACAATAAGAGTATCCTGTTTTACTAACTCATAGCCACATAAGTAGTCATTTGTTAGTACGGACAGACAGACGGACGGACAGACAAAGGATGGACGAACGACAGATGACCACCCCGGATGCAGGCATTATGTGTACCATACATAATTGTGAAGTTTTTTAAATAAGCGTGCGTATATAACAAATCAACAAATAATCATAGGAAAATAATCCAACTAAAAAGCGGATGTGCCCATGAGGTCGCGCTAGAACATGACCCAAATGCATAGTATGTATGTATTAAATTATATGAGGCTTGTGGAAAGAAAACTATGTCTTGCCTGGTAATTACCTCTAAACACATAGGCAGTGTGTGTGTGTGGGAGGGGGGGGGGGGGGGAATTCGAAGTCATAGCAAAATCTCCTCACCCGCATTATTTAATCGTTCCTGTGCCAGTATCAAATAATATAGGAACCGCGATGGTTCCCTCACGTCTAACCGACTCCATTATGCCACTATGGGCAGAGAAGGACGTGAAGAATAAAACTTCCCCTGAAAGAAGGCCCTCTCATGGAGGAAGCTTCTGGGGAGCGTCCCATAAGAGACACTTGAGAATACTGATCCAAGGTTTCTGTGACAACAGAGGTGCTACTAGTAGGATTCACAATGAGCTTGTTTAATCTTAAACGTAATCTATTGAATCAAATGAATTGGAGGGTACGCGCATCCTATCATTCATCCCCATGAATTCTGCACAGCGTCTACTGCATGCACTCAATGGTTTGGGCATGAAGACACAAATGATGGTAACTAATTGTTCTGGTGCGTCGCAAACTAAACTATCATGGGGCGATCCCACTGGCAGCAAAACTGTCCAAATACTCGCTTGTTGAGCATCCAATGCAAATGAAACAGGCAACCTTTCTGAGAGCAAGTCTACTAGTACGTTCAGATGACCTGATATATGACGGATAGAGAGACGAACATGAAATAGAAAAATCTTCTCCGTTAGTTATCATAACGGAAATGAATGGGTGCCGCCCTGGTTCCTGATGAATGCTACTACTATCGAGTTGTCCAACAATATCTGAACATGCGTGTCCGCAAATAATGTGAATCTATTGATGTAGCGCTAACAATATTGACATCATTCTTTGATGCTTATGTGTTTCTCCAGGAACTGAGGGTCCCAAGACCCCTGCATTTCGAGTCTGTGGGACTCAGGGTCGTGCCCCAAACTATTGACTCACATCTTTGAGTTAACCACTGAATATTTGCCCCAATATGGAACTTTTGTTTACTAGATCCGTTAAAACAATACTGGTCCTGAGCGAATGTGTCTTCACACTCCAGTTCTGGGTAAAGAATAACTGGAGGGGATGTGTGCGTAAGTGACCCATCTGAATAAGATGTGTAGCCACTTCGCACAATCCCATCAGTCGCATAAAATTTCTCGCTGTTGATGCATCTGAGAGTAGACAAAAGCAAGCATAACAACTGACTAATTTCGCTCTGGATAATGGCAGATGAACCAGATTGTTGCGAGACATTACCGAGTTCATTATTCGAGTGACAGCCCAGGGCGCTAGCTTCAGAACGAAGCACATCACTCGGAACTAAAATACTATCTTTGGACGACGAACCGAAGGTACTTTCTGAATGCTGAATATACCAGGACATGAAAGAACGTATCCTTAGATCTATGCTTGTCGCATAGTCGATCACTCGAATGCTCGCTTTTACCGACTAAATGATTACCAATAAATAAACTTTTAGAGCTATGATAAACTTATTATCCAGCTCCAGTCTATTATCAGTCAGAACAAGCTTCGGTACGAGTAACAGGTGACTACAGAATTCTAGAGAATCTTGATTCTCGACGACCTCTATTACTTTCATTATCAAGAGAACCTTTACCTCCGATTGGAGAGAATCTTACGCAAGGATTTGATGGAAGCATTGTCCATCACGGACATTAAGTTAGTGGTGGTACTCTTGGAAAGATTGCCGCAGGACGTCCGAGACCACACTTCTCGTCTACTGGACTTTCGTAATAGTTATCCAGTTTGATGCGAATCTTGATAACCATCCATCAACTGCTAAGCAATAGAGGTTCTAACCCTCACCTGTAGTACCTGTGAGGCCTACAGAAGGAGAAACTACATCTCCATCGCGAAGGGCCTTGAGCCAACGGGTTAGGGGTGTCTGACCGGTAGTCTCGATCAGACCTAAGCCCCCTATCCCAGTCGCTGTATGACGATCCCTAGAGTAATTATTGGAGGGATACCTATACCCTCGCGAGGAGTCCTTTTTAGACGATTTTCTGTCTAGGACGTCCTCCCTTACTCTTTTCTGCTACTGCGGGTCGATTAGATGCCGACTTAAGGAGCAGAGTATTGATGCTTTCTTTGCAGCTTGGTCATAAACCAATGAAAGCTTATTGTCAAAAACTTAGTGTCTGGAAACCGGAGCGACCCGTAGAGAGTTTTTCAGCTTGTCATCTATTAAGGATGACGATGCCAGGGCTCTATCACATCTGATTAACTCCAAATTAGCAACTGTTAAGACAAAGTTATACGTGATAAATATAATAGCCCTGGAAAGGACTCTAAATGAGGTACGAACTTCCTCAAATTCCTTTCCGTAGAGACACTGTGTCACAGTTCTTAAAGGTGATCTGTGTAAGACAGAGAGTCTAAATTCGCTCTGAATGAAGAAATTGCCATCTCAATTGTGTTCGAGCGAATAGTGAATGATGAAGGTAAGGCCATAACTAGGACCTTAGCCTGCTCATTCAAACGCAGAGGAACTCTCTAAACATCTTCCCCGTTTTCCATTATAATCGGTAAAATTACGGAAGATGATGACAAGAAACCGCCTTACTTCTTCCCACTGGAAAGTTGAATATGGCGCTGTCTAAAAGGCCTAAGGCCTGCGACACCTGTCTAGACTTAACCAGAAAAGACATGACCTCCTCTTTTTCTGGACGAAGTCAGCATCAAACAACGCTAGCGGTTTCTTACAAGTAGTCGCAGCATTCTGATTCGCTGGAACAAATTCAGGGTAGTGTTGATGGATTAAATCCATCGCAACCATGTGTTGTTCCGAAAGGGAAGGGTAATCCCCCTCCGTATCCCTTTCATCATTCATCTGAATCAGTTGAAAATCACAGTCAGCGGCATCTGAACGCGCAGATGACTGGACCGACCCAGCACCATCCGACAGCTCAGGTTCTGAGACTGCCGTCTGCAGTTGCTGGGATGCTGCAATGAGCTGCGCAATCTGCGACAGCAAATCCGTTACGGAGGCCTGAGGAGCAGCGGTCTTCTATTCTGGCCGAACGGCTGCTCCCAGGACAGTGTGTCCAAGATGGCTCTTTTCTCTGGACGTCCCGATATATGAGGCCTCGTCTCTTAGCTACTGAATAGTGCTACTTTTGAGCGGTCGCAGCATTCTGATTCTCAGGAACGAACTCAGGGAAGTACTGATGCATTAGATCCATCGCCACCCTGTGTTGTTCTGAAAGGGAAGGGTAATTCACCTCCAAATCCCTTTCACCATCCGACTGAATCAGATTATACTCACGGCAGATTATACTCACGGTCATCAGCATCTGAACGCGCAGATGACTGGACCGACCCAGCACCATCCAACAGCTCAGGTTCTGAGCCTGTCGTCGGCTGCTTCTGCACTTGCTGGGATGCTGAGATGAGCTGCGCAATCAGCGATAGCAAGTCCGCTACGGAGGCCTGAGGTGCAGTGGTCTTCTGTTGCTTCGCCGCCGGCTGCTCCTGGGACAGTGTGTCCGAGATGGCTCTTTTCTGCAGATGTCCCGATGAATGAGGCGTCTCCTTGGCTACAGTATGGTGTGACTTCTTTGACGAAGAGTGGACCTTCTCAGCCATGCAGGCTGGATATCAGAAGTCACGTAGCCGTGTGTGCTTGGTAGACACTGAAGAAGAAGCTGTAACTATAGCCGACCCCGTCTGTGAACTGAATGGAGCGTCCTGGATGGGAGGCGTGGACGTATGCTCCGACTGACGCAAGTTCTGAACCACAACATCTTACCCCAGATGTTGTTATGAAAGATAGGGGGCTCTCTCACTCGCGGTTGTTCAGACCTCGTCGAGCTTCCCGCTGAACTTGCCGGCTTCTTCCTCTCTGTCGTTGTAGGGTGATCCTGTTTTTATTTTATAGTGCTCGCTCTACCCTTTCTTCTCTCCTTGACTGCAATGGACACACCCAGTGTCACGGTACCCACGGACTGCATAACCACTTCACCGGTCAAGCTAGCTGGTGACAGGGAGCTGAAACCACGCTGTGGTTTATTGCCGTCTAATATTCATGAGCACTTTAGCTGCTAGCTCTAATTGACTATCTAAATGCGACAACGGAAGCACACTCTCTGACGACGTCATGTAAACATCACCATGTTCTTGTTCCTCTGTAAATAGAAACCAAACAAGAGGACCCAAGGTGCATGAGTGCGCTCACCTGACATGGTAGCCTAAATATCTACCCAGAGAATTGATTTCAACAAGTTGCATCTGCTCCTCCTAAGAAAAGCTTATACTAAATATCCAAAGATTCTGACCAGTGGATCTAAAAAAAAAGATTTTTAAAGAATATTCTTCATATTGAATCCCACAGGGAGCCCATATATGAACCCAGGGACTTGGCTTTAACAAACTTGAATATCACCACCCCCCCTTCCCTCCCTCCCCCCCCCCCCCCCCCCCCCCCCCCCCCCCCCCGCAAGGATGCTGCACACCAAATATCAAAACAATCCGACCGCTGGATCTGTAGAAGATGATTTTTAAAGAAAATTCCTCATTTTGAACTAAGTTACAATTCAAGCCCCCACAGTGAGTCCAAATATGGACCTAGGGGCATGGCTTGAACAAACTTGAATCTCACCCTCCTAAGGATGCTGCATACCAAATATCAAAACATTCTGACTGCTGACACGGGGGCAATGAGAAAATTTTTTTTTGCATCAATCAACTACTTATGACCCATAATCATCTCATATCAAATTTGGTTCAAATCGACCTCACGATTCTGAAAAAAGAAATTTTAGGCGTGGCCAAAATTTTTGCCCATCTCATAACGAAGGCAAATAATGCCCGACAAACTTCTCTTGAACAAACTTGATTCTAAACCTCAAAAGGACTCAGTATACCGCATATCAAGTCTCTGCTACTGGTGGTTCATTAGAAGAAGATTTTCAAAAAATTTGGCCATTTTTTCCCCACCCCTCTGCTCAATATGAGCTGAAACCTAATTTGCATAAAAATCAAAATGCCCCTATATAACCACTACTTACATGAAAGTTAATTAAAATGTGGCCAGTGGTTTAGGAGAAAGAGGCTCAAACACCACCTTTACGCAGGACGACAGACGACGGACGAAGAGTGATAAGAAAAGCTCACCCTGACTTTCAGTCAGGTGAGCTAAAAACTAGTGCGACTTTTTGGCGAGAGGACCGGCAGTGGCCTCTCACCATGAGAGGACCGGCAGTCTCCAACGTTTGTCATCCCATGCGACACATGTTGAGCAAGAATTAGTGGGAGTACATCACCTACAAGCAAGGCAACCAACATGTAAACCAGAGGAAAGGCTTCCTCGCCTTGCTTACTGAGCAATATGCTTTCATAATGAAGCAAACTAAGTCGATCGTACTCCCACCAACTCCACATTAAATATTATAAAAAGATACATAACAAATAACATTAAAAAAAAAAATCGAAAAATAATTTATACAAACAAATTTTTCGAAAAATTTTGACAACAGCAAGTTTCCAAAGGGAATGAAGTGCCCAAATGTATCCCGATAGAGCCCAAGTGTGGACAAAAATTATTTTTCTATCCAAAAAATTAACTGCTACACTACTGGAATATTTAATGTATCTTACAACAGTCCTTACCATATAATAAATAGGAAACTACATATATAAATAGAGCGTTGTCAATGTAAACAACGTCAGAATGAAAACCGGAAACAACACCCCAGGCAACATGGCCCGAAGTCAGTAACAGATTTTTGAACTATCCGATGTAAAGCAAGATCTTCATCAGAAGAAAAAACGATAAATCGGATGTATGACCAAAACGCCTATACACCTCTAGGGTGAGGACGTAACCATGGGGATATACAGAATAAACATTCTGTGTAACACGTTAAAACTCCCAAGCAATTTTATAAAAAAAATTTCAATAAAACAAGCCAAAAAGCTTGGGAGTTTACCTAGGGGGTTCAAGGGAGGGTTGGGAAGGAATACTTAACAAAGAGTGGAAAAATCATTATCAATAATGATGACGTTAGGCCCATGTCATGAAATTGAGGAACATGAACTAATTTTTAGAAATATTATAAAGTTACAGCCTTGTAGGTTTCAAACCACCGTTTCTTCCTTCCTTCGTCCAGTTGTGTCCTTGGATCCACCAAATTAACCATTGATTTGTGTCTGGCATCATTATAAACTAAGATTTAAAAGCACAGAAGTCAGTTTGTTGACTTCGGCTGACTGAGGGCCAAACAAAGAATGATGTTGGCACCAATTCTGGTCACTTCCTGGCTTCTGCGCATGCGCGGACAGTAAATGTATGGAGGACCAGAGAGGACTTCTAATTTTCAGTTTTGCATGCAAATTTTGGGGATTGGGGGGGGGGGGGGGGCAAAATTTGTGTTTTGGCCCTCGATATTTTGGAGTTAGCATGAGCTAAGTCTGGGCCATTGGTAGTTGTATAAAAATAAAAATATGTTGGGCTCCACAAAGTAGATTGTCTGTTTCTCAGGCCATTTTTTGTAAAATTGCGGGCATTTTTTTATTTTATTTTTTATAGCTATTTATTTGCCACCAAAAGTTCATAATCTTGGTTTGTTTCATGTTTTAGGCCTCATAATCAATAGAATGGCATGGGTCGTGGTTTATTTCAGTCCTTGAGTGCAAGAAGTCTTTGCAATGCAAAGAGACAAATTTACCAATTTTATTAACATGGGCAAAATATTTTAACTTTTTCAAGTTTGCATTGGTTATAAAAAGAAAGAAACAGATTTTTAATTGTTTTAGACCTTAGATGATCTCCAGAAAGTAGCAGAATGGAATCATACAAAAATCAGACATGATTACTAACCTCAGGCAAAGTAAGTTTGTTCATCTAATTTCATGAGTTGAACACACTTATTTCAGTTAGGGATTTTAGCTAAATGTTTAAAGTAAAGCTGACAAAAAAATTAACAAAATATGGATGTTGATTTCTGTGCAAAGCATAAAATATATTTTTGCAGATTCATAAGATGAAGAATTAAAATCAAATGACATCTGATATATAAAACATAACATAAAACAAACTGCTATTAAATGGCACTCATCAGCGACTGAAATAAAATGAATATGAAAGATCAAGCAAATACCATTTAGAAAATCTTCTCCACCCAATGACATATGACGAACAGGGCCAACAATTTCTTTCAATCTGAAAAAGAAATTAAAAACATTCATTTTATTGGTTAATAAGGTTCCTGCAGGTAAGGACTGATAAATTCAAGGCGATTCAAGGTCGTTTCTTGATATATTTCAGCATTTTTCAAGGCCCTACAATGGCCAAATTCAAGGATTTCCAAGGCCATGCCTTCATTAGTCCTAACAAGGTTGTTCGGTTATTAATTACCGGGATTGCCACGATAGCCTTGGCTTCTTAAGTGGCATTAAGCACCAATAATTAATAATTAATATTTAGGTGCCTGTTGGGCGAATATATATTGTTTAATTGGTACTGCTTTTCACTGATTCCAGAGCACACCCCTCTTTGTTTTGAAGAATATTCCTTCAAAAAAAAGGGGGGGGGGGGGGGGAATTTTTGTAAAATCTCCTCCGGCTTGATAAGTGTGTAACTATGAGTGAAGCTGCTTTGTCTGTAGATTATATCTGATCCTAGATACAACTTGTTTATTATTTATATATGGCGTATGTTTGTGGGGGGTAAATCTCTCACTCTTGAATACGCCATCCTAATTTAAGGGGCTTAGTCCAGAATAGCCTTAAAATTGGGGGCTATTTACATCCAATTAGCATAATCATTCATGCTAAGAGTATGGAATTACCTGGATATGGCTCCTTATTTATGATGTGTCTTCTCTATTATTGTATAGAGAGACATACATGTAATTCCTTTTAAATTTAATTTCCTTTCACCATGGAATGCAGGCTTAGGAACTATATTTGGTCTGCTAATTCTTAAGTCCTAGGCCCTCCACCTTTTTACGATTCATTGCTTATTAGTATAAAAATATGATAAGTTTAAAGTAATTTGTATATTTTTTATACTTACCAATGGCCCAGAAGGGTATGGTTCTCCCATGAGTGGGCACTCATACCTCAGCGCTGAGTTATTATTTAGTACGCTCATCTACAAAGAATGATGTTGGCACCAATTCCAGTCTCTTCCTGACTGCTGCGCATGCGCAGATGGTAAAAGTATGGAGGGCCAAGTAGGACTTTTAATTTTCGGTTTTGCATGCAAATTTTGGGGATGGGGGGGGGAGCTCAAAATTTGTGTTTGGCCCTTGATAATATCGAGTTTGCACCAGCTAGTCTGGGCCATTGCTAATTATAAAAAAATATACTAATTACTTTAAATTTATCATTTTTCAGTTACTTAGGGAAATATATTTTGTTGTCTCCAAGTCGTGTTAGGTGAAAGGTTAACAGAGATATTCATTTAACAGTAATTTACTAAATTACTTCTACTTTGGTGATAAATTGGGCAGTTAATCCATAATATCTTGTTTGACAGAGAATATACGAGAATGTGTACTGTATCTCATAGAAATCTGGATTAGAACATGGAATGAGCTGTGATTAACAGACTCGTCACGGACCGTTCCGAAATAATTCTTTGTTTCTTAGGTCCATAACAACCAATGACTGTTCGGGGAAAGAATATATTACTCCGAATAATGATGCCAAAAAATGAGAACATATGCATAGATGGCTCTATTGTCAGTTCCATAAATGATCCAAATAGCCCCCCAAATTCTCATGAGCTCTATAAGCAGAGCAAGAATTTATATAATTTGTACAATAATGCGTCTGCCTAATAAATACACATATTATGCATGCAAGCAATGAAATCCCGCATATACTCATCTCAATACAGCTTGTAACCACGGTATGACCGAGTGATACAAGTGTGACCAGGAAATTGAATGAATAATTCAACGTTAATATGCAGTTAACAGAGTAATAAACTCATATGTCTTAAGAAGGGCCAGACAGCTTTGAGCAAAACTTTTCAGAGTGGACTAATTGCCACATTGGAGAATGTCACCCAGATAACCAACATGTCATCCATACAGGTACACGAAGGCTAGCAATTTTATTGATAAAGAATCTCGTATATGACTTATAAACGAACAACCACGGGAAATAAAAAGTGGATGTTCCCATGATGTCGCTGTTAGAACATGACCCAGCCGCCAATCGAGAAGCCATAAAAGACATGCATTTACGTCCTGCCCTGTAATCACCTCTTAACCCTTTACCCAACGTAACGGCCAAAACCGGACAGCGCTATTCTCAAAAATCGCCAATTAATTTTCATTATTTTTTCATTTTTTGTCTCAACAACATAGGTTATGACCCCTCGTTGGAACGAGCTCGTCGAGGGGTCTTAACTTATGTTTTTGAGACAAAAAATGAAAAATAATAGTTATTCAAGAATTTTTGTTTGCAAGTGTCGTCTGCTTTTCATGTTAGGTAAAGGGTTAACACATTGACAGAGGGCGGGTGGTTCGATGAACAATTCATATCAAACCCCCTCACCCGCATTACTTGAATCGCTCTTGTGTTAGTCATTAAATAGAATAGGAACCGCATGGCTCCCTCAAGTCTGACCGACTCCATAATGCCACTAAGGACAGAGAGGGACGTTTTGAACAATAATATATTGACATAATCACACTAGGTAAATAAGGCATCATCAATACAGCTTATCACCTCATAAAACTAACACCAAACAATACAGATAGGAAGAGAATAACTTCCTCAAACATACGGTATCATGTCCAAGAGGACAACAAACTCAGCCTAGCTGAAGCAGCTAAAGGTCTTCCTATACGTGAAGACAATAAAAGGCTCATAACTGCAACCTTAGAAGCTCAGTAAGCAGACTTACAACGCTAGTCGTAGCATATAAGTCTTCATCTCCGTGAAGACAGATATATCGGTGTAAGTTATGGCCTTGAAGACTCACTGAACGGAGACTTACAACTATCGTCATGCAAGGTAGGGAATGAAGAGCCACTATTTAAACAGCCCGAAATTCCCAAAGAGACAGCAGTCGCAAGAGATAATAAATCCAGTTATGTCACTGCATAATTACTGAAACAATCTCGCTCACGATTCTAGCTAGGCTACTATGGTGTAAACAATAAGTCTAAAGTCTATGACACCTAGGAAAACAAATCGAAAAGCACTGTACCTTTATCGGTTTTATTTCCAAAAGACAGAGGTCAGAGCCTAGCTAATGTAGCTAGAAGTCTTCCTCTCCGCGAAGACAGATATCTCGGTGTAACTAGCAACCTTGAAAGCTCACTAAATGGAGACTTACAACCATCGTCACACAAGGTAGGGAATGACAAACCGCTATTCTAACAGCTGTAATTCCCAAAGAGACAGTAATCTCAAGGTAGCTATGCAGTTATGAGTCTTCATATACCTGAAGACATATCTGTGTCACTTGCAGCCTTGAAAGCTCACTAAACGGAGACTTAAACACTAGCTGCTAAGAAACAGTACATAAAGCTACTATGGTGTCCACAATGACATTAAATGTCTTGACGCCAAGGAATACAACACTGAGAGGGAAAAGGACGTACCTATTCCCTCTACCGGCTCTATTCAAACAAGACAGCTGTCTCAGCCTATCTATGCACTATTTGTCCGACTTCAGGACGAAAAACATGTGATTTGAAAAGACCTGGAGAATATTTCGACGGCCTCTATTGTTTTTCTTCAATAGGAGAGACTATACCTCCGCAAGGAGAGACTCTCTTGGAAGAATTCATGGAAAGATTTGTCCAACACGTACTTGGTGTAAGTTGAGCTTTGCTCGGACTGATAGCTGCAGGCCTGCCAAGACTACATTCTCATCCACTGATCTTCCACAATTTTCATCCACTTTTTTGCGAGGTTGATAACCTTCTGCTAAGTGGAAAGCAACAGAAGTCTATTCTCGATGACCTCTATTGCTTCCTTCAATAAGAGAGCCTGTACCTCCACTAGGAGCGACTCTCTTTTGAATGGATCTGCCGGAAGATTTGTCCAACACGGACATCTTGTAAGTGGGGGTTTTTGCTTGGAATCATAGCCGTAGGCCTTCTGAGACAACACTTTTACCCACTGATCTTCCGTGACATAATCCAGTTTCTCACGAAGTTTGATAACCTTCCGTCAACTGGTAAGCAATAGAGGTCTTATTCATCACCTGTATGACTAACGAGGCTTACAGAAAGAGAAACTACGTCCTCCCTGCGAAGAACCTCATCCCGTTGGCTTAGGGGCATCTGCCCTATAGTCTGGATCAGACCTGTGCCCCTTTCCCGAGTCGCTATACTGACGACCTCCGGAGTAAGTATAAGAGGGTTTATTTACCCTCGCGAGGAGTTCCCTTAGCTGATTATGAAGTGGAATGGCCTCGCTTACCCCGGTCTGCTGTACTGGAAGCCTTCTTGTAGCCTGTTCATAGCCTAATGAAAGCTTTTCACCTTGTTATCTATAACTGATGACGACGCAAGGGCAGCATCAAGCCTGATCAACTCCCAATTGCCACTGTCAGGGTGGAGTTCTACGTGGCATACATGACTGCCCTGGAAAGAACTCTAAGCGAGGAACAAACGTCCTCAAATTCCTTCCCATTAAGACGTTGTGCCATACCTCTGGTGAGGTGATCTGTGTAGGACATCACGTCCAGATTCACTCTATTGGATGAAATAGCACATTCCATCACTTACGAGTGTATACTGAATGATGCAGGTAGGGCCATATCTACATCCTGGCCTGCTCATCTAAATGCAGAGGAGCTCTCTGGAATCTTCTCCAACCATTTTAAATGAACATGGTCCAAGGAACAGTATATTTAAGATGTTGATAAGAAACCGCCTTCCTCTTAGCACTAGAGAGGTTGAATATGGCATCATTAACATGGCCAAAGGTCTCAAACTCTTGTCGAGACTGCGTCGGGAAGGAAAGAACATCCGCCACACGAAATCTGCTTTCAGAGACGACAGCAGTTTCTCTCTAGTAGGTGCAGCTTGCTGATCAGGTGAAACAAAGTCAGTATAGTATCGATGAATAAAAATTCAGCGCTACCATATGCTGTTCCGAAAGGGAAGGGTAATCCTCTTCCTTGTCCCTTTCACCATCCGACTGATTCAGCTGTGACATTCGGTCCATCGCATCTGTGTGGGCAGATGACTGGACTGACCCAGCACTGTCCAACAGCTCACTACCGGAGTCTACAGGAGGCTGCTCTTTCACTTGCTGGGATGCTGCAATCAGCTGTGCAATCTCCAACAGCAAGTCCGTTACCGAGGCTTGAGGAGCAGTGGTCTTCTGTTTTTTCGCCGCTTGCAACTTCTGGGACTAAGATCCGAAGATAGGTCTCTTCTCTGAACGTCCCGATGAACAAAGCCTCGGATTGCTAGCTACCGGATGGTCTGACTTCACAGGTGAAGACTGGCTCTGTCTTCGCGCAGCTGGCTGGATATCCAAAGTCAGATAGCTAGCATGCGGTCATGTGTGCTTTTATAATGTAGCGGAGGAAGCCATGACTGAAGCCGACTCCGGCTGCAGTCTAGACAGAGCAACCCGAGCCGCGGGTGGACGTATGCTCTGGCTTGTGCAAGTTTCTCAAAACAACATTTGGCCCCCAGTGTTGTTGGGTTAGAGAGGGGCCTCTCCCACTTGCGGTCTTATTAGACCTCGCCAAGCCTCCCGAAAAGAAACTTGCTGACTTCCTCCCTATTTCCGTCGTCGCTGGGAGAGCTTTTGATTTTGAGGTGCTCGCACAACCCAAATCTACGCTTCCTTCGACCACAACAGACTTACCCGCCGCTAGCTCTATCTGCTCAACAGAGTGCGACGAAGGTAGCACACTTCGGATGGGTGTCACAATACCATCACCATGTTCATGTTCCTCTGAAATAGAAACTGAAAAACTTGAATTATATTATGGTGAGAGTTCCGGCATAGGAACCTCACCACCAACAACATATCGTGACACCCTTCTCCAACATCTGTCATGCTAATGTACACAAGTAGGACAACGATCCACAGGTGTGCATCAACTACAGGCAAGGCAACAAGCATGTAAATCCAAGGAAGACTTCCTCGCCTTGCATTTACAGCAGTAAGCTTTCATAGGTACAATTAAACGACAAAGTCGATAGCACTCCTACAAACTCCACAACAAAATATATGATAAAGATGCATGAATAATAGCAATCAAAATTAAATTCAAAAATTTTGAAAAAATGCCTAAGTTCCCAGAGGGAACATTATGAGCCCAAGGGCATCCCGATAGAGCCTAAGTGTGGACAAAAAACAAATATTATGAGCTACACTACCGAAATAATAATCAATGTATCTTACAGTAATTTTACAGAAATATAATATAAAATACTACATATATTTGAGGACGTTGCCAATGTAAACAATGTCAAGAGAAAAAAAAAAACGGAAACAGGACATCAGGCACACAAAAAGGCCCAAAGTCAGTAACCAATTTAAATGCTACCAGATGAAAGCTTGATCTTCATATGAAGAAAAACGATACATTGGATAGAAGATGCAAGAGTAAAACACCCTAACACCCCTAGTGCGAGGATGTAACCATGAGGAAAAACAGAATAAATATTCTGTAATACCCGTTAAACTCCCAGGAAATTTAATAAAAAATTTCAATAAACAAGAGGCCCCACGGGGCCTGAAGCGCTCATCTTGTACAGAACACAATTTAAACAGAGTCCAAGAATGAGTCTACATTAAGCAAGCCATTTCCATAAGCTACACTGTCAATCCTTGAGTCCCTCAGGAGTGACAAAAATAATCTGGGCATCATGCTTTTTCTTCAGTTGATCATAAGTAAAATGTAGAGCTCCCCTATGAAGCCCCTTGATACAACCTATGTGGATTAATCTTAGTACCTCTAGAGGGTACTGAATACACAATTTTTAATTCTTCAGCAAAATGGCCAATTCCGGCTCCCATAGAGAGCCCAAATATTAACCCAGGCTCTTGATTTGAACACAGTTAAATCTGACTTCCCTAGAGATGCTGTGTACCGAATATGAAAGCATTCTGACTGTTGGATCTGAAGAAGAGAAACTGTAAAGAAATTTCTTTGAATTGCACTAAGTTCAAATTTGGGCTACCATAGCGAGCCCAAATATTAACCTATGGATCCGATTTGAACAAACTTGAATCTGACCCCCCTAGAGATGTTGTATACCAAATGTGAAAGCATTCTGACAAGTGAATCTGAAGAAGAAGATTTTTGAAGAAATTCCCTCATATTGTACTAAGTTAAATTTCATGTTCCCATATGGAGCCCAAATATTAACCTAGGCACTCGAATTGAACAACCTGGAATCTGACCCCCCCTAGAGATGTTGTATACCAAATATAAAAGCATTCCCATTGGTGGATCTGAAGAAAAAAATTTTTAAAGAAATTTCCTCATATTGCACTAAGTAAAAATTTGGGCTACCATAGTGAGCCCAAATATATGCCTAGGGATCTGATTTGAACAAACTTGAATCTGACCCCCATAGAGATGTTGCATACCAAATATCAAAGTATTCTGACTGATGGATCTGAAGAAAAAGATTTTTTTAAATTACCCTCCATATTGAACAAAGATAAAATTTGGGCTTCCGTAGGAAGCCCAAATATTAACCTAGGGACTTGGTTTGAACAATCTAGAATCTGACCCTCATAACAATGATGTATACCAAATATTAAAAGATTCTGACTGGTGGTTCTGAAGAAGAAGATTTTTAAAGAATATTCCCCATATTACCCTATGTTAAAACTTCGGGCTCCTGTAGAGAGCCCAAATATGAACCAATGAGCTTTATTTCTACAAACTTTTATCTGACCCCCCTATGAATGCTGTATACCAAATATCAAAAGATTCTGATGATTGGTTCTGGAGAAAAGATTTTTTAAAATTTTTGCAAATATGCTGACTCAGCATTTTTTCGATGCCCATTACAGAACACCCTAATATAACCGATGGCAATTTTTTTTTACCATTCAATTCTACTGGTCATAAGGATACTTCATACCAAATAAAAGCTCTCTGTTCCGTGGGGTTTGGGAAATATGGGCGTTTGAAAATATTTCTATTTTTAGCTCCCAGGGTTCCCATGGGGATGCGGGAATTTTTTTTTTTGCATGGGTCAAGTACTTATGACCCAATACTACCACAAACCAAATTTGGTTCATACCGGACCATCGGTTCAGAAAGTTAAAAAATTTATAGTAATTTATATATTTTTTATACTTACCAATGACCCAGACATAGCTGGTGCTAACTCTTAAAATATAGGGCCAAACACAAATTTTGCCACCCAATCCCCAAAATTTGCATCTAAAACCAAAGAAAACATGTCCTGAATGGCCCTCCACACTTCACCTCTACTGCGCATGCGCAGTGTCAAGGACGTTCCGAAATTGGCGCCATTAATCATTCTCATAACCAGTGCCTGGTAAGCACTATGTACTCAGCGGGGAGGTAAGAGTTCCCAACTCCTGGGAGGGCCATCCCCGTCTGGGTCATTGGTAAGTATAAAAAATATATAAATTACTATAAATTTTTTAACATTTTTATACTGTACCAATGACCCAGACATAGGTGAATAGTAAAAAGGCTGGAGGGCCAAGGACATAGAGCAAGATGGAATACGCTCAATTATATAAAATAGAGTCATCCCCTCTAGGGAAAAGGAAGTATTAGGCCTTACATGTATCTTTCTTATTTATGATCAATTAGAAAGATACAACACCTTCCAAAATTGAGCATCATACATCCATGTACTCTATTAATATCTAGTATAATCCTTATACTAATAATTTTTAAAGTAAGCCAATAAATAAAGTGAGTCTAGAGAATAGAGACTCTTTATACTCCTTAAAAGTGTCTGAGGAATGTATAATAATGTCCGTTGACACGTGCTATATTCAAAAGCTGTACTTTAAAAACTAAGACCTGAATGAATTTTAAAAACATAAACTTCTCACTAAACAACCATCCCAATAACAGCTCAGAATTACTAACTCCGGAGGAGGTATCCCCTTGTTTTCATAGTAAAACAGGTGACCCAAGGGAACACCCTCCCTCCCCCTTTTTCTTGCCCTGGGTCAAATAGCCCAGAGCGAAGAGGGCAGCAGAACGGAGTCACTGCCGAAACAGACAGCCTACCTAGCTATAGTAGCAACTGTTGAATGAATGACATTCTGAGCAGTAGATAATAGACCTAACAATAGAGGCCTCCAGAAATGGACTCGATATTTCTGAGATAAAAATTCATGAATGTGGATGGCTGAGCGCAATGAGCAGCCTTCAAAAATCTATAAAAGCGACACTATTAATGTACTATAACAAACAGAAGGATTCTTTCCATTAAATTGAATAACGGAAACGAATGAGTGCCTCCCTGGTTCCGGAGATACGCCACTACTGTCGAATTAACGGACAGGATTTGGTCATGCGTTCTGAATAATGTTCATCCAATGACATAAAGCAAGCCTAGAAAAACATTATTCCATGGAAGATAAGTGCTTGCTTAGAGACTGCGGAACCCAAAGACCCTGGCACTTCGAATCCGTTGGGATCAATATTATATCCCAACCTGTTTGACTGGATGTAGCTAGGGCTGCGTCACGTCTAACCAACTCCAAGCAGCCACTGAAGGGCGGAGTTATACGTGAACAAACTACTGCCCTCAAAAGAAATCACATTGAGAATCATATCCCGGAATTCTTTCTCTTGAAGACGTAATGATAACGCCTCAGTAAGGTGGATTATGTATGATAAAGCGTCAAAGTTAAGTCTATTAGACATCATTGTCGCTTCCAACATTGTGGTTGGAAAAGACATAGACGGCGAAAAAGATTATTTCCAGTTTTTAACCATGCCGTCTAAATGCATATGAACTCTCGGTATGCCCTGTTCTGCCAAAATAAATAATTCGTATAAATGATAAAAGGCAGAAATGAGCATTGCGGACAAGAAACTAAACTATCATGCAAAAGAAAACAAAGTCCTGGTACTAGCACCAACCCCTGACAATTAAAATACATAATAATAATATGATCCATTAACATTGAAAAAATAATTAAAATCAAAATATTTTGAAAAAATATTTTTTCAGAACAGCCCAAGTTTCTGAAAAGTAACGTTGAGCCCCAATGGATCCCAAGCCTAAGTGTGGACAAAAAATTTAAAAATATTTTAAACAATTTATGCAACACTTACGAACAATAATAATGTATCTAGTTATGATTAAATTAACATCAAGATATTATTTTCAAGAAATCCCCCCCTCACACAGAGGGCTGTTGTAAATGTAAACAATGAGTGTAAAAACACTAAAATAAGACTCCAGGCACCCAGGCCCGAAATCAGTTACCAAAAAAACACTATCTGATGCAAAACAGAGACTTCCAGGGAAGAAACTGCAGAACATCAGATGGTAGATGCAGAACACAACGCCTAAGCACCCATAGGTGAAGACGTAAACATGGGGAAAAGAACAGAATTCATTCTGTTATTCAGCTAAAACTCCCAATAAATTTTAGTAATAATAATTACAGAAACTATGCCAAAAGCATGGGAGAATAGCAAGAGGGGACCTAAAGGAAAGGGAGAGAGGAAAACACTGAAAAATCAGTGTAACTAAATAACAAGAATGACAACAAAATGGCTGCTGCCTCGAAAATAGGTAACTTAACATAATTTCATTAAAAAATTTTAAGTTACAGCCCTGATAATATTCTGTCACACATTATTCCTCTCCTCCTTCTATATCCTCCTTAGAATCACCATTTCACTAATATTTATGTGTCTGGCATCATTAGGCTTTTCCCTCTGGAAAAGACTATTGTTTTTGTACGGATTATTATTTTTTTTTTGGGTTTTTTTTTTTTTTTTTTTCCACACATTTTTGTCCGTACGATTCAGAAGCCATTTTCGAACCGATTTTCACACAATTTGGCACACGCATAGAGTGGCAAAAAATCTAAAAATGTACCGAAGCGGAATTTTCGATTTAACCCTTATTTCGCCAGAATTGGCAAAAAACTGCCAAAATTGGGGTTTATCGGCACTTTCTCGAAACACGTCTTTAGGATTTTTTTTAAACATCCATCATTACTAGACCTACCTATGACACAACCTTTGATACACACGACATATTTGGCGATGCATATGGTAACCCTCCACAGGCTGCCAAACATCGAAATTTTGATGAAATGGGCCAGTTTCAGACCCCCACAACACCCAAACGATACCCGAGTGGTAAACATAACTTCCTTTATTGGAAGTGGAATTCACCGAAGATCATTTTTGTAAGTAATAAGGGTGTTCAGAAAACCAAGTGTTAACCCGTTTTGGGCTGGTTAAACAGCAACACCCCCAAAAAGCTCAAAACTTCATGTTTTCTGTGGATTTCTCTAAACGAGTCTTGTAGATTTTCAAGAAAAATTGGTCACTCTCAGGTCTTGGTGTGACATTACAAGCTGCATGGATAAAATATTCCGGTCAGCATTAGTTAACCCTCCCCGAGCTGCTAAACGGAAAAAATTGTGATAAAATGGGCTGTTTTTAGACACCAACAGCACCCAAACGATATACCACAGAGAAAGGGGCCTTCATTTATCGGACGCAAAATTGATCGGAAAATATTTTTGAAAGTGGTAAGGGTATTCAAAATTTGACGTCTTAACCCATTTTGGGCTGTTTAAAGAGAGATACCCATTAAAATCTTAAAATACCCGTTTTCTGTGGATTTCTCTAACAACATCTTGTAGGTTTTCAAGAAAAAATCGGTTATTTGCAGGTCTTGGTGTGACATTACAAGTCGCATGAACAAAATATTCCGGTCAGCATTAGTTAACCCTCCCCGGGCTGCTGAAGGTCAAAATTGCGATAAAATGGGCTGTTTTTGCACACCAACAGCACCCAAAGGGTACACCACAAAGAAAGGTGCCTTCCTTTTCGCGCGTACAATTTATACGGAAACATTTTTGTAAGTAGTAAGGGTATTCAAAAGTCGACGTCTTAACCCATTTTGGGCAGGCTAAAGAGAGATATCCCTTGAAAGCTTTAAATTCCCATTTTCTGTGAATTTCCCTAACGGTAACTTGTAGGGTTTCAAGACAAATTGACTATTCGTAGGTCTTTATGTGGCATTACAAGTTGCATGGACAAAATACTCCGGTGAGCGTTTTTTTAACCATCTACAAGCTGCCAAGCATCGTAATGTTGTTAACATGGGACTGTTTTCAGACACGCACAGCACCTAATGTATACATGAAAGATAAACATAATCTCCTTTGTTTGAAGTGGAATTCACAGAGGACCATTTTTGTAAGTAATAAAGGTATTCAAAAAGCCAAGCGTTAACCCCTGTTGGGGAGGTTAACAGGGATACCCATCAAAAGCTTAAAAAATCGTTTTCCCTGGATTTCTACAAACATTTTGTGGGGTTTTCAAGAGAAAATGGCCGTTGATAGGTCTTGGTGTCATATGACCAGTTGCATGGATCAATTATTCTGGTAGGCATTTGTTAACCCTTCATGGGTTGCTAAATGTAAAAAAAATTGAGGAAATGGTCTGTTTTTGGACACCAACAACATCAAATGGAAATGCCACAGAGAAACGTAACTTCTGTTACCAGACGCAAAACTGATAGGGAAACATTGATATTGATATTAACCCATTCTACCATTAATGATGGGTTTTACCTAAACATTTTTTTATCAAACCCAAACCGAGTCATTTGAGACTACTATACTCACCTTTCTCATAACATCAATGAAGGAACTTTAGTGAGACAGTTAAAAACAATTCATCAGACACTGTGGGGTCAAGAAAAATCATGGAATCTAATTTATTTATTGGTGTTTAAGGTTTGTAAGTAGTAAGGGTATTTAAAAGAATGAAACTTAACCCATTTTGGACTGAATAAGGAGAGATGCCCCTTAAACGCTTAAAATTTACATTTTCCGTGGATTTCGCTAACTGCTTGTTGGGGATTTTCAAGAACAATTTGACATTGGCAGGTCTTACAAATTGCATAGATAGAATATTCCGCTAGTCGTTTTTAATCCCTCTACGGGCTGCTAAACGTCAAAATTTTAATAAAATCGGCTGTTTTCGGGCAGCAAAATGGGTATGCAATAGATAAACATGACCTCTTTTATCAGACTTAGAATTCCTGAGGGATAATGTATGATAGTATTAAGGGTATTCAAGGGACCGCGGTGGCTCAGTGGTAGACTGTTGTACTTCTATGCTAGAGGTCCCGAGTTCGATCCCCGTCCGGGACGACTCACGTTGTGTCCTTGGGCAAGGCACTTTGGCCCGGTTGCCGACATGGGGGCACGATGTCCCCGTGTACTAAGGCATACTGCACGTCGATGGTACACATGTCTTCAACCTCTGTAACCCTGCCTGAGCAGAGCCTGAACAGAGTGAGAATGTTGAGGAGCTGACAGTTGCTCGTCGATGCTTGGTGGTTCTCTCCGGGTACTCCGGCCTCCTCCACCTCTAAAACTATCACGGTCACGATTAGCCATTGTGCAGAAGTATGTGACCTTAAACACCAATAAATAAATAAATAAATAAATAAATAAATAAATAAATAAATAAATAAGGGTATTCAAAAAACCAAGCCTTAACCCGGTTTTGTCTGATTAAAGACAGACAGCCCATGCCGTGTACGCTGCCTACATTACTTGTAAAATCGACACCCCCCACTAAATCTTCTGCGAGGTGCGGTTTCGGACCCGACCACCTGACGGTTCTGACCACATCAAATAACACACATTCATTGTATTTAGCAGCAAGAAATTTCCCCAAGAAGCAAAGACAAAAATACGTCTGCGGAAAATAATGGCAAATATTTTATTTAGCCTGTATTTTGTCCGTATAGAAAATTTCTCACCCACATATACCTAAAAATGATTCAATGATACAATTGGACATATTTCTCTCATAAAACGTGAAAAAACACTTGATTTATTGCATTTTAGGACTGCGCATGTATATTCTTAGAAGATTCTCTGTCTGTTATTAAACTACGGCGTGTCTTTGATCTCGTTAGGGACGATCAGTGATTAGCACCTTTTCAACAAGCGCCATCGAAATTGAAAATAAAAAAAATAATCAAATTTCACTAAAACCTTTTACAGAATCGTGTTTTTCAGAAAACGCTTTCGCGATTGCGTGTGTCGTTTTCAAAATTCGGATCAGTAAGCACGAAATTATAAATATGTTGTTGTCAATAACAAAATTGAAAGCATGTCGGTCAAACTTGCATGACGTCAGAACTCGACTCGGGTAAAATACTGACGTGTGGTGAAAGGACTAGAGTAAGAAACGCTGATATCGCAGTAGGCTTTAAAATGTCCATGGAATGGTCCTAAAATCAAGTTTATATTTGCAGCTTTATTGCAAATAGGTTTCCCGTTGTTTCCTGTTGAAATGTTATTTCCGTCAAGGCCAAGTACCATAGAAAATTAGGAATACTGGGCAGTGGGATAGGACACCTGCCCCATGAACAACTGCCTGCTATTAAAATTAATTAGCGGGGACCCCCCCCCCCCCCCCCCCCCACCCCATGCTGTTTATTTTACCTAGGACACCTGCCCCCTGCTGTTTTTTTTTTACCTAGGACACATGACCCCCCCCCCCCCCCCCCCCCCCCCCCCCCCCCCCCCTTACTGTTAGAATAGATTAAACATATTTTATTTGCCATTTGACAATGCAAATCAGGATTGGAGGACAAGTGCTTACCACTTAGAAGCCCCTCCGTTCCTGTACGGTGACTAATAATTTACAATATGGCAGAACGTATTCCATAAATAACAGAATCTAGCAAAATCTAAATATTATAAACATTATAGACAAACACAAATTAAACTGAGAGAGAGAGAGAGAGAGAGAGAGAGAGAGAGAGAGAGAGAGATCAAAAAAATAAATAGTATATAAAGAAAACATGAAATACAACATTAGATCCAGTGATGATGCCCGCCCCCCACCCATTTGCATTCTGTAGTATCTTGGCCGTAATGGGAGTCTAAATTAACATCTTGATTACAGCCAATGAGCATAGGTTTTCACTTCTGGGGATGTTCACACAACTGTTTTTTCACTAAGTACACCTGCCCTGCCCCCGTTTGTTTGCTAACGGGCCCCTACCCATTGACCTTTCTATTTTTAGAAGCACCAGGGCCGACGGGGAGAGGGCGTTGTTGGGAGCATGGCTAGATTTTGCTATAAAATGGGGTTGAAGGAAGGTACCCTCAAATCTGGGGCGAAAGTGGCGGAAATGACAAAAGGCTACTTCAACGTATGGTAACGGTATAAACTACAGTCGATCTGGGCGATGTACAGACGAAAAATCATACCTTGGAGCCGGTTAGGCAATTTGGCACAAAAAACTCCGACTTCATGCTCAATCGCTGCTCTACAGTAGTCTACAACTGTCCTCAAGTCCATTCCAAACTGATAGAGTCGGGACGAATAGTACTCTCACTTTCCACGCGATGCGTGGTGTTCTTCACGCGGCCTCGACACTCGCAACAGATGCCAAAATGTCGGCCAGGGTGTGTAGAACAAGTTCTGAAAATTAGATGTCGCTGCCTTCAGCGGTCTAGACACGCTTCATGTTTGTGAGAAGTGCAATTTTAATGTCTAATTGGCAAATTTCGTTAATCGTTACCCGCCAAAAAACCTACTCACCGCCGATTTCTTTTCACTTCAACTTCTGACGATTATCTAAGGTTTAAAGATAGTGTCCGGATACCACTCCCCCGCCGCTCTTTTGGAGCTGGTTAGGCAATGTGGCACCGAAACCTGGGACGTTATGCTCAATCGCAGCTCTACAGTCGTCTACAACACTGCCCGTGTCCATTCTAAACTGATAGAGTCGGGACGAATAGTACTCTCACATTCCAAGCGATGCGTGGTGTTTTCCACGCGATCCGGACACTCCAAACAGATCACAAAATGTCGGGCAGGGTTCGTAGAACAATTTCTGAAAATTTCAAGTCGCTGCCTCCAGCGGTCTGAACACCGTTCGTGTATGTCTGAAGTGCTATTTTAATGTCCAATATGCAAATCTTCGTCAATCTTTTCCTGCCTGCCAGAAACCCACTCACCGCCAATTTATCTTGACTTTAAACTTCTGAGATTCTCGTAGGTTTAAAAGTTGTGTTGGGATCCCTGGTGGCTGTCTTAAAGAAATAACTTCCATTTGCAGTCAACTCTCCACCAGTCACACACAATTGTAACATTTAAGTGGACTTACTCCAGCGAGGAGGCACTGAAGGATTCTGCGCCCATTCCCGACGTCTTTTTTCGAACTGGCTTGAAAAGGAAGGACCAAATTCAAACAATTACCTCCTCTCTCCAAAACACCATATCTCAGCCAATTCTAGGCAGATTTCCATGAAATTTTCACTCCTTGTTCATGAATAGTTGTGGCATCACTTTCCATGAAGAGCGACATGAATTTCGCATTTCGTCACGTCGAATTGGAAAAGAGCGTATGCGCAGGGATTTCTCCTGAAACATCTTGGAAGATTTTAAAGAAAAAATGGCCATTTGCAGTTCTTAGTGTGACATTACAAGTTGCATGGAAAAATATTCCTGTTAGTACTTGTTAACCCTCTACAAGCTGCCAGACATCAATATTTTGGATATATTTGAGATAAAATGGACCATTTTCAAATAGACACAGCACTCAGTGGGTATGTGTCAAACAAACATAACTCCTTTTGTGGGTCATTAACTTGTCGGACGACGATATTGATATTAACCCACTCCACCGTTAATGATGGTTTTTACCTAAACAATTTTCTTATCAACTGAGTCATTTGAGACGAACGAAATGGTTTGAAGCGCCGAAGGCGCGCAGGGACGATTTGGAGGACAAGCCCCTTTCAACCCTCGTTAGCTGTTTGTTGTTGTTGTAGGATGTCAAGGCGCGGTGGAGAGAGGAAAAGGAAGGAGGGAGGTGGCTTAACCCCGTCTAGGTTTCTTCCGGCTCTTTTTCTTTGGAGGTGGTTGAGATTGTAATGTGGAAGTCGACGATGTTGAGTTTAGTGTTGAGTTTGGTGAATGGATTGCGTCTAATTCCTTTTTGAGATCTGCCTTGGATTGTTCCCTGAACTCGTGGGTTTCGGAGGCGATTCGGTTTCCCATCTCAACTGCCCGCCTTCCCATCTCTATTATTCTCCTTAATTCATCGGCGGTGACTGCAGACTTAGGTGGCTGTGTTGCTGAGATTGACACACCCGGGCTGTCCGGTAGAGAAGGAAGTGGGGAGTGAGGGGTGGGAGGTGGTGAAAAGGCAACCTCCGGTTCCTCCTCAGTCTCCACCAGACGTTCCTCATCCAACAGTACCGGCTCAGGAGCTGGCAGTTGGTTGGGTGTACTAGTGGGACTAGGAGGGGAACTGGCAGCTGCCTCCAGGACCTCCATCCTCTCGCTAACCTCTTTCTTCCTATTCCGGAAGGCCTCCAGGCGCCTGGAATCCCGGTGCTTGGTGAACAGACTCTTCTTCTTCTTGCTCTTCTTCTTTTCAGGGCCAGGTCCAGGCTTCTTCGGGTGAGGACCAGTGTGAGAGGGGTTCCTCTCACAAAAGGTGCTACCTCTCCCCGAAGAAGGTGTAGCGGTGTTGTGCTCTTCAATGACGAACTCCAAGTTCAGATGGACTCTCTTGCCTGTCTCCCGGACAGTCCAGGTGACAGGGCAAGAGATGCCCAGAGCTGCTATTGTTCTCTTCAGTCACGCTGGTAGTTCCAGTGTTTCCATAATTATGGTGTTAATTAGGATCGAGCCAAGTCATTTGACACTACTATACTCACCTTTCTCATAACATCAATGAAGGAACTTCAGTGAGACAGTTAAAAACAATTCATCAGACACTGTGGGGTCATGAAGAATCATGGAATCTCATCGGGAAAAGCCATGATTCTCCAGAATCATAAAGTCTAGTTTAAACTGAGATTTACAAGCACAAAGATCAGTCAGATGTTAACTGATGAAGGGCCAAACTGAGAATGATTAATGGCGCCAATTTCGGAACGTCCTTGACACTGCGCATGCGCAGTAGAGGTGAAGTGTGGAGGGCCATTCAGGACATGTTTTCTTTGGTTTTAGATGCAAATTTTGGGGATTGGGGGGCAAAATTTGTGTTTGGCCCTATATTTTAAGAGTTAGCACCAGCTATGTCTGGGTCACTGGTACAGTATAAAAATATAGAAATTTTGGGCGGGGCCAAAAATCTTACCCCTCCTATTACAAAGCCAAATATTACTTTACGAACTTCGTTTGAACAAACTTGATTCTACACCTCATATGGAAGCTCCATAGCAAATATCAAGTCATTGTACACACTGATTCTTGAGAAGAAGATTTTTAAAATATTTTGGAGCATTTTCCCCCACCCCCTCCCTATGGGGCTGGGCATGCTGAGTTGAACAAAAATGAAATGCCCCTTTGGGACCATCACTCACACAAACTTTCACTTGAATTGGCCCAGTGGCTTTGGAGGAGAAGACCAAAACATGGTGTTGACGGACGCCGGACGGGAAGCGATTAGATTAGCTCAGCTTGACTTTGTCAAGATGAGCTAAAAATAGCAAAAAAGCTTAGGAGTTTAACAGGAATGGTTCATGGGAGGATAGAGAAGGAATACTTAACAAACAGTGGATTAATCATTAGCAAGAATGATGACGTCAGGCTATGTCCCGAAAATGGGAAACATGAAATAATTTTTATAATTATTATAAAGTTACAACCCTGAACGTATGAAACCACCGTTGTTCACTTCCATCTTCCATTAACAGCCTTGGATCGACCAATTCTTGCATTGATTTGTGTCTGGCATCCTCAAAAAAGGAGATTTTAAAGCACAGATGTCAGATCAATGTTACTGACTTTAGGGTCAAAAGTCCGGTCTCTTCCTGACTGCTGATCAGATGGTAAAAGTATGGAGAGCCAGATAGGACTTTTAATTTTCGGTTTTGCATGCTAATTTTGGGGAGTGGGGGGTTCAAAATTTGTGTTTGGCCCTTGATAATATCGAGTTTGCACCAACTAGTCTGGGCCATTGGTTATTAGTATAAAAATATGTTCATTTCTGGCTTCCAAAACATGGCTTATGACCCTACATTTGCACAAATTCAAGAAGCTTGTTTCACTGAGGCATCATAACCTATGGTTTGGCAGCATAAATTTGAAAAAACAAAATTCAAATGGTGATTTTTGCAGATGCCACTCGACAGACTTGACAGAAATTTTGGTTAAAGGGTTAACTGCATATTCTGTTTCTCACATTGTCAGTATTCAATTAACCCTCTGCATGCTGCTGTCAAAGTGCCATAATGCCACTAGAACTTTAAACAATTATATCTTGTTTGACAGAGCTCAATTTGCTCTGTCAAAGAAGGCTGAATTGATTAAATTTCCAGTTGCATTATGGGGGAAATTAGCAACATAAAATTTTGATATTTTGACATCAGAGTGCAGAGGGTGAAAAGGGTTCAACAGTATCCCCCTATTTTAACATCTAGAAGCCTTAAGTTGTGTATTCTCACCTTTGATTTTGTAGAGTAAGTGGCACGATACCTGCATTTTGGATAATAGTGTGCCAGGAAAAGTACTGCAGTAGAACCCACTAAATTGGATATCTCTTAACTGAATAACCCTGTTAATTGAATATAATTTCCCAATACAAAACCATTTACCATACTTCCAATACAAATTTGATCTGTTAACTGAATATAGGTTCTAGAGTAAACTCCTGTTAATTGAATAAAAAATCTTGCAACCTGTCGAGAAATTACCCTGACTCTCCCCAGTTTTCCTATGTTTATAGACCTATTTGACCTCAGTATTTCCAATACAGGCATTTAATCTATTATATCTTGTTTGACAGTGCTCATGGAGCTCTGTCAAACAAGATATAATAGAATAACTGCTATGTTTATCTCTAGAATACAGGAAAGTGACACAATCCCTGTTAATTGAATACTCTTGTTAATTGCATAATTTTCATTGGCAAAGTGGATATTCAATTAACAAGGTTCCACTGTATAACCTAAGCAATTGTTTTTAGTTGTTTGTCACCTACCAGAATAGCCAGAATAGCCGGATAACACTTGAGTAGAAACAAATGCTACCTCATTGGTCTTCATAAGCTTACATTCAATAAATTCAGTCTTATTTTTGAGGCTTGTATGAGTTAAGCTTCCTTTGAGTTACTCAAGAGCAGGGGAAGTAATGTTTAGACAATTTCTTGCATAGTTTAGACAAAATACATAAACAGATAATCTTACATAGCAAATAAAAATACATAAATAAACAATCCCACATACCTGAAGTAGAATACATTTTCTGATGTTTCTTTATAAACAAACATGTTTTTTCTGTTGTTGACAGAGAATTTATTCAAGAGAGATCGAAGAGCCTGAATACCTGTTAAAAGGAGAGGAAAAGGTATGACAAACTTTATGCATTGTTCAATTCAACAATATTTTCCAAACATGAAAAAAACCGAGAGAGCTTCATCATTCAATCAAGTTTTGGCTGCCAACATATATGGGATATGATGCATATTTTTCAAGTTGAATCAAGTTTTAAATCAAAAGTATTTATCAGAGTCTGAATTCTTCCTTTAGCTGCCTGAGTGCTGAAAGCCAATAGCAAGGCTCTATTAAAGTTAAAAAATTTATAGTAATTTATATATTTTTTATACTTACCAATGACCAGACATAGCTGGTGCTAACTCTTAAAAATCTAGGGCCAAACACAAATTTTGCCCCCAATCCCCAAAATTTGCATCTAAAACCAAAAGAAATCATGTCCTGAAGGACTTCCATACTTTGCCCTCACTGCGCATGTGCAGTGTCAAGGACGTTCCGAAATTGGCGCCAATTATCATTCTTACAAGCAGTGCCTGGTCAGCGCTATGTACTCAGCGGGGAGGTATGAGTTCCCAACTCCTGGGAGGGCCATCCCCGTCTGGGTCATTGGTAAGTATAAAAAATATATAAATTACTATAAATTTTTTAACATTTTTATACTGTACCAATGACCCAGACATAGCTGAATAGTGAAAAGGCTGGAGGGCCTAGGACATAGAGGAAAATCCAATAAGCTCAACTATATAATATAGAGTCAACCCCTCAAGGAGAAAAGGAGTATTAGGCTTTACATGTATCTTTCTTATTTTATGTTAAATTAGAAAGATACAATACCCTTAATAATTGAGCACAATAACATTCATGTTCTCTATTAACATCCAGTATAACCCTTTATACTAATTATTTTTAAAGTAAGCCAATAAATAAAGTTAGTCCAGAGAATTGAGACTCTTTATATTCTTTAAAAGTGTCCGAGGATTGTATATTAACGCCCGTTTGACACTTGACATATACAAATGCTTCACACCGAGCTACACTTTAAAAATATGACATGAATGAATTTTTAACATTAATATTACACTTTAAAACCATCCCGGAAACGACTCAGAAATACTGACTTCGGAGGAGGCATTCCATTGCTTTTCACTATAAAGCAGGTGACCTAGGGAACACCCTCCCCCCCCCCCCCCTTCCCCTTGCCCTGGGTCAAATAGCCCAGAGCGAAGAGGGCAGCCGGATGGAGTCACTGCTGGAACAGAAAGCCTGCATAACTATAGTTGCAACTGTTTAGTGGACGACATTCTGAGCAACAGATAACGAACCTAAACAATGCAGGTCTCCAGAAATGGACTCAATATTTCTGAGATAAAAATTCATGAATGTGGATGGCTGAGACCAATAAGCAGCCTTCATTAAATCTGTAATAGCAATACTATTAGCGTAAGCCCAAGATGTAGAAAGAGCTCTTACTTCATGAGCCGAAATCTTAAGCACAGACTGCTGAGAAGATAAATTTTCATAAGCAGTACGGATAGTTAATTGAATCCATCTAGCAATAGAATGGACCGAAATGTCCTTTCTATTAGGCATCAGAGACAGAAAGAAACGTTTTCGTCCCTTTCTGATAAACTGAGATCTCTGTTTATAGATACGTAACGCTCTAACAGGACAGAGTAAAGGCCTACGCCCGTCTGAAGACGGAAGAGCCTTAATAACAATAGGTTCCGGATATTTATTAGGAGCCTGATTCTTAGCTAAAAACCCCACATTAGTAGTGAAGGTGATAGTGTTCCCGACACTACGATACTGAGAATCATCCACCGACAGTGCATGAAGCTCACTGACTCTTCTAGCAGAAGAGAAAGCTAAGAGAAAAGCTGTCTTATAAGACAAGAATTTGAAATCTACTGTCCCAAGAGGTTCAAATGGCTTTTCCTTCAGTTTAAGAAGAACCCAAGCTAAATTCCACTTAGGAATTAACCTAAGAGTTCTGGGTCTATTTATCGAGAAGTTTCTAACTAACTTAGATAAAGAGACATTAGATCCAATTTGTAAACTATCATGATGTGCATAGGTATCAGATAACATAGACCTATAACCCTTAATAGTAACAGGCTGCAGTTTGATTTCGTCAAACAAGTATACTAGAAAGTTTGCAAAGTCTGGTATGGAGGGATCAAAAACATCAACAGAATGATCCCCACACCAACGACGAAAAACCTTCCACTTAGCCGCATAGTTTAGCGAAGAGGTCCTCCTACAGTTAGAAATCGCGTCCACTGCTCGTCCTGTAAAGTGCTTGCCATGCAAGAAGGACCGCACAACGGAAAAACGTGAAGGTTGATACCTTGCAGGTTGTGATGGAGTTGACGCGATTTCCCCTGCGAAAGAAGATCTTCCCGTGGAGGAAGCTTTCGCGGTAGGTTCCACAACAGACACCTGAGTAGATTTATCCATGGTCTCTGTGGAGACAGAGATGCTACCAACAGAATCTTGCATTGAGATTGTTTTATCTTTAGCAATACTTGCTGAATTAACGTCGCTGGAGGATACGCATATCCTATCATTCCGTCCCAAGGGATCGACAGAGTGTCTACTGCAAATGCTCTTGTATCCGGACACGGAGACACATACGTCTGCAACTGATTGTTGAGATGTGTCGCAAATAAGTCTATCATTGGCCGTTCCCATTGGTAGCAAATCTGATTGAATACTTGTTTGCTGAGAGTCCACTCCGACGGCAACAAGCGACCTTTTCGTGAAAGGGAGTCTGCTAGTACGTTCAGACGACCCGGTATATGACGGACCGAAAGTAGAACTTGATGTTCTAGAGCAAACAGAAGGATTCTTTCCGTTAGATTGAACAACGGAATTGAATGAGTGCCTCCCTGATTCCGTATATACGCCACTACTGTCGTATTGTCGGATAGGATTTGGACATGAGCATTGTGAATAATGTCCATCCAATGACGTAACGCAAGCCAAATTGACATCATTTCCTTGATGTTCATGCGCTTGCTCAGGAATTGCGGATCCCAAAGACCCTGGCATCTCGAATCCGTTGGGATCAATGATGCACCCCAACCTGTTTGACTGGCATCCGTCATAATGGTAAAACTCGGATCCGGCAACTGCAGCGTAACTCCCTGAGTTAACCACTGAATGTTTGCCCAAGTCTGAATCTCTCGTTTCACTTGATTTGACAAGAGAACGTTTATGTCGAGCGAATGAATTTTCACACTCCAATTCTGAGTCAAGAAAATTTGGAGAGGACGCGTGCGTAACCGCCCCATCGGAATGAGATCCGCAGCGGCTCCGCACAGACCTATCAGTCTCATGAACTCCCTCGCTGTAACTTTGTCTGCGTGCAGACAATAGCAAGCGTAACAACTGACTAATTTCGCTCTGGTTAACGGCAGACGAACGAGATTGTTGTGCGTCTCGAAGCTCATTCCCAGATGTGTGAATGACTTGGACGGCACCAGATCCGACTTCTCCTCGTTTATTATAAAACCGAGACGTCGGAGCAATAGAAGAAGATTCTGCACATCGTTCTGAAGCGTTAACTTGTTGCCGTACCTCTGAAGAATGTCGTCCAGGTAGGCCGACATTACCGCAGACGAATGAGCCCGGAAATATATCATTACCGAGTTCATTACCCGAGTGAAAGCCCAGGGTGCTAGATTCAATCCGAAGCACATCGCCCGGAATTGATACACCACCCCTAGGACTGCGAAGCATAAATACTTTCTGAATGTCGGATGTACCATGACATGAAAGTACGCATCTTTGAGATCTATGCTTGTTGCATAATCGTTCACCCGAATACTCGCTCTGACCGATCAAATCGTCTCCATATAAAACTTTGGAGCGACGATCAGCTTGTTTATCCAGCTCAAATCTATGACTGGATGGAACGAGCCGTCTGGTTTCGGAACCAGAAACAGATGGCTGTAGAATCCCGGTGTCTCCTGGTTTTCTACGACCTCTACCGCGTTCTTCCTTAAAAGAGACTGCACCTCTGATAACAGAGCGTCTCTTTTCTGCGGATTTGACGGAAGTTGAGTCCATTTTGGACTTCGAGTTAACGGAGGCTTTCGTTTGAAGGATATCTTTAGACCTTCCGAAATCACCCCTCTCACCCAAGGGTCGTCCGTAATCGACGCCCACTCTTGTGAAAAACTCGACAACCTTCCGCCAACCGGCACGCGATAGAGGTTGAAGCCATCACCTCCTGGACCTGCGGTAGGAGAAACCACGTCCTCCGCGACCCGCACCTCGTCCCGTCGACCTCGGGGTGTCCGACCGGTTGTCCCGGCCCGAAGGACGTCCCGCACGTGAGTCGCTGCCTTGACGGTCTCGTGAATAAGACCAAGAGGATGCACCGGAACCTCTATAGGAACCTCTCTTGGGCACATTAGACCCAGAAGTGCCTGTCTTACTCTTATCTGCCGTATCCGACTTCTTAGAAGCAGATTTAAACAGCAGAGAATCCGAAGCTTTCTTAGTAATTTTATCGTAAATTGCAGAAAGCTTGCCGTCGAAGAGAAGTTCTCCGGAGACCGAAGCGACTCTGAGAGAGTTCTTCACCTTACTATCCACGAGTGTGGATGTAGCTAGGGCTGTGTCACGTCTAACCAACTCCAGGTTTGCCACTGAAAGGGCGGAGTTACACGTGGAATAAGCTACTGCCCTTGAAAGAAGTCTTAAAGAGGATTGTATATCTTGGAATTCTTTCCCTTGAAGACGCAGTGATAACGCCTTAGTAAGGTGGTCTGCGTAAGATAAAGCATCTAAACTGGCTCTGTTAGACAAAATAGTCGTCTCCAACACCGCGGTTGGAATAGACGCAGACGATGGTAATGATAATTCTAAGTCTTCTACCTCGTCGTCCATACGCAGAGGAACTCTCGGAATACCCTGTCCTGCCGTATCGAATTTATTCCTTGCATTTATGAAAGGCAGGTTAAGAGTACTGGCGGACAAGAAACCCGCTTTTCCTGTTTTGGAAGCAAGTTTGAATATAGCGTCGTTCAATAATTCAAATGTTCTTGTGACATTATTGGACTGAGACGGAAACTCGGGAGCGATGTCCCTGAACCGCTCAAAGAAATCAGAGTCCAATGACGCTATAATTCTCTTGTCCGGTACTGAGGCAGTCTGGCCCGACGGAACAACTTGAGGAAGAAAGTGCCGGATGAAGTCCACGGCAGCTTTATGTTGTTCCGAAAGGGATAGCTCCAAGTCATCCGTAACCCTTTCACCATCCGGTCGGACCTCATGATGCTCCCGGTCGTCCGCACCCGATGCTTCGGCGGAGCGTACCGACCCAGCGCCGTCGGATAAATCGAGATCCGACACCGTTTCTGTCGGTTGCTGGGATGCTGCGATAAGTTGTGCTATTTGAACAAGCACGTCCGACATCGAGGCCTGCGGAGGCGCAGTCTTCCGCTGCTTCGCCGAGGGCAGCTCCGCATCTGTTGACTCCCGTATACTCTTCCTATGCGAACGTCCGGAGTCAACCAGCCTCGTGTCCCTGGCTACCGGATGGCGTGACCTGGTCGCCGAAGAATCCCTGATCGGCGAAGCTGGTAAAATATTGGCGGTCACGTAGCCAAGGTGCGGTCGTGTGCGCTGGTGAGAGGAAGAAGCCTGAGCAGTCTCAGCGGACTGCCTATACAACGGAGCGTCCCGAGCGATGGACGTGTGCTCCGCTTGCGACACATTTTATACCACAAAATCTGGTCCCAGATGCTGTTGTACGAGAGAGGGGCCTCTCTCGCTCGTGGCCCGGCTGGACCTAGACGAGCTAGGAACCGGACTCGAAGGCTTCCTCCGATCTCTCCTACTATCCGCCGTCACTGGGTGTGCACGTTGAATGTTTATAGTGCTCGCATCACCCAACATTTCCTCCTGGACCGCATCGGACGAACCCGGCTGCCGAACCATTCGGTGAATGGACGCTACACCGGGCGAGCTAGCGGACAACATTTGTCTTATCTCCATGGGCACTTTTGCCGCTAGCTCTGTATTCATTTGTGACGACGGAAGCGCACTTGCGGAAGATAACATGGAAACATCACCCTGTTCTTGTTCCTCTGAAATAGAAACTGATAGAGTAGAGTGACCCTGCGGAGAAAGAGCCGGCAGAGCCCTTTCTCCAGTAACAACATATCGTGACACACGTTTCCAATGTTTGTCATCCCAATATTGACATATTGAACAAGGATTAGTGCGAGTACATTGACTACAATTAATACAATGATCATGAAAGTCAGAGGAAGATTTCTTCCTATTACAATTTGAACAATATCCTTTCATTGTGAAAAGCCAACAACAAGTCCTAGTACTCGCACAAACCCTTAAACACAAAGATACATAATAACATGATCCATTAATATAGAAAAAACAATTGAAAATCAAAATAATTTTTGAAAAATATTTTTTCAGCGAAGCCCAAGTTTCTGAAAAGTAACGTTGAGCCCCAATGGATCCCAAGGATAAGTGTGGTCAAAAATTTTAAAATTATATTAAATAATTAATGCAACACTTACGGATAATAATAATGTATCTTATAGTGAGATAAACTACTCCAAAGGCAAACAGCCCCCCTCAAAAGAGACTGTTGCCAATGTAAACAAACAGTGTAAAAACACCAGAAAACATGACTCCAGGCACTGACAAAACTGGCCCGAAATCAGTCATCAAAATTACACACTATCTGATGCAAAACAGATACTCCCAGGGGAGAATCTGCAGAACATCAGATGGTAGATGCAGAACACGTTTATACACCCATGGGTGAAAACGTAAATATGGGGAAAATAACAGAATTCATTCTGTAACCAAGCTAATTCTCCCAAGAGAATTTAGAAATGATCTTTCTCAAAAATATGCCAAAAGCATGGGAGAATAGCAAGGGGGGACTTAGAAGACCAGGGGAGAGGAAACATTGAATAAGCAGTGCAACTTTAAAGCAAGAATGACAACAACAGGCCCATGCCTCGAAAATAGGCAACTTCACATAATTTCATAAAAAATTTTAAGTACAGCCCTGATTATTTTTTGTCACTCCTTTTTCCTCTCCTCCTTCTATATCCTCCTTAGAATCACCATTTCTCCAATAATTACGTGTCTGGCATCCTTTAAACTGAGATTTACAAGCACAAAGATCAGTGAGATGTTGACTGATGAAGGGCCAAACAGAGAATGATAATTGGCGCCAATTTCGGAACGTCCTTGACACTGCGCATGCACAGTGAGGGCAAAGTATGGAGGTCCTTCAGGACATGATTTCTTTTGGTTTTAGATGCAAATTTTGGGGATTGGGGGGCAAAATTTGTGTTTGGCCCTAGATTTTTAAGAGTTAGCACCAGCTATGTCTGGGTCATTGGTACAGTATAAAAATATGGATGGTACTATATTAAATGTTTCGTGTTGATCAGATGTGCATTTCCTATTCAGTTTGAAGCAAGCAAAACATATTTTGTCTTCATACAATTATCAGTGAGTACCTATCAAACACTTTTGACTTCCTTGGTCATGAAGTGGAATGGAGAATAGATTAAATTATATGGACTTGTCTGCTCCCACTTTCTGAAAAATGCCAATCTTATATACATTCAAACCTGAAATCCATAGAAAAAATTCAGCATTATATACATTCATGCCCAAACTCTCAGGAACTGGTTCATGTACTCTCCCTGTGATATTTCTTGGGTTATTTTGCTATAGTTATTCCTTCACTTTCTGAATACCTAAGCCTTAAATAAGTACCCAAGGCACTCTAAATGGCTGGAAAGTTTATTGGTTAACCCATGGAAGACCCTGGATGTACACATATTGGGGATGCACTCTCTTAACTGGTAGAATGCTGGAAGCCCACATTTAGGCTTTATTCTGAAGTGACAGTACCGCAATTTGAAGGCTTCATATTTTGTAAATTGTAAGAAGGCAAAAGATGCACACAAAAATTTTAAGGATCAAAATAATTTAGCACTCTACCAGTTAATCCTGCATTAGGTAAAATGAAGTGGGGGAGGAGGTTGGGACATTGGCAGCAGAAAAATATCACTCCCCCCCCCCCCCACCCCCAATTCATTTACATACATGTGTAAAAACATAATGACTTTTAGCAAAAATGCATTGCAAATAAAACAAACATGCTGTACATTTTCAAAAGTACATTGATAATCTGTCAAACATTAAACTCTCTTGTTGCCATTAAAAATACACCCCTTTCTATAATCACAGCTGTGAAGGTGAAGTATGATGTTTGATAACATATTCTGATTGATTCTTATTCAGAGCACATGTGGTGAAATAGCTGATTTTATATCACTATGCAACACCAGGAGGCAGGTTTGTTGCTCTCAGAAGAACAACACCCTCAGCAGGAGTGGCCTGGCTTATTTGAAAATTAGGATAGCTGCAAATTCCTGCACAGAAATTCTTGATAAACTAAGAGATTCTAAAATCTGTATTCACACAATAAATCTAATGGAAACATTTGGAGTCTCTTTTAACTCTTAACCCTTTACCCAATGTAACAGCCAAAATTGTGTTATTCACAAAAATCACCAATTAATTTTCATTATTTTTTTCATTTTTTGTCTCAAAACATAGGTTGTGACCACTCTTTGGAACGAGCTCATGGAGCTCATTCCGATGAGGAGTCATAACCTATGATAAATTTAAAGTAATTTGTATATTTTTAATACTTACCAATGGCCCAGACTTAGCTGGTGCAACCTCAATATTATTAAGGGGCAAACACAAATTTTGAACCCACCAATCCCTAAAATTTGCATACAATACCGAAAATTAAAAGTCCAATCTGGCCCTCCATACTTTTAGTACTTGCGCATGCACAGTACCCAGGAAGAGACTGGAATTGGCGCCAACATCATTCTTCCTAGTTGTGCCTACTGAAGTGATAACTCAGCGGGGAGGTATGAGTGCCCACTCATGGGAGGGCCATCCCCGCCTGGGCCATTGGTAAGTATTAAAAATATTATAAATTCATAGTAATTTGTATATTTTTATACTTACCAATGACCCAGACTTAGCTGGTGCTAACTCCAAAATATCAAGGGGCCAAACACAAATTTTGCCCCCCCAATCCCCAAAATTTGCATGCAAAACCAAAAATTAGAAGTCCTATCTGGTCCTCCATACATTTACTCTCCGCGCATGCGCAGATGCCAGGAAGTGACCAGAATTGGTGCCAACATCATTCTTTGTAAAAGAGAGTATTACATAATAATTCAGCGGGGAGGTAAGAGTGCCCACTCATGGGAGGGCCATCCCCATCTGGGCGATTGGTAAGTATAAAAAATATACAAATTACTATGAATTTATAATATTTTTACACAACAACCAATGGCCCAGACTTAGCTGAATAGTAAAAAGGTGGAGGGCCTACAACTTCCAAAATAGTTCCAATCCTGCAATCCATGATGAAAGGAAATTAGAATAATTAGGAATTACATGTATGTCTCTCTATACAATAATAGAGGAGATATATTCTGAATAAGGAGTCCAATTTAAGTAATTCCTTATTGTAAGCATGAAGACAATGCTACTTAGGATGTAACAAGTTCCCGATTTTTAAGGCTAGTCCGGACTAAGCCCCAAAAATTAGGATGGTGTATCTGAGAATGAGTGAAAATCCCCCACAAATATATGCCATACAATAACACTTCAGCTGTATGCAGGATATAATACGAATAAAACAGCTTCCTTCATAGTTACATACTCTCTAATCCAGAGAAGAGGTAAAAATCCCCCCCCCCCCCCCTTTTCTTTTGAAGGAATCTTCAAAAGAAAGACGGCAGAGCTCTGGAATCAATAAGAGTGGTACCAAAAAACAATATAAATAATCATTGAACAGGCACTCAGGTATTAATTCATGATTAATAAATGGTGCTTAACGCCACTTCAGAAGTTAAGGCTATAGTGACGATCCTGGTAATTAATATTGCCTGCTATATAAACGTACACTGCAGACTGCGTACACAGAAAACTGGTGATATAAAATGTAACATACACATGTCCAATCGAACCACACTGAATGATTCCTGAAGAGAAAACACACTTCCTAGGTAATCCACAGATGGCCTCTGTACAATAAATTCCAGTAACAACACTCTCCGTGTACTATCCGATATCTGCGATCGTAAAAACACATGGGAATATGCGAAATGAGTACTGACATAATAGAAACCTGGATCTAGAAATGAAAGTAAGAATGATTAACAGGCTCCGACACAGATCACCCCCGAAATAGATTATGATTTCAAGGTCCACAAAATACAATAAAGCGTTAGCTTAATAATATAATGCGCAAGAGCATTTATATTTAGCATGTAATCACCTGAATACCAGTTAACTGGTTATGCAGCCTGTGAGGTACTCAAGAGTAGCAATTTAATTGTGATGATTTTTAATTAAGCGCTCATGCATAACAAATCAACAAATAATCATAGGAAACTAACCCTACTAAAAAGCGGATGTGTCCATAATGCCGCCATAGAACACGACCCAAATGCATAGTATATATATATTAAATTATATGAAGCTTGCGGGAAGAAAACTATGTCTTGCCCGGTTCCCTCTTGCTGAATTAACGGCGTTGGAGGATACGCATATCCTATCATTCCGTCCCAAGGGATCGACAGAGTGTCTACTGCAAATGCTCTTGGATCCGGACACGGAGACACATACGTCTGCAACTGATTCCAACCGACTCCATTATGCCACTATGGGCAAAGGACGTGAAGAATCATAACAGACACTTGAGAATACTGATCGAAGGTTTCTGTGACAACAGAGGTGCTACTAGTAAGGATTCACAACAAGACTGTTTAATCTTAAATGTAATTTATTGAATCAAATGAATTGGAGGATACGCGTAACCTATCATTCATCCCCATGAATTCTGCAGAGTGTATACTGCATGCACTCAATGGTTTGGGCGCATGTCAACACAAATGACGGTAACTAATTGTTCCGGTGCATCGCAAACTAAACTATCATGGGGCGATCCCACTGGTAGCAAAACTGTCCAAATACTCGCTTGTTGAGCATCCAATGCAAATGCGACCTTTCCGAGAGCAAGTCTGCTAGTACGTTCAGACGACCCGGTATGTGGCAGATAGAGAGATGAACATGAAATAGAAAAATCTTCTCTGTCAGTTATAACAGAAATGAATGGGTACCGCCCTGGTTCCTGATGTACACTACTACTATTGAGTTGTCCAACAATATCTGAACATGCATGTCCACAAATAATGTGAATCTATTGATGTAGCGCTAACAAAATTGACATCATTCTTTGATGCTTATGTGTTTCTCCAGGAACTGAGGGTCCCAAGACCCCTGCATTTTGAGTCTGTCGGACTCAGGGTTGTGCCCCAAACTATTGACTCACACCCGTCATAAACGTGAAAGCCAGATCTGGCAGTTGCAGCGGAACTCTTTGAGTTAATCGCTGAATATCTGCCCCAATATGGACCCTTTGTTTACTAGATCTGTTAAAACAATACTGATCTTGAGCAAATGTGTCTTCACACTCCAGTTCTGGGTAAAGAATAACTGGAGGGGATGTGTGCGTAAGCGACCGATCGGAATAAGATGCGTAGCCGCTCCGAACAACCCCATCAGTCGCATAAAATTCTTGCTGTTAATGCGTCTGATAGTAGACAAAAGCGAGCATAACAACCGACTAATTTCGCTCTGGATAATGGCAGACGAACCAGATTGTTGTGAGACATTACCAAGTTCATTATTCAAGTGACAGCCCAGGGCACTGGATTCAGACCGAAGCACAACACTCGGAACTGAAATACTATCCCTTGGACGACGAACCGTAGGTACTTTCTGAATGCTGGATATACCAGGACATGAAAGAACGGATCCATAGATCTATGCTTGTCGCATAGTCGATCACTCGAACGCTCGCTTTTACCGACTAAATGATTACCATAAATAAACTTTTAGAGCTACAATAAACTTATTATCCAGCTCAATTCTATTAACTGTCGGAACGAGCTCTCTGGCTTCGGTACGAGTAACAGGTGACTATAGAATCCTAGAGAATCTTGATTCTCGACGACCTCTATTACTTTCATTGTCAAGAGAACCTTTACCTCTGATTGGAGAGACTCTTATGCAAGGATTTGATGGAAGCATTGTCCATCACAGACATTAAGGTAGTTGTGGTTCTCTCGGAAAGATAGCCATAGGCCGTCCGAGACCACACTTCTTACCTACTGGTCTTCCGTAAGTTATCCAGTTTGATGCAAATCTTGATAACCATCCGTCAACTGCTAAGCAATAGAGGTCCTAACACTCACATGTAGTATCTGCGAGGCCTACGGAAGGAGAAACTATGTCTCCTTCGCGAAGAGCCTCGAGCTACGGCTTAGGGGCGTCTGACTGGTAGCCTTGATCAGACCTAAGCCCCATATCTGAGTGACTGTATGACGATCCCTAGAGTAATTATAGGAGGGTTAGCTATACCCTCGTGAGGAGTCCTTTTTAGACGACTTTCTGTCTAGGACGTCCTCCATTACTCCTTTCTGCTATTGCGGGTCAATTAGACACCGACTTAAGGAGCAGAGTATTGATGCTTTCTTTGTAGCTTGATCATAAACCAATGAAAGCTTATCGTCAAAAACTTAGTGTCCAGAAACCGGATCGACCCGAAGAGAGTTTTTCACCTTGCCATCTATTAAGGATGACGACGCAAGGGCTCTGTTATGTCTGATCTTGATTCTCGACAACCTCTATTACTTTCATTGTCAAGAGAACCTTTACCTCTGGTTGGAGAGTCTCTTATGCAAGGATTTGACGGAAGCATTGTCCATCTCCTGAAAGAAGGTCCTCTCATGGAGGAAGCTTCTAGGGAGCGCCTCACAACAGACACTTGAGAATACTGATCGAAGGTTTCTGTGACAACAGAGGTGCTACTAGTAAGGATTCACAACAAGACTGTTTAATCTTAAATGTAATTTATTGAATCAAATGAATTGGAGGATACGCATAACCTATCATTCATTCCCATGAATTCTGCAGAGTGTCTACTGCATGCACTCAATGGTTTGGGCATGGCAACACAAATGACGGTAACTAATTGTTCCGGTGCATCGCAAACTAAACTATCATGGGGCAATCCCACTGGTAGCAAAACTGTCCAAATACTCGCTTGTTGAGCATCCAATGCAAATGCGACTTTTCCAAGAGCAAGTCTGCTAGTACGTTCAGACGACCCGGTATGTGACAGATAGAGAGATGAACATGAAA
The DNA here is from genome assembly GCA_031216915.1 of Pictodentalium vernedei. NCBI lineage: Eukaryota > Metazoa > Mollusca > Scaphopoda > Dentaliida > Dentaliidae > Pictodentalium > Pictodentalium vernedei. The sequence goes on from CM062293.1 coordinate 163,237,770, forward strand.
TAGAGAAATCTTCTCTGTCAGTTATAACAGAAATGAATGGGTGCCGCCCTGGTTCCTGATGTACACTACTACTATTGAGTTGTCCAACAATATCTGAACATGCATGTCCGCATACCCTAGAAGCTCACTAAAGGAGACTTACAACACTAGATGCTAATGATAGGGATAAAAACACTGTTCAAACTTCTAGCTAGGCTACTAAGATGTCAACAATAAGACTAAAGTCTATGACACTTAAGAAAACAACACTGAGAAGGAAAAGAGCACTATTTTCCTTTAGCAGTTCTATTCCCAAAAGACAGCGGTATCAGCCTAGCTAATGGTGCTTAGAAGACTTCATCTCCATGAAGACAGATATCTCGGTGTAAATTTAGCGACTTTAGACAGCTCACTATACTGAGACTTACAATGTTAGTCGCTCAAGTTAGGGGAAAAAAGGACCGCACTTGATTCTTATAAGGCGCCAACAAAAGGACTAAAAGCCCCAGATGCCTAAGAATACAACACCAAGAAGGAAACAACATACTCTTCCCTTTCAATGGCCCTAATTCCAAAGAGACAGCAGTCTCCTATTAGATAGCGTAGCTAATAAGTCTTCATCACATGAAGACAGATATCTGGGTGAAACTGCGACCTTGAAAGCTCACTAAACAGAGACTTACAACATTAGTTGCTCAAGGCAAGCAATAAGGACAGCTCTAACGACCAAAAAGACAATAGTCTCAGGTAGCTAACGCAGTTTATTAGTCTTCATCTACATTAATACAAATATCTGTTTCACCTGCAGCCTTGGAAAGGAAAGCTCACTAAACAGAGACTTACAACATTAGCTGCAATGTATAACAATATATAAGGCCACTATGACATTAGCTGCTAATGACATATAGACACAGACCTCTCTTAATTCACATAAGCCAAACTAAGGCGACAACAATAGGACTAATTGCCTGTGATGCCTAGGAATATTACACCGAGAAGGAAAACGTTATTCTTTCCTTCTAACGGCTTATTCCAAAAAGCTAGCAGTCTCAGCATAGCTAACAGAGCCTAAAAGTCAAATATCGGTGAAAAACAGATATCTGTGTGTAACCCTGAGGCTTCAGACAGCTCACTAAATTGAGACTTACGACATTAGCCACTAATGTATAAGAAAAGACCGCTCTATCTGTACATAAGGCTACTATGGCATCCACAATAGCACTAAATGCCTCTGATGCTTAGGAATACAACACCGAGAAGGGAAAGATGTATTTACTCCTTCTAACAGCTCTATTCCTAACAAGACAGCTGTCTCAGCCTATCTATAAGCTATCGATCTTCTATTCGTAAGGAATGGATCATTGCCTTTCTTACATTATTGCTAAGCCAAGGGAGACATTGTTAATCATACGAAAAGCCTTCAACACCTGAACCAAAAGATCTGGGAAGGAAGATCTTTGTCTTTCCTTTGCCCGGTACCGTAAGCTGCTTTTTTGCCTAGCAAACGTAGACTTTTGTTCAGATGGAACAAGATTCGAAAAGCTTATGAATACAAAATCAAAGTCTTAATGTGCCGTTCCGTCAGGGCTGGAGAATCAACCTCAGTAGCCCTCTCACCATCTGAATGTTCCATCTGAAATATGGTCAACACCATCCGAATGTACAGCTGACTGAACCAACCCAGCACCGTCCAACAGCTCACTACCGGAGACTGTTGACGGCAGAACCTGCGACTACTGGGATGCTGCGATACGCTGCACAATCTGCGGCAACATGTCTGTGAATGAGGCTTGCAGAGCTGCGATTATCCATTTCTTCACCATATGTTGCTCACAGGATAGAGATCTGTCCCCAGATCTTCAATGCATGTCCTGTACAAAAATGCCTCAAACGACTAGCCACAGGTTAATACGACTTTGGTGGTGAAGATTAGGAACATCTCCGTGGAACAGCAGGAATATGCAAAGTCGGATAGCTAGTCTGCGGTCTAAAGTGCTTCATCGATGAAGCAGAGGAAGAAGCCATAGCTGCAACCGGCCTCGGCCGCAGTGTGGAAGGGGCTTCCCGAACTGCACGCGTGAACGGGCATCCCAATTACCAAAAGTTTCTCGAAGCGAAAATAGTCGTCCCCAACTGCTGACAGAATGGAAAGGGGTCTCCTGCTCGTGGTCTGGCTCCAGACCTCACCGAGCATTCCGTTTAGAAACTTGTAAGCTTCTACCCCGTAACATGCTTTTTCATAGAAGTAGAGGAAGCCATAACAACAGCTGACTCCGGCTGAAGTGTGGAAGGAGCATTTGCTCCGACTCATAAAGGTTTCTCACAACAGACAAATAGTCGACACTGACTGCTAACTGGAAGGAGAATGCTCTCCAACTCGCGATCTGGCTCCAGATCTCGCCGAGTATCCCGTTGAGAAACTTGTCGGCTAATCCCCTTTGCGTGCGCTTCCATGCAAGAAGAAGCCATAACTGCGACTGATGCCGGCTGCATTGTGGAAGGAACATCCAACGTGTGTTCTGACTCATTATAGTTTCTCGCAACGGACACAGTCGACTCCGGCTGCCATCAGGATAGAGAGGGTTCTCCAACTTGCGATCTGACCCTAGGTCTCACCAAGCATCCCGTAGAGAAACTTAAAGGCTTCTTCTCCTTACTGCCATCGTCGCTGGGTGAGCTTTATATTATAAGGTGCTTGCTCTACCCACATTATACTACTCGACCCCAATGGACCTACCCGGCATCTCGGCTCCCTTAAAAGGGGCCAACCACTGCAATGGTTGAGCTAGCTGCATGCAGAGAATTAAGCTACTCTAGCTTTAATCCTGTACATTTATATCATGAGCACCTTGGCAGCTAGCTCTATTTTACTCATCAGAGCAGGGCTCATCAGAGTGCGATGACAGCAGCATGTAATGGACAGGTGTCAAAGTACCATCACCATGTTCTTGTTCCTCTGAAAAAGAAACCGAAAGACTAGTATTAGCCAGCATTGATGGCTTCACTGCCCACCACACAGGTCGACACCCATTTCCAACGTTCGAATCCAAGAGTACAAGTATTGATGGAGTGCCGCGACTATCGGCAAACAGTAAGCCTGTATTCCGAGGCTTTTTTGACTTAAACTAAATATCAATTATTATAATGGCAACAATAATAATGAGGCTAAAAACATAAGTCCATTGCACTCCCAAAAATAAACATCACAAGGATACATAACATAGACAAAACAAAAAAATTTCGAATAAAATTTAAAACAAAAAATTTTGAAATATTTTGAATGAAGCCGAAGTGCCCCAAGGGAACCTCATGAGCCCAAGGGCATCCCGATAGAGCCTAAGTGTTGACAACCACTAACTAATAAAAGCTAAACTACCGGAATAAGATATACTATGTATCCTAAAAGAAAAACAGTAATTGTTTTCAAACTAAACATTAAATTAATATGAATCCAAAACGTTATTGAACAGACAACAACATCAAGAGGAACAAGAGGATTCAAGGAGCCTTAATCGCTTACCGGCCAAAGTGGTTCAAAGAAGTATTTGGGGTCACATTCAGTTAGACATGGTTCATCAACACTACAAAGGAATGAAGTCATGAGAGACAAATTTTATGGAACTAGGGACATGGATTGAACAAACTTGAATCTTACCCCCCTAAGGATGCTGCATACCAAATATCAAAAGCATTCATCTGCTGGGTCTGATGAAGAAGATTTTTAAAGAAAATTCCTCATTTTGAACTTTGAAGTTATTATTCGGGCTCCCACAGTGAGCCCAAATATGAACCCAGGGACTTGGCTTGAACAAACTTGAATCTCACCCCTAAGGATGCTGCATGCCAAATATCAAAACATTCCGAATGCTGAATGTGAAGAAGAAGATTTTTAAAGAAAAATTTCTCATACTGACTAAGTTATAATTCGGGCTCCCACAGGGAGCCCAAATATGGACCCAGGGACTTGTCTTTAACAAACTTGAATCTCACCCCCCCCCCCCCCTCCCCCCCCCCCCCCCCCCCCCCCCCCCCAAGGATGCTGCACACCACATATCAAAACATTCCAACTGCTGGATCTGAAGAAGAATATTTTTTAAGAAAATTCCTCATTTCGAACTAAGTTACAATTCAAGCTCCCACAGCAAGCCCAAATATGGACCTAGGGATATGGCTTGAACAAACTTGAATCTCACCCCCCCAATCCCCCTACACCACCCCCCTCCCCCACCCTTCCTCCCCTCCCCCACCCCCACCCCCAAGGATGCTGCATACCAAATATCAAAACATTCTGACTGCTAGATCTGAAGAAGAAGATTTTTAAAGAAAATTCCTCATTTTGAACAAAGTTATTATTTGGGCTCCCACAGTGAGCCCAAATATGAACCCAGGGACTTGGCTTGAACAAACTTGAATCTCACTCCCTAAGGATGCTGCATGCCAAATATCAATACATTCCGACTGCTGAATCTGAAGAAGAAGATTTTTAAAGAAAAATTTCTCATATTGACTAAGTTATAATTCGGGCTCCCACAGGGAGCCCAAATATAGACCCATGGACTTGGCTTTAACAAACTTGAATCTCACCCCCCTAAGAATGCTACACACCACATACCAAAACATTCTGACTGCTGGATCTGAAGAAGAAGATTTTTTAAGAAAATTCCTCATGTCGAACTAAGTTACAATTTAAGCTCTCACAGCGAGCCCAAATATAGACCTAGGGACATGGCTTGAACAAACTTGAATCTCACCCCCCTAAGGATGCTGCATACCAAATATCAAAACATTCTGACTGCTGGATCTGAAGAAGAAGATTTTTAAAGAAAATTCCTCATTTTGAACTAAGTTATCATTCGGTTTCCCACTGTGAGCCCAAATATGGACCTAGGGACATGGCTTGAACAAACTTGAATCTCACCCCCTAAGGATGCTGCATACCAAATATCAAAACATTCTGACTGCTGGATCTGAAGAAGAAGATTTTTAAAGAAAATTCCTCATTTTGAATTAAGTTATCATTCGGGTTCCCACAGTGAGCCCAAATATGAACCTAGGGACATGGCTTGAACAAACTTGAATCTCACCCCCTAAGGATGCTGCATACCAAATATCAAAACATTCTGACTGCTGGATCTGAAGAAGAAGATTTTTAAAGAAATTCCTCATTTTGAACTAAGTTATAATTCGGGCTACCACAGTGAGCCCAAATATGACCCCAGGGACTTGGCTTGAACAAACTTGAATCTCACCCCCTAAAGATGCTGCATACCAAATATCAAAACATTCTGACTGCTGGATCTGAAGAAGAAGATTTTTAAAGAAAATTCCTCATTTTGAATTAAGTTATCATTCAGGTTCCCACAGTGAGCCCAAATATGAACCTAGGGACATGGCTTGAACAAACTTGAATCTCACCCCCTAAGGATGCTGCATACCAAATATTAAAACATTCTGACTGCTGGATCTGAAGAAGAAGATTTTTAAAGAAAATTCCTCATTTTGAACTAAGATATCATTCGGGTTCCCACAGTGAGCCCAAATATGAACCTAGGGACATGGCTTGAACAAGCTTGAATCTCACCCCCTAAGGATGCTGCATACCAAATATCAAAACATTCTGACTGATGGATCTGAAGAAGAAGATTTTTAAACAAAATTCCTCATTTTGAACTAAGTTATAATCGGGCTACCACAGTGAGCCCAAATATGACCCCAGGGACCTTGGCTTGAACAAACCTGAATCTCCCCCCCCCCCCTCCAAGCATGCTGCATACCCAATATCGAAAGATTCTGTCTGCTGGATTTTGAGAAAAAAATTTTTAAAGAAAATTCCTCATTTTGAACTAAGTTATAATTCGGGCTACCACAGTGAGCCCAAATATGAACCCAGGGTCTTGGCTTGAACTAATTTGATTCTCACCCCCCTAAGCATGCTGCATACCCAATATCAAAAGATTCTGCCTGCTGGATCTGGAGAAGAAGATTTTTCAAGAAATTTGCCTGAAATGCACTAAGTTCGAATTCGAGCTTTTATAGTGAGCCCAAATATTAATCCAGGGAGCCGATTTGAACAAACTTGAATCAGATCCACCCCACAATGTTGCATACCAAATATCAAAAGATTCTGCCTGCTGGATCTGGAGAAGAAGATTTTTTAAGAAATTTGTCACAAATGCACCAAGTTCGAATTTGGGCTTCTATAGTGAGCCCAAATATAGGAATCCAGGGGGCCGATTTGAACAAACTTGAATCAGACCCATACCAAGATGCTGCATACCAAGTATCAAAAGATTCTGCCCACTGGTTCTGGAGAAAAAGATTTTTTAATAATTTTTCTATAATTCATACGGTGCTATCAGAGTTATGCCTCATACAGAGCCCCCAAGGGACGTGGCCATTTCATTTAAACAAACATGAATTGCCATATAGTAATGAACATCCATATGAAGTTTCGTGAAAATCGGACCAGTGGTTTCAGAGGAGAAGTCATTTGAAAAATGTTCACCACGACGGACGGCAAGTGATAAGTTGAGCTCCCTTCGGTGAGCTAAAAACTGGAAACTAACCAGCAACAGGCACAACAAAGGCCCAGAGTCAGTAACCGATCAACAACCACCTAATGCAAAACTAGATCTTCATATGAAGAAAAAACAATGCATCTGGTAGAAGATGCAAGAGTACAAAAACGTCCTGAACCAAAATAGGAGGACGTAAACACTGGGGATAAACAGAATACCTATTCCATTTTACAAGTTAAAGTGCCAAGAATTTTATAAAAAATTAAACAAGAGGCCCCACGTGGCCTTAATCGCTCACCTGACAAAGTGACTCTAAGAAGTATTTTAGGTCACCTTCACCATGTCATGCCTCATCAACATTAACTGGTTGAGTGATAGATTTTGTTTGAAGTTCAACATTTGTTACCTAAAATTAGTTTTATTTAAAATCATTGGTGTGTGGCCAATCTCCAATGATTTTTAATAAAGCAAATTTATCTCTGCAGACAAACTGGTTTAGCATGAAGCACAAACAAGGAATGTGAAGAGATAGCCTTGGACATCTCTCCCCAACTGTGGATATCTTCCATGTGCTACATGTATATATTTGCATGCAAGAAAACAAAAATTTTCACAAATTTTCCAAAATATTAGTTTTTTTATCATCATTGGAACAAGCTCAAACAGCTTATTCCAATAGGGGTATAGGAAGATCAGGTATATTTTTAAGACAGAAATGTGAATATATAAATAATGGTGTTTTTTTGTGAATGATGCTGGAGAATTTTGCGTAAAGATATGGTAAATGGTTTGTTCTAGATACAGAATGACGCAAAAGTATTTAAATTTGATTAGGCAAGTTGTTCCTATAATGCATTTAAAAACTGAAGTAACTGTTTTTTTGCTGACGAACTTTTAGATGTGTGTGTCTGTGTTTGTGTGTGTGTGTGTGTGTGTGTGTGTGTTTGTGTGTGTGTGTGGGGGGGGGGGGGGGGGGTAAGAGTGTTCTTGCAAACAAAATTCCTGAATAAATGGAAAATTTTATTTTTTGTGTGAAAGACATAGTGCGTGAATGTTGATTGGAACAAGCTTAGAGAGCTCATTTTAATGTGAAGTCATAAAGCTGTGTTTTACGTACGAAATTCTGGAATAACTAAAAAAATTGCTTTTTTGACTCAAAAAGCATGGTGTGCGACCTCTCATTGGAATGAGCTCAAAAAGCTCATTCCAATGGGGTATTTACAAGCGATAAGTACATGTATGTTTAAGAGACAAAAATTAAAATTTGAATAGCGATTTTTGCGAAGAATGCAGACAAGTTTTGGCAGTTATGCTGGTAAAAAGGTAAGATATGCAAAGTGGTTGTTTTTTAGAGGCGACATTTAATTAAGGGGAATTAACCCTTGATTACTGAGCTAACTTCTAAAAGTACTGAAATTTCATGAAGCAATGTGAATAACAGACAACAGTTGCCTAAAAATTTCATGAATAACTAAAATTTTTATTCCTTTGTCTCGAAAACATGGCATATGACCTTTGTTGGAATGAGCTGAATGCGTGTGTTCCAATGAGGGGTCATAAAATTTGAACGGAGATTTGTGTGAATAATGCATTAGTACTGCTAGATTTGGGTAAACGGTTCACACTGGATACCATCCCTTCTATAGTAGATCTTTTCTGCAAATTTTGTCTAAGATTCTATCAACTTTACAAATAAATACGTTCATGAATCACAATCAGATCCACCCCACAATGTTGCATACCAAATATCAAAAGATTCTGCCTGCTGGATCTGGAGAAGAAGATTTTTTAAGAAATATGCCTGAAATGCACTAAGTTAAAATTTGGGCTCCTATACGGAGCCCAAATATAAACCCAGGGGGCCGATTTGAACAAACTTGAATCAGATCCACCCCACAATGCTGCTTACCAATTATGAAAAGATTCTGAAGCTGGATCTGGAGAAGAAGATTTTTTAAGAAATTTGCCTGAAATGCACTAAGTTCGAATTCGAGCTTCTATAGTGAGCCCAAATATGAAACTAGGAAGCCGATTTGAACAAACTTGAATCAGATCCACCCCACAATGTTGCATACCAAATATCAAAAGATTCTGCCTGCTGGATCTGGAGAAGAATATTTTTTAATAAATTTGCCCGAAATGCACTTCTATATTAAGCCCAAATATGAATCCAGGGGGCCGATTCGAACAAACTTGAATCAGATCCACCCCACAATGTTGCATACCAAATATCAAAAGATTCTGCTTGCTGGATCTGGAGAAGAAGATTTTTGAAGAAATTTGCCCGAAATGCACTAAGTTTGAATTCGAGCTTCTATAGTGAGCCCAAATATGAATCCAGGGGGCCGATTTGAACAAACTTGAATCAGATCCACCCCGCAATGTTGCATACCAAATATCAAAAGATTCTGCCTGCTGGATCTGGAGAAGATGATTTTTTAAGAAATTTGCCTGAAATGCACGAAGTTCGAATTCGAGCTTCTATAGTGAGCCCAAATATGAATCTAGGAAGCCGATTTGAACAAACTTGAATCAGATCCACCCCACAATGTTGCATACCAAATATCAAAAGATTCTGCCTGCTGGATCTGGAGAAGAAGATTTTTTAATAAATTTGCCCGAAATGCACTAAGTGCGAATTCGGGCTTCTATATTAAGCCCAAATATGAATCCAGGGGGCCGATTTGAACAAACTTGAATCAGATCCACCTCGCAATGTTGCATACCAAATATCAAAAGATTCTGCCTGCTGGATCTGGAGAAGAAGATTTTTGAAGAAATTTGCCCGAAATGCACTAAGTTTGAATTCGCGCTTCTATAGTGAGCCCAAATATGAATCCAGGGGGCCGATTTGAACAAACTTGAATCAGATCCACCCCGCAATGTTGCATACCAAATATCAAAAGATTCTGCCTGCTGGATCTGCAGAAGATGATTTTTTAAGAAATTTGCCTGAAATGCACTAAGTTCGAATTCGAGCTTCTATAGGAAGCCCAAATATGAATCTAGGGAGCCGATTCAAACAAATTTGCATCAGATCCATCCCACAATGTTGCATACCAAATATCAAAAGATTCTGCCTGCTGGATCTGGAGAAGAAAATTTTTGAAGAAATTTGCCTGAAATGCACTAAGTTCGAATTCGAGCTTCTATAGTGAGCCCAAATATGAATCTAGGAAGCCGATTTGAACAAACTTGAATCAGATCCACCCCATAATGTTGCATACCAAATATCAAAAGATTCTGCCTGCTGGATCTGGAGAAGAATATTTTTTAATAAATTTGCTTGAAATGCACTAAGTTCAAATTTGGGCTCCTATACTGAGCCCAAATATAAACCCAGGGGGCCGATTTGAACAAACTTGAATCAGATCCACCCCACAATGTTGCTTACCAAATATGAAAAGATTCTGCCTGCTGGATCTGGAGAGGAAGATTTTTTAAGAAATTTGCATGAAATGCACAAAGTTCAAATTCGAGCTTCTATAGTGAGCCCAAATATGAATCTAGGAAGCCGATTTGAACAAACTTGAATCAGATCCACCCCACAATGTTGCATACCAAATATCAAAAGATTCTGCCTTCTGGATCTGGAGAAGAAGATTTTTTAAGAAATTTGCCTAAATGCACTAAGTTCGAAATCGGGCTCCTATACTGAGCCCAAATATGAACCCAGGGGGCCAATTTGAACAAACTTGAATCAGATCCACCCTACAATGTTGCATACCAAATATCAAAAGATTCTGCCTGCTGGATCTGGAGAAGAAGATTTTTTAAGAAATTTGCCTGAAATGCACTAAGTTCGAAATCGGGCTCCTATACTGAGCCCAAATATTAACCCAGGGGGGCCGATTTGAACAATCTTGAATCAGATCCACCCCACAATGTTGCTTACCAAATATGAAAACATTCTGCCTGCTGGATCTGGAGAAGAAGATTTTTTAAGAAATTTGCCTGAAATGCACTAAGTTCGAATTCGGGCTTCTATAGTAAGCCTAAATATGAATCCAGGGGGCCGATTTGAACAAACTTGAATCAGATCTACCCCGCAACGTTGCATACCAAATATCAAAAGATTCTGCCTGCTGGATCTGGAGAAGAAGATTTTTGAAGAAATTTGCCTGAAATGCACTAAATTCGAATTCGAGCTCCTATAGTGAGCCCAAATATGAATCTAGGGAGCCGATTTGAACAAACTTGAATCAGATCCACCCCACAATGTTGCATACCAAATATCAAAAGATTCTGCCTGCTGGTTCTGGAGAAGAAGATTTTTTAAGAAATTTGCCTGAAATGCACTAAGTTTGAAATCGGGCTCCTATACTGAGCCCAAATATGAACCCAGGGGGCCGATTTGAACAAACTTGAATCAGATCCACCCTACAATGTTGCATACCAAATATCAAAAGATTCTGCCTGCTGGATCTGGAGAAGAAGATTTTTTAATGTTTTTCCCATTGCCTACAGTGTTAAAAAGTGCTTACTCAGCACTTTTTCAAAGTCCCGAAACTGTACCCTATGATAAAACCGATGGCAATTTTTTTTTACCAATCCTTTCTGTTGGTCCTAAGGAAGCTGCACACCAAATAAAAATTCTCAGTGCCGTGCAGTTTTGGAGATATGGGCGTTTTAATTTTTTTCTATTTTTAGCTCCTGCGGTTCCCACGGGGCTGCAGGAAAAATTTTTTTTGCATAAATCAAGTACTCATGACCCAATAAGCCCTCACATAAAATTTGGTTCAAATCAGCCTCTCGGTTTGGAAAATAGAAATTTTGGGCGGGGCAAAAAATTTTGCCCCTCTCATAACGACGCCAAGTATAGCCCCACAAACTTCTCTTGAACAAATCTGAGTCTACACCTCAAAAGGAAGCTGCACACCAAATATCAAGTCTCTGCTACTGCTGGTTCATGAGAAGAAGATTTACAAAGATTTTGGTGCCCCTTGGGGGCGTGGCACCACCCAGGAGGAGGGGCAACTTCATTTGAACAAATCTGAATTGGCATTAGCTAATAAACATTTAGCCAACATTTGAATAAAATTGGGCTAGTGGTTTAGGAGGAGAAGTCGATAATGTAAAGTTAACGCCGGACGGACGACGACGGACGCCGGACGACGGACGACGGACGCCGGACAGAAAGTGATTAGTAAAGCTCCCCTTGAGCTTCGCTCAGGTGAGCTAATAAAAAAGCCAAAAGAGCATGGGAGTATAACAGGAGGGTTCAGGAGAAGGAAGAGAAGTAATAGTAACAAAACAACAGTGGAGTCATATTATAATGACGACATTCAGAATCATATCACAAAATTGGGTAACATGAATAATTTACATAAAAATGATAAAGTTACAGCCCTGAACATCCGAAAACCGCCGTTATTCACTTCCAACATCCTGTTACACTGTTGATTTCATGAAAACCATCATTGATTTGTGTCCGGTATCTTCAAAAATGAGAATTTAAAGCACAGATGTCAGTTCAGTTTTTACTGTCTTTGGGACAAACAGAAGAAATGATGTTGGCACCAATTCCGGTCTCTTCCTGGGTACTGCGTATGTGCAAATACTAAAAGTATGGAGGGCCAGATAGGACTTTTAATTTTCAGTATTGTATGCAAATTTTGGGGGTTGGGTGGGGGTTCAAAATTTGTGTTTGGCCCTTAATAATATTGAGGTTGCACAAGCTAAGTCTGGGCCATTGGTTTTAGTATAAAAATATGAAAAAAATTAGTTATTCAAGAATTTTATTTGCAAGTATCGTCTGCTTTTCATGTTCCCTAAATTTTACAACACATCACACCTTGTGGGAGTAATGGCTAAGCAGTGATTTCTATCCAAGTTTTGCCTGCCTCAGGAGGCAGCCAAGACTTGACTACAAACACTGCCAGGGTAATTTGACTATTTCCCACAAGACATTTTCTTGATTGTATGTTAAGGAACCTGCTGTGACGCCAAAGATGAATGAACTTGAAAAAGCTCATCCCAGAGAACGATCTCCAGCAAGGTTTCAGATACAAGAAGAGCTGAAACACAGCCCAGTGCATACTCCACTGCAGCATACACCTTGCTGCATACCAAATTTATTTACAATATAAAGACTAAAAGTCAAGCCTGTACAGACCATAAGGATGTATGGTTTTCAAGATAAAGATCCAATGTAGTTCCTTATCGTGACCGATTCATGTGTTTTGGTTGAGGTCAGGGTCACTCGGAAGTACATCACTAATACGGAAATCCAAACTGTCATGTTCAGGTTCATTATAGTGTTTGCTGACGGGTTTATCAAGTTTGTTTCTGATATCCCTTAATTGTTCCAAGATACAAATGCAAAATGCGCATTTGGTCTCACCGACATATTGTATTTTGCATTTGTTGCATGTCAAAAGGTAAATCACATTTCTGCTTTGGCAGTTGTGTCTGCCTTTTGACTTAAACTTCTACTTGGTGTCTGAAGCTTGGAACCAATTGCTGTTGGGTAACCTGGGGCATATTAGACAATTGGTGATGTCGCAAGGTAGGAAAGGATTGAGAATGCTCTGTCCACTGATTTGTGATCGAGGAGGTGGATACTCTATTATCGACAGTACTAAAATGTCGCAAAGGTTTGGATTTCTACGGAATGCCAATAGTAACTTGTCCAGAAAAAGTTCACTGCACGTGTCGGATAGTTGGAGAATGGGCCAGAGTTTCTTTATTTCATTGAATAAGGAATAACTCTCAGCGTGAGAGTGGACGACAAACAGTATTCTATTATTGTCCTTCTTGGCAAGGGGTATGAACAAAGTGTCCCTGTCCCTATCCTTTGCCTTGATGAAGGCTTCCTGAAGTATGGCTTGTGGATAGTGCCTGTCATTATAATATTGTATCATGTTGAGGGCATTTTTATCAAAGTCATTCTCATTGGTACATAACCGGTGGGCCCGCAGGAGTTGTCCATAGGGGCCACCAGTCATACAAGGGTAAGGGTGACAGGAGTTAAAAACCATTTAACTTTGAGTGTCAGTTTCTTTGGTGTGTAGGTCCGTACGGAGCCTTTTTCTATTATGGATGACCTTTGTGGTCCAGAAATGTGACAGAAAGGTCATAATATTCCGCTGTGAATTTTACATAGTGGTGGGTCACGTTACAGTATTTTAAAAACTGCTTGAGGGCCACTTCTCTGTATGACTATACCATAAAAATGTCATCAATGAACCTGAGGTACATGTCGGGTTTGAGGGTGGGGTGGGGTGGGGGGGCTGTTTAGGAGCTTTTCCTCAAATTCGCCCATAAATATATTGGCAAAGTATGGGGCTATGGGGGTGCCCATAGCCGTGCCTGAGATTTGAAGGTAATGTTTTCCACTGAAGTCAAAATTATTGTGTAGGACAATTTTGAGAAGGTTAAGTAAGCCGACATTGCTGAGCTTGACGTCTGGTTTATGTTTCTGTACGCATCTAGCTACAGCTACAAGTCCCTCTTGGTTTGGAATGTTAGTATAAAGTGAGGCGACGTCCATAGTGATATACCATAAAAATGTTGTCGATGAACCTGTGGTACATGTCTGATTTGAGGGGGGCCTGTTTTGGAGCTTCTCCTCAAATTTTCCCATAAATATATTGGCGAAGGATGGGGCTTGGGGAATGCCCATAGCCGTGCTTCAGATTTGAAGGTAATGTTTTCCATTGAAGTCAAAATTATTATTGTGTAGGACAATTTTCAGAAGGTTAAGTAAGCCGACATTGATGAGCTTGAAGTCTGGTTTGTGTTTCTGTAGGCATCTAGCTACAGCTACAAGTCCCTCTTGGTTTGGAATGATAGTGTAAAGTGAGGTGACGTCCATAGTGACAAGAAGAAAGGAGTCCTTCTTGCATTCAAATCGGCTCATCTTGGAAATAAAGTCAGTAGTGTTATTAATGTAACTTGGATAAGAACAGACAAACCTGTTGACGTGTGCATTCACAAAGCTGCTGATATTGGCAGTTGGGCCGCCTGACCCGCTTACAATAATTTTGGAATTTTGCCCTTTTCAAGGCACTTGTGAAATTTTGGTAGAAGATAGAGCTGAGGTGTTCTGGTGTATCTAGTTCTTAAGCCCTCGTGACATTTGTCACTAATTTCACCTGTTTGGTGTAGTTTATTAACCTCATTGAGGAGTGATGTCAATTGTTTGTCCGATAAGTCCTCACTCATCTTACAGTAGAAGGTGGAGTTGCTGAGTTGCTTATGTGCCTTTTGAATGTAATAAGTTGTGTTCTGGATTACAACCGTAGAGTCTTTATCTGCCTTCTTGATAATAATAATATCTTTGTTTGCCTAAAGTTGAATAAGTGCCATGTGTTCGGCTTTGTTATTGTTAGTTGACCGGAAGTGGCTTCTTTTGAAGCCGTGTGCATTTCTGAGTCATTATGGCAAAAAAGTCAAGGCAGGCATCATCACCTGGTTTATGGGGCCAGGTGCTTTTAGGTGCGAATTTGAAATCCAATTTTCTATCAAAGTCCATGGCCGCATCACTCTTGTCGTGGAAAAAGACTTTAAGGCACAAGCGGCATATGAACCTGTCAAGGTTCCTTGAGAGTTTGATTTGGTCGTTTCTCAGGGACGTAAGGCTAAATGTTAAGCCCTTACTCAGTGCAGCCATCTCAAATTCAAAAAGTTGATAATTTGAGATGTTAACAATACTTCTTTTCTTGGTTTCAGCATTGACATGTTCCATATTACAGCTTATTTAATCTTCTGGCTAAATCGAGGATATTTGCTAAAACCTCATCCTTATCCGAGTTCTTTTTGTTTTTGTTTGTGTTCCATTTGGGACCGCCTGGCCAGCCACCTAAGTTGGGCTTCGGGTTCCTGTTGGGTCTAGGTTCCGATTTCCATTTCCAGTCCTGTGGCAGAGAAGAAAATAGGAGGTCTTTCTTCTGCACATCTGAAAGGTGAGTGATTTTCCTTTCAGATCGCTTGTCAAGTGAGGTTGATAATCTGTTGTTCAGCTTGTGTAGGGCTATATTTGCCTCACTCTTCTCATCCGATGTGGCAACAGACTCCCACTCCTGTTTGGAATGCATGAAGTCTGAGCATGCCTTTTCACATCTTGATAATGCCAGTTCCTTATGGAGATATATTAGTTTGAGGAAACAGTCCCTCAGAATCATCTTTCCTGATCTGCAGTGGCTGCAGTATCATGTCGGCTGAGGTTGTTGACCTGGAGCCAGAGCCCAAAAGGAATCAGCTTATCCTCTAAACACTTCTCCAGGAAATGGGAGAAGGTGTTTCAATTTGGAAAGCTTACACCAGTTGTTGCATACTTTACGATAAATCTCGTAGTGGTCCTGCATGATTTTGGGTTTGACGAGTGTGTCTCAAGTTGAGGCCTCGTTGGAGTCAATTTTCCTCTTTTCTCAGCCTCCTGGCTATTAACTGGTAGAGTGCTGGAAGCCCATATCTGGGCTTTATTCTAAGTGTCAGTACCACAACTTAAAGGCTTCATATTCTGTGAATGTTGTTCATATCACCTTTGAAATGAAATTATTTAGACCGTTAGGATTTGCATTGTTATAATTTATGGGAGAGTGCCTATTGGCACTCTCCCATAAATTGTAGCAAGGCAAATATATGTGAAAAAATTTTGATGACCAAAAAAAATTCAGCACTCTACCAGTTAATAGAGGAGTCAGACGATGAGCCATAATATGTGGCTACACTACCATCTGACAACCATACATTGCTAGACGAAGTCAATGGTGATATGTTTGCCATAACCTTCGAAAGTTAAAAAATTTATAGTAATTTATATATTTTTTATACTTACCAATGACCCAGACTTAGCTGGTGCTAACTCCTTAAATTATAGGGCCAAACACAAATTTTGTCCCCCCCCCCAATCCCCCAAATTTGCATCAAAATCCAAAAAATCAATGTCCTATGTGGTCCTCCATACTTTTATCCACTGCACATGCGCAGTGTCAAGGAAGTACCGAAATTGGCGCCAAATCCTCATTCTTACAACCAGTGCCTGGTAAGTGTTATGTAATCAGTGGGGAGGTATGAGTTCCCAACTCATGGGAGGGCCATCCCCGTCTGGGTCATTGGTAAGTATAAAAAATATATAAATTACTATAAATTTTTTAACATTTTTATACTGTACCAATGACCAAGACTTAGCTGAATAGAAAAAAAGACTGGAGGGCCTAGGACATAAAGGAAAATCCAATAGACTCAATTACATGTAAACAGAATTATCCCCTCAAGGAGAAAAGGAGAAAGAGGCTTTACATGCATCTTTCTTGTTTATACCAAAAAAGAAAGACACAATACCATTCCGTAATTGAGCACAATAACATCAATGATCTCTATTAACATCCAGTGTAACCCATTATACTAAATTTTTTAAAGGAAAGCCAATAAATAAAGATAGTCCAGAGAATGAGACTCTTTATACTCATTTAAAAGTGTCCGAGGATTGTATATAAACGCTCGTATGACTCGTGACATATACAAATGCTTCACACCGAGCTATACTTAAAAATATTACATAAATGAGCGAGTCATTAGCCTTACACTTTAAAATCATCCCAGCACCGACTTGGAATTACTGACTCCAGAGGAGGGATTCCCTTGTTTTCATTATTCAGCCGGTGATATAAGGGTACACCATCCCCCCACCCCTTCCCCTTGCTCTAGGTCAGATACCTCAGAACGAAGAGGGCAGCAGGACAGAGTCACTGCCGGAACAGAAAGCCTGCATAACTATAGTTGCAACTGTTTAGTGGGCGACATTCTGAGCTTCAGATAACAGACCTAAACAACGCAGGTCGCCAGAAATGGACTCAATATTTCTAAGGTAAAAATTCGTGAACGTGGAAGGCTGAGACCAATATGTAACCTTCATCACGGTAATAGCAACACTATTAGCATAAGCCCAAGATGTAAAAAGCGCTCTTACTTCATGCGCCAAAATCTTAAGCACAGACTGCTGAGTTGAAGATAATTTTTCATAAGCAGTACAAATAATTAATAGAATCCACCTTGCAATAGAATGGACCTTAATGTCCTTTCTATTAGGCAGCAGAGACAGAAAGAAATGCTTACGTCCCTTTCTGAAAACTCAGATCTACGTTTGTAAATACGCATAGCTCTAACTGGACAAAGCAAAGGCCTATGACCGTCTGAAGACGGAAGAGCCTTAATAATAATAGGTTCAGGGCACTTATTAGGAGCCTGATTCTTAGCCAAAAATCCAACATTAGTAGTCAATGTAATAGTATTACCAACACTACGATAGTGAGAATCATCAACAGATAGTGCATGAAGCTCACTAACTCTTCTAGCAGAAGAGAAGGCTAAGGGAAAAGCTGTCTTATAAGTATTTGAAGTCCACTGTATCAAGAGGCTCAAATGGCACTTCTTTTAGCTTCAAAAGAATCCAAATTCTAAATTCCACTTAGGAATTAACCTAAGGGTTCTAGGTCTATTTATCGAAAAGTTTTTCACTAACTTACATAAAGAGACATCAGATCCAATTTGTAAGCTATCATGATGAGCATAGGTGTCCGATAGCAAAGATCCATAACCCTTAATAGTTATTGGCTGCAGTTTGATCTCGTCAAACAAGTAGACCAGAAAATTTGCAATGTCTGGGAATGGAGGGATCATAAATATCAACAGAATGATCCCTAAACCAGCGAGAGAAAACCTTCCACTTAGCAGCATAATTTAGCAAAGAGGAGGTTCTCCTAGATAGAAATTGCGTCCACCGCTCGTCCTGTAAAATGCTTGTCATGTAAGAAGGACCTCACAACGGAAATATGTGAAGGTTGATACCTTGCGGGTTGTGATGCAGTGTGTGTGATTTCCCCTGCAAAAGAAGGTCCTCTGATGGAGGAAGCTTCCGCGGAATGTCCCACAACAGACACCTGATGAGATTTATCCATGGTCTCTTGGGTGACAGAGATGCTACCAACAGAATCCTGCAGTGAGATTGCTGATTTTAACAATCTCTGCCGAATCAACGGACCTGGAAGATAAGTGTATCCCATCATTCCATCCCAAGAGATCAAGAGGGCGTCTACTGCAAACGCTCGACACATGGCGACACATACGTCTGCAACGGATAGTTGATATGCGTCGCAAATAAGTCTATCATAGGACGATCTCATTGGTAGCAAATCTGACTGAATACTCCTTTGTTGAGAGTCCATTCTGAAGGCAACATACGATCTTTCCGAGAAAGGGAGTCCGCTAGAACGTTCAGACAACCTGGGATATGACGGACCGACAGAAGAACCTGATGCTCTAGAACAAACAGAAGGATTCTTTCCGTTAAGATGAACAATGGAATGGAATGAGTGCCTCCCTGGTTCCGGATATACGCTACTACTGTCGAATTGTTGGACAGAATTTGAACATGCGAATTCTGAATAATGTTCATCCAATGACGTAGCGCAAGCCAAATTGACATCATCTCTGATGTTTATGTGCTTGTTTAGGAACTGCGGATCCCAAAGACCCTGGCATCTCGATTCTGTTGGGCTCAAAGTTGCGCCCCAACCTGTTTGACTTGTATCGTCATTATCGTAAAAATCGGATCCGGCAGTTGCAGTGGTACTCCCTGAGTTCACCATTGAATATCTGCCCAAGTCTGAATCTCTTGTTTTTCACTTGTTTCGACAAGACGATGTTCGTTTCGAGTGAATGAATCTTCACATTCCAATTCTGAGTAAAAAATATCTGGAGTGGACGAGTGTGTAGTTGCCCCATCGGAACAAGATCCTCGGCGGCTCCGCACAAACCTATCAGTCGCATGAATTCTCTCGCTGTTACTTCATCTGAGTGAAAAGCGAGTGTAACAACTGACTAATTTCGCTCTGGTTAACGGCAGACGAACCAGATTGTTGTGCGTCTCAAAGCTCATTCACAAGTAGGTGAATGACTTTGACGGCACTAGATCCGACTTCTTTTCGTTTACTATGAAACCGAGACATCGGAGCAGTTGAAGCAGACTCTGAACATCGTTCTGAAGCGTTGACTTGTTGCCGTACCTCTGATGAATGTGGTCCAAGTAGGCCGATGTTACCACAGACGAATGAGCTTGGAAATGAGTCATTACCGAGTTCATTATTCGAGTGAAGGCCCAGGGTGCTTGATTCAGACCGCAGCACATTGTCTGGAACTGATAAATGACCCCTAAAACAGTGAAGCGAAGGTACTTTCTAAACGCCGGATGTACCATGACATGAAAGTACGCATTCTTGAGAACTATGCTCGCAGCATAATCGTTCACTCGAATGCTCACTCTGACCGATCGGATGGTCTCCATATAAAATTTTGGAGCCACGATCAGCTTGTTTATCCAGCTCAGATCTATAACTGGACGAAACGAGCCATCTGGTTTTGGAACCAGGAACAGGTGACTGTAGAAACCTGGAGATTCCTGGTTTTCTAC
Source organism: Pictodentalium vernedei (assembly GCA_031216915.1). Lineage (NCBI taxonomy): Eukaryota > Metazoa > Mollusca > Scaphopoda > Dentaliida > Dentaliidae > Pictodentalium > Pictodentalium vernedei. The sequence continues at coordinate 163,257,681 of CM062293.1, forward strand.
GACCTCTATCGCGTTCTTCTCTAGAAGAGACTGGACTTCTGATAGAAGCGAATCTCTCTTCTGAACGTTTAATGGAAGCTGAGTCCAACGTGGACTTCGAGTTAACGGAGGTTTTTCTTTGAAGGACAGTTTTAGACCTTCGGAAATAACCCCTTGCACCCATGGGTCGTCCTTAATTGACAACCAATTGGTTAAGAATCTCAACAGCCTTCCGCCCACTGGAACGCAATAGAGGTTTAGAACATCACCTCCTGGACTTGCAAGGCTTGCGGGAGGAGAAACTACGTCCTCCACGACCCGCACCTCACCCAGTCGACCTAGAGACGTCTGACTGGTTGTCTCTGTGTCCCGTGACGCTATCAGTCTCTTACCAGGTAACACAGCATTTTGGTCCGGAAGAACAACTTCTGGAAGGTGTTGCCGGATGAAATCTACGGTCACCTTATGTTGTTCGGAAAGGGAAAATTCCAGCTCCCCTGATTCCCTTTCACCATCCGATTGGACCACAAGAGAATCTTGGTCGTCCCTTTCTGACTCTGCAGGGGAGTGAACCGACCCAGCTTCCTCAGACAGTTCCTGTTCTGAAAAAGTTTCTGATGGCTGCAGGGATGCTGCGATGAGTTGAGCTATCTGTGACAGCAAGTCCGTCACGGAGGCCTGTGGAGCCGCGGTCTTACGTAATTTAGCCGCTGGAAGCTCCTGGGACGTTAATTCCTGTATACTTCTTATATGCGAATGTCCCAACTGGAAAGGCCTCGTGTCCTTGGCTAGCGGATGGCGTGACCTGGTCGACGTGGAATCCCTGGTCGGTGAAGCAGGCTGGATATCTGCGGTCACGTAGCCAAGGTGCAGTCGTGTGTGCTGACGTGGGGATGAGGAAGCCAATAGACTAGCCGTGCCGGACTGTCTATGCGACGGAGCGTTCCGAGCAGGAGGAGTGGATGTATGCTCCGACTGACGAACGTTACGTACAACAACATCTGGGCCCATATGTTGTTGTAAGAGAGAGGGGCCTCTCTCGCTTGAGGTCCGGGTAGACCTGGACGAGTTAGCTACCTGACTGACTGGCTTCCTCTGTTCCATCCACCAATCAATCATCGCCGGGTGTGCGTGATCCGAGATTATAGTGCTCGCAACACCCCTTCTCCTCTCCTGGACCACAACGGACGAACCCGACGACACAACCATTACGTGAATGATTGCTTCACCGGGGGAGCTAGCGGGTGACAAGTGACCGTTGATCCTACTAGGGACCTCTTAGGCACTTGCCGCATTTCGTTGAGCACTTTGCTGCTAGCTCTTCATAAGCGACGACGAAAGCACACTTTTGAAGACATCAGGGAAACATCACCCTGTTCTTGTTCCTCTGAAAAAAGAGACTGAAAAAACTAGAGTGACCCTGTGGTGAGAGGACCGGCATGGACCTCTCACCACTAACAATATACCGTGACACACGTCTCCAATGTTTGTCATCCAAATTGGCACACCCTGATCAAGAATTAGTGCGAGTACACTGACTACAGCAAATACAATGAACATGAGAATCAGAGGAAGACTTCCTTGATTTACAATTTGAACAATATTCTTTCATTTTGAAAAAATATTAAACAGTCATCGTACTCGCACTAACCTTTGAAAACAAAGATACATAATAATAATAATCCATTACAGACATTTCGAAAAATAATTCAAAAGAAAAATTTTTTCGAAAAAAATTTCAAGATGAGCCCAAGTTCCCAATGGGAAAAATGAGACCAAATGGATCCCAAAAAAGCCTAAGTGTGGACAAAAATTTTAAAACATATCTAAAAATTAATGCTACACTTACGGACAATATTAATGTATCTGGCTATGAACAGAACCAAAAAGAAGACAAGGAATCACTGTCAAAAGAAACCATTGTCAACGTAAACAAAAGTGAATAAAAACTGGAAACAAGACTCCAGGCACTGAAAATATGGCCCGAAATCAGTAACCAATTTTAAACACTATCCGATGTAAAACAGAAGCTTCCAGAGAAGAAACTGCAATACATCAGATGGTAGATACATGACCAAAATGCCTAACCACCCCTTGGGTGAGGACGTAACCAAGGGGAAAAACAGAATAAACATTCTGTTACCAAGCCAAAAACACCCAAGAAATTTCAGTAAAAAAATTACAAAAATTATGCCAAAAGCATGGGAGAATAGCAAGGGGGGTATAAATGAAAGGGAGAGAGGAAACACTGAACAAACTGTGGAAATTTCATAACAAGAATGTAAACATCAGGCCCATGCCCCGAAATTAGGGAACATGAAAGTTACAGCCCTGAACACATCCTTCCACTGTTTCTTCCTCTCATCCTTATTTCATCCTTAGATCCACCATTTCTTTCATGATATTGTGTCTGGCATCATTTTAACTGAGATTATAAGCACAGATATCAGTGAGATGTTACTGATTGAAGGGCCAAACAAAGAATGAGGATTTTGCGCCAATTTCGGTACTTCCTTGATACTGCATATATGCAGTTGATAAAAGTATGGAGGACCACAAAGGACATTAATTTTTTGGATTTTGATGCAAATTTGGGGGATTGGGGGAGCAAAATTTGTGTTTGGCCCTAGAATTTAAGAGTTAGCACCAGCTAAGTCTGGGTCATTGGTAGAGTATAAAAATATGAGGTACTAACAAATTAAATAATATATAATATATAACAGAGGTTAGCATAAGTTCAAAGGTTATTGAGTTGCTAAGTCGAGCTTTGCTGAGCCAAACTAGTTTCAAACTGTTTCGTTCTTCTTCAGTGGCATGAAAGCTAGAGGTCATCGTTGCTCACTCCCTTTTATACTCCCATGAGAATGTGTCATGTCCTGGTCGTCATCGTGAGGTAACGTGGTTGGATGCAGCTGTCTGGGGCAGCAGCATCCCCTCTAACAAAAGGTAAAATTGGCACCTGGGGGTGGGCATGTTGTTGAACTAATGACCCTTGACCTCTAGGTCGGTGATCATGGGAGGGGTGGGCCCCGACTGGGGCATTGGCCTTGACTTGTTACTAGGCCCGTTTTGGTGTACTGTGGGGGGGGGGGGGGGGAATGTTTCCGGTAGTAGACTACCTTTTTAGTCCTGAGGCTCTTTGGCACATTTGCGTAGAATCTCAGCCATGAGGATTTCCGTGGATGGTGATGTTGTCGGGTCATTATCGGCACAAGTGGACACTCTCTCAGTAGTCTAAGACTCAGAGTCCACTAAGGTCATGGAGCAAGAAGCCCAATGTTTTTTCAGGTATTCCTTGTGATGAATTGTTTGTGGCAATTCAAACAAAATACCCTGCCCACCTCCGTGTGGGTTGTGCATATATGCCTATAACTATGCCTATACCTCCATCATATATTATATATTATTTAACTTGCATACCGAATTTAGTTGGAATCCATCCACTCACTGCTGAGATATGGATCCGGATAGATAGATGGATGGACAGACAGGTGGATGGATGGATAGACCAGAAGGATGGATGGACAGACAGACAGACAGATGAATGCATGTAATCCAGTATACCTTCCATCTCTTCAAGAGTGGGGGTAATAAAGACTGAAAAAAATAACAGAATTTGTGAGATAAATTTTTGTCATAATGTTGAGCAGACTTTATCAATTCATTTGGTAAAGTGTCAATAATCTGAAAATCAGATTACCAGATTAAGTAAATTTACCTCTTGAAGATGAAGATATCTGTGTGCCAGACTTCAGTTTTGAATGCAGTTGGAAGTGAGTTTTCCAAACACAATCACACGCAAAGTGTCCAGGTTCAAAGTTCTCATCCATAGCATCATACAAATACTTTGTCCCATGGTTTTCTTCCTCATCTTCTTCAGCTGATGAACCTAAAATACCAATATCAATATCAATAGCACCTCCTGCAGATAAGTTATTTACCAAGTACAAGAGTGTCGCCAACAAGACAAAGATAATTCAGAAGAACAGATATTTTTTAATATCACTAGTAAAGTCTCACTGGCACAGGTTAATGAAACAATACCAACATTTATTTATCAGGGTTTAATGACACTTTAACAGCCAAGGACATATCGTGTCGGTGACAGTTTTACAGGGTGGAGGAACCACCGAGCAATGACGAGCAGCTGCCAGCTCCCCAACATCATAACTCTGCACTTCAGCACAGACAGGGTTAGATTGGTTGAAGACATGTGCACTATCGATGTGCAGTACGCCTTAATACACGCAGACATCGTGCCCCATGAGGAAAATTGGGGGTAAGTGCCTTGCCCAAGGACACAACGTGGGAGTCCGAATCAATTGCTCAGACAGTCACCCATCCAAGGACTAATCGGGCTCGACATTGCTTAACTTCGGTGATCAAACGAGAACCGGTTACTCCCAGGCCTTTAAATTCTTCCCAAATAACAACGGTAAATGCTGGGCCCAAATAAGATAATTGCGCCCAAATTATGCAGAGTTTGAAACTTTTTCCAAAGTTTTGCAGTGTTTCAGCAATATATATAGTTTGGCCAGGTTCCCCTGAAAGCTTGCAATATAGCTTAGAGCTTACTTTCGAATCAAACAATGCAACAGATAAATAATAAAAAAAAAACCCAGAATTTGCCATAGAAAAGCAATCGGCGATTGCTTTTCTTTGGCTAATTCTATATGATCCTGCATTTAAAGCTGTTTGTAGCATTTCCTATTAAACGGCATGCGTAATTTACATTCAAATGGGACTTTGGCTCGACACTGGGAAACTCAGAAGCCTTCTCGAGTAATCTTACGTCAAGGGGTGGTGGGAACCAGTGATAATGGTGAAGACCTTTAACAAGGGGTTGTAAACTATCATTTTAAGAGGGAGACCTGACACCTAAAGCAGATGCCAAGAAGAAGAAAATACCGGCGATTTTTCTCCAACCAAGCACGCCACAATACGGCTGATTCATATTTGCCGTTATGCCCAAATTATACTGATCTAAAGGTCTGGTTATCGCAATACCACCATGCCCCCAATCCCTACATAAAATTATAATGAAAGCTAATTATAAAGGGTCTATTTATTAGACATGATTTTCTTTCCAAGAATTGCCGATTATCAAACCTCAGGTGACATGGCTTCAAACTTGGCTGATGTGAACCAAGCCAGAGTTGTCCTCCTTGATGTGTTACTACGTGCAAACCAATCGAAATGTTCACAGTTATTCAATGAATACAGTCATGAAAACTGGCAATACCAGGCATGTCCATGAAGAAAGAGAGTTATGCGGAAATTCATCAAAGTGGGAAAAGTGGTAGTTTAGCTATCCAAATGTCATGGCTTTCCCAGTGGGGAAGCCAAGATGTTCTGATAGGTGAACTAGGAGTAGGAGAAGAGGAAACTTCAATCTTTGTGATTAGAATGAGAAACATTAATGCTATCAGAAAACTGTAATAGATTTGAGAATTTTGTAATTATTTGTTTTGGTTTTATAAAGGAAGAGGTTATTACTTGGTTAGTTTCAATCTGAGTTTCCTCGGGCTGATATCTTGACCGATATGAAACTTACCAAGTAGTAACTTCTAATTATAGAAACTGGTCAGAATGCAAACTTTTACAAACTTGCACACAGAAAACACTATGCCACAGGTTCCTGACATTTTCTCAGCAATCTGACAAAGCTAAAAGAGAGCACACAAATTAAAATTTAATGATTTTGAGAAACTTTGACAACATCAATTTAGTAACACAACTTTATCGATATTTAGCAATATTTTTTTCATTTTCCTGTTTTCTTTTCAGAGGTATTTCTTATTAACCTTCTGAAGATGGATGTTGAAATATAAAACTTAAGGCTGTAAATTTCCCTCATAATGCAACTTGGAATTTAACCCTCAAGTCCCATACAGCTGCAAACTGCCACTTTTATATTGCTTTGTAAAAGTTGTTCCCAATAGTATTTTTACTTTAGAACTCAACCAGTAGGCTGCATATGTCGTAGCAGGCAGCCAACAATGATGTATAAACACTGAAATATAATTTTGAATTAGTCTACATGTGTATAAGGTTCTGTGCTGAGTAATTTTAAAATATTAAATATTTTTCAGCAAATCAAGTCATGGCTGCTTCACAGAAGCCATGACTAGATTTGATATAAAATTCATAAAAATTTGACTTGAGATTTCATTGGTCAAAAAGTCTATACAATTTATGGGGGAAAATCTGATTACATTACATCCTTAAATTTTACTTATTTTAATGGAAAGAAATTTCCTGTCCTGGGCAGGAATATACACCAGCAGCATGAAAGGAGTTAAATTGGTTAAATTCTTAGCTGCATTATGGGAGAAATTTCCTGCTTCAAATCCTGGTATTTTGATATCAGTGTGGACACGGTTAGCAACCAGATCATAATTTTTAAAAGGGCAGAAGTAATGTACTATTGCAGAACAGTACTTTTTTATTCAATGGGATTCTTGGTATTTTATCTTTTAAATCTGGGACTTCACTCACCACTTTGAAGACTCGGAACAGCAGCCCTTCTTAGGCTGTCTTTCCCCCACGTGACATCCTCATCTGCTTCTGGCACCAGTAATTTGTCACACATTTTTGTTGTGTTCAATTCATCTAGCAAAAGTTGCTAAAAATATAAGAATGAAAGGTTAATCAGTTCATTTCCCATTAAATTCTTATCTACTGTTTAAACACTTTTGCAGTTCTATCAACCCTGTTTGTAAAAGAATATTACACTTGCTAGACACAGACAAAATGCAACAACATGCTTGTAGAACATAAAGTATGAGACAGGAAAATTCAATATAACAAAACAAAATGGTGAAATATACTGCAATTATCTAATAATGAGAAGGCTGCAGAAAACTTAGTAATCATTTTTTATTATATGCTAAATGATAGCTTATCAAAAAAATTGTGGATAGAAATTGCATCCCCCACTGCGAAGATATAGAAATTTTCACTTTCATGGTATCAATCAAAACGGTGGCTTTCAAAGCATCACTTCAAGGTGAATAGGAGACAAATTATCACTGGAAATGATCAATTTGTCCAAAAAACGTATAATGAGAAGAAAATCTAGTGTTTTTGAGTGGATACCAATCATTTCCACCAATAATTCAACATGTATTCTCCTTAAATTGATGCATGAAACCTGCCAGTTTAATTAGATCGTAAAACGCTACCAGTTCCAAATATCGAGCAAATCACTTCCGCATTTCCGTGCATCAGCTATTTATTTTCATGCATCAATTCAAGGTTGAAACGAGTGGAATTATTGATAGAAATGATCAGATTCTTATTAAAAGCTTATAATAAAAAGAAAGTTAAAAAATTTATAGTAATTTATATATTTTTTATACTTACCAATGACCCAGACATAGCTGGTGCTAATTCTCAAAAATCTAGGGCCAAACACAAATTTTGCCCCCCAATCCCCAAAATTTGCATCTAAAACCGAAAAAATCATGTCCTAAATGGTCCTCCATACTTTCCCTCCACTGCGCATGCGCAGTGTCAAGGAGGTCTCGAAATTGGCGCCAATTATCATTCTTACAAGCAGTGCCTGGTTAGCGCTATGTACTCAGCGGGGAGGTATGAGTTCCCAACTCCTGGGAGGACCATCCCCGTCTGGGTCATTGGTAAGTATAGAAAATATATAAATTACTATAAATTTTTTAACATTTTTATACTGTACCAATGACCCAGACATAGCTGAATAGTAAAAAGGCTGGAGGGCCTAGGACAGAGAGGAAAATCCAATAAGCTCAACTATATATAATAGAGTCATCCCCTCGAGGAGAAAAGGAGAATTAGGCTTTACATGTATCTTTCTTATTTATGATAAATTAGAAGATAGACACAACACCCTCCATAATTGAGCATAATAACATTCATGTTCTCTATTAACATCCAGTATAACCCTTTATACTGATTATTTTTAAAGTAAGCCAATAAATAAAGTCAGTCCAGAGAATTGAGACTCTTTATACTCTTTAAAAGTGTACGAGGATTGTATATTAACGCCCGTTTGACACGTGACATATACAAATGCTTCACACCGAGCTACAGTTTAAAAATATGACATGAGTGAATTTTAAACATTAACTTTACACTTTAAAACCATCCCGGTAATGACTCAGAATTACGGACTCCGGAGGAGGTATCCCCTTGCTTTTCACTATAAAGCAGGTGACCTAAGGGAACACCCTCCCCCCCCCCCCTCCCCTTGCCCTGGGTCAAATAGCCCAGAGCGAAGAGGGAAGCAGGACGGAGTCACTGCCGGAACAGAAAGCCTGCATAACTATAGTTGCAACTGTTTAGTGGACGACATTCTGAGCAACAGATAACGGACCTAAACAATGCAGGTCTCCAGAAATAGACTCAGTATTTCTGAAATAAAAATTTGTGAATGTGGATGGCTGAGACCAATATGCAGCCTTCATTAAATCTGTAATATCAACACTATTTGCGTAAGCCAAAGAGGTAGAAAGAGCTCTTACTTCATGAGCCGAAATCTTAAGCACAGACTGCTGAGCTGAAGATAGATTATCATAAGCAGTACGGATAGTTAATTGAATCCATCTAGCAATAGAATGGACCGTAATGTCCTTTCTATTAGGCATCAGAGACAAGACAAAAAGAAGCGTTTTTGTTCCTTTCTGATAAACTGAGATCTTCGTTTATAAATACGTAAAGCTCTAACGGGACAGAGTAAAGGCCTATGCCCGTCTGAAAACGGAAGGGCCTTAATAACAATAAGTTCCGGATATTTATTAGGAGCCTGATTCTTAGCCAAAAATCCAATATTAGTAGTAAAGGTAATAGTGTTCCCGACACTACGATAGTGAGAATCGTCCACAGATAGTGCATGAAGCTCACTGACTCTTCTAGCAGAAGAGAAAGCTAAGAGAAATGCTGTCTTATAAGATAATAATTTGAAATCTACTGTCTCAAGAGGCTCAAATGGCTTTTCTTTTAGTTTAAGAAGAACCCAAGCTAACTTCCATTTAGGAATTAATCTAAGGGTTCTAGGTCTATTTATCGAGAAGTTTCTAACTAATTTAGATAAAGAGACATTAGATCCAATTTGTAAACTATCATGGTGTGCATAGGTATCAGATAACATAGACCTATAACCTTTAATAGTAACAGGCTGCAGTTTGATCTCGTCAAACAAGTATACTAGAAAGTTTGCAATGTCTGGAATGGAGGGATCAAAAATATCAACAGAATGATCCCTACACCAACGACAAAAGACCTTCCACTTAGCCGCATAGTTTAGCGAAGAGGAGGTCCTCCTACAGTTAGAAATTGCGTACACTGCTCGTCCTGTAAAATGCTTGCCATGCAAGAAGGACCGCACAACGGAAATACGTGAAGGTTGAGACCTTGTGGGTTGTGATGTAGTTGACGCGATTTCCCCTGCGAAAGAAGATCCTCTCATGGAGGAAGTTTTCGCGGTAAGTCCCACAGCAGACACCTGAGTAGATTTATCCACGGTCTTTGTGGAGACAGAGATGCTACCAACAGAATTTGCATTGAGATTGTTTTATCTTTAGCAATATCTGCAGAATCAACGGCGCTGGAGGATACGCATATCCTATCATTCCGTCCCACAAGATCGATAGAGCGTCTACTGCATATGCTCGGGGATCCGGACATGGAGACACATACGTCTGCAACTGATTGTTGAGTTGTGTCGCAAATAAGTCTATCATTGGCCGCTCCCATTGGTAGCAAATCTGATTGAATACCTGTTTGTTGAGAGTCCATTCTGACGGCAACAAGCGACCCTTCCGTGAAAGGGAGTCTGCTAATACATTCAGACGCCCCGGAATATGACGGACCGAAAGTAGAACTTGGTGTTCTAGAGCAAACAGAAGGATTCTTTCCGTTAAATTGAATAACGGAACGGAATGAGTGCCTCCCTGGTTCCGAATATACGCTACTACTGTCGTATTGTCGGACAGGATTTGGACATGTGCTTTCTGAATAATGTTCATCCAATGACATAGTGCAAGCCAAATTGACATCATTTCCTTGATGTTTATGTGCTTGCCTAGAAACTGCGGATCCCAAAGACCCTGGCACTTCGAATCCGTTGGGATTAATGTTGCACCCCAACCTGTTTGACTGGCATCCGTCATAATCGTAAAACTCGGATCCGGCAACTGCAGTGGGACTCCCTGAGTCAACCACTGAATGTTTGCTCAAGTCTGAATCTCTTGTTTCACTGGATTTGACAAGAGAACGTCTATTTCGAGCGAATGAATCTTTACACTCCAATTCCGAGTCAAGAAAATTTGGAGAGGACGAGTGCGTAACCGCCCCATCGGAATGAAATCCGCAGCGACTCCGCACAGCCCTATCAGTCTCATGAACTCTCTCGCTGTGACTATGTCTGAGTGAAGACAATAGCGAGCGTAACAACTGATTAATTTCGCTCTGGTTAACGGCAGACGAACGAGATTGTTGTGCGTCTCGAAGCTCATTCCCAGATGAGTGAATGACTTGGACGGCACCAGATCTGACTTCTCCTCGTTTATTATAAAACCGAGACGTCAGAGTAATAGAAGCAGATTCTGCACATCGTTCTGAAGCTTTAACTCGTTGCCGTACCTCTGAAGAATGTCGTCCAGGTAGGCCGACGTTACCCCAGACGAATGAGCTCAGAAATATATCATTACCGAGTTCATTATTCGAGTGAAAGCCCAGGGCGCAAGGTTCAAACCGAAGCACATCGCTCGGAACTGATATACAACTCCTAGGACTGCGAAGCGTAGATACTTTCTGAATGTCGGATGTACCATGATGTGAAAGTACGCATCCTTGAGATCTATGCTTGTAGCATAGTAGTTCACCCGAATACTCGCTCTGACTGATCGAATTGTCTCCATATAGAACTTCGGAGCGACGATCAGCTTGTTTATCCAGCTCAGATCTATGACTGGACGGAACGAGCCGTCTGGTTTCGGAACCAGAAACAGATGGCTGTATAAACCCAGTGATTCCTGGTCTTCTACGACCTCTACCACGTTCTTCTTCAGAAGAGACTGTACTTCTGAAAAAAGAGCATCTCTTTTCTGCAGATTTGACGGAAGCTGAGTCCATTTTGGACTTCGAGTTAATGGAGGCTTTCGTTTGAAGGATATTCTTAGTCCTTCCGAAATTACCCCTCGAACCCAGGGGTCGTCCGTAATTGACGCCCAATCGTTTATAAAACTCGATAATCTTCCGCCTACCGGAACACGATAGAGGTTCAAACCATCACCTCCTGGACCTGCGAGGCTTGCGGAAGGAGAATCTACGTCCTCTGTGACCCGCACCTTGCCCCATCGACCTAGGGACGTCTGACCGGTAATCTCGGCCAGAAGAACATCCCCCACGAGAGTCGCTGCCTTGACGGTCTCTAGAATAAGACCGTCGCTGCCTTGACGGTCTCTAGAATAAGACCTACAGGACGCATAGGAACCTCTATAGGAACTTCTCTTGGGCGTACTTGTCCCAGAAGTGCCTGTCTTACTCTTTTCTGCTGTATCCAGCTTTTTGGAAGCGGATTTGAAAAGCAGAGAATCCGAAGCTTTCTTAGTTATCATATCATAGATTGCTGAAAGCTTGCCGTCGAAGAGAAGCTCTCCGGAGACCGAAGCGACTCTGAGAGAGTTCTTCACCTTACCATCCACGCGTGTGGATGTAGCTAGGGCTGCGTCACATCTAACCAACTCCAGGTTTGCCACTAAAAGGGTGGAGTTATACGTGGAATAAGCTATTGCCCTTTAAAGAAGTCTTAATGAGGATTGTATATCCTGGAATTCTTTCCCTTGAAGACGTAATGATAACGCCTTAGTAAGGTGATCTATGTATGATAAGGCGTCTAAGTTAACTCTGTTAGACATAATTGTCGTTTCCAACGTCGTGGTTGGAATTGACATAGACGACGGTATAGACAATTCCAAGTCTTCAGCTTCGTCGTCTAGACGCAGAGGATGCCCTGTCCTGCCGTTTCGAATTTATTCCTTGAATTGATGAAAGGCAGATTTAGGGCAATTGCGGATAAGAAACCAGACTTGCCCGTTTTGGTAGCAAGCTTATAAATAGCGTCGTTCAATAATTTGAATGTTCTTGTGACCTTATTGGACTGTGTCGGAAACTCAGGGACAATGTCCCTGAACCGATCAGAAAATTCTGTGTCCAATGACGCTATCAGTCTCTTATCCGGCATCGCAGCATTCTGGTCCGACGGAACAACCTCTGGAAGATAATGCCGGATAAAATCTACGGCAGCTTTATGTTGGTCCGAAAGGGAAAGCTCCAAATCCTCTGAATCCCTTTTGCCATCCTGTCGGACCCTATAAAGTTCTTGGTCGTCCATACCCGATGCTTCGGCGGAGCGTACCGACCCAGCGTCGTCGGATAATTTCTGATCCGACAGAGATTCTGTCGTTTGCTGGGATGCTGCGATAAGTTGTGCTATTTGGGATAGCACGCCCGTCACTGAGGCCTGTGGAGTAGCGGTCTTACGTTGCTTTGCCGCTGGAAGCTCCGTGAACGTTGACTCCTGCATACTCTTTACTTCTTTTATGCGAACGTCCGGAGTCTACAGGCCTCGTTCCCTGGCTACCGGATGGCGTGACCTGGTCGCCGTGGAATCCCTGATCGGCAAAGCTGGCTGGATATCCGTGGTCACGTAGCCAAGGTGCGGTTGTGTGCGCGACCATGAGGATGAGGAAGCCTTATCGACAGTCTCTCCGGACTGTCTATATAACGGAGCGTCCCGAGCAGCGGACGTATGCTCCGAATGCGAAACGTTTTGTACCACAACATCTGGTCCAGATGTTGTTGTACGAGAGAGGGACCTCTCTCGCTCGCAGCCCGGATGGACCTGGACGAGCTAGGAACCGGACTAATAGGCTTCCTCCGTTCTCTCCTCTGATCCGTCGTCACTGGGTGTGCACTTTGTCTTATTATAGTGCTCGCATCACCCAAATCTCCTTCCTGGACTGCAATGGACGAACCCGGCTGCCGAGCCATTCGATGAATGGTCGCTACACCGGGCGAGCTAGCGGACGCCAATGCCGCCGATCCTACTAGGGACCTCTTAGGCAATTGACGCATTTCCATGAGCACTTTTGCCGCTAGCTCTTCATTTAACGGTGACGACGGAGGCACACTTTTGGAAGACATCACGGAAACATCACCCTGTTCTTGTTCCTCTGAAATAGAGATTGATAAACTAGAGTGACCCTGCGGAGAAAGGACCGGCATGGCCTTTTCCCCGCAAACAACATACCGTGACACATGTTTCCAATGTTTGCCATCCCAATTGACACATACTGAACAGGAATTAGTGCGAGTACACTGACTACAATTAATACAATGATTATGAAAGTCAGAGGAAGATTTCCTCTTATTACAATTTGAACAATATCCTTACATTGTGAAAAGAACACAAAAAGTCCTAGTACTCGCACCAACCCCTGAAAACAAAGATACATAATAACATGATCCATTAACACAGAAAAAATAATTGAAATCAAAAAAATTTTTTGAAAAATTATTTTTTCAGAAAAGCCCAAGTTTCTGAAAGTAACGTTGAGCCCCAATGGATCCCCAAAAGCCTAAGTGTGGACAAAATTTTTTAAAATATTACAAAAACATTAATGCAACACTTACGTATAATAATAATGTATCTTGTTATGATTAAGCTAATACAAAGACAAGAAAATCCCTCCCAACAGAAACCGTTGTCAATGTAAACAAGAAGTGTATAAACACCAGAAACATGACTCCAGGCACTAATAACCATGGCCCGAAATCAGTTACCAATAACACACTATCTGATGCAAAACAGAGACTTCCAGGGAAGAAACTGCAGAACCTCAGATGGTAGATGCAGAACACTATGCCTAAACACACATGGGTGAGGACGTAAACATGGGGAAAAGAACAGAATTCATTCTGTTACCCAGCTAAAACTCCCAAGAAATTTTAGTAAAAATATTACAAAAAATATGCCAAAAGCATGGGAGAATAGCAAGGGGGGACTTAAAGGAAAGGGAGAGAGGAAACACTGAACAAGCAGTGTAACTTTATAGCAAGAATGACAACAACAGGCCCATGCCTCAAAATTAGGCAACATAACATAATTTCGTAAAAAAATTTTAAGTTACAGCCCTGATTATTTCCTGCCACTCATTTTTCCTCTCCTCCTTCTATTTCCTCTTTAGATCCACCATTTCTCTAATATTTATGTGTCTGGCATCATTTAAACTGAGATTTACAAGCACAAATATCAGTCAGATGTGAACTGATGAAGGGCCAAACAAAGAATAATAATTGGCGCCAATTTCGAGACCTCCTTGACACTGTGCATGTGCAGTGGAGGGAAAGTATGGAGGGCCATTTAGGACATGATTTTTTCGGTTTTAGATGCAAATTTTGGGGATTGGGAGGCAAAATTTGTGTTTGGCCCTAGATTTTTGAGAATTAGCACCAGCTATGTCTGGGTCATTGGTACAGTATAAAATATCTAGTGTTTTTGAGTGGATACCAAAAATTATCTCACTTGTGACCGAGATAAATGGTTATTTTCACTCGCACAAGCGCTCGCAAAAAATAAACATTTGTCTCAGTCACTCGTGAGATAATTTTCGGTATCCACTCAAAAACACTAGATATCCTCTATATATCTTGTTTGTCCATGCTCATAAACTTAATATTTTTATTACACGCCTATTACTTTTCCTACTTTTTACTCCAGTTCCATATTTACAAATCGGTATGGAACACACATTCCACACAGATTTCTGTTATCAGATTATTTTTTCACATGACATCATGGATCCATTAAAGAACTAAGCATCACCAATTTTCGTAATTGGGCAATTGAAACATCACTTTCTGACCTACATAAAATAGGAAGCTGCAGTTACAGCCAATAAATCAAATGTTAATTTGGGAATATTTATGTTCAAAATTAAACTAATTCTGTAAATGGAGTGTGATTTTATAAATTCAAGTTCTGATTTGAAGAAAATATCTCTCAGATAAAGGCAGCTTAAATTTTAGCAATACGAATAAATAAGCCATTTGAACACAATTTTATTTATATTTTTCTGTTTACATATCACTGTGTTTGCTAATCACAGGTGAGGTTTGTTTTTGTTTTTATTTCAAGCAGACATCAGAACTGTCAGAGTCTACAAATAGGATTCTATGTCATAGAGGCATGTAATAAGCACAGAATGCCACTAACACTATCATGGCAGGATAGAACTCATGGCATGGCCTTGAGTTCTATCCTTATGCACTGGCACTCACACCATACTGATGAACACATTCACACATCGTTGTATATTTTGGATGTACCAAGGCCAGATGGGTCTATAAATGAGGGAATTCAGTCACATGAGTTTCCTCTAGAACCTATATGCAATTACAGGTTAAATTTGTACTTACGATGAGATAAATTGTTTAGTGTTTGGAAGTTATATGTAATTAACAGTATTATTCAATTAGGAAGAATCCATATTAGTGGGCCCACTATATAAGACATTATATCTGGTGTGACGTAGCTCAAGGGACTTATCAACTCACAGTAGTCAAACTAATATTGTAGTGAAAGGATTATGATCAACCTACTTGGTTTACTCTTCTGCAGATGTTCTCTATCTTCCCTGTTACATCTGACAATAGATCTTTCTGTCTCTTAACAATTTCACTCTCCCCATGACTAGTAACCCTATAAATATAGAATCACTTTAGAAATGAGATAAACAAGTAATATCGATTTCTGAGCCACATTTATAAATGAAAGTGTCAATGACACTCACTGTAGCTTAACTTGTCTGTATGTTGTGTTTGATGAAAAGGATAATGTTCAATGTTTATGAAAGGATTATGAAATAAGACAAGAATTGTGATAATTGGGAATATGTTCATTTCTGTTCCCTGTATGCTATATTTTTAATAAAAATAATATGAGGTGTACACTGTACTAAAGAGCTGAGGGGTGGGTTAATATGACCTCACAGTTAATGTAAGTGGCCCTCACAGTTAACGTATGTCAACAAAAGTTACCATGTTACAGTGAAATTATTCCAAAACGAGTCATCCTACCAAGTTACATTGAAATCCCTTCATAAATATGGCCTGTCGACTGTGCTAAAGGTTTTCGGGCTTCAGGCCTGTGTAGCCATGACAGTAGACCGATTGCAACTAAAAGGGGACGTCCTCATCTCGACATTATACTGAGTCATTCTACTTAGTTACAATGAAATCCCTTCACAAATACGACCTGTAGTCTGTACTAAAGTTTTTCGGGTTTTGGGCTTGGGAAGCCATCATGGTACAATGATCGCGACCAAAAGAGGGTGTTGTCATCTGGGCATAATCTGGAGTGATCCTAAGAAGTTACAATGAAATCCCTTCATATATATGACCTGTAGACTATGCTCAAGGTTTTCGGGCTTCGGGCACCTGAAGCCGTCACAGTTGACCAATCATGACCAAAAGAGGATGTCATCATCTAGGCATTATATGGAGTCAACCTAACAAGTTACAATGAAATCCTTCCATAAATACGACCTATAGACTATGCTAAAGGTTTTGGGGTTTTGGGGTTGGGCAGCCATCAAGGCTGAATGATCGCGACCAAAAGGTGAAGTTCTCATCTAGACATTATTTGGAGTCATCCTACCCAGCTACAATGAAATCCCTTCATAAATATGACCTGTAGACTGTGCTAAAGGTTTTCGGGCTTCGGTGCCCCTGTAGCCGTCACAGTTGCCTAATCGTGTCCAAAAGGGACGTTCTCATCCAGACATTATATGAAGTCAACCTACCAAGTTACAATGAAATCCCTTCATAAATATGACCTGTAGACTGTGCTAAAGGTTTTAGGGCTTTGGGCTGGGGCAGCCATCATGGTTGAATGATCGCAACCAAAAGGGGGAAATTCTCATCAGGGCATCATCTGGAGTTACAATGAAATCCCTTCATAAATATGACCTGTAGACTGTGCTCAAGGTTTTCGAGTTTCGGGCACCTGTAGCCATCACAGTTGACCAATCACGACCAAAAGGGGATGTCATCATCTAGACATTATATAGAGTCAACCTAACAAGTTACAATGAAATTCTTCCATAAATACGACCTATAGACTATGCTAAAGGTTTTTGGGCTCGGACAGCCATCAAGGCTGAATGATCGAGATCAAAAGGGGACGTTCTCATCCAGACATTATTTGGAATCATCCTACCAAGTTACAATGACATCCCTTCATATTCAATATGACCTGCAGACTGTGCTAAAAGTTTTTGGGTTTCGGGCTGATTGGGCAGCCATCACGGTTGACAGATCATGATCAAAAGGAGACGTTCTCATCTAGGCATTATACAGAGGCATCCTACCAAGTTACAATGAAATCCCTTCATAAATACGACCTGTAGACTGTGCTAATGGTTTTCGGGTTTTGGGCTCGAGCAGCCATACCGGTTGACCGATCATGACCAAAAGGGGACATTCTCATCTAGACATGACCCCAAACCTGCATCAGACAAAAAATATGGAGTGTAGCCTGTGTTAAAGGAAAATGTGAACAGACTCACAGACTAACAGACTATGATAGACTTCTGCACGCTTGATGGAAATAGCTTATCTTGATAACTATAAAATGTTGTTTTCCTCTCATCACAGTACATGCGACTACACAGTAATTTGCTGTGAGTCTGACTGTTGCTCGCTGCTGTGCGATGGTTCTCTCTGAGTACTACAGCAGCCTCTGCCAATAAAACTCTCCAGCATCCTGTGACCCTGGCTGTTGAAAGTGTCATAGATGATGACTAAACAAGCAAACAGTACTGGCTATGTTTGTCGACTGACTGGTTCATCAATGAGTTGCCCAATCAATCTATCAAGTGGGTGCAGCATTTAAAAAAAAACTTATATCTGACTGAAGTTCTAAAGCATACACTGAAGTCTGAGTTTCACTGAAGTCAAATATTTAAAAAAAAACAAACTTCAAAATCGAACTCAGACTCAAGTTTTTTCTCAAAATTTTGAATCAACAAACACAATACTAGCTACAGCAAATAGGTGAAACTATTTTGCATTTGTAGAGTTGTAATATTTACTGAACCTCTTAACCCTTTGGTCCCTGGTGGTATCTTCCACGCCAGTTAAGTTAAGGCTGCACACTTAGAATCCTGATTGGTCTACCACACAAATTCCCTGAGCAACTATCTACTTCAGGAATTCAGGTCAATTCATGATCCCAGTCCAGGAAAGCGAAAGCGATCTTTTGGGTTCAAAGGGTTTAGTTATTGGTTATTTATTATGCTGTTCATTAGCCGACAGACAAATTTTATCAATGTCAACATTTAAGCATACTGTTTGAGAGGGTTGAAAGTTAACTTAAATAAAAGAACTACTGACTTTTATCAGAGAAAATCAAGAACAGTGACAGAAATTTTGCACACAGCCAAGTTTTTACTTTAGTTTCTTTCAAAATATCAATTTGCATCAAATTCTTAGCAGAGTACAGAGTTGAACTTAAGACAGGAATTTTGAGTCTCAACCTGAGTTTTTTCGAAATATGTGCTCCTGGTCTGCAAAAACAAATCAATTTCTTTTTTGATCAATCCATAAATATATCAAACTGGATATTTTATGTCAACACAATAATGAGCAAATTGAGTGTTACCTTGCTGTAATTCACTTCTGTTCAAGATAAATGTTTTTACACTGAAGCTGTTGAAATATACCAAAGTTTCATTATTTCTTTTGGAGTCTGACAGTACCATAAGTTTGGATCTAAATTCTGCAGTTACAAATCTGTAGTTTTATGCAATCCAAATAACAGGCATCATATAAGCTGAGGTGAGCACCAAAGAATGAATGAAAGGTATACCTTAGTAAACACGCCAAAGATGCTTTCAATCAATTTCTTAACATCTTATTTCATTAATGCGTAACCCTTTAACTGATGTAACAGCCAGAGTTCATCACAAAAAATTGAATCTAAAAATCTTTTTTTAAGTTTTCAGTTTTTTCATCCAAAACATAGCAAATGACTTCTCACTGGAAACGAGTTCAACTAGCTTGTTCCAACAAGGAGATCATAAGCTGTCTTTGTGGGGAAAAAATAAAAAAATTGTAGTTATTCCAGAACTATTTTTGCAAGTCATCTTTGGTCATGTTAATTAAAACAAGATAAAATAGATTAAATGCCTGTACTGGATGTGCTGAAGCCAAATAGGTCTATAAATAAGGGAATTTGGTTTCTGTTGGGTACTTTCTCAACATATTACATAATTTTTCTATTCAATTAACATTAGTTTAAGACCACCTATATGCAATTAACAGGTCAAACGTGTATTGAAGGTTTGGAAAATGGTTTTGTGTTTGGAACTTATATTGGATTAACAAGCTTATTCAACTATGAGATATCCAATTAAGTTGGCTCCACTGTAACATCATGTTTTGAAAATCAAAAGTATCTATCATAGACCATGTGTCTCTAGATTTTCATAGAATTCTATTTGAATATTCTGAAGGAAAACGTCAAGATTTTTAGCAAGGACAATGCAAAGCGTGGGTGACTGTCCCCGAGCCACAGGCAAGTTTTGAAGTAGCCTTAAAGGTATTGTGAGACATAAAAATGTTCTAAGTCAAAAGACTGAATAAGGGCCATAACTCTGGGATAAATTATTGGACAGAACCCGTTCCTTGTGAATATCCGTTCCCTCATGCAGGACTATCTGCATACCAAAGGAGATCGAAATACGACCGATGGCTTTAAAAGTACAATGCCAAACAGATGGATGGATGGACAGACAGATGGACGGAGGGCTTCACTAGATATTCCTGATTCCTCCTTCAGAGGTCAGGGGCATAATAAAAATTCAGTTTGGTTATCAATTGATATCCTCTTTAGACCATAAGGAATAATGCAAAACCAACAAATTTCTTATCAAATAAAAACAATCAAGAAAATCAAGGATAAAATCTCGTCATGACAAACAGGTGAGGAGAAAATATGCCTGAACATTTGTAATAAGATTCTAACATGTCCACAGTGTAACCTTCTTGGTTTCAAAAGCTAGCGAAAATGAAAGACCAAAACATTTCCATTTATCATCAACAAAATTTTTTAAGTATGTAAAAGTGATGCATATCTCCCAAACCATAGACAAATTTCAAAATTAGGGCTACTGGGAATTTATGATCTGTCATTTGAGAAATGTTAGAATAGATTTTATAGAGAGATTATTATGACACTTCAGAGACCAATTGTCTGGTATGCAGATGGAAAATCACTCAGTGTAATCTGATGATTAGGATTCAATGGGTGAAAAACACAGTGTATCATTGATAGGTATATAATAAAAATATTTAGAGTTTGGCAGATTTGTTAACTTTTTCAAAAAGGTTAATGATTACCTTGTATGAAAGTATAAATTTACTGGGCTCTCTTCAATCTGCATAATAAGCCAGAAGTTTGGCATTTTGGGTCTTCTCTGTTCGCTGTCACTGACTGACATCATGTCTCCATCTTCCGGATCACTAAAATCACCTTCATAACCTTCATTAGAAAACAAGAAATACATCAGGGAGAGAAATGTGGCTCATTGGTTAAAACATCAGCCTTCTGATCAAAAGGTTGTGAGTGGGAATCTAGAATAGTCCCTTGTGGGGTGTGCGAGATACCTTGGTACACATGCCTTCAATCACTGAATGGCTGAAAGTCTGAAAGTTACTTGGCCCAGTTCAGAGATTTTTCTGGTATTAAAGCTTCTTCAAACTGATGAAACTGCCGGACACATAATGATCCTGGCTGTTAAAGATGACATTAAAACTCAAATAATAAACAGTCTATATAATTACTCCAACAGCCACTGTATTCCTCATGTGTATAGACCTTTTTGGCTCCAATACATCTTAAATAAGCATTTAATCTATTCTATATTTGTCGGTAGACCTCCATGAGCTCTGTCAAACAAGATATAGAAGAATAATTACATTGTTAATGTAGTTATACGTTTTGGGTCCAAATACTCAATTCCCATTGGTCAGCTGGATGAAAATGTCATGACCAAATGTAATTCATTTTCCAATGAATACATTTGGTCGAACTTTGACCCGCATTTACGGGAGAGCGCAGTTGACAGAATGTAATTCGGGCGGTGTTTGGGTGGGTTTATAACTTTTAGCGTCTCTCGCAGTGATCAGTGATTATAGTTTACTGATATGTTAAATAAATTGTTTTGAACATTTCAAGTTTCATTGTGAAAGACGCCAATTTGACAAATTTGGGTCAATGCCAAAAACCGGCGCTCAACTCAGAGTTGTGCGCTTTGTCTTTTGTGTGAGGGTGGTTTTTCGCCTCGTCCGTTCGTACAAGTTTTATTTCATCTTTCTGCTTTGTTGTTTGGTAAAAAGTAGTTTAAACAGTTACGGAATGTAATTATAAGAATTGAATGCAATTTTTATAATCTTTATTGGAGTATGAACGTGTAGGAATGGGTACAAATTGTATGAATCTCTTTGGGATTCATACATAATTTGTACCCATTCCCACACGTTCATACTCCAATAAAGATTATAAAAATTGCATTCAATTCTTAAATAAATGCCCACTTTTTCATTAGCATGCAGAAAAAAATGATAAAATACCAGTTAACTGAATATTTCTCTTAAATATTTTTCACAAGCAAAGTGGCCATTCAATCAACACTATATTTATTTCTATGATAGATCACAAGGTTGTTCAATCAATTAACAGAAGTTTACTCTATTTATTTGTTGCTGTTTTAGGTCACTTTCAGTATCTTTGGCTACATCATGAACAAAATATTCCTATGATGTTAAGTTTAGCCAATTATTTATACCGATGCTGCTCACTTTAGAGTACTTCCACACCAGGTGTTTATTTTGGGTCTACTATTTTAAAAACAAAGCAGAACTTGTTTACTGCAGTGAACACGCACTGCTCTTCTTCTTGGGTTTTCCATGGGGGGAAATTCCTCTGTAGCGTATATGCTATTAACAGTTCAAGCCTGTGATAAAGAAGCAGTAAATGGCTAGGTCTTTGAAGGTTATATGCAGTTAAGAGGGTTTTTCAGTTTGACATATCCAATTAAATAGGATTCAATGTAATAAAATACCAGCCCATTTAATCCACAATACAAGGGCAGTCACTGCATCTTCAACAAAAACGTCAATTCTAAAGTGTTTTTTTTATTGATGACCGTATGTTATGGATATAATAAGAGCATACTTCCAAGTCAATTTTCCACCTTTGGGATATTAACAATTTCTGAGTAGTACAAAATGCACGAGCAAAACTTAAACTCATAGATGAGTGGTTCATGAACTGAGAGATTACAAATTCTTCTTGTGTGTTTTTCTCTTCAGGATGTATTTTTTGCATTAAAATTCCTTCCTTGAATGAATGATGCCTTTCCACATCAAATAAGCAGCTCTCAGCTAACCACATATAAATCCAATCAAAATTCGAAAGGAATCTGCACTGTTCGGTTTTAACTGGTAGAGTGCTGAAAGCCCATATTTGTGCTTTATTTTGAAGTGCAAGTACCACAATTTAAAGGCTTCATATTCTGTGGATGTGCTTCAAGTTATCTTTGAAGTGTTATTATTATATTTGAGGATTCGGCTTATTACATTTTATAGGAAAGTGCCTATCTCCCATAAATTGTAAGAAGGTAAAGACGCACAAAGAAATTTTCAAGGCTACAAATAACATAGCACTCTACCAGTTAATGACACTTTCCAACAGCCAAGAGTATTGTCGTGTCTGACAGTTTTACGGCTGGTGGAAGCTGGAGCACCTTAAGAAAAAAGCAAGAGATGACTGTCAGACTTTGCAATTTACTAACCCCACACAAGTGATTGAAGGCATCTGTACTATTGTCAGCATTATGCTTTAGCACACTATGCCATGTTCTCGCTTGGGCAATTGGGATTAAGTGCCTAGCCTAAGGACACAATGCAGATGATGTAAGTCTGGATCAAACCAATGCTGTAACCAAAGAGACACCACATACCACCAATTCCATTAGATACAGTAATCAACAGTGAACACTATTAGTTAACCCTCAAGTCCCAATAGAGCCACAACCTGCCCCGTTTCTATAATGATTTGAATAAGTTGTCCCAAGTATATTCTTCCTTGGGAATTAAGGATGCATTTCATTTTCTCTTGACAGTGTTTTTACATTATTGTTGGTCATCTGTATGCATTTCTCTTGATAGGGTTTTTATATTATTGTTGGCTGCCTGTACAGGCACCCATCAATAATGTAGAAACACTGTTTTTGCATCTGCACCTATGTAAATGTATTATAGTTAATGATATAAAATTAATCAGAGGACTTAAGTTAAGGTTAAAGCCCACATTCAACATATGAAATCTCCAACTGTATAGCTTTTGATCTTTCCTGACTTTGACACAAACAACATGATAAATACTGATGATATCTTTTGTAACAACACAAATTCTCTCTTTGAATATTATTGGTGCAGTCAACAGCACAGTGAGTGCAGGATTGAAAATTTATCTAGTTAGGTTTAACGACACTTTTGACAGCAAGGGTCACCTTAAAATCAGTCAACGGCATGGAAAAGCCAGTGATTTTACAAGTGTGTGCACTTTAAGTTTGAGCAATTAGAATATCTACTCAGCATTATGTCTGAGGTTGCAACATAATTAATTACATGAGATTCCATGGCAGTAGAAATAGCCTACATGCTGGAAAAAAGTATTTAATTTTCAACTAATTGTTTTGAAGCAATATTCAGCATATTTAACAGATTATACACCATTATATCTTATATAAGGATGACTAATAAACAAGCCATCGACTAAATCAGCAAATTAAATAATTTTGAAAATCGATAGTCATGGCAACTCTAACAAGAGGGATGTTACATCCCAACGCTCACCTACATTCGCGCTTGATAATGTCGTCCCAATGTAACATGCCTAATATTTAGTTAATACAAATCATTAACTAGGCATCAAATGATTAATGTGGTTTATGTGATGACTTTGGAAAGTCTATATTTCTGCATTTATTATATATCAATCCAACATAGAATCATTGGATACATCTTTTAGAAATGTTTATGATTGAGAATATGAATCGTGAGGCCAGATATTAAATCATAAATAAGAATTAGGAAAGGCTTTCATAAATCACTGAAATTTTAATTGAAGTACATTCATTGGTTAAAGAGGAGTTGCGGAAAAACATTCGTTCAAGAAAGTGACTGTAAGTCCCAACAAAATACATCACATCAACAACTAAAATAAGCCTTAATGTTACTAGTAACAAGTATGAGAAAGTATTAAATAAAAAAAAAAAAAAGTTAAAAAAAATTTTTTTTAAAGAAAGTGAATGTAAGTCCCAAAAATCCCCCTCAAATTCCTCAAATATGCATGTAATAAGGGTGCAACGTTACCGCAATGTAGTTCAGTAACCCATGCATACAATATCAATTACCTGGAAAGACACATAGAAACAGAACTCACCTTAACACCTCACCTTAACACAAACTTTTAGAACTTAAAATTGAGTAAGTCAGACAAAAACGTGGACATTGTGACTGAAAAAAGAAAAGAAATCAGTTAAATTTCTGCATACAGTAGGGTTAATACCTACAGTTGTTATTGAAATGAGAAAATAAACAGTAATGAGAGGTGAAGGCACCACAATCTGCACAAAAGCTGACTTTAACGCAAATTCTTACAACACCTAAACGCTAATTCTTACAACAAGTTTTGGCAGAAAATCAGCCTCAAATTCCTCAAATATGCATGTAATGAGGGTTAAATATTACTGCAATGGAGTTCAGTAACCCAAGTGCAGAATATTAATCGCCTGGAAAGACACATAGAAACACAACTCACCTAAACACAAAGTTTACAAAGTTTTACAACTTAAAATTTACTTAAGTCTGAGAAAAACATGAAAATTTTGACTGAAAAAAAAGAAAATTTCTGTTAAATTTCTGCATACAGTAGGGTTAATACCTACAGTTGTTATTGAAATATGAAAATCAACAGTAATGAGAAGTTAAAGCAGCACAATCTGCACAAAAGCTGACTTTAACGCAAATTCTTACAACACCTAAACACAAATTCTTACAACAACTTTTGGCAGAAAATTTTAGGTGAAATTTGGAAAAAGGTCATAGTATCAGGGTTAAATACTGTTCTGATAGTCCCCTACAACCTACATATGCAATATCAAAGGCCTGAGCCCACTGATCTTTGAGAACTCACCTTAACACCTCACCTTAACACAAACTTTTAGAACTTAAAATTGAGTAAGTCAGACAAAAACGTGAACATTGTGACTGAAAAAAAGAAAAGAAATCAGTTAAATTTCTGCATACAGTAGGGTTAATACCTACAGTTGTTATTGAAATGAGAAAATAAACAGTAATGAGAGGTGAAGGCACCACAATCTGCACAAAAGCTGACTTTAACGCAAATTCTTACAACACCTAAACGCTAATTCTTACAACAAGTTTTGGCAGAAAATCAGCCTCAAATTCCTCAAATATGCATGTAATGAGGGTTAAATATTACTGCAATGGAGTTCAGTAACCCAAGTGCAGAATATTAATCGCCTGGAAAGACACATAGAAACACAACTCACCTAAACACAAAGTTTACAAAGTTTTACAACTTAAAATTTACTAAGTCCAAGAAAAACATGAAAATTTTGACTGAAAAAAAGAGAAAATTTCCGTTAAATTTCTGCATACAGTAGGGTTAATACCTACAGTTGTTATTGAAATATGAAAATCAACAGTAATGAGAAGTTAAAGCAGCACAATCTGCACAAAAGCTGACTTTAACGCAAATTCTTACAACACCTAAATGCAAATTCTTACAACAACTTTTGGCAGAAAATTTTAGGTAAAATTTGGAAAAAGGTCATAGTATCAGGGTTAAATAGTGTTCTGATAGTCCCCTACAACCTACATATGCAATATCAAAGGCCTGAGCCCACTGATCTTTTGAGAACTCACCTTAACACCTCACCTTAACACAAACTTTTAGAACTTAAAATTTACTAAGTCCGAGAAAAACATGGAAATTTTGACTGAAAAAAAAGAAAATTTCCGTTAAATTTCTGCATACAGTCGGGTTAATACCTACAGTTGTTATTGAAATATGAAAATCAAGAGTAATGAGAAGTTAAAGCACCACAATCTGCACAAAAGCTGACTTTAACGCAAATTCTTACAACACCTAAACGCTAATTCTTACAACAAGTTTTGGCAGAAAATTTTAGCTGAAATTTGGAAGAAAGTCGTAGTTTCAGGGTTAAATACTGTTCTGATAGTCCCCTACAACCTACATATACAATATCAAAGGCCTGAGCCCACTGATGTGTGAAAAATTCACCTTAACATTAAATCTTACAATATTGGACACGCCGGACGCTGACGCCCGAGGTTATCACAATAGCTCACCACATCTTACAGATGTAGGTGAGCTAAAAACTCAAGAATAGTTCCCATGTTTTTATCTGAAACAAAATGTTACTAAATTAGAGCAAAAAATGAACAGAAACAAAATTTACCATCTTCTCCTCCTAAACTGCCTCTAGATGAAATCCATGATGGTGTATCTGGTGCTGTAGTATCCAAAGGTTGAAGCTTATGCTGTCCACTTGGTGCAGAAGAATGACGGAATCGTCCAAGTGCAATATGGGGAGCACTACCAACAGTTTTGATTGGAGATGATGACAAAATCCTGACCACAGGGTGACCAGCATCAGCAGACTGATCAGACTCATCACACTGAAAACCAGCAAAGCTTGATGACTTTTTGAGAGAGCTGTCTCGAAACATCTCATCAGCAATAATTGAGCTTGTTAACATGTCAGGTTGAATGTCAGTGGGAAGTGGGGCAGACATTTTTCTAGGTAGTTCATCTGATTTTCCAGGGGTAGATGGTGTATTACTTGAATCATGATACTGTTTTGCAGTTGCATGAGGATCCATATCATCTGATAACCCACTCAGGTGGCGAGGAGATTTTGAGGCAATACTTTTATCATCTGTTCCAGAGCCTCGAGGCTCACTGCTAGTAGCAACCATATCAATATGATTGTTTTGATTTCTTGAGAGATCTAGTCTCAGTGTTCCATTATTCACATTTGTGGAACTGGGCAATGCTAAATAATAGAAGCCACCATCAACCATCAACTTGTATCCCAACAACTTCATTCTCTCAAATTCCTGAAAGATATTGATCATACATATTTTCTGATACAAATTTTATGGATAAAAAAAGATGGCAGGCAATAACATAAACAGCATAATTTCTGTCATTATATCCCCACTGTGTGCTAAAATTAAGTCCATATATCTGTGTATACTTTTTTAATAAACGAAGGAGCCTAACTCTTGGATTACCCTGTCAGCATCATAATTTTGCATTGAAAATATTTGGAATATGATGGGGACAGATATACACTAAATTTCTGTGTTGAAGAAACTATTTCCAACATGTACATTTCCAACAAACAAAGAGCAAGCCAAAGGATTTCACAGTAATGATTGCTCCAGTTGCATGTCGCTTCAATGGTTGCAAAAAAGATTTGCCATTTCCCACAATCCTGTCAAGCCCCAAAAACTTATCGAGAAGCACACCGTTATTTTTTTAATTAGACTACAAGCCAGCCTCTAGTGTTCTTGGTATGTTAAATGAGAAACTGAGAATAAACAAGAGGCCCCACGGGGCCTGAAGCGCTCATCTTGTACAGAACACAATTTAAACAGAGTCCAAGAATGAGTCTACATTAAGCAAGCCATTTCCATAAGCTACACTGTCAATCCTTGAGTCCCTCAGGA
This sequence comes from Pictodentalium vernedei, assembly GCA_031216915.1. NCBI lineage: Eukaryota > Metazoa > Mollusca > Scaphopoda > Dentaliida > Dentaliidae > Pictodentalium > Pictodentalium vernedei. The sequence goes on from CM062293.1 coordinate 163,285,554, forward strand.
GTGACAAAAATAATCTGGGCATCATGCTTTTTCTTCAGTCGATCATAAGTAAAATGTAGAGCTCCCCTATGAAGCCGCTTGATACAACCTATGTGGATTAATCTTAGTACCTCTAGAGGGTACTGAATACCAAGTTTTGAATTCTTCAGCAAAATGGCCAATTCCGGCTCCCATAGAGAGCCTGTAAAGAAATTTCTTCGAATTGCACTAAGTTCAAATTTGGGCTACCATAGCAAGCCCAAATATTAACATATGGATCCGATTTGAACAAACTTGAATCTGACCCCCCTAGAGATGTTGTATACCAAATGTGAAAGCATTCTGACAAGTGAATCTGTAGAAGAAGATTTTTGAAGAAATTCCCTCATATTGTACTAAGTTAAATTTCATGTTCCCATATGGAGCCCAAATATTAACCTAGGCACTCGAATTGAACAACCTGGAATCTGACCCCCCTAGAGATGTTGTATACCAAATATAAAAGCATTCCGACTGGTCGATCTGAAGAAGAAGATTTTTAAAGAAATTTCCTCATATTGCACTAAGTAAAAATTTGGGCTACCATAGTGAGCCCAAATATATACCTAGGGATCTGATTTGAACAAACTTGAATCTGACCCCCATAGAGATGTTGCATACCAAATATCAAAGCATTCTGACTGATGGATCTGAAGAAGAAGATTTTTTTTAAATTACCCTCCATATTGAACAAAGATAAAATATGGGCTTTCGTAGGAAGCCCAAATATTAACCTAGGGACTTGGTTAGAAAAATCTAGAATCTGACCCTCATAACAGTGATGTATACCAAATATTAAAAGATTCTGACTGGTGGTTCTGAAGAAGAAGATTTTTAAAGAATATTCCCCATATTACCCTATGTTAAAACTTCGGGCTCCTGTAGAGAGCCCAAATATGAACCAATGAGCTTTATTTCAACAAACTTTTATCTGACCCCCCTATGAGTGCTGTATACCAAATATCAAAAGATTCTGATGATTGGTTCTGGAGAAAAGATTTTTTTAAATTTTTGCAAATATGCTGACTCAGCATTTTTTCGATGCCCATTACAGAACACCCTAACATAACCGATGGCAATTTTTTTTTACCATTCAATTCTACTGGTCATAAGGATACTTCATACCAAATAAAAGCTCTCTGTTCCGTGGGGTTTGGGAAATATGGGCGTTTGAAAATATTTCTATTTTTAGCTCCCAGGGTTCCCATGGGGATTCGGGAATTTTTTTTTTTGCATGGGTCAAGTACTTATGACCCAATACTACCACAAACCAAATTTGGTTCATACTAGACCATCGGTTCAGAAAATAGAAATTTTGGGCGGGGCCAAAAATCTTACCCCTCCTATTACAAAGCCAAATATTATTTCACGAACTTCGTTTGAACAAACTTGATTCTACACCTCATATGGAAGCTCCATAGCAAATATCAAGTCATTGTACACACTGGTTCTTGAGAAGAAGATTTTTAAAATATTTTGGAGCATTTTCCCCCACTCCCTCCCGATGGGGCTGGGCATGCTGAGTTGAACAAAAATGAAATGCCCCTTTGGGACCATCACTCACACAAACTTTCACTTGAATTGGCCCAGTGGCTTTGGAGGAGAAGACCAAAACATGGTGTTGATGGACGCCGGACGACGGACGGAGAGCGATGAGATTAGCTCAGCTTGACTTTGTCAAGATGAGCTAATAAAACTGTATAAAAATTATTCCACGTAGTGATATTAAAATAAACTAAGACAAAACACGCACATCGTATTAGGACTCAATCGTGAAAATTAACGGTTTATTCCTGACCAATTGTTCATATCCTTTCTAGTAATAATTCATGCTGTGCACATGTGCAGTTGCATCATCTATTTTAAGAAACGATTGGGATTTTCTAGAACTAAACACTGAATGTTTAATGCAGAAAATGTGACAACTAATTTCTTTGATCCAGAGAAATTACTTTCTGTAAATCAATGTAAACAAAGTTGCATTGTTTGAGGATGAATAAAACTGAAATGCATTGAGACTTTGATGCAAGTGCATTGTCACTGGTACAAAATGCCTGTATCTGACACGTTTGTTTTTCATATTGTTGGGTGCTACTGTACTGGCAAGATCCGGTGACAAACTTCCACTCATAACCTTAGTGGCACTACAATAATACTAGAAGAGAGAGCGAGATGAGAAGAACCAAACTTTAATCAGCATTGAGATTACAAATTACAAATGTGTGTGTGTGTGGGTGGGTGAGATGGGTGATTAACATGTTGACAGGCACATTTAAAGGAGCTCCAACAGTCTCAAAACAGTTGACAGCTGGGTTCTAATGGTCTCAGAAATAAGGATATCCTCAAATCTCATAATTTAGCATTGTGAGTTTTGGCTGATATGATAAATATTTTGGTTGTTACCATTCTTTCAACAATTTAAGGGATTATTTATTCATTTATTTATTAGTGTTTAAGATCACTTTCAGCATATACAGCCACATTATGACAGCAGCACAAGTATAAAATGAAGTTTAACCAATCCTTCATATCTCTAATAACCACTTTAGAAGACTTCCACTACATGCATTGCTTATCAGATCATATTTTACCACAAAAATCAAGTACTGCTCCACTTACCAGGGATCTCACAGGGGAAATTTATGAGACAGTTAACTTTTAGAGTGATAAAGTTTTAGTCAGCAATAGACCAGGAACGTTAACTGCAACCACGGGTTGGGATCGGTAGTGAAAGAGTAACAAAAATTGCAACCACACTCCAATAAACATAACCACAAATTCGGTTTTAAAATTCCAGTGCATTTTAAGATACTTCACGTAATATCCAATTACCAGAAGGACCACATAATTCACTTTATAATAAATGCAACATCTACGAATCTGCTGGCCAGTCAAATAATTTCTGTCTACATTTGAATGGAATTAAAAAACAAAACTGTTGTACACTCTACTTGCACAAAAGACATTTTCAAGACAGTAAGCAAAGATTTGAGGCTTTCAGTATCAATACACGAAACTTAACATGATATTCATTAATATTCATGACCTGTCAACACCAAGGCTGAAGCATTGTAAAATGTTCATCAGTTTATCAAATTCAGTTTCCCCTTGATGAACTATAACCTGCCACTTGCTATTCATTTATACTGTCTGATATATTTATTTCTACAGGTAATTTTGAAAGCTTGAACACCAAAATTGGTTTAAAATTCACAGTTGATAATGGTTGGAAATTCAGGGTTACAATGACCTAAATGAGCGACTGATACAATTTTGTAGGGTCGATCGGGCTATCCTAAACACAGTTTTGGGGTTTTTTTGCCGGACATTTCATTACAGACATTGATATTTTATAATTATTTATTCAACTGACGCAATCTACACAAGATGCCTTGTTATTTGTTAGTGGAAGATGTTGTAATTATAGGGCAATCTGATCGGTATACACAGATAGTTTCTGTATGCTCATGGACAACCAAAATCACAAACACAACCAAGATTTTTTTATTTAAAAAACCGAAACCGAAACCGCAGTGTAAATCCCACAACGCCCAGCTCTAGTAATTAAAATTTGTTTTCATGTCTTTGCCTTGTTACAATTTGTGGGAGAGTGCAATGGTACTCTCCCATAAATTGCAACAAGGTAAATCCTTACTACAGACTAAAGAATTTCACTTAAAAGATGATATGAAGCACATCTACAGAATATGGATCCTTTTACTTGTGGTACCCACATTTCCAAGTAAAGCCCAAATTTGGGCTTCCGGCACTCAACCAGTTAACAACAAAAAAGATGTCCTTGTAAGAGTACATGACAATGACACATCAAGATGATGTTGTTATACCGAGATACTGAAGTTGAGTGGAACAACACCTATACTTTTGCATGTGTATATCTTGCTCTTCTGCAGCATTCTTATATATTTCATTTGCTTTTCTGTGCTATGGCACCTAAGTCAGAGTTAATTTTCTGTCTTTTCAAGGTTTTAACTCCCCCACATCTTTGTGGAACTTCTATCAGTGTACTTCCCAAAATTCATTTGATAGAAAATGATTACAGCACTCTTTATTGGTATGGTAGGTTTAAGGGAAACAATATAGAGGTGATTTATTTGCACACAAAATTTATTTTGTAATGAATTTTATTTGGAAACTGACTCTGGACCCATATATCGTCTTTGGATATGATTTGTTTCTAACTCTGTATAGTAAAATCATTCTTTTGAAGATGCCGAGTGGGACCAAATGTGACATAAACTATTTATTTATAGACCCTCATTTATTCACTGCTTAGAGATGTATCATGCGAGAAACATTCATTATTACATATTGTGACATGTGTAATGTAAAGTAATATGAACTTTTATCAAATTTATTAAACACTTCAACCTGTGGTTTGGTCACTATATCATCAGTGACAAAATTTCAAGAAATATAATAATAATAATAATAATATTAATAACAAGAAGGATGCCAATGCCCTATAGCTCACCAACATTCCTCTTTGTTAGTAACTTTGGCAAACACAAGAACTGTATCAAACAGGCTCATAACATGCGACAAATCTTACCTAAACACAACCTCTTAAAAGTAAAACACAGAAACTGACATAAACACTAAGTTAAACATGAAATTCTGAGCTAAACAGAAAACTAAACCCAAATAAAAATGTCAAGAAAAATGTTCAAAATGCAGGGTATGAGGGGTTAAACATGAAACAATGATACTGAGGAACATGTATGATGAATATAAGTGCCATGGGAAGAGAAGGAGCACCGCAGCTGACCTAAACACTAAGTTAAACGTGAAATTCCGAGCTAAACAGAAAACTAAACGCAACTAAAAATGTCAAGAAAAATATTTAAAATGCAGGGTATGAGGGGTTAATCATGGAACAGTGATACTGAGGAACATGTATGATGAATATAAGTGCCATGGGAAGAGAAGGAGCACAGCAGCTGACCTAAACACTTAGTTAAACATGAAATTCTGAGCTAAACAGAAAACTAAACGCAACTAAAACTGTCAAGAAAAATGTTTAAAATGCAGGGTATGAGGGGTTAATCATAGAACAATGATACTGATGATCATGTATAATAAATATAAGAGCCATGGGAAGAGAAGTAGAACAGCAGCTGACCTAAACACTTAGTTAAACATGAAATTCTGAGCTAAACAGAAAACTAAACACAACTAAAAATGTCAAGAAAAATGTCTAAAATGCATGGTATGAGGGGTTAAATCATGGTAAAATGATAATAATCATCATATAGCAGCATTATAAAAGCCATGATATGGAAATAGGGTGAATAAGTGACCTAAACAGAAACTTTAACATTATTGGACACGTACGGTGATGCCGACCGATCGAGCCATGCCATAAGCTCACACAACTAAAGTTGGTGAGCTAATAATAATAATAATGCAGTTTAAAGCCATGAATACATATAGTGCTCTTAGGCTTAACTGGTAGAGTGCTGGAAGCCCATATTCGGACTTTATTCTGAAGCACAGCAACCATAACTTAAATGGTTCATATTCAGTTGATGTGCTTCATATTATCTTTAAAATGAAAATATTTAGTCTGTGGGAATTTTCCTTGTTACATTTTAAGGGCGAGTGCCCTCAGGCACTCTCCCATAAAATGTAACAAGGCATAGACATATGAAGAACTTCTGTCACCTAAAAATAATTTAGCACTCTACCAGTTAACAATAAAAGGCCAACTTTGTGCTTTTGTCCAGTGCTGCGAATGTGTATGTTTAACAATGGCGCATGACAAACATAGACAAACAAAAATTAGCTGTGAAGTAACCAGTATCAAAAACTCACCTGAAAAGATCAGATTTAAGCAAGGTCTTAACAGAGTCCAAGCTTTCTGGCACTTTGAGATAATCAGGGAGTTTGTTCTACACAAGTGATGCAGCTACAGAGAATACACTGTCACTTGCCATTACTTGATGTCCAGGTGTGTGAATGAGACTGTTTGTGGTGACTGATCTCACACATCTTGCTGGTGCATAACATTTAACCAAGCTTGCTATGTATGAAAGAGCTGTTAAGTGATTTGCAGGTTAGAAGGAGAATTTTAAATTCAATTTTCCCCGTCATCCAAGTAATTCATTGTTGCTCACCAATGTTATTTTGACATGAGGTATATCAGTGTGGTGATTGATATGCCTAGAAAGTTAAAAAATTTATAGTAATTTATATATTTTTTATACTTACCAATGACCCAGACTTAGCTGGTGCTAACTCTAAAATATTTAGGGCCAAACACAAATTTTACCCCCCAATCCCTAAAATTTGCATCAAAAACCAAAAATTACATGTCCTATATGGTCCTCCATACTTTTACTCCACTGTGTATGCGCAGTGTCAAGGAGGTCTTGAAATTGGCGCAATTATCATTCTTACAAGCAGTGCCTGGTAAGCATTATGTACTCAGCGGGGAGGTATGAGTTCCTAACTCATGGGAGGGCCATCCCCGTCTGGGTCATTGGTAAGTATAAAAAATATACTTGGATGTGAGTCTTCCATGGAAGACGTGTGTTGCCTGGCGTTTCAGACAGAATTCTAAGTGGAAAAGGGGCATAACTCTGTCAAAAATACAGTGAATCAAAAAATAAAATAGGAGGTGCACAATGCCATGATGTGATAAAGAATCACTGAAAGTTTCATCAAAATCCATTCATAGGTTAAAGAGGAGTGGCGGATAAGAGTAGCCTGGCATTTCAGACAGAATTCTAAGTGGAAAAGGGGCATAACTCTGGAAAAAATACAGTGGATCAAAAAATAAAATAGGAGGTGCACAATGCCATGATGTGATAAAGAATCACTGAAAGTTTCATCAAAATCCATTCATAGGTTAAAAAGGAGTGGCGGATAAGAGAAAGTGTGACGCGGACGACGTGAACGACGCAAGACAACAAAAGTAATCCCTATATGTCGCTCCCCACTTCGTGGGGCGGCGACACAATAAATTACTATAAATTTTTTAACATTTTTATACTTTACCAATGTCCCAGACTTAGGTGAATAGTAAAAAGGTTGGAGGGCCTAGGACATAAGGAAAATCCAATAGACTCAACTACATATAACAGAATCATCCTCTCGAGGAGAAAGGAGAAACAGGCTTTACATGTATCTTTCTATTTGCATCAAAACGAGAAAGACACAACACCATTCTGTAATTGAGCACAATAAAATCAAAGATCTCTATTAACCTCCAGTATAACTCGTTGTGCTAATTATGTTTAAAGGAAAGCCAATAAATAAAGGAAGGCCAGAGAAATGAGACTCTTTATACTCATTAAAAGTGTCCATGGATTGTATATTAATGCCCGTATGACATGTGACATATACAAATGCTTCACACCAAGCTACACTTTAAAAATATTACATGGATGAGTAAACATTAGCATTACACTTTAAAATCATCCCGGTACCGACTGGAATTACTGACTCCAGGGGAGGTATTTCCTTGCTTTTCACTATAAAGCAGGTGACCTAAGGGACCCCCCCCCCCCCACCCCCCACTCCCCCTTGCCTTGAATCAAATACTCCAGAGCGAAGAGAGCAGCAGGACAGAGTCACTGCCGGAACCGAAAGACTACATAACTATAGTTGCAACTGTTTAGTGGATGACATTCTGAGTAACAGATAATGGACCTAAACAATGCTGATCTCCAGAAAGGGACTCAATATTTCTAAGGTACAAATTTGTGAAAGTGGAAGGCTGAAACAAATATGTAGCCCTCATTAGATCTGTAATAGTAACCCTATTAGCGTAAGCCCACGATGTAGAAAGAACTCTTACTTCATGAGCTGGAATCTTAAGCACAGACTGCTGAGTTAAAGATATTTATCATAAGCAGTACGGATAGTTAATTGAATCCATCTAGCCATAGAATGGACTGAAATGAAAAGGAAGCTTCCACGGCATGTCCCACAACAGACACCTGAGTAAGTTAATCTACGGTCTCTGTGGAGATAGAGATGCTACCAACAGAATTTTGCATTGAGATTATTTTAACTTGAGCAATATCTGCTGAATCAACGGCGATGGAGGATACGCACATCCTATCAATCCGTCTCCTTAGATCGATAGAGCGTCTACTGCAAATGCTAGAGGATCTGAACATGGTGACACATACGTCTGCAACTGATTGTTGAGATGCATTGCAAATAAGTCCATCATTGGCCGCTCTCATTGGTAGCAAATCTGATTGAATACTTGTTTGTTGAAAGTCCATTCTGATGGCAACAAGCGGCCCCCTCCGTGAAAGGGGGTCCGCTAATACGTTCAGACGACCCGGAATATGACAGACCGATACGAGAACTTGATGTTCTAGTACAAACAGAAGGATTCATTCCGTTAACTTTACTAACAGAATGGAATGAGTGCCTCCCTGGTTCTGAATATATGCTAATACCGTTGAATTGTCAGACAGAATTTGCACGTGAGCATTCTGAATAACGTTCATCCAATGACGCAGCGCAAGCCAAATTGACATCATTTCTTGATGTTTATGTGCTTGATTAGGAACTACGGATCCCAAAGACCCTGGCACTTCAAATCCGTTGGGCTCAATGTTATGTCCCAACCTGTTTGACTGGCATCCGTCAAAACTGTAAAACTCCCTGAGTTAACCACTGAATATCTGCCGAAGTCTGAATCTCTTGTTCACTTGATTTGACAAGAGGATGTCCGTATCAAGTGAAAGAATCTTCACCCTCCAAATCTGAGTCAGAAAAAACTTGGAGAGGAATAAAATCCGCGGCAGCTCCGCATAAACCTATCAGTCTCATGAAATCTCTTGCTGAAACCTTGTCTGAGTGAAGACAATAGCGAGCATAACAACTGATTAAGTTCGCTCTGGTTAACGGCAGATGAATGAGAATGTTGTGCGTCTCGAAGCTCCTACCCCGGTGGGTGAATGACTGGGACGATTCCAGATCCGACTTCTCCTCGATTACTTATGAAACCGACACGTCGAAACAATAGAAGCAGATTCTGCACATCGTTCTGAAGCGTTAACTCATTGCCGTACCTCTGAAGAATGCCGTCCAGGTAGGCCGACGTTATCGCAGACGAATGAGCTCAGAAATGAGTTGTCATTACTGAGTTCATTATTCGAGTGAAAGCCCAGGGGGCTAGATTCAGACCAAAGCACATTGCTCGGAGCTGATACACGACTCCTATGATGAGGAAGCGAAGATACTTTCTGAAAGCCTGAAGTACCATGACGTGAAAGTACGCATCTTGAGATCTATGCATGTAGCATAGTCGTACACCCGAATACTCGCTCTGACCAATCGAATGGTTTCCCTATAGAAACCTGGAGCCACAGCTTGTTTATCCAGCTCAGATTTATGAGTGGACGGAACGAGACGTCTGGTTTTGGAACCAGAAAAGGATGGTTGTAGAAACCTGGAAATTCCTGGATTTCTACGATCTCTGTCGCGATCTTCTCCAGAAGAGACTGGACTTCTGATGGAAGCGAGCCTTTTTCCTGCGGACTTGATGGAAGCTGAATCCATCTTGGACTTCGAGTTAACAGAGGTTTTCGTTTGAAGAACAATTTAGTCCTTCCGAAATCACCCCTCGAATCCAAGGGACGTCCGTAATCTACTCCAAATTGATTGAGAAACTCGACAGTCTTCCGCTCACTGGAACACGATAGAGGATAATACCATTACCTCCTGGTCCTGCGAGGTTTGCGGAAGGAGAAACCATGTCCTACATGGCCCGCACTTCGCCCCGTCGACCTAGGGGCGTCTGACAGGATGTCTCGGCCAGTATTACAGCCCCTAACTGAGTCGCTACCCTGACGGTCTCTATAGTAAGACCTAGAGGACGCATAGGAACCTCTATAAGAACTTCCCTTGGACGTATTCGCCCCAGAAGTGCCTGTCCTACTTTTCTCCACTGAATCTGACTCTATAGAAGCAGATTTGAATAGCAGAGAGTCTGAAGCTTTCTTAGTTATCTGATCATAGATTGCGGAAAGCTTGCCGTCGAAGAGAAACTCTCCGGAGACCGGAGCGACACTGAGAGAGTTTTTCACCTTACTATCCACACGCGTGGATGTAGCCAGGGCCGCGTCACGTCTAACCAACTCCATATTTGCCACTAAAAGGGCGGAGTTATACGTGGAGAATGCTAAGGCCCTTGAAAGAACTCTTAAGGAGGTTGTACATCCTGGAATTCTTTTTCCTTTGAGAGGTAATGATAACACTCTGGTAAGGTGATCTGCATACGATAATGCGTCTAAGCTAACCCTGCTAGACGATATTGTTGTTTCCAATGTCGTGGTTGGAATTGACATAGACGACGGTATAGACAATACTAGGTCTTCGGTCTGGTCGTCTAGACGCAGAGGAACTCTCGGAATGCTCTGTCCTGCCGTTTCGAAATTATTCCTTGAATTGATGAAAGGCAGATAACTGGACCTGCCCGTTTTGGAAGCAAGTTATATATAGCGTCATTCAATAGTTCAAATGTCCGTGAGACATTTCAGGACTATGTCGGAAACTGAGGGACAATGTCCCTAAACCGATTAAGAATTCTATGTCCAGTGGCGCTATCAGTCTCTTATCCGGCAACGCAGCATTTTGGTCCAGAGGAACAATGTCTGATGATAATGCCGGATGCACTCTACGGCAATTATGTTGTTCCGAAAGGGAAAAATACAACTCCTCCGTATCCCTTTCGCCATCCTGTCGGACCACTTGTAATTCTTGGTCGTCGTGCCTGAACCTGCAGCGGAACGTATCAACCCAGCTTCCTCGGAAACTTCCTGATCCGACAGCGTTACTGTCAGTTGCTGGGATGCTGTGATAATTTGTGCTATCTGGGATAGCACGTCCATAACGGAGCCTGTGGAGCTGCGGTCTTACAGGATTTAGCCGCTGGAAGCTCCTTGGACGTTAACTCCTGCATACTTCTTATATGCGAACGTCCGGAGTATGAAGGCCTCGTATCCTTGGCTACTGGATGGCGTGACCTGGTCGCAGTAGAATCCCTGGTCGGCGATGTTGGTAGAATATTACTGGTCACGTAGCCAAGGTGCGGTCGCATGTGCTGCCGTGAGGATGAGGAAGCCCAAAGAGCAGTCTCTCCGGACTGTCTATATAACGGAGCGTCCCGAGCGGTGGACATATGCTCCGACTGAGGAACGTTTTGTACCACAACATCTGGGCCCAGATGTTGTAGTACGAGAGAGGGACTTCTCTCGCCCGCAGCCCGGATGGACCTGGACGAGCTAGGAACCGGACTAATAGGCTTCCTCCGTACCATCCTCGTATCCGTCGTCACTGAGTGTGCACATTGTATTTTATAGTGCTCGCATTACCCAAATCTCCTTCCTGGACCGCAACGGACGAACCCGGCTGCTGAGTCATTCGATGAATGGTCACTACACCGGGCGAGCTAGCGGACGCCGTCGATCCTACTTGGGACCTCTTAGGCAATTGACGTATCTGCATGAGCACTTTTACCGCTAACTCTGCATTTGACTGTGACAACGGAAGCACACTTTACAAAGACATCACGGTAACATCAACTTGTTCATGTTACTCACTGAGACCTGTGGAGCCGTGGTCCTACGTAATTATCTGCTGGAAGCTCCAGGGACGTTCATTCCTGCATTTATATAATATGCGAACATCCCAACTGGAAAGGCCTCATGTCCTTGGCTAGCATATGGAGTGACCTGGTCGAAGTGTATTCCTTGGTCGGCAAAGCAGGCGCACCAGGGACGTTCATTCCTGCATTTATATAATATGCGAACGTCCCCTGGAAATCTGTGGTCACATAGCCAAGGTGCGGTCGTGTGTGTTGACGTGAGGATGAGGAAGCCAATATAACAGCCGGGCGGACTAGCGGATGATCCTACAAGGGAACTCTTCGGCAATTGTCGTAATACCTTGAGCACTTTCCGCTAGCCCTAATATTGCAACGACGGAGACACACTTGTTGAAGACATCACGGAAACATCACTCTGTTCTTGTTCTTCTGAAAAAAAGACCTGGTGGAGAGAGGACCGGAATGGACCCCTCACCACTAACAAAATACCGTGACACACGTCTCCAATGTTGTCATTCCAATCAACACACACAGAGCAAGAATTAGTGCAAATACATTGACTATAAGAAACACAATGAACCTGAGAATTAGAGAAAGATATCCTCGCATTACAATTTGAACAATATTTTTTCATCAAGAAAAAATATACAGTCATAGTACTTGCACTAACCCTTGAAACAAAGATACATAATATAATATAATCTATTATAACATTTCGAAAGAAAATAATTGAAAAAAAAAAAAATTTTTGAAAAAATTTTCAGAAGAGCCCAAGTTCCCAATGGGAACAATAAGCCCAAATGGATCCCCAAAAAGCTTAAGTGTGGACAAAAATTTTAAAACCATTTAAAAAAATTAATGTAACACTTATGGACAATATTAATGTATCTTGCTATGAACTGAACTAAGCAGAGGACAAGTAATCACTATCAGAAGCAACTGTTGTCAACATTAACAAAAAGTGTACAAAAACCGGAAACATGACTCCAGGCACTGATAAATATGGCCAGAAATCAGTTACCAATTTAAACACTATCTGATGCAAAACAGAGACTTCCAGAGAAGAAACTGCAGAACATTAGATGGTAGATGCAGACCAAAATGCCTAAACACTCAAGGAAAAACAATATTATTCTGTTACCAAGCCAAAACTCCCAGGAAATTTTAGTAATCAACATTACAAAAAATATGCCAAAAGCATGGGAGAATAGCTAGGGGGGAATAAAGGAAAGGGAGAGAGAAAACACTGAACAAGAATGGTACATTCATAGCAAGAATGACAACATAAGGGCAATGCCTCGAAAATAGGCAACATGAAATAATTTTGTAAAAAAATTATAAGTTACAGCCTTGAACATTTCCTGTCACTGTTTCTTCCTCTCATCCTTCTATTTCCTCCTTAGATCCACCATTTCTCTCATAATTATGTGTCTGGCATCATTTAAACTGAGATTTACAAGCACAAATATCAGTAACTGAATTGAGGGCCAAACAAAGAATGATAATTGCGTCAATTTCGAGACCTCCTTGACACTGTGCATGCACAGTGGAGTAAAAGTATGGAGGACCATATAGGACATGTAATTTTCGGTTTTTGATGCAAATTTTGGGGATTGGGGGGTAAAATTTGAGGTTGGCCCTAAATATTTTAGAGTTAGCACCAGCTAAGTCTGGGTCATTGGCGGTACAGTATAAAAATATTCAGAAATACAACTGTCACTTACCTCTTTGAATCTGATCATGCTCTTCTCAGGCCCAAACACAAATTTCAGTGGAATTTTCACCTGGGCACATCCTGTCCTTTCTGTCTCATTCACTTGTGATATGTGCTTAGTTACATACTGCAAAATGTCGACAGAAATTGGATAAATATATCTCATTGCAGACACAACTTCATCCTTCAAGAGCCATTCCAATTCCTGTTTGAACTTGTACACAGCCTCATGCTGTGCTTTAGGTAGGTGACTGATAGGATCACACAGTCCAACTTTAGTTAACCTAAAATACAAGTCATTAAATTTTCAATTTTAGCTTTGAACAGATTGGAGATGGCAGTATTCACTACTTCCCACATGAAGTGGAATTTCCGCCCAGGTAATATTTCACAAATACTGTGAAAAGGCATATAATGCACTATCAAAGTTACAGCTTATGAACATCCTCCACATTAAACCTGGAGATCTAATTACTCAAAACTTTACCTGTGCTTCTTATACTCTAAGTGCTACTCCAGCTGAGTGCTATTCCAGCAGGGTTCAATCATCAAAAATTGGGAAGGAACCTTTTGTTGAGAATGAGTGCCCACTCATGGGAGGGCCATCCCCATCTCATATTTAGGGTGACGAAAACCTGTTAAATATGAGAAAATTGCATCATAATCCCAAGGACCCCAAAATCAGTGGTGCCCAACAATTTGTCAGGCACCACATATCTAATGAGGTCCCTAGAATTGAGCTAACTGATACAGCCATGGCAACTTACCATAGATTAAACCAATGATGAACAAAACAACTAAAAGTTTAACCTGTTCACATCAAATGGATGCATGGGATTAAGCATGAAGATCTAGTGTGGATCTTTATCATGTCTTATGTGGATGATCGCTTCAGGGGCAGGGTCACTTCACATTATGTGAATACTGCAGAGATCCAAATTATATGTGATGTGTCTCAGGTGTGTTACAAAATGATACATTTATAGTAATTTGTATATTTTTAATACTTACCAATGGCACAGACTTAGCTGGTGCAACCCCAATATTATTAAGCCCCAAACACAAATTTGGAACCCCCCAATCCACAAAATTTGCATACAAGACTGAAATTTAAAAGTCCTATCTGGCCCTCCATACTTTTAGTACTTGCACATGCACAGGACCCAGGAAGAGACTGGAATTGGTGCCAACATAATTCTTCCGAGTTGTGCCGACTGAAGTGATAACTCAGTGGGGAGGTATGAGTACCCACTCATGGGAGGGCCATCCCCATCTGGGCCATAGGTAAGTATTAAAAATATACAAATTTCTTTAAATATATCATATTTTAATACTAAAACCAATGGCCCAGACTTAGCGGAATCGTAAAAAGGCGGAGGGCCTAGGACTTAAAGAAATAGCAGAACAAAATACAGCTACTTAGCCTGCATTAGAACTCCTAAGGTGAAAAGGAGATTAACATTTCAAGGAATTACCTTTATGTCTCTCTGTACAACAATAGAGAAGACATACCCCCAAAATAAGGAGCAATATCCAAGTAATTCCCTATTACTTAGAAAAATGATTGTGCTAATTGGGTGCAACGAGCCCCCAATGTTAAAGCTGGTCCGGAATAAGACACTTAAAATTAGGAAAGGCGTGTCCGAGAGTGAGAGACTAACGCCTACAAACACACGCCATATATAACGTAACAAGCTGTACATAAGATCAGAATAATCTACAGATGATAACAGCTTCACTCATAGTTACACCCTTATTATAAAGAGAAAATCACTCCTCCCCCACCCCCCTATTTTTTTTGAAGAAATAATCTTCAAAACAAAGAGGGAAGAGGTCAGGAATCAGTGAAAAAGCGATACCGAATAATATATATATTCGCCTAAAAGGCACCCAGCTATTAATTATTATTAATTTATTGGTGCTCAATGCCACATCAGCAGTTAAGGCCACATCGTGGCGATCCCAGTTATTAAAATCGTAAGCTTCTAAACGTATGCCGCATCCGGAATACGTAGATAGGTCGAAAACCTGTGATTTCAATATGTACAACCTTAAACTTGTTCAATTGAATCCCAATGGAAAGTTATCTGATAGAACTTATATGCTTTTGCACCAACCAACAGGCGACCACGTTCAGGTGCACAATTAATTCTAATAATGAACCTCCAAATTGTAACTGTTCAATTATATAAGAATAGGAATATGCCTTGTGTACCGCTTTTGGTTGAAGACTGGATTCAGAACATGGAACGGGATACTGGACTTCAGAACATGGAACGGGATACGATTAAAAAACCTTGACTTGGACTTCCCCAAATAATTCATTGTTCCCTAGGTCCATTAAAACCAATGACTGTTCGGAGAAAGAATATACCACTCCAAATAATGAAGCCAAAAATAGAGAATGTATGCATAGACAGCATGTTGGAAAATCCATAACTGATCTAACTAGCCCCAATATTCTCATAAGCTCTATGCTAACGCAGAGCCAGAATTTAAGAGAATCTATTCAGTAATAGGTCCGCCTAATAATATATACATATTATGCATGCAATCAACAGAATCCGTCTGTACCCTCATCTGAATACAGCCTGTATCAAAGGCGTGACCCGAGCGATACAAAACTAACCAGGAAACTGAAGGAATAAAACAACTTTAATGTCATTAACCTGAGGAACAGACTCTTACGCCGTAAGAAAAGCAGACAACTCTGAGCGTAACAGAGTGGACTAAGAATTTGGAATCCAAAAACAGTTACTGTTCAGGAATCATATGCTCAAATATAACTTATGAATGACCAACAACATGAAGCAATCCAACTAAAGAGTGTATGCACCACTGATGTCACCGTTAGACCACAACCCACCCGCCAATCGAAGAGCAATGAAAGACATGCATATAAGTGAATGCATACAAGGCTTAAAGGAAGAGCACTTTGTCCTGCCCTGTAATCGCCTCTTAACATACTGGCAGTGGGGTGGGGGGGGGGGGGGGGGGGGGTGTCGATGAAGCTCCTACATCAGAATGAATAAATCATATTGAACCCCCCTCACCCGCATTACTTGAATAGCTAGATAAGTATGGCCGACGCAGTAATATTAAAGCTTGGAACAGTGACAAATTCCTTTTTCACTATATTATGAAAACGAAACTTCACGCTACATTCCCAAAGATATACTGCTACTGCTATTCTCAATAAATAGTAATGCAGCTAAAAAGCTTATAGTTTGTCAAAGCAAGCATAAAGACACTAACCCGGCATGACTCATAACGCTTTAGTGTTAGTTATCTAGAATAGTATAGAAACCATAGGTCTCCCTCACATCTGACCAACTCCATAATGCCACTAAGGACGGATGGGGACGTGATGAACATGGCACTATTGCAAGGAATATACCCGCTGAAACAGCGTCAACATATCCCTTGAAATCAAAACAGTATGCCATGGCATCAAATAATACACCATATAGACATAATATCCAATCCGCCTAGTGGAAATATAATTCACAACAATAGATTTGATAAAAATGAAGTGGGCGACGAAAACTATGTACCGGCACCCGATCATAAAAACCTAGATGAACTCCTTGAGCCTTGTTCCGATTATAGCAGGAAATATATTCTTGAAAAGGAGTTAACTATAGGCATTCAAAAGAACGCTCATTAATCACACTAGGTTAATATGGCGTCATCAATAGGGCTAAAAGCCTCAGACAACTAACACAATAACAATACCACTAACGAGAACAACTCTTCTCTTGTAACGGTACCTTGTCTGATAGGACAGTGGTCTCAGCCTGGCTGAAGCAGCTAAAGGTCTTCCTATTCGTGAAGACAATTAAATGGCTGTTAACTGCGGCCCTAGAAGCTCACTAATGGAGACTTACAATGCTAGCCACTAATGATAGGGAAAAAACACCGCTCATAATTCTAGCTGGGCTACTATAGTGTCAACAATAAGACTGAAGTCTGTGACACTAAGGAAAACACCAAGAAGGAAAATATGAACTCTTTCCTTTAGCGGTTTTATTCCCAAAAGACAGAGGTTTCAGCCTAGCTAATGAAGCATAGAAGACTTAATCTCCATGAAGACAGATATCTCAGTGTAATTTTTGCGACTTTAGAAAGCTCACTAGACGGAGACTTACGTTAGTCGCTCAAGTTAAGGGAAAAAGGGTTGCACTTGATTCTTAAAAGGTGTCAACAAAAAGACTAAAAGCCCCAGATACCTAAGAATACAACACCAAGAAGGAAACAAAGTACTCTTCCCTTTTAATGGCCCTAATTCCAGAGACAGCCATCTCTTCCCGTGGAGACAGATATCTCAGTGAAACTGCGACTTTGAAAGCTCACTAAACCGAGACTTACAACATTAGTCGCTCAAGGTAAGGAATAAGAACCGCACTTCTAACGGCTGTAGTTCCAAAGAGACAGTAGTCTCAGCTTAGCTAACGCTGTTTATTAATCTTCATCTCCATGAAGACAAATATCTGTGTCACCTGAGGCCTTGGAAAGCTCACTAAACGGAGACTTAGAACGTTAGCCGCAATGTATAAGAAAAAGACCGTTGTAAAATATATAAGGCCACTATGACGTTAGCCGCTAATGATATGTAAACACAGACCACTCTTAATTCACAAAAGCCAAACTAAGGTGAAAACAGTAAGTCTAATTGCCTGTGATCCCTAGGAATACTACACCGAGAAGGAAAACGTCATCTTTCCTTCCAACAGCCTTATTCCAAAAAGCTAGCGGTCTCAGTGAAGCTAACATGGCCTAGAAGTCATGTATTGGAGAAGACAGATATCTGCGCGTTACCCTGTGGCCTCAGACAGCTCACTAAATTGAGACTTACGACGTTAGCTGCTAATGTATATGAGAAGACCGCTCTAACTATACATAAGGCTACTATGGCATCCACAATAGCACTCAATGCCTCTGACGCCTAGGAATACAACACCGAGAAGGAAAAGACGTACTTATTTCTTCTAACGGCTCTATTCCAAACAAGACAGCTGTCTCAGCCTCTCTATGAGCTATCAATCTTCTATTCGTAAGGAATAGATCACTGCCTTTCTTATACTATTGCTAAGCCAAGGGAGGCATCGTTAATCGGACCAAAAGCCTTCAACACCTGAGCCAAAAGATCTGGGAAGGAAAGATCTTCATCTTTCCTTCACCCGGTACCTTAAGCTGTTTTTTGCCTAGCAAACACAGACTTTTGTTCAGATGGAACAAGATTCAAAGAGCTTATGAATACAAATTCACAGTCTTAATGTGCCGTTCCATGAGGGATGGAGAATCAACCTCCGTAGCCCTCTCAACATCTGAATGTTCCATCTGAAAACATGGTCAACACCATCCGAATGTACAGATGACTGGACCAACCCAGCACCGTCTGACAACTCACTACCGGAGACTGTTGACGGCAGAACATACAACTACTTGGATGCTGCAATACGCAGCGCAATCTGTGGCAGCAGGTCCATAATGAGGCTTGCAAAGCAGTGATTGTCTGCTTCTTCATCATATGCTGCTCATGGGACGGAGATCTGACCCCAGATCTTTCGATGCATGTTCCATATAAAAATGCCTTGAATGACTAGCTACAGGTTAATCTGACTTCAGTGGTGAAGACTGGGAACATCTCCCGGGAACAGCATGAACATGCGAAGGTGGATAGCTGGTCTGCGGTATAATGTGCTTCATCGATGAAGCAGAGGAAGAAGCCATAGATGCAACTGGCCCTGGCTGCAGTGTGGAAGGAGCGTCCCGAATCGCAAGCGTGAACGGGCATCCCAACTCATTAAGTTTCTTGAATCGAAAACAGTCGACCCCAACTGCTGACGGAACAGAGAGGGTTCTCCAGATCGCAGTCTGGCTCTAGACCCCGCCAAGCATTCCGTTTAGAAACTTGTAGGCTTCTACCCCTTAGTGTGCTTTTTCATGGAAGAAGAGGAAGCCGTAACAACAGCCGACCCCGGCTGAAGTGTGGAAGGAGCATCCCAACTCGAACATTTCAGACGGGTGCTCTGACTCATTGAAGTTTCTCACGACAGAAAACAGTTGACCCCGACTCCAACTCGTGATCTGACCCCAGATCTCGCCGAGTATCCTGTCGAGAAACTTGTAGGCTGATCCCCTTGTGTGCGCTTCCATGTAAGAAGAAGAAGCCATAACCGCAGCCGACCTCGGCTGCAGTGTGGAAGGAACATCCCGACGCGTGTTCTGACTCATTATAGTTTCTCACAACGGACACAGTCAGCCCCAACTGCAAATGGGACGGAGAGGGTTCTGCAACTTGCGATCTGACCCCAGATCTCGTCGAGCGTCCCATAGAGAAACTTTCAGGCTTCTTCCCCTTTTGCCATCGTCGCTGGGTGAGCTTTATATTATAAGGGACTCGCTCTACCCATGTTATACTATTTGACCTCAATGGACCTACCTGGTGTCCTGGCTCCCATACAGGGACGACCACTTCACCAGTCGAGCTAGCTGCATGCAGAGAATTTAGCTTCTAATGGCTTTAATCCTGTGCAAATATCATGAGCACCTTGGCAGCTAGCTCTGTTTACTCATCAGAGCAGGGCTCATCAGAGAGTGACGACAGCAGCACGTAATGGACAGGTGTCAAGGTTCCATCACCATGTTCTTGTTCCTCTGAAAAAGAGACTGAAAGACTAGTATTAGCCAGCGGTGAAAGCTCCTACATAGGAACTTCACCGCCCATCACACAGGGCTATACCTGTTTCCAATGTTCGCATCTCATAGCACAAGTATTGAAAGAGTGCCGTGACTATGAGCAAACAACAAGCCTTAATCCCGAGGCTTCCTGGACTTATACTAAGTACCAATTCTTATAATGGATATAATAATAATGAAGCCAAAAACATAAGTCTGCTGCACTCCCAATAAAAATACAGAATAAACACCGCAAGGATACATAACATAGACAATAACAAAAATTTTCAAAATAAATTTTCGAAAAATTTTGAATGAAGCCTAAGTGCCCCAAGGGAACCTCATGAGCCCAAGGGCAACCCAATAGAGCCTAAGTGTGGACAAGCACTAACTAATTAAAGCTAAACTACCAGAATAAGATATAATATGTATCCTAATAGAAAAAACAATAATTGTTTTTAATTAAACACTGAATTAATACGAATCCAAAACGTTTTTGAACAGACAACAAAGTCAAGAGGAACAACTGGAAACTAACCAACAACAGGCAAAACAAATGCCCAAAGTCAGAAACCGATCAACAACCACCTGATGCAAAGCTAGATCTTCATATGAAGAGAAAAAACCAGAGGCTCAAGTGAGCCTAAAACGCTCACATGGCTCATATTGTCAAAACAGCTGAGTATATCAGTAAGTAATCAGAAGCATGAGCAATTTTTTTGATTTGCTATGACACAACGAAAGGTAACATGTTTGGCCATTCATTTCTACTGGTCCCAGGAAAGCTTCCCAGCAAGCTCTGTTCTGTGAAGTATTAAAAAACAACTGAATGAAATTTTTGTTTTGTTTTAAACTACCGTGGTTCTCTCTACCACCCCCCCCCCCCCAAAAAAAAATTTACAAAAAACATTGATCTAAAAACTTTCGTTGGACAAATTGGTACCAAAAGAGGTTGCATATCAAATATCAAAGCACTATGATCTGTGGTTAAGAAAAACAAGTTGTACAAAAGGAATGCAGGTATTTAGGCATCAGGGATCAGAACCACAGAGACAACAAATTTTTTAGTGTACTTACTTATTGGTGTTTAAGGTCACATATTTATGCACAATCGCTAATCGTGACCACAACACGGAGATAAAATCAAGTTTTGTAAATCGTTTGTACCCATGTTGCCCATTTTAGAGGACTTCCACTCCAAGCATTGGTGACTGGGTCCTATTTTACCAGTGTAACGGAACTTGTTTACCACAGTAAACAAGCACTGCTGCACTTCCCGTAGTTCCCACGGGGGAGTAGAAGTGTATGTTAACCCTAATAATTTTGGATACTAAATATAATTTTTTAGTGTTCTGTGATCTGAGAATAAATGGGGAATGGGAAGGCTATGGGTATTGAATTTGTTTCTATTTTTTGCTCCTGGGGTTCCCACTGGGCACAAAAAATGCCCCCTGAACAAACTTGAATCACACCTCCCTTGAATCACACCTCCCTAAGAATGATATACACCAAATATCAAAAGATTCTGACTGCTAGATCTGAACAAAGAGATTTTTAAAGAATATTCCTCATATTGAACAAAGTTACAATTTGTGTTAACCCTAATAATTTTGGATACTAAATATAATTTTTTAGTGTTCTGTGATTTGAGAATAAATGGGGAATGGGAAGGCTATGGGTATTTGAATTTGTTTCTATTTTTTGCTCCTGGGGTTCCCACTGGGCACAAAAAAAATGCCTCCTGAACAAATTTGAATCACACCTCCCTAAGGATGATATACACCAAATATCAAAAGATTCTGACTGCTGGATATGAAGAAAGAAATTTTTAAAGAATATTCCTCATATTGAACCAAGTTACAATTTGGGCTCCCATAGGGCACCCAAATATGAACCCAGGAACTTGGCTTGAACAAAACTGAATCTCCCTTCCCTAAGGATGCTGTATACCAAATATCAAAAGATTCTGACTGTTGGATCTGGAGAAGAAGATATTTAAAGAATATCCCTCATATTGCACTAATTTGAATATTTAGGCTCTTGTAGAGTGCCCAAATATGGACCCAGGGGTTAAATTTCAACAACCATGTGAATCAATCTTCTATAGATGCTATATGTGAAATATGAAAGCTTTTGGAGCAGTGGTTGGGGAGAAAAAGATTATTTTATATTTTTCCAATTACCTTCAGTGTTAAATAATGCTGACTCAGCATTTTTTCAAAGTCCCAAAAGTGTACTTTAGGACAAAACTGAGAGCAATATTTTTTCCCCATTCCTTTCTATTGGTCCTAAGGAAGCTTCGCACCAAATAAAAAGGTTCAGTGCCGTGCAGTTTTGGTTATATGGGCGTTTGAATGTTTTTCTATTTTTTCCTCCTGAGGTTCCCACGGGGCAGAGGGAAAGTTAAAAAATTTATGGTAATTTATATATTTTTTATACTTACCAATGACCAGACTTAGCTGGTGCTAACTCTTTAAATTTCAGGGCCAAACACAAATTTTGCCCCCCCCCCACCCAATCCCCAAAATTTGCATCAAAATCCAAAAAATACATGTTCTATGTGGGCCTCCATACTTTTGTCCACTGCGCATGCGCAGTGTCAAGGAAGTACCAAAATTGGCACCAAATCTTCATTCTTACAACCAGTGCCTGGTAAGTGTAATGTAATCAGCGGGGAGGTATGAGTTCCCAACTCATGGGAGGGCCATCCCCGTCTGGGTCACTGGTAAGTATAAAAAATATATAAATTACTAATAATTTTTTAACATTTTTATACTGTACCAATGACCCAGCCTTAGCTGAATAGAAAAAAGGCTGGAGGGCCTAGGGCATTAGGGAAAATCCAATAAGCTCAATTACATGTAAACAGAATTATCCACTCAAGGAGAAAAGAAGAAACAGGATTTACATGTATCTTTCTTGTTTATACAAAGAATAGGCCGATGAAATCGTCAGATGTGTACCCATACACACAAATAGTAGAAAGCTGTATGACGGAGGGCCACCACGGATGCCGACATTATGTACACCATGGTACGGGTACATATAGAAATGGATTGGAGGAGTGTCTAATTTGATGGATAAAGGGTTAATATCTCCGGATCAAATTATCAGATTTACATAAAAAAACTATACAGCACAGCACATCAGTAACCTGAATACATATATAAAGCAACATGACAATCGGACTGATATTTCTTGAGTTATCTCATGCCAAAGGGATTGGAGGAATTTTCAATTTGAAGGATAAAGGGTTAATATCTCAGGATTTAATTATCAGATTTACACCAAAAACTATACAGCTTGGCACATCAGTAACCTGAACATAAATATAAAGTAACTTGATAATCCAAGCAATATTTTTCAAGTTATCGGATGCCAAAGGGATTGGAGGAATTTTCAATTTGAAGGATAAAGGGTTAATATCTCAGGATCAAAATAACAGATTTACACCAAAAACTATACAGCTCGGCACATCAGTAACCTGAACACAAATATAAAGTAACTTGGCAATCCAAGCAATATTTTTCAAGTTATCGAATGCCAAAGGGATTGGTGGAATTTTCAATTTGAAGGATAAAGGGTTAATATCTCGGGATCAAATCATCAGATTTACACCAAAACTATACAGCTCGGCAAATCAGTAACCTGAACACAAATATAAAGTAGCTTGACAATCCAAGCAATATTTGTCAAGTTACCGAATGCCAAAGGGAATGGAAGAATTTTCAATTTGAAGGATAAAGGGTTAATATCTCAGGATCAAAATAACAGATCTACATCAAAAACTATATAGCTGGGAACATCAGTAACCTGAAGATATATAATAAGTAACATGACAATTGGATTGATATTTTTTGAGTTATCTCATGCCAAAGGGACTGGAAGAATTCTCAATTTGAAGGATAAAGAGTTAATATCTCAGGATCAAATTATCAGATTTACACCAAAAACTTTACAGCCCGGCACATCAGTTACCTGAACACAAATATAAAGTAACTTGACTGACAATCCAAGCAATATTTTTCAAGTTATCGAATGCCGAAGAAATGGATAGGGATGCCGGACGGACAGATGGACGGACGGACATTCTTACACGTTCTTACTTGTGGGGTTTTTCCCATGTTAAATCCTAACCCCACAAGGTCAAACAATCAACCCCACAGTGCAAAAAATAACCCCACAAGTGGCCACTGCACTAACCCAACCCCACAACTACCACTGACCCTAAATTGTAAACCCCACAATGTACCTCTGCTAAGCCCGGACGGATGGACAGATGGACGGACGGAAGGACAAAGGATGGACAAACAACGGATGGCCACCCCGGATGCCGGCATTATATGTGCCATACATAGTATGGGTACACATAAAAAAGAAAGACACAATACCATTCTGTAATTGAGCAGAATAACGTCAATGATCTCTATTAAAATCCAGTATAATCCATTAAACTAATTTTTTTAAAGGAAAGCCAATAAATAAAAACAGTCCAGAGAATGAGACTCTTTATACACATTTAAAAGTGTCCGAGGATTGTATATTAATGCTCGTATGGCACGTGACATATACAAATGCGTTACACCGAGCTACACTTTAAAAATATTAGACTAGATCGAGTTATTTGTGTGCAAAGCACACAATGGTGTATCCCCGCATTTCCTTAGCAACACCTTAGTCTTAACGTTTCGAATTAATACCCTATGAGCCTTTCGATGAAAACTGATATTCTAACGATAAAAGTCGCTCCACTGGAACCACCAAGGGCAAAATCAAAATTCTAAAATCTTCATGCACATCTAGAGATGTTACCTGAACACATTAGCATAGTTTAAACATTTCGAATTAAATACCCTAGGAGCCTTTCGATGAAAACTGATTTTCTTACGATGAAAGTGGTTCCACTGGAACCACCGGGGGCAAAATCAAAATTCCGAAACCTTCATGCACATTTAGAGATGTTACCTGAACACATTAGCATAGTTTAAACGTTTCGAATTGAATACCCTAGGAGACTTTCGATGAAAACTGATTTTCTAATGATAAAAGTGGTTCCACTGGAACCACCGGGGGCAAAATCAAAATTCCGAAACCTTCATGCACATCTCGAGATGTTACCTGAACACATTAGCATAGTTTAAACGTTTCAAATTGAATACCCTAGGAGCCTTTCGATGAAAACTGATTTTCTAATGATAAAAGTGGTTCCACTGGAACCACCGGGAGCAAAATCAAAATTCCGAAACCTTCATGCACATCTAGAGATGTTACCTGAACACATTAGCATAGTTTAAACCTTTCGAATTGAATACCCTAGGAGCCTTTCGATGAAAACTGATTTTCTAACGATAAAAGTGGTGCCACTGGAACCACCGGGGGCAAAATCAATATTCCAAAACCTTCATGCACATCTAGAGATGTTACCTGAACACATTAGCATAGTTTAAACGTTTCGAATTGAGTACCCTAGGAGCCTTTCGATGAAAACTGATTTTCTAACGATAAAAGTGGTTCCACTGGAACCACCGGGGGCCGAATCAAAATTCCGAAACCTTCATGCACATCTAGAGATGTTACCTGAACACATTAGCATAGTTTAAGCATTTCGAATTAAATACCCCAGGAGCCTTTTGATAAAAACTGATTTTCTACTGATAAAAGTGGTTTCACTGGAACCACCAGAGGCAAAATCAAAATTCCAAAACCTTCATGCACATCTAGAGATGTTACCTGAGCACATTAGCATAGTTTAAACGTTTCGAATTGAGTACCCTAGGAGCCTTTCGATGAAAACTGATTTTCTAACAATAAAAGTGGTTCCTCTGGAACCACCGGGGGCCGAATCAAAATTCTGAAACCTTCATGCACATCTAGAGATATTACCTGAACATATTAACATAGTTTAAACGTTTCGAATTGAATACCCTAGGAGCCTTTCGATGAAAACTGATTTTCTAACGATAAAAGTGATTCCACTGGAACCACCGGGGGCCGAATCAAAATTTCGAAACCTTCATGCACATCTAGAGATGTTACCTGAACACATTAGCATAGTTTAAACGTTTCGAATTGAACACCCTAGGAGCCTTTCGATGAAAACTGATTTTCTAACGATAAAAGTGGTTCCACTGGAACCACCGGGTGCAAAATAAAAATTCCGAAACCTTCATGCACATCTAGAGATGTTACCTGAACACATTAGCATAGTTTAAACGTTTCGAATTGAATACCCTAGGAGCCTTTCGATGAAAACTGATTTTCTAAGATAAAAGTGGTGCCACTGGAACCACCAGGGGCAAAATCAAAATTCCGAAACCTAGAGACATCTAGAGATGTTACCTGAACACAGTGGCATAGTTTAAACGTTTCGAATTGAGTACCCTAGGAGCCTTTTGATGAAAACTGATTTTCTAACGATAAAAGTGGTTCAACTGGAACCACCGGGGGCCGAATAAAAATTCCGAAACCTTCATGCACATCTAGAGATGTTACCTAAACACATTAGCATAGTTTAAGCATTTCGAATTAAATACCCTAGGAGCCTTTCGATGAAAACTGATTTTCTAACGATAAAAGTGGTGCCACTGGAACCACCAGGGGCAAAATCAAAATTCCGAAACCTTCATGCACATCTAGAGATGTTACCTGAACACAGTGGCATAGTTTAAACGTTTCGAATTGAGTACCCTAGGAGCCTTTCGATGAAAACTGATTTTCTAACGAAAAAAGTGGTTCAACTGGAACCACCGGGGGCCGAATAAAAATTCCGAAACCTTCATGCACATCTAGAGATGTTACCTAAACACATTAGCATAGTTTAAGCATTTCGAATTAAATACCCTAGGAGCCTTTCGATGAAAACTAATTTTCTAACGATAAAAGTGCTTCCACTGGAACCACCGGGGGCAAAATCAAAATTCCGAAACCTTCATGCACATCTAGAGATGTTACCTGAACACATTACCATAGTTTAAACGTTTCGAATTGAATACCCTAGGAGCCTTTCAGGGTGTGACGTATGGACGGACGGACGGACAGACGGATGGACGGACAGACGGACAGACGGATGGACGGACGGAGATCCCGACAATATCCCCGCATTTTTGAAAATGCGGGGATAATAAATGAGATAGACATTAGCTTTGCACTTTAAAACCATCCCAGCACCGACCCGAAATTACTGACTCCAGAGGAGGTATTCCCTTGCTTTTCACTATAAAGCAGGTGATATAAGGGAACACCATCTCCCCCCCCCCCCCCCTTCCCCTTGCTCTGGGTTAATCACCCCAGAACAAAGAGGGCAGCAGGACAGAGTCACTGCTGGAACAGAAAGCCTGCATAACTATAGTTGCAACTGTTTAGTGGACGACATTCTGAGCAACAGATAACAGACCTAAACAACGCAGGTCGCCAGAAATGGACTCAATATTTCTAAGATAAAAATTTGTGAAATGTAGAATGCTGAGACCAGTATGCAGCCTTCATCAAATCGGTAATAGCAATACTATTAGCATAAGCTCAAGATGTAGACAGCACCCTCACTTCATGTGCCGAAATCTTAAGCACAAACTGCTGAGTAGAAGATAATTTTTCATAAGCAGTACGAATAGTTAAATGAATCCACCTTGAAATAGAATGGACCATAATGTCCCTTCTATTAGGCAGCAGAGACAGAAAGAAACGTTTACGTCCCTTTCTGAAAAACTCAGATCTACGTTTGTAAATACGCATAGCTCTAACTGGACATAGCAAAGGCCTATGACCGTCTGAGGACAGAAGAGCCTTAATAACAATAGGTTCAGGGTACTTATTAGGAGCCCGATTCTTAGCCAAAAATCCAACATTAGTAGTCAAAGTAATAGTATTACCAACACTACGATAGTGAGAATCATCAACAGATAGTGCATGAGGCTCACTAACTCTTCTAGCATAAGAGAAGGCTAAGAGAAAAGCTGTCTTACAAGATAAGTATCTGAAGTCTACTGTGTCAAGGGGTTCAAATGGTGCTTCTTTTAGCTTCAGAAGAACCCAAGTTAAATTCCACTTAGAAATTAACCTAAGGGTTCTAGGTCTATTTATCTAAAAGTTTTTAACTAACTTAGATAAAGAGACATTAGATCCAATGTGTAAGATATCATGATGAGAATAAGTATCCAATAGCATAGACCTATAACCCTTAATAGTTATTGGCTGCAGTTTGATCTCGTCAAGCAAGTAGACCAAAAAATTAGCAATATCTGGAATGGAGGGATCATAAATATCAATAGAATGATCCCCACACCAACGAGAGAAAACCTTCCACTTAGCAGCATAATTTAGCGAAGAGGAGGTCCTCCTACAGTTAGAAATTGTGTCCACTGCTCGTCCTGTAAAATGCTTGCTGTGCAAGAAGGACCGTACAACGGAAATACGTGAAGGTTGAGACCTTGCGGGTTGTGATGCAGTGTGCACGATTTCCCCTGCGAAAGAAGGTCCTCCCATGGAGAAAGCGTCCGAAGAATGTCCCACAACAGACACCTGAGTAGATTTATCCATGGTCTCTGGGGTGACAGAGATGCTACCAACAGAATCTTGCAGTGAGATTGCTTGATTTTTAGCAATATCTGTTGAATCAATGGAGCTGGAGGATACGCATATCCTATCATTCCGTCCCAAGAGATCGAGAGAGCGTCTACTGTGAACGCTCGAGGATCTGGGCATGGTGACACATATGCAACTGATTGTTGATATGCGTCGCAAACAAGTCTATCATAGGACGATCCCATTGGTAGCAAATCTGATTGAATACTCGTTTGTTGAGAGTCCAGTCTGACGGCAACATACGACCTTTCCGAGAGAGGGAGTCTGCTAGAACGTTCAGATGACCCAGAATATGACGGATCGACAGAAGAACCTGATGCTCTAGGACAAACAGAAGGATTCTTTCCGTTAAGTTGAACAACGGAATAGAATGAGTGCCTCCCTGGTTCCGAATATACGCTACTACTGTCGAATTGTCGGACAGAATTTGAACATGTGAATTCTGAATAATGTTCATCCAATGACATAGCGCAAGCCAAATTGACATCATCTCTTTGATGTTTATGTGCTTGTTTAGGAACTGCAGATCCCAAAGACCCTGGCACCTCGAATCTATTGGGCTCAAGTTGCGCCCCAACCTGTTTGACTCGCATCCGTCATAGTCGTAAAATCGGATCCGGCAGTTGCACTCCCTGAGTTAACCACTGAATATCTGCCCAAGTCTGAATCTCTTGTTTTACTTGTTTCGACAAGACGATGTTCATTTCGAGCGAATGAATCTTCACACTCCAATTCTGAGTAAAAAATATCTGGAGTGGACGAGTGCGTAGTCGCCCCATCGGAATAAGATCCACGGTGGCTCTGCACAAACCTATCAGTCGCATTAATTCTCTCGCTGTTACTACATCTGAGTGAAGACAAAAGCGAGCGTAACAACTGACTAATTTTGTTCTGGGTAACGGCAGATGACCCAGATTGTTGTGCATCTCGAAGCTCATTCCCAAGTGGGTGAAAGACTTAGACGGAACTAGATCCGACTTCTTTTCGTTTACTATGAAACCGAGACGTCGGAGCAGTTGAAGCAGACTCTGAACATCGTTCTGAAGCGTTAACCTGTTGCCGTACCTCTGAAGAATGTCGTCCAAGTAGGGTGAGGTTACCGCAGACGAATGAGCTCAGAAATGAGTCATTACCGAGTTCATTATTTGAGTGAAGGCCCAGGGCGCTAGATTCAGACTGAAGCACATTGCTCAGAACTGATAAACAACCCCTAAGACAGTGAAGCGAAGGTACTTTCTGAAACCGGATGTACCATGACATGAAAGTACGCATCCTTGAGGTCAATGCTCGCAGCATAATCGTTCACCCGAATGCTTGCTCTGACGATCGGATGGTCTCCATATAAAATTTCGGAGCTACGATCAGCTTGTTTATCCAGCTTAGATCTATAACTG
Organism: Pictodentalium vernedei; assembly: GCA_031216915.1. NCBI lineage: Eukaryota > Metazoa > Mollusca > Scaphopoda > Dentaliida > Dentaliidae > Pictodentalium > Pictodentalium vernedei. The sequence goes on from CM062293.1 coordinate 163,315,531, forward strand.
GACGGAACGAGCCATCTGGTTTTGGAACCAGGAACAGGTGACTGTAGAAACCTGGAGATTCCTGGTTTTCTACGACCTCTATTGCGTTTTTCTTGGACTTCTGATAGAAGCGAATCTCTCTTCTGAAGGTTTGACGGAAGCGGAGTCCAACGTGGACTTCGTGTTAATGGAGGTTTTTCCTTGAAGGACAGCTTTAGACCTTCTGAAATAACCCCCTGCACCCATGGGTCATCCGTAATTGACAACCAATTGGTTAAGAATCTTGACAGCCTTCCACCCACTGGAGCGCAATAGAGGTTTAGACCATCACCTCCTGGACCTGCAAGGCTTGCGGGAGGAGAAACTACGTCCTCCCTGACCCGCACCTCGACCAGTCGACTTGGGGGCATCTGTCCGGTTGTCTCTGCCAGCATTACGACCCCTACCTGAGTCGCTACTCTGACGGTCTCTATAGTAAGACGTAGAGGCTTTCTTAGATCATCTATAGGAACTTCCCTTGGACGTACTCGCCCCAGAAGTCCCTGCCTTACTCCTCTCTGCTGAGTCCGTTTTTTTCGAAGAGGACTTAAAAAGCAGAGAGTCCGAAGCTTTCTTAATCTGATCATAGATTAGAGAAAGCTTACCATCGAAGAGAAGCTCTCCTGAAACCGGAGCGACTCGAAGAGAGTTTTTCACCTTAGTATCCACTCTTGTGGATGAAGCCAGGGCAGCATCACGTCTGACTAACTCCAAATTTGCCACTGAAAGGGCGGAGTTATACCTGGCGAATGCTATGGCCCTCGAAAGAACTCTCAAGGAAGTTTGAACCTCTTGGAATTCTTTTCCATCGAGACGTAGTGATAATGCTCTGGTAAGGTGATCTGCGTAAGATAATGCGTCTAAACTGGCTCTGTTAGACGAGATTGTCGTCTCCAACGTATTGGAGAGAATCAACATAGACGCCGGCAAAGACAACTCCAAGTCTTCTGCCTGGTCATTTAAACGCAGAGGAACTCTCGGCACGCCCTGTCCTGCCGTTTCAAATATATTTCTACTGTTGATGAACGGCAGATGTAGAGCATGAGGCGATAAGAAACTGGATTTGCCAGTCTTAGAGGCTAGCTTGAATATAGCGTCATTTAGAAGTTCAAATGTCCGTGTGACATTTCTGGACTGGGTCGGAAACTCAGGCGCAAGGAAGACTTCCTCGATTTACAATTTGAACAATATTCTTTCATTTTGAAAAAATATTAAACAGTCATCGTACTCGCACTAACCCTTGAAAAACAAAGATACATCATAATAATATAATCCATTACAAAAATTTCGAAAAATAATTCAAAAGAAAAATTTTTTCAAAAAAATTTCAAGATGAGCCCAAATGGATCCCCAAAAAGCCTAAGTGTGGACAAAAATTTTAAAACATATCTAAAAATTAATGCTACACTTACAGACAATATTAATGTATCTGGCTATGAACAGAACCATATAGAAGACAAGGAATCACTGTCAGAAGTAACCGTTGTCAACGTAAACAAAAGTGAATAAAAACCGGAAACAAGACTCCAGGCACTGAAAATATGGCCCAAAATCAGTAACCAATTTTAAACACTATCCGATGTAAAACAGAAACTTCCACAGAAGAAACTGCAGTACATCGGATGGTAGATGCATGACCAAAATGCCTAAACACCCCTAGAGTGAGGACATAACCATGGGGAAAAACAGAATAAACATTCTGTTACTATGCCAAAAACTCCCAAGAAATTTCAGTAAAAAAATTACAAAAATTATGCCAAAAGCATGGGAGAATAGCAAGAGGGGTATCAAGGAAAGGGAGAGAGGAAACACTGAACAAACAGTGGAAATTTAATAGCAAGAATGAAAACATCAGGCCCATGCCCCAAAATTAGGGAACATGAAATAATTTTGCATAAACATTATAAGTTACAGCCCTGAACACATCCTTCCACTGTTTCTTCCTCTCATCCTCTTATTTCATCCTTAGATCCACCATTTCTTTCATGATTTTGTGTCTGGCATCATTTTAACTGAGATTATAAGCACAGATATCAGTGAGATGTTACTGATTGAAGGGCCAAACAAAGAATGAAGATTTTGTGCCAATTCGGTACTTCCTTGACACTGCGCATGTGCAGTGAACAAAAGTATGGAGGACCACATAGGATATGTATTTTTTGGATTTTGATGCAAATTTTGGGGTTGGGGGGGGGGGGGGGGCAAAATTTGTGTTTGGCCCTGAAATTTAAAGAGTTAGCACCAGCTAAGTCTGGGTCATTGGTACAGTATAAAAATATTATTTTTGGCATGAATCAAGTACTTAGGACCCAAAAATACCTCATACCAAATTTGGTTCAAATCGGCCTCTGGTGGATAGCCAGTTGGGGAGGATGCCTTCCTAGTTGTGCTGTAGTTAACAAGTACACTTGACCTTTTGACACTACTGTTGTAGACAATGAATGTATGTCCTGTTGGATTAAGTGTGTATGGCTCATGCCTGTGGGGTGTAGGTTTTAGGGTTGTACACCACACCTGCCCAATATCTTCCTAGTTGGAGGTTTTCTAGATGGGGTAGAAGTGGGATCTTCTTTATTGTTCAAGAGGTGATTAATTCACATTTGAACTTTGGTTTTGGTCTGTGTATGTGAGCTGCTAGCCTGACAAGGTCATAGATGATTTGCCTGGAAATTTTGATATATATGAAGTTATTTCCCGTGGTATTGTTAAGAATAGGTTTTACATCTGGTGCTGTCACATGAGAATTCAGTTAAAAGGGATGTTAGCTGAATAGTCCAGGCCGTCAAGTGAATTTCCTATGTTGTGATTACCACATAATAGCTTTGAACTCTATTTGTTTCAGATGATAAAATGTTTACCAGTACAAACAAGTATTAGCTGGACACATCGCATACATTTCAATGTAAACTGGGAACGGGTTAAAGATCCTGTTTATTACTTGATCGAAAACCCCAATGAAAGATGCCAAGATGGATCATGAAAGAAACAGAATTTCCAATTAGGACTTGAATTACGTTATTGAAAACAATGTATCCTTCGGTAGAGTGACATTTGTTTCACTGCTTTAGCCGGTCACCATCCCATGCCTTACACCATCAAATCTAACTACCAAACTTGTGGGAAAAATACAGCCAGAAGACCTATTCTTTTGATACGTAGCAAATGCAATTTAAACAAAAGACCTGAGGTCAGGATTAAGTTTCACATAAGAATACAACTGCATATAGCCGCATGCACTTCCAGAATGTAACTGAATGGTCAGGCTTTACCACTTTTTAAGTATCAAATGGTCATAAAAAGAGTCAGATCATGTGATTAAAATATCTTTCAACATTAACCTGCTACACATTGAATTCGAAATAGGAATGTTTCAAGCAGAAAATATTTTCAATAATGCAATGAAAAATTTAACCCTTTTAATCTTGTCTGACAGAATTCACTTGATATTTCGGTATTTTGCCATTACTGAGCTCTTGACAAACAAGTTTAAAGAGGTTCTCTCCAGAGGGCGTGGTGAATTTTATATATTTTTGCTACACTTTGACAGTCTACATCCTGTGGTTTTGTAATTGTTTTAGGCATGTCTTGGCTGCCTGCATAGGCAGCCAAGACCTGTCTAAAAACAACTTCCATGGTACTTAGAAAGTAATTTGTGAGTTAACCCGGATACTACATGTTGAGGCACCTGTTCTGTTACAGCGAATGTGATCAAAGTCGGAATTAGACCCTTAAGGGTTAAATTCTTAGTTCTATCATGGAAAATATTTTCTATTTGATATTTCGGCATTTAGCCAATAGTGTGGAGAGAGTTAATTCAGCACTGTAACATTTTATCATTTGAACACTGTTTTGTTGATACTGAACATTACCCCAAGTCTTTGGATGTTTCAAAAGTCAATATATCTTCTATGTCTGTTTCTGTCTCCACAAATGTGTCAGTGCTGGTATTGGATAGCACTCTTAGAAATGATGGTTTCCTTGGATGTATCACTTCATTTTCATTTGGTAATGTAAGGCAGATCAAATCAAACGTAATTTTCAAGCATCTTAGATCAAGGCAAGCAGCTTGCATGAATGCATCCTCCAAACTTCCTGTAAAAAGAGGACAGAAAAAACATAAGTAGATCGAAAAGAACGGATACTGTATTCCAAATATCGAATGATTCTGATTGTTGGTTTGAAGAAGATTGTTTTAATTTAATTTTTGCAAATATTCTGACTCTGCATTTTTCTGATTCTCCCTTCAGTAAACTATGACACACCGATGGCATTTTTTTACCATTCCATTTTACTGATCCTAAGGATGCTTATACCAAATAACAGTTCTTTGTTCTGTGTGGTTTGGGAAATATGGGCATTTGAAAATATTTCTAATTTTAGTTCTCAGGGTTCACACAAGAATGTGTGAATTTTTTTTTTGCATGAATCAAGTACTTATGACTCAATAATATAACATACCAAAAATGGTCCAAACAGGCTCATCGGTTCAGAAAATACAACTTTTCGGTGAGCCAAAAGTTTTTACCCTGCCATTATAAAGGAAAATAATGGTCTACAAACTTCATGTGAACAAATTTGATTCTACACTTCAAAAGGAAGCTCAGTGCCAAATATCAAGTCATTGTATCCATGAGTTTATGAGAAAAAGATTTTTTTGAAATTTGGGAGCATTTACCCCAACCTCTCTGTATGGGGGCAGGGCAAGTTGATTATTAAATCCAAGTAAATGAGCTCCACAATACAATATAAGACAGCTCTTCTAACACTGTCATAACACAGCAGTACAAAGTGGGCATAGTGGTACAGAAAGATTCTAAAATAGAGTGCGGCAAGAAAACAGACTATACTTCAGTCAAACTTTCTCACTTTTTAGTTAACAAACAATTCTGGGCTTCAAAAATCTTTTTTATGCAATGTTAACTCTTTATGTAACACGAATGGCAGGTGACACTTGCAAAACAAAATTTGTGAATAACTAATTTTTTGCATTTCCTGCATCAAAAACATACCGGGTAGTTTATGACTTCTCATTGTAACAAGCTCTACAAAAAATTATTAAAATAATGAAAAGTGAATGGTGATTTTTGTATTTTTGTGAATAGTGCTGGCTAGTTTTGGCTGTTACATTGGGTAAAGGGTTAAAAATTTAAGCATTCATAGGAAAAGAATATCAAAGCCTGAATAATGTGACAACATATCAAAAACTCTACACGTTTTGTAGTAAAGTCAACCACTACTTGAATAAAGTAATGAAGTTAACTGGTAGAGTGCTAAATTATTTTTCAAACATAATTTGTAATGTGAGTCTTCTTTTTCAAGGGTACTATTTTACAAGAGGAGCCCCAGATTAATAAGAATCTGTTCATAAACAATTGTTTGGTTACAATGTATCAGAGAGAGCTTCTTGGCACTCTTCAATAAATTGTAATAAAACAATTTTGTATAAACCTTTTTTTTTTATGTTTCATCTGCTGAGTAAACAAGGTAATCAGGACAGAGCGGAAATGTCAACCGGTACTTGTACCGGTACTGCCTGTTCCCTCATGCTCTGACCAGCACCAGTACTGAAGCTTTTGTCCTGCTTGTTCAGGGACAAAATTATTTTGTGGAAAAATTCTTAACTGAATGAGAGTAAACGGGCTAATAATTGTGTATGGCACACTAACACAACATACTTCCAGCTTATTTGTGAATGAACATATCAAAACACTCTAAAGGGGTATGTTCTGTCTGCACCGCCACCTCATTTTAACTTTCCAAACGTGGAATCAAAGAAAATGAAAGCACTGTAATCGGCTACTTCAAAGAAATTATTCTGTTGTGACATCAAAGTAATCATAAAGCATGATTTTCGTGCTTTATGATTACTTTGATGTCGCCACTGAATAAGTGGTACGATGCCATGTTTGTCTTTGCAATCTTGGGGATGTCACCCAACTATTGACCTGTCCTGGTACTGGTACTGGTTTTGATGGGACAGGTTCTGTCCCATCATGGTACCGGTTATGTTGGTACTGGCCGTACTTTGACAAGCATGGTACAGTATAAAGCCACTAAAGTGGTTTTCAACACTTTTCAGTAGATCCCTGATAGTGGCTTTTAGCACTCAGCCAGTTAAACGAAACATTTGGACCATTGGTTTGTTTGGAGATATTTCTTTGCAAGGATAGAGTAACTACATAAACAAACACTCATCAGACAAGACACAAAGCTTGTTACATGGTTATCAAATTGCTTGAATAAATTGACCTGGCAAAATACACTTAGCTAGGTAAATGCTTAAGGTATTGCTGAAACTTAGCTAGGCAAAGCTAAAGGTATAGCTGAAATGAGGTATCAAAGCAGTTTACAGCAAAACAATGGTTAAATGAAGTAAGTAGAAAAACACTAACCTAGGCATGTTGGTAAGGTATGTAGCGATATGTTGTAATGGTCTCCACACTTCACTGTGCAAGTGAAGTGAATAAATAATGGTGTCTGTTCATCAGTCTCATCTTCCAAGGAAAGTGAAAAGTCAGCTTCAAGGTAGGATTCTGAATCTAAGTTTGAGGCCAGAGAAAAACCATCTTCTGACTTTTTTTCAGTACAAATGTCTTTCATATCAACATATTCACTGATCAGGATTTCAGTACTGCTGTCCACAGGATCTTTGAAACCAGATTCTGCTCAAAGAAAAAATGTTTGACAAGAGTCCATTATTAACTCCCTTCACTCTGATGTCAAAACATCCAAATTTCAAGTAGCTCAATGAGCTCAGTCAAACAAGATTGAATTGGTTAAATTTCTAGTTGCATTATAGGAAAAATTTGCATCTTGAACTTCAGATATTTCGACATCAGTGTACAGGGGGTTAACAATTTAAGAATGAGATGAAAAGAAATGTAATTTTGGCATCTTTTTGGAAACTAAATCCGGGTAAATTGTAATGAATATAAGCAACAACCCCACCAACATCTACACATCAAAATTCATAAAATACACCTGGAAAAAAGTATCACAACACCCAATACATTTACACCCCATTTGCCCATTTTCACTGGTAAAATAATTTTATGTATTAGAGCGATAATTGTGACCCTATTGGCACACCACACATTCAGTTGAGGTTTGCACAGGCCAGAGTAAAGGCATGAATCTCATGCACTTCATGTACCCCTCAGGTGGCTAACTGCAATTTCAACAGATCATCTGGAAATTTTGATAACGTGAATAATCAGTTGAGTTAATTGTTTGTAATAAAATATGGGGCCTCCCCAATTGTCAACTGCTAAACAATGGCAAATTATTGGCATGAGAAATGCTGGTATATCACTGAGAGCTATAGTAAGAGATGCTGGTCATCATCCGTCAACCATCAGTCATTTGATAAGGAAGCAGCAGCAAATCAATGATGTTAAAGATTGTCAACATTCATGAAGACCACATGTGACAAATGTCAGAGAAAATGCAGCTCTTTTGAGAATCGCCAGATGCAGTCCATTCCTCACAAGTGGTGTATTAAAACGAGAGTGGCTACCACTTCGTCGCCTTTCAGACAGAACAGTCCATAATTGATTCAAGTCAGCTGGATATAGAGTCAGACTACCGATCAGACATCCTCTGTTAACTCAGGTTCATAAAGCAGCAAGACTGGCTTGGTGGCAGGCACGACATGATTGGAATTTGGCATCATGGCAAAAAGGTCCACTGGTCAGACGAAAGTCGATTTCTTTTGTTTATGTATGATGGCAGAGCTTGAGTATGGCGACAAAGAAACAGAGTATATGCTCAAAGGAATATTATAGAGCAAGTTCCATTTGGTGGTGGTTCAATTATAGTGTGGGGATGCATGTCACATGACTGCAAACTCGACCTTGTCACTGTAAGACAGAATCTGATTCGGCAACGGTACATCACCAAAATCTTAGAAAGAGTTGTTGTACTTCTTTTCGACAATCATCCTCTGAACACAAGGCCAGTCTTCATGGATGACAACGCTAGGCCACAATGTGCATATGCAGTTGTCGAATTTTTATGACAAGAGACAATAACAACTCTACCCTGGCCAGCCAGGAGTCTGGATCTCAATCCGATTGAACATGTTTGGGATATGATGGGTCAGAAAATACGTCAGCATAATCCTCCAGTACAAAATCTGGCAGTATTGGAAGAAGCACTTCATCAGGAATGGAATGGTATACCTCAACGTCACTTTCAATGCCTTATTCACTCGATGAGGAGGAGGGTTCGAAATGTTATTGATATTGGAGGGGGTTACACCAGATACTGACATTGCAATCTGTTATGGAAACCCCTGATGATTAGAAGGCAGTAACTGTACAGTAACTACACAGGTGTACCTCACATGGTCATACTTGTTAGCACCTTCTGAAAGGGCATTTTGTGGTACTTGTTTTATCCTCTGAATTAACTGGTGAATTTGCTTCTGTCTGAGTTGCATTTATCTTTTAATTACTCCCTGATGTATCATTTTTGCAAATATTGCATTTGTTTCATGTTTATAGACACACATTGATTATAGCTAGTAAAGACATGATGATAACATTGACTGTATGGGGTGTTGCGATACTTTTTTCCAAGTGTATATTTCATTACTACCAATCTAACTAACTTGATAAAAGCTATTAATTTGTCGGTGATGCTTTAATTTATTTATTTAATGGTGTTTAATGCCACATCAGCATTCATGGCTATTTCATGGTGATAAAATAGTATGGTGCCACATTTCCAATTAAGCTGCATCCACCCATGATGTCCATCATATGAATGCTATGTTATATTATGGGAGAAATTGCACCCATATCCAGACTGCATGTACACAATACATTATTATTATCTCCTTTGACTTGTATTGTTTAGACCTTAATTTGCAATCTACCATTTGCAATATGTGATAGGGAACATCACCCATTTGAAAATGTTAACAAACACTGAATGCTGCAAGTCAAACTGTAATTTCTGCCAAAGTCTTGACATAAGATCTGATCAGTCCATTTTTTTAAATGCAGTTTTCCAGTCAACATCTGTGATAAAAATATGCAAGTTTTGCCAGGCTATGAGATTACAAATCCCCACCCCACCCATTAAACAGAGTAGTGGTTCAAATTGTTTACAAAAAAGGAATTGATGAAACTGAATACTGATTACAGCTGTTCAAATTACTATCAGGAAAACTGGACATAACTCCTACAGAAACTAACAAAATTGGGTGAATATCCAATAAGAGCGAGGTCATCCCACAATGTAAGCCTGTACAAAGTTTTATCAAATCTGATTATATTTCTTCAAGCTATTGCATTCGCAAAATGTGTGGACGGATGGTGGGATGTATGTAAAGATGGATGTGACTCATTTCTATACTACTGGTAAAAAGTTTTTTTTTTAAATCGGATTACATTTGTTCAAGTTATTGCATTCACAAAATCATAATCAAACAAACAGCGAAATTTCCACAAAAACAAGGCATAACTCGTACAGAAATTTACAAAATTGGATGAATATCCAAACAGAGTGAGATCATAACACTAGAGGCTCAAGAGAGCCTAAAACGCTCACCTGGACCAAGTTGTCCTAAACTGTAAGGGTTATGGGTATGAAGAAAATGTAATCTGAATGAACCATATGACAGACTCGCCAGCAATTTTTTTGTCCAATTGTTTCAACTGCTCCGAAGAAAGCTTCGTATCAAATACATAATCTCTAGTCCGTGAAGTTTGGGAAATATTGGACATTTCATTTTTTTTTCTATTTTTAGCGCCAGATGTTCCCACACGAAAATTTTTGGGGGCATGAATGAAGTACTTAGGGTCAACTAATGCAACATATAAAATTTGGTTCAAACCACTCAACTGGTTCTTAAAATAGAAATCTAAATTTTATAGTAAATTTCCTTTCTTATTATACCTACCACAATTGTTTACTACAGGCTTGCACTACAGTGGAAGTCCCTAACTCGGATAAAATACTCTCTATTTTGTCTTTCCCAAGCAAGTTGGGAAAGAAAAGTGGTGCAAAAGCACCAATAAAAATAAGCCAAAACTGGGTCGAGTGCAACCGGCGCAGACCCAGTACGGGACGCACTCTCCCAAGTACAACTCCACGACTTCCGTTGCCAGTGCGCATATACCGTCTCTAAAGACTCATTCTTTTTGAATCCGTAAATGTTAGAGTTATGTGATCAGCGGGGAGGAAAGATTCTTTACCCGTAAAGAAGACGGGAGGGCCTCCATGTAAACAATTGTGGTAGGTATAATAAGAAAGGAAATTTACTATAAAATTTAGATTTCTTATCAACCTACTCACAATTGTTTACTACAGGCTGAATAGACAAAAGGCTGGAGGGAATCGCATAACCAACCCCCACATAACCCTAGTGCACTGGAACCGTGAAGTAGAAGGAAGAGGTCCCGAGGCTTATCAACCATAATGTCGCAATCATTGGTAAAGGACAATGAAAAGAGACATATGAGCCTGTGTGACACACAGACAGAAAAAGGGCAGTAACAGCACAAGGCTGAAACTGACCTTCAAGAAGCCTAATGGCTATGGCAGACAACAGCCTGAGCAGAAGAAAGAGGACCCAGGGCAAAAAGGTCCTCCGACTGCTCCTGCAACTGGCGCAAATAAAAGGTGGAGAAAGTAGAAGCATTTCTCCAGTAGGCTGCCTGCATAACATCCGACAACTTGACGGAGTTAGAATAAGCCCAAGAGGTAGACAGTGCCCGCACCTCGTGGGCAGAAATACGACTGGTAATACAATCGCCAGCTGCTAAACGACTATAAGCCGTACGAATAGCAAGACAAATCCATCGAGAAATGGATTGAGGAGAGATCTTCTGTCGACCCGGAATGAGAGACAGAAAAAAACGTTTTCTGCCTTTCCGTATGAAGCGTGTCCGATCAAGATAAATGCGAATAGCACGGACCGGACAGAGCAAAGGGCGAGTACCCTCAACAGAGGGAAGAGCCCTGATACAGATAGGAGGAGGAGTAGTATCTGGTAACTGATTCTTAGCCAAAAAGGAGCAATCAGTGGTAAAAGTAACACTGTTGGGAGAGCTCCTAAAAAAGGCCGGGTCAACCGAGAGGGCGTGAAGCTCACTAACCCATCTGGCCGAAGCAAATGCCATCAGAAAAGCCGTCTTATATGTGAGAAAAAGCATATCCACCTGGGATAAAGGTTCGAACGGCGCCCCCCCCCCCCCCCCCCCCCCAAGCAAAGCAGCACCCACGAAAGATTCCATCGTGGAGTAAGCTGCAAAGTCCGAGGCCTTTTCAAAGAAAAGTGCCAAACAAGCTTGGAGAGGTAAGGATTAGTGCCGATACGACGCTTCCCCACATAAGAAAAAGTCTCTGAAAGCATAGACCTGTAACCCTTGATGGTAACAGGCTGGAGACCCCGAGAATCAAATAGATATACCAGAAACTCCGCAATCTGTGAAATCGAAGGATTGGTATAATCAACAGAGTGATCAGCACACCATCGACAGAAGACCTTCCATTTAGCTGCGTAAGCTAAACCAGTGGAGTGCCTCCTTGAAGAAGAAATGCACTCCACTGCTCATCTCAAAAAACCTCTACGGAGGAGACAAGACCTGACAAAAGATATGCGTGAAGGCACAACGAAGTCGGGTCGACGTGAAACCTCCTCGGGCGACCTTGACAAAGAAGGTCGCGACGTAGCGGGAGACGTGCCGGAACCGCCGCCATCAGCGAGCGGAGCTGATTGATCCACACCCGCTGAGGCGACAGGGGAGCGATCAGAATGATTCGACAACTGCAGGTTCGAATTTTGGCGAGAACCTGAGGAAGAATCGGAACCGGCGGGAAGGCGTAGCCGACTAGACCGTTCCAATCGAGTGACAGAGCGTCCACGGCAAAAGCCAGAGGATCTGGACACGGGGACACGAAAGTGTCCACCTGATGGTTCCAACGAGTCGCAAAGAGGTCGATGTGGGGATGTCCCCAGAGATCGCAAAGCGACTGGAACACTGCCCTGTGAAGCATCCACTCGGTGGAAATAACCCTGCCCTGTCGGGACAGGGAGTCGGCTAGGACGTTCAGACGACCGGGAATGTGACGAACAACCACTCCGGCGTGAACATCCTGAGCGAGCAGTAGAAGATCCCGAGCTAACTCGTACATCGTAAGCGAGTGCGTGCCGCCCTGGTTCCGAATGTAAGCAACCACTGTCGAATTGTCGGATAGTAGAAGGACCTGGCGATTCGACAGGTGAGGGATCCACTGCCTGAAACTCAGAAGAAGAGCAAGAAGCTCCTTCTGGTTGATGTGTAGAGCTGCTTGATCCTGGTCCCACATCCCGTGTAGAGAAAGACCGAGAGGATCCAACGTCGCACCCCATCCGAGATCGCTGGCATCTGCCGTCAGAACGCGATCGGACGTGGGTAAGTCCAGTGGAACACCCTGCGTAATCCACTGAACATCTGTCCAGGGAAGAAGGTGAGGATACAGAGAGTCCGGAAACGGAAGCACCTGATCCAGAGAATCTACATTCGGCCTCCAACGACTGAGCAGAAAGTGTTGGAGAGGTCTGACACGCAGCCGACCTAGAGGAATGAGATCCGTCACCGAACCGCAGAGACCGATCAGCCGGAGAAAACTCCGAGCGGTCATGGACCTGGACTGGGACAGAGTCAGAGCAAAAGCTGAGAGAATCACAGCCTTGGCCTGGGGAACAGCCACCAAATTGAATTTGGTTTGGAAAGACATCCCCAGATGACAAAACGACTGAGAAGGGACCAGGTCCGACTTCTCCTCGTTGACTCTGAATCCTAGCGACGTGAGCAAGCTCAACAGAGTGGCGACATCCGATTCCAGTAAGGCAGCATTGGAATGCCTCTGGAGGATATCGTCCAGATATGCCGAAGTAGTCACCCTGGACTGTGTGCGATGGAATGCTATCACATGCGACATCAGTCTGGTGAACGCCCAAGGAGCCAGGTTGAGGCCGAAAGGCATGGCCTTGAACTGGTAAACTCGCCCCAAAAAAGCGAACCTGAGATACTTCCGTGACGCCCGATGCATCGGAACGTGGAAGTAAGCGTCTCGCAGGTCGATGCTGGCTGCGAAATCTCCCTGATGAATTGATTGGCGGACCGACCTGAAAGTCTCCATGCTGAAATTGGGAGCAATGATAGACTGGTTCAGGATACTCAGATCGATAACCGGTCGGAGTCGGCCGTCCTTCTTCGGCACCAAGAACAGGCGGGAATAGAAACCCACTGACTGAACGTTCTTGACGACCTCGATCGCCCCCTTTGCCAGGAGATTGGCAATCTCCGTGGACAAAAGTTCCCGACGTAAAACGTCTGAAGGAACTGTGGTTGGAAGAGGCACCTTTGACAGAGTGGGGTGCCATCGGAAGGATATGCGCAGCCCGGACCAAACCACATCTAACACCCATGGATCGGATGTGATGGTGGTCCAATGGTCTGCGAACTCTGCTATCCTTCCTCCAACCTGGGACGAGTCGAGGTGAGGACCTTCATTTCGAGCCCCGACGAGGCCCGCGAGAAGAGAAACCACCTCCTCTGCTAAATGAAGAATCCTGAGACTTCCCTCGATTCTACCGACCCCTACCTTTACCCCGTGAGTAAGAAGTAGAGGCGGCGACAGAAGGACCAGCCTTTTGCTTCACAGAGGAAGCAGAAGGGTACTTGTTAGGCTTGGAACGGCCCTTGCCTCCCCGAGAAGGCTGATCAAGCTGACGAAACAGCAGCTGATCTTTGGAATGACGTAGGACGTCATCCCGGACCGTCGACACGGAACCATGGAAAAGTTGCGGACCTGCCAAAGAAGCAGATCGAAGAGTAGCACGCTGCTCCTCGGGAAGGGATCGTCCTGTGTCCAGCACAGCGTCCCTTCGAACTAATTCCAAATTAGCCGTGTTACAGGCATGCGTGTGAGTAAGGTGCATAAGCGCCTTGAACAGCACACGCAAAGGAGCCTGTACCTCGTCAAACTTATCTGGAGGCAGATAAGCAGCCAAAGCTGAGACGACGTGATCTGAGAGAGAAAGCATGCCAAGCATCTCTCTAGATAAGCCCAACGTGGACTCCAGAGTCGTCATTGGAATGACGGCAGACTTGGGCTTGGAAAGCCTGAGGGAAGTGGAGTCCTGATCCAGAACCGTCAAAGCCTGGCAGACTGACGGATTGGCGGAATCGTAGGAACGATAACGCACAGGAGGCAAAAAGGTGTCAACCCTGGTGAAGAACGAAGTCTTCAAAGCCTTGGAATTCAGCTTGGCATCCAATGCTGAAAAAGCTTCAACCACCTGTACCGACTGGCACGGTCGAAGGCGCCCAGAAGCAGGTTGCTCCATAGGCTGTTGGCGCGCGACCGATGATCGCGGCCAGGCTGACACTGTCGGCTGGTTAGCAGGTTTGAGCTCAGGCAGAAACCCAATCACAAAGTCAAGAGCCGCCCCCAAGTCCGAAGACTGCTGGCCCTCGACCTCAAGCATGTCGGACTCCTCCCCAGAGTCGGAAGACACATAGCCCATCGTGGGCAAACCAGCCGACGCCTCCCATGGTGTCGGGACACCAGAGGAATCGGAAACCGGCCTGTTTCCAATCCCGGGAGGCGGCGCCATAGGAGGCGCCTGGAAACCACCCATAGCCTCACTGGAAGCAACAGGAAGGCTCTTAGAAAGAACCTGAGTGAGTAAGGAGAGGGCCTCCCTAAGCTCACTGCCTGTACCGACCGGTTCGACAGGGGAGCGAACCAGCAAAGTGGCTTCACCTCTGACCCTCTTAACCAGCGAAGGGTCACGATCCTCCAAAACACCCGACGCGGGACGACGGGCGGCAGCCGAAACATCTGAAGGCAGACGTGTATAGGGGTACGATGCACCCCGAGGATCAATATTGTGAGAACTCATGAGAGTCACCGCGGACCTCTGCGGGGCAGAAGGTCCAGGCTGCACAAAAGGCGTTGGTCCCCCAAAACTGGTCGTAAGACCAGAGTGAGAAGACGGAAACGCCACAGAGTCCATAGTGTTTCCACTACGAACATCCGAATCCAAAGACACAACTGTGGTGCTCGACGGCGAAGAGACCACAGCGATGGGCTCGGCCGGCAGCCCCTTCCGACTTCGCCGAGTTGAAGTCAGGGAAGGCTGAGGCCGATATCCCACGTCTACAGTATCGGACAGTCCTGCAGTCCCCTGCAGCGAAAAGCCGAGGCCGGCTGAAACAGACAACGAAGCAGACGGACCAGCAGCAGTAGTAGATACGTCGAGAGTCGTTGAGGCTGGTGAAATAGTGGAGAGAGCACACCGGCTCGGCTCCGAAGGAGGAGTCACAACCATAGTGACAGCCTCAGATGTCGACTGGAGGGGGACCGTAGTCCCGGAACCAGGCATCTCTACACCAGAACACTCAACGGCTCCCGCAGTATCCACCACAGGAAAAGACTGCACATCCCCCACGGAGGAGGAATAACTCTCACCAGACAAAGTCGGCTCGGGAGGCCCCGAACGACCACGTTCTCCTTTCCTGCGGGAGCGGGAGACACGGCCACGAGAACGAACGACACGATTTACTGACGCCCAGAAGGTGGAAGACCATGTTCCACAGACACCACACGGCCGCTTGGCCGAACACCCATTACAGGAGGAACAAGACGAATGTACATCGTCCACATGCTTTGGCAGCAGACATTGCCCACAAGGAATTGTCCTGGGCATGATAGAGGTGAGAGGAGCAGAGAAGGTGAGATCAGAAAACAGAACACCCCCAAAGAAGAGAGAAAGGTGACAGAAACAAAGACCCCAGACGGTCGACCGGGAACCACACAACAGGAAGACTACTCTCAAAAGAAAGAAGAAACACTGTAGGAGTGGTACCCCGCTGACACCTAACTCTAACACAATTAGAAAATTTTGCAAAAAAAGCATTAACAAAAATTGTGAAATAATCTAAGTCCGAACCGCGTGGTCCGCGAAATTCGTGCACGACTCGAGAGAGAGCAAATAAATATACATTATGGACATATAATAGAAAAGAGAATATATAAAACACTGTTCCTGAGAATACAAAGGATACACTGTGGTATAATGAATCAGGAATCATCAAACATCGAGCTGGTGGAACACTGATAAGCGTGCAAAAACATCTCGACACGAAGCGGATTTTAAAAAGAATGAGTCTTTAGAGACGGTATATGCGCACTGGCAACGGAAGTCATGGAGTTGTACTTGGGAGAGAGCGTCCCGTACTGGGTCTGCGCCGGTTGCACTCGACCCAGTTTTGGCTTATTTTTATTGGTGCTTTTGCACCACTTTTCTTTCCCAACTTGCTTGGGAAAGACAAAATAGAGAGTATTTTATCCGAGTTAGGGACTTCCACTGTAGTGCAAGCCTGTAGTAAACAATTGTGAGTAGGTTGATAAGAAATTTTCAGGGGAGCTCAAAAGTGAGACCATCCCCTGGAGAGCCCAAATATTGACCTATCAACTTTCTTTGAACAACTTTTAATCTTGAACACCAGAGGAAGTTTCATACCAAATATCAAAGCATTCCCATTTGTGGTTCATGAGAAGAAGATTTTTAAAGAATTTCATCATATTTGGGCACAAGACCATGCCCAAAAAGGGTGGAGACCCCCTTTGAACAAAACTAAAACAGAATACCCCCAAGATGATGTGGCATATATGTTTCAATTTGGGCCATTGGTTTGTGAGGAGAAGATTGTTTTTCACATTGGCCTCTCAATTTGGGAAATAAAAATTTAGTGTGGGACACAAAATTTGGATCTTCCAAAAGAGGTTGCATATCAAATATCAAAGTACTCTGATCTGTGGTTAAGGAAAACAAGTTGGAGTTGGAGCAGTGGTTGGAGAAAAAAAGATTATTTTATATTTTTCCCATTACCTTCAGTGTTAAATAATGTTGACTCAGCATTTTTTCAAAGTCCCGAAACTGTACCTTAGGACAAAACTGATAGTGATTTTTTTCCTCATTCCTTTTTATTGGTCCTAAGGAAGCTTCACACCAAATAAAAAGTTTCAGTGCCGAGCAGTTTTGGAGATATGAGCGTTTGAATTTTTTTCTTTTTTAGCTCCTGAGGTTCCCACGGGGCAGCGAGAAAATTTTTTTTTGCATAAATCAAGTACTTAGGACCCAATATTACCTCATAGCAAATTTGGTTCAAATCGGCCTCTCAGTTCAGAAAATAGAAATTTTGGGCAGGGCACAAAATGGGGATCCTCCCGTAGCGAGCCCAAATATTGACTGAGAAAATTTCTTTGAACAAACTTGAATCTTGAGTACCAAAGGAGCTTACATACCAAATATCACAGTATTCTGACTGGTGGTTCATAAGAAGAAGATTTCAGGAAAAATTGATGCTTTTGAGGCATCACCCCCACCCCAGTGGGGGCACCGAGTTCATTTTAACAAATGGAAAGATACCCCCAAAATATTGCATGTCAAATTTGTTTGGGTTTGGGCTAGTGATTTTGAAGAAGAAGACCGAGTCGCGAAAGTTAACGGACGACGGATGCTAAGTGATGGCAAAAGCTCACACTGACTTTCAGTCACGTGAGCTAACAATGTAACGTATTAATTATGTCGGGAATGCGGTGGCTCAGTTGGTAGAGGTGCAGGCTGCAAGCCGAGAGGTCCTCGGTTCGAATCCCACCTGTGGCAACCGCGTTGTGTCCTTGGGCAAGACACTTCATCTCCATGGCCCGACTGATGATAAATTCCTACATATTTGTAAAGGTCAAATTCAGATTATTGAAGGCCTATTTCCGATTTGATAACTTTTATTGCAACAGACCAGGAGCCTCAACATGCCCTCAGTGGGTAAACTTGCAAGCTACACTCTAGACTTGCTTAGAAACAACTGCAAAGCCACAGACTGTAGATTGTCGAAGATATGTAAAAAAAGATATATAAATTTTATAGTAAATTTCCTTTCTTATTATACCTACCGCAATTGTTTACTACAGGCTTGCACTACAGTGGAAGACCCTAACTCGGGTAAAATAGTTGAAAAATTTATAGTAATTTATATATTTTTTATACTTACCAATGACCCAGACTTAGCTGGTGCTAACTCTTAAATATCTAGGGCCAAACACAAATTTTGCCCCCCAATCCCCAAAATTTGCATCAAAAACCGAAAATTACGTGTCCTATATGGTCCTCCATACTTTTACTCCACTGCACATGCGTAGTGTCAAGGAGGTCTCGAAATTGGCACCAATTATCATTCTTACAACCAGTGCCTGGGAAGCATTATGTACTCAGTGGGGAGGTATGAGTTCCCAACTCATGGGAGGGCCATCCCCGTCTGGGTCATTGGTAAGTATAAAAAATATATAAATTACTATAAATTTTTTAAAATTTTTATACTGTACCAATAACCCAGACTTAGTTGAATAGAAAAAAGGCTGGAGGGCCTAGGACATAAAGGAAAATCCAATAGGCTCAACTACATATAACAGAATTATCCCCTCGAGGAGAAAAGGAGAAATAGGCTTTACATGTATCTTTCTTATTGCATCAAAAAAGAAAGACACGACACCATTCTGTAATTGAGCATAATAACATCAATAATCTCTATTAACATCCAGTATAACCCATTATACTAATATTTTTAAAGGAAAGCCAATAAATAAAGGAAGTCCAGAGAAATGAGACTCTTTATACTCATTAAAAGTGTCCGAGGATTGTATATTAACACCCGTATGACACGTGACATATACAAATGCTTCACACCGAGCTACACTTTAAAAATATTACATGGATGAGTTAACATTAGCTTTACACTCTAAAACCATCCCGGCACCGACTCAGAATTACTGACTTCAGAGGAGGTATTCCCTTGCTTTTCACTATAAAGCAGGTGACTTAAGGGAACACCTCCCCCCCCCCCCCCCACCTTTCCCCTTGCCCTGGATCAAATACCCCAGAGCGAAGAGGGCAGCAGGACAGAGTCACTGCCGGAACAGAAAGCCTGCATAACTATAGTTGCAACTGTTTAGTGGACGACATTCTGAGCAACAGATAACGGACCAAAACAATGCAGATCTCCAGAAATGGACTCAATATTTCTAAGATAAAAATTCTTGAAAGTGGAAGGCTGAGACCAATATGCAGCCTTCATTAGATCTGTAATAGCAACACTATTAGCGTAAGCCCAAGATGAAATCTTAAGCACAGACTGCTGAGTTGAAGATAATTTATCATAAGCAGTACGGATAGTTAATTGAATGTCCCTTCTATTAGGCATCAGAGACAGAAAGAAACGTTTACGTTCCTTTCTGACAAACTCGGATCTACGTTTATAAATACGTAAAGCTCTAACAGGACAGAGTAAAGGCCTATGCCCGTCTGAAGACGGAAAAGCCTTAATAACAATAGGTTCCGGATACTTATTAGGAGCCTGATTCTTAGCCAAAAATCCAACATTAGTAGTGAAGGTAGTAGTATTTCCCACACTACGATAGTGAGAATCGTCCACCGAGAGTGCATGAAGCTCACTGACTCTTCTAGCCAAAGAGAAGGCCAAGAGAAAAGCTGTCTTATGAGATAGGAATTTGAAGTCCACCATGTCAAGAGCTCAAATGGCACTTCTTTTAGCTTAAGAAGAACCCAAGCTAAATTCCACTTAGGAATTAATCTAAGGGTTCTAGGTCTATTTATCGAAAAGTTTCTTACTAACTTAGATAATGAGACATTAGATCCAATCAGTAAACTATCATGGTGTGTACAGGTATCAGATAGCATCGACCTATAACCCTTAATGGTAACAGGCTGCAGTTTGATCGCATCAAACAAGTAGACTAGAAAATTTGCAATGTCTGGAATGGAGGGATCATAAATATCTACAGAATGATCCCTACACCACCGACAAAAGACCTTCCACTTAGCAGCATAGTTTAGTGAAGAGGAGGTCCTCCTACAGTTAGAAATCGCATCCACTGCTCGTCCTGTAAAATGCTTGCCGTGCAAGAAGGACCGCACAACGGAAATACGTGAAGGTTGAGACCTTGCGGCTTGTGATGCAGTCTGCACGATTTCCCCTGCGGAACAAGATCCTCCTGTGTAGGAAGCTTCTGTGGCATGTCCCACAACAGACAACTGAGTAGATTTATCCATGGTCTCTGTGGAGACAGAGATGCTATCAACAGAATTTTGCATTGAGATTGTTTTATCTTGAGCAATATCTGCTGAATCAATGGTGCTGGAGGATACGCATATCCTATCATTCCATTCCACGAGATCGATAGAGCGTCTACTGCAAACGCTCGAGGGTCTGGACATGGTGACACATACGTCTGCAACTGATTGTTGTGATGTGGCGCAAATAAGTCTATTATTGGCCGCTCCCAGTGGTAGCAAATCTGATTGAATACTCGTTGTTGAGAGTCCATTCTGATGGCAACAAGCGACCCCCCTCCGTGAAAGGGAGTCTACTAATACGTTCAGACGACCCGGAATATGATGGACCGATAGGAGAGCTTGATGTTCCAGTACAAACAGAAGGATTCTTTCCGTTAAGTTGAATAAAGGAACGGAATGAGTGCCTCCCTGGTTCTGAATATACGCTACTACCGTCGTAATGTCGGACAGAATTTGCACGTGTGCATTCTGAATAACGTTCATCCAATGACGTAGGGCAAGCCAAATTGACATCATTTCTTTGATGTTTATGTGCTTGTTTAGGAACTGCGGATCCCAAAGACCCTGGCACTTCGAATCCGTTGGGCTCAATGTTGCACCCCAACTTGTTTGACTGGCATCCGTCATAATCGTAAAACTCGGATCCGGCAATTGCAGTGGAACTCCCTGAGTTAACCACTGAATATCTGCCCAAGTCTGACTCTCTTGTTTCACTTGATTTGACAAGAGGATGTCCGTATCGAGCGAATGAATCTTCACCCTCCAATTCTGAGTCAGAAAGATTTGGAGAGGATGAGTGCATAGCCGCCCCATCGGAATAAGATCCGCGGCGGCTCCAAACAAACCTATCAGTCTCATGAATTCTCTCGCTGTAACTTTGTCTGAGTGAAGACAATAGCAAGCTTAACAACTGATTAATTTCGCTCTGGTTACCAGCAGATGAACGAGATTGTTGTGTGTCTCGAAGCTCATTCCCAGGTGGGTGAATGACTTGGACGGCACCAGATCCGACTTCTCCTCTTTTACTATGAAACCGAGGAGACGTTACAGCAATAGAAGCAGATTCTGCATATCATTCTGCAACGTTAACTCGTTGCCGTACCTCTGAAGAATGTCATCCAGGTAGGCTGATGTTACCGCAGACGAATGAGCTCGGAAATGAGTCATTACCGAGTTCATTATTCGAGTGAAAGTCCAGGGCGCTAGATTCAGACCGAAGCACATTGCTCAGAACTGATACACAACTCCTAGGACGGCGAAGCAAAGATACTTTCTGAACGCCGGATGTACCATGACGTGAAAGTACGCATCCTTGAGATCTATGCTTGTAGCATAGTCGTTCACCCGAATGCTTGCTCTGACCGATCGGATGATCTCCATATAGAATTTTGGAGCCACGATCAGCTTGTTTATCCAGCCCAGCTCTATGACTGGACAGAACAAGCCATCGGGTTTCGGAACCAGAAAAAGATGGCTGTAGAAACCTGGAGATTCATGGTTTTCTACGACCTCTATTGCGTTCTTCTTCAGAAGAGACTGGACTTCTGATAGAAGCGAGCCTCTCTTCTGTGGATTTGACGGAAGCTGAGTCCATCTTGGACTTCGAATTAACGGAGGTTTTCCTTTGAAGGACAGTTTTAGCCCTTCCGAAATCA
Source organism: Pictodentalium vernedei (assembly GCA_031216915.1). Taxonomy (NCBI): domain Eukaryota; kingdom Metazoa; phylum Mollusca; class Scaphopoda; order Dentaliida; family Dentaliidae; genus Pictodentalium; species Pictodentalium vernedei. The sequence goes on from CM062293.1 coordinate 163,337,359, forward strand.
CCCCTCGAACCAAAGGGTCGTCCATAATCGACTCCCAATTGATTGAGAAGCTTGACAGTCTTCCGCCCACTGGAACACGATAGAGGTTTATACCATCACCTCCTGGACCTGCGAGGCTTACAGAAGGAGAAACCATGTCCTCCACAGCCCGCACCTCGCCCCGTCGACCTAGGGGTGTCTGACCGGTTGTCTCGGCCAGTATAACAGCCCTTACCTGAGTCGCTGCCTTGACGGTCTCTGGAGTAAGACCTAGAGGACACATAGGAACCTCTATAGGAACTTCCCTTGGACATATTCGACCCAGAAGTGCCTGTCTTATTCTTCTCCGCTGAATCCGACTTTTTGGAAGTGGATTTGAATAGCAGAGAGTCTGAAGCTTTCTTAGTAATCTGATCATAGATCGAGGAAAGCCTGCCGTCGAAGAGAAGCTCTCCAGAGACCGGAGCGACACTGAGAGAGTTTTTCACCTTACTATCCACACGCGTGGATGTAGCCAGGGCCGCGTCACGTCTAACCAACTCCAGATTTGCCACTGAAAGAGTGGAGTTATACGTGGAGAATGCTATGGTCCTCAAAAGAACTCTTAAGGAGGTTTGTACATCCTGGAATTCTTTTCCTTCGAGACATAATGATAACGCTCTGGTAAGGTGATCTGCATACGATAATGAGTCTAAGCTAACCCTGCTAGATGATATTGTCGTTTCCGACGTCATGGTTGGAATTGACATAGACGATGGTATAGACAATTCTAGGTCTTCAGCCTGGTCGTCTAGACGCAGAGGAACTCTTGGAATGCCCTGTCCTGCCGTTTTGAATTTATTCCTAGAATTGATGAAAGGCAGATGTAGGGCATTTGCCAATAAGAAACCGGACCTGCCCATTTTGGTAGCAAGTTTATATATAGCGTCATTCAATAGTTCAAATGTCCGAGTGACATTTCTGGACTGTGTCAGAAACTCAGGAACGATGTCCCTAAACCGATTAAGAATTCTGTGTCCAGTGGCGCTATCAGTCTCTTATCCGGCAACGCAGCATTTTGGTCCGGAGGAACAACGTCAGGAAGATAATGCCGGATGAACTCTGCACCAATTTATGTTGTTCCGAAAGGGAAAATTCCAACTCCCCCATATCCCTTTCGCCATCCTGTCGGACCACTTGTAATTCTCGGTCGTCCGTGCCTGATCCTGCAGCGGAACGTACCGACCCAGCTTCCTCGGATAATTCCTGATCCGACAGAGTTTCTGTCGGTTGCTGGGATGCTGCGATAATTTGTGCTATCTGCGATAGCACGTCTGTAACAGAGGCCTGTGGAGCTGCGGTCTTACGGGATTTAGCCGCTGGAAACTCCAGGGACGTTCATTCCTGCATTTATATAATATGCGAAGGTCCCAACTGGAAAGGCCTTGTGTCCTTGGCTAGTGGATGGCGTGACCTGGTCGACGTGGATTCCCTGGTCAGCGAAGCAGGAGCTCCAGGGACATTCATTCCTGTATTTATATAATATGCGAACATCCCCTGAATATCTGTGGTCACATAGCCAAGGTGCAGTCGTGTGTGCTGACGTGAGGATGAGGAAGCCAATAGACTAGCCGCGTCGGAGCATCCCGAGCAGGAGGAGTGGATGTATGCTCTGACTAACGAACGAACAAACAACAACATCGTGGCCCAGATGTTGTTGTAAGAGAGAGGGGGCCTCTCTCGCTCGCTGTTCAGGTGGACCAGGATGAGCTAGGTACCGAACTGACAGGCTTCCTCCCTGTTATCCTCGCATCTGTCGTTGCTTGGTGTGCACATTCGATGTTTATAGTGCTCGCATCACCCAAACTGCTTCCCTGGGCCGCAACGGACGAACCCGGCTACCGAACCATTCGATGAATGGACGCTACACCGGGGGAGCTAGCGGACAACAACGCCGTCGATCCTACGTGGGACCTCTTAGGCAATTGTTGTATCTCCATGAGCACTTTTGCCGCTAGCTCTTCGTTAGACTGCAATGACAGAGGCGCACTTGTTGAAGACATCACGGAAACATCACACTGTTCTTGTTCCTCTGAGAAAGAGACTGATAGACTAGAGTGACCTTGCGGAGAGAGGACCGGCATGGACCCCTCACCGCTAACAACATACCATGACACACGTCTCTAACATTTGTCACTCCAATTAGCACACACTGAGCAAGAAGTAGTGCGAGCACAAAGACTACACGAAACACAATTAACATGATAATCAGACGAAGATTTCCTTGCATTACAATTTGTACAATATTCTTTCATCATGAAAAAATATAAACAGTCATAGTACTCGCACCAACCCTTGAAACAAAGATACATAATAATAATATAATCCATTATAACATTTCGGAAAAATAATTTAAAAAAAAAAAATTTTTTTGAAAAATTTTCAGAAGAGTCCAAGTTCCCAATGGGAACAATGAGCCCAAATGGATCCCAAAAAAGCCTTAGTGTGGACAAAATTTTTAAAACATTTTGAAAAATTAATGTAATACTTACGGACAATATTAATGTATCTGGCTATGAGCAGAACTAAACAGAAGACAAGTAATCACTATCAGAAGTAACCGTTGTCAACACAAACAAAGTGTACAAAAAACCGGAAACATGACTCCAGGCACTGAAAACATGGCCCAAAATCAGTAACCAATTTAGACACTATCCGATGTAAAACAGAGACTTCCAGAGAAGAAACTGCAGTACATCGGATGGTAGATGCAGATCACAATGCCTAAACACCCAGGGGTGAGTACGTAAACATGGGGAAAAACAGAAAATACATTCTGTTACCAAGCCAAAACTCCCAAGAAATTTTAGTAAAAAAAATCTACAAAAATTATGCCAAAAGCATGGGAGAAAAGCAAGGGGGGATTACAGGAAAGGGAGAGAGGAAACACTGAACAAACAATGGTAAATTCATAGCAAGAATGACAACATCAGGGCCATGCCTCGAAAATAGGCAACATGAAATAATTTCGTATAAAAATTATAAGTTACAGCCTTGATCATATTCTGCCACTGTTTTATCCTCTCATTCTTCTATTTCTTCCTTAGATCCACCATTTGATCCATAATTATGTGTCTGGCATCATTTAAACTGAGATTTACTAGCACAAATATCAGTGAGGTGATACTGATTTTAGGGCCAAACAAAGAATGATAATTGGCACCAATTTCGAGACCTCCTTGACACTGCGCATGCGCAGTGGAGTAAAAGTATGGAGGACCATATAGGACATGTAATTTTCGGTTTTTGATGCAAATTTTGGGGATTGGGGGGCAAAATTTGTGTTTGGCCCTAGATATTTAGGAGTTAGCACTAGCTAAGTCTGGGTCATTGGTACAGTATAAAAATACTCTCTATTTTAATCTTTTATAAGAGATTTGGGAAAGAAAAGTGGTGTAAAAGCACCACAAAAAAATAAGCCAAAACTATGTCGAGTGCCATCGGCACACACCCAGTAGGAGACGCTCTTCCCTTAGTACAATTCTACGACTTCCTTTAACCAGTAGGCAAGCATTCATCAATTAATCATTCTTTTTTTGTCCGCGACACGTGGAGGATGTGTTGCCATTTTGCATTATGAAACAGTGATAATTCAACTTGTCGATAATGGTTTTCCAGTGACTAGAATTATGGATCTGAAGATAGTATAATAACAGGGCTGTGTTTTATATATTCTTTAATATTTTCAACCACATTTTCATTGAATTTTAGTTATATTTTCTGATTCCGCGCATGATTTTCAAAATCGTTTCCGCACGGTTCAGACATTAAATTTTTCGGTTGATAAATTTTAATATTATTATTGGAGTTAGGTGACTATTAGGGAATGTATGGACAGGATTTCTCCACTCTGATGAGGGCTGAATTTCTGTTTTTTAGGTCCCTGTCTGCCGTCTGGGTTCTGTTGTGTTCCCACCGGTTCTTTTTTCTGCCACCTTCACTCGTAGTTGGGGTTGTTATACTTTCTGTATCTGTTGAGTTCACCTTTTTCTTCTACTGCTCTCACCTCTGTTATTTCCAGATTTCCAGTTCGGTTCCTTTAGGGCAATTCCTTTTGCTCTCACTTTTGGTGCGTTCTCATGTCTGTTCCTCCCGTGGGTGTGTGTGTGGGGGGGGGGGGGGGGGAATGCTGTCATTTTGGGGCCTCCCGACATGACCATTTCTAGTGAGAGTTATACCCCATCCGTGGGGGATTTGCAGCTCCTCCCGCACCCACAGGGGCGTGTGGAACGCTGTCATTTTGGGCCTCCCAACATGACCACTTCTAGTGAGAGTTATACGCCCTCTGTGGGAGATGTTCAGCTCCTCCTACACCTGTGGGGGGGGGGGGGGAAATGCTGTCGTTTCGGGGCCTCCCAACACAACCACATCTGGTGAGAGTTATACCCCCTCTGTGGGGGATGTGCAGCTCCTCCCACACCCACGAGGGGTGTGGAACGCTGTCATTTTGGGGCCTCCCGACACGACCACGTCTGGTGAGAGTTATTTCCCCTCCATGGGGGATGCGCAAAGGATAAAAGTATGGAGGACCACATAGGACATTGATTTTTTGGATTTTGATGCAAATTTTGGGGATTGGGGGGCAAAATTTGTGTTTGGCCCTGGATTAATTCGAGTTAGCACCAGCTAGTCTGGGCCATTGGTTGTCGTATAAAAATATAAGATTTCTGCAAATGGCACAGGGTGGATATTCGGGTATGTCAAGTAAATTTCAAACACTTGATGTTTCTGGATACTAACTTCAACATATACACATTCAATCCATATTTTTATTTCCTCACTGCTAGAATATACAGATCAGGTTCAGATTTGATGTTAGTATAACATTCCACTAAGAAAGTGTTTTTCACCTATATTTTAAAGAGACCAAAAATAGGGAAATTAGCTTTTCTATTGTCATCTAAAAATCATGTTCACTTTAAGGGCCAAGAGATTTTTACATATTTTTGCTACACTTTGACAGACTACATCCTGTAACTCTGCTACTGTTTTTTTGGCAAGTTTTGGCCAAATAAGAAAAAAATAACCAGACTGTCATCTGCAAAATGAGGCCCCCAGAGGGTGAATTTAGTGATGCTACCATGCAGAGCATGGTTGCATCACTAAATTTACCCTCTGTGAACCTCAATCTGAATCAGGGTCTCAAAACTAAACAGAAAGAGGTGACCAGAGGATAAATTGACCCACTGTATGGGATAGCATCATCAAATTCACCTTCTGGAGACCTCATTCTGCAAATGTCAGATTACTTATTTTCAGGCCTGGTCTTGGCTGCCTATATAGGCAGCCAAGAACTGCCTAAAAACAACTACCAAGGTGCTTAGAATGTAACTTGTCAGTCAATCGAAAAACTGTATATAGGGGCACCTGTTCTATTGCAAAAAATGTGATTGAAGTCAGAATAGTCCCTTAAGGGTTAAGTAGTAATCAGCTGAAGAACTTCCTTTGTTTTCTGATACTTAACAGAAATCTGTACACTGTAAAAAGAGAAAATACATACCATGACCTTGATCTGTTGTATCTCCTGTTTCCTTCTCATCATCATATACCTGAAATAAATATTTTTTGATAATTCACATTGTTACATGTTACTGTATGTTCCAACCTGCCAAAAAATTGCAATAAAAGTAGAAAATAGCAACGACGCTATGTAGAAATTGCAAAATTTGGATTTCTGATAGTTATCTTCCATTGCTTAATGCTTTCTCCACCGGTGAAACTGTCCGGCATAATATAACCATCTCAGTTGAAAATGTCATTAAAACCCCAATCAACACAATCCTTTAACCTAACATATTTTTGCTGCCAAAACAATTTATGACTGCCTCAATGGAAGGAAAGAGCACATGTTGCTTATCCAAGGGTTCATAAGGTATGTTTTGAAAGCAAAACCTGAAATTGTTTTCTAATTATTTAGAAAAAAAAATAAGGAAAATGTGAACTTTTGGTTGTAAAAGACAAAGGTTAATTGTGCTACATAATACACTTACCGATTTCTGCTGCTGTTGTTGGAAAAAGAAGTAGTAATCTTTGCAAGATGGTACAACAGTAAACCACTGAGACATCACATTTTGGAACTTCTCGTGTATCACTTTATGTAAGTGATGAGTATATTCACATGATCGGTCGAGCTTTGGCAGTGGTAACTGAATTGTGTAGCTGCACTTTGGATGTTGTAAAACTCTTGGAATAGACAAACTATCCTCCTCATAACTACAAAAAAGATAACATATATTCAATATTAAATGCTCAGCTGCTGATGTAATATAAAAAGAATTAATTATCAAGGGTCTAATTCTGACAAACATTGTGGCTTCAAAACAGGTGCCTTAACCCTTAACGACCTGGAGATTTTTAAACAATTTTACTATACTCTGACATCCTGTGGCTTTGCAGTTGTGTTTCAACAAGTCTTGGCTGCCTAAATAGGCCTAAAAACAAAACTTGTCTGAAAACAACTGCCAAGGTACTTAGAAGGTAACGTGGGAGTTAACTCAGATACTGCATGTTGGGCCACCTGTTTTGTTTTTGTAAAAAGTGATCCAAGTTAGAATTAGGCCCTGAACCTTTTACCCAACGAATCGGCTGCATCTGCCAGAGTAATATGCAAATACAGCAGCTGAAAAAATACTATTTTTCAAATTTTTCAACAAAACCATATCATGTGACCCCTCTTTGGAACGAGCTGAGGGGGTCATATTATATGGTTTTGTTGAAATCTTTTGAAAATTTTTTAAAAATGATATTTAAAATAATAAATTTAGATAACGTCTGCGTTGAGTAAAGGGTTAAGAGTTAACATGCTGCCATAATGAAGTGAGTACATGGACAGTTTTTGTAGTCAAGTTAGGGGTAACCAAGAATTGATTTGAAATCAATGCCAAGCCTGTAGGCCTGATGATAATGGGTTGATTATAATCAAGTAAAAAATTCATGTTCTTAAGCTTTTACCTACCATAATGATCATATATGGTCATTGCTATTCACAAAAAATTGCCATTCAAATAATATTGTTTTTTTTTAAACTTTTGCCACAAAAACATAGCACGTAATCCCTCTTATTGGGGACATATGCTAGATTTTCAGGAAAAAAAATGAAATTGATTAAGGTCCTGCAAAGTAGATCTTGTTTCTCAGGCCATTCCTTGTAAAGCTGCATGTGGGCAGGTGATTTATTTTATTTTTTATTTTTGTAATTATTTCTTTGCCATCAAAAGTTCATGTTCTTGGTTTGTTTTATGTTTTAGGCCTCATAATCTACAGAATATAAAGAGTGGTGGTGTATTTCGTCCCATGTGATTTCCCATAGGATTTTCATGGTAACTATGTGCCCCAATTGTGGCCTGTTTGCAACCCGATCAACATTAAATGAGGCATGTTGGTAGACGGTGTCCCAGTCATCAAGCATGTGAAGTTTCAAAACATTTGGCTTTGTAATTTCAGAGCAGAAGGTTTTTTTAAAATCACCAATCAGAATCAAAGAATGCCTCTGGTGGCCATGTTTTTCATCCGACGGGAATAAAATGAGGATCGTTTGTAGAGGACCTCGCATAGACCATTCCTGACAAGTTTGCTTCACATCTGCTCTGCAGTTCCAGAGAAGATGAAAATGTGAAAAGTTTATGGACAAAAGGTGCTAGACGACGATGGACACAAAGTGATGGCAATAGCTCACACGGCCCTTTGGGCAAGGAGTTTTTTAAAATGTATGAAAAGTTACCAGTCTCACATAATCTATGACGCTACTTCAGAAAACTCTCACTGGAGGTGACTAATACCCTCCTTTTGGTTTTTCCACAAAGAATCTCTGGGAATAGGGTGTGGGGTACATCGGGGGAATTTATTTATTTTTTGCATTAAAATAAGTTTTAAAGGATTTCATATAGTTTTTGCCCAAAGTTTTGTATGAAAACCAAAATAAGCTATCAGACCCCACCACACCCATCTCTTGGTGTCAATAAGGTGAACATTTTTTGCATAAAATAATGAATTGTAAAGCAGAAAAAAAAAAAAAAAATCACTCAATGGAGTCCCCTGGGCTTCAGGCGATCTTGTGGGCCTCATTTAAACAAGCATTAATCTCATGCATCCAATATACATATGTCTAAATTTGACCACAATCGGCTTGGTACTTGTGGGCAGAATTCATCTGAACAAAGAAATAGTGAATTCTCTTTTGGATTCTAAGTTAAATTTCAAAACACCTCTGGTGCTACCAAAATCAGTCAAGCATAATGCCTTGAACAAACTTTAATCTAGGAGTCATGGTAATGCTACATACTAAATATAATGAAAATGTCAATGACACTACAGCTGAACTTGTCCAAGAAGGGACTGAACTAAACAGAACGCTAAATATGAAATCTGAAAAAGATCAGGTGAGGGATGCGGTCTGCAGGGTATTTTAATGGAACTGTTGACAATTTATATTCCAAATCCAAGATGGCCAATGGTAGTCATGTTTTTCAATGAAATTCAGAAAAATTTTATAGCTCCCATTTAGACATCACATCAAAGCCACATATAAAATTTGAAAAAGATTGGGTGAGAGGTGTGGTCTGTAGGATGTGCTAATGGAATTGTTGACAATTTATATGCCAAATCCAAGATGGCCACTGGTGGTGATGTTTTTCAATGAAATTCAGAAAAATTTGATAACTCCTATTTAGACATCAAACCAAAGCTACATATGAAATTTGAAAAAGACTGAGTGAGAGATGCGGCCTGTAGGGTGTGCTAAAGGAATTGTGGACGGAGAGAGGGACATACATAAGGATGTACGTAGATATGGATAGATGTATGGATGAACAACAGACCAAAACCCATCCCAATTGCTCATTCTTGATGTTGTGGATGTAAAGATCTTTGAATAATGTTCCTCATAATGCATTACCTTAAAATTCAGGCTCGCACAGGGAGCCACAATATTAACCAAGGAACTTGATTTGAACAAACTTGAATCTGACCCCCTTTAGGATGCTGTATATCAAATATCAAAAGATTGTGATGGGTGAATATGAAGATGAATTTGAAAGAATATTCGACACAATGCACAAAGATAAAATTTGGGCTCACCCTGGAGCTCAAATATGACCACAGGGACTTGATTTGAAGACACTTGAAACTGACCTTCCCAAGGATGCCATATACCAAAGATCAGTTTTTGACATGTAAATCGAAGAAGATTTTCAAAGAATTTTCCTCATATTGCACCAAGTGAAAAAATATACAAATTACTTAAAATCTATCATTTTTCATTGCTGGTACAACCAGCAAATCACTGTAAAAATAGTATCAGTGACTAGCAGGTGAAATATAAATCAGACCGCAATAAGGATGATGTATATCAAATATCAAAAGGTTTTGACGAGTGAATCTGAAGAATTTTTTCATTTAAAAAAAAAGTGTTGTGTGCGTTGTCAGGTCCCTTGTGGTGCCCCTTTGTAGGCCTGGCGACTTCATTTAAACAAACTTTAAAAGACATATGTTGAAGCACATGCATTTGCAATGTTAATATTGTAAAGTACATTGATGCATTTCGGATGAACAAGGTATGGATAACATTCAGAAAGTGATCACTGAAGCTCTCCTTGCACTTTACTCAGTGAGCTAAAAAAGACACAAGAGGTAATAACTATGGAAGAAATGACCAGATATGGCTGGTATGCAAATGCATTAAAAACATTGTCACCAAAAAAACTATGTATTAAAAATGATTCATTAACCCATCACCAAATGTAATGGCCAAAAAAGCTATGTATGGAAATCAAAAATAATTTGATGAGTGATCCGTTTTTAAGGTATTTTAAGGTATAAGTAGTTTGAAAGAAACAATGGAAGGACTGATGGGATTTACTGATATGTATAAACAGTGGGATGGATTGACTGATGGATAGATGTGCAGATGGACTGATGGGATGGACAGAATCCATACCATTACCCCAAATTAATTAATTATTCCAAACTGGATGCCTGTGCTGTAGTTTGAACACTGCCAGGTAAACACATTCAAGGGTTTACATATTACTGCTATAGCAATAATAGCTATAAGTTGTCATGGAAATACATACTTTCCATCCTCATCCTCATCAACAATATCACAGAATTTGACACACTGTTTTCTGGTGATTGCATCCAGTTCTTCCTCGCCTTCTTTAGAGTTACTTCGAGGGGACATGGTAAAGTCCTTGCTGTGTTTAGAGTCCTCCGTTCTCCTAGAATTCTCCATATACTGTTTAAAGTGTCCACAAGTTGTGTGAAGAAAGGAGGTAATGTCAGTCTCCAAAGGAAGTGACTCTTCACAAATATTAGATATAGCAGCATCAAAGTCTGTTCTACTTATGAAGAAGTTCTGATGCAAACTTTGGAACACACCTGGAATGGTAACCATTAGAAAAAGTTATTTGATAAGAAGAAGTCGCACCAAACATAAAGTTTTGACTGTTTTTTCTGGCTACAAATGTAGTTCAGTGGTGCCAACATATTTGGATATCTAGGAACTGTATAAAAATTTCCAAACACCCAAGCATTTTTCAAACTTTCAGTACAAATTTCAACCATTAAAAGCTTATAGGGTATGCCTCACAAGGTAGATCTTCTGTTTCTCAGGCCATTTTTTGTGAAATTGCATGCGGCTGAGCAGTTTTTCATTTTATTTTTTATTTTTGTAATTATTTCTTTGCCCTCAAAAGTTCCAGTTCTTGGTTTGTTTTATGTTTTAGGCTTCATAATCTACAGAATAGCATAGGTAGTGGTGTATTTCATTCCTTGAGTAAAAAAAGGCTTTGCAATGCTAAGGCATTTCAAACTCATGTTGCACACAAGGCAGAAATTTATCAATTTTGTTAACTTTGGTAAAATATCAGACATACACAATTTAATTTTTATTTTTTGAAGTTTGCTTTGGTTATAAAAAGATAGTATGTGGCAGCCAAGAGGACCATGTGGGAGGGCCTGAGAAACAGATTTTTAACTTTTTAGGCCTTTTAGAGTAAACTCCTGTTAACTGATAAAAAATCTTCTCATATATTAAAGAATTACTCTGACAACTGGATGTTAATAGATCTATTTAGTATCAGTACATCCAATACAGACATTTAATCTATTATATCTTAGTAGATGGTGCTCCATGAGCTCTGTTACATAAGATTTAATAAAACAAATGCTCATTTTAACTGTAAAATCAGCAATGACTTTCCAAGCAATTGGGTAACTTATAACAGCAACAGACAAAGTAATGTCCAGATTTTGTTCAAATTAGATTAATAGGCTTTGTGTATATTATTACGGGTATTGAAACAATGTCATCTGACTTTCCCAATAAAAGGTTTCCAACAAGGAAAGTAATCATCTGATTTCTTAAAATAAGAAACAGTCTTCATGTACCATTATAATAAGTTACAGGAAGAAAGAAATGATTTGATTACATCAAAGAAAACTTTGTGAATATGCACGAGGCTACTTTTTTATCATCCTCTTTCAGAAACTCGATCAAGCCACAAGTAAACTTTAAAATTTTGTACCCGAGTAAAAGAAAGTGAAGGTTTCCATTAGAATTACTTAATTAGAATTAAGAAAAATAAAATTTTACAAACTGAGTAGACACCATTTCATGATTGACAAGCAGATGAAATGTAAATGTTCAACGAGCAACCATGGGTCGCAAGTTGAAAATTTATATTTCACCTGCTAGTCACTGATACTATTTTCACAGTGATTTGCTGGATGTACCAGCAATGAAAAATGATAGATTTTAAGTAATTTGTATATTTTTTATACTTACCAATGGCCCAGACAAGCTGCTGGTGCTAACTCAAATTAATCCAGGGCCAAACACAAATTTTGCCCCCAATCCCCAAAATTTGCATGCTAAACTGAAAAAATTAAGTCCTTGATGGTCCTTCAAACTTTTGAGATCTGCGCATGCGCAGTATCCAGGAAGGTACTGAAATTGGTGCCAACCATCATTCTTTCTACAGATGCCTGTTAAATGTTATAAACAGCGGGGAGGTATGAGTGCCCACTCATGGGAGGGCCACACCCATATGTGCCATTGGTAAGTATAAAATATATACAAATTACTTAAAATTTATATTATTTTTATACCACAACCAACGGACAGACTAGCTGAATCAAAAAAAGGCTGGAGGGCCTAGGACTTAAAGGAAAATCCAATCTCCAATTATTTCAGTAAAGGATAGCTCCTACAGGAGAATAGGAGAAGACAGGAATTATATATGTCTTTCTCTTTTACGAGAAAAGAGAATGGCATAACACCAACAATGTAATTGAGTATTACATAATATACTACTCAAGGTTTGCTAAGCACCAAGTATATCCAACTACCTGTTTTACGTTTTAGTTGAAATATTGTAATGAAAAGTGTATATACTTTTTATTTAATTATATCTTTAATGATTTAGGTACAGAAATTAAGATTTTATTTGCGTTTGACATTATTTTTTAGCTTTTGAATACGATAACTATGGAAAATGGATATTATTAGTAAAAGAGGAAATTTTTCAAATTTGCCAAAAAGTTGACGGAGCGAACTGGTATGGGTTCAATATTGAGTATGAGACCCATTACTGTTAATTACAGCTTGACAAAGCCTTCTCATCCTCCCAATCAGGTTCCAGATGGTCCTTTGTGGGATGTTGTTCCATTCTTGGACCAGCATGGCACCAAGCTCCTGGACACTTCTTGGCTGGACTGGACGGGCTGAAATTGCAAGCTACAACTCATTCCAGACATGTTCTGTCGGATTGAGGTCAGGGGATCTTTCTGGCCAGTCCATACACTCAATCCCCTCCCTCTGTCGGTACTCCCCGACAGCATGGGAAACATGAGGACTGACATTAGCGTCCATCAGAATGAATCTATCACCCACTGCACCTGCATACAATTTGATGTGGACATCCAGGATTTCATCAATATACCGCTGTGCAGTCAACGTACCACGTTCAAGGACACATAACTATGTACGTCCATCCCTGCAGATGCCACCCCAGGCCATGATTGACCCTCCACCATAGCAGTCATGCTCAGCAATGCTGGCTGGATGGAATTGCCCTCCTGGTCTTCTCCATACCTTAGAACGCCTATCTGTGTGGTATAGGCAGTACCTTGACTCATCTGTAAAAAGGACAGGTCAACAATCTTCTTTGGTCCATCCAACATGGTCCACGGCCATTCATATCGTGCCTGGCAGTGGTTCTGGGACAGCAGAATGCGAATACATGGTCTTCTCGATCAGAGACCACCTCCGTGCAACCTTGCCCAGATAGTCTGCGTCGAAACATTTACCCCGGATGCATTCTGAAGGTCACTGCCAAGCTGGGTTGCTGTGGCAAAGCAGTTCCTACGGGCCTGAATGATCAAAAACCGGTCTTCAGCTGCAGATGTTGCCCTGTCTCTGCCACCACCATGCCGTCTTACTGGTGTGCCATATTGCTGAAATCTTGCCCAGGCTCTGGTGATCATCGTATGGTGAACACCAAGGGCCTCACCAACCTGACGATGGGTAGCCCCTTGCTCCACCATCCCTACAGCCCGCCACATTTCTGCCTCAGACAAATGTCTTCTTACATTTGCATTTGCCATATTCAATCATTAAATCACAAGGGTTTTTGTTGAAATGAAGATTGAATACCCTACACATGTCATGAACATGTAGACAGTACATGAAAACATCATGAAAATCAAGGGGTACATTCTTTCCACGACTGTCGCGAAAAGTCTGCCTGTCAAGAGAGCTAATGTAAACACTGGGGATCATCTCAATACATTCCTCAATCATATCCACCAAAAATATCGCAAATATGTCACAAGCAAATTTCACAATGATGTGTCAAATATTTGGTGCTTAGCAAACTTTGAGTAGTATATATAATTCTCCATTTAATGCCAGCATAACCCATTATGCTAATTCGGTGAAGGAAAACCAATATATAAAGATAGTCCAGAGAATGAGACTCTTTATACTCATTTAAAAGTGTCCGAGGATTGTATATTAACGCTCGTTTGACACGTAACATATACAAATGCTTCACAGTGAGCTACACTTTATAAACAGTACATAAATGAGACATAGTTATTGCTTCACACCGAGCTACTCATTAAAACCACCCCAGCACCGACGCAGGACTACTGTCACTGGAGGGGGTATTCCCTTGCTTTTCACTATAAAGCCAGATAATCATAAGGGAAAAACTTGTTCGGAAGTAAAATTCCACAGAACAAAGAGAGCAGCGGAACAGCGCCAGTATTGGAGCAGACTGCCTAAAGACCTTATAGATGTAATATCAATGGACAACATTCTGAGCAACAGAAAAAGGACCCAAAGATCAAAGGTCACTGGAGATGGACTCTAAATTTCTCAGGTAAAACTTGGTAAATGAAGAGGTCTGTGTCCAGTAAGCAGCCTTCATGAGATCAGCAAATGGCTACACTGTTAGAATAAGCCCAAGAAGTGGACAGTGCTCTAACCTTGTGCATTGAAATCTTATTGACAGAACATTGATCTGAAGATAGATTGTCGTAGGCAATGCGTATTGCAAACTGAATTCATCTAGCGATGAATGAACAGAAATATCTTTTCTGTTAGGAATTAAAGAAAGAAAGAAATGTTTTCTTCTCTTTCTAATAAAATCTGATCATCGTTTATAAATGCACATTGCTCTGACTGGACACAGCAAAGGTCTACGGTTATCCGAGGACGGCAAAGCCTTAATGACAATAGGCTCCGGCCGCTTATCTGGAATCTGATTCTTAGCCAAAAATCACTTCCGTAGTGAGGGTAATGGTATTACCCACGCTACGGTAATGAGATTCATCAACAGATAATGCATGAAGTTCACTGACTCTTCTAGCAGATGCAAAGAGAAACGCCATTTTATAGGTCAAGAATTTGAACTCTACGATGTTTAACAGCTCAAAAGGAGCTTCTTTGAGCTTCAACAGAACCCAAGCCAAATTCCACTTAGGAATTAATCTGAGGGTTCTAGGTCTATTGATAGAGAAATTTCTAACCAGCTTGGATAAAGAAGTATCTGATCTAATAGTCAAGTTATCATGATGAGCATAAGTATCTGATAACATAGACCTATAGCCCTTAATAGTGACGGGCTGCAGTTTGAGATCGTCAAACAAGTAGACCAGGAAATTGGCAATATGTGGTATGGACGGATGTTATATGTCTATCGATTGATCCCTACACCAACGGAAGAAAACCCTCTACTTCACTGCATAATTCAATGAAGGGGAGGCCCTCCTACAGTTAGAAATTGCGTTCACTGCTCGTCCTGTAAAATGTTTTCAGTGCAAGAAGGACCGCACAGCGAAAATACGTGAAGATTGAGACCTTCCAGGTTGTGATGCCGTGCGCGTGACTTCCCCTGATAAAGAAGATCCTCTTGTGGAGAAAGCTTCCAGGGAACATCCCATAACAGACACCTGAGAGGATTGAACCAAGGTTTCTGTGACGACAGAGGTGCTACTAGCAGGATTTTGTAATGAGACTGTTTGATCTAGAACAGAATCTGCTGAATCAACGAAGCTGGAGGATATGCATATCCTATCATCCCGTCCCATGAAATCGAGATGCGTCTACTGCGTATGCTCGATGATCTGGACATGGCGACACGAACGTTGGTAACTGATTGTTCAGGTGTGTCGCAAAAAGATCTATTATGGGACGATCCCACTGGTAGCAAATCTGCCTGAACATTCGCTTGTTGAGAGTCCAATCCAATGGCAACAGGCGACCTTTCCGAGAGAGCGAGTCTGCTAATATGTTCTGACAACCCGGGATGGCGGACTGAGAGATGAACGTGATGATTCAGAACGAATAGGAGAATCCTCTCCGTTAATTTGCATAATGCAATCGAGTGAGTGCCACCTTGGTTTCTGAGGTAAGCCACTACTGTCGAATTGTCCGACAGAATTTGAATGTGGACGTTCGCTATTTGGCGAATCCACTGTTGTAATGCTAGCCATATTGACATCATCTCTTTGATGTTTATGTGCTTCTCTAGGAACCGAGAGTCCCAAGGACCCTGGGACTTCAAGTCTGCAGGATTTAGGGTTGTGCCCCAGCCCGTCTGACTCGCATCCATCATAATCGTGAATGCCAGATCTGGCCATTGAAGTGAAACTCTTGAGTTAACCATTGAAGATCTGCCCAAATCTGAACCTTTTGTTTTACTAGGTCCGTTAAAACAATACTGGTTTCGAGCGAATGCATCTTCACACTCCAGTTCTGGGTAAAGAATACCTGGAGGGGACGCGTGCACAGGTGGCCCATCGGAATAAGATCCGCTGCCGCTCTGCACAGCCCCATCAGTCGCATGAACTCCCTCACTGTTATTGCATCTGAGTTTAGACAAAAGCGAGCATAACAACTGACTAATTTTGCTCTGGGTAACGGCAGACGAACCAGATTGTTGTGAGTTTCGAAGCTCATTCCCAAGTGAGTGAACAACTTGGATGGAGCTAGATCCGACTTTTTCTCATTTACTATGAAACCGAGACATCAGAGCAATTGTAGCAGACTCTGAACATCGTTCTGAAGAATAATTCTGTTGCCGTATCTCTGAAGAATGTCGTCCAAGTAAGCCGACGTTATCGCAGACGAAGTATGACTTTACCAAGTTCATTATTCGAGTGAAAGCCCAAGGAGCAGCCATGTTCAGACCAAAGCACATTGCTCTGAACTGATAAACCTTTCCTTGCACGGTGAACCGCAGGTACTTACTGAATGCCGGATGTACCGTGACATAAAAGTAAGCGTCCTTTAGATCTGTGCTTGCCGCATAGTCATTGACGCGAATGCTCGCTCTTACCAACCGAATGGTTTTCATATAGAAATTTGGACCCATGATTAACTTGTTTATCCAGCTCAAGTCTATTACCAGTTGGAACGAGCCGTCTGGCTTCAGTATGAGGAACAGGTGACTGTAAAAGCCTTGAGAATTTTGATTCTCGATGACCTCTATTGCTTCCTTTAATAAGAGAGCCTGTACCTCTGCTAGGAGAGACTCTCTTTTGAAAGGATCCGCCGGAACATTTGTCCAATGCAGATATCTTGTTAGTGGGGGTTTTGCTTGGAATGATAGCCGTAGGCCTTCCGAAATTACACTTCTCACCCACTGATCGTCCGTGACTGCTATCCAGTTTCTCGCAAAGTTTGATAACCTTCCGCCAACTGGCAAGCAATAGAGGTCTTGACCATCACCTGTAGGACTTGTGAGACTTAAAGGAGAATCTACGTCCTCCCCATGAAGATCCTCCCGGCTTAGGGGTGTCTGACCGATAATCCTGATCAGACTTACACCCCTTTCCCGAGTCGCTGTAGTGACGACCTCCGGAGTAATTATATATGAGGGTTTCTTGAACCCTCGCGAGCAGTTCCCTTTTGATGATTTTGGTTTAGAACGTCCTCGCTTACCCCGGTCTGCTGAAGCGTGTTGTTGAGACACCTACTTCAAAAGCAGAGCACTGGAAGCTTTCTAAGTAGCCTGTTCATAGACTAATGAAAGCTTGTCATCAAATAGAGTATGTCCTGAGACTGGAGCGGCCCATAGAGAGAGCTTTTCAACTTGTCATCTGTAAGTGATGACGACGCAAGGGCAGCATCATGCCTAATTAGCTCCAGATTTGCCAATGTCAAGGCGAAGTTATACGTGGCAATCATGACTGCCCTGGAAAGAACTCTAAGCAAGGTACACATGTCCTCAAATTCCTTCCCATTGAGACGTTGTGCCATAGCTCTGGTAAGGTAATCTGCATAGGACATCGCATCCAAATTCGCTCTATTCGATGAAATAGCAGATTCCATCGCATCCGAGCGAATATTGAATGAAGCAGGTAGGAATATACCTAAATCCCCGGCTGCTCAACTAAACGTAGAGGAGCTCTGAGAACATCTTCTCCAACTGTTTTAAATGAACGTGGTCCAAGGAACGGTATATTTATGGAAGATGTTGATAAGAAACCACCTTTCTTCCTCACACTAGAGAGATTAAATATGGCATCATCGACATGGCCGAAGGCCTGCGACACCTGTCTAGACTGTACAGGAAAAGAAAGAACTTCTTCCTTCCTTCGTATAAAGTCGGCGCCTAAAGATGCCAGCGGTTTCTCCCTTGTTGTCGCAGATTGCTGATTCAGTGGAACAAATTCAGGATAGTACTGATGGATAAATTCCATCGCTACCATATGTTGTTCCGAAAGGGAAGGGTAATCCTCTTCCTTATCCCTTTCACCATCCGACTGAATCAGCTGTGAATCGCAGTCCATAGCATCTGCGTGAACAGATGACTGGACCGACCCAGCACCATCCGACAGCTCACTTTCTGAGTCTGCGGGAGGCTGCTCATGCACTTTCTGGGATGCTGCAATCAGCTGCGCAGTCTGCGACAGCAAGTCCATCACCGAGGCTTGAGGAGCATCGATTTTCTGTTTTTTAGCCGCTTGCTGCTCCTGGGACAGAGTTCCAGAGATGGATCTCTTCTCCGAACGTCCCGATGATCGAAGCCTCGGTTCCCTAGCTATCTGATGGTCCGACTTCACGGGCGAGGAGTGGCTCCTTCTTCGCACAGCTGGCTGGATATCCAAAGTCGGGTAGCTAGGATGTGGCCGTGTGTGCTTGTGAATCATAGCGGAGGAAGCCGTGACTGTAGCCGAGGCTGGCTGCAGTCTAGACGGAGCCTCCCGAGCAGCAGGTGTGGACATATGCTCCGGCCTGTGCAAGATTCTCATAACAACCTCTGGCCCCAGAGAAAGAAACTTGCTGATTTCCTCCCTATTTCCATTGTCGCTGGGTGAGCTTTTGTTTTTAAGGTGCTCGCTCTACCCAAATCTACACTTCCTTTGACCGCAATGGACATAATACCCAGTGTTACGACTCCCACGGATGGTGTAACCGCTTCACCGGTTGAGCTAACTGCTTGCAAGGGATTAAGAACACTAACTAGAGGCCTTATCCCTTGCTTAATAATCATGAGCACCTTTGCAGCTAGCTCTGTTTGCTCATCAGAGCACGATGACGGTAGCACACTTTTGGTGGGTGTCACAATACCATCACCATGTTCTTGTTCCTCTGAAAAAAAAACTGAAAAACTCGAATTATCTTGAGCACTGGCATAGGCATCTCACCGCCAACAATGTACCGTGACACCCATTTCCAATGTCTGTCATCCCAATTCACACATGTAGGACAAGAATCTGCAGGAGTACATCGACTATAGGCAAGGCAACAAGCATGTAAATCTGAGGAAGACTTCCTCGCCTTGCATTTAAAGCAGTAAGCTTTCATGATTCAATCAAAATAAGTCGATAGTACTCCTACAAACTCCACAATAAATATATGATAAAGATACATAAATAATTGCAATCAAAATCAAAATCGAAAAATTAAATCAAAAAATTTTTCAAATTTTTTTTTAAAAAGCCTAAGTTACCAAAGGGAACATGAAGAGCCCAAGGGCATCCCGATAGAGCCTAGGTGTGGACAAAATCCAGTTTTTTGGAGCTACACTACCAGAATCATAATCAATGTATCTTACAACAATCCTACAGTAATATAATATTGAAATACTACATGTATTTAAAGACGTTGCCATTGTAAACACCATCAAAGGAAAAAAACGGAAACAAGACATCAGGCACAGAAAAAAGGCCCAAAGTCAGTAACAGATTTTAAAGCTACCAGATGTAAAGCAAGATCTTCAAACGAAGAAAAAACGATACATCGGATAGAAGATGAAAGACCAAAACGACCTAACACCCCTAGGGTGAGGACGTAACCATGGGGATAAACAGAATAAACATTCTGTAATACACGTTAAACTTCCAAGAAATTTAATAAATGAAAGTGTCAATGACACTGCAGCTCAACTTTGAATATGGCAGGAATTAGTATTTGCTGTGACCAGGTCAACAATAATGAATATGACAGGAATCAGTATTTGTTGTGACCAAGTCAACAATAATGAATAAGAGAAAAAGGAGTTTTGTTGTGACCACGTCAGCCATAGTAAATCAATTACAAGGTGACTGCAATGGTCTAAAGAATAGGACATAAGTATTATATGTGATGCATCCCGTGTTAGTAAACATTCACACAAAAATTTATTCAACTCAGAGCTTTCATATAGAAGTTCTGAGCAAAAAACTGACTGCACAAAATTTTGTACAAAATGGCTGCTGGTGGCCATCTTGAATTTTGGACCAGACCCCAAAACACTCGTTCTCGTCCCACAGTGACAACAAAGATATCCAAGAAGTTTTGTAAAGATCGGTTCATAAATACAGCCTCTAGCCCGAGCCGTATTAGTATTTGCAGTTACAGTGCTAAAAGTAACACTAAATAGATCAAAGTTAGTCTAATTGGCATAATTTATGCACAAGAAAAAAACCTGTATTATATGTGATGTATCCCATGGTACTAAACATTCACACAAAAAATTATTCAAATCAGCGCTTTCATATGGAAGTTCTTCGCAAAAATATCATTGCACCTAATTTTGTACAAAATGGCTGCCAGTGGCCATTTTGAATTTCAGTCCGGACCCAAAAACACTCGTCCTCGTCCCACAGTGATAACAAAGGTACCCAAGAAGTTTCGAAAAGATCGGTTCATAAATACGCCTTCTAGCCCGAGCCATATTGTCATTTGCACTTACAGTGCTGAAAGTAATACTAAATAAATCAAAGTTAGTCTAATTTACATAATTTACGCACAAGAAAAAAATCCATATTGTATGTGATGTATCCCATGGCACTAAACATTCATACAAATATTATTCAAATCAGAGCTTTTATATGGAAGTTCTGCGCAAAAATATTATTGCACCTAATTTTGTACAAAATGGTTGCCAGCGGCCATCTTGAATTTTGGACCGGACACAAAAACATTTGTTCTTGTCCCACGGTGATAACAAAGGTACCCAAGAAGTTTCATAAAGATTGGTTCATAAATACGGCCTCCAGCCCGAGCCATGTTGACAGCGCAACAGACCGACGGACAGACAGACGACAGGCCATGACAATACCTCAAATTTGGCTTCGCCAAAGTTGAGCTAAAAATGTCGATAAAAAACAGACAAAAAGCTTAGGAGTTTAACAGGAGGGCTTCAAGGAGGGATAGTGAAAGACCACTTAACAAACAGTGGATAAATCATTAGCAAGAATGATGACGTCAGACGTATGTCCCAAAATTGGGAAACATGAAATAACATGAAATAATTTTTATAATTATTATAAAGTTACAGCCCTGAACGTTTCTAACCACTGTTGTTCACTTCCATCATCCATTTCCAGCCTTGGATCCACCAATTTTACCATTGATTTGTGTCTGGCATCCTCAAAAAAGGAGATTTAAAAGCACAGATGTCAGTTCATTGTTGCTGACTTTAGGGCCAAACAAAGAATGGATACTGCACATGCGCAGATCTCAAAAGTGTGGAGGACCACCTAGGACTTAATTTTTTCAGTTTTGCATGCAAATTTAGGGGATTGGGGGGCAAAATTGGGTTCGGCCCTGGATTAATTTGAGTTAGAACCAGCAGCTAGTCTGGGCCATTGGTTGTCATATAAAAATACATTACTTCGAAATAACCTAAACATATGTCTTGGTGTCAGACATGATGAAAAATACATCTACATTTTTGCTATTTCCTTATATTTTTTAACGCAAGCATATTATAAATTATAAATAAAGATTCATAACTTTGCTGACCTAATTTTCCAATGAATGCCAAAATACCTTCTTAGATGTTGCAAAATTCTGCTTCTCTTCCAAACATCAGATGACTGTGAAGAGATTATTCTAACAAGGGTCAGAATCTATATTTCATACAAACATGCATTGGGGCTTATGAACAAAAATAATGTAAATTCATCTAGAGTCACGCATCCTTCTTCCCAAAAAGAAGCTTAGTGTTAAGAAAGCATTTTTAATGCTTAATCTTAAAAAACTTGAAAATCTGGATATACATTTTCAGATTTTAGTTTCAGAGTCCCTGCTTTGTAAATAAGCCCAGTCCCTGACTTTGTGATGTCAACATCCATACCAGCCGTGCTACAATGAATAAGAACCCCTTACCAAATGCACATGATTTAAAGTTTATTTTAATTATTTTTCAAATATTCAAATGTTTAAAAAAATTTCAACAAAACCATATTATGTCGCCACTCAATGAAAGAAGCTTGTTCCAATGAGGGGTCACATGATATGCGTTTGTAGAAATTGCTTCACATTTTCTGTTCAACTCTTCAATTGGTAATTTAGCAGGCACATGCAGCCAATTCATTAGGTAAAGGGTTAAAGCATCATTGTTATGGGATTGACAGAGTCACTTAACTTTGTGGCAACTTTGTCCAAATTCTCTCCGAGACTTGTCCTCCCAAAAATAAGCCCACTAAAATACTTTTGTCTTCTTTTAGTTCACTACATCCAGGCTTATTTCCGAGCCTGTGCGGTAGTGACAAAACTTTGATCGTATGAATGTGAAGAGACAATGCTTGTGAATATGGTTGATTTCAAGTCAGAAAGTACTGAGAAATGCAGATAAAAACATTGAAGTACATCCTAGTTTACACACTGTTTTTACTCCACACTGGTGCTGTTAACCTTAAAGCACCCAATTTAAATTTTGGTAACTTTTTTAACTTCCTAAAATGCGCTAACCTGCCTTAGGCTTAATTTGCAGGTTAAATTACAAATATCCTGGCAGTGGTTTTAAGTCAGGTCTGCCTATTCAGGCATCCAAGACCTGACTTGAAACCACTGAAAAGCCACAGAACTAATTTTATCAAATGCTTCAAAAACTATGAAGAACTGTTCAGGCCCTTAAGGGTTGAATAAAAACCAAGAATAATGCAAAGGGTGGCTATTGTCCTACACCTCATCATCATAAGATGCCCATCCCCCAATTCACTCACCAGTACAGCAGCCCACCATTTGTGTCCTCAGGTCATTAATATGGCTGCATTGCTTTAAACCTTCATGAAGGCAAACTAAAAGGTAAGAAATCACCAAATAGACAAATTCACACAAATTCAACCCAAGGGTCAATTGAGTGAATTATTTTTTTTTCTTTACATGATAAAATCACCCCAAATCCCCCAAAACTAGTTGAAAGCAAAAAAAATAAATAGGCCAATGAAATCGTCAGATGTGTACCCATACGTGCAACTAGTAGAAAAATGTATGACGGAGGGCCACCATGGATGCCGACATTATGTACACCATACATGGTATGGGTACATATAGAAATGGATTGGAGGAGTGTGTAATTTTATAGATAAAGGGTTAATATCTCCAGATCAAATTATCAGATTTACATGAAAAACTATACAGCACAGCACATCAGTAACCTGCATACATATCTAAAGTAACAAGACAATCGGATTGATATTTTTTGAGTTATCTCATGCCAAAGGGATAAAGGGTTAATATCTCAGGATCAAATTACCAGATTTACATCAAAAACTATACAGCTCGGCACATCAGTAACCTGAACACAAATATAAAGTAACTTGACAATCCAAGCAATATTTTTCAAGTTATCAAATGCCAAAGGGATTGGAGGAATTTTCAATTTGAAAGATAAAGGGTTAATATCTCAGGATCAAAATAACAGATTTACACCAAAAACTATACAGCTTGGTACATCAGTAACCTGAACACAAATGTAAAGTAATTTGACAATCCAAGCAATATTTTTCAAGTTATCGAATGCCAAAGGGATTGGAGGAATTTTCAATTTGAAGGATAAAGGGTTAATATCTTAGGATTAAATTATCAGATTTACACCAAAAACTATACAGCTCGGCTCATCAGTAACCTGAACACAAATATAAAGTAACTTGACAATCCAAGCAATATTTTTCAAGTTATCGAATGCCAAAGGGATTGGAGGAATTTTCAATTTGAAGGATAAAGGGTTAATATCTCGGGATCAAATCATCAGATTTACATCAAAAACTATACAGCTCGAAAAATCAGTAACCTGAACACAAATATAAAGTAACTAGACAATCCAAGCAATATTTTTCAAGTTATCGAATGCCAAAGGGATTGGTGGAATTTTCAATTTGAAGGATAAAAGGTTAAAATCTCAGAATCAAATTATCAGATTTACACCAAAAACTATACAGCTCGGCTCATCAGTAACCTGAACACAAATATAAAGTAAAACTTTAACTTGACAATCCAAGCAATATTTTTCAAGTTATCGAATGCCAAAGAAATGGAAGTGGATATGGATGCCAGCCGGCCGGCCGGACAGACAGATGGACCGACCGACAAACAGACAGACAGACAGACGGACAGATGGATGGACAGACAGACGGACAGACAAAGGATGGACGAATGACAGATGGCCACCCCAGATGCCAGTATTATGTGTACCATACATAGTATGGGTACACATAATGAAAGTGTCAATGACACTGTAGCTCAACTTGTCAAGACAAAGACATGTACATGTATAGTATGTGACACAGCAATGACAAACATCTAGGTAATGACCTGATAACAAAGGTACATATAAAGTATTGTAACGGTCTGTACATAAATACTGACCGTTGTCTGTAACAAATGTATAGGTAAAGTATTGTAAAGGTGGGTGACAGTCAGATGCTAAACTAGAAAAGAAATCTTTGAGTCCCAGAGTGGGTCTGACTGAACCCCAAAATATTTGTTCTCATATTTATTTATTTATTGGGGTTTAAGGTCACATATTTATGCACAATGGCTAATCATGACCTTGACAGTTTTACGGGTGGAGGAAGCCGGAGTACCCGGAGAGAACCACCGAGCAACGACGAGCAGCTGCCAGCTCCCCAACATCGTAACTCCGAACTGCAGCACAGACAGGGTTAGATTGGTTGAAGACATGCGTACCATCGACGTGCAGTACGCCTTAGTACACGGCGTCATCGTGCCCCCACACGGGCAATAGGGATGAAGTGTCTTGCCCAAGGACACAACGCAGTTGCCGCAGGTGGGATTCGAACCGAGGACCTCTCGGCTTGCAGCCTGCACCTCTACCTACTGAGCCACCGCGCTCCCCATTTGTTCTCATAGCACGAGTGTGTTTTGGGGTGCCTTTGTTATCATTTGTTCTCATAGCACAGTGATAACAAAGGCACCCCAAAACACACTCGTTCCTGCCCCAAGGTGAAAACAAAGGTACCCAATAAGTTTTGTGAAGATCAGTTCATAAATACGAGCTGTATAGAACTTGTGACAAAAAACTGATTGGACCTAATTTCGGTACAAAATGGCCACTGGCAGCCATCTTGAATTTTGGACCGTACCCAGAAACACTCATTCTTGTCCCAAGGTGATAACAAAGGCACCCAAGAAGTTTTGTGAAGATCGGTTCATAAATACAGCCTCTACCCTGAGCCGTATTGACATGTGTGCTTACATTGTGTAAGTAGCACTGAATAAATCAAAGTTCATCTAATTTGCATAATTTCTGCACGAAAAAAAAACCCCTTACAATATGTGATGTATTCCATGTTACTAAACATTCATACAAAAATTTATTCAAAACCAGAACTTTCATACAGAAGTTCTGTACAAAAGACTGATTGCACTAATTTTGGTACAAAATGGCTGCTGGTGGGCATCTTGAATTTTGGACCACACCCAAAAACACTTGCTCTCATCCCACTGTGATAACAAAGGTACCCAAGAAGTTTCGTAAAGATTGGTTCATAAATATGGCCTCTAGTCTGAGCTGTATAGAAGTTGTGTACAAAAACTGATTAGACCTAATTTCGGTACAAAATGGCCACTGGCAGCCATCTTGAATTTTAGACCGCACCCAGAAACACTCGTTCTCATCCCAAGGTGATAACAAAGGTACCCAAGACATTTCGTGAAGATCAGTTCATAAATACAGACTCTAGTCTGAGCCGTATTGACATGTATACTTACTGTGTATAAGTCGCACTGAAAAAATCAAAGTTCATCTAATTTGCATAATTTCTGCACGAGAAAAAAACCTGTATTATATGTGATGTATCCCATGGTACTAAACATTCACACAAAAAATTATTCAAATCAGCGCTTTCACATGGAAGTTCTGTGCAAAAATCTGATTGCACCTAATTTTGAACAAAATGGTTGCCATCGGCCATCTTGAATTTCGGACCGGACCCGAAAACACTTGTTCTTGTCCCACGGTGATACCAAAGGTACCCAAGAAGTTTCGTAAAGATCGGTTCATAAATACGGCCTCTAGCCCGAGCCGTATTGGCATTTGCACTTACAGTGCTGAAAGTAACACCAAAAAACATCAAAATTAGTCAAATTTGCACAATTTACGCACGAGAAAAAAACCCCGTATTATATGTGATGTATCCCATGGTACTAAACATTCATACAAAAAATTATTCAAATCAGAGCTTTCATATGGAAGTTCTGTACAAAAACAGATTTCTGCAACATCGGTACAAAATGGCGGCTGGCAGCCATCTTGAATTTTGGACCGCACCCAAAAACACTCGTTCTCGTCCCACGGTCATAACAAAGGTACCCCAAAAGTTTCGTAAAGATCGGTTCATAAATACGGCCTCTAGCCCGAGCCGTATCCAATTGTTGACGTACTGACAGACAGCCAGATGGACAGACGGACAGACCAAAGTTGAGCTAAAAATGAGAATTCACCTAATGGTCTTGGTCATTTGGGTAATTTGTTTTTAAATTTAAATTCTTTCAAAACTAATTTTGACTTCCCACCACCCCAAATTTCCCACACGGATCCATCCACCCCATACCCAAGGGCAATCGGGTGAGCTAAAAATGAGAATTCACCTAATGGTCTTGGTCATTTGGGTAATTTGTTTTTAAATTTAAATTCTTTCAAAACTAATTTTGACTTCCCACCACCCCAAATTTCCCACACGGATCCATCCACCCCATACCCAAGGGCAATCGGGTGAGAAGTAGGGTTTTTTTCATAAAATCTCTCGAAATCCTTCAAATCGGATTTTAAAGTCAAAAAAGTTTGCAAAAAAATTTCTCAATGCATAGTCAAGTTATCATCTGGAAACCATAAAATGTATTATTTTTCACTAAGTCAAGGGAAATAACTCTAGAACAGAGTATACAAATATAGCTAACTGCAAACCTGACCTGTAATTTGTCATTCTAAGCAATATCTGAAAGTTTAAAACTAGATTGAAGCATGCCCCTGCACAGCACATGGACACAGGAGGTTGAAGAGCAAACTGTGATTTGTTACTCGTACTTGAGCTGTGTCTGTAAGACACACATTTGATGTGCCCAGAAAGTCTACCACACACAAACCACATACCATACAGGTGAAATTCTACAAATGAAAGTGTCAATGACACTGTAGCTCAAGACATGTGCATGTATAATATGTGACACAGCAATGACAAACATCTAGGTAATGACATGATAACAAAGGTACATGTAAAGTATTGTAACCGTCTGTACATAAATGCTGACCGTAGCCTGTAACAAATATATAGGTAAAGTATTGAAAAGGTGGGGGTGACATTTAGATGCTAAACTAGAAAAGAAATCTTTGAGTCCCAGAGTGGGTCTGACTGAACCCAAAAATATTTGTTCTCATAGCACAGTGATAACAAAGGCACCCAAAAACACTCGTTCCTGTCACAATGTGATAACAAAGGTATCCCAAGAAGTTTCGTGAGGATCAGTTCATAAATACAGACTCTAGCCCGAGCCGTATTGACATGTGCACTTACTGTGAAGAAGTAGCACTGAATAAATCAAAGTTCATCTAATTTGCATAATTTCTGCACGAGAAAAAAAAAACGTATTATATGTGATGTATTCCATGTTACTAAACATTCATACAAAAATTTATTCAAATCAGAACTTTCATACAGAAGTTCTGTACAAAAAACTGATTGCACTTACTAAACTACAAAATGGCTGCTGGTGGCCATCTTGAATTTCAGACCGCATCCAAAACACTCTTCTCGTCCCATGGTGATAACAAAGGTACTCAAGAAGTTTCATAAAGATCGGTTCATAAATATGGCCTCTAGCCCAAGCCGTATTGGCATTTGCAGTTACAGTGCTGAAAGTAACACTAAATAGATCAAAGTTAGTCTAATTGGCATAATTTATGCACAAGAAAAAAACCTGTATTATATGTGATGTATCAAATCAGAGCTTTCATATGGAAATTCTGTGCAAAAATCTGATTGCACCTAATTTTGTACAAAATGGCTGCCAGCGGCCGTCTTGAATTTCGGACCGGACCCAAAAACAGAAGATGCAAATATGACCAAATGCGAACTTGACCTGTATTGTGTCATTCTAGATATGTGAAATTTGCAAAGAATATCTGGAAGCATGCTCAAGTGATCACCTGGAAACCAAAATGTTTTAATTTTTCATTTCACTTAGTTAAGGGGAACAACTTGAGCATGGAGAATGCAAATCCACCCATATGCAAATTTGACTTGTATTTTGTCAATCTAGACAATATGTGAAAGGGTTAAAAATATCCCAATGCACACTCAAGTTATCATTTGGAAACACAAACTCGAATGTACAGATAGACAAAGGTAACACTTAAAGCCCTACACATTCCATGCAAGGACATAAAAACATACCCATCACAAAACAAGTGAAATAATTCTCTGCTATTGTCTTGCAAAGCTGCTTAAAATCAGAGGAGGAATCTGCCATACTCTCTGTTGATCTGCGATCCAATGATGACCTCCACATCCGAGCAGTGTCAAGATCTTCTTCTCGGTGTCTGGTATCGATGTTGATGTCAAATGATGATAATCTACCTCTTGGACTTGCCACGCTGTTCATTCTTGTACTTGTCTGACATTTATCAAATGAAAAATCTTCATAACAGTCTGAAGGTAACTGAAAATTCCATCTGTCTACTAATGAATCAACAACATCATTCAATGAGCAACTATAAGTATATACAGGAATTATAAATTCTCTACCAACACTTTCAGACTTTTCAGTGTTTTCACCCTCATCTCCAGTCAAATCCAGTTTAGGACACACATTTTCTTCAGCCTCCAGTTCACATACTTCTGTATTTTCTGCTTTGGTTTCAGAATTATCAAATGGATCAGACAATTCTGATTTTGTGGTGTCCAGTATTTTATCAGTAGTCTGTGAATCAAAAGCTCTATTCAAGATCAACAAGTCATTGAATCCAGCTGGAATGAATGTTAGGAATAAATGATGGTAAGATGTTGCTTTAACATAACACTTCCAAGCAGGGATCGAATTCCTTGGAACATTATCATTCTGAAAGCCACATTTGTTCTTTTCTTCCTCAGTACAATCAGTACCTGAAACTGAGCTTGTGTCTGTGTGAACTGTTTCGGGTTTCACTGTATTTGATCCATCACTAATGTCACTCATTCTGTTAGATTTACAACTGTCCTTCATCAGAACAAAAGGTATAGGATGCTCATCTTTATCTCTATTCCTCTTTCGGAGATGGTCTAGGAAACGAACACAATCAGCTTCCTGCAACAGCATCTCACTGCCATGAATCTCTTTCAGCTTGGTAAACAATAAGGAAAACAAGCAATTGTTGGACTTCTTAATATCTTCAATACTTTTCCCAGCATCACCTGCAATAAAGAAAGACAATCTTAATTCTTCTGGTATTTCAAAATACAGAGTAGCCTGTCTTCAGGGACAGTGCTTGCTATCAAGCAAATGTGATAACTGAAAACAGGACTAGTGGTCTCTTGTGACAGGTTTCTTTTCAGGATGTTAAGAGATGACAAAATGATCAGATATATCATCAATTATCCCACTGTTATATAGCAGATTGTTTAGTTTTGATTGGACAACAGGATCAACGACATGTTACTTGCGAATAATTCAAGCCAATATTATTAGAGAAAGTTCAATTTTCTCTCTCCTGCTTATTACAACAGACAATATTTCAAAGGACTACATGATTCCCCAAAAACTTCCCAAGAAACTGTGTCAGATTTCAAGTGTTCTTGAACTGCTTAATTCTTGTCATTTCAATAAAAGTTCACCTCTCAAAGCTGTAGATGGCAATGCCGTTATGTTCCTCATTCACTGTGATACTTTGGTAGCATCATTTTCATGAATGTGAATCAAAATGTTGGTTTGTCTCTCTCATATGCTATCTTAAATGTTATCTGTCTATCTACTTATCCACAAACTTTATGGTATTCTTACTAAAAAATATTTAAAATAAAACAAATTTTGATATCCTGTGCATTGGGTAAAGGGTTAATGGAAAGCTGGCATAATAAAGTCAAATAAATACATATTGTCACAAGTTTGTTGATCAAATTACAAGAAGTCATTTCTGATAAATGGTATATGAAACATTATTACACATCCATTAAACTTTAAACCCTTGTATTCAACGGAATCGCCGCTATGATATAAATGATTCTGTATTCAACGGGTGATATACAAGCCAGAACTTTTTTACCGCACCGTTTAATTATGCTTCAAAAAGTTTCCAAATTTCATTATACAATCAACGACCGCCTGTCGCATAGAGTGAAAATGAAAACGTCCAAAGCAAAATAAAGTCGGTTCACAAAAAATTAGCCAAAAATGAGATAATATTTTTTAAAAACCCAATCATTTCCAACCGGAACATTAACCCAGTCCCGTGGCAATCTCGTTTTGTGGATCCCATTATATCTAAATTGGTCAACTTTATTTTGCAAAATCTTCGAACATCTTGACATGCTTCAAACTTCTTTTAAAAACGTTTCTCCCAGCTGTTTTGCAAATCTGCACATATTTGTACTTATATTTTTACTAACAGTAATAGCCACCAAATGGTTAGGAGTGAATGGGCAACAGCCCATTCACGCCTAACCATTTGGTGGCTATTACTGTTAGTAAACAGCGATACGAATTTCAATAAACACTGGTTTCCAAAAAGGTTGTTTTCATTTTTTATCGACCCATATGATCAGTACAGCTTCAGTCAAAACAAACTCTTCACCTTTGGGTTTACACATCAGAATTAAAATCTGTTTATTTAAATGAATTTTAATACATGGGTTGTGTAATAAACACAGAACGCGATATGTGTTTGAATCGGTGGGTGTTTTACATAACCCATTGGAATGGCATAGGCTCTCGCGAAATATGACTATGCCATTTCAACAGGTTATGTAGAACACCCACCGATTCAAACACACATCACGGCTCGAGTGAAATATGATTACGCCATTCCAACGGGTTATGTAAAACACCCACCGATTCAAACACACATCGCGTTCTGTCTATATAGGCATTTTTTTCAGAAAATTTTCTAATTTCATCAACTGTGCAAAAAATGTTTATAAGCCTTTACCTAATGCAAAGGCCACAAATATCAATGCTGTTTTCAAACATCATCATTCATATTTTATTCTTATTTTAATCCATTTTTGAAAACATAGTTTATGACCACACATTGGAATAAGCTTATTGAGATCATTACAATAAAGGAACATGAGCTATGTTTTCAGGCAAAATGTGGAGATTTTTCATTATTCAAGAATATCTTTTTGGCAAGTGTTGTCTGCTACATGTGTCAGTTACAAAATTTATGTGTTGTTCATTTAACCCTTTACCAAATGTACATGATATGGAAATTTATTAAGGCCTAATAAAGTTAAAAAATCTGTTTCTCAGACTCTCCTGCAAGGTTCTTTTGGCTGCTGCATGCTCTCATTTTATAACCAACGCAAATTTTAAAAAAATAAATAAATAAAGGGTTTATGTCTGCTATTTTACCCAAGTTAATAAAATTGATAAATTTGTCCCTTGGGTACAACAAGGCCTTGCAATGCCTTAGCATTACAAAGCCTTGCTGCACTCGAGGGACAAAATGCACCACCACCCATGCTATTCTGTAGATTATGTGGCCTAAAACATTAAAAAAAAACAAGAACATGAACTTTTGATGACAAAAAAAATAAATTAAAAAACTGCCCACCCACATGCAATTTTACAAAAAAAATGGCCTGAGAAACAGATCTACTTTGTGGGGCCTGTCATTTTATTCAAATTTTTCAACAAATTTCAATAAAATCATATCATGTGACCCCCCTCACTGGAATGAGCTCAACAAGTTCATTCCAATGAGGGGGCACATCATACGTTTTTTGTTGAAAATTTTTGAAAAGTAATTGTTTTCCAATGGCTCATTTTGTAAATAATGTGGACGGATGTGGATAATTCATTAGGTAAAGGGTTAAACATTATATGGTCAAGTGATGATTACCTGTTGAAAATGTAGAAAACTGTAATTCAGCCTGTATGCTTCTTGGAAGCAACAATAACAGATCCAAGGGACACTGAGTGTGCTCAAAGAATGCCTCTCTTGCTGGTGTACCATCAACATGACTCTTTGATAATGGGGTTGATGGACGACTGGAAATAAAAGTAAAGAAGTATCTATTTATCAATAAATAGAGCAGTGATTAGTAGTTATGATCATAGCTCACACAGAATGATTTATTTATTTATTGCTTAATGCCACATCAGCATCCAAGGCCATATTGTGGCAGTAAAAAATATGGATTTAATACAAAAGAGGTCACTATTTTTCTCGAAGTAAGAACAAGTTGATGAAATCTGTAAAGAATATGAGGAATAAATAATTAGTGAATGCAGTCATGAGAATATGAGACCAGTCAACTGGTAGAGTGCTGGAAGCCCATATTTGAGCTTTACTCTGAAGTGCAGGTTCCACAGCTCGAAAGCTCATATCCAGTGGATGTGCTTTGTATTGTCTTTGAAGAGATATTCTTCAGAATGTAACGGCTTGCCTTGTTATAATTCATGGGAGAGTGCATAGGCACTCTCCCATGAATTGTAACAAGGCAAAGACACGTGTACAAGATTTGATGGCCAAAAATAATTTAGCACTCTACCAGTTAAAGAATACTGTATAAAACAACTTGTTGAATTGATATATAGGGATGAGAGTTTAAAAGAATAAGAACAATTTAAACTTTATTAAAAAGGCTGATTTGAGGAACGAAAGAATTTTATGAGAATTTGTGTTGTAGTTTAGGTCTCGAAGAGACACAACATTAAAATACTGCCATATGACAAGATTAAAATCTGTACACTGCAAAAGAATACACCTCACTATCACACCCACTGGCAAGGAACGCATTCTGGTCAAATATTACCCTCTAACAAAATGGAATGTTTAAGTCTTGTATGACCAATATGACATTTTATTATGTCAAGCTCTTAGGATCAACCAATCAGCATGGATAAATGGTGGTGGCCTATGAAGCCATATCAGGTCAATGATGACGTCTTTGGTGACCCCATATGAAATCAATATTAGGTGTGTGTTTACCATATTGTTTTTAGAAATAAAATACAATCACCTCGTCTCAAAAATGGCAATCTTACATCAAGCTTTTTGAATTGTCCACTGAATGTGATTAAAGTTTCATTAAACTCACTTGAACAAAAAGAAACAAGAGCTCACGTATCGCTGAAGCAATACAATGTCCCCTACCTGACTAATGAGCATTAATAATTATACAAATGTTATAACCTAGATGTGATCAGCATGAATTCTGTTGAAGCATTTCCAAAAAAAGTCCAGAAAACTGATAATTTGGTGCTTTTCCATATTTCCAAGGGCCATAACTCACACAAGAATAATGCAATCAGCATGAAACTCAAACTTGATCTGTAAGTCATCGTTCTATAGTACGTTACCAATGAAAGTGTCAATGACACTGTAGCTCAACTTGTCAAGACAAAGATATGTACATGTATAGTATGTGACACAGCAATGACAAACATCTAGGTAATGACCTGATAACAAAGGTACATATAAAGTAATGTAACAGTCTGTACATAAATACTGACCGTTGCCTGTAACAAATGTATAGGTAAAGTATTGTAAAGGTGGGTGACAGTCAGATGCTAAACTAGAAAAAAATCTTTGAGTCCCAGAGTGGGTCTGACTGAACCTCAAAATATTTGTTCTCATAGCACAGTGATAACAAAGGCACTCCAAAACAGACTCATTCCTGTCCCAAGGTGAAAACAAAGGTACCCAAGAAGTTTCGTGAAGATCAGTTCACAAATATGAGCTGTGTAGAAGTTGTGACAAAAAACTGATTGTACCTAATTTCGGTACAAAATGGCCACTGGCAGCCATCTTGAATTTTGGACCGCACCCAGAAACACTTGTTCTCGTCCCAAGGTGATAACAAAGGTACCCAAGAAGTTTTGTGAAGATCGGTTCATAAATACAGCCTCTAGCCCGAGCCGTATTGACATGTGCACTTACAGTGTATAAGTAGCACTGAATAAACCAAAGTTCATCTAATTTGCATAATTTCTGCACGAGAAAAAAACCCGTACTATATGTGATGTATTCCATGTTACTAAACATTCATACAAAAATTTATTCAATTCAGAACTTTCATACAGAAGTTCTGTACAAAAGACTGGTTACACTAATTTTGGTACAATATGGCTGCTGGTGGTCATCTTGAATTTTGGACCACACCCAAAAACACTCGTTCTCATCCCATGGTGATAACAAAGGTACCCAAGGAGTTTCGTAAAGATCGGTTCATAAATACGGCCTTTAGCCTGAGCCGTATAGAAGTTGTGTATAAACAAGAGGCCCCACGGGGCCTGAAGCGCTCATCTTGTACAGAACACAATTTAAACAGAGTCCAAGAATGAGTCTACATTAAACAAGCCATCTCCATAGGCTACACTGTCAATCTTTGAGTCCCTCAGGAGTGACAAAAATAATCTGGGCATCATGCCTTTTCTTCAGTTGATCATAAAGTAAAATGTAGAGCTCCCCTATGAAGCCCCTTGATACAACCTATGTGGATTAATCTTAGTGGGGTACAGACAAAATCCCCCCCCCGACACAAATCCCTCCCGACAAAATCCCCCCCTGACAAAATGCCCCCTCAAATTGAATGAAGGGCGACAAAATCCCCCCCACCCCCCCCCCCCCCCCCCCCACCCCCACATCCCCAAGTTGTTTTTAAATTTTTATTGGTATATTTTATCTATAACTGTGTGACCTTTTATTTAAGTGTATTTAAGAACATGGATGTTGTTTTTAAATTTTTATTGGTATATTTTATCTGACAATATGTACGTCACTGGTACATACAGGGTAGTGAACCCTTCCAGAACAGACGATGAGGGACAATTACCTTTAGTTCAATTTCGCAGACGCCGGCCATTGTTCCCACCACAAGTGTGGAATGTGCGTGAAATAACATTGAATGGTGAGGACAGGACAAATAATCTGTGTGAAGCATGGAACTTAGGTTATCAAAATCTAATAGGCCATAAACACCCTTCAATGTGGTCATCCATTGAGGGAATCAGGAAAGATGAAATGCTCTCTATGACAGCCATTTTAAATGATTCGCGTGGAAATCCACCCAAAAAGAGAGCTAAAAGGGTTTCATTGAATCTTCAAAAACGACTTTGCAACCTGTGCATTGATAATGAAAATGGTAGAAAAACGATGGAGGATTTCCTCACATGTATTGGTCAAACAATTAGAAAGTTTTAGAGTGTATATATATATGAACATATAAATTAATGTCACATTAACGATGTTTATATATTTTAGAGCTGTGATCGTCCACATTTGCATAGTTATACCGTTAAATTAAGGCCCCAGATTCTGATTTATCCTTTTATTTTTCCAGTTATTATAACTCTTTGATTTTCTTAGCGCCAAAGAACTTGAAATATATCGGAATGAGTATACTCTTAATATCTACTTGGTTTAAACAATATTTCAGCAGATGGCCAAAGTGTTATTAAATAATCTGTCGAATACAATAATCAAAGGAATTTCGATGTACAATCTCAAATATATCTACTTGAAACACACTACAAAAAATATAAAATATAAATTTTGTGATTTAAATGTAACGTGCTATTTGGAGATGCATTTTTTTTTTATTGTTTTTGTTTGTATTATATTTTTTCTCTTGTTGTTGGTGAAAGGAATAAAAAAGCTAAAGTGAAAATTACTTTTCTTTGTTGGGGCGGGGATTTTGTTGTATCTCAATCTCGAGGGGGGGGGGGGGGATTTTGTCAGGGGGATTTTGTCAGGGGGGCTAATGTCTGGGGAGATTTTGTCGGGGGGGGGGGGGGGGGGGATTTTGTCACATACCCAATCTTAGTACCTCTAGAGTGTACTGAATACAAAATTTTTAATTCTTCAGCAAAATGGCCAATTCCGGCTCCCATAGAAAGTCCTAATGTTAACCCAGGCTCTTGATTTGAACACAGTTAAATCTGACTTCCCTAGAGATGTTGTGTACCAAATATGAAAACATTCTGACTGTTGAATCTGAAGAAGAGAAATTGTAAAGAAATTTCTTCGAATTGCACTAAGTTCAAATTTGGGCTCCCATAACAAGCCCAAATATTAACCTATGGATCCGATTTGAACAAACTTGAATCTGACCCCCCTAGAGATGTTGTATACCAAATGTGAAAGCATTCTGATAAGTGAATCTGAAGAAGAAGATTTTTGAAGAAATTCCCTCATATTGTACTAAGTTAAATTTCATGTTCCCATATGGAGCCCAAATATTAACCTAGGCACTCGAATTGAACAACCTGGAATCTGACCCCCCTAGAGATGTTGTATACCGAATATAAAAGCATTCCGACTGGTGGATGTGAAGAAGAAGATTTTTAAAGAAATTTTCTCATATTGCACTAAGTAAAAATTTAGGCTACCATAGTGAGCCCAAATATATACCTAGGAACCTGATTTGAACAAATTTGAATCTGAGCCCCATAGAGATGTTGCATACCAAATATCAAAGCATTCTGACTGGTGGATCTGAAGAAGAAGATTTTTTTAAATTACCCTCCATATTGAACAAAGATAAAATTTGAGCTTCCGTAGGAAGCCCAAATAATAACCTAGGGACTTGGTTTGAACAATCTAGAATTTGACACTCATAACAATGATGTATACCAAATATTAAAAGATTCTGACTGGTGGTTCTGAAGAAGAAGATTTTTAAAGAATATTCCCCATATTACCCTATGTTAAAACTTTGAGCTTTATTTCAACAAACTTTTATCTGACCCTCCTATGAATGCTGTATACCAAATATCAAAAGATTCTGATGATTGGTTCTGGAGAAAAGATTTTTTAAAATTTTTGCAAATATGCTGACTCAGCATTTTTTCGATGCCCATTACAGAACACCCTAACATAACCGGTGGCAATTTCTTTTCGCCATTCAATTCTACTGGTCGTAAGGATACTTCATACCAAATAAAAGCTCTCTGTACTGTGGGGTTTGGGAAATATGGGCGTTTGAAAATATTTCTATTTTTAGCTCCCAGGGTTCCCATGGGGAAGCAGGATTTTTTTTATTTTTTGTATGGGTCAAGTACTTATGACCCAATACTACCACAAACCAAATTTGGTTCATACCGGACAATTGGTTCAGAAAATAGAAATTTTGGGCGGGGCCAAAAATTTTACCCCTCCAATTACAAAGCCAAATGTTACTTCACGAACTTCGTTTGAACAAACTTGATTCTACACCTCATATGGAAGCTCCATAGCAAATATCAAGGCACTGTACACACTGGTTCTTGAGAAGAAGATTTTTAAAATATTTTGGAGCATTTTCCCCCACTCCCTCCCTATGGGGCTGGGCATGTTGAGTTGAACAAAAATGAAATGCCCCTTTGGGACCATCACTCACACAAACTTTCACTTGAATTGGTGCAGTGGCTTTGGAGGAGAAGACCAAAACATGGTGTTGACGGACGACGGACGACAGACGACAGACGACGGACGGAGAGCGATGAGATTAGCTCAGCTTGACTTTGTCAAGATGAGCTAAAAACTGATTAGACCTAATTTTGGTACAAAATGGCCACTGGCAGCCATCTTGAATTTTGGACCGCACCCAGAAACACTCGTTCTCGTCCCAAGGTGATAACAAAGGTACCCAAGACGTTTCGTGAAGATCGGTTCATAAATACAGACTCTAGCCCGAGCCGTATTAACATGTGTACTTACTGTGTGTAAGTAGCACTGAAAAAATCAAAGTTCATCTAATTTGCATAATTTCTGCACGAGAAAAAAACCTGTATTATATGTGATGTATCCCATGGTACTAAACATTCACACACAAAATTATTCAAATCAGCCCTTTCATATGGAAGTTCTGTGCAAAAATCTGATTGCTCCGAATTTTGTACAAAATGGCTGCCATCGGCCATCTTGAATTTTGGACCGGACTCCAAAACACTTGTTCTCGTCCCACAGTGATCACAAAGGTACCCAAGGAGTTTCGTAAAGATCGGTTCATAAATACGGCCTCTAGCCCGAGCCGTATTGGCATTTGCACTTACAGTGCTGAAAGTAACACCAAAAAACATCAAAGTTAGTCTAATTTGCATAATTTACGCACGAGAAAAAAACAAGTATTATATGTGATGTATCCCATGGTACTAAACGTTCATACAAAAAATTATTCAAATCAGAGCTTTCATATGGAAGTTCTGTACAAAAAACAGATTTCTGCATCGTCGGTACAAAATGGTGGCTGGCAGCCATCTTGAATTTTGGACCGCACCCAAAAACACTCGTTCTCGTCCCGCGGTCATATCAAAGGTACCCAAGAAGTTTCATAAAGATCGGTTCATAAATACGGCCTCTAGCCCAAGCCGTATC
Source organism: Pictodentalium vernedei (assembly GCA_031216915.1). Lineage (NCBI taxonomy): Eukaryota > Metazoa > Mollusca > Scaphopoda > Dentaliida > Dentaliidae > Pictodentalium > Pictodentalium vernedei. The sequence continues at coordinate 163,376,112 of CM062293.1, forward strand.
CAATTGTTGACGGATAGACGGACAGACAGACGGACGACGGGCCATGGCCTAAGCTCAAATTTGGCTTCTCCAAAGTTGAGCTAAAAATGAAATCATTCCGTTGAAGAGTTTCCAAAAAAAGTCCGGAAAATTAAAATGTTTTAGTAAATTTTGTTTCTTAACATACCTATCACAATTGTTTACAATTGGCTGTAACGTAAGTGCAAGCCCTACTTCGGAACTAACTCAAGCTTTTAGAGAACTTTTCCAAACAAGTTGGAAAAGTAATAGAGTGCAAAAGCATGAAAAAGATCGAAAAAAGAGTCGAGCGAGACCAGCGCTCGAAATTACAGGTACTCTCTCTGCACACCTCTTGCGTTTACCAAGCGCATGCGCAACAAGCATGACGTCAATTCCGTATTTCCGCCAACAAGAAGTTTGTAATTTAGCAGGGAGGCATCAATATCAAAGATATCCTCAAGGAGGGTGGGCCTCCGGTAAACAATTGTGGTAGGTATGTTAAGAAACAAAATTTACTAAAAAATTTTAATTTCTTTTCAACCTACTCACAATTGTTTACAATTGGCTGAATAAACAATAGGAGGAGGTGAATCACATAACCAAAACCAACAAGAGCAAGGAGAGCAGAGAACAATAGCAAAAACCTGTAATGAAGATCGAGAGAAGGCACCTGAAAAGAACAAGGCTGAGCGAAGCACAACCTCGATAACTATTTTAACGAGGGTGCACAACAGCCTGAGCAGCAACGAGAGGGCCTAAAGAATAAAGGTCCTCAGACTGCTGCTGTAGGTGGTGGAGATAAAAAGAGGAGAAGGTAGAAGCATTCCTCCAGTAAGCCACATTCATAACATCCTGGAGCAAAACAGAATTGGAGAACGCCCAGGATGTAGAAATGGCACGAACCTCATGAGCATAAAACGGTTCGAAACAAGATCTGAAGCAGACAAGCGGGAATAAGCCAGCTTGATTACAAGACAGATCCACCTGGAAATAGAATGGGAAGAGATAGACTGCCTCTTAGGAATGAGAGACAGAAAGAATCTCTTCCGACCCCTCCTAATGAACTGAGTGCGAGTAATGTAAGTCTTGATCGCACCATCGACAGCAGGGAGAGCCCGAATGCAGACGGGAGGAGGTACCGAATCAGGAAGTTGATTCTTAGCCAGAAAAGAGCAATCAGTAGTGAAGGTGACACTGTTAGCCTCATTTCTGAAGAAAGCAGAATCAACAGATAGCGCATGAAGCTCACTGACTTGTCGTGCAGAAGCAAACGCTAGAAGGAAAGCCGTCTTATAGGTGAGAAAATGCATATCGGTCTCAGATAAAGGCTCGAATGGCACCCCCTCCAAACAGTGCAACACCCATGCCAAGTTCCACTTGGGTGTAAAACGCAAAACTCGAGGCCTCTTCAAAGAAAAGTGCCGAATGAGTTTGGAGAGAAAAAGATTACGACCGATGCACCGCTTTCCCACATAAGAGAAAGTATCAGACAGCATAGACCGATAGCCCTTAATCGTAATAGGCTGGAGGCCCTTGGGAGGCAAAAAGATATACCAGAAAATCCGCAATTTGAGCGATTGACGGATCACGGTAATTCACATTGTGATCTGCACACCAGCGGCAGAAAACCTTCCACTTCGCAGCATACCCGTGGAATGTCGCCGCGATGCAGAAATGCACTCCAGTGATCGTCTCGAAAAACCTCTACGTCGGAGACTGGACCTGATAAAAGACAGGCGTGAAGGGACAGGCCCGCCAGGTTGTTGTGATACTTCCTGGAATGACCCTGGGAAAGAAGATCGCGATGTAGAGGAAGACGAATCGGTGGATCGGCCAACAGAGGCCGCAGCAGATTGATCCACACCCTCTGTGGAGACAGGGGTGCGATCAGAATGATCCTGCAACTGCAAGCATGATTCTTCGCTAATACTTGAGAAAGAATCAGTGCAGGAGGAAAGGCATAGCCGATCCAACCTGTCCAGTCCAGAGACAGAGCGTCTACTGCAAATGCCAGAGGATCTGGACAAGGGGAGACAAAGGTCTCTACCTGATGATTCCAGCGAGTAGCGAAAAGGTCGACCTGAGGACGGCCCCACTGCTTGCAAATCGCCTGAAACACCGACCGATGTAGCATCCATTCGGTTGGAAGGACAATGTCGCGTCGGGACAGGGAGTCTGCTAAGACGTTGAGACGCCCTGGAATGTGTCGAATGGACACCCGAGCGTTCACATCCCGTGCCAACAGAAGAAGATCCTGAGACAGCCGATACATGGGAATCGAATGTGTGCCTCCTTGATTCCGTATGTAGGCCACTACTGTCGAATTGTCCGAAAGAAGTAGGACAATATGGTCCGACAGATGAGGGATCCAAAGCCGAAAACTCAACAGAAGAGCAAGGAGCTCCTTCTGGTTGATATGAAGGCCCACCTGCTCGCTGTCCCACTCGCCGTAGACCGAGAGGATCCAACGTCGCACCCCAGCCCTGATCGCTGGCATCCGCAGTAAGGATGCGATCGGCCAAAGGAAGATCCAACGGAACACCCTATGTCAGCCAGGGAATTTTGGCCCAAGGGTGGAGGTGACAAAGCAGAGACCGAGGAATAGTGTGTTCCAGGTCCAGCGGATCTACATTCGGACGCCAATGATCCAACAGGAAGTGTTGGAGAGGTCGGACAAACAAGCGACCGAGCGGAATGAGATCTGTCACCGAACCGCAAAGGCCCAGCATCCGAAGGAAAGTCCTGGCCGAGACCGAGGAAGACTGAAGCAGGTTCCGAGCCAAGGCGGAAAGAATCGTCGCCCGAGCATGGGGGACCGACACTACATTGTGAAGAGTGTCGAAATCCATCCCCAAATGACGGAATCGCTGAGAAGGAAGGAGATCCGACTTCTTGCGATTGACTCTGAAACCCAGTGATGCTAGCAGGCAAAGAAACTGCAAGACATCTAACTCCAGAACAGTAGCATCGTGGTGCCGTTGGAGGATGTCGTCCAGGTAGGCTGACGAAGGGACAGCCGACTGAGTACGGTGGAAAGCAAGCACATGTGACATCAGTCGGGTGAAGGCCCAAGGAGCCAGGTTCAAACCAAACGGGAAAGCTCTGAATTGATAGACTCGATCCCGAAACTAGAACTGAAGGTATTTCCGTGATGCCAGATGAATGGGTACATGGAAGTAGGCATCCTTCAGGTCGATACTGGCAGCAAAGTCGCCCTGATGAACTGAATGTCAAACCGACCGGAAAGTCTCCATACTGAAATGAGGAGCTATAATGTACTCGTTCAGGATACTCAGATCGATGACAGGACGAAATTCAGCACCAAGAAAAGTCTCGAGTAAAACCCCGGTGAAAGGGTGTTCCTGACCACCTCGATTGCCCCTTTGGAGAGGAGATTGTTGATCTCCTGCACCAGAAGGTCCCGACGCAGAGAATCGGAAGGGACCTGAGTCGGGAGGGGCACCTGAGATAAACTGGGGTGCCAATGGAAGGACAGTCGCAGACCGGATTGAATGACGTCGAGGACCCAAGGGTCCGACGTTATCTCTGTCCAACGGTCGTAAAACAGTGACAGCCTTCCCCCGACTGGAGGCGAATCAAGGTGAGAACCTTCACTTGCGGCCTCGATGAGGTCCCCGAGAGGAGAAACCACCTCGGGAAGTGACAGAGTCCTGAGACTTTCCTGCCTGAGGCTGCCAGCGAGCCTGGCCACGTCGGCGCTTCTTATGTGCAGAAGGAGCAGACAGAGCCGAAGAGGCAGACCTCAGAACAGCACATTGCTCAGAAGGGAGGGATGGAGAAGAATCCAACACCGCATCCCGGCGTGCCAGCTCCAAATTAGCCGTGTTACAGGCGTGAGCGTGTGTCATCAGAGCCTGTGACAAAATGCGAAAAGGCGCCTGAGCGTCATCAAACTCCCCTGGTGGAAAATATTCAGCCAGAGCAGCGACGACATGGTCCGCGAGAAATAACATGCCCAGCATCTCTCGGGACAGGCCCACCATAGATTCAACTACCGACATCGGGAGAACTGCCGACTTAGGCTTAGTTAACCCGAGGGAAGAAGAATCCTCATCCACAGTAGTCATCCCTTGGAAGACTGGTGGAGAGACGGAATCGTAAACACGAAACCGCGATGGAGGCAGAAAGGCATCAGCTCTAGAAAAGAAGGAACCCTTGAGAGCCTCAGAATGCATTTTGGCGTCTAAGCCCTGGAAGGACTCAACAACCTGAGCCGATTGCAGAGGACGCAAAGCCCCGGAGCTAGAAGGCTCAACAGGGTTACGGCGCTCCACAGTGGACCGCAGCCGGACGGTCTCAGATGGCTGGTCTGAAGGTTGGACATCCGGCAATAAGCCGAAGACAAAATCCAAAGCCTGCCCCAAGACTGACGAGGGGGGGCCCATCACCTTCCAGATAATCGTCATCCTCCGAAGCAGAGGAGACGTAGCCCAACTCGGGCTGACCAGCAGAAACCTCCTGGGAAGACTGAGCAGTATCCAAGGGGCCAGGCGAGACATCTCGGCGACTGACCAAAGGAGGTTGTGCTTCAGGAGGGTTGCCAGAAAGCAACCGGGTGAGCGCCAAAACGGCCTGACGCAGGTCACCCTGAGAATCCATCGCAGCAGCATCGCCCGACGGAGTGTCCTCCCAATGGACCCTTCTGGTAGAAGAACCCAAATCCTCAGAAGAGACCGTTGATCGGCAGACAGAATAGGGATACAGTGAGAAGACACCAGAGGATAGACCCGATTGTGACGCCCAGGGGCCATCACTGACCTCTGCGAAACAGAAGGTCCTGCCTGCAAATCCTCGAAAGAGACCGACAATGCACGTCAATCGGTAGCTGGACCTAGGACACGGTGAAAAGACACCGGAGGATTGTCCCAAGAATGACAGGAACCCTCTGCGCGGCAGACGGCCCCAACTGCCCATCCTCTGAGACCGACGGCAAGCATCAATCGACACCCAGACTCGGAACACAGTGAGGAATCACCGGAGGAAGGTTCCGAGAGTGACAGCTAACAGGGGCTGTCACTGACCGTTGCCGAACAGCAGGTCCTGGATGCCAACGTCCCAACACTATCCTGCTAGGCGGCACACTAGCAGGGGAAGGAGGAACAATAAATGATTCACTCGAGGGACGAGGAATCGCTGCTGAAGCGACTGACCGGCTCAACCGACTAGGAGCAAACCTAGCCAGATGAGACGGAGCAAACAGCAAACCCGCACAGACCCGCCGCGAGGCTAGGGGAGGCTGAGAGCAAACAGACACACCTGCAGATACAGCCTCGGTCCCCCGAGACTGTAGACCATCCCCAGAGGAGATGGAAGAGCCACCATCAGACAGAATAGGATCTGTAGTAACAACTTCCTCAGCAACTGTCGACGGCATAGGAGGCAGATCGGAGAGGGTCACCGAGCTGACCTCGGAGAAGCTCTCTATGAAAACAGATGCCTCAAGAGTGACATCAGAAGACAAAGAGATCACGGTCTCCATGTCGGGTATCACTGAACTAGCACCGTCAATAGTTGCAGAGGAACTCGCCACAGAAGACAGATCAGAATCCTGTGTGACAGAGTCACCACGTGCACCAGCAGAAATGTCTGCTACGGCATGTCTACCCTTACCCCGAGAACGAGGGGTTCTAGCTCTGAATAGAACCACCTTGTTAACAGAAGCCCAGAATTTAGAGGACCAAACCCCACAAATACCACATGATTGGGCCTGAGTGCAATTGTTGCAAGTGACACATGTGGAATGAGAGTCGTCCACATGCTTCAATTGCAAGCAAGAGGTACAAGGAATTGTCTTTGGCATTATATGAATGAAAATTGAATCAAGCTTCCTGTCGAAGGAAAACAGCACAAAGGTCGTGTTCACACACGGGGGAAAAACAAGATAAAGTGTGAAGAAACAAGCAATAATGATCAAAAATAACATGAATCAAAAACAATTTTGGATAGCTTGATAAAAGGATACAATCCATTTGCACCCAATCCATGAGCACATAGAATAAGTTGTTCACGAAGAATAACAGCAAAGTAGCACGAGTCACAAAAATTTCCGACCACGTACAAATGGCGGAAATAAAAGGAACTGACGTCACGGTTGTTGCACATGTGCTCGGTAAATGCAAGAGGTGTGCAGAGAGAGTACCTGTAATTTCGAGCGCTGGTCTCGCTCGACCCTTTTTTCGATCTTTTTCGTGCTTTTGCACTCTATTACTTTTCCAACTTGATTGGAAAAGTTCTCTAAAAGCTTGAGTTAGTTCCGAAGAAGGGCTTGCACTTTCGTTACAGCCAATTGTAAACAATTGTGAGTAGGTTGAAAAGAAACTTATATTTTGGCGATTTTCCATATTTCCAAGGGTTATAACTCACACAAGAATAATTCAATCAGCATGAAACTCAAACCTGATCTGTAAGTCATCGTTCTATAGTAGGTTACCAATAAAAGTGTCAGTGACACTGTAGCTTAACTTGTGTGTTGTGTTTGATGAAAAGGATAATGTTCAATGTTTATGAAAGGATTATGAAATAAGACAAGAATTGTGATAATTGGGAATATGTTCATTTCTGTTCCCTGTATGCTATGTTTTTTTTTGATAAAAATAATATGAGGTGTACACTGTACTAAAGAGCTGAGGGGTGGGTTAATATGACCTCACAGTTAATGTATGTGGCCCTCACAGTTAACGTATATCAACAAAAGTTACCAAGTTACAGTGAAATTATTCCAAAACGAGTCATCCTATCAAGTAACATTAAAATCCCTTCATAAATATGGCCTGTAGACTGTGCTAAAGGTTTTCGGGCTTCGGGCCCCTGTAGCCGTCAGTTTCCCAATTGCGTCCAAAGGGGACGTTCTCATCTAGACATTATATGAAGTCAACCTACCAAGTTACAATGAAATCCCTTAATAAATATGACCTGTAGACTGTGCTAAAGGTTTTTGGGCTTTGGGCTCTGGCAGCCATCATGGTAGAATGATCGCAACCAAAAGGGGACATTCTCATCTGGGCATCATTAGGAGTGATCCTACAAAGTTACAATGAAATCCCTTCATAAATATGACCTGTAGACCGTGCTCAAGGTTTTTGGGCTTTGAGCACCTGAAGCAGTCACAGTTGACCAATCACGACCAAAAGGGGATGTAATCATCTAGGCATTATATGGAGTCAAACTTACGGGTTACAATGAAGTCCTTCCATAAATATGACCAATAGACTATGCTAAAGGTTTGGGGGTTTTGGGTCCGGCAGCCATCAAGGCTGAATGATCGTGACCAAAAGGGGACGTTCTCATCTAGACATTATTTAGAGTCATCCTACCAAGGTACAATGAAATCCCTTCATAAATATCACCTGTAGACTGTGCTAAAGCTTTTCGGGCTTTGGGCCTAGTAGCCAACACAGTTGCCTAATGGTGTCCAAAAGGGGCTGTTCTCATCTAGACATTACATGAAGTCAACCTACCAAGTTACAATGAAATCCCTTCATAAATATGATCTGAAGACTGTGCTAAAGGTTTTCGGGCTTTAGGCTTGGGCAGCCATCATGGTTGAATGATCACAACCAAAAGGGGACATTCTCATCTGGATATCATTTGGAGTGATCCTATGAAGTTACAATGAAATCCCTTCATAAATGTGACCTGTAGACTGTGCTCAAGATTTTCGGGCTTCAGGCACCTGTAGCCATCACAGCTGACCAACCACGACCAAAAGGGGATGTCATCATCTAGGCATTATATGGTGTCAACCTAACAAGTTACAATGAAATCCTTCCATAAATATGACCTACAGACATGCTAAAGGTTTTTGGGCTCGGGCACCCATCAAGGCTGAATGATCGTGACCAAAAGGGGACATTCTCATCTGGACACTATTTGGAGTCATCCTACCAAGCTACAATGAAATCCCTTCATAATTATGACCTGTAGACTGTTCTAAAGGTTTTTGGGCTTTGGGCCCCTGAAGCCGTCACAGTTGCCCAATCGTGTCCAAAAGGGGACGTTCTCATCTAGACATTATATGAAGTCAACCTACCAAGTCACAATGAAATCCCTTCATAAATATGACCTGTAGACTGTGCTAAAGGTTTTTGGGCTTCGGGCTCGAGCAGCCATCATGGCTGAATGATCGCAACCAAAGGGGACAATCTCATCTGGGCATCATCTGGAGTGATCCTAAGAAGTTACAATGAAATCCCTTCATAAATATGACCTGTAGACTGTGCTCAAGGTTTTCGGGCTTCGGGCACCTGTAGCCATCACAGTTGACCAATCACGACCAAAAGGGGATGTCATAATCTAGGCATTATATGGAGTCAACCTAACAGGTTACAACAAAATTCTTCTATAAATATAACCATTTGCCTATGCTAAAGGTTTTTGGGCTCAGGCACCCATCAAGGCTGAATGATCACGGCCAAAATGGGACGTTCTCATCTAGACATTATTTGGAGTCATCCTACCAAGTTACATTGAAATCCCTTCATAAATATGACCTGTAGATTGCGCTCAAGGTTTTCGGGCTTCAGGCTCGGGCAGCCATCATGGTTGAATGATCGCAACCAAAGGGGACAATCTCATCTGGGCATCATCTGGAGTGATCTTACGAAGTTACAATGAAATCCCTTCATAAATATGACCTGTAGACTGTGCTCAAGGTGTTTGGGCTTCGGGCACTTGTAGCCATAACAGCTGACCAATCATGACCAAAAGGGGATGTCATCATCTAGGCATTATATGGAGTCAACCTAATAGTTTACAATGAAATCCTTCCATAAATATGACCTTTTACCTATGCTAAAGGTTTTTGGGCTCGGGCACCCATCAAGGCTGAATGATCGCGATCAATAATTGGACATTCTCATCTAGACATTATTTGGAGTCATCCTACCAAGTTACAATGAAATCCCCTCATAAATATGACCTGTGGACTGTGCTAAAGGTTTTTGGGCTTTGGGCACCTTTAGCCGTCACAGTTGCCCAATCATGTCCAAAAGGGGATGTTCTCATCTAGACATTATATGAAGTTAACCTACCAAGTTACAATGAAATGTCTTCATAAATATGACCTGTAGACTGTGCTAAAGGTTTTCGGGCTTCAGGCTCGGGCAGCCATCATGGCTGAATGATTGCAACCATAGGAGACAATCTCATCTGGGCATCATCTGGAGTGATCCTGAGAAGTTACAATGAAATCCCTTCATAAATATGACCTGAAGACTGTGCTCAAGGTTTTCGGGCTTCGGGCACTTGTAGCCATCACAACTGACTAATCACGACCAAAAGGGGATGTCATCATCTAGGCATTATATGGAGTCAACCTAACAGGTTACAATGAAATCCTTCCATAAATATGACCTTTTGCCTATGCTAAAGGTTTTTGGGCTCGGGCACCCATCAAGGCTGCATGATCGCGATCAAAATGGGATGTTCTCATCTAGACATTATTTGGAATCATCCTACCAAGTTACAATGAAATCCCTTCATAAATATGACCTCTAGACTGTGCTAAAGGTTTTCGGGCTTCGGGCCTCTGTAGCCGTCACATTTGCCCAATCAGGTCCAAAAGGGGACTTTCTCATCTAGACATTGTATGAAGTCAACCCACCAAGTTACAATGAAATTCCTCAATAAATATGACCTGTAGACTGTGTTAAAGGTTTTCGGGTTTTGGGCTCGAGCAATCATCACAGTTGGCAGATCATGCCCAAATGTGGAAACTCTCATCTAGACATCATAAGGAGTCATCCTAGGAAGTTACAATGAAATCCCTCCACATTAAACATGACCTGCAGACTGTGCTAAAATTTTTGGGGTTTCGGGCTTGGGCAGCCATCACGGTTGATAGATCATGCCCAAAAGGGGACGTTCTCATCTAGGCATCATACAGAGGCATCCTACCAAATTACAATGAAATCCCTTCATAAATATAACCTGTAGACTGTGCTAATGGTTTTCGGGTTTTGGGCTTGGGCAGCCATACCGGTTGCCCGATCACGACCAAAAGGGGACGTTCTCATCTAGACATGACCCCAAACCTGCATATGAAATTTCTTGACGATCAGACAAGAACTGCAGGGTGTAGCCCGTGCTAAAGGAAAATGTAAACAGACATCACAGACTCACAGACTAACAGACTCACAGACTAACAGACTTCTGCACGCGTGATAGCAATAGCTTATCTTGACTATGACAAGTTAAGCTAAAAATGAAATCATTCGGTTGAAGCATTTCCAAAAAAAGGCCAGAAAACTAAAGTGTGACTGACAGACTGATGGACTGACGTACTGACAGACTGATGGATGGACAGAGCGCAAACCTATAGTCCCCTCTGGCGATGCTGGTAGGGGACTAATAATCAGTTTATAATATGTGTCCCAAATTGAGAAACTTGTTTCTTTCAATAACCCCATCTGATAGCTCAATGTAAATCGAAGCACGCCAACCCTTTACCTAACATGAAAAGAAGACACCACCTGCAAACAAAATTCTTGAATAACTAATTTTTTTCATTTTCTGCTTCAAAAACATAGCTTATGAACCCTCACTGGAATGAGCTCGTTGCAAAGAGGGATCATAAGCTATGTTTTTGAGACAAAAAAGTCTCAGTGACTCAGTGAGACAAAAAAGTGATAAAAATAATGAAAATTGAAGGGTGATTTTTGTCAAACACGCTGGCCGGTTTTGGCTGTTACATTGGGTAAAGGGTTAATCGTACCGATTGATAATCACTTCAGCACGAAACGATTGCTAGATAGAGTTACCACCCTTACATTGTAAACTTACATCTGCTTGTTTACATTTTAACAAGTAAGATACACCGAAACCATTCAAATTATAACAATGAAACGTTTCAGTTCTTCTTCAAGAAAATAAATTACCAAGCTGACTAATTAAAGGGACATACTGGATTTTGTCCACTGACATAATAATTACGTTACGAGATGTTTAGTGGTCGGATATGGTGTCATGTGAGGCTCAGTGAGATCAATATTGGGCTTGGCTAGGTCGAATGCAATGGGGCTTGTTATTTGTCATACCATCCCATTAAGACTGCAACATAGATTTATGTATTGAATGACTTGCAGTTTGTAATCCCGGAATGGAATCCTGAACTCAGTGATAGGCTTAAGGCCTGTTTACTGCACTATCTACACTGGTGTTACCAGAGATACCAACATGTCCAGGTAACCAGCAAAACACGATATCATATTGGTCACATATGAGAGTATTTAACTTCTCACTAAGTTCCAAAACGAGAGGATTCTTCAACTTGAGGCTCAGTAAAGCAAGCAAAGAGGAAAGAGAATTGGAAAATATAACTGACATCCTTTTGTGTACATTCTCGATGTGGTCAAGTGCTAAGTGTAAAGCTTTGACCTCAGCTGTGAAAACAGAACTTTATTTGGTATTCTGACTCAGGTGATGTGATCACCAGAAACACAGAATGATAAGTTATTGGTAGAATGTTAGGATTTATTGCTCCAGGAGCTGATCATTACAACACAGAAAGCTGATCACCAGCAACACAGAAAGATAAGTTAATGGTAGTATGTCAGGATTTATTGCTCCATGCACCAGGAGCTCAGTCAAACAAGATATAATTGACTAAACGATCAGTCTCTAGAATACAGGAAACTGATAAATACCTGTTGACTGAATACTCCTATCAATGAATAATTTTCAGTAGCATCAAGGTAACTATCCCATTAACAGGGTCCACTGTATCAAAATACTTAAAAGTACCATGCCGAAACCAAATAAGTTTTTACACAATTAAGATAAAAAAACTATGGAATTAACACCACTATACCTTCAATTTGTAAAGAACAACTGTCAAAATTTGAATTATGTTGTTAGGTCAGTAGCATAGTTAGTAGTATAGACTATAGAATGTCCACGGATCGTGCACGACGTGCAGTTAATTTCTCGGACCTACTTACCAATGATCTTTGATTAGGAATGATAGTAACACATTAACATTGCAAACTCTTCAATCCTATCCACAAAAATAGACTCAAAATTAAAAGTCAGGCAGTGCCATCAACCACAATCACAGGTATTAATAAAGCAACCATTAGCGATGTGCTACAAAGACAGTCGCAAGCTGTGACTGACTAAGAGGGTGTTGGGTCTTTGTTCCTTTACCAGTTCATCCCCCAGATCATTTCGTTCCTTTATCATTTTGTACTGTGCTGCTTCTCACTGAGTCGTTTTGTACCCATACAAACAGACTGGAGTAAGAGAATGATGTGGAGACTGCATGGATTCATGTGCTGGTCTCTCATGCTGGAGGTCACAGGTTTGATCCCCAGTCAGGAGAGATTCTGAGATGACCGAACATTCTCTGGCAACATCAAATTGTGATATTGATGCTGCTACAACATACTGCCCTAGTATTTAAGATTTGAATTTTTTATTTGAGTCACTTGACCTCTGAATATTTTGCTTGTAGTCAGAAGTTCTAGTAGAGCTAAAAATATAAGACCAAAATGGCTCTGTTCAGTCAGTCAATTAAGGGTCATCACAGTGTTCCATAACTTCGGTTTGGTGCAATACAAACTTGAAAAACTGTGAGCACTGCTCACTAAATGATACCACCCACTCCCACCAAGAAACATTTTACAACAATAAAAGTGTGTTTAATGTAGAGAGCACAAACACTGCCACCCCCCCCCCCCACCCCCACACCTCAACCCTGAGGCTTGAATTGATAAAGCTCATTTTTCAATATGTGAAACTGTAAAAATGAAAACATCTGAAAACAAAATAGAAGATACACATCTTCACTGTACGTAAAAGAATGTTTGAAGGGAGGTTTCAATGAAATCCATTCACTAGTTTAAAAGAGGTCGCAGATAGCAAATGTCAACAACCCCCCCCCCCCCCCCACCCCACCCCCACGCAAGCTTGAATTGACAAAGCATATGGGAAACCCTAAAAATGAAAATATCTGAAAACAAAACAGGAGGTGCACATCTTCAATATATGTAAAAGAATGTCTGAAAGTTTCAATGAAATCGGTTCAATGGTTTAAGAGGAGTTGCGGATAGCAGATCTGTACAGAATGTCAACTGAATTTGACAAAGTTCATTTTTCAATATGGGAAACTGTAAAAACGAAAATATCTGAAAAGAAAATAGGAGGTGCACATCTTCAATGTATGTAAAAGAAGGTCTGAGAGTTTCAATGAAATCCGTTCACTGGTTTAGGAGGAGTTCTGGATAGCAGATGTGTACCCCCCAAAGCATAATGGACGGACAGAAGGACGGACATACAGACGTACGGATAGACCAAGTGATCACTATATACATCCCACTTTTCAAGTGGGTGGTATAATTAACTTGTTTATTATGATTTGATATCAATATCAGACAAGATTCGATTCAAGATTTGATTCGAAAAAAAAATTGTGATTTGCAAATCCTTATTTTGAGAACACCCATTTCAATGAAAGTGTCAATGACACTGTAGCTCAACTTGTCAAGACAAAGACATGTACATGTATAGTATGTGACACAGCAATGACAAACATCTAGGTAATGACCTGATAACAAATGCACATATAAAGTATTGTAACGGTCTGTACATAAATACTGAGCGTTGCCTGTAACAAATGTATAGGTAAAGTATTGTAAAGGTGGGTGACAGTCAGATGCTAAACTAGAAAAGAAATCTTTGAGTCCCAGAGTGGGTCTGACTGAACCCCAAAATATTTGTTCTCATAGCACAGTGATAACAAAGGCACCCCAAAACACACTCATTCCTGTCCCAAGGTGAAAACAAAGGTACCCAAGAAGTTTCGTGAAGATCAGTTCACAAATATGAGCTGTGTAGAAGTTGTGACAAAAAACTGATTGGACCTAATTTCAGTACAAAATGGCCACTGGCAGCCATCTTGAATTTTGGACCGCGCCCAGAAACACTCGTTCTCGTCCCAAGGTGATAACAAAGGTACCCAAGAAGTTTTGTGAAGATCGGTTCATAAATACAGCCTCTAGCCCGAGCCGTATTGACATGTGGACTTACAGAGTATAAGTAGCACTGAATAAATCAAAGTTCATCTAATTCGCATAATTTCTGCACGAGAAAAAAACCCGTACTATATGTGATGTATTCCATGTTACTAAACATTCATACAAAAATTTATTCAAATCAGAACTTTCATACAGAAGTTCTGTACAAAAGACTGATTGCACTAATTTTGGTACAAAATGGCTGCTGGTGGCCATCTTGAATTTCGGACCACACCCCAAAACACTCGTTCTCATCCCACGGTAATAACAAAGGTACCCAAGAAGTTTCGTAAAGATCGGTTCATAAATACGGCATCTAGCCTGAGCCGTATAGAAGTTGTGTACAAAAAACTGATTAGACCTAATTTCGATACAAAATGGCCACTAGCAGCCATCTTGAATTTTGGGCCGCACCCAGAAACACTCGTTTTCGTCCCAAGGTGATAACAAAGGTACCCAAGACGTTTCATGAAGATCGGTTCATAAATACAGACTCTAGCCCGAGCCGTATTGACATGTGTACTTACTGTGTATAAGTAGCACTGAAAAAATCAAAGTCCATCTAATTTGCATAATTTCTGCACGAGAAAAAAACCTGTATTATATGTGATGTATCCCATGGTACTAAACATTCACACAAAAAATTATTCAAATCAGCACTTTCATATGGAAGTTCTGTGCAAAAATCTGATTGCACCAAATTTCGTACAAAATGGCTGCCATCGGCCATCTTGAATTTCGGACCGGACCCCAAAACACTCGTTCTCGTCCCACGGTGATAACAAAGGTACCCAAGAAGTTTCGTAAAGATCGGTTCATAAATACGGCCTCTAGCCCGAGCCGTATTGGCATTTGCACTCACAGTGCTTTAAGTAAAACCAAAAAACATCAAAGTTAGTCTAATTTGCATAATTTACGCACGAGAAAAAACCCGTATTATATGTGATGTATCCCATGGTACTAAACATGCATACAAAAAATTATTCAAATCAGAGCTTTCATATGGAAGTTCTGTACAAAAAACAGATTTCTGCATCGTCGGTACAAAATGGCAGCCATCTTGAATTTCGGACCGCACCCAAAAACACTCGTTCTCGTCCCACGGTGATAACAAAGGTACCCAAGAAGTTTCGTAAAGATCGGTTCATAAATACGACCTCTAGCCCGAGCCGTATCCAATTGTTGACGGACAGACGGACGACGGGCCATGGCATAAGCTCAAATTTGGCTTCGCCAAAGTTGAGCTAAAAATTGAAAAAATAATAATGGAGATCTTTGTGATTAATACTGGTTGTTTTTTTTATTACATTAGGTAAAGGGTTAACAAGATATCTCAAACAAGCCTGATTTTCTGAAAAGCAAATGCCCACACTCACCAGACACAATTTTCCTCAAGAACAAAATACTGCTCACCCAGTCTGATAAAGTTCAACATCCTTTTGTTATCTACTCCCAGAAGTCTAGTCTACCAGCCTTCAATGCTGTATACAGTACGACTTCCATGGACTGGTCACTTTCCACGGAGTGGGCAGTATTTCCACAGATGCAATAATATGAGATTGCAAACACTAATTATAGGAATAATCATCAAAACTTTAATTAATGAAGCACAGGGTACAGCCCAGTGCTTCATTAATTAATATTTTGCTGGTGATGATTTTTATTACCTGGTAAAAGCATGTGTGGACACCACTGCCTATGCGTGGATTACGATCAGTCCCCTGCAACTGTACTGTAGCACAAGTTTCGTTACTGACTGTCGTGATAGCAGTGAGCAGGAAAAACCTCAGTAGTTGTTTTGAGTGAAGTGTTGTCCACTTGTTCATTTGACTAGAAACAACCGCTAGACCATACAACTTAATAATTTTTGATGCTCAAGACATCTCACTATGTTTCAAGAACACACAGCAGTAGGCTCATATTTCTGAGACACAAGACTTCTCACTGTGTTCCAAGAACACTCAGCAGAGGACTCGTCTTCTGAATAAAATGAATGCAAAGTTTAGGAGAGCTAAAACCTTATCTGCACTGAACAAGGAGGGCTATTTCTAGCTATCCTGTATTTTTAGAAAAACAGATCTGTTCAAATCAGTTCCTATTTTATACGTAATTTATAAAAACAAGTTCACTGAGTCCAAATTTAGTCGAGATTTATCTCTGCTAAAACCAAATTTGGTGGACAGGTTTACAAATTCTGTATGAAACAGGATTAATCTAAGATCCTTTTTATCACATAATCATGTTTAGAATGTGTAAACAATGCACATGTATTACATTTGGGTGAAAGTCTTAATACTTTACTCCAAAATTATCAAATCTCAAAAAGGATGCTGTGAAGTTATTACATGCAACGAGCGATATTATACGTCAAATATTCTGGTACTAGTTCATAACATATCATGTGATAAACATGTGAATGACATTTTTGGGGGATAGTCCCTGTCAGATTTGGGTCATTTATTAAGTAAAGTGTTAGGCCCCACAAAGTAGATATTCTGTTTCTCAGGCCAAATTTTGTAAAATTGCATGTGGGAGGGCAGGTGTTTTTTTTTAATTTTTAATTTTTGTAATTATTTCTTTGCCATCAAAAGTTCATATTCTTGGTTTGTTTTGTTTTAGGCCTCAAAATCTACAGAATAGCATGGGTGGTGGTGTATTTTGTCCCTCGCGTGCAAGAGGGCTTTGCAATGTTAAAGCCTTACTGCACTCAAGGCACAAATTTATCAATTTTATCAACTTAGGTAAAATATAAACCATTTAATTTTTATTTTTTTAAGGGCAGCCAAAATGAACAGGCAAAGAGGTTCTGAGAAACAGATTCTTAACTTTCTTAAGCCTCAAGTATCTTATTTACCTGCATGAACTTGACTGCGAAAGATCTGGTAGTGAAAGAGTTGAGCTGTTTTGACAGAGATAAACAAGGCGCTCAAATGTGATAAGACAGGAAACACATTCATGATCAACAGAATTAATCTGAAAAGAGATAAAAATGAATTCAAGTAAATGAAGTATTAAATCTTTGAACTCCACTCAACATCAGACAAAAAGAATCGTTTCACACATTCTGAGCAATTATTGCCTAAAATCAGTGCTGGCAATGTATTTTGCTTGAATACACATTTTTTTATATTGATTGTTCAAGGCCACACAAAGTAAACTTTCTGTTTCTTGGGCCATTTTTTTATATAAAACTGCAGGCAGGAGGGTGGTTGTTTATTTTATTTTTGTAATTATTTCTTGGCCATCAAAAATTTATGTTCTTGGTTTGTTTTATATTTTAGGCCTCATAATCTACAAAATCGCATGGATGGTGGTGTATTTCGTCCCTCATGTGCAAAATGGCTTTGTTGTACACAAGGGACAAATTTATCAGTTTTATGAACTTGGGTAAAATATCAGACATAAACCATTTAATTATTATTTTTTTTCAAGTTTGCATTGGTTATAAAAAGAGAGTATGTGCCAGACAAAAGGACAATGCGGGAAGTGCCAAGAAACAGATTTTTAACTTCTTTAGGACTAATTTGCCATGTGTAGCACTGCTATCTCAATAAAAGATCATGTTTTTGAATGTTTATGATAATTGGAGATATTATATGGGGCCAAAAGAGAAACTAAAGGTGTGCCTGTCCCAGATGGGTCTGTCTATGCCTCCCACCACCATGATTATTCTAAGATAAAAAGGGGCATAACTCTGGCAAAAAAGTCTGATCGAAACTATAATCGCAGGTGCACAGGTTCCCATGGTAGTGAACATCCATACCAAGTTTCAAAGGAATCAACCCATCAACATCTGAGAAAATCTCCGGGAAAAAATTCGGTCATCGAAGATGAAAAGGGGCATAACTCTGATCAAAACTATAATCGCAAGTGCTCAGGTTCCCATGGTAGCAAACATCCATACTAAGTTTCAAAGGAACTGACCTGTAAACATCTGATAAAATTCAGGCCTCATTCAGGAGGGGAGGGGGGGGGGCAGATTTGTCCATAAACGTCTTAGAAAATCTCCAGACAAAATTCTGTCTTTGGATGCACAGACAGATGAATGGACAGACTGAAAAGATGATTCCAGTAAACCCCACTCCCACCCCTCCCAACTCATTGCGGGGGAGTATAATAAATTAGATGGAGTGTTGAGCGTGTTTATAGAATTCACCTAATGTATAATGTTTCTTCATTTATTCATATTTTCCTGATACTGAAACAAGCCTGGCTGTTTAAAAACTAGAGGTATCTGACCCATGCATTCAACATAAAGTTTGTTTATTTATTACGGATTTAACAACACTTTTAACAGCCAGGTAATATGTCAAACAGTTTTATGAATGGAGGAAGCTGGAGTCACTGGAGAGAACCACCAAGCAGTGGGAGCAACTGGGAGACTTCCCAACTTACTAACTCTACATGAGCAGAGTTAACAGTAATTGAAGGCAGGTGCACCATCAACGTACAGTACACTATAGTACATAGCTGCACCATGCAATCAGGAGTATGTGCCTCGCCCACAGACACAATGCAGTTACCACAGGACATGATCAAACTATCGACCTTTCAGTTTGGAAACTATAAATTTTGGACGGGGCAAAAATTCTTGCCTTTCCCATAACGAAGGCAAGTATATAGCTCCTCGAACTTCTCTTGAACAAATCTGGGTCCACACCTCAAAAGGAAGCTGCACACCAAATATCAAGTCTCTGCTACTGCTGGTTCATGAGAAGAAGAATTTTTAAGACTTAAGCAAACTTTTTGGGCATAGCCCTACCGAGGGGCGAGGCAACTTGATTTGAACAAAATCAAAATGCGATATCATAACAAACTATTATCTCAAATATCAATTTAATTGGTTCAGCAGTTTGGGCGGAGAAGACGCAAACACCATGTTCACGGACAGTGAATAATCACTATAGCTTCTCTGACTGAAAGTCAGGCGAGCTAAAAAAAAAAGGGCGCAATAACAAATGACTTATCTCCATGACAGGGGTAAGCCTTATTAACTACCTGTATTGGATGTAGTAAAGCCAAATAGGTATAAAAACAATGTGAATTCAGTCATTATCATGGTAATTTCTAAACCTATTACAAGCTTTTTTATTCAATTAACAGGAGTTTACTCTTTAATACATATGTAATTTAACTGGTCAAATTTGTACTGAAGATATGGTAAATGGTTTTGTTTGAAAATTATATTCAATTAACAGAGTTACTGAGTTAAGAGATATACAATTAAGTGGGTTCAACTATTTTTATAAAGTGCCATTAATATCCTTAGAGACATTCAAAAGTTCTGGGCTGGACTCGACTTGTTCTAGTTGGAGTTGGATGTGGGGGTATGTAAACTTGAACTAAGTCTGTGACCATGACCTTGTAGACAGGCATTCCAACTGTATTTGTGATACACCCTCTGGTGGTGAGCAGCACTAATACCAAGTATCATTAATATCCTTAGAGACATTCAAAAGATCTGAGCAGGACTTGACTTGTTCTAGATGGATTTGGATATGGGGGTAAGTAAACTTTAACTAAGTCTGTGACCTTGACTTTATAGGCAGGCATTGCAAACAACCTTATTTGTGACACACCCTCTAGTGGTGGGCAGCATTAATACCAAGTATCATTAATATCTTTCAAGGCTATCAAAAGTTATGAGCCAGACACCACTTGTTAAAGTTGGACTTGGATGTGGGAGTATGTGAACCTGAACTAAGTTCGGAGCCAGACACAACAGACAGACAGATGGATGGATGGACAGACAGACAAGGTGATTCCTATATTCCTATATACCTCCATGAAATTCATTTGCGGGGGGTATAAATGTATACAATTCAATCATGATGATACATTAACTCTGTTCCCAACATGAGTAGCAGACAACAATTGCAAATTGTTCTCTTGAATAAGGAAAAACTAATCAATTTTTGCGACAAAAACATGGGTTATGGGCTTCAATGGAGAATGTTTTGGAGACAAATATTGAAAACACAATAAAATATCAAATTTAAATTGCCAGTTTTGTGAATAGTACTGGACAAATATGATCATAAATTACATTAGGCAGGCATGCTTTACAATCAAAATATCTGGATCAAATTGGTCCAGAAAGAGGTCTATTTGGAACATGGCATTAAAATTATAAAATTATGTGAAGAAAGATATGACATTGGGGTAATATAGCTGAAACCAACAAGGAGTAGTTTCTCCTGCATTTTTTAATCAAATAATTCTCGCTATCAAAACTAGTGATAATTCAATCATAGTGATAGACTAAGGAGATAGTTCAACTTTTCAAGGACCAAATAGTACACTTACTGTGTATAAAGTAAACAGATTATTGGTTGAGCAGATATGATTGCTATCGCTGACACAGATTTTTACAATATTAAACAGATAAAATGTTTACACCCACCCTTGGGGAGAATTTAAGACTCTTTGTTCACAAAAACTGAAATATTTATTGCACCAATATCAGAGTCAACACACCTTCAAAATTGGGATGTAAACGTAACAACCCTTTATCTAAAAGGTTTAAAAATTCATTCAATATGTAAATTTCCCAATTATACTGATCCTGTCAAAAGACATAACTTATGTCGACTTCCCCCTTCCCAACTCCTTTATATTCCTGCCCAAGACACAAAATCTCTTGCCTCTGAAATAAGTACAATTTAGGCACATTTAACCAAATTTCCCCCCTGTAAACTGAATGCACTTTTTGATCAATGATTGCTTGAGTTAAATTTAGATGAATTTTCCATCAAATCTAGTCATGGCTGCTGTACAGCAGCCATGACTAGATTTGATAAAAAATACATTGAAAATACTCAACAGGTTAAGAGTTAAAGGATCAGGTCCTGTCCATTTTGATGACAGGTCATTAAACCTGAAGCCCACATACAGGCCTAAACTGCAACCTTTGCATTGCTTTGTAAATGTGCCCTGCAAGTGGATTCTTCATTGAGAATACAGTCAGTAGGCTGCATTTATCTTAGCAGTGTTTTTTTAACATTGTTGGATGCCTATACAGGCAGCCAACAATGACGTAGAAACACTATTAAGTCTCCTGCAGCTGTGTACATATATGTACAGTAGTTATTATCATAAAATTAATTTGATGCCTTAAGGGTTAAGCTATATTGTCAGAAAATCTAAATTTTATAGTAAATTTCCTTTCTTATTATACCTACCACAATTGTTTACTACAGGCTTGCACTACAGTGGAAGTCCCTAACTCGGATAAAATACTCTCTATTTTTGTCTTTCCCAAGCAAGTTGGGAAAGAAAAGTGGTGCAAAAGCACCAATAAAAATAAGCCAAAACTGGGTCGAGTGCAACCGGCGCAGACCCAGTACGGGACGCTCTCTCCCAAGTACAACTCCACGACTTCCGTTGCCAGTGCGCATATACCGTCTCTAAAGACTCATTCTTTTTGAATCCGTAAACGTTAGAGTTATGTGATCAGCGGGGAGGAAAGATTCTTTACCCGTAAAGAAGACGGGAGGGCCTCCATGTAAACAATTGTGGTAGGTATAATAAGAAAGGAAATTTACTATAAAATTTAGATTTCTTATCAACCTACTCACAATTGTTTACTACAGGCTGAATAGACAAAAGGCTGGAGGGAATCGCATAACCAACCCCCACATAACCCTAGTGCACTGGAACCGTGAAGCAGAAGGAAGAGGTCCCGAGGCTTATCAACCATAATGTCGCAATCATTGGTAAAGGACAATGAAAAGAGACATATGAGCCTGTGTGACACACAGACAGAAAAAAGGGCAGTAACAGCACAAGGCTGAAACTGACCTTCAAGAAGCCTAATGGCTATGGCAGACAACAGCCTGAGCAGAAGAAAGAGGACCCAAGGCAAAAAGGTCCTCCGACTGCTCCTGCAACTGGCGTAAATAAAAGGTGGAGAAAGTAGAAGCATTTCTCCAGTAGGCTGCCTGCATAACATCCGACAACTTGACGGAGTTAGAATAAGCCCAAGAGGTAGACAGTGCCCGCACCTCGTGGGCAGAAATACGATTGGTAATACAATCGCCAGCTGCTAAACGACTATAAGCCGTACGAATAGCAAGACAAATCCATCGAGAAATGGATTGAGGAGAGATCTTCTGTCCACCCGGAATGAGAGACAGAAAAAACCGTTTTCTGCCCTTCCGTATGAAGCGTGTCCGATCAAGATAAATGCGAATAGCACGGACCCGACAGAGCAAAGGGCGAGTACCCTCATCAGAGGGAAGAGCCCTGATACAGATAGGAGGAGGAGTAGTATCTGGTAACTGATTCTTAGCCAAAAAGGAGCAATCAGTGGTAAAAGTAACACTGTTGGGAGAACTCCTAAAAAAGGCCGGGTCAACCGAGAGGGCGTGAAGCTCACTAACCCGTCTGGCCGAAGCAAAAGCCATCAGAAAAGCCGTCTTGTATGTGAGAAAATGCATATCCACCTGGGATAAAGGTTCGAACGGCGCCCCCCCCCCCCCCCCCCCAAGCAAAGCAGCACCCATGAAAGATTCCATCGTGGAGTAAGCTGCAAAGTCCGAGGCCTTTTCAAAGAAAAGTGCCGAACAAGCTTGGAGAGGTAAGGATTAGTGCCGATACGACGCTTCCCCACATAAGAAAAAGTCTCTGAAAGCATAGACCTGTAACCCTTGATGGTAACAGGCTGGAGACCCCGAGAATCAAACAGATATACCAGAAACTCCGCAATCTGTGAAATCGAAGGATTGGCATAATCAACAGAGTGATCAGCACACCAACGACAGAAGACCTTCCATTTAGCTGCATAAGCTAAACCAGTGGAGTGCCTCCTTGAAGAAGAAATGCACTCCACTGCTCGTCTCGAAAAACCTCTACGGAGGAGACAGGACCTGACAAAAGATATGCGTGAAGGCACAATGAAGTTGGGTCGACGTGAAACCTCCTCGGGCGACCTTGACAAAGAAGGTCGCGACGTAGCGGGAGACGTGCCGGAACCGCCGCCATCAGCGAGCGGAGCTGATTGATCCACACCCGCTGAGGCGACAGGGGAGCGATCAGAATGATTCGACAACTGCAGGTTCGAATTTTGGCGAGAACCTGAGGAAGAATCGGAACCGGCAGGAAGGCGTAGCCGACGAGACCATTCCAATCGAGTGACAGAGCGTCCACGGCAAAAGCCAGAGGATCTGGACACGGGGACACGAAAGTGTCCACCTGATGGTTCCAACGAGTCGCAAAGAGATCGATGTGGGGACGTCCCCAGAGATCGCAAAGCGACTGGAACACTGCCCTGTGAAGCATCCACTCGGTGGAAATAACCCTGCCCTGTCGGGACAGGGAGTCGGCTAGGACGTTCAGACAACCGGGAATGTGACGAACAACCACTCCGGCGTGAACCTCCTGAGCGAGCAGTAAAAGATCCTGAGCTAACTCGTACATCGGAAGCGAGTGTGTGCCGCCCTGGTTCCGAATGTAAGCAACCACTGTCGAATTGTCGGATAGTAGAAGGACCTGGCGATTCGACAGGTGAGGGATCCACTGCCTGAAACTCAGAAGAAGAGCAAGAAGCTCCTTCTGGTTGATGTGTAGAGCTGCTTGATCCTGGTCCCACATCCCGTGTAGGGAAAGACCGAGAGGATCCAACGTCGCACCCCATCCGAGATCGCTGGCATCTGCCGTCAGAACGCGATCGGACGTGGGTAAGTCCAGCGGAACACCCTGCGTAATCCACTGAACATCTGTCCAGGGAAGAACCTGATCCAGAGAATCTACATTCGGTCTCCAACGACTGAGCAGAAAGCGTTGGAGAGGTCTGACACGCAGCCGACCTAGACGAATGAGATCCGTCACCGAACCGCAGAGACCGATCAGCCGGAGAAAACTCCGAGCGGTCGCGGACCTGGACTGGGACAGAGTCAGAGCAAAAGCTGAGAGAATCACAGCCTTGGCCTGGGGAACAGCCACCAAATTGAATTTGGTTTGGAAAGACATCCCCAGATGACAAAACGACTGAGAAGGGACCAGGTCCGACTTCTCCTCGTTGACTCTGAATCCTAGCGACGTGAGCAAGCTCAACAGAGTGGCGACATCCGATTCCAGTAAGGCAGCATTGGAATGCCTCTGGAGGATATCGTCCAGATATGCCGAAGTAGTCACCCTGGACTGTGTGCGATGGAACGCTATCACATGCGACATCAGTCTGGTGAACGCCCAAGGAGCCAGGTTGAGGCCGAAAGGCATGGCCTTGAACTGGTAAACTCGCCCCAGAAAAGCGAACCTGAGATACTTCCGTGACGCCCGATGCATCGGAACGTGGAAGTAAGCGTCTCGCAGGTCGATGCTGGCTGCGAAATCTCCCTGGTGAATTGATTGGCGGACCGACCTGAAAGTCTCCATGCTGAACTTGGGAGCAATGATAGACTGGTTCAGGATGCTCAGATCGATAACCGGTCGGAGTCGGCCGTCCTTCTTCGGCACCAAGAACAGGCGGGAATAGAAACCCACTGACTGAACGTTCTTGACGACCTCGATCGCCCCCTTTGCCAGGAGATTGGCAATCTCCGTGGACAAAAGTTCCCGACGTAAAACGTCTGAAGGAACTGTGGTTGGAAGAGGCACCCTTGTCAGAGTGGGGTGCCGTCGGAAGGATATGCGCAGCCCGGACCGAACAACATCTAACACCCATGGATCGGATGTGATGGTGGTCCAATGGTCTGCGAACTCTGCTATCCTTCCTCCAACCTGGGACAAGTCGAGGTGAGGACCTTCATTTCGAGCCCCGACGAGGCCCGCGAGAGGAGAAACCACCTCCTCTGCTA
Organism: Pictodentalium vernedei; assembly: GCA_031216915.1. Lineage (NCBI taxonomy): Eukaryota > Metazoa > Mollusca > Scaphopoda > Dentaliida > Dentaliidae > Pictodentalium > Pictodentalium vernedei. Next base: position 163,400,938 of record CM062293.1, read on the forward strand.
AATGAAGAATCCTGAGACTTCCCTCGATTCTGCCGACCCCTACCTTTACCCCGTGAGTAAGAAGTAGAGGCGGCGGCAGAAGGACCAGCCTTTTGCTTCACAGAGGAAGCAGAAGGGTACTTGTTAGGCTTGGAACGGCCCTTGCCTCCCCGAGAAGGCTGATCAAGCTGACGAAACAGCAGCTGATCTTTGGAATGACGTAGGACGTCATCCCGGACCGTCGACACGGAACCATGGAAAAGTTGCGGACCTGCCAAAGAAGCAGATCGAAGAGTAGCACGCTGCTCCTCGGGAAGGGATCGTCCCGTGTCCAGCACAGTGTCCCTTCGAACTAATTCCAAATTGGCCGTGTTACAGGCATGCGTGTGAGTAAGGTGCATAAGCGCCTTGGACAGCACACGCAAAGGAGCCTGTACCTCGTCAAACTTATCTGGAGGCAGATAAGCAGCCAAAGCTGAGACGACGTGATCTGAGAGAGAAAGCATGCCAAGCATCTCCCTAGATAAGCCCAACGTGGACTCCAGAGTCGTCATTGGAATGACGGCAGACTTGGGCTTGGAAAGCCCGAGGGAAGTGAAGTCCTGATCCAGAACCGTCAAAGTCTGGCAGACTGACGGATTGGCGGAATCGTAGCAACAATAACGCACAGGAGGCAAAAAGGTGTCAACCCTGGTGAAGAACGAAGTCTTCAAAGCCTTGGAATTCAGCTTGGCATCCAATGCTGAAAAAGCCTCAACCACCTGTACCGACTGGCATGGTCGAAGGCGCCCAGAAGCAGGTTGCTCCATAGGCTGTTGGCGCGCGACCGATGATCGCGGCCAGGCTGACACTGTCGGCTGGTTAGCAGGTTTGAGCTCAGGCAGAAACCCAAACACAAAGTCAAGAGCTGCCCCCAAGTCTGAAGACTGCTGGCCCTCGACCTCAAGCATGTCGGACTCCTCCCCAGAGTCGGAAGACACATAGCCCATCGTGGGCAAACCAGCCGACGCCTCCCATGGTGTCGGGACACCAGAGGAATCGGAAACCGGCCTGTTTCCAATCCAGGGAGGCGGCGCCATAGGAGGCGCCTGGAAACCACCCATAGCCTCGCTGGAAGCAACAGGAAGGCTCTTTGAGAGAACCTGAGTGAGTAAGGAGAGGGCCTCCCTCAGCTCACTGCCTGTACCGACCGGTGCGACAGGGGAGCGAACCGGCAAAGTGGCTTCACCTCTGACCCTCTTAACCAGCGAAGGGTCACGATCCTCCAAAACACCAGACGCGGGACGACGGGCGGCAGCCGAAACATCTGAAGGCAGACGTGTATAGGGGTACGATGCACCCCGAGGATCAATATTGCGAGAACTCATGAGAGTCACCGCGGACCTCTGCGGGGCAGAAGGTCCAGGCTGCACAAAAGGCGTTGGTCCCCCAAAACTGGTCGTGTGACCAGAGTGAGTGGACGGAAACGCCACGGAGTTCATAGTGTTTCCACTACGAACATCCGAATCCAAAGACACAACTGTGGTACTCGACGGCGACGAGACCACAGCGATGGGCTCGGCCGGCAGCCCCTTCCGACTTCGCCGAGTTGAAGTCAGGGAAGGCTGGGGTCGATATCCCACGTCTACAGTATCGGACAGTTCTGCAGTCCCCTGCAGCGAAAAGCCGAGGCCGGCTGAAACAGACAACGAAGCAGACGGACCAGCAGCAGTAGTAGATACGTCGAGAGTCGTTGAGGCTGGTGAAATAGTGGAGAGAGCACACCGGCTCGGCTCCGAAGGAGGAGTCACAACCCTAGTGACAGCCTCAGATGTCGACTGGAGGGGGACCGTAGTCCCGGAACCAGGCATCTCTACACCAGAACACTCAACGGCTCCCGCAGTATCCACCACAGGAAAAGACTGCACATCCCCCACGGAGGAGGAATAACTCTCACCAGACAAAGTCGGCTCGGGAGGCCCCGAACGACCACGTTCTCCTTTCCCGCGGGAGCGGGAGGCACGGCCACGAGAACGAACAACACGATTTACTGACGCCCAAAAGGTGGAAGACCATGTTCCACAGACACCACAGGGCCGCACACCCATTACAGGAGGAACACGACGAATGTACATCGTCCACATGCTTAGGCAGCAGACACTGCCCACAAGGAATTGTCCTAGGCATGAAAGAGGTGAGAGGAGCAGAGAAGGTGAGATCAGAAAACAGAACACCCTCAAAGAGAGAAAGGTGACAGAAACAAAGACCCCAGACGGTCGACCGGGAACCACCCAACAGGAAGACTACTCTCAACAGAAAGAAGAAACACTGTAGGAGTGGTACCCCACTGACACCTAACTCTAACACAATTAGAAAAATTTGCAAAAAAAGCATGAACAATAATTGTGAAAATCTAAGTCCGAACCGCGTGGCCCGCGAAAATCGCGCGCGACCCGAGAGAGAGCAAATAAATATACATTATGGACATATAATAGAAAAAAGAGAATATAAAACACTGTTCCTGAGAATACAAAGGATACACTGTGGTATAATGAATCAGGAATCATCAAACATCGAGCTGGTGGAACACTGATAAGCGTGCAAAAACATCTCGACACGAAGCGGATTTTAAAAAGAATGAGTCTTTAGAGACGGTATATGCGCACTGGCAACGGAAGTCGTGGAGTTGTACTTGGGAGACAGCGTCCCGTACTGGGTCTGCGCCGGTTGCACTCGACCCAGTTTTGGCTTATTTTTATTGGTGCTTTTGCACCACTTTTCTTTCCCAACTTGCTTGGGAAAGACAAAAATAGAGAGTATTTTATCCGAGTTAGGGACTTCCACTGTAGTGCAAGCCTGTAGTAAACAATTGTGAGTAGGTTGATAAGAAATTGTTTGTGCTATTCAGGGCCACATATTGATTCTTGATACACGTACAACTAGCAGAGGGTTAAGCAAAATAACAACATCCGCCCACAGTTTAACTGTATCAGTTCAAAGGTCCATCACAGTTGTCCAGAACACATCATCTATTCTTTCATTTAGCCTTAACTAGTAACCCACTGAGTATTTCAATATATTTTTCATCAAACCTAGTCATGACTAGCTTTGATGAAAAATTCATCTAAATTTAACTCAAGGAATTGTTGGTGAAAAAATCCATTCTATTTACAGAGAGAAAATTTGATTAAATGTGCCCAAATTATTCTAATCTCTGTGGCAAAAGCAACTAGAGGTACTGTGAGCAAGTTCACAAAGTGCTAACCCCCCCCCCCCCCCCCCCCCCCCGCCCAAAATGTATAAATTAGATTATCTCCCCTTGGAGATGTCAGAACGGAATTATATTGCTTCATGCTCATCTGCATATGGAGTTCTTCCATTGTGTAAAGTTTCATGAAAATTCTTTAAACGGTTTAGGAGGAGTTGCGCTTACAAGGATGGACAGACGGACAGACAGACGGATGGATGGACAGACGGACAGATGGACAGACAAGGTGATTCCTATATACTCCCCCAAACTTTTTTTGCGGGAGGTATAATTATGTCATGTCTTGGAATATCCGTCTGCTGCATGCAAGGAGTTAAAGCCTCATACAATGTTTTTTTCTATGATATCCAATTTGCTTTTATATGATGAGTTTTTCAAACCTTGATGAATGTTTTACCTATCATATAAATGTTTTTGCTTTTTCCCAATGTATCTGTCGAAAAAGATTGTGGGCATACCTGATGGAGCAACTAAAGTGTTATTGCTGCATATGGCTGTTAAGTTTTTTTTAATTTCACCCACCTGTTACAAAAACAGTCATTTGTAACTGTCCACTGAAAAGTGTGATTCTGTTGAAACTGAGCAAGTCAACACTGATTATAGTACTGATAAATTATTTACAAATTGTTGGAATTAAATAAATTAAATTATGCACAAGACAAGTTTCTCTCCACTGTGTTATCGTGGGAAATATTTTTTTTCATCTTCTCATCACCCAGCAATTCTCAAGGTATAAGATTTCCTCTGCCTTGAGAAATATACAAATAAAAGTGTCAATGACACTGTAGCTTAACTTGTGTGTTGTGTTTGATGAAAAGGATGATGTTCAACGTTTATGAAAGGATTATGAAATAAGACAAGAACTGTGATAAATGGGAATATGTTCATTTCTGTTCCCTGTATGCTATGTTTTTGATAAAAATAATAGGAGGTGTACACTGTACTAAAGAGCTGAGGGGTGGGTTAATATGATCTCACAGTTAATGTATGTGGCCCTCATAGTTAACGTATATCAACGAAAGTTACCAAGTTACTGTGAAATTATTCCAAAACGAGTCATCCTATCAAGTTACATTGAAATCCCTTCATAAATAAGGCCTGTAGACTGTGCTAAAGGTTTTCGGGCTTCAGGCCCCTGTAGCAGTCAAAGTTGCCCAATCGTGTCCAAAATGGGACGTTCTCATCTAGACTTTATATGAAGTCAACCTACCAAGTTACAATGAAATCCCTTCATAAATATGACCTGTAGACTGTGCTAAAGGTTTTCGGGCTCCAGGCTCGGGCAGCCATCATGGTTGAATGATCGCAACCAAAGGGGACAATCTCATCTGGGCATCATCTGGAGTGATCCTACGAAATTAAAATGAAATCCCTTCATAAATATGATCACAGTTGACAGATCATGCCCAAAAGGGACGTTCTCATCTAGGCATTATACAGAGGCATCCTACCAAGTTACAATGAAATCCCTTCATAAATACGACCTGTAGATTGTGCTAATGGTTTTTGGGCTCGAGCAGCCATCACGGTTGACCGATCGCGACCAACAGGGGATGTTCTCATCTAGACATGACCCCAAACCTGCATATGGAATTCCTGACGATCAGACAAGAACTGCAGGGTGTAGCCCGTGCTAATGGAAAATGACTCCCAGACTGACAGACTTCCGCACGCGTGATGGCAATAGCTTATCTTGACTTTGTCAAGTTAAGTTAAAAATTAGAATGAGGGAGGATTCTGCAGAAAGTAAGTGTATGTTAAAGATGCTCTGGGGAGGTATCCCGTGTTAAAAGTTGTGCAGACCCAGTCTTGAAATTATTGAAGAAAATGCCGCAATAATGCTGTCGGGGTAATTATGGTTGGCCGAAGAGGGACTGTGGTTGATAGTTGGACGTGTTAGAGCTGCAATTCTTAAATATAGCATAAAGGTGCCAAAACTAATTTGGACAGAGTTGATAAAACAGAAAGGAGGACTTCTCAGAAAAACTTCATTGAAGCACGCTATAAGTTAGTGTGACAGCAGAGTGATTGTTATTACTTTATCAACCTTTAAGTGCATTCAAATAGAGAGAAACAAAGACAGTTGTGTAAAGGTGTTTTTACCAGTTCGGCATTAAAACAGTGAATACTAACGTTCTGAGGATTATTGTAATGCATTGGTACTGTAGTCAGATAGATGTAAGAAGAGCCAATCTGGAAAACCCGCTATAAGAGATTTCTTGTGGAGATAACTATCTTGCTGGACCAGAATCTCACAGAGCGAGGGTGTACTGCCAACAGTTATAATGAACGAAAAACTTTATAGCGCCTCGTATAAATATGAGCGTATGAGAATGTTTGTGCGTGTGTGCATTTCAGTGTGGTATTAATCAAATAAATATATACATATCTATATTCTTTTATCGATCATCTGCCATTAAGAATTCAATGAAACCTCAGTGGCTGAGACCCATCTAGCACTTTGACTCCTCAGAGTGCGTTCACCAAGTCAGCTTCGTTGATGCGGTGCATGTGCTCAGTCAAGTGAAAGGCTCAAACACTATATCGTCCAACCTATGGTTGTGACACAAGGGCTGATACTGGTTAGTTTCATATCAGCCGAGATATCAGACCACAGTAACTACATATCAGCCTGAGACCGAAGGTCAAAGGCTGATGTAAAGTTACAAAGGCTGATATCTCAGTGGATTTTAAACTAACCAATTAAAAACCTGTTCATTTATTAACCCTTTACCCAAAGCAGACGATATCAAAATTTATCATTTTAAATATCATTTTTCCAAATTTTTCAAAAAATTTCAACAAAACCATATCATGTGACCCCTCATTGGAATGAGCTCGTTCCAACGAGGGGTCACATGATATGGTTTTGTTGAAGTTTTTTGAAAAATAATATTTTTTCAACTGCTGAATTTGCATATTACGTGGGCGGATGTAGCAGATTTGTTGGGTAAAGGGTTAAACCAAAACAAATAATTACAAACTTTCTGAGATCGGTACCAGTTTTCTGATAGTGTTATTCTTTCTCAATCTTTTCACAAAGTCCAAAGGTTCCTCTTCCACTCATAGTTCAGCTATCTGAATTTCTCGGCTTCCCGCAGGGGAAGATGTGACGTTCAGATAGCTGAACTCCCACTTCTTCGACTTCAACAAATCACCGCTTATGATCCTGAATTTTAATATCCGATGAATTATCTACACAACCCTTTTCTTTCTTCTCTTCATTATCTAATCAATACTTGATGCCATCATTAAGTGGATGAGTGCTAGAAACCACTATCAGACCTTTCAAAAAAAGAAAGTGTCAATGGCAGTGTAGATTAACTAGATTGTGTGTTGTGTTTGATGAAAAGGATAACGTTCCAATGTTTATGAAAGGATTATGAAATACAGCAGGAATTGTGATAACTGAGAATATTTTAATTTCTGTTCCCTGTATGTTATGATTTCAATAAAAATAATTTGAGGTGTAGACTGTACTAAAGAAGTGAAGGGTGGGTTAATGTGGCTCTTACAGTTAATGTGTGTCAACCAAAGTTACAGTGAAATTAATCCAAAACAAGTCATCCTATCAAGTTACAATGAAATCCCTTCATATATATAGCCTGTATAGACTGTGCTAAAGGCTTTTGGGCTTTGGGCCTGTTTTACGAGCCATTGCGGTTGACCCATAACAACCAAAAGGGGATGTCCTCATCTAGACATTATACTGAGTCATCCTACAAAGATACAATGAAATCCCTTCATAAATACGACCTGTAGTCTGTGCTAAAGGTTTTTGGTTTTGAGCTCGGGCAGCCATCATGGCTGAATGATCGTGACCAAAAGGGGACATTCTCATCCAGACGTTATCTGGAGTCATCCTACCAAGTTACAATGAAATCCCTACATAAATACGACCTGTAGACTGTGCTAAAGGTTTTCGGACCCCTACATCTGTCACAGTTTACCAATTGCGACCAAAAGGGGACGTTCTCATCTAGACATTATATGGAGTCATCCTACCAAGTTACCATGAAATCCCTTCATAAATACGACCTGTAGACTGTGCTAAAGGTTTTCGGCTTGGGCAACCATCAAGGTTGACTGATTGCAACCAAAAGGGGACGTTCTCATCTTGACATGGCCTCAAACCTGCATGTGAAATTTTGTGACAATCAGACAAGAACTACGGGGTGTAGCCTGTGCTAAAGGAAAATGTGAACAGACTTACACTAGCAGACTTCCGCATGCGTGATGGCAATAGCTTATCTTGACTCTGTCAAGTTAAGGTAATAAGGGTACTGGACCAAAAGTAAATGTTTTTCTTGCTCATGTTTCATATTCAGTGAAATGCAAATAATACTTTGTCTATATAATTTTGTAATAAAACAAATTTTGAATAACAAATTCCGACCACCGAAAATAATCTTGCCCTCAACCAGTTAATTCCTCACACAAAACTCTACTTCAAAGCACTCCACTATGCCCTATAATGCTAGTTTTCCTGATTGGGTTCAACAAATAACTGTGAACAGTTCGATGTGAACAAATTGATTGCTCCTTGCGATGCACCAAGTGGGGCAACTCCAGCTTAGTGGTTCACATAGGCCACGATTTGAGTCATATCAGCCGAATTTGGAGCCCTATCAGTGGAGTTTGAGAGTGGGCAATTCTGGGAAGGAAAATCTTATCTGACAAATAAAACACATTTCCATTCCCCTGATTTGTATGGTCTTCATCTGAACACATTCTGTACACATTCTCTAACAAGTAGGCAATCATGTGATAAATTCTCACATTCTCATTAGCTACACCAATTGGGACAATGGGCACATTACTGGTCATAGTCAAATTGTCCAGAAAGAGTGCCTTCAGGTGCAGTAAAATACATTGATAGTGCTTGATTATTCCCATGTGCAGTTCAAACTTTTTTGTAAGGAATTTTTTTTGTTTTATGTGAAGAGATCAACATGGCAGAGACAAACATGTTACATTAATGACATTGTAAATGCATAATAAATTTAATTATTCTACTTAACTGGTAGAGTTCTGGAAACCCATATTGGGTTTTAGTCCGAAGTGTAGGTATAACACAAAAGGTTTTATATTCAGTGGATATGCCTCAAATTATCTTTGAAGTGAAATTATTTAGTCAGTGTGGATTTGCCTTTTTATAATTTATGGGAGAGTGCCTATTGACACTCTCCCATAAATTGTAAGAGAGGAAAGACATCTGTACAAATATTGGTGAACAAAAATAATTTAGCACTCCACCAGTTGACAGGCTGCATTTTTGTCCAGTTAACCCTTTACTCAATGTAACAGCCAAACCCAGTCAGCGATATTCACAAATGAAAGTGTCAATGACAATCTAACTTAACTTGACTGTGTGTAGTGTTTGATTAAAAGGATAATGTTCAAAATTTATGAAAGGTTTATGAAATAAGAGAAGAATTGTGATAATTGAGAATATGTTAATTTCTGTTCCCTATATGCTATGTTTTCAATAAGAATATTTTGAGGTGCCTGAGTTGATGTGGCCCTAACAGTTAACGTATGTCAACCAAAGTTACCAAGTTACAGTAAAATCATTCCAAAATGAGTCATCCTTCCAAGTTAAAATGAAATCCCTTCATAAATATAATTTGTACACTTTGCTAAAGGAATCTAGGTCATGTGACGGTTTGGTGGTCACAGTTGACCGATCATGACCAAAAGAGGAGAGTCTTATCTAGATGTCATACCAAGTTATCATACCAAGTTACAATGAAATCCCTTCACAAAAACAAGAGGCCCCACGGGGCCTGAAGCGCTCATCTTGTACAGAACACAATTTAAACAGAGTCCAAGAATGAGTCTACATTAAGCAAGCCATCTCCATAGGCTACACTGTCAATCCTTGAGTCCCTCAAGAGTGACAAAAATAATCTGAGCATCATGCCTTTTCTTCAGTTGATCATAAGTAAAATGTAGAGTGCCCCTATGAAGCCCCTTGATACAACCTATGTGGATTAATCTTAGCTACACACCTCCAGAAGGTACTGAATACAAAATTTTTAATTCTTCAGCAAAATGGCCAATTCCGGCTCCCATAGAGAGCCCAAATATTAAACCAGGCTCTTGCTTTGAACACAGTTAAATCTGACTTCCCTAGAGATGTTGTGTACCGAATATGAAAGCATTCTGACTGTTGGATCTGAAGAAGAGAAATTGTAAAGAAATTTCTTCGAATTGCACTAAGTTCAAATTTGGGCTACCATAGCGAGCCCAAATATTAACCTATGGATCAGATTTGAACAAACTAGAATCTGACCCCCCCTAGAGATGTTGTATACCAAATGTGAAAGCATTCTGACAAGTCAATCTGAAGAAGAAGATTTTTGAAGAAATTCCCTCATATTGTACTAAGTTAAATTTCATGTTCCCCTATGGAGCCCAAATATTAACCTAGGCACTCGAATTGAACAACCTGGAATCTGACCCCCCCTAGAGATGTTGTATACCAAATATAAAAGCATTCTGACTGGTGGATCTGAAGAAGAAGATTTTTAAAGAAATTTCCTCATATTGCACTAAGTAAAAATTTGGGCTACCATAGTGAGCCCAAATATATACCTAGGGATCTGATTTGAACAAACTAGAATCTGACCCCCATAGAGATGTTGCATACCAAATATCAAAGCATTCTGACTGATGGATCTGAAGAAGAAGATTTTTTTAAATTACCCTCCATATTGAACAAAGATAAAATTTGGGCTTTCGTAGGAAGCCCAAATATTAACCTAGGGACTTGATTTGAACAATCTAGAATCTGACCTACATAACAATGATGTATACCAAATATTAAAAGATTCTGACTGGTGGTTCTGAAGAAGAAGATTTTTAAAGATATTCCCCATATTACCCTATGTTAAAACTTCGGGCTCCTGTAGAGAGCCCAAATATGAACCAATGAGCTTTATTTCAACAAACTTTTATCTGACACCCCTATGAATGCTGTATACCAAATATCAAAAGATTCTGATGATTGATTCTGGAGAAAAGATTTTTAAAATTTTTGCAAATATGCTGACTCAGCATTTTTTCGATGCCCATTACAGAACACCCTAACATAACCGATGGCAATTTTTTTTACCATTCAATTCTACTGGTCATAAGGATACTTCATACCAAATAAAAGCTCTCTGTTCATTGGGGTTTGGGAAATATGGGCGTTTGAAAATATTTCTATTTTTAGTTCCCATGGGGATGCAGGAATTTTTTTTTTTGCATGGGTCAAGTACTTATGACCCAATACTACCACAAACCAAATTTGGTTCATACCGGACCATCGGTTCAGAAAATAGAAATTTTGGGCAGGGCCAAAAACCTTACCCCTCATATTACAAAGCCAAATATTACTTCACGAACTTCGTTTGAACAAACTTGATTCTATACCTCATATGGAAGCTCCATAGCAAATATCAAGTCATTGTACACACTGGTTCTTGAGAAGATTTGAAAAATATTTTGGAGCATTTTCCCCCACTCCCTCCCTATGGGGCTGGGCATGCTGAGTTGAACAAAAATGAAATGCCCCTTTGGGACCATCACTCACACAAACTTTCACTTGAATTGGCCCACTGGCTTTGGAGGAGAAGAGCAAAACATGGTGTTGACGGATGACGGATGACGGACGGAGAGCGATGAGATTAGCTCAGCTTGACTTTGTCAAGATCAGCTAACAACCTGTAGACAGTGCTAAAGGGATATAGGTCACGTGACCAGGCGGAGGTAAACAGCTGACCGATTGTGACCAAAATAGGATAGTCTCATCTACACATCATACTGAGTTATCCTACCAAGTTACAGTGAAATCGCTTCATAAATATGAACTGTAGACTGTGCTAAACAAATCTAGGTCCCGTGCCTGTGCAGCCATCACAGATGACCGATCACAGACAAAATAAGATATCTCATCCAGACATTATACTGAGTCATCCTACAAATTTGCAATGAAATCCCTTCATAAATGCAAGCTGTGGACTGTGCTAAAGGAATCTAGGTAATGTGCCCCTGCGGCCGTGTAGGCTGACTGAACCCATCCAAAATAGGACTTTCTCATCTAGACATTATACAGAGTTATCCTAAGAAGTTACAATAAAATCCCTTCATCAATACGACTTGTAGACTGTGTTAAAGGTTTTTGGGTTTCGGGCCTGCACAGCCATCACAGATGACAATCGTGACCAAAAGGGGACGTTCTCATCTTGACCTTATATGGAGCCACCATACCAAGTTACAATGAAATCTTCCTTCACAAATACAACCTGTAGCCTGTGCTAAAGGTTTTTGGGTTTCAGGTTCGCGTAGCCATCACGGTTGACTGATCATGACTAAAAGGGGAGGTTCTCATCTAGACATGACCTTGAACCTACATATGAAATTTTGTGATGATCGGACAAGAACTGTGGGGTGTAGCCTGTGCTAAAGAAAATGTGAACAGACTCTCAGAGACTAACAGACTTCCGCACACGTGATGGCAATAGCTTATCTTGACTTTGTCAAGTTAAGCTAAAAATCACCATTCAATTTTCATTATTTTTACATTTTTGTCTCAAAAACATAGCTCATGACCCCTTGTTGGAACAAGCTCATTGCAATGTGTTTGACACAAAAAATGAAAAAAAAAAGTTATTCAAGAATTTTGTTTGCAGGTATCGTCTGCCATTCGTGTTAGGTAAAGCGTTAATGATTTATTCTTTTCCAATAAATTTTCAGCCTATAAATTGTATTGAAGTGTTTAACTAGAAGAGTGCTAAATTACGTTTGTTTATCTAAATTTGTTTCCATGCAAAATAATTTGTTCCCATGTTTTTGCTTTGTTACAATTTATGGTAGAGTGCCTAAAATAGGCACTCTCCCATAAATTGTAACAAGGTGATTCCTAACAGACAAAATAATTTCACTTCAAAGGTAATATGAAGCACAGCCAATAAATATGAATCCTTTGTGTTGTAGTACCCACACTTCACAATTAAGTTCAAATATGGGCTTCCATCACTCAACCACTTATGGATTAACCCTTTACCCCATGAAAAGGTTGCACATGCCTACAAAAATACAAATTGAGTCTGCAAAAAAAAAAAAATGAAAGTGTCAATGACACTGTAGCTCAACTTGTCAAGACAAAGACATGTACATGTATAGTATGTGACACAGCAATGACAAACATCTAGGTAATGACCTGATAACAAAGGTACATATAAAGTATTGTAACGGTCTGTACATAAATACTGACCGTTGCCTGTAACAAATGTATAGGTAAAGTATTGTAAAGGTGGGTGACAGTCAGATGCTGAACTAGAAAAAATCTTTGAGTCCCAGAGTGGGTCTGACTGAACCCCAAAATATTTGTTCTCATAGCACAGTGATAACAAAGGCACCCCAAAACACACTCGTTCCTGTCCCAAGGTGAAAACAAAAGTACTCAAGAAGTTTTGTGAAGATCAGTTCATAAATACGAGCTGTATAGAACTTGTGACAAAAAACTGATTGGACCTAATTTCGGTACAAAATAGCCACTGGCAGCCATCTTGAATTTTGGACCGTACCCAGAAACACTCATTCTCATCCCAAGGAGATAACAAAGGTACCCAAGAAGTTTTGTGAAGATCGGTTCATAAATACAGCCTCTACCCTGAGCCGTATTGACATGTGTGCTTACATTGTGTAAGTTGCACTGAATAAATCAAAGTTCATCTAATTTGCATAATTTCTGCACGAAAAAAAACCCCTTACAATATGTGATGTATTCCATGTTACTAAACATTCATACAAAAATTTATTAAAATCAGAACTTTCATACAGAAGTTCTATACAAAAGACTGATTGCACTAATTTTGGTACAAAATGGCTGCTGGTGGCCATCTTGAATTTCGGACCACACCCAAAAACACTCGCTCTCATCCCACGGTGATAACAAAGGTACCCAAGAAGTTTCGTAAAGATTGGTTCATAAATATGGCCTCTAGTCTGAGCTGTATAGAAGTTGTGTACAAAAAACTGATTAGACCTAATTTCGGTACAAAATGGCCACTGGCAGCCATCTTGAATTTTAGACCGCACCCAGAAACACTCGTTCTCGTCCCAAGGTGATAACAACGGTACCCAAGACATTTCGTGAAGATCAGTTCATAAATACAGACTCTAGTCTGAGCCGTATTGACATGTGTACTTACTGTGTGTAAGTCGCACTGAAAAAATCAAAGTTCATCTAATTTGCATAATTTCTGCACGAGAAAAAAACCTGTATTATATGTGATGCATCCCATGGTACTAAACATTCACACAAAAAAATTATTCAAATCAGGGCTTTCATATGGAAGTTCTGTGCAAAAATCTGATTGCACCTAATTTTGTACAAAATGGCTGCCATCGGCCATCTTGAATTTCGGACTCGTCCCACGGTGATACCAAAGGTACCCAAGAAGTTTCGTAAAGATCGGTTCATAAATACGGCCTCTAGCCCGAGCCGTATTGGCATTTGCACTTACAGTGCTGAAAGTAACCCCAAAAAACATCAAAATTAGTCTAATTTGCACAATTTACGTACGAGAAAAAAACCTGTATTATATGTGATGTATCCCATGGTACTAAACATTCATACAAAAAATTATTCAAATCAGAGCTTTCATATGGAAGTTCTGTACAAAAAATAGATTTCTGCATCGTCGGTACAAAATGGCAGCTGGCAACCATCTTGAATTTCGGACCGCACCCAAAAACACTCGTTCTCATCCCACGGTCATAACAAAGGTACCCAAGAAGTTTCGTAAAGATCGGTTCATAAATACAGCCTCTAGCCCGAGCCATAGCAGCTTGGCACTTACAGCTCTGAAAGTAACACTAAATAAATCAAAGTCAGTCTAATTTGCATAATTTACGCACAAGAAAAAAACCTGTATTATATGTGATGTATCCCATGGTACTAAACATTTATACAAAACTTTATTCAAATCAGAACTTTCATACAGAAGTTCTGTACAAAAAACTGATTTTTGCATCATCGGTACAAAATGGCCACTGGCAGCCATCTTGAATTTCGGACCACACCTAAAAACACTCGTTCCTGTCCCAGGGTCATAACAAAGGTACACAAGAAGTTTCGTAAAGATCGGTTCATAAATACGACCTCTAGCCCGAGCCATAGCCAATTGTTGACGTACGGACAGACGGACAGACGGACAGACGGCCAGACGGACAGACGGACAGAGGGACGACGGACGACGGGCCATGACAATAGCTCAAATTTGACTTCGTCAAAGTTGAGCTAAAAATTTAATAAAAAATTACAAGAAAACCATATCATGTGACCTCTCATTGGAAGCTCGATCCAATGGAGGGGTCACATGATATGATTTTCTTTAAATTTTTTGAAAAAATAATTTTTAAAACAATAAATTTTGAAATTTGTGTTTGATAAAGAGTTAAATGACAGCTCACTGACAGTGTATAGTCATCATTTTACTCTTCTAATTCATTTATTTATTTATTGGTGTTCAAGGTCACATATTTCTGCACAATGGCTAATTGTGACTGCAGCATGGATATTATGTCAAGTTTAACCAATCGTCCATATTCATGTTGCTCATTTAGAGGACTTCCATCCCAAGAATTGGTAACTGGGGCCTATTTTACCAGTAAAACAGAGCTTGTTTACCACAGTAAATGAAAGTGTCAATGACACTGTAGCTTAACTTGTCTGTGTGTTGTGTTTGATGAATAGATAATGTTCAATGTTTATGAAAGGATTATGAAATAGGACAAGAATTGTGATAATTGGGAATATGTTAATTTCTGTTCCCTGTATGCTATATTTTGAATAAAAATAATATGACTGTACTAAACAATTGAGGGGTGTGTTAATGTGGCCCTCACAATTAATGTATGTGGCTCTCACAGTTAATGTATGTGGACCTCACAGTTAATGTATGTCAACGAAAGTTTCCAAGTTACAGTGAAATTATTCTAAAACGAGTCATCCTATCAAGTTACAATGAAATCCCTTCACAACAATGGCCTGTAGACTGTGCTAAAGGTTTTTTGTCTTCGGGCCTGTTTAGCCATTATGGCTGATCGTTCGCAACCAAAAGGAGTAGTCCTCATCTAGACATTATACTAAGTCATCCTACCAAGTTACAATGAAATCCCTTCATATTATTATTTATTGGTGTTTAAGGTCACATACTTATGCACAATGGCTAAGCATGACCAGTTTTACGGGTGGAGGAAGCCAAATCCCTTCATAAATATGACCTATAGTCTGTGCTAAATTTTTTCTGGTTTTGGGCTCAGGCAGCAGTCATGGTTGGATGACCGCGACCAAAAGGGGATGTTCTCATCTAGGCATTATCTGGAGTCATCCTACCAAGTTACAATGAAATCCCTTCACAAATATGACCTTTAGACTGTGCTAAAGGTTTTCAGGCTTCAGGCCCCTGTAGCTGTGACAGTGCATCAATCGTGACCAAAAGGGGACATTCTCATCTAGACATTATATGGCGTCATCCTACCAAGGTACAATAAAATCCCTCCATAAATACAACCTGTAGACTGTGCTAAAGGTTTTAGGGTTTTGGGCTCCGGCAGCCATCAAGGCTGTATGATCGCGACCAAAAGGGGACGTTCTCATTTAGACAATACATGGAGTCAACCTACCAAGTTATAAGGAAATCCCTCAATAAATACGACATGTAGACTCAGCTAAAGGTTTTCGGATTTTGGGCTCTGGCAGTCATCACAGTTGATAGATCGCAACCAAATGGAGAAGTTCTCATCTAGACATCATACGGAGTCATCCTACCAAGTTACAATGAAATCTCTCCATATTAAATATGACTTGTAGACTGTGCTAAAAGTTTTTGGGTTTCAGGCCCGGGCAGCCATCACGGTGACAGATCATGACCAAAGGGGGACATTCTCATCTAGATATTATACAGAGGCACCCTACCAAGTTACAATGAAATCCCTTCATAAATATGACCTATAGACTGTGCTAAAGGTTTTTGGGTTTTGCCTTTGGGCTTGGGCAGCCATTACGAGGCACACAACAACTGAACAGACTATACGTTGTTTATTTAAGATATTTGCAAACTGCCAACCGGGAATGTGGGAATAACCCCAGAAATTCAACAAGTATGTGGCTGAAACATTTTTGATGACCCAAACCAACACCACTGGCTACAGAATCTTAAATGTAAATTGTCAATTGCTTGTGTTCCTTGAACATCCCTGAAATAGGTCTTCATACAGCTATCTTTGTATTTACAGAATGCCTGATTCTGTGGTTTGAAAGCAGACACTTCATTTTACACTTTAAGAATACACATAGTTTACTTTAACTGGAAGAGTGCTGGAAGCCCATATTTGGGCTTTATTTTGAAGTGCAGGTTCTCCAACTTGAAGGCTTCATAATCTGTGGATGCACTCCATTTTATCTTTGGACTGAAACTATTTTGTCTGTATGGATTTTCTTTGTTA
The DNA here is from genome assembly GCA_031216915.1 of Pictodentalium vernedei. Classification (NCBI taxonomy): domain Eukaryota; kingdom Metazoa; phylum Mollusca; class Scaphopoda; order Dentaliida; family Dentaliidae; genus Pictodentalium; species Pictodentalium vernedei. The sequence goes on from CM062293.1 coordinate 163,417,667, forward strand.
AAATTTATGGGAGAGTGCCCAAAGGCTCTTTCTCAAAAATTGTAACAAGGAGAATACATGTGAACAAATGCTTTCAAACAAAAATAATTCAACACTCTACCGTTTAACAGAAATATCTTGATGTAACATTTGAATGAATAATCTCATCAGCATAACTGAAGGCAGCTTTGAGGAGAGTTCCATTATGTGATATCTGAGTCAAATTTAAGCAAAATTGTAGTCAGTCTCAAGGAAGGTACCTCTATGTGACATATGGGTCAAATTTAACAGCTGTACCTTTAAACAATAATTGAGAGGGACTTATCTCATTGGCCAAAATATGTCCACACCTCTAAATCTCAGTCAAATGTGCAACAACTGGAAAGAAAATCAGTGTTCAGTTTAAGAAAATAGTAATTTAATCTTTTGAACCCAAAAGGCCACCTTTTCTGGTCCAGGAACATGATATATCATAGTTCATTCATTTATATTTTTATCGGGGTTTAATGACACTTTTAACATCCAGAGTCACCTTGTGTCGAATAAGTCATAATTTCACCAAGTAGGATGATGACTGCTCAGTGAATGTGTGAGGTAACCAATTAATATTTTCAACATGCAACCCAAATGCTGCGAGTTAAAAATATTGAATTGTCTCCCCAGGTAATGGATCTGGACTCTTCTAACTGCTGCCACTGAACTGACGTGGAAGACACCGTTAGGGCCCAAAGGGTAAATATTGTCCTTTCTTTGATACCTTTTTTACTTAATAATTGCTTTTGTTTCTTATGAACTCTTCTCGCTTGCACCAGGAAATTTGTATGCAAATATGCCATCCAAAATAATTTTAATGAAAGTGTCAATGACTCTGCAGCTCAACTTGACAAACTTGAACTTGTTAAGTTATAAGTGAAATGGCAAAATTGAAGATCACTGGTTCCAATGTTATTTGGTGAAACTTCAACATAAAAACATTGTCTGTGAGCAATGTGAGGGAAATCCATGCATTTTTAAATGTAAAGTGTAGGGCTGGCAGAAGGAAGAAAGTTGATACACAAATGCAGTAAATTTAAAGGTCATTGTAAATGGCAACTTGCAACTTTTTTACAGAAATAAATGCTAATCTATAGCTCTTATCTAGAGGTCTTGCCTAATGAGCACACTAAGTTCAAAACAATCCTATAACAAATGTGCCCTGTAGGCCAGGTAAAAGAATGTTGATGCTCAAATGCACAAATTTCAAAGGTCGTTGCTAACAGCAATTGGTGGAAATGAAAAGAAAATCGATAGCTCCTATCATGGTCACCATGAATAAGCATACCAACTTACAAAACAACCCAATAATGAATGTGCCCTCTGAGGCGAGCCAAAGGAAGATGTTAATGCACAAACATACTAAGTTTTAAGGTCGTTGCTGGCGGCAATGTTTTTTTTTCTTTCTTTTTTTGATGGAAATTCATAAATTTGCCCTGTAGGGAGTGCAAAAGGGATAAGCTGCTGCACAAATGCACTAAGTTCCAAGGTTAGTGCTCATGACGTTTTTTGATGGAAATGAAATAAAATCAATAGCTTCCACCCATCTGGTGGTCACCCCAAACATGCAGACCAAGTTTCAAAGCAATTTATTCATAAATGTGCCTATAGAGCATGCCAAAGAAATATGCTGATGCACAAATGCACTGATTTTAAAGGTCATTGCTGATGGCAATGTTTTTTGATGGAAATGGAAGAAAGTCAATAGCTCACATCTAGAGGTTACCCCAAACATGCAAGTCAAGTTTCAAACTGATCCATTCATAAATTCACCCTGCAGGACTTGCCAAAGGAAAACAAATGCAATGAGTTCAAAGGTTATTGATAACGACAACATTCGGCAATGTTTTTCGAAAGAAGTGAAAGAAAATCAAAGCTCCCATCTAGAGGTCACTCCAAACAAGCACCCTATGTTTCAAACAATCAAATCCTAAATGTGAACTGTACGGTGTTCCAAAGAAATTGGCAAAGTTGGAGGAAGTTGCTAAGGGCAACATTTTTGGACGGAAATGGAAGAAAATCTATAGCTCTCATCTAGAAGTCACCCAAAACAAGCATACCAAGTCTCAAACCAGTCCATTCATAAATGCACCCAGCAGAGCGTGCCAAAGAAAAATGTTGATGCAAAAATGGCAAAGATCATTGCTAACAGCAATATTTCTTGATGGAAATGAAAGAAAATTCAATAGCTCACATCTAAAGGTTACTCCAAACAAGCAAACCAGGTTTCCAAGCAATCGGATCATAAATGTGACCTGTGCAGTGCGCCAAAGGAAAATGTCAATGCTCAAAAGGGCAAAGTTGAAGGACATTGTTAACAGCAACATTTTTGATGGGAACGAAAGAAGCTCCCATCTGGAGGTCAACAAAAAAAGCATACCAAGTTTCAAAGCAATCCATTCATGAATGTACCTTGTAGGGTGTGCCAAAGGAAAATGCTGATGCACAAATGCACTAAGTTTGAAGGTAGTTGCTAACGGCAACTTTTTTGATGAAAATGGAAGAAAATCGATAACTCCCATCTAGAGGTCACCGCAAACAAGCATACCAAGTTTGAAAGCAACCCGATCATAAATGCGACCTGTGCGGTGTGCCAAAGGAATATATTGATGCATAAATGCAATAAGTTCAAATACTAAAGGCAACGTTTTTGATGAAAATGTAAGAAAATCGATACCTCCCATCTAGAGAGCACACCAACCAAACAATCATACCAAGTTTCAAAGCGATCTGATCATAAATGTGTTCTGAAGAGCATGCCAAAGGAATATATTGATGCATAACTAAACTAACTTCAAAAGTCATTGCCAACAGCAACTTTTTTTGATGGAAATGGAAGAAAATCAATAGCTCTCATCTAGAGGTCACCCCCAAACAAGCAGACCAGGTTTCAAAGCCATCTGATCATAAATTGCCCTGCAGGGTGTGCCAAATGGAAATATTGATGCCTAACTAAACTAAGTTCAAAGGTTGTTGCCAGCAGCAACATTTTTTGATAGAAATGGAAGAAAATCGATAGCCCCCCATCTAGAGGTCTCCCCAAGCAAGCGCACCAAGTTTCAAAGCGGTCTGATCATAAATGCAATCTGCGTGGTGTGTCAAAGGAAACTGTTGACGAACATAAGCATGTACGTCCGCCGACAGACGAGAAGTGATGGCAATAGCTCAGCTTGACTTTGTCAAGTTGAGCTAAAAATTAAATCAGTAAAGGCTCATTAATTCTACTATGGTGAGCTTCTTGTTTCAGTTTCTTGCTATGAGGAACCTAAAATGTCTATAATGGTAATCTCCAAGTGTAACATATCACAAACTGTCTTCATCGTGGACTGTCACTTAAGATGACTGCATTCGGTTTACAAAATGGCAACATAATGACTGTTTCCTCTGCTGGCTAACTAGGTGTGATAAGACAGAGAGCAAGGGCCATGCTTCACTTGTGCAGACAGTCAGCTAGTCATATTACAGAAACAGAGTTGCAGCTCTAGACAAAGAGTTTAAGTTAACTGGTAGACAGTTGGATAATCAGTTGGACAGTCAGCATTGTGAATGTGGCAACAATTTGATAAAGTCTACCTCAACTGTATTACTATGATCTACAAATCATGTTTATCAATCACTACAAATGTGGACAGAACTATCCCAAATTATTTTCCATGTTTGTTTTACTTTATTAATAGAACTGTCTTGTTTATCTGGTAAAGTGCCAGAAGCCCTTATTCGGTCTTTACTGAATGCAGGTACTGGACTTTGAAGGCTTCATAATCAGTGGATGTGCTTCATATTATCTTTGCGATATCATTCAGTCTGTAAGGACTTGCCTTGTTACAATTTATGGGAGGATGCCAACAGGCACTCTTCCATAAATTGTAACAAGGCAACAATATGAGAACAAATTTTGATGGCCCAAAATAATTTTTAGCACCCTCCCAGTTATTAGACAAATCGAAGGTACAAGATGGACAATGAAAGTGTCAATGACACTGCATCTTAACTTTTCTGTGTGTTGTGTTTTATGAAAAGGATAATGTTCAATGTTTATGAAAGGATTATGAAATAAGGCAAGAATTGTGATAATTGGGCATATGTTAATTTCTGTTCCCTGTATGCTATGTTTTCAATAAAAATAATATGAGACGTAGACTGTACTAAAGAATTGAGGGGTGGGTTAATGTGGCCCTCACAGTTAATGTATGTGGCCCTCACAGTTAATGTGTATGTCAACGAAACTTACCAAGTTACAGTGAAATTATTCCAAAATGAGTCATCCTATCATGTTACAATGAAATCCCTTCATAAATACAGCCTGTAGACTGTGAAAAAGTCTTTCGGGCCTGTGTAGCCATCACGGTTGACCGATCACAACCAAAAGGGGATGTCCTCATCTAGATATTATACTGAGTCATCCTACCAAGATACAATGAAATCCCTTCATAAATACGACCTGTAGTCTGTGCTAAAGTTTTTTTGGTTTTGGGCTCGGGCAGCCAACATGGTTGAATGATCACGACCAAAAGGGGACGTTCTCATCTGGGCATTATCTGGAGTCATCCTACCAAGTTACAATGAAATCCCTTTGTAAATATGACCTGTAGAGTGTTAAGGTTTTTGGGCTTCGGGCCCCTGTAGCCATCACAGTTCACCAATCACAACCAAAAGTGGACGTTATCATCTAGACATTATATGGACTCAATCTACAAAGTTACAATGAAATCCCTTCATAAATATGACCTGTAGACTGTGCTAAAGGTTTTCGAGTTTTGGGCTTGGGCAGCCATCACGGCTGAATGATCGCGACCAAAAGGGGACATTTCATCTAGACATTATCTGGAGTCATCCTACCAAGTTACAACAATGAAATCCCTTCATAAATATGAACTGTATACTGAGCTAAAGGTTTTCGGGCTTCGGGCCCCTGTAGCCGCCACAGCTGACCAATCACAACCAAATGGGGACATTCTCCTCCAGACATTATTTGGAGTCATCCTACCAAGTTACAATGAAATCCCTCCATAAATATGACCTGTAGACTGTGCTAAAGGGGTCGTTCTCATCTAGACATGACCCCAAACCTGCATATGAAATTTTGTGACGATCAGATAAGAACTACGGGGTGTAGCCTGTCCTAAAGGAAAATGTGAACAGACTCACAGACTAACAGACTCCTGCATGCGTGATGGCAATAGCTTATCTTGACTTTGTCACGTTAAGCTAAAAATGAATTAAACCACAGCACACTGTTATCAAAATACCCTATTTTCAAGCAGAACATTTTTCCCATGATGCTACTTGAAATTGAGCCAATTCAATCTTGTTTGACAAGAGTATGTCAAACAAGACTGATTTGGTTAAATTTCTATTATCAGGCATGGCATCATGCGGAAAATTTGCAGCTTGAAAGTTAAGATAGTTTTGCCTCAACTGTATTACTAAGATCTTCAATTCATGTTTAGCAATCACTAAAAGTGTGGACAGAATGTTCCCAAATTATTTTCCATGTTTGTGTTACTTGATCAATAGAACTTATTTATTTATTATTTGACCAGGCGCGCGGTGGCTCAGTGGTAGACTGTTGGACTTCTATGCTAGAGGTCCCAAGTTCGATACCCATCCGGGACGGCCCGCATTGTGACCTTCGGCAAGGCACTTTATCCAGGTTGCCTACATGGGGGGAACGATGACGCTGTGTACTAAGGCGTACTGAAAGTCGATGGTGCACATGTCTTCAACCGCTGTAACCCTGCTTGATCGGAGCTTGAACAGAGTTAGAATGTTGAGGAGCTGACAGTTGCTTGTTGATGCTCAGTGGTTCTCTCTGGGTACTCTGGCTTCCTCCACCCGTAAAATTGTCACAGTCACAATTAGCCACTGTGCATAAGTTAGTGACCTTAAACACCAATAAATAATAACTAGAAGTACTGTGAGCAAGCTCACAAAGTGATACCCCCCCGCGCCTGAAATGTATAAGTTAGATTATCTCCCCTTGGAAATGTCAGAACGGAATTATATTGCTTCATGCACATCTTCATATGGAGTTCTTCCATTGTGTAAAGTTTCATGAAAATTATTCAAACGGTTTAGGAGTTGAGCTTATAAGGATGGACAGATGGATGGACAGATGGACGCTCCAACATTTCAGGTTTATGGGCTCCCAAAAACACATATTGTATGTCCAAAACCTTATTTTACCCAGAACCCCACCCCCTCCACCCTAGAACTTATATTTAACCCTAACCCTACCCCTCCACCCAAAAACCACACCCTAACCCTACCCCACCCTGACCCTAAACCCTAAAAGCCCACCCAGACCCTAACCCCCACCCACCCCCGAGACCTAACCCCCAACCTTACGCCCTACTCTGGTGCTACCCCTAACCCTAACCTCACCCCTGACCCAACCCCACCCCACCAAACCAATAGGATTAGGAGCTATTTTTCGATTTAGGGGCTACTAAAAGTAAAACCCCACCCCTGACCCCAACCCTACCCCCCAGGACCTAACCCTCCCCAACCTTAAGCCCTACTCTGGGGCTACCCCTAACCCTAACCCCCACCCCACTCCTAACCCCAACACTACCTTAATTTGGAGGTAGCCCCTAATAATAATATCCCCTAAACCCCCAATGTTGGCCCGGATGGATGGACGGATGGGCGGACGGACGGACGGACGGACGGACGGACAGACAGGGTGATTCCTATATACACCCCAAACTTTGTTTGGGAGTATAAATAATTATTTGACAAATCGATGGTTACAAGATGGATAATAAAATGAAAGTGTCAATGACACTGTAGCTCAACTTGTCAAGACAAAGACATGTACATGTATAGTATGTGACACAGCAATGACAAACATCTAGGTAATGACCTGATAACAAAGGTACATATAAAGTATTGTAACGGTCTGTACAAAAATACTGACCGTTGCCTGTAACAAATGTATAGGTAAAGTATTGTAAAGGTGGGTGACAGTCAGATGCTGAACTAGAAAAAATCTTTGAGTCCCAGAGTGGGTCTGACTGAACCCCAAAATATTTGTTCTCATAGCACAGTGATAACAAAGGCACCCCAAAACACACTCGTTCCTGTCCCAAGGTGAAAACAAAAGTACTCAAGAAGTTTTGTGAAGATCAGTTCATAAATACGAGCTGTATAGAACTTGTGACAAAAAACTGATTGGACCTAATTTCGGTACAAAATGGCCACTGGCAGCCATCTTGAATCTTGGACCGTACCCAGAAACACTCATTCTCATCCCAAGGAGATAACAAAGGTACCCAAGAAGTTTTGTGAAGATCGGTTCATAAATACAGCCTCTACCCTGAGCCGTATTGACATGTGTGCTTACATTGTGTAAGTAGCACTGAATAAATCAAAGTTCATCTAATTTGCATAATTTCTGCACGAAAAAAAACCCCTTACAATATGTGATGTATTCCATGTTACTAAACATTCATACAAAACTTTATTAAAATCAGAACTTTCATACAGAAGTTCTATACAAAAGACTGATTGCACTAATTTTGGTACAAAATGGCTGCTGGTGGCCATCTTGAATTTCGGACCACACCCAAAAACACTCGCTCTCATCCCACGGTGATAACAAAGGTACCCAAGAAGTTTCGTAAAGATTGGTTCATAAATATGGCCTCTAGTCTGAGCTGTATAGAAGTTGTGTACAAAAAACTGATTAGACCTAATTTCGGTACAAAATGGCCACTAGCAGCCATCTTGAATTTTAGACCGCACCCAGAAACACTCGTTCTCGTCCCAAGGTGATAACAAAGGTACCCAAGACATTTCGTGAAGATCAGTTCATAAATACAGACTCTAGTCTGAGCCGTATTGACATGTGTACTTACTGTGTGTAAGTCGCACTGAAAAAATCAAAGTTCATCTAATTTTTATAATTTCTGCACGAGAAAAAAACCTGTATTATATGTGATGCATCCATGGTACTAAACATTCACACAAAAAAATTATTCAAATCAGGGCTTTCATATGGAAGTTCTGTGCAAAAATCTGATTGCACCTAATTTTGTACAAAATGGCTGCCATCGGCCATCTTGAATTTCGGACCGGACCCCAAAACACTCGTTCTCGTCCCACGGTGATACCAAAGGTACCCAAAAAGTTTCGTAAAGATCGGTTCATAAATACGGCCTCTAGCCCGAGCCGTATTGGCATTTGCACTTACAGTGCTGAAAGTAACCCCAAAAAACATCAAAATTAGTCTAATTTGCACAATTTACGTACGAGAAAAAAACCTGTATTATATGTGATGTATCCCATGGTACTAAACATTCATACAAAAAATTATTCAAATCAGAGCTTTCATATGGAAGTTCTGTACAAAAAACAGATTTCTGCATCGTCGGTACAAAATGGCAGCTGGCAGACATCTTGAATTTCGGACCGCACCCAAAAACACTCGTTCTCGTCCCACGGTCATAACAAAGGTACCCAAGAAGTTTCGTAAAGATCGGTTCATAAATACGGCCTCTAGCCCGAGCCATAGCAGCTTGGCAATTACAGCTCTGAAAGTAACACTAAATAAATCAAAGTCAGTCTAATTTGCATAATTTACGCACGAGAAAAAAACCCGTATTATATGTGATGTATCCCATGGTACTAAACATTTATACAAAACTTTATTCAAATCAGAACTTTCATACAGAAGTTCTGTACAAAAAACTGATTTTTGCATCATCGGTACAAAATGGCCACTGGCAGCCATCTTGAATTTCGGACCACACCTAAAAACACTCGTTCCCGTCCCAGGGTCATAACAAAGGTACACAAGAAGTTTCGTAAAGATAGGTTCATAAATACGACCTCTAGCCCGAGCCATAGCCAATTGTTGACGTACGGACAGACGGACAGACGGCCAGACGGACAGACGGACAGATGGACGGACGGACAGACGGACGACGGACGACGGGCCATGACAATAGCTCAAATTTGACTTCGTCAAAGTTGAGCTAAAAATGACATACTCCATGTAGTTTATAACCTTCCATTGCCAAACCTGTGGCTAGCAGTCAATATTAAGACAGAACACAAAGCGGATGAAGTATGGGGGACTGGAATCAACAGTCAGCGTAGAGAATTTTTCCTGTATTTCACTAGCACTGAAGGCACAGGTGGGAACATTGAGTCCTGTCCCTCATACTCTACCTGCGTTGTGTTTTGTATTTATACCAAGGTAAACTTGAATTAACTCTTTCAACACTGGCAGCCTGGAAAGTATCATGAGTGAAACTATCCTAGTTTGTTGGGGATTCTGTAATAATTTAATCCAACCAAGCCTGAAAATAAGCAATCTGTCATTTGCAAAATGAGGTCCCCAGAGGGTGAATTGGCAGATGCTACCCAATGCGGTGGGCCAATTTATCTTCTGGGTATCTCTTTCTGTTCAGGTTTGAGACCTTGATTCAGATTGAGGTTCAGAGAGGGTAACATTACGTGTACATCTCATTTAAAACTGACACTCGTATTGCAGATTGCTGTTATATAACAGTTGTGCTAAAAATAGACTAATCAGCCTGATTGACTGCACTGGAACTTTTTCTGGGTCCCCACAGTGATTACTTAAACAAAAACAAATCAGAAAAAACTTAATTACAATATTTTCTCTCTCTCTCTCTGGTAACAAATCATTCAACTGAATTTTTAGGTTGTAGGGCTATGCAATTAAACTGATGATTGATTGAAGGGATTAATTAAAGTACATGTAGATTGAATTAACCACTACTTGCACAGGGAGTGAAACAACATTTAGGTGGCGCGACAAAGCAACGGAATCTTTTATCCTTCAAACAAATATCTGTTTTAACACCTCTGCACATTATGGTTGAGGAAAAAACAAGAGACTGTAATCAACATTTTCAATAAATGTTATCATTATTTTAGCCTAATCATAATTATAACCACATGCAGATCACAAATTCAACAGAAAACAATAATGTTTTTCTTATTCAATAATGTCCAGCATTGGATCAATCAGGTGATCCACACACCTCTCCCCGGCTAAAAGCGTTATTCTAACAGCCCCCAAATAACGTGATTTTTCATCCCCCAAAACCACCAGAAATCTACATTTAATAACTGATTTTCCAATTTTCTTGGGAGGGGGGGGGGGGGGGGGGGGGGCACATTGCCTTCTCAGGGGCATCATTTTCAAATTCAAGAAGAACAAAATTTTAAACGCAATTTCCTTGACTCTATCCATTTGTGGCCATAATTTATAAGTTGTGAAAGGCGTCAATAATTATGCCACATTACCACCAAATATAATCCGAATAAATTATAAAATATGTCACATGTAAATTTGCTATTTCACACTTCCTCATTCAGTTTATTAGCCTAATCATAATTAGGCTAATAAACTGAATGAGGAGGTGTGAAGACGCATGTTGAAACTGGTCAAGACGAATGTTGAAATTGATCATCCCAACAAGGCAAATCCCAACAAAACAAATTTAATGAAAATGACTGCATGACCCATTTATTTTGAGGTTCTGGGTAAATATGTATACGAGAAGGGTATTTTGCAGAATTTTATTTTTCAAGATAAAAACCTACTTGCGATAATACAAACCAGGTAGACAAACTCCATAAATTAACAATAGAGTAACAAAACATAAAGGAGTTTACATCATGTACCATATAATAATTTAACCATTTTTTTTTTTATCTATTTTCACGTTTTTTATCCTTCATAAAATTGCAAGGAAAATTTTCCATTCATCAACAATAAGTTGTGGTAAAGGTTCGGTTTTGAACTGCGAATTATCCTCTAAATTTTATAAAGCGTAAATTACGTGGAGATGGAAATTATGACAAGGAATATACAAGAAGTCTATTAAAATATTTTACCAGAAATGTTTTAACCTTTGGGGCAGGTATCAGATTTTATATAAAAATCTCTTTTTTCGAGGATGTTTTTTCAACTATGTCGGCAATATCTGTTTTGTAAAATGCGCCTTTAGTGTTACAAGTGAGTTTTCATTAAAATAGCTGACTGAAAGTTTGTACTGCATTCAGTGAACATAAAGTATTGACCAAATAAGTTATTTATTGTTGCTTAAGGTCACATATTTCTGCTCAATGGCTAATCATGGCCACGACAGTTTACGGGTGGAGGAAGCCGGAGTACCTGGAGAGAACCACTGAGTAATGTCAAGCAACTGTCAGCTTCCCAAGATACTAACTCCACACAAGCAAGGTTAGCATTGGTTGAAGACAAGTGCACCATCGACCTGCAATACACCTTAGTACAGAAAGCCAACATGCCCCCAAGTGGGCAATGGGGGAGAAGCGTCTTGCCCAATTACGAAGAACATTAAAATCCGACAACTGATGTTAGAGTTATAATACAAAATGTTCGTACGGACGGACGGAAAAAAGTAAATAAGGGACATAACTCCTGTAAGATTTGTCGGACGAAACCCTAGGTACAAGGGTATGCATTCCCCCAAGCTGCCTTATCACCATACCAAAGAACATTAAAATCCGACAACTGATGTTCGAGTTATAATACAAAATGTTCATACGGACGGACGGAAAAAGTAAATAAGAGACATAACTCCTGTAAGATTTTTATCCCACTTCCTTACCTCACCAGTCTGCTTCCTTGAGTGTCCCGTTCCAATCAAAAAATAAATCTATCCATCCCCTGCCCACTCCATCCCCCCCCCCCCCCCCCCATCAACACACACACCTTCACAGACACGCACATACGTTAATTTTTATTGATTTCAACTGCAAATCCGGAGGAGGGGTATGGCCAGTGTACATCAACTGTCAGTCAATCAACAAGGTACAAAAACAATAAAGAAGAAAAGAAGACCTTTTTCGGAACAGTTCGATCCTCAGTTTCATTAGTCGGTATAAAGTGGAAGCAATGTATTTATCTGCTCTCTTACATGCTGGCTTGATGGGCCATTTCTTGAAAGAAAAATACAAATGAACGTAGTAACGTCATCGTAATGGAATAATGTTGTGTTTTCGAACATATTTTTATGTTTATTGGCAGAGTTTTCGATCAGGAGTTTATTTGCGTACTATATTATATCGCTGCACCACTTGCTGCTATCAATTGATGCATGTCATTGGCATTCTGTTTGAAGTATGGTTTTCCCACTCATTCATAATTAGCCTCGATAGGCAGGTGGTGGACACATATATTACAGAGTGATCACCGCGTGTGACGAAGATGGGTTTAAAATAGAGCGTACACGTAAAGAATTTAGTGATGCTACCCTGCTATGCAGGGTAGCATCACCAAATTCACCCTCTGTGGACCTCATTTATGCAGATGACAGTCTGCTTATTTTCTGGCTTGAATCCAGCAGCTCTATCTCTTAAGATTTTTTGCTCTTCATCCACTATCAATTTTTTTTTCACGCAAAAATTTATGCACACCAATTTGAAAGGGTTAAGGCAATGAACCTGATATTTTAAAGAAAAATATCACCTTTGGCAATCTGGTTACTTTCTTGCTTGCCGCTGTTTTGTGCAAAAGCATTAAATTTTCATTCACGTCATAAAGTCACGTTAGAAATTAAGGTGCCTGATACAGAGTACCTTAACCTTTTCATGCAACACATGTTTTAGCTACCATGTTTTCTGATGTTATAAGCAAAAGAAAGGCAAAGTAATTTTGAAATGTATATTATTGTTTGTGCAAAAGTTGAGATGAGAAAGGCAGAATATGGCAGCTTACTTCGTGATTTTCCATAATTAACCCTTTACCCAAGTACAGGAATCAAAATTTAATATTTTAATAACATGTTTTTCACAAAATTTCAACAAAACACTATCATGAGACCCCTCCCTCACTGGAACAAGCTCAACAAGCTTGTTTCAATTAGTGCTGAAATGATTAGCCGGATAACCGGTTTGCAACTGGTTATTGGCATAACCAGTTGGAAAAGCTGTCAACCAGATAAACATTATACCTATAGTTTACGGGACAGCATCGGGAAAATAAATAGTATTTGATTTCAAGATCTTCGAATTCTTTTGCTGAAGCAAGCATTGTCAAAGCTGCCAAAAATGTGTCGATTTACAATGATGTGTACTCGATATAACATGAAAAGGTTATGATGTTGCAATGTTCAATGAACAGTTATTTTGGTCACTTGGGCTGTCAAGTCGCGGATAAATGTTTGTAACAAACTGCCAACAGTCGAGTGCACTGCAGGTTGTTTTCTGGGTGGGCTGCAGAGAGCACATGCCTGTCAATGTAACAATCTTCTACAGACAAATCTGACATTCTTCTCTTTGATGAGGTGTTGTTAATTGCAGATTATCATGCAAAAAAAATCCCTCAGTGCGAGTAATACTGCTTCCAAATAAATTGACTGGTTGGTACTTTACCAACATGTTTTATAAAAACCATGTTTTGATTTTGCTGAACTGTTTAAAAGTTTGAACGTCTGTCATAAAAAAAACAATTTTAAAATCTTGCATTTTAAAATTTGTTTTCCAATGATTAACGAGGGGATCTCATACAATGGGACATATAATAATTTCTTAACACATCCCTTTCATGACTTGCAACATAATCCCGCCAGAATTTCATTGCAAGGAATAGGTAAATGAAAACGTGGAACTGTTTGTGACATTTGTCTTAGCAGAGAACAGAAAAAGATACTCAAAAAATTAGGAATACATATTCACCCTATGATAACATCAAATTCAAGCCACTCAAGGTAAGAGGCTCTGCTATTATAGTTAACTTTGCCTAACTACAATTTACAAACTGGTTGGAAAATTTGTACCTAATATCAACAAGAGGCCCCAAGGGACCTGAGGGCGCTCACCTGACATGGTAGCCTAAATATCAACCCAGAGAATTGATTTCAACAAGTTGCATCTGCTCCTCCTAAGAAAAGCTTATACCAAATATCCAAAGATTCTGACCAGTGGATCTAAAAAAAAAAAGAAGATTTTTAAAGAATATTCCTCATATTGAACTAAGTTATAATTCGGGCTCCCACAGGGAGCCCATATAAGAAACCAGGGACTTGGCTTTAACAAACTTGAATCTCACCCCCAAGGATGCTGCACATCAAATATCAAAACATTCAGACTGCTGGATCTGAAGAAAATTTTTAAATAAAATTCCTCATTTTGAACTAAGTTACAATTCAAGCTCCCACAGTGAGTGAGTCCAAATATGGACCTAGGGACATGGCTTGAACAAACTTGAATCTCACCCCCCTAAGGAAGCTGCATACCAAATATCAAAACATTCCGACTGCTGGATCTGAAGAAGATTTTTAAAGAAAATTCCTTATTTTGAACTAAGTTATCATTCGGGCTCCAACAGTGAGTCCAAATATGGACCTAGGGAAATGGCTTGAACAAACTTGAATCTCACCCCCCTAAGGATGCTGCATACCAAATATCCAAACATTCCGACTGCTGGATCTGAAGAAGATTTTTAAAGAAAATTCCTCATTTTGAACTAAGTTATAATTCGGGCTAACACAGTGAGCCCAAATATGAACCCAGGGACTTGGCTTGAACAAACTTGAATCTCCCCCCCTAAGCATGGTGCACTATAGAAGAAGATTTTCAAAGACATTTGCCTGAAATGCACTAAGTTCGAATTCGAGCTTCTATAGTGAGCCCAAATATGAATCTAGGGAGCCGATTTGAACAAACTTGAATCAGATCCACCCCACAATGTTGCATACCAAATATCAAAAGATTCTGCCTGCAGCATCTGGAGAAGAAGGTTTTTTAAGAAATTTGCCTGAAATGCACTAAGTTCGAATTCGGGCTTCTATAGTGAGCCCAAATATGAATCCAGGGGGCTGATTTGAACAAACCTGAATCAGATCCACCCCACAATATTGCATACCAAATATCAAAAGATTCTGCCTGCTGGATCTGGAGAAGAAGATTTTTGAAGAAATTTGCCTGAAATGCACTAAGTTCGAATTCGAGCTTCTATACTGAGCCGAAATATAAACCCAGGGGGCTGATTTGAACAAACCTGAATCAGATCCACCCCACAATGTTGCATACCAAATATCAAAAGATTCTGCCTACTGGATCTGGAGAAGATTTTTTAAGAAATTTGCCTGAAATGCACTAAGTTCGAATTCGGACTTCTATAGTGAGCCCAAATATGAATCCAGGGGGCCGATTTGAACAAACTTGAATCAGATCTACCCCACAATGTTGCATACCAAATATCGAAAGATTCTGCCTGCTGGATCTGGAGAAGAAGATTTTTGAAGAAATTTGCCTGAAATGCACTAAGTTCGAATTTGGGCTTCTATAGTGAGCCCAAATATGAATTAGGGAGCCGATTTTAACAAACTTGAATGAGATCCACCCCACAATGTTGCATACCAAATATCAAAGGATTCTGCCTGCTGGATCTGGAGAAGAAGATTTTTTAATCTTTTTCCCATTGCCGACAATGTTAAAAAGTGCTGACTCAGTACTTTTTCAAAGTCCTGAAAAAAAGTACCTTGTGATCAAACCGATAGAGATTTTTTTTAACCACTCTATTCTACTGGACAAAAGTAAGCTTTATACAAAATAAGAATTCTCTGTGCTGTATAGTTTTGGAGATATGGCAGTTTTAAGGTTTTTCCTATTTTTGGCTCCCGAGGTTCTCACGGGAATGAGAAAAATATTTTTTGCATCAATCAACTACTTATGACCCATTATCATCTCATATCAAATTTGGTTCAAATTGACCTCACGGTTCTAAAAATAGAAATTTTAGGCGTGGCCAAAATTTTTGCCCCTCCCATAACGAAGGCAAATAATGCCCGACAAACTTCTCTTGAACAAACTTGATTCTAAACCTCAAAAGGACTCTGTATACCACATATCAAGTCTCTGCTATTGGTGGTTCATTAGAAGAAGATTTTCAAAAAATTTGGCCATTTTTTCCCCACACCTCTGCTCAATGAGCTGAAACCTAATTTGGATAACTAGAGGGGGTATCAGTACCCCGTGGCTCACCAACAGGTGGCCAATGTAAAGGGGTGGCTGGAGTAAAAAAAAAAGTTCAAAATCTGCACACAAAAGTCCAAAATTAGAGAAAATAAGCAGCTAAAGGGCTAAATAATATAATAATAACCCCTAAGAAGCATGCTAACATAAAATAGGAACCATGGCAATATGCTACAAGGTAAGTCTCACTTTGAAAAAAAGAAAGACAAACACTCAAAACCTGCACATAAAAGTAAAAAAAAAAAGTATCACATTTGTTTCAATGAATCTATTGAAATTGTTTTTTTTTTATCACAACCTGTACATAAAAGTAAGAAGCTGTAAGCCTAAGTCCAAAAGCTGTACATACAAGTCCAAAATTGAAGTAATTCAGCAGGAAAAGGGTTAAATAATACAAACATAGCCCTAAGATGCATGTTTACATTCAACAGAAAGCATGGCCATATGCTGCAAGGTAAATCTCCACTTGGAAGAAAGGGAAAAAAAACATCAAAACCTGCACGCAAACATCAAAATAAGTCTAAAATTTGATTCAAAGGGTTAAAATTAAGACAAAATACCCTGGAAAAGAGTTAAATGTTACAGTGAACCACCATAGCAATATGCAGAAACTCTACACTTGGAAGAAAGGAAAAAAAAAAACCCATGAAAACCTACACACAAACGGCAAAATAAGTGTAAAAATCAATTCAAAGGGTTAAAAATTTTTTTAAAAATGCACTGGAAAGATATCAATGTTATAATGCAGTGAGGTCAACCTCACTTGAAATTGTTTTTTTTTATCACAACCTGTACATAAAAGTAAGAAGCTGTAAGCCTAAGTCCAAAAGCTGTACATAAAAGTCCAAAATTGAAGTAATTCAGCAGGAAAAGGGTTAAATAATACAAACATAGCCCTAAGATGCATGTATACATACAATAGAAAGCATGGACATATGCTGCAAGGTAAATCTCCACTTGGAAGAAAGGAAAAAAAAACCATCAAAACCTGCACGCAAACATCAAAATAAGTCTAAAATTTGATTCAAAGGGTTAAAATGAAGACAAAATACCCTGGAAAAGAGTTAAATGTTATAGTGAACCACCATAGCAATATGCAGAAACTATACACTTGGAAGAAAGGAAAAAAAAAAAAACCCATGAAAACCTGCACGCAAACGTCAAAATAAGTCTAAAAATGTATTGAAGGGGTTAAAAAAATTTTTAAAAATGCACTGGAAAGATATCAATGTTATAATAACCACCACTGCAATATGCAGTGAGGTCAACCTCACTTGAAATTGTTTTTTTTTATCACAACCTGTACATAAAAGTAAGAAGCTGTAAGCCTAAGTCCAAAAGCTGTACATAAAAGTCCAAAATTGAAGTAATTCAGCAGGAAAAGGGTTAAATAATACAAACATAGCCCTAAGATGCATGTTTACATACAATAGAAAGCATGGACATATGCTGCAAGGTATATCTCCACTTGAAAGAAAGGAAGAAAAAAACATCAAAACCTGCACGCAAACATCAAAATAAGTCTAAAATTTGATTCAAAGGGTTAAAATTAGGACAAAATACCCTGGAAAAGAGTCAAATGTTATAGTGAACCACTATAGCAATATGCTGAAACTAAAAAAAAATTTGAAAAGCCAAAAAATCAAAACCTGTACACAAAAGTACAAAATATTTGAGAGCGGACGCCGACGCCGACATGAGGGCTATGCCATAGGCTCACACAACTAACGTTGGTGAGCCAAAAAAAACATCAAAACCTGCACGCAAACATCAAAATAAGTCTAAAATTTGATTCAAAGGGTTAAAATTACGACAAAATACCCTGGAAAAGAGTTAAATGTTATAGTGAACCACTATAGCAATATGCTGAAACTAAAAAAAAATTTGAAAAGCCAAAAAATCAAAACCTGTACACAAAAGTTCAAAATATTTGAGAGGGGACGCCGACGCTGATGCCGACGCTGATGCCGACATGAGGGCTATGCCATAGGCTCACACAACTAACGTTAGTGAGCCAAAAATCAAAATGCCCTTATATAACCCCTACTCACATGAAATTTCATTAATATGCGGCCAGTGGTTTGGGAGAAAAAGGCCCAAACACCACCTTCACGACGGACGACAGACGACGGACGACGGACGAAAAGTGATCAGAAAAGCTCACCCTGACTTTCAGTCAGGTGAGCTAATAACAAGGGGTCCCTCTCCTCAAATGCACACCCATGGGAACAAATCACACACACAAACTTTGTTTCAGGTGTGAAGTATGACTTGTGCCTGTGATTTTCAAATGGCAAGGCCTGGTTTTGTGACCGAGTAATGCAGGGTGACCACAGTTACTATGTATCATCACTACAATGAAATCCCTTCATAAATATGACCTGTAAACTGTGCTAAAGGTTTTCGGGTTTCGGGCTCGGGCAGCCATCATGGTTGAATGATTGAAACCAAAAGGATAATTCTCATCTGGGCATCATCTGGAGTGATTCCACAAAGTTACAATGAAATCCCTTCATAAATATGACCTGTAGACTGTGCTAAAGGTTTTCAAGCTTCGGGCTCGGGCAGACATCATGGTTGAATGATCGCAACCAAAGGGGACAATCTCATCTGGGCATCATCTGGAGTGATCCTGCGAAGTTACAATGAAATCCCTTCATAAAAATATGACCTGTATGTAGACTGTGCTCAAGGTTTTCGGGCTTCAGGCACTTGTAGACATCACAGTTGACCAATCACTACCAAAAGGGGATGTCATCATCTAGGCATTATATGGAGTCAACCTTACAGGTTACAATGAAATCCTTCTATAAATATGACCTTTTGCCTATGCTGAAGGTTTTTGGGCTCAGGCACCCATCAAGGCTGAATGATCATAACCAAAATGGGACCTTCTCATCTAGACATTATTCGGAGTCATCCTACCAAGTTACAAGGAAATCCCTTCATAAATATGACCTGTAGACTGTGTTAAAGGTTTTCAGGCTTTGGGCCCCTTTAGCCGTCACAGTTGCCCAATCATGTCCAAAAGGGAACATTCTCATCTAGACATTATATGAAGTAAACAAATCAAGTTAAAATGAAATCCCTTCATAAATATGACCTGTAGACTGTGGTAAAGGTTATCAGGCTTTGGGCTCCGGCAGCCATCATGGTTGAATGATTGCAACCAAAGGGGACAATCTCATCTGGGCATCATCTGAAGTGATCCTACGAAGTTACAATGAAATCCCTTCATAAATATGACCTTAGACTGTGCTCAAGGTTTTCGGGCTTCGGGCACTTGTAGCCATCACAGATGACCAATCACAACCAAAAGGGGATGTCATCATCTAGGCATTATATGGAGTCAACCTAACAGGTTACAATGAAATCCTTCCATAAATATGACCTTTTGCCTATGCTAAAGGTTTTGGGGCTCAGGCACCCATCAAGGCTGAATGATCGCGATCAAAATGGGACGTTCTCATCTAGACATTATTTGGAATCATCCTACCAAGTTACAATGAAATCCCTTCATAAATATGACCTGCAGACTGTGCTAAATGTTTTTGGGCTTCAGGCTCCTGTAGCCATCACAGTTGTCCAATCATGTCCAAAAGGGGACTTTCTTTCTCATCTAGACATTATATGAAGTCAACCCACCAAGTTACAATGAAATTCCTCAATAAATATGACCTGTAGACTGTGCTAAAGGTTTTCGGGTTTTGGGCTCGGGCAGTCGTCATGGTTGGTAGATCATGCCCAAATGGGGAAATTCTCATCTAGACATCATAAGGAGTCATCCTACCAAGTTACAATGAAATCCCTCCATATTAAACATGACCTGCAGACTGTGCTAAAAGTTTTTGGGTTTCGGGCTTGGGCAGCCATCACGGTTGACAGATCATGCCCAAAAGGGGACGTTCTCATCTAGGCATTATACAGAAGCATCCTATAAAGTTACAATGAAATCCCTTCATAAATACAACCTGTAGAGTGTGCTAATGGTTTTCGGGTTTTGGGCTCGGGCAGTCATACCGGTTGACCGATCGCAACCAAAAGGGGCGTTCTCATCTAGACATGACCCCAAACCTGCATATGAAATTTCGTGACGATCAGATAAGAACTGCGGGGTGTAGCCCGTGATAAAGGAAAATGTGAACAGACTCACAGACTCACAGACTAACAGACTTCCGCATGCGTGATGGCAATAGCTTATCTTGACTTTGTCAAGTTAAGCTAAATATTAATAGAATTTTATACACTCTAATAAGATTAAGCCCCTAATAATTATGTAAATGATGAATGGCTTTCAAACCTGACAATAAATACTAATATGGACTTTGAGATGTTGAGCCAAAGGTAAGTTTACATAGATGTCATATGATATACCCATTCAGGTACATCTAGTTTCCCTGAAGTGATATTCAAACTACATGGAAAATCTAGTCCACAAATATGCCTTATTCACTTCATTTATTGAACAAGTTTGGCTTGCACCTGAATATTCAAATGCACATTTTGGGCAGAAAGATCACCATATTAAGTCTTCAAACATCACAAGGATAGAAAACAGTCAACAAACATACACATATTCTCAACAGTTTTATTGTTATGGTCTGTTCTGGAAAACGACTATCATTTTGTACTCTGCAGTAACTGGAAAGCAGAATGCCACTAACAGTTCAGCTCCCAAATTTTTGACTGCTCGACAACAGATGACAAAACTCTATGGTGATAAATATGACATTGGGGAGATCTAGAGGTGATTATTTATTTATTGGTGTTTAAGGTAACATTTTTCTGCACAATGACTAATCATCACTGCAACATGGATATAAAGTGAAGTACAGCCAATAGTTTATACCTTCATCCTTCACTCCATCCCCACAGGTGGTCGACCACCTCCAAGGAGGCATGTGTCCCTTCTTCTTAGCCCTTTTTTGTAAATGGTCATAAAGCGCATTCAGATCTTGGCCCAATAGGAACAAGCAGGCCGGTTACCCAAACCAGGAATGTTGGGGTTGGTGGTACCTTGTCAAGGTCCGTTTTTCTCAATGGGTTAAAAATCTGTCAACATACCTGAGGCAGACTATACTTGCCAATGAAGGTCTCCATCTACTATGCTAACAAGTGACAGACTATACTTGCCTGAAGACCAACAACACAAGAGAACAAGAATCCTCTTCCTGCACTCTTCTCCTCCTTTACACCGCCCAGACATGATGTAGATGATGGCATTTCAAAACTATTGAATCATACTGTCATACTGTAACTGATGGTCGAAAGGGGTCTGCCCCACAATGTCCCTGTGTGCCTTTGGTGCACAAAAATCACTGGATTATAATAATAATAATAATAATAATAATATATACACTTATATAGCGCACGTATCACAATTTTGAAAGAGTTCCAAGGCGCTTTACAAAGATATTAGTAGGAATAAAAATTTAAGTATACAGTCCTTCCCCCATGTGTTCTTTAAAAATATTTTTCAAAAAGTAATGTTTTCAATTTGGATTTGAAGGAGTTAATGGAAGGGGTAGACTTGACGGATTCAGGTAAGCTGTTAAAAAGTTTAGGACCACTAATGCTGTAACAACGGCCTCCGTATGTTGACAAAGTATACAATTTTTCCTTCAAAAGGGTTTGACCTGCTGAACGAAGGAGGCGTTTGGGTCTGTAAGTTTCAACTAGCTTGGAAATATACTCTGGAGCTTGATTCAGGCATGATTTGTAAGTGAAAAGGAGAATTTTAAACTCTATTCTAGCCTTAATGGGGAGCCAGTGTAATGTTTTTAATTTGTGAGAAATGTGGTCCCTTTTCTTTGTTAAAGTAACGATGCGAGCTGCCGTATTTTGTATGACTTGTAATCTGTTAATCTGTTTACTGGTAATACCATAGAGGAGTGAGTTGCAGTAATCGAGTCGTGATGATATAAATGCATGCACAAGACATTCTGAGGCATTTTTCGTTAAGATTTTCCTCGCTCGACCAATTTTTCGAATATGTAAATTAGCTGACTGACAGATTTTTGAAATATGAGGCGCCATGGTCAAATGATTGTCAAAATAAACGCCAAGGTTCCTAACAGTTGTAGATGGGTTTATTACCTTGTCGCCTACTTTAAGGCAGGGTAGTGTATCTGGGGCGGGTCTATACCTAGATGTAAACACTATGAGTTCTGTTTTCTCGTCATTCAATTTTAATTTGTTTACCAGCATAAATTTCCTAATGTCAATGATACAACGATCCAAAATTTGAAATTTAGTTTCTATGTCCAAACTATCTGTCGGGTCAATGTCTGTGTAGATCTGTGAATCGTCGGCATAGAAGTAATAATTTATACCATGGGAGCGTATAATTTCCCCCAGGGGCTGCATGTAAAGTGTGAAAAGAATGGGGCCTAGGACCGATCCTTGAGGTACCCCGAATCTGAGTGGCACAAGTTCCTACTGAGTGCCATCAATGGTAACACATTGAGACCTATCTGATATGTATGACTGGAACCATCTCAGTGCTGACTCACCAATACCTAATTAAGCGAGCCTATCGGATAGAATTGTATGGTCAATGGTGTCGAATGCAGCTGAGAGATCTAACAAAATTAACACAACTGCTTTTCGATGGTCAATGTATTGAAGGATATCATTTTGGACACTAAGTAGAGCTGACTCAGTAGAGTGTCCAGGACGATATGCTGACTGCTTAGGTTCCATTAGTTGGTGGTCATCTAAAAACACCCTTAGCTGTTGAGCTATTACCTTCTCAATAACTTTGGATATAAATGGCAGGTTAGAAACAGGTCGATAATTTTTCAGTTCACAAGGATCTAATGAAGCTTTTTTGAGAAGAGGTGTAACTAGAGCTGTCTTGAGACATGGGGGCACATGACCATTTGATATGGACTCATTAACAATTTTTGTGATGGAATCAATGAGAGCAGGTAGACAAGATTTTAACAACGAAGTGGGTATTGGGTCCGGCGCACAACTCTTGCTTGGCGAGGTCATGATGATTTTTTCAACAGTACCCTTCGGCACTGTTTCAAATTTCAACAGACTTCCAGACATATTGGATGATGTGCTGGGAGAGGAATTCACGCTTATAGCTTGCGTTTCATCAAGTAGGTTCCTTATTTTCTCAATTTTAGAAACAAAAAAGTCCGAGAATTTGTGAGCAATTGTAGCATTTGAGAGCTCAACTGAGAATTTAGGTTTATGCCTTGTTTTAAAAAGTTGCTTTTGGTCAGATTTGCAAGCTTCAACTTTACTACATAGAAACTGTTTCTTAGAGAATATTATGAGATGCTTCACAACTTTACACTGGGCAATAAACATTTCACGATGTATTGTTAATTTGGTACGTTGCCATTGCCTTTCTAGCCTACGCCGCTTTTGCTTGGATGCAACAATATCATCGTTCATCCAGGGTCGGGCAGTATTTGCTGAGATAGACTTTGAAAGTAAAGGGGCAGCATCATCCAATAAGCTTTCTAAATTACAATTATAGGTGTCAACCATATCATCTAACGGCAAATTGTTTTTATCGATTTCAGCTTTTACAAAAGTTTCAGAAATCCTGAGCATGAAATTCTCAATATTTATATTCTTCAGTTTGCGGAACAGTACTTTTTCCTTGACTGCAACAGGTTTTTTAACATGCAGTTTGCTTATCACAAGGAAATGATCAGAAAGAGATGGATCATGAACATGAACATCCTTGACAAGGCTCTCATATCGTTGAGAGATAATGGGGTCCAGAGTATGTCCTCTATTATGTGTTGGTTCATGAACATGCTGAATCAAGTCCAGTGAATCCAACAACTCTATGAAGCGACGTGTATCAGGATCGGAAGGTATGTCTAAATGGAAATTTAAGTCGCCAACAATAAGTATACGGCCAGCTTCAGCACAGTATCTATTTAGTAGTGGTTCAAATTCATCTAAGAACATAGCACTTGTGATTTTTCTCTTTTTACTAGGGAGGAGTCGATATACAATCAAAAGGCTAAAGGAAGATTTCCCATCAATGGATAAAGCAGCTTCAAGATATTCAAATGTTATATAGTTGTTTTGTTTTGACTTTACATTTACTTTTATGTTGTTTTTGAACAACAGTCCAACTCCACCACCCCTTGATTCCCGAGGAAAGTGTTGGAACGAAAAACCAGTGGGTGTCATTTCACCAATTGTAGAATGATCATCTTGGTGTAACCATGTTTCTGTTTTGGCAAGGCAGTCAAGATTATGGTCCAACACTAGATCTACAATAAAGTCAGTCTTTTCCCTGACAGACTGGGCATTGATACAGCCGAAACTCAAGTCTGGTAGACTTGGCGACGGTTCTACTTTACATACTGAAGTTTCAGGATGAGATATAATTTCAGTTAGATTGGAAAAGTTAGCAGCAGTCTGTTGTTTTAATTTAGGTGAAGGTTTGTGACATGTTATTAAAACAGGTATTTTCCTTTTGAAACCGCCCCTTTTACCACGATGTGTTGTTGGAACTGCTGTGATTCCAGCACTCTTTATGATTTTCCAGGTAGAGTAATCTAGTTGCTCCATGCAGCTGGCGGCTGTTTGAAGGGATAATAGATAGTTTCTAGAATATGTGATAGGCATCTTTGCTGTCATCGGGGTTAACAGTGTGTCTGAGTAAGTCAAATACAGATGTATTTTGCCGATCACAGCTGTACAATTCACAGGTAACAATAGATTTTGTGTAGTGGATACAAAGGGTGAGATATGACTAAATTAGGATTAGTTTATACCCATGTTGCCCATTTTAGAGGACTTTCACTCAAGGCATTGGTTACCAGGTCCTATTTTACCAGTAAAACAAAAGTACCACTGTAAACAAGTAATCTTTCACTTCCCGGGATTTCCAAGCTGACTAGAGGTAGGGATTTTACATGAAAATTCCATAATGGTTTTTTTGTGATAAAACTGATTGGAAAATATTCCTCATATGGTGAGAAAAAGAAATCTTTTTACAGAATCTAAATATTCCATGTAGTTTTCGAGTTATGGTCATTAGAAGTTTCAAAATTTGTCGAAAATTTAGTCACTGGGCCATGGTGCTTTCAGTATAAATCCCAGAACCCAAAACGCCCCCAAAAGTGGTGATTTTAGCACATTTTTTTCATGTAAATAAAGACATTAACACTCATAAAAATGAAAGCAGTAATCACAGAGCCTTGAGATTTCACACAGTCATGGGCCATACGTTGGCCCAGAAGTTAACTTTAAAATTTTTTAACATGACTGAACCGTCTTCAAGTTAATTTGCATATAATTTGCATAAAAATGTTAATTTTTCCCTTTATTTAGAGAATATTCCCACATTTTTCCTACTAGACCTGAAATTACATGACAGGAGTATTGCAGCAACTTGCCTAACACGGACAGTTTGTTTTGTAACCATATCTGATTTTAAAAAACAGCTAAAATTTCTTAATTTGCATATTTAAGCCCCACCGACTTTTTAAAATTCCACTATTAAGGAATGAACTGAACACTGACAAGCACAACTGACCACAAAATGACATAAGTAATGAATCCACAACATTTTGAACCCCTGAAACATGTCAGCATGCCACCAGCTAGATATAACTATAAATAGCAGCACAATTAAAATATTTAGGCCACGTCCATTTCTTTGGAAAAATAAGAAAATGTATGTAACTGTTTGAATATACAACCAAACTAAAGCTTACTAAGAAAACATGTGTCTACTAACAAACTGATTCCAATATTACCTTGAAGACAAAGTTCATAGAAGCCCAATTCAGGTTCTAATAAAATTTAAAACTAATTAAATATGCAAATTTATTCAGTGATGTTATGTATTTCAAAATATTCATTCTTATCTCAATCCATCATTTTGTCTCGCTTCTTGGTCAAAGTCAGTCAGCATGGTGAGAATAAAATCTAAACCCTCTTGTATTGAACTAATGGTCTCCAACTTCATGAGGTGATAAAATATAATTAAATTATTTTAATTATTTAATAATTTATATAAATATGCATATTTATTCATTTCAGTTTGATTTTTTACTATTATTCATTGCTAAAACCAACAACTAATTTTTCTTCCAATTTCCCGCGTTACTCAAGCAGCACGGTGGGGAAAAGAATGTTGAATGCTTTCGACTAAGACTACCAAAAGGCCACTCTGAAAGCTAGCCAGCTTTCATTCAGCTAGCTGGACAGACCATGTGTACAAGAGTAGTGTGCTGCTTGAAATGTGTAACACTCATTGTACAAGAAAAGTTTTACAGCTTTGATCAGCAGCGCAAAATCCAAGAGGCCACTGGCTGGGATTGACAATAAATCTTTGAGTGAAAAAGACAACAGAAGAATGAAATGTAGCATCAGTCAGGAAAAATGTATTTGATTCCTGCACTTATGTTCCATATAATCCTACCTGTAATATTCATATATTTTTTTTTTATATTTTCTACTCCATATTATTCGAATTTGAGCCCCTATTTTTATTCATTTTCACTAGGTTGGACTGTGAGCTAATCATTAGGATACACTATTTTGGAGTTTGGACTAAATTCTTAAAATGTTTCCATAGCTGTTGAAAGTTGGGAGTTATTTTAGAATTTTGAGGTTATTTATCCAAGATGTGGCACTTTGAAGTATTATAAACTCAGTTTGAAACTTCAGTATTAGGCAAAAATATTCCACCCTGTACTATTATTCCAACCCATAGTATCATTTCATTTTACCAAATTTTCCGCCCTTTACTATGAATCCTCACCATACTATTATTTGGATGACAGGAGTATACCTCCTCTCACATAATTCACAGTAAAGAAACATGAGGACAATGGTCAGTGAATGAAAATACACAGAAAATTAGAATATGGGATGAAGATAATCCTCACCAGTCACCAACTTCATCAGCACCCCCCCCCCCTCCCCAAACTGTAACCTACCGAGAGATCCTGACAAGCTGGAGGCTTGTTCATATTCAAGTTTTGAGACTAACCAGTAAGGAATTAGAGAAGCATGTAGTTGGAGAAGAGATACAGCCTGAAGAGAGTGCATCACCATTAAACCACAAAACGCTTACGACAATTATGCACCTTTTGAGAACAGAAAACAAAAAAAGTTACAGCGCAAATGGGGGTGCAAGAGGTCTATGAGCTGAAAAATTTACATTTATTATACTTCCTTGAAAAACGGTACCCGCAATAATTGAATAAACTCAAGTCTGCTGTTCTTTGATTTCACTCAGGGATCTGGTTAGGAGGATTTAGACAGAAGCCACAGGAAAAATCCAGCCCCACCACAGCCCTAGAATTTTCTACTTATGACACTAATAATTACAATTTGGTGAAAGTCCTGTTGCCCACCCTCATAACATTCTTTTCAATTATATTTGTTATGGTCCTGCAAAATTTCAGCACCCCCCCCCCCCTCCCCCACACACACACACAGCCAATATTTTTCCAATTAGTGTTCACAGTAATTACTATTCACCCAAAATCTAGTTACCTGCCACTACCCCTTATATTTTTTATGGCCTTGTGTAATTCCAGTTTATCCCTTAAAAGGCCCCCCCCCCCCCCCCATCCACTCCCCCCCCCCCCCCCCCCCCCCATCCACCCAGAGATTTTCTAACAGTGCTCTCAGTAGTTACAATTAACAATTGGAAAGCAAGGTGAATGCTATTACCCCTTTCCAATATTTCTCATGGTCTTGGAAGTGTGAATTTCTGACTGCATTTTTTCTTGTTGTGTTTGACTTTTTCCAAATCATGTTGAATTGTTATCAGTGAGAAAAGATTGTTTTCCAATTTTTATAGTGAGAGAAGATTGTTTTCCAATTTTTCAGAGTTAGTAAAAATTTCTGACTTTTTTTACCACTTTTAAGCTTCAGAACTTTCATACTCAGGAATCTGTGATGGGATTTGGGTGGGGCATCAGATACCCACACACCACCTCCAAAATAACCATATCACTGGTTGTATTTGCAAGAAGGGCTACAAATGCTCCATATGGTTGATTTTTTTTTGAAGGGGGGGGGGGGGGGGGGAGCACAACAAATATAGTGATTCACAGTATCAGTGGATGTAAAACTGCCTGGTATCAAATTTATGCAATTAATAACTTTTGTTGCGTCGTTATCATTTGCTGGCCTGTTTACCTGGTTGTCTGAAAACTGAAATTAAGTCTGAGAAAACACTTGGACTCGGAGACTGCGTGTTGTTTGATCGGACTCGGTGACTGATCAAAAACGACACGAGTTTCACCTTCTGGTCTGATCAAAAACAACACGAGTTTCACCTTCTGGTCTGTCTCATTTTTTTCCTTAAAATATATCTTTAAAATGAATCAAAGTCATGAACTATTTACTAATTTAATTTTATATTCAAAGAAAAACGTGTATCCAAACTGCATGCATGTTGATAATTTTATCTTGCAATCATAACCAGAAGACGTCAAACGGTCTTTCCCTGATGAAATTAGTACACAAGAACCTCCGCGTGACGTAAAAGTGGGTCAATCCGAAAGTAGCAACAATTTTTGGCAGAGTTTCTACTGGAGGTGCTTGGGTGTATCACTTTAAAACCTTCATAAATGAAAAGAACGTATTCGAAATATCATTACCAGGTACCGTACTTTTTGATAAATATTTTTTTTGACATGGAAAAATCGTTCCAAAAACTTTATTGCGTCAGAAAAATGGTAAAAAATTGACGATTCGAAAAGTACAGTACCCTGTGATAAAGAGCAAAGTCTCAGGAATCCCATTGTGTGCCTCATTTAATTGTATATGACGTATCCTCCAGCGGAAATCGTCATAAGCACGAGAGGGGTAAATCCGTTGTTTACAAAAAACGCGGGTCAGAAATGCGAAATGCGAGAAAATGTCGACTCGTCGAGTTTAAACGTCTCGCGAAACAAAAATATTTACAATTATAGAATTTCTTGTAGACCCACTTGTTCATGGATATTTTATTAACAAACGTGTTGCTTTGTGACCATCAACAATTTTTATTTAGTTTTTTACAAGCAATTGAAGTTGAAAAATTGGAAATTTTCACAGTGACTACGCGATGACATCACACGACTGAACACTCTACTAGAGGTGATGAAAGGAGCATTTAATGCTTTACCTAACACAGTATTTTTAAAAAATAAATGAAATTACACATTTAAAAAAAATAAATTTCACAATTTTTCAATAAATCCATATAAATATGGATATCATTAGAACCAGCTTGACGGGCTGGTTCTAATGATATCCATATTTGTATGGTTTTATTGAGAAACCTCCAAGACTTTTTAAGCTGTGTTAGGCTTATTCTGGTTAATTTTCTGGCCATTTTTGGCAGCTATGTTAGGTAAA
Source organism: Pictodentalium vernedei (assembly GCA_031216915.1). Lineage (NCBI taxonomy): Eukaryota > Metazoa > Mollusca > Scaphopoda > Dentaliida > Dentaliidae > Pictodentalium > Pictodentalium vernedei. Next base: position 163,447,013 of record CM062293.1, read on the forward strand.
GGGTTAATTAAAACACTAATGGAATCGAGTTTCCATGCAGGTAATAAGACAATGAGGGTGGAGTACAGGGGACTGGAATCAAAGATCTGAGGTGGAGTTTTTCCTGTATTTCACCACGCCAAATCCATGCATGAAATCCAGAAAAAACTTGAGAACGGTAATTGATTCATGTCCCCCTTATTCTACCTATGTTATGTTCGGTATCTATACCACAATTAAACTTGAATTATGAGAATAAAGCTGATATTTCTATAGAAAAATATAACTTTCGGCAGTCTGACAATTTTCTTGCTTTACACTTTTTCATGTCGAACCATTTCAATCAGGTCATAACATCACTCAGATGCATGACATACAATTATAAACATTCTTGAATGACCTTACACATAATCCAGATTCCACACTTGGTGTACGAAGCACTTGCCAATGTTTGTTTTGTGTCGCATAACGTTGAATATGCACAACAATCGTAGCATAATGCATACAGTAAAAATTCTGTGGAATGGTGACTGCAGCACTTATATAGTTTTAGCTAATGAACCCAGGCATCCTTCAGATGGAAGTGTGAGCTTCTAAACATTTCCCTCTTAACTGGTAGAGTGCTGCAAGCCCACATTTGAGCTTTATTCTGAAGTGTAGGTATACCACCACTCAAAGGCTTCATATTCTGTAGATATGCTTCATATTACCTTTAAACTGGAGTTATTTAGTCTGTATGGATTTGCCTTGTCACATTTCATGAGAGCCTGTCTATAGGCACTCTCCCATGAAATGTAACAAGGCAAAGATATTTGAAAAAATTTTGCTGACCAAAAATAATTTAGCACTTCACCAGTTAATTTAACCCTTCCCTTAATCTAACAGTCATATCTTACCAGCATTTTTAAAATTCGAGTGTCAATGACACTGTAGTTTAACCTGACTGTATGTTGTGTTTGATGAAAAGGATAATGTTCAATGTTTATGAAAGGATTATGAATAAGACAAGAATTGTGTTAATTGGGAATATGTTAATTTCTGTTCCCTGTATGCTATGTTTTCAACAAAAACAATTTGAGGTGTAGACTGTACTAAAGAATTGAGGGGTGGGTTAATGTTGCCCTCATAGTTAATGTATGTGTCCCTCACAGTTAATGTATGTCAATCAAAGTTACCAAGTTACAGTGAAATTATACCAAAATGAGTCATCCTATAAAGTTACAATGAAATCCCTTCTTAAATACGGCCTGTAGACTGTGCTAAAGGTTTTCGGGCTTTGGGCCTGTGTAGTGATCACGGTGGACCGATCGCAACCAAAAGGGGACGTCCTCATCTAGACATCATAGAGTCACCCTACCAAGTTACCATGAAATTTCTTCATAAATACGACCTGTAGACTGTGCTAAAGGTTTTCAGGTTTTGGGCTCGGGCAGCCATCATGGTTGACCGATCACTACCAAAAGGGGAGATCCTCATCTAGACATTATACTGAGTCATCCTACCAATGTATTATGAAATCCCTTCATAAATATGACCTGTAGACTGTGCTAAAGGTTTTTGGGCTTCGGGCCCCTGTAGCCAATTACAATGAAATCCCTTCAAAAATGCAACCTGTAGTCTGTGCTAAAGGTTTTCGTGTTTTGCCCACAGGTAGCCATCATGCCTGAATGATCGCGACCAAAAGGGGACGTTCTCATCTAGACATTATCTGGAGTCATCCTACCAAGTTATTATGAAATCCCTTCATAAATATGACCTGTAGACTGTGCTAAAGGTTTTTGGGCTTCGGGCCCCTGTAGCCAATTACAATGAAATCCCTTCAAAAATGCAACCTGTAGTCTGTGCTAAAGGTTTTCGTGTTTTGCCCTCAGGTAGCCATCATGCCTGAATGATCGTGACCAAAAGGGGACGTTCTCATCTAGACACGACCTCAAACCTACATATGAAATTTCGTGACAATCAGACAAGAACTACGGGGTGTAGCCTGTGCTAAAGGAAAAGGTGAACAGACTAACCGACTCACAGACTTCTGCAGGCGTGATGGCAATAGCTTATCTTGACTTTGTCAAGTTAAGCTAAAAATTGCCAGTCAAATTTTATTATTTTTTGAATTGCTGCCTCTAAAACATACTTTATGAATCCTTATTGGAATAAGCTCATCAAGCTCATTCCAATGAGGGGTCATAAGCTATGTTTTGGGGCCAAAAATTCTAAAATTTCTAGTTAGATACTGATATTCAATAATTTGTTTGCTTGTGAATGAAGGGTCATAATCTATGTTTTTTAAGGCACCAAATGAAAATGTAATCTGAAATCCATCTGCTACTTTTGCTGATAAGAGGTTGCTATGAAATATGCTGACTGTTTCAGTCCCTTCATACATTCTAGTATGGAGATATCATCTTTGTGGTTTTAACACAGTACTAAATAATTCAAAGAGGGTTATCTGACTTAACTGGTGAAGACCAGGAGTGCTGAATTAATTTCTTGGATCAAAATTTATTCAATAGGAATTGTTACGTTATTTATTTATTTATTTATTTATTTATTTATTTATTTATTTATTTATTTATTTATTGGGAAGGTTATATTAATACTTTATGCACTCTTCAATAGTTACCAAACTAAAACTATCACTGAAGGTGATTAATACCCCATTTTCTTGCTCTCCAGAACGCATCTTTGAATATGGAGCTTTGAAATTTTGGAATAGGACGTTTACTTGAATATGCGCATATATATATCTGAGAAGTTATATCAAAATCAGTTTGGAAATATAGGTGGAGTTGCACAATCAAAAATTTCATACAGTACTTTGTATTAATTCTAAGTTCAAGTGGAGATACATGTAGGTTGGTCAAAATTGTTGCAGCTTGAAAATTCTGAATTATGCACATCCATACTTACAAGTCATCATGTACATAAGATTTAATTGTGTAGAATGAGTTGAACACAGAATTTATACAGAAATCTGTATTAAATCTATGTTCAAGAAGCGATAACCTTGGTTAAAAGTATTTCAGATTAAAAATTCTTGAATATGCATATGTTCACCTGTTTTGAGAAATTTTATTGAAATCAGTTCATAAATGCAGAAGTTGTGCACAAAAAAATTTCACACACAAATCTATATTAAGGGGATAGTTCAGGAAAGTTGTAAGGAATGAAGGGTATGTCCTGAAAGAGTATAAACATTTAAATACTTGATTGTAACAGTCATGTTAGGTGTCAAAATGATTAACGCGATGTCACCAATAGAATAACGAGCATATTTCATCGAAAAGGGCATTACGAAAAATGTACTAACATATTTACACGGCATCTATTCCTAAATGTCCTACTAACAACCTGGGGATCATTTTTCATCATTTCCTTTTGGACAATTTGTTATGAAAACTCCATCATCCAAGTTTTTCCTCCTTCTGGAAATCTACGTTTGGCATGTTATTACAAATACAAATGCACGGAACAACTGGCACAGGTCATGCTGTGTTCCTTCTCACAATTTTTCATACAAACTTGACGGCAAACACTCCGTTCCGTTCACTTCATACCATAGTAAACGCAAATATAGCCACAGTTGAATGTGAAGTTGCAAAATATTCTAAATGAACTGCTGCAACTGTGTCCGTTTTGTCCCCTTTATTGTTTGTTGATGCCGATGTTGCATTTGCTCATCTTCTGGTGCATACCCCTCTTGGATCGAGCATGGCTTTGTCCTTGACAACATTGCTTCCCTGCTTCTTGTTATTTCTTTTAATTTCGCAATGAAAACGACAGATTTCAACAGAATATTATCCCATGCATGAAGTTAACCCTTTCGTGACTAGTCGGCGCACGCCGTGCCAGTGGTAAACTGATACTACAAACCTGTTGGCGTGCTGTGCACCAATGGCATAGTAATGCATCTACTCTCACCTCAGTCCACGTGTGCTATCTCTATCAGTCCACAGAAGTAATTTCATGCCTGAATGAATTAAGAGTTGTTTCCCTTTAGTTGATTGGCTACAGTTTTAGTGCATATTGCACCTCGCAGTAATTCCACGGACGAAGATGACAATTGATAGCAACGTGGAAAAAGGATTCTGCGGTACAGTCTGGCTCAAATCAAGCTGACACATATGACACTACAATGAGTGCTGGACGTTCAGATGATGTTGCCAGTAATAATCCAGATGATGGAGTGGAAGAGGACTGGCCAGTGGGAGTGGATACGGCAGAAAAAGAAGTGCTGGTCAGGGACATGACAGAATATGAGGGAGCTGGAGTGGTCGTGGAATTGGTCCAATTTTTCAATGGGAAAAATGCACAGGTTTTGTTCCACTAGATATCCCATGTTCTGAAGCTGGGAAGATAAATCTTGACTTACCTGAGAATCCAAATGAATGGAATGTTTTATACCTTTATCTAACGGATGAGATGATCCCGAAATTAATCCCAATAGCCCAAGTCTGGGGGGGTCGGTTTGGCTGAGTCGCGAAAGGGTTACCAAAGTACGTTTCAGGCTGTAAGTGATCAGAAGTTTAAACTTGACCCAACCACACCCAAAAACATTTGAATATTACTCCATGCATGAAGTTAATAAAGTACGTTTCAGGCTGTAAGTGATCAGAAGTTTCAACTTGACCCAACTACACCCAAACACATCCAGTTGTGATTGATGGAGCTTGATATCCACAAACAGCTCCACGTGGAAATGTTTCCTCCCTTCCTAAGCAATCAAAAAGACCACAAGAGCAAATATCCAAGCAAAAACAGTCATTTAAATTGCCCAGAGTAGCAAACAATGATGTAAAATGTTATTCCATCGTTGATCAAGGTATCCCCAAATTATATAAACTAACGACGATGTGAAAGAGAGTGATATGTCCTAATGTCGTGTCAATAAGGCAAGTAAGAGGTATGGAACATCGTTCGTGCAGTTTGCATGTTTCTCAAGTGTGGATTAGCTCGGGATCTAGTGTCTGCTACATGTGCATTGAATATAATATTGTTTAAGATTAAGTTGCCAGAAGTGGATCACAGTAGAACACCTGTAGAGCGGAATTTCACCCCATTTTTGCTCTTTTACATCTTTCAAACATACATGTACTGATGAAATCATCCATATTTTTCTTGACATTGAAGTTATTATCAGAGTAGAAGTTCCACTCTGCAGGTGTTTATCACTGATCAAGTCTAATACTGACTTGAGGTACATGTACATATTCACCACTTGTCTGTGTAAACATTCCTTCTGAATGAAAGACTACTGAATTTGTCAAATTGCTCTGAACTGTGGTTAATTTGGCCAGCCATACTTTAGTAAATTCAAATTCCTAACCTTTGAACTAATTGACCTTTCATAGGTGGTTCTTGCAGTGTGAATAGTCATTTGGTAAACTTCATTTGTAAACAAAAAATCAATCTCATTTTTCTTCAAATATAGGTTGGTGTTAGAGTTTTCTCCAGTCCTAAGATGTTGTTGAGGTTATTCATTACAATCTTTTGCAAAAATAAGTCACAGTTGGTAATTAGTAATGTGTGGCTCAGGAATGCTGTTGATGCACAAACATGCACACAACTGTGCATTCATCAGAAATTGTACATTTTAAATGTTACCATTACCTTCTATGTTTCATAACATAAAAAATGATGTATGAAGTTCTGGGGTTATGAAAATCTTCATCACTCAGTCAGCTTTCCTACATTGAAGTGTGTTTCTAGAAAGTCAGCTAAATTATCCCTGTAAATCATCCAAGAATAAGGGGGGATAACTTGGATGAAATTACTGTAGGCTAAGAATTTATTCGAACATCTTGAAAAAAAAAACATTTAAATGAGATTTTGCTTAACACTAGGAAAAGAACAAATTTCGTGTAGTAAGAATATATGCAAGGAGGTGACCAATAACAACATGATTTCCTCATATTACTTGGATGCTGCAAAAAGATAGGGAACACAAGCATATACCAACAATGAGAAAATATTGACATATTTTCTCTTCCACTATTTATATATATTTATTTATTGGTGTTTAAGGTCACATGCTTATGCACAATGGCTAATCGTGACCGTGACAGTTTTACGGGTGGAGGAAGCCGGAGTACCCAGAGAGAACCACCGAGCAACGACGAGCAGCAGTCAGCTCTCCAACATCGTAACTCTACACTCTGCACCGTAGCACAGGCAGGGTTAGATTGGTTGAAGACATGCGCACCATCGACGTGCAGTACGCCTTAGTACACAGCGTCATCGTGCCCCCATGTAGGCAATCAGGGTTAAGTGCCTTGCCCAAGGACACAACACAGGAATGCGAATCAGTCGCCGAAATGGTCACCCATCCAACAACTAACCGCGCTCGACGTTGCTTAACTTCGGTGATCTGACGAGAACCGGTTACCACGACGCCACCGCGCCCCCTTTCTCTTCCACTGTGCCTTATCATGATCGCTCTTGGTGGTCTGTGTTTAACCTGTTGTTCCCAAATAAGACCAATCTAAGGGACTGCATTTACATGCTGGTCTTCCGATTGCCATCTTTGCATTGCAGTACCTCATTTGCAGTTTAAAAAACAGCAGATTGTTACACATACAAGTTGGAAAATTGGTAAGTACACGCATTTCAACAAGCATACTTGTGTTGCAAACTCTTTCAGGGTAGGTATTAATCACCAATACTTTCATCCAAGAAATATTTTCATGAGAGAAATAAAAAAGTTTTTTTGAAGTATTTTAAAGTAGAAATATGGAGATAAAAATTCCAGTTGTTGAGTTTCAACTGCAAATTATATTTAAAATATGCTATTGTGAGTCCTTGGAGCAGCATCCATATAGAGAATTGTCTTATTTTAGCCAAATGTATAAGTACGTTTGTGAGCCTTTTGTGAAAACATGTTTAAACAGAATTTATTGAGGGGGGTAATTGATTTTTATTAATACCTCATTTGCGGAGTAAAGTTACCACCTTTTGCGGTTCAGACAACACCACAAATCAGGTATTCTAAAAGTTCAACACCTCTCGTCGAAACTGCCAAATAAGGTGAATGCAGGACTTTTTATGACAGCTGAAGCTGACCTAAACTCAAAGACAAAAGTCTGAAGCAACAATGGAGCGAAGGTTTGACCTTCTATGTCCTTGATATTCACAGAGAGAACAAATTTTGTCAAAAATTTCCGAAAGAATGAGGATGAACGCTAATGTATTTTCAATAACAGAGCTCAATTACTTCATAAAACACAATGACACTATGTACAAGAATGCAATAACATTCCATAGATTGCCAGATTAAATTTTTTTTAGTGATATACACAAGTTAAAAGCAGTTATACCATATTTTATGACACCTACCTTCAACTGTTTCCGTCTTTTTTAAACAGCAAACGAGGTACTGGATCGCAAAGGTGGTAATCGGATGACCAATGTGATTTATGGAATGAGATTTTGAAACACCCTATTGTTACAGTGAAAGCAGCATGTGTGCATAGATAGAGGTAAACCAGTGAGGGTTCTGTGACACACTGCTCACCCATTATCCAATGTAAACAATATCAAAACGTATCTTAATTTTTTTTTTTTATTTTCCCAAAATTGCAACAAAACAATACCTTTTTTTTTTCCACCTTCAATTTGTAAATTATGTGGGAAAGGTGTCCGATTCAATACAGTACATGGAGAGTGGATTGCAACTAAATCACCCGTGGGGTGGAGTTATCACCCAAACTATAACTTTCAAATTTTGTACATATTGAAAAAAAAACACAAGCAATATTTCAGCCAATGGACCTCCGGGTTAAACCCATTGGCTGAAACTTTGCTGGTGCTGGTTATGCTTTGCAACAAATTTGCAATTATTGCTCGGGTGGAATCTCCACTCTGTGGGTGATTTAGTGATTATACACTCTCCACGTACTGTACATAAGGGGTTAAATACTGAAGGAGGTAGAAAGCAGGGTTCGTACACATTTTTGAATATCAAATTCCATGACTTTTCCATGATCTCTCCATGACCAAGTTACCATTTTCCATGGCTCTGAAAATGCCACTAATACGCCATCATTTTTAATTTTATTTGATTTTTATTCTTCATTTTCTCCATGTGTTTTGGGCCTTTCTCATGCGATCGCACTGCAGCTACACCCATATTGCTGATGTCGAATGTTTTGTCAGATGCACTGCACTTTGCTTTGGAAAAGCCACTTCTTAAACGCATCATCTAACATCCACACATTGTTAAATCTATTGTTAAATCTACATTCTCCAGGAATGATTTGTTTATTTTTTATACTTCAGTCACCACATTCACATTGACTACAAAACATGATGAAATTATACGCAATGGGAGGTGCACATGAGCGGTGGCTTAGGCAACATGAAAGTTAGGAATGCCAACCGGCATATTGTTGATGTTACACTTTAGGAATATAAGGATAACAACCACATGGTTCTTGTTTGTTTCGCATGATACAGAAACAATAAAACTCAATTAATTCTACAAATGTTATTTTAGTGATTTATTAATTCTAAATATGTAAGCCTCAACTGTTTATCCAACAAAAAAAAAAGGAGAAAATGAAAGTGTCAATGACACTGAATCTCAACTTGTGTAAGACATGTACATGTACAGTATGTGACACAGCAATGACACACATCTAGGTAATGACCTAATAACAAAGGTATATGTAACGTATTGTAAAGGTCCATACATAAATACTGACCGTAGCCTGTAACAAATGAACAGGTAAAGTATTGTAAAGGTGGGTGACAGTTAGATGCTAAACTAGAAAAGAAATCTCCATGGGGTTAATGTTACAATGGGGATCCTTGTATGGTGCACCATAAGCCAAATGTTAGCAACTGTTTTGGCCTGTTTGCTTCAAATCCTTCTAAAGTTGAATCATACTAATTAATATATATTTGTCAAGTCCTTCTTAAAATATAGGTATTTGAATTTTTTATCTTTAGCTCATGGGGTTCCCACAGATGAGGAGGTTTTATTTTTCTCATTGGAAATAGAAAATCGGGTTGTGCTAATAATGTTTACCCTCCACAAACAACGACAAATATTAACTCAGGAACTTGGCTTCAACACATTTCAATATACACATCCTAGGGAATTCAAGAAACATTATTTTGTCTCGTATTTATGGAAAAGATTTTTAATCATCTCCCTTTTGGAGTCCCCAAGTGGGTTTGACTGAACCCAAAAATATTTGTTCTCATACCACAATAACAAAGGCACCCAATAAATTTATAGCAAACATTACTGACATAAAAAATCTTCTTTATAGGTTCTGTACAAAAAATGTAATGCACACAATTGCCGTAAATATGACTGCCAACAGGCATTTTATATTTTTGGCCGAGCCCAAAAGCACTTGTTACCATCTCATGATTATAACAAATGTAGTCCTAGAATTTCTGTACAAAAAACTGATTACACCTAATTTTGGTATAAAATGGCCTCCGGAAGACATCTTGATTTTTGGACTGTACCCCAAAAACACTCCTCGTCCTAAGAAAAAAACCCATATTATATGTGATGTATTCCATGTTACTAAACATTCATAAAAAAATTTATTCAACTCAGAACTTTCATACAGAAGTTCTGTACAAAAAGTTGATTGCACTAATTTCTATTCAAAATGGCTGCTGGTGGCCATCTTGAATTTTGGACTGCACCCAAAAACACTCCTTCTCATCCCAAGGTGATAACAAAGGTACCCAAGCAATTTCGTAAAGATCGGTTTATAAATACGGCCACTAGCCTGAGACGTATTGAATTGTTGATGGACGTCCAGACGGACGTTCTTACACGTTCTTACTTGTGGGTTTTTTCCCATGTTAAACCCTAACCCCACAAGGTCAATGAAAGTGTCAATGACACTGTAGCTCAACTTGTTAAGACATGTACTTGTATAGTATGTGACAGAGTAATGACAAACATCTAGGTAATGACCTGATAACAAGGTACATATAAAGTATTGTAACGGTCTGTACATGAATACAGACCGTAGCCTGTAACAAATGTATAGGTAAAGATTTGTAAAGATGGGTGACAGTCAGATGCTAAACTAGAAAAGAAATCTTTGAGTCCCAAAGTGGGTCTGACTAAACCCCAAAATATTTGTTCTCATAGCACAATGATAACAAAGGCACCCCAGAACACACTCGTTCCTGTCCCAAGGTGAAAACAAAGGTACCCAAGAAGTTTCGCGAAGATCAGTTCATAAATACGAGCTGTATAGAAGTTGCGACAAAAAACTGATTGGACCTAATTTTGGTACAAAATGGCCACTGGCAGCCATCTTGAATTTTGGACCGCACCCAGAAACACTCGTTCTCGTCCCAAGGTGATAACAAAGGTACTCAAGAAGTTTTGTGAAGATCGCTTCATAAATACAGCCTCTAGCCCGAGCCGTATTGACATGTGCACTTACAGTGTATAAGTAGCACTGAATAAATCAAAGTTCATCTAATTTGCATAATTTCTGCACGAGAAAAAAACCTGTACTATATGTGATGTACTCCATGTTACTAAACATTCATACAAAAATTTATTCAAATCAGAACTTTCATACAGAAGAGTTCTGTACAAAAGTCTGATTGCACTAATTTTGGTACAAAATGGCTGCTGGTGGCCATCTTAAATTCTGGACCAAACCATAAAACACTCGTTCTCATCCCACGGTGATAACAAAGGTACCCAAGAAGTTTTGTAAAGATCGGTTCATAAATACGGCCTCCAGCATGAGCCGTATAGAAGTTGTGTACAAAAAACGGATGAGACCTAATTTCGGTACAAAATGGCCTCTGGCAGCCATTTTGAATTTTAGACTGCGCCCAGAAACACGCGTTCTCGTCCCAAGGTGATAACAAAGGTACCCAAGATGTTTCATGAAGATCGATTCATAAATAAAGACTCTAGCCCAAGCCGTATTGACATGTGTACTTACTGTTTGTAAGTAGCACTGAATAAATCAAAGTTCATCTAATTTGCATAATTTCTGCCCGAGAAAAAAACCCGTATTTTATGTGATGTATCCCATGGTACTAAACATTCACGCAAAAAATTATTCAAATCAGCGCTTTCATATGGAAGTTCTGCGCAAAAATCTGATTGCACCTAAATTTGTACAAAATGGCTGCCAGCGGCCAACTTGAATTTCGGATCGAACCCCAAAACACTCGTTCTCATCCCACGGTCATAACAAAGGTACCCAAAAAGTTTTGTAAAGATCGGTTCATAAATACAGCCTCTAGCCTGAGCTGTACTGAATTGTTGACAGACAGACGGCCAACTGGACATAGCATAAGCTCAAATTTGGCTTCGCCAAAGTTGGGCTAAAAAATTAACCCCACAGTGCAAAAAATAACTCCACAAGAGGCCACTGTACTAACCCAACCCCACAACTACCACTGACCCTAAATTATAAACCCCACAATGTACCTCTTCTAAGCCCGTCCAGACAGACAGAGACAGACAGACGATAGGCCACAGCATAACGTCAAATTTGACTATGTCAAAGTTGAGCTAAAAATCATTGAATTATCTGAACACTAATGACAGCAACAGAACCGCATATATCTGCTACATTCTCTGTAATTCTTCTCAGTAAAAAGTTGCAAACTGTTCGTTCGTATGGTAATATTTGTCTGTTGACTTCAGGTTGGAATGTTGTAGGCAGGTGGAACTGCGTCATTTTCCATGACCTGTGCATGACTCACCAAATAAGCGGCCCCATGGGGCCTGAGGCCACTCACCTGACATGTTAACCTAAATATCAACACAGGGAATTGATTTGAACAAGTTGCATCTGCCCTTGTAAGAAAAGCTTATATCAAATAATCAAAAGATTCTGACCGGTGGATCTGAAAAAAAAAGATTTTGAAAGAATATTTCTCGCTCATATTGAACTAAGTTATAATTCGGGGTCCCACAGGAAGCCAAAATATGAACACAGGGACTTTGCTTGAACAAACTTGAATCTCACCTCCCTAAGGATGCTGTATACCAAATATCAATAGATTCTGACTACTGGATCTGAAGAAAAATATTTTTAAAGAATATTCCTCATACTGAACTAAGTTATAATTTGGGCTCCCACAGGGAGCCCAAATATGAACCCAGGGACTTGGCTTGAACAAACTTGAATCTCACCCCACTAATGATGCTGCATACCAAATATCAAAACATTCTGATTGGTGGATCAGAAGAAGAAGATTTTTAAAGAATATTCCTCATATTGCACTAATCTGAACATTTGGGCTCCCATAGAGCCCAAATATGGACCCAGGGATTTAATTTCAACAAACATGTTAATGAATCTTCCACAGATGTTATATGTGAAATATGAAGGCCTTTGGAGCAGTGGGATGGGAGAAGATTCTTTAATGTTTTTACCATTACTCACAGTGTTAAAAAATGATAATTTTTTCAAAGTCCTGGTAAAGTACCCAACGATAAAACCGAAGGCAATTTTTTTGGACCATTCCTTTCTGCTGTTCCTAAGGAAGCTTCACACAAAATAAAAATTCTCAGTGCCGTGTAGTTTTGGAGATATGGGCATTTTAAATTTTTTCTATTTTTAGGTCCTGCGGTTCCCATGTGGCAATAGGAAAATCTTTTTGGCATCAATTAGGTACTTATGACCCAATAAGCCCTCATATAAAATTTGGTTCAAATCGGCCTCTCAGTTCGGAAAATATAAATTTTGGTACAATTCAGGCTCCCACAGGAAGCCCAAATATGAACCCAGGGACTTGGCTTAAAACTTAAATCTCACCTCCTTAAGATACTGTATACCAAGTATCAAAAGATTCTGACTGGTGGATGTGAAGAAGATTTTTGAAGAATATTCCTCATACTGAGCTAAGTTATAATTTGGGCTCCCATAGACAGCCCAAATATGGATCCAGGGAATTGATTTCAACAAATATGTGAATCAATCTTCCAAAGATGTTATTTGTGAAATATGAAAGCTTTTGGAGCAGTGGTTTGGGAGAAGAAGATTCTTTAATGTTTTTTCACCATTACCCATGGTGTTGAAAAATGATGACACGGCACCTTTTCAAAGTCCTGGAAAAGTACCCTATGATAAAACCGATGGCAATACTTTTTTACCATTTTTTTCTGCTGGTGCTAAGGAAGCTTCACATAAAATAAAAATTCTCAGTGTCGTGTAGTTTTGGAGATATGGGCATGTCTATTTTTTTCTATTTTTAGCTCCTGCGGTTCCCATGGGGCGACGGGAAATTTTATTTTGGCATAAATTAAGTACTTATGATCCAATAAGCCCTCATATCAAATTTGGTTCAAATCAGCCTCTCAGTTTGGAAAACTGAAATTTTGGGCTGGGCAAAAATTCTTGCCCCTCCCATAACAATGGCAAATATAGCACCTCAAACTTCTCTTGAACATATCTTAGTCTACATCTCAAAAGGAAGCTGCACACCAAATATGAAGTCTCTGCTGCTGCTGGTTCATGAGAGAAAGATTTAGGCACACTTTTTGGGCGCGACCCCACCTAGGGGTTCGGCAACTTGATTTGACCAAAATCAAAATGCGATGTCATAACAAACAATCATCTCAAATTTCACTTAAATCAGTTCAGTAGTTTTAGAGGAGAAGTTTCAAACACCATGTTCACAGACGACGGGCGGAGAGTGATCACTAAAGCTCATCCTGACTTTCAGTCAGGTGAGTTAAAAAGATCCATTTTTCAAGGTTTTCCAGACATGGAAAGTGAAGTATCAATTTCCAAGACTTTTTCAGGTTTTTCATGACCTGTACGAACCCTGAGAAGGGTGAGCAAGTCACAAAGATGCGTATATGTAGTGACAAAACTCTACCAGCAAAATAATTTCCCATACAAATGGATTAATGCATCAGCTGAAACCTTGGAGAAAAACATTTTCAAAAATGTTATCAATTTAGAGTTTGAAAATATAATATATACCTGGAACTTAAATAAGCACCCCCTGAAATGTTTCATGACAGTGAAGTTGCTGTTACTGATTATTATGTTTTAATGATTGCTATGTCTTGCAGTACACTTCATCTAGTGAAACATGTTGTTTCTGGTTGATAGCGAACCCCAAACACATCCCTTTGTCTATGTGAAGCATGCTTCCCACGAATGTCACAAAAAACACTATCATCCACATGCAATATCTGGGTATAAAACAAGAAAAGTTGTCACTTCTTTTATCAATAAATGTTGACATGGCAAGGAGGAGACTGTCAGAGGCACTAAGATGGCAAATCGTTTGCATGCATGCAACAGTCATGTCATTCAAACCTATTGGAAGGCAACTTGCCTATAGTCATTCTGTCATCAGCAGACTTGTCCGAAAACATCAACAAACCAACGATGTTAAGGACCGACCAAGGCCTGGACAACCCCAAAAGACCTCTCTTCGGGAAGATTGGGGTCTGGCATGCCTTGTTAGGCATGGACCCTTTGCTTCAAGTGGGATTTAGAAATACTTTTGGCTCCCCAAGGGGCATTTGTGCAACAGAACTGTCTGAAACTATATCAAAGCTGAGGTCTAGAAGGTTCATCAAGTGTCCAGCTCTGTCCGATCAGCTTCAAAGACAATGTTTCGAGTGGTGTATGGCATAACATTGGAATCTCAGGACATGCAGGAAAGTCCATTGGTCAGACGAGAGTAGGTACCTGCTTCACGTCACAGATGGTTGCATGAGAGTGTGGAGGCATAGAAATACTACTAATGTGCCCAGCAACATCAGACCAACTGTTTTTTTATGATGGAGGATAGATAATGATCTGGGGATGCCTCTCTCATGATTGTAAATTTGATATGGTGAGTGTACGTGGGAATCTCAATTGTCATCAGCACCTCTGTGACATTCTCAATCCGTTTGTCTTGCCTCATTTTGACCACCACCCATTGGCTACTTGCCCTGTATTTATGGATGACAATGCAAGGCCACATCATTCCCATGCTGAGAGAGCATTCCTTCAGAACAACGCTATTACAACACTACCTTGGCCTGCAATGAGCCCTGATTTGAATCCCTTAGAACACATCTGGGACTTTCTTGGATGGTGTGTTGCAAGGGATCCGCCTGTTCAGAATTTGTCCGATTTGGATAAGGAGTAGCAGCAGTTGCCTCTGGACCATATCAGAAAGCTCACTGATAGCATTAGGAGAAGGGTTCATTCAGGCTGGCATCCTGGCATGTGGTGGATACACTCGTTAGTGACGTCAGACACTGCTATTGTGTTCAGGAGATCACAATTTACATTTTTTTTTAGTAATTATCGGCATTGTTTCTTCATGGACCATTCCAGCACCATACTTGTCAAGAGAACATTTTTCCATCAAAAACATTAGTGACAGATATGTGTAATTAGTGCCATTAAAATACTGCATATTTTCATCATTGATTTGTCTTTCATTTGTCAATAGACCATTCTTTCTGCAAACAATCACTTTTGGCCATCTGAAAGATAGCAAGAAAGTAATGATAGTTTCTATTAACACCACTGCGTAAAAACAGGGGGTGCTTAATTAAGTTCCAGGTGAAAAGATGAGATTCTCCCAAACCATGTGACTATGAAAGGAATGAAAATCAGACAGCACAAGACAGCTTGGTGAATAATAGGGTCTATTCAATACAACTGCTGCTCCTGAAATCCACAACTGTTGAACTGAGGGCTATGTCTGGTAAAATTTGAAATATGCTAGACTGGACAGGAAGGAAATTTTATGGATAACTTGTATTTGCCCCCAGCTATAATGGGGAGATCTACAAACAACTGTGGTGCAGTACAGTCACCGTGGATTGGTCGTAATCCATGTGTGGACAGTGATGTCCACTCATGCGTTTACCAGTTAATAAAAATCAACAGCAGCAAAATTTTAATTAATGAAGCACCAGGTTGTAACCAGTGCTTCATCAATTAGATTTTTGCTGACTATTCCTATAATTAGTGCTTGAAATCTAATGTTACTACATCCATGGAAATACTGGCCACCTGTGGAAAGTGACCATTCCACGGCATATGTACTGTAAATGGAAAAAAAATTGGCAAGTAACCAGGTTTAAGAAAACTGAATTGGTATCTAAGCTGCAGTTACATTGAGATCCTAGGTTCATTCTATTTACTGTTATATTCATTCTCTGGGCAAGTACCTTGAAAACTTAAAATTGTAAATCAAGTACATATCGTAATCTTTCTTGGGTATGCTGACTTCCATCAGTGGCAAATAAGGAACTTCAATCAGAACTCATAATCATTTTCTGAACAAGTACCGTGAAAACTTAAAATGGCAAATTATGTAATTATTGTAAATGAAAGTGTCAATGACACTGTAGCTTAACTTGAGTGTTGTGTTTGATGAAAAGGATAATGTTCAATGTTTATGAAAGGATTATGAAATAAGACAAGAATTGTGATACGTGGGAATATGTTCATTTCTGTTCCCTGTATGCTATGTTTATGATAAAAATAATATGATGTGTACACTGTACTAAAGAGCTGAGGGGTGGGTTAATATGACCTCACAGTTAATGTATGTGGCCCTCACAGTTAACGTATATCAACAAAAGTTACCAAGTTACAGTGAAATTATTCCAAAACGAGTCATCCTATCAAGTTACATTCATAAATATGGCCTGTAGACTGTGCTAAAGGTTTTCGGGCTTTGGGCCTCTGTAGCCGTCAGTTTCCCAATTGCATCCAAAGGGGACGTTCTCATCTAGACATTATATGAAGTCAACCTACCAAGTTACAATGAAATCCCTTAACAAATATGATCTGTAGACTGTGCTAGAGGTTTTTGGGCTTTGGGCTCTGGCAGCCATCATGGTTGAATGATCGCAACCAAAAGGGGACATACTCATCTGGGCATCATCTGGAGTGATCCTACAAAGTTACAATGAAATCCCTTCATAAATATGACCTGTAGACTGTGCTCAAGGTTTTTGGGCTTCGGGCCCCTGAAGCCGTCACAGTTGACCAATCACGACCAAAAGGGGATGTCATCATCTAGGCATTATATGGAGTCAAACTTACGGGTTACAACGAAGTCCTTCCATAAATATGACCAATAGACTATGCTAAAGGTTTTGGAGTTTTGGGTTCGGGCAGCCATCAAGGCTGAATGATCGCGACCAAAAGGGGACGTTCTCATCTAGACATTATTTAGAGTCATCCTACCAAGGTACAATGAAATCCCTTCATAAATATCACCTGTAGACTGTGCTAAAGATTTTTGGGCTTTGGGCCCCTCTAGCCAACACAGTTGCCTAATGGTGTCCAAAAGGGGCTGTTCTCATCTAGACATTACATAAAGTCTACCTACCAAGTTACAATGAAATCCCTTCATAAATATGATCTGAAGACTGTGCTAAAGGTTTTCGGGCTTTAGGCTTGGGCAGCCATCATGGTTGCATGATCGCAACCAAAAGGGGAATTCTCATCTGGACATCATCTGGAGTGATCCTATGAAGTTACAATGAAATCCCTTCATAAATATGACCTGTAGACTGTGCTCAAGATTTTCGGGCTTCAGGCACCTGTAGCCATCACAGTTGACCAACCACGACCAAAAGGGGATGTCATCATTTAGGCATTATATGGAGTCAATCTAACAGGTTACAATGAAATCCTTCTATAAATATAACCTTTTGCCTATGCTAAAGGTTTTTTGGGCTCGGGCACCCATCAAGGCTGAACGACCACGGCCAAAATGGGACGTTCTCATCTAGACATTATTTGGAGTCATCCTACCAAGTTACAATGAAATCCCTTCATAATTATGACCTGTAGACTGTTCTAAAGGTTTTCGGGCTTTGGGCCCCTGAAGCCGTCACAGTTGCCCAATCGTGTCCAAAAGGGGACGTTCTCATCTAGACATTATATGAAGTCAACCTACCAAGTTACAATGAAATCCCTTCATAAATATGACCTGTAGACTGTGCTAAAGGTTTTCAGGCTTTGGGCTCGGGCAGCCATCATGGTTGAATGATCGCAACCAAAGGGGACAATCTCATCTGGGCATCATCTGGAGTGATCCTGCGAAGTTACAATGAAATCCCTTCATAAATATGACCTGTAGACTGTGCTCAAAGTTTTCGGGTTTTGGGGCACCTGTAGCCATCACAGCTGACCAATCACGACCAAAAGGGGATGTCATCATCTAGGCATTATATGGAGTCAATCTAACAGGTTACAATGAAATCCTTCTATAAATATAACCTTTTGCCTATGCTAAAGGTTTTTTGGGCTCGGGCACCCATCAAGGCTGAATGACCACGGCCAAAATGGGACATTCTCATCTAGACATTATTTGGAGTCATCCTACCAAGTTACAATGAAATCCCTTTATAAATATGACCTGTAGACAGTGCTAAAGGTTTTTGGGCTTTGGGCACCTTTAGCCGTCAAAGTTGCCCAATCATGTCCAAAAGGGGACGCTCTCATCTAGACATTATATGAAGTCAACCTACCAAGTTGCAATGAAATCCCTTCATAAATATGACCTGTAGACTGTGCTTAAGGTTTTCGGGCTTCGGGCTCGGGCAGCCATCATGGTTGAATGATCGCAACCAAAGGGGACAATCTCATCTGGGCATCATCTGGAGTGATCCTACGAAGTTACAATGAAATCCCTTCATAAATATGACCTGTAGACTGTGCTCAAGGTTTTTGGGCTTCGGGCACTTGTAGCCATCACAGTTGACCAATCATGACCAAAAGGGGATGTCATCATCTCGGCATTATATGGAGTCAACCTAATAGGTTACAATGAAATCCTTCCATAAATATGACCTTTTACCTATGCTAAAGGTTTTTGGGCTCGGGCACCCATCAAGGCTGAATGATCGCGATCAAAATGGGACGTTCTCATCTAGACATTATTTGGAGTCATCCTACCAAGTTACAATGAAATCCCCTCATAAATATGACCTGTAGACTGTGCTAAAGGTTTTCAGGCTTCGGGCACCTTTAGCTGTCACAGTTGCCCAATCATGTCCAAAAGGGGACGTTCTCATCTAGACATTATATGAAGTTAACCTACCAAGTTACAATGAAATCTCTTCATAAATATGACCTGTAGACTGTGCTAAAGGTTTTCAGGCTTCGGGCTCAGGCAGCCATCATGGCTGAATGTTCGCAACCATAGGGAACAATCTCATCTGGGCATCATCTGGAGTGATCCTAAGAAGTTACAATGAAATCCCTTCATAAATATGACCTGTAGACTGTGCTAAAGGTTTTCAGGCTTCGGGCTCAGGCAGCCATCATGGCTGAATGTTCGCAACCATAGGGAACAATCTCATCTGGGCATCATCTGGAGTGATCCTAAGAAGTTACAATGAAATCCCTTCATAAATATGACCTGTATACTGTGCTCAAGGTTTTTGGGCTTCGGGCACTTGTAGCCATCACAAGTGACCAATCACGACCAAAAGGGGAGGTCATCATCTAGGCATTATATGGAGTCAACCTAACAGGTTACAATGAAATCCTTCCATAAATATGACCTTTTGCCTATGCTAAAGGTTTTTGGGCTCGGGCACCCATCAAGGCTGCATGATCGCGATCAAAATGGGACGTTCTCATCTAGACATTATTTGGAGTCATCCTACCAAGTTACAATGAAATCCCTTCATAAATATGACCTCTAGACTGTGCTAAAGGTTTTCAGGCTTCGGGCCCCTGTAGCCGTCACAGTTGCCCAATCGTGCCCAAATGGGGAAATTCTCATCTAGACATGATAAGGAGTCATCCTACCAAGTTACAATGAAATCCCTCCACATTAAACATGACCTGCAGACTGTGCTAAAACTTTTTGGGTTTCGGGCTTGGGCAGCCATCACTGTTGATAGATCATGCCCAAAAGGGGACGCTCTCATCTAGGCATTATACAGAGGAATCCTACCAAGTTACAATGAAATCCCTTCATAAATACGACCTGTAGACTGTGCTAATGGTTTTCGGGTTTTGGGCTCGGGCAGCCATACCGGTTGCCCGATCGCGACCAAAAGAGGAAGTTCTTATCTAGACATCACCCCAAACCTGCATATGAAATTTTGTGACGATCACACAAGAACTGCGGGATGTAGCCCATGCTAAAGGAAAATGTGAACAGACGTCACAGACTTACAGACTCACAGACTTCCACACGCGTGATGGCAATAGCTTATCTTGACTATGTCAAGTTAAGCTAAAAATGTTGATCCAGTTTTTTGATGTGAAAGTTTGTTATATGTTGTATAGAGATGAGCAGTATTGGAATTTTAAACTCGGTATCTGTTAGGATATTTTAGGGGGATATACCATGGTATTGGTTCGGTATTCGGTATCTGGTTTGACTGAGATTTTCTTATAGTACCAAAGGGGAATTCACACCAGGAAAATACAGAATACGTTGTCCCTGGATCATTCTACCTGAGTGCCACAAATGCCACAGCCAATGAGTTCAAAACTGGCATTCTTTTCCCAACACAAAACATATCTACTGTAACTGTCCAAAACACACCTTACCCTTAAAGGCACAGGCTTTTGCTGCCTCAGAGCATGTGCCCTTATTAGGCCATCATTAGAAAGTCCTGTTTACAACTGACAAATAACCTAAGCAGTGGTGTCTAGTCAGTTCTTGGCTGCCTGAACAGGCAGGGAAGAATGGACTAGAAATCACTACAAAGCAACTGGATGTGCACAGGTAAAAGTTTAGTGGGAATTCAAAACAACTGCCCAGGCTTTTAAGGGTTAACAAAATTTAAAAGAAAATCTGTCACTTTTTTCATGCAAATGAACAATTCAGTTGCTAGCAAGCCTCAACAATGTCTTGTAAATAGCAAATACAGGAAAATTTGAAAATACAGATGGTTTTGGTATTCAATGATTGGATCGGGTGTTGTTTTTTTTTTTATATCCCCATGATATAGGTATTGGTTCGTTTTTTTGGTATATTGCCCATCTCTAATGTTGTAGTGCTGAATAGTTCAAACATCTGACCAAAATTTTGATGTGGTAAAATATTCAAACATTCGGTATCTAAATTCCAATACCATAAAGGCCTAGTTTAGTGATACAAAGACAACAGTAATGCAATTTATGTATCAGGCAAGAACTTATTGGAACTAGCTCACAAGTTCTTAATATTATCATTTTTTTGCCTCAAAAACATAGCATATGACCCCTCATTGGATTGTACTCGACGATCTAATTCCAATGAGCAGTGGTGTAGAAAATTTAGAGGGTTTTTGCTCGTCACCTTTTGCAAAAGGGGAAGGAAAATAATTGATATTTAGACCCAAAACATGAATTTTTAGATTGTATTTGTTATAACTAACCCATTTGGGTGCAAAAACTGAGGTTGCCTAAACTTAAATTTGTTTGTCAAAAGCAATGCTGGGAAGGAAATACCATTGAATGAGGCACAGAGTTGAAAAATGGTTTCCAGCTCTTTACAACACTCTGTTATATTACAGGAAGGAGACATTACATTGATCTCTTGATTCATTATCAACACGTCAGTTTATTGCAAACCTTACCTGTGAGGAAAATATACACTGACAATTGAAATATACACATGGTTGGTAAATTCAAATTTTGGCCTACTTATTTACCCATAGTGTGCCTCACACAGATCACCATAGGATGCAATGTAGAGCAGCAGTTACACCCAATCTCTTGGTACATTCTACGCAAAGTTATATCCCTTTTTTCATACAAGTACCTATAAAACTTAAGAGTTGTAAATTGTGTACATATTATCAAAATTTCCGTTTGAATGTATTATTCCATCAATGACAAAACATTAAAAAACATAAATAATCGCAAATACTAAGAGACTCAAATGAAGGGGTGGAGAATGAAATGTTTTACAATTGCAGCCTTGAAAAGTGGCCCATTTTTCTTTATCTGCATGGAGTGTGTACTACTAAAGGCTGGTTATGTATTTGTTATAACTAATGAAGTCAATGCAGTATTTCCTGTCAAAGTGCAGCAAAAATGTACAGAAAATTTCCAGACCTTTATCAGTTAAAATATTCATGGTAATTTGCAAAATGACAAAAGAAAACAAAGCAATTTGGTAAATATGATACTTCACAAAAAACGTATTATTAGTTACACGGTGGTGTTTCAGCAGTGTGTTTGGGACTGTACTACCCTTCTGAGATCCATATTTCCTGAGGCTGAAAGCTAAAGGAAATACAAATCTCAGAAGAATAGTACAGTCCTGTGCACCCTGCTGAAACACCGTTTGACAAATTTATTACCCTGCCCCTTCAATGTGTCAAGTTTTGTTTTATATATAATCCCAAAATGGTATATTCCAGTGACGAAAACCTTGATAAAAGAAATTACAGAAACTGAAATAACCATATCTTTCTTTATTATTGAACAAGAACGATTTGGAGTTATTTCCCTTCGACTGAACTCAAACACTTGGGAGAATTCAATTCATGGACATTGGGAAATGATGCGTCATTATTATTGTGGAATACAAGTTGACTTTATAAGTGTTTTTTTACAATACAGTGGTGCATTGTGTGTCTTGGAGAATCGAGAACACTATATTCCAACTTGTACAAGTGCTTTAATAAGCTTCACCCAAGAGAAAATTTCTATAACGAGATAGGTTGCATGTTTCTTGAAACCACAAAGGATCTGTAGTGTAGAAACTCCACAACAGAATCCTTCTTCTCGACAGTAAAATCAGACATTGGGGGTATGTACATGTTTCATTTCAAGTTTTCGGAATATTCTCATTAAACAATATTCTTCTCATTTTGTGTTTTGAGTCTGAATGTTTATTATTACTGACAAAAATGTTTGTGGCGATGGGTGAAAGAGAAATCGGTGAAGAGTAACCTAGAATGTCAGTACACCCCTTTTGGCTGTCATGTGATATTCTCATACACCATGTTGAACTTCATACACCCTGTTAGAGTTAAATGTACCATGCTGGATGCATTCAGTAAGGAATGTAATCAGTAAGGAATGTACCATACTGGATGAAATCAGAAGGCTTGTATAATTTTAAAAGGGTAATAAGGACTTGGATGGATGTTATTGGACACGCAATACAGACAGGCTGGTACATATGTATCTACTAACATGACATTGTATTTACCAATATACCTTTTGAGTTCACATGTAGGTATTTTATTATTATAGCAATGTAATATAATCAGTACCCTTAACTGGTTGAGTGCTAGAAGACACTATCAGGGCTTTCAGAGAAATGAGGGTACCAGGGCAAAAGCCGACATTTTTCTTATTCTTGTTTCCTATTCAGTGAAATGCAAATAATATTTTATTTATATAAATTTGTTTAATCAAAAATTATTGAAGAGTGCCTGTGGGGGTACCCAGAGAGAACCACTGAGCAACTGTCAGCTCCTCAACACTCTAATTCTGTTCAAGCTCCGCTCAAGCAGGGTTACAACGGTTAAAGACATGTGCACCATCGACGTGCAGTACGCCTTAGTACACGGTGTCATCGTGCCCCCACGTAGGCAACCGGGATAAAGTGCCTTGCCCAAGGACACAATGTGGGTCATCCCGGACAGGGATCAAACTCGGGACCTCTAGCATAGAAGACCGGCCAGTCAACCACTCAGCCACCGTGCTCCCCAGTCACTTCATAAATATGAACTGTAGACTGTACTAAACAAATCTATGTCACAGACCTGTGCGGCCAACTTGGCTGTCTGATAACAGCCAAAATAGGATGTTCTCATCTAGACATTATACTGAGTCATCTTACCAAGTTACAATGAAATCCCTTCATAAATACGACCTGTAGACTGTGCTAAAGGCTTTCGGCTTTCGGCTTTTGGGCTCGGGCAGCTATCACAGTTGACAGATTGCGACCAAAAGGGGAAGTTCTCATCTAGACATTATATGGAGTTATTGCACCAAGTTACAATGAAATCCCTTCATAAATACGACATGTAGACTGTGTTAAAGGTTTTCAGGCTTCGGGCCCCATCGCCGTCATGGTTGACCAATCGCGACTGAAAGGGGACATTCTCATCTAGACATTATATCAAGTCACGTACCAAGTTACAATGAAATCTCTTCACAAATACAGCATGTAGGCTGTGCTAAAGGTTTTCGGGCTTCGGGCCTGTGCAGCCATCATGGTTGACTGATCACAACCAAAAGTGGATGTCCTCATCTAGACATTATACTGAGTCATCCTACCAAGTTACAATAAAATCCATTCATGAATACGACCTGTGGGCTGCGCTAAATGTTTTCGGGTTTTGGGCTCTGGCAGCCATCACGGTTGAATGATCGTGACCAAAAGGGGGCGTTGTAATCTAGACATTATCTTGAGTCATCCTACCAAGTTACAATGAAATCCCATCATAAATACGTCCTGTAGACTGTGCTAAAGGTTTTCAGCTTTTGGGCTCGGGCAGCCATCACAGCTGACAGATTGCGACCAAAAGGGGAAGTTCTCATCTAGACATTATACGGAGTCATTGCACCAAGTTACAATGAAATCCCTTCATAAATACGACATGTAGACTGTGCTAAAGGTTTTCAGGCTTCGGGCCCCGTCGCCATCATGGTTGACCAATCGCGACTGAAAGGGGACGTTCTCATCTAGACATTATATCAAGTCACGTACCAAGTTACAATGAAATCTCTTTACAAATACAGCATGTAGACTGTGCTAAAGGTTTTCGGGCTTCGGGCCTGTGCAGCCATCACGGTTGACTGATCACAACCAAAAGGGGATGTCCTCATCTAGACATTATACTGAGTCATCCTACCAAGTTACAATAAAATCCATTCATGAATACGACCTGTGGGCTGCGCTAAATGTTTTCGGGTTTTGGGCTCTGGTAGCCATCACGGTTGAACGATCGAGACCAAAAGGGGGCATTGTAATCTAGACATTATCTTGAGTCATCCTACCAAGTTACAATGAAATCCCATCATAAATACGACCTGTAGACTGTGCTAAATGTTATCAGGCTTTGGGCCCCTGTAGCCGTCACAGTTGACCGATCACGACCAAAAGGGGACGTTATCATCTAGACATTATACGGAGTCATCCTACCAAGTTACTATGAAATCGCTCCATATTAAATATGACCTGTAGACTGTGATAAAAGTTTTTGGGTTTCAGGCTTGGGCAGCCTTCACGGTTGACAGATCATGACTAAAATGGGACTTTCTCTTGTAGACATTATACAGAGTCATCCTACCAAGTTACAATAAAATCCCTTCATAAATACGACCTGTAGACTGTGCTAAAGGTTTTTGTGTTTTGGGCTTGTGAAGCCATCATGGTTGACTGATTGCAAACAAAAGGGGACGTTGTCATCTAGACATGACCTCAAACCTGCATATACAATTTTGTGACGATC
Source organism: Pictodentalium vernedei (assembly GCA_031216915.1). Classification (NCBI taxonomy): domain Eukaryota; kingdom Metazoa; phylum Mollusca; class Scaphopoda; order Dentaliida; family Dentaliidae; genus Pictodentalium; species Pictodentalium vernedei. The sequence goes on from CM062293.1 coordinate 163,472,346, forward strand.
GGACAGATGAGCAGACTTCTGCACGTGTGATGGCAATGCTTAATTAAGCTAAAAATTATTCAATTTTCTGCTACCATTCAACAATTGTTCCCATGGACAAATGAAAATGTCAATGACACTGTAGCTTAACTTGTATGTTGTGTTTCAATGTTTATGAAAGGATTATGAAATAAGACAAAAATTGTGATAATTGGGAATATGTTCATTTCTGTTCCCTGTTGCACTGAAATGTCTCAAACCAAACCACTTTTTTATGGCAACATCTCAAAATCACAAGGCCACTTTGAACATAGAAATTAGGCACAGTGAGAGGTGCCAGGGCGATTATATCACCAACTTCACCCTCTTGGCTGATCCCTGCACTGCGTTCATCTCAGTCGACAGGCAACTGATGTTTTTCAAGGGAGATGGCTGCATGATGGGGTTTGAAAGTTTGTAGTATTGCATCTTCAGATTTGTTGTGTACACAAAATACACATGGGAAAACATGTGTTGATTATAACAACTGTGTCCGCGTTGCATCCTTGGCAAGGCACTTTATCCCGGTTGCCAACATGGGGGCACGATGACACCGTGTACTAAGGCATACTACTACACGTCGATGGTACACAGGTCTTCAACCGCTGTAACCCTTCTTGAGCGGAGCTTGAACAGAGAATGTTGAGGAGCTGAATGTTGCTTGCTGATGCACTCTGGTTCTCTCCAGGTACTCCGGCTTCCTCCATGTCATGGTCACAATTAGCCATTGTGAATAAGTATGTGACCTTAAACACCAATAAATAAATAAATAATAACAGGTAGTACTGCGTGATTCCTTAAAATAAATTCAAATAGTATACTAATAAATCACAATAAGTTTTAAAAACTTTCAATAGTTACCTGCCATCCATTTAACAGGATATGTTCTATTTTAATTTAATCATTTTACTGTTGTTAAAAAATAGAACTGCCGATGCGCAGAGTTATCTCTGAGCATGTGACACTTCCAGAGAACGTGCTAGAATTAGCCTAATTAACATAATTTACCCGTCATTTTTCCCATACGAACTTCCAGAGGTTTCAAAGCTCAATAAATTTTATGTTTACCTCCAAACTAATTTACTATGCACCATACGTAGATGATTTTGAGTCAAAGATAATGTATATTACTTTTACAACATATACTGTCAGGTAACTTTCAATCCCTATTTGGTCGAATATGAGTGAGATTCATACGTAAGACTTTTTAATTTTTCATATTTCTTCTGGTAGTGGTTCTGTAGAATGTAGATATCATTTAAGGTTGCTAGTATTCCTGAAATTTGCTACCTCTATTTTGGGGGGATTTGTTATCAATCCTCTTGAAGTAAGCATATTTTACTTTTTCCCCGACACTTTAGTCTTTGGCGTGCAGAACGCATGTGACTGAGAGGTCATAAACATACCAATTCTGGGAAATTTGTTGAAACCGAAAGTCTTGGTTTTTGTTAGGGCAGAGGTTTGGTTTCGGTTTTGAGAAAAATGAAAGTGTCAATGACACTGAAGCTCAACTTGTCAAGACAAAGACATGTACATGTATAGTATGTGACACAGCAATGACAAACATCTAGGTAATGACCTGATAACAAAGGTACATATAAAGTATTGTAATGGTCTGTAAATAAATACTGACCGTAGCCTGTAACAAATGTATAGGTAAAGTATTGTAAAGGTGGGTGACAGTCAGATGCTAAACTAGAAAAAATCTTTGAGTCCCAGAGTGGGTCTGACTGAACCCCAAAATATTTGTTCTCATAGCACAGTGATAACAAAGGCACCCCAAAACACACTCATTCCTGTCCCAAGGTGAAAACAAAGGTACCCAAGAAGTTACGTGAAGATCAGTTCACAAATATGAGCTGTGTAGAAGTTGTGATAAAAAACTGATTGGACCTAATTTCGGTACAAAATGGCCACTGGCAGCCATCTTGAATTTTGGACCGTGCCCAGAAACACTCGTTCTCGTCCCAAGGTGATAACAAAGGTACCCAAGAAGTTTTGTGAAGATCGGTTCATAAATACAGCCTCTAGCCCGAGCCGTATTGCCATGTGCACTTACAGAGTATAAGTAGCACTGAATAAATCAAAGTTCATCTAATTTGCATAATTTCTGCACGAGAAAAAAACCCGTACTATATGTGATGTATTCCATGTTACTAAACATTCATACAAAAATTTATTAAAATCAGAACTTTCCTACAGAAGTTCTGTACAAAAGACTGATTGCACTAATTTTGGTACAAAATGGCTGCTGGTGGCCATCTTGAATTTCGGACCACACCCAAAAACACTCATTCTCACCCCACGGTAATAACAAAGGTACCCAAGAAGTTTCGTAATGATCGGTTCATAAATACGGCATCTAGTCTGAGCCGTATAGAAGTTGTGTACAAAAAACTGATTAGACCTAATTTCGATACAAAATGGCCACTGGCAGCCATCTTAAATTTTGGACCGCACCCAGAAACACTCGTTCTCGTCCCAAGGTGATAACAAAGGTACCCAAGACGTTTCGTGAAGATCGGTTCATAAATACAGACTCTAGCCCGAGCCGTATTGACATGTGTACTTACTGTGTGTAAGCAGCACTGAAAAAATCAAAGTTCATCTAATTTGCATAATTTCTGCACGAGAAAAAAACCCGTATTATATGTGATGTATCCCATGGAACTAAACATTCACACAAAAAATTATTCAAATCAGCGCTTTCATAAGGAAGTTCTGTACAAAAATCTGATTGCACCAAATTTCGTACAAAATGGCTGCCATCGGCCATCTTGAATTTCAGACCGGACCCCAAAACACTCGTTCTCGTCCCACGGTGATAACAAAGGTACCCAAGAAGTTTCGTAAAGATCGGTTCATAAATACGGCCTCTAGCCCGAGCCGTATTGGCATTTGCACTTACAGTGCTGAAAGTAACACCAAAAAACATCAAAGTTAGTCTAATTTGCATAATTTACGCACGAGAAAAAAAGCCGTATTATATGTGCTGTATCCCATGGTACTAAACACATACAAAAAATTATTCAAATCAGAGCTTTCATATGGAAGTTCTGTACAAAAAACAGATTTCTGCATCGTCGGTACAAAATGGCAGCTGGCAGCCATCTTGAATTTCGGACCGCACCCAAAAACACTCGTTCTCGTCCCACAGTCATAACAAAGGTACCCAAGAAGTTTCGTAAAGATCGGTTCATAAATACGGCCTCTAGCCCGAGCAATAGCAGCTTGGCACTTACAGCTCTGAAAGTAACACTAAATAAATCAAAGTCAGTCTAATTTGCATAATTTACGCACGAGAAAAAACCCGTATTATATGTGATGTATCCCATGGTACTAAACATTTATACAAAACTTTATTCAAATCAGAACTTTCATACAGAAGTTCTGTACAAAAAACTGATTTTTGCATCATCGGTACAAAATGGCCGCTGGCAGCCATCTTGAATTTTGGACCACACCTACAAACACTTGTTCCCGTCCCAGGGTCATAACAAAGGTACACAAGAAGTTTCGTAAAGATCAGTTCATAAATACGACCTCTAGCCCGAGCCATAGCCAATTGTTGACGCACAGACAGACGGACGGACGGACAGACGGACGACGGGCCATGAGAATAGCTCAAATTTGACTTCGTCAAAGTTGAGCTAAAAATGAAACGAACTGAAAAACCAATAAACCGATAAACTGCCCAGCCCCACTTCAAATGCGAAAACAGTTCGATAATGACACAAATGCCAGTACCAGCGGCTCAACTAACATCATTCTCCAAAAATCTACCACCCAAGACACAAGTGCCAAAGCTCGATTTCCTACAGGTGCGGTTCTGCATGAAGCGAGAGGATCTGCAGATGCTGTCAGAACCCCTCCATCTCCTTTGTCGCTCGCGGAGGACAGTAGAGACAGTATGTAAACGATTTAAGCAATTTCAAGTTTTGCCAAAAATGATCATCCATTTCAATCCATACAAATCAGATATATATACTGGTGCATACATACGCGTTTGTATCTGCAAATCATCAGCCAGATCGGATATGAGACTTGCAGTCATCTCTTTCGTCAGATGAAATAACCTAAGAAATTTCCAGTCTTTATACATTTCAAGAGGGTCAGTCCTATCCGAAAAACTTGTGGTGGTTGAATGCCGTAGTCAACCTCTTTCCACTCCATTTCTTCCATTTGCCTCTCAGTGTTGAAAGTATCACAGTGAAGATGCAATAAAAATTTGCGCATAGAGTGAGACTTCTGCTTGGACATGCCCCCAAGCTTATTGAGGATTTTGGTCTAAAACTGCTTAGTTACATCTAAGCTTAGACATTGTCTAGTGTTAGACAGCTGTTATAAATACTGTTCAAATGTTTGACCTTGCTAGGGTAGCATTCGATGCCAGTCTATGTTAGACTTTGTTTAAGAATCTCAGCCATAGTATCCAAGAATATAATGAAGTGCAGCTCTAAAGACAACAGGCCAGTATACTACTTGCAAATTTCATACATGAGAGTTGGTGTACTATTAATCTTTTAATGTATCTTTAACCCTTTACCCAATGCAGACGATATCAAAATTTATTATTTTAAATATCATTTTTTGGAATTTTAAAAAAAATTTCAACAAAACCATATCATGTGACCCCTCATTGGAACAAACTCGATGAGCTCATTCCAACGAGGGGTTACATGATATGGTTTTGATGAAATTGTTTTTTGAAAAATAATATTTTTTCAACTGCTGAATTTGCATATTATGCGGGTGGATGCAGCCGATTCGTTCGGTAAAGGGTTAAGAAGTGTGTAGTAGCTTGTCTTAACCCTTTGAACTCTAGTGGTATCATCCATGCCAGTTCAATGGCAGCAATTAGAAGAGACCATATTCATTATTTGGGGTAGGCCAATCAATATTTTCAATGTGCAACCTCGGGGCTGCATGTTGAAAATATTTATTGGTCTACCCCACACATTTATTGAACAGCCATCCTATTTAATGCCGTTATGACATATGATGCTCTTGTATGGAAAGCAGCCGCTAGGGTTCAAAGGGTTAAAAAAGCCAGATGAAACCGAACGACAATCTTTAAAGATGCTTAGTCATGTTGACTTAAATGTTAATGTGACGGTTGTTTGTTGTCTCTTCTAGAAATGGCCAAGGCTAAGAAGTCCTGAAAAAAAGTGATGATCCAAGCACCACAACTGACTTTATCAGCATTGTCTATTTTGATAATGTATGCCCCCCTCATGTAACCGTTACTGACAAAACAATAAACATGTGTGAAGCAAAATGGCAAGAAAACAATAAACGTTATCAAGTCATATTCATATTTCACTTATTTCCAAACGTGTAACTCAACTTTGCAAATTCCTAATTGACTCATTGTCAACCATTGTCCAAAATAGGGACACAAGTAGTATATTCAAAACATTAATGCCCATGTGACTCTGCACATGGGCGTTAATGTTATGAATATCCTAAATGACTGTTATTAACAATACTTTATTTTGACATTTTATAATATTCATGTTAGACTTTGATGATGGTAGTTCTTAGGTATAACAGAATAATGAAACAAATCAGCATATCAGCATGCCTCGATGATGCAGTTCGAAAAACACTTCACCCAATGCAGACGATATCAAAATTTATTATTTTAAATATTAGTTTATTGAATTTTTCAAAATATTTCAACAACCATATTATGTGACCCCTCATTTGAATGAGCTTGACGAGCTCGTTCCAATGAGGTTGTTACATATGGTTTTGCTGAAATTTTTGGAAAAATATAAAAAAATTTCAACTCCACAATTTGTATATTACGTGGACAGATGCGACCAATTAGTTAGATAAAGGGATAATATTATTCATTCAAGACTACATTTAAAAAAAAATCGACACAACTTGGAAATCAAATTGTAGGTAAATAAATAATGATGATAAGGCCCCACAAAATAGATCTTTTGTTTCTCAGGCCATTTTTGTATTGCATATGAGCTGGCGGTTTTTTATTTTATTTTTGCAATTATTTCTTTGCCATCAAAAGTTCATGTTCTTGGTTTGTTTTATGCATTAGGCCTTATAATCTACAGAACAGAACGGGTGGTGGTGTATTTTGTCTCTTGAGTGGAAGAAGGTTTTGCAATGCTAAAGCATTGCAAAGCCTTCTTGCACTCAAGGGACAAATTTATCAATTTTATTAACTTTTTTAAAATATCAGACATAAACCATTTAATTATTATTTTTTTAAGTTTACATTAGTTATAAAAACAGAACATGTGGCAGCCAAAAGGACCATGAGGGAGGGCCTGAGGAAAAGATTTTTAACTTTTTTAGGCCTAAACTGATATTTTTGTAATTACACCAGTATTGGATCGATACTGGCTTGAATACTGGTATATACTGGTTTATCGATATATCATGCAACCCAACAGTCACTGGGTAACAGCTTCCACATCATCAATGGGAGGAGTTACAAAATTGTTTGACTTGAGTCATCTTGAGGTGGCCGACTGAGTTGCGACATTTTTTACTGATGTTCCAGCAATACTGTTGTATAGAGATCAGTGGTAGTCATCCACTGTCCATGTATTGTAAAGTAACCTAAATGTATAACTCACCTCTTTCTTACCTTAAAGTAGTCTGCAATAATCATGGTATAGAAATCTTCTAATCCAGCTGATGAACACAAGCCTGTTTACGTTGTACTTATGAAATGTGATTTTAAGCTGGCATATACTTGCTGCATACAGGTGTTGACTGCAGTTGGAGGAGTTGAATCTCATCAGTTGCAAATAATAAAGATGAGATAAAGCTCTCTCCACTACACGAGACACCTCAGATGAGTATACATTTTGCCAACCACAAACAACAGTGATGATCTAAAACTGTCTTTAATATGATGATGTGCACCTCTCATGAAAATGCTGTTCCAAATCCACATATAGTTCTCTAAGCAAAGATTTAAAGCAGCCTCCACAACACTACACAGCAGGTTACTATAAGGATCGTTTGTCAAGTCCATTCCCTTTAAACATTGCAAGCATTTGCACTGAACCACTTGTAGAACCACAAGATTTAGAATGCCGAATGAACAATGATTATGAAAATATTCCACAATGAAAAATATGTCTCAGAATATATAAAAGCCAACTCAGAAAGAAAATAAATAACCCCAACAAAAGCAACATACAAGTGTAGATGAAACGAACAAAACAGACTCCGAATTTGGCTAAAATATCACTCCATGTGTGTTTTGTCACCAATCGCCTTTCCATGTACCATATTTAGATTTTTTTTTTTGCAAAAAACAATATAACAAAAAGAAAAGTTTTAAAACTTATTACTGAAGAAATCAACTCAACCAGCAAATGACTGGTTGATGTGAACCACTGGTCAAACCTGATTTCCACTCAAAGTGAAAATGGAGGACTGGACAGCAAACTCATTCCAATGAGCGGTTATAAGCTATGTTTTTAAGACAAAAATGAAAAAAATAATAATATATGAATGGCAATTTTTGTGAATAACGCTGGTTTTTACCGTTATGTTAGATAAATGGTTAACATGGTACAGAAAATTGAGATGGTTAAATAAAACAGGAAATAATCCCTTCCAAATCATGTAACATGAGTTACTAACTCCAGATATAGCTACAGTTCACAATCTCCACCAATATATTGATTAAATGGTTGAGTGCTAGAAGCCACTAAGTCCTGGAAGCCACTTTAGTGACTTTACACTGTATTCATTTGCTAGTGTGCTCAGCACCAAAAAAACAAAAATGCATATTACATGTACACTAATTTAAATTTTGGGATCCCACAAAGAGACAAAATATGACCCCAGGGACTTGATTTGAACAAACTTTACAGTGATCCCCCCCCACCCCCCCCCCCCCCCACCCCCCACACACACACACACACTAAACATGCACTATACCAAATATCAAGATATTTTGACTGGTAGATCTGAAGAAAAAGATTTTTAAATACATATCCTCATATTGCACCTAGTTAAATTTGGGTTCCATTATGGAGCCCAAATATGTGAACCCAGGGGCTTGTATGGAACAAACCTAAATCTGACCCCTCTAAGGATGTTGTGTATCCTGTATCAAAAGATTCTGATTGGCTGTTCTGGAGCAGAATGTTTTTTAATTTTTAAACAAGTGAAATGTGCCCCTGCCCCCCACTGCAAAGCATGATTTTCTAGTCATTTAACTTTGTTGATATTGAATTAATAGATGTCTTATCTTATCTCCATTAAACCATAGCACCAATACAGCAGGCCACCAAATGTCTCCATGGGACAATGATGCCCCCTGCTTTATGATAAACTAGATTTAATGGTTAACAAAGTCCAAAACAAGGGGACATAACTCAGATTAAAAATTATCGCACCACTCTCAAAATCAAACCTGTCTTATATACAGTCTACAACAAACAATATTCCAAATTTGATTGAAATCAGACACCTATAACTCAAGTTACCATCCGAAAACCAATATCTACATGTTTTCTAAATTGGACAAGGGCCATAACTCTACCAAAGAATATTGGATCAAGCCCACTATCGATCCCAACCTGTATTATGTGATTATAAACCTATGTATAAAATTTTGTTTCATTTCGTTCAGTCAAACTAAAGTTATCATCCGGAAACCATATTCAGGAGAGACATTCAGATGGACAAAGGTAACACTTACTGCCCTTGCCAAAATTGGCAGGGGTATAAAAACATTTTGTGGGGTGCTAACAGAATGATATCTCTTTTGGTGCCCCCTCTGGGAGTGGCATCTTTATCTGAACAAACTTGAATTGACATATGATAAGGAACATGCATATAAAATTTGGTTCAATTTGGCCCAGTGGTTTAAGAGAAGTTGATAATGTAAATTCATGCCAGATGGATGACGAACAGAAAGTGATCACTTAAGCTTCCAGACACTTTCAGCCAGGTGAGCTAAAATAATATTCATTGAATGAGGGTAATTGATTTAAAAAGGGAACACCCAACATCAACCTGCAACCTTTATAAAAACACATAACACTTAATTTACCTGTATTACACAAGATTAAGCTATTTGTGCAAGTCAAAATTAGCAAAAAAATTCTCTTCAATTCCCATTCATACAAGTAAAAAGCACACTTACAATGACATCTGTGCATAATAGAATTAAATGGAATGTTACACAGAAAGAAATATCATTCACAAAACAATCTCTTACACATATCAGGCCATGTTAATACCCGTAAGAAGATTTCTATTTCAATGGGGTAATCATACATAATGAAATGTATAAATGGTGGTAACAGTTTGCTAAACTTGTAGTACAATCAAATCCAAACTGTGACATTTACAAATTTTTTTTTTATAAATGCCAGATCTGAAAAAACTTGAACTGAACCTCAATTCCTAAATCCTAATCAAAACAAAGCATTTTCTTCAAAATGAGTCTGTAATCTTAACTCTTAACCTGCTAAAACTCTTAACCTGCTATGTATTTATTAAATATTAATCATCCAATCAAGTCATGGCTGCTGAAAAATTCATTAAGTTTGACTCAGGAAATTGCTAGTCAAAAAGTTGGTACAATTTGTATGTGAAAATTTGGTTAGGTGTGCTCAAATATTACTTATTTTAGTGGCAAGTGATTTCCAGCCCATGGCAGGAATATTTGTCGATGACGTGAAAGGAGTTAATTTGGGATCTGTTTTAAAATCAGGGACGACTATGATCGATTTAACTTATAGAATAACACAATAAACTTGCTCCACTGGCAAACATACAATCGGTTCCAGTGAGAATAAGAAAAACTAAAAATGCCACCTGGCCACACGTCCCCTGAAAAAAGTGTACAATTTGAGGTATTTGAAAAAGATTGAATTTTTCGAAGTCGAAAAAGGGACTTAACTATGGCAAAAAAATGTCAGATCAAACCCCAATTTGAACTTGACATGTGTTTTATGTTGATACACCTACATACCAAATTTTATTTGATTCAGTCTAAATAACTAAAGTTATCATCGAGAAACCCTAAAAAAAATAATTTTCGAAGTTGAAAAAAGGCATAATGACAAAAATTGTCGGACTGCTCCCCGATTCAAACTTGACCTGTATTTTATGTTGATACACCTACATAGCAAATTTCATTTGATTTGGCCAACTATAACTAAAGTTATTATCAGGAAACCAAAGTGGGACGGATGCACAGATGGATGGATGCATGGACAGACATTGGCTATTTTAATAGTTCCCCCCAAAAAAATTTTCAGGAGACAATTAACAGACCTGATCAAAATATTTTATATGAAAATTTTATGATGCAGGAGAATAAGATGGTGCACACCATTACTAGTTAGAAAACCCTACAATAGACACCATACATTTATTGAGATCTGCATGCATGACAAACTTTTTCCACTGTCTATGAAAATCAGAAAGAAAACTGTACTCAGATTTCAACAAATGCCGGACACAAAAGCTGCACGGAAGCTCATTCCACTGGTGGGATCTGAGCTGTAATTAAAAAAAAACATATTCCAATTCCATTCCAAAGGTTTGACAACTAAATTTAGAATTTCTTGCAGATTTTTGTTTATTGGATTCATGGACAATTTTAGTGACCACAGACATAACATGTGGACAGATGGGACGAAATTATATTTCAAACGTGATTTGAAACTTGAGTATTCTTATCAAAGACATCATGCTACCAGCAAGGGGAGCCTCAGTTTAGCAAGAGTTTGCTCATGAACAACAGTTTTGTGGCAAAGTATTGGAGATTGCCTATTGTAATAAAGCCATTTTGTATAAATCTTTTTTTCTACTGTTGACTACATAGCAAATTGAAGTGGCTTTCAGCACTTTTCAATAGAGCCATGAAAGTGGATTCTAGCACTCAACCAGTTAATGAAGATAGCATGACAAGAAAGAACTACAATACAATGGGTAAGTAAGTGTCAGGCTTTGATGAAACTTATTTAAGGAACTCAAAAGGGGTTGAAAGTAGGCTGCACCAGATGAAGGCATATGAACCACTTGCATGTCAAATGCCTCACCACCTGCACCAATCAAACACACCAACTAGACTAAGTAAGGTAAAGAGCCTTTATCTTAACTTTTTTTATTTACTGGTGGATAAGGTCACTTTCAGCATCTTTGGCGACCTCATGACTGCAACATTGTGAAGAAGTCAGGTTTAGCCATTTGTTTATACCTATGCCACCCACTTTAGAGGACTTTCACCTGAAATGTTTGTTCTGGGTTGTATGTTACCAGTATAGCAGAATTTGTTTACTGCAGGAAACATGCAAGGTTCCACTTCCTGGGTTTCCTACAGAAGGGGAATGTCTTACTCCTGGACAACACAAGTAATATGGGGGAAGCCACTCCAACATGCAAACCAAAGAACCGCAATATTCGGTACTGTGATCACAAAAGCAGACAGAGAAATTCGACTGGATCGCAACCCAGTCTGTCGAGCTTTAGGGTTACATTATTACAGAACCTCACAACCAATTTAATGTTCACTGTGTCATCTGCTAGTCTATTTACAAATTTTTCTACATGCAAATATCTAGCATACCAGGTTGATAGATTAACTCTTAAGGGCCTACAGATTTTTACATATTTTTACTACACTTTGACAGTCTACATCTTGTGGCTTTACTGCTGCTTTTTGGAAAGTCTTGGCTGCCCATATAGACAGCCAAGACTTGCCTAAAACAACTACCAAGATAATTAGAATGTAACTTGTGAGTTAACCCAAAGACTGCATGTATGGGCACCTGTTCTGTTGCAAAAACATGTGCTCAAAATTGGAATTAAACACTTAAGGGTTAAGGCAATGATAAAACAAGAATGATACCACAATTTGTAGGTGGCAGATTATCATCGAAATATCCAAGGAATGGAGGTTCCACTCAAAAAACTGATCATATTTTGTACCAGCATGAACAGATTTCCAGCCAGTACACCATGGTCCCATTGATGAAACTTTGCTTGTTTTTTCTATGTTTTTCACAGAATTTTAGGGGAGCATAGGGGCCAGTGCTTAGAGCACTGAACTTCAAACCAAAAGATCCACAGTTCGATCCTGACCAGCGGTAACTGTGTTGTATCTTTGGGTAAGGAACTTCATCTCCACTGCACACACGGGGGCACTGTGGCGCTGTGTACTAAGGAGTACTGCAGGTTGATGGTGCACTTACCCCTCAATCAATGATAATTCTACTTGTGCCGAATTAGTACCACAGGCAGGGTCTGACAGTTGCTTTCCTCTGTCCAGTGGTTTTCCACAGGAACCCTGGCTTCCTTCACCTGTAAAACTGTCCAATAAGACATGACCCTGGTTGATGAAAGTGTTATTAAGTCCGAAAAACAGAATTTGAGGCAATTTGTTGGGGGTCTAAGCTCCACTTCACAAGTGTTTTACTAGTATATGTATAAGTGAAATCTTGGAAATGTTTTACAAATTAATTCCTGCTAAATTGATACAAAACAGTACTGTGATTGCAAAAGTTATCACTTTCTCCAATCTAGTCGAGACACACTCGCACCAGTGGGTTGAGATTTCATAAATAAAATATCGTGAAATACATTCCAAATCAAAAAAAACAAAATTGGAATCTGGATGTTCCCAATTTCATTTTTGACAAGTGAGATACTACAATGCTGTGTGGAATTTCAACTGATTGGCAACAGAGTCATGATCAGAGCAAAATTCTCTGTCCACTTTTGTTGTAACAGTAACTTACATTATTTATAGCTATTGCTCAATTTGAGTTTTTTTTGCATTTTTTTATCCAGTTTACAGGGATTCACCCTACAATATGAAGGCAATTAACAAGACAAATCTGTTCTGAATATGCGTAAATGGATTGGTGATTTGTTATTAACCCTTTGAACCCTAGCAGCCGTTTTTCCAGACAGCAACATGATATGTCATAATGACATTAAATAGGATGGCTGTTCAGTAAATGTGTGGGGTAGACCAATCAATATTTTTAACGTGCAGCACCGAGGCTGCATGTTGAAAATATTGATTGGTCTACCCCAAATAATGAATATGGACTCTTCTAATTGCTGCCACTGAACTGCCATGGAAGATACCACTTGAGTTTAAAGGGTTAAAGAGGGCTGCAAGCATAACTTTTCGAAAGACTACAATATTTTTTTATTCAGTTCAGTTCAATTAAGGATTTATTGCACGGCCTATTGCAATGAAGTTTTGAGTAATAGTATGGTAAATGTTTATGTGTTTGAAATTAAATTCAATTAACAGGGTTAATCTCTTTACACATAGCCAATTAAGAACACCCATTATGTTCACAGATCAAGAACTAACACTTTACCTAAATAATCAAACTCATCCACCTGTATAATTTTCAAATAAAGCTGTTGAAAAAAAAAATTCAATTTTTTTTTAAAAGAACATATCATGTGACCTTTCACTGGAACAGGCTCATCGAGCTCGTTCCAATGAGGGGTAAGATGATATGATTTTGTTGAAATTTTGTGAAAAATTTGAGAAAACAATAATTAAAATAATAAATTGTGATAACCTGCATGGTGGGTAAATGGTTAGGCAAGAATTTTTTCGCTCAAAAAGTAACAAGAATGGTTTATGAGAAAATTTAACAAATAGCTGATAGGACATTTTGTTGTGCAAAGGGATAAATGTAGATGTAATTCCCTCATACTTTAAACAGATACACTGAAACAGAGTGGATCTCGTTCTTCCATTTCCTGAGACAAAGACAACAAATATGCCTTGCTTTATGGTAATGACTAAAACTAGAAAGTGGAAATATTCAATATGAATATCTAGACAGTACAGGAAATCATCATTTACAGCTGAAGCAAAAATACATCAGGTAGGAGGATATGATAAAAATATGACATCCCCAGCATTGATTGCTGTGTAAATTATGGGGAGGAATATTACCCAGTCCTCTATATTTTGGCAAGAAATTTATTATTAATCCTTTGATACTTTTGTACGTCTTATGACGTACGAAATCAAACAGTGCATTGATACTTTGTGGTCATTTGTTTTGTTATTATTTTTCAATTTTTTAACGTTTTAACCTTAATTCATATTTTCTCCTGAATAGTGCTCAGTGACAACCATTGAGCCAAATGTTATCGCAGCTTAAAATACTAATATAATCCTGCTGTCAAGACTTCTGAACTGGTTGAGTGCTAGAAGCCTCTATCAGGTGTTTCAAAAAATAAGGATATCAGAGCAAAAGCCAACACTTTCCTTGCTTATATTTCATATTCAGTCAAACACAAATAATTTTTTGTTTATATAAATTTGTTTTATTACAAATTATTGGAGAGTGCCTGTGGGCACTCCGATAATTTGTAATAAAACAAGTTTTGAGTAATCAGTTTTGAATAACAAATTCAGACCACAAACCAGATAACCACTAATGTGTAAAATATCTTGTTATTTGTACTTTCTGATCTTTTACGTCGCATTTTGAAAAACTTTGAAGAAACTGAATTCCAAGTGACGTTTAAACGTTAGAATAATTAAAGTCTCAGAGGGTTAAACTGAACCCTCTGCACACTGATGTCAAAATACCAGAATTTCAAACAGCAAATATTTCCCATAATGCAATTAGAAATTTAATCGATTCAGCCTGGAGCTCTGTCAAAGAAAACTGAATTGGTTAAATTTCTAGTTGAAAATTATGGGAAATAATTGTTGCGTGAAATTTTTATATTTCAACATCAGTGTGCAGAGGGTTGAAAAGTCCACAAGATAGACTTCTTAATTGGGGCTTGGATATAATTTATCATTTTGAAATTTTGTCTGGTTTCAAGACACTGGGAGTAGCATAGCCATAGTATGCCCCTCTACTTCCCCTGCTTTCTTTTCCTCACCATAATCATAAGTCCTTAACTTGCTCAGCCAAATTCAGAATTTGACAATTTCTGGTGCTACACCATGCAATCAAAAAGTTTTGAAGATAACAGCCTATTCATTATCTTTGCAATACAGTGGAACCATGGTAACTGAACACCAACTGCCACGATGTGAGTGTAGGTTTAATGAGCAAAGAGAAAAAAAACATGTATAATGGAATGAGACAAAAAAGAGAAGAAAACTCAATGTTCAGTAGAATTCAGCATTACTAAGACTTTGAAAGAACTATGAAATCTCTAACCCCAAAAGACAAAAAAAAATCCAACCAATATTAACTGCAAACTTCAATGAAACACCAAAGAGTCAAACCATTTGTGATGGGCGAGAAATCAGGGAAAAAACTAAACTGTCCAGTTTTGTGAGTGTATCTTGTAAAACTACTCCTGGAATTAACCCTCTGCAAACTGATGTCAAAAATATCAAAATGTCCATCTGTAAATGTTGCCCATAATACCCTTCGAGTATTTTCAAGATATTTTTTCATCAAATCTAGTCATGGCTGCTGTAAAGCAGCCATGACTAGAGTTGATGAAAAATTAATCTAAATATAACAAGAAATCATTGGTGAAAAAATCCATTCAATTTACAGGGGAAAATATGTTTAAATATGCCCAAATTATACTTATATCAGTGACAAGAGAAACCCTGTGCTGGGCAGGAATATTCGCCAGCAGCATGCAAAAAGTTAATCTTGATTGACAGAGCTCAGGGATCTCTGTCAAAATTCCTTGTTCCATTACTGAGAAAATTTGCTGAGAGATACCACAGTTTCTAAGAGATACCACAAGATAATATAATGTATGTGGAGAAAATAGTACTAGTAGAAACACCCAAGTGGAGTTTTCAACTACCGGTAGGCAAAACATCCTATTCTATGACAAAAGCATAAAAAGCACAGGCAGAGTTTCAGCCAAATGATCTCAAGCATGGACATAGATACAGACATGGGAGGGGGGAGTCAAGGACATCCCCATAATATTGTAGGTTTTACCAGATGTGTTTTCCTCAAATAGTAGTCCATTCATTTGTTACATTTTTTCTTCCTTGATTATTCCAACACTTGAAATCATTTCTAGGGAAGCTGTCATGGACAGCTTGTTGTCAAGTGTTGGAATTATTAACAGAGAGAACATGGGCTCAACATTTTTTGTGAGTACAGGCCTCTATTAATTGAATAGCCCCCTTGCCAGTCAAAAATATTCAACTAACAAGAGAATTAAATTAATAGGAATTCGGTCATTTTCCTGTAGTCCAATGATAAACTGAGCACTTAATCTATTACATCCTGTTTGATAAAGCTCCATGAGCTCTGTTTATCAAAAGATATCAGATTAACCCATAACTCTTTATCTGCTGCTGGTGGATATTTCTGTCCTGTAATCAAATCTCTTGCCACTAGAATAAGTACAATTTGGGCATTCTGAATTCAATTACCCACTATAAATTGAATAAAAGTTTTGACCAATCAATTTTTGACTTAAATTTCCTAGTCATGGCAACTTTACAGCAGCCAAGACTAGATTTGATAAAAATATTTAAAAAAATACTCAGCAGGTTAAGAGTTAAAGGCCTATTTCCCACTTTGATTACTGTTTACTGTAGCAGAACAGGTGCCCCAACATGCAAACTCTGGGTAAATTTGAAAGTTATATTCCAAACACCTTTACAGTTGTTTCTAGGCAAGTCTTGGCTGCCTAAATAGGCAGCCAAGACTTGGCAAGAAACAACAGCAAAGACACAGGATGAAGACTGTTAAAGTGTAGAAAAAATGTATAAAAACCTTCAGGCCTTCATGGGTTAATAAACATGGGGAATTCATAAGTTGCCTGAGTAAATCTTCAATTGATCACAAGATTTTTTATTCAATTATCAGGCAATTACTGTTTTACCGTAGTGCAATTAACAGGCCAAATTTGTACTGAAGGTATGGTTTTTAAGTGGTTTTGTGTTTAAATGTTATATTTCAATTAACATGGTTATTCGACGAAGATATAATCAATTAAGTGGGCTCCATCAAATCCAACAACTCATTTCACCAACTACTGTACTGAATCATGTTCCATGCTGGTAATTTAGTAGTGAGAGAAAAAAGAAGTAAAATTCATGTTGAACAACTGATACTGTTGAATTTTCAGTTACAGAAAAGAGACACAGGTTGCTTTCAAAATTTAAAAATGTTGTCATTGGTCTGAAGGACACAACAGCTTGTTTATTTGGCAGTTTCTTTTTGAAAAGAGTTAAAATATAGGAGAACCAAATCTGGTGGGAACCTATTGATAGGAAATAGCTCCAAACAGCATAGCTAATATACAATAAACACCATATCAAGCTAATTCTGTACCCTCAGTAAAACTAAGAAACCCAATACCCATTTCATCAAAACTGGGATATTATTTTACCAAAATAGAAGTGACAACACAACTGCACTAGTATTAATTACCCAAATGTAGCAAGATAAAAACTTATTTTAGTTTTAGCTGAAGAATTTTCAAGTCACAAATGCCCTGAACAACCAAACAATCCAAGCGCAAGAAAAATTATATAAAGACAGAAAAAATTCTGTTGCCCAACACATACCTGCCACAAGAAACATGTACCACAACACACACCTGTTCGTGGAGCTGTTCAGTCTGGGCTCAACTCAAAGTGACTGTGTGAACTGGAAAGCTTGCTGTTCATAGATATTCCACCATAAGTAACTGAGATAAGTTATCTAGAAATTCCTAAACTCACAAGGTTTCCTGTAGTTTAGATTAAAAATGTTAGCTGCATGGTGAAACCAGCCCAGACACATAACACCCAAGTCAGGCCACATACAATAAATACTACTTGACAATGACTGGGTAGTGAGAAAGTTGGGACTTGACATACAGCTGTGCTCAAATTATCATGGACTTCAACTAGTCTTTTAATGATATTCATTTTAGTTAGCTGTACAAACCAGGTTATAGAAAAGAACCCAGCTGACAAAAGTGCAGCAAATTACACAGTTGGGTGATTTGAACCAAAGAAATATGAGTTTTGATGGCTGCATTATAATTAGTTGCAACTCAACAGTGTCTCTTATTGTTGGCTTTTGCATACTGATCTAATTCTATTCGTTCAATTTGAGAGGATTCATTTCACCTTATCACACACATCACCATACAGCCTGTTTGCTTTTATTATATATGCTTGGTCAGGAAAATGTTTGCTCATCTGATGGGACTTCTTATCACACCACTTAAAAAGATGTCATAAATTTTAAGAAAATAAATTTGCATTTGTCCATTATTATCTGGGTGGTATTTTAATGTACATATGGATGAGATAGAAGAATCCCCCAAACTTACTGGATTAAGCAGAATGGCCTGGACAGAAAGACCTCAATCACAGTTAGATCTTGATAAAAAGATGTCAATCACAATTACTCCTAGATTTAGTTTGAGACAGAGATTTATAAAGAAGACTACTAGGGTTATATGTTATAAAGTGGAATCCTAGGAACTGGTTCACTGATAGAAGTATATCCTTGTGCTTTATTAAAACATTTAATCATTTATTACAAGCCTATTACTTTTCCTTCAGTTCTATATTTACAAATCTGTACAGAACATGTGTCCCATATGGATTTCTAGACAGTATACAAAGTCATCCTACAAATTTACAATAAAATACCTTCATAAATACGACCTTTAGACTGTGCCAAATGTTTTCGGGCTTCGGGCCCACATAGCCGTCACGGTTGACCGATCGCGACCAAAAGAGGACGTTCTCATCAAGACATTATACAGAGTCATCTGACCACGTTATAATGAAATAACTTCATAAATACGACCTGTAGATTGTGTTAAAGGTTTTTGGGCTTTGGGTCTGCATAGCCATCATTGTTGACTGATTGAAACCAAAAGGGGGTGTTCTCATCTAGACATTATACAGAGCCATCCTACCAAGTTACAATGAAATCCCTTCATAAATCCGACCTGCAGACTGTGCTAAAGGTTTTCGGGCCAAGTAGCCGTCGCTGTTGATCTATCGCAACCAAAAGGAGATGTTCTCTCTAGACATGACCTCGAACCTACATATTAAATTTCGTGATGATTGGACAAGAATTACAGGGTGTAGCCTGTGCTAAACAAAATGTGAACAGACTCACAGACTTCCACACACGTGATGGCAATAGCTTATCTTGACTTTGTCAAGTTAAGTTAATAAATGGGGAATGATTTTATAATACTCAAGTTTTGACTTTGAAGCGAATATTTTTCAGATAACAGCGGCTAATTTCTTAAAATAACGAACAAATAACCTATTTGGACACAATTTTCATTTATATTTTTAGCTCACCTGCACGAAGCTCAAGGGGAACTTTAGGGATCACTTTCTTCCGTTGTCCATCCGGCATGAACTTTTCATTATCGACTTCTCCTCATAAACCAATGGGCTGAATTGAACCAAACTTGATAGACATATTCCTTATCATATGTCAATTCAAATTTGTTCGAATAAAGTTGCCACCACTACAGAAGGGGGGGGGGGGGGGCAGAACAAGGGGCATAATTCTGTTAGCCCACACAAATGTTTTTTAAAAATTTTTTAAACGTCTTCTTCTCCAGAACTAACAATCAGATTCTTTTGATAATTGGTATTGAACATCCTTAGAGGGGTCAGATTCAGGTTTGCTTGGCACAAGCCTCTGGGTTTATATTTGTATGGGAACCCAAATTGTAACTTGATGCAATACGAAGAAATTTATTTAAAAATCTTCTTCTTCAGATTTACCAATGAATATCTCTTGATATTTGATATAGTACATCTTTGGGGGGTTCAGAATGAAGTTTGTCCAAAGTAAGTCCCTGGAGTCATATTTAGGCTCACTGAGTAGGGATGTAGTATATCGCTAATTGTTTTTGCAAGGAGCACTGAAGCTCATTGGTTAAAGCATTGGACCTGAGAATGAAAGGTGGACAGTTTGATCCTGACATGCATCATCTGCAATGTGTACTTTTGATTGGAACTTCATCCTGACTGCCTATATGGGAGCACACTAGCACAGGGTTCTAAGGTGTAGAGCATGATGGCATACATCTGTCTTCAACCTGCTCATGATGGGCAGGCAAGTTGGCGAGTCCTACAGTCACTCACAGATGCTTGATAGTTCTCTCACTGGGTACTTCAGCCTCCTTCATTAATACAATGGTCTGACATGATATGATCATAGCTGTTGAAAATGCTGTTAAACCCCAATAAACAAACAAATATAATCATTTTTGCTTATGATAGATTGTATTCTGCTCACTTTGCAGGGGCTGTGTTAACCTTTTACCCACATAATGTCCTAAACCAACTGGTGCAATTCAAAAAATCACCATTCAATTTTCATTATTTTTTTCATTTTTGTGACTCAACAACACAGCTTATGATCCCTCATGGGAACAAGATTATTGAGCTTGTTCCTATTAGGTGTCATAAGCTATGTTTTAAATTCAAAAAATGAAAAAATTTAGTTAATCCAGAATTTTGTTTACTAGTTTTGTCTGCATTTCGTGTTAGGCAGTTAAAGAGTTAAACAAAGATAAAGGATAGTGAAGAATATTTATGGGTTGTGGGCCCAGGCAAAAATGTTATGGACAGGAACCGACCTGAACATTTACAAACAAGGGCAATGCAAAGCGGAGGCCACAGCCCACGACCCATAGGCATGTTCGAAGCAGCCTTAAAGGTATTGTGGGACAGAAAATTTGTTTACATCAAAAGGGTGAAAACTCTGGGAAAAATTATTGGACGGAACTTGTTCCTTGTGCATATCCATTCCCTCATGCGGGTCTATCAGCATACCAAAGGAGATCCAAATCTGACCGATGGCTTTGAAATTATAATCCACAACATACTGAAACCATAAAAATTGAAATTTTCTAAGTCGAAAAAGGACCATAACTCTATATAAATAATGGAACAGACCCTGTTACTTGTGGATATTCTTTTGCAAAGGGCATACATGGGCATACCAAGAATAAATCAAATCCAACATGCAGTGAATGCAATGCAGAGGTCGATAAAAATTTTCTAAGTTGAAAAAGTGAAAACGCGCCATAACTCTGGGAAAAATTATTGGACAGAACCTGTTCCTTGTGCATATTGTGTTCACCCTTGCAGGTCTATCAGCATACCAAAGGAGATCCAAATCTGACTGATGGCTTTGAAGTTACAATGCAAAATGTTTGTACAGACAGACAGATGGACAGATGAACAGAGGGCTTCACTAGATACCCCCGAATCCTCCTCAGGTCAGGGGCATAATAAGGGCCAGATTTTGAAATCTAGAAGCCAGATTTACTTCTTAGAGTGCTATATAAATTATGGCCAATTCAGGTGCACAGGATCCCAGGGTAGTCAACATCCATACCAAGTTTCAATGGAATCAACCCATAAACATCTGAGAAAATCTCCGGACAAAATTCAGACATTCTAAGAAGAAAAGGGGCATAAGTCTTGTAAAAAATGACTGATCGAAACTATAATCACAGGTGCACAGGTTCCCATGGTAGTTAACAAGCATACCAAGTTTCAAAGGAATCACCCATAAACATCTGAGAAAATCTCAGGACAAAATTCAAGGCCTGCTTTTTCGAGTTGAAAAGGGAAATAATTCTGGTACAAATAATCCGACCGGAATTTTAATCTCAGGTGCACAGGTTCCCATAGAGGTGAATATTCATCCCAAGTTTCAAACAGATTGGTCCATAAACGTCCGAGAAAATCTCCAAACAAAATTATGTCTACGGATGGACAGAAGGACAGATGGACAAGGTGATTCCAGTATATCCAACCCCCCCTCCCCCCCCCCCCCCAACTCATTGTGGAAAAATCCTGCCCACCTGCAATTTTACAAAAAATGCCCTGAAGATCTACTTTGTGGGCTTAACTGACAATTTTAATGTTTTGCTTTAAGAAACATTGCTTATGACCCTCTTGGGATTGGGAGGGAAAGGGGAGAAATCCCCATTGTTACAGTATTTAACCATCAGTATCTTGACAAAAAACACTAATCCTAACAAAGAGTGATTCATACACAATTAGAGATTCAGTCGTTCAGTAACTTTTAACTGGTGGAGTGCTAAATTATTTTCCAAAGGTGATTTGAAACATGGGTATTTTTTTTAAAGGTATCATACTACCAGCAAGAGTAGCCTTGGTTTAGAGAGATTTTTTCATAAATAATTTTTTGTTACAATTTATTGGAGAGTGCCAATTGGCACTCTCCAATAAATTGCAACCAAACAATTTTAGATCATTTTTTTTCTTCTGCTGCTAAGCCAACATCATGCTAATGCATACAGTGTCAAGACACTAAAGTGGTTTCCAGCAATTTTCAATGCAGCCAAGTTAGTGACTTCTAGCACTCAACCAGTTAAGGGGTCTGACTATTCTCAACAGTTCTTGTTCTTTAAAACTTTGACTGTCAGCCCACTGAGGCCTGTTAAAATAAGACAAAAATGATTTAATATTTAGCCTTAAATAATTAAAATTTTGCAATAAAGAGAATGACCAAAAGGCACCTGAGTGCAGAGTTAAAGGGTTAACCTTTTACCTATCGTGACCAGTTGACAACTCTTGTACACAATTTTGACTGCCAAAATATATTGATTTTTAGCCTCTGCAACATAGCTTATGACCCCTCATTGGTACAAGCTCAATTAACTTATACCAATCAGAGGTCATAAGCTATGCTTTCGAGGCAAAAAAATATCAAGATATGACTGAATTATCCACTACCAAAATATGGTGCTAACAATGAAGGGTTAAAAGATGATTTCTTAACTTTAAGCCTTATTACGTATTACATACACGTTAGTCTACATGCATGTCATCCAAAATTGTGTCAACTTCATGTGAATCATGACTGCTAATAAGATACTTATTACTACTAAATTATAGTTTCACTTGCACACTCACAATTTGCTGCAAATGTCATCAATTCGCGGCAAAATCTGTAAGCTTTCCCATTTTCAAATAACAGAGAATGACATTTGTCACATATGACTGTTCTTAAGTAGATTAAACCATTTTTTAAACACAAAGGTGTACTATGGGCAAATGTATACACACAAGAAAAAATGTTAGCAACTCAGTGGTCCCTCCTCTCCCTGCCAGTTTAAAATCAGTCACACGTTTAACCCTTTACCCAACGAATCGGCCACATACGCCTGCATAATATGCAAATTCGGCAGCTGAAAAAAACCCAAACTATTTTTCAAACAATTTCAACAAAACCATATCATGTGACCCCTCTTTGGAACGAGCTCACTGAGCTCATTCCAATGAGGGGTCATATGATATGGTTTTGTTGAAATTCTTTGAAAAATTTTGAAATAATTAATTTTGATATCGTCTGCATTGGGTAAAGGGTTCAACCAGTCACACTTGCAATTTTTATGTCTGATAATAATACTGGGCTGCAAAAATTTAAAGAAGTCCAACGCAATGGGATGGCCAATCTCCTGCCATGAAAGTCACAGCTAGTTCGCAATCCCCTTCATGATAATATCACCAAACAACTATATATTAAATTTGGAAAAAACACCCTCAAACAGTTTTCTTTGAAATTTGGTAACAAGAAATGGCAATAAGATGACAAGAAATTCTAAGTCTAATAAGGGCAATAACTTGTGAAGAAATGCTCAGACATGGCTGGTACACAATCTTATATTATCACCAAAAAGCTATATATTAAATTGGGAAAAAAATCTTCAATGGTTCTCCTTGAAATGTGATTAAAAAAATGGTAATGTGATGACAATGAAGTGTAAAAAGGGGCAATAATATTCTTGAAGAAATACTTTGACACAGCTGGTTCGCAATCTCATTCATGATCTCATGATTAACAAGTGCACCGCCAGGCGATGGATCAATAGACGGCCGCCTATGAAGAAATTGTGCTTGTGAAGAAATTTTTAGTTGAACAAAAGGTCAGTAATTCTTTAAATGAAAGTGTCAATGACACTGTAGCTCAACTTGACTTTGAACTTGGTAAGTTATAAATGAAATGGCAAAATTGAAGATCATTGGTACCAATGTCATTTGATGAAATTTCAACATAACAGCATTGTGTGTGCATAACATCAGAGTAATCCATGCATTTTTAAATGTAAACTGTAAGACTGGCTAAAGGAAGAATGTTGATACACAAATGCAGTTTGTTCAGAGGTTATTGTAAATGGCAACTTTTTTCACAGAAATGAATGCTTATCAATAGCTCTTATCTAAAGTTCTTGCCTAATGAGCACACCAAGTTCAAAAACAATCCTATGATAAATGTGGCCTGTAGGCCATGTCAAAGAATGTTGATTCACAAATGCAATAAATTCAAAGCTTGTTGCTAACAGCAACAGTTTTTAATTGAAATGAAAAGAAAATCAACAGCTCCTATCTTTGTCACCCTGCATAAGCAAACAAAGTTTCAAAACAACCTGATAATGAATGTGTCCTCTGAGGCATGCCAAAGGAAGATGTTAATGCACTAAGTAGATGGTCATTGCTTGTGGCAATGTTTTTTTTATGGAAATTCATAAATATACCCTGCAGAGAGTGCAAAAGGGATAAGTTGATGCACAAATGCAGTAAGTTCAAAGGTTGGTGATAACGACAATAAATTTTTATGGAAATGAAAAAAAACAATAGCTCACATCTAGAGGTCACACGGAACACACATACCAAGTTTCAAAGTGATCCGACCATAAATGTGCCCTGAAGGCTGTGTTAAAGGGAAATATTGAGGCCTGACTAAACTAAGTTCAAAGGTCAACATTTTTTGACAGAAATGGAAAAAAATTGACAGCTCCCATACAGATGTCACCCCACACAAGCTCACCAAGTTTGCAAGCGATCCAATCATAAATGTGCCCTGCAGGATGTATCAAAGGGAAATATTGATGCTTAACCAGTAACTGCACCAAGTTTTTACCAAGTTCATTGAAGGTCATTGCCAGTGGCAACATTTTTTGATGGAAATCAAAGAAAATCGATACCTCCCATCTAGAGGTAACCCCAAACAAGCATGCCAGGTTTCAAAGCAATCCAATCATAAATGTCTCCTGTAGGGTGTGCCAAAGGGAAATATTGAGGTTGGACTGAACTAAGTTCTAAGAACGTTGGCCGCAGTAACATTTTTGGACAGAAATGGAAGAAAATCGATAGCTCCCATCTAGAGGTCTCCCCAAACAAGCACGCCAGGTTTCAAAGCAAAGCAATCCGATCATAAATGTGCCCTGTAGGGTGTGCCAAAGGGAAATATTGAGGTCTGACTAAACTAAGTTCTAAGAACCATGGCCGCAGCAACACTGTTTGACGGAAATGGAAGAAAATATATAGCTCCCATCTAGAGGTCACCCCAAACAAGCATACCAGGTTTCAAAGCAATCCAACCATAAATGTGCCCTGTAGGGTGTGCCAAAGGGAAATATTGAGGTCTTCTGACTGAACTAAGTTCTAAGAACGTTGGCCTGGAAACATTTTTTAACGGAAATTGAAGAAAATCGACAGCACCCATCTAGAGGTCACCCTAAACAAGCATACCAGGTTTCAAAGCAATCCAATCATAAATGTGCCCTGTAGGGTGTGCCAAAAGGAAATATTGTGGTTTGACTAAAGAACATTGGCCGCGGCAACATTTTTTTACGTTAATTGAAGAAAATCGATAGCTCCCATCTAGAGGTCACCCCAAACAAGCATACCAAGTTTCAAAGCGATCTGATCATAAATGCAACCTGTGACGTGTGCCATAGGAAATTGAGGACATACGTACATAGTAACGTACGTACGTACGTACGTACGCCGACGGACGAGAAGTGATGGCAATAGCTCAAGTTGAGCTAAAAACCTTAAAAATTAAGTTAACCCTTTACCAAATAAATCTGCGGTATTTGCCTGCAAAATTTAGAAATTAGAAGGTGAAAAAAATATTATTTTTCAAAAAGTTTCAACAAAACCATATCATGTGTAAGATATTAGCACTTGAAAAAAACGTAATCTTTCAAAAAAGTTTCAACAAACCGTATCATGTGACCCCTCAATGGAACGAGCACTTGTCAAGCTCGTTCCAATGATGAGTCACATGATATGGTTTTGTTGAAAATTTTTGAAAAATCTGAGAAGAAAAAAAAAAAAAAATTCATGGAATGTGCATTGGGTAAATGGTTAAGGTACTTATTTATTTTTGCAGGCTTAACCCTTTACCTAACCTGAAAAGCAGACGACACTTGCAAAAATAATTCTTGAAGAACCAGGAAGAACTCATTTTTTTCATTTTTTGTCTCAAAAACATAGGTTATGACCCCTCGTTGGCACGAGCTCGACGAGCTCGTTCCAACAAGGGGTCATAACCTATGTTTTTGAGACAAAAAATGAAAAAAATAATGAAAATTAATTGGCGATTTTTGAGAATAGCGCTGGCCGGTTTTGGCCGTTACGTTAGGTAAAGGGATAATGACCCTTTTGACAGCCAGGATCACCTTGTGTTGGACAGTTTTATCAGTGGAGGAAGCCGGAATATCTGGACCGAACCACCAAGTAGTGTTGAGCAACTGTCAGACTACCCAACATACTAACTATTTATTTATTTATTGGTGTTTAAGGTCACATATTTCTGTGCAATGGCTAATCCTGACCACAACAGTTTTATGTGTGGAGGAAGCCAGAGTACCTGATAGAACCACCGAGCAATGGTCAGCAACTGTCAGCTCCCAAACATACTAACAATGTGCAGTACGCCTTAGCACACAACGCCAACGTGGCCCCACATGGGCAATGAGGGTGAAGTGTCTTGCCCAAGGACACAACATGGTTGCCGCAGGTGGGATTCAAACTGAGGACCTCACAGCTTGCAGCCTGCACCTCTACCTACTGAGCCACCACGCCCCCAACATACTAACTCCACACAAGCAGGGTTAGCATTGGTTGAAGACAAGTGCACCACTGACGTTGAGGGTTAAGGTACTCTGGACTGCTCTGATCAACTGTGACAACAAAAAGGTAAATGCTGTATGTCAGGGCAGGGTTAGTTTGAAATCCAAATATAATTTTATACCCCAGTCAACAAACATCCAAAATATCAACACTAAAAGCTGATCCCTGAATAAACATAATTTATCATGGATATTTAAGACAGAAATCTGACCCCAAATCACACAATATAATCCTTTGATTTTGCTCTAGTACTTATCTATAAACACATACCACATGTATGTAATTAGCTCTGTTTGTATTTATACAACAAAATTATTTGTAAAGGAACTCATAAGCCACAAAATAAGTTCTAGTGGCTTAACTGCAATGGGGATTGGTGGAAAATGTCAACGTTATATCATTCATGCTTGAAATCTCCAAACTATTTCATGTACTCACACACCCTGATATTTCTTGAGATTTTAATAAAGTTATACAGGAATCCTGTTAATTGAATAGCCACTTTACCAATGAAAATTATTCAATTAACAGGAGTATTCAATTAACAGGGATTGTGTCACTTTCCTGTATTCCAGAGATAAACTTAGCATTTATTATATTTTTCTTGTTTGACAGAGCTCCATGAGCTCTGTCAAACAAGATATAATACATTAAATGCCTGTATCGGAGGATGTACTGAGGCCCAAATATGTCTATAAACAAACGAAAACTGGGGGAGTCCGGGTAATTTCTCGACAGGTTACAAGATTTTTTATTCAATTAAAAGGAGTTTACTCTGTAATCTATAGTCAATTAAAAGGTCATATTTGTACTGGAGGTATGGTAAATGGTTTTGTGTTGGGAAATTATATTCAATTAACATGGTTATTCAGTTAAGAGATATCCAATTAAGTGGGCTCCACTGTATCTCCACTTTCTGGGTACCTTTGTCATACAAAAAAATACTCAGTCTGATTTTTCACAAGGGAAGACTCATAATTTTCATACTCTTTACCCAATACAAGGTAAAATGCAGTGAAGGGAAAGAATAGTTTGTACCCCTCTCTCCCCATATCAGTTAGCCTGACTTTGCTCTGAAAAC
Source organism: Pictodentalium vernedei (assembly GCA_031216915.1). Taxonomy (NCBI): domain Eukaryota; kingdom Metazoa; phylum Mollusca; class Scaphopoda; order Dentaliida; family Dentaliidae; genus Pictodentalium; species Pictodentalium vernedei. The sequence continues at coordinate 163,500,317 of CM062293.1, forward strand.
AACAGAGAAATTTTGTATTAACAAGTTTCTAGAAATATCCCCAAAAGAATATAAAATTCAGAGAGTTTCTAACTTCAGATGTTTAGAAACTTGTTGGCTCTGGTGGAAATTCAACTTTCATGAATCTTTTTCTAAACACCCACATTTTGTTCACTGGGGTTTAAGGTCACTTTCAGAACAGAACCTATATCGTGACTGCAACACAAATAAAAGTTGAGTCATTTGTTTACAGTGATGCTACCCACTTTATTGGACTCTTATCCAAAACATTGGTTGCTGGGTTCTATTATTTATTTTCCGACACGAGGTGACCCTGGCAAAAATATTAACCCAGGGACTTGATTTGAAGAAACTTGAATCTGCCCCCCCCCCCCCACCCCCCCCCCCCCCCCCTGCCAGAGATGTTATATACCAAATATCAGAAGATTCTAATTGATGGTTCTGGAGATTTTTTTTAATTTTGGAAAACAATTTATGGGTCCAATCAGAATAATGCCCCTTGTGTGCCCCCTGTGGGCGTGGCAACTTTATTTGAACAAACTTGAATTGACATATGATAAGGAACATGCATACAAATTTGATTCAATTCGGTCCAGTGGTTTATGAGGAGAAGTTGATAATGTAAAGTTCATGCCGGTCGGACCATGGACGGATGATGGAAGGATGGACGATGGACAGAAAGTGATCACTAAAGCTCACCTGACTGAAAGCTAAAAATTAAAATAACAAATTTATATATCATGTGAGTTGGATAAAGAGTTCATTGGTTGCAGGATTAATCCTTGACTCAACTCAGATAATATCAAATTTTTTGCAAATTCTTCAAAAAATTTCAACAAAACCATATCATGTGATGCCTAACTGGAACTAGCTCGATGAGCTCATTCCAATGAGGGCTCACATGATATGGTTTTGATGAAATTTTTTTTTTAACTGCTGAATTTGCATATTATATGGGTAAGTTAATTCGTTAGGTAAAGCGTTAAGAAAATATTGTAAAGAGGTCTACTCCTGTTTACATGGGTAGAACTAGTTAACAAGAACCAGTAACCAAAATACTTTTGTTTGGAACAGGAAAATTCACCTGCAGCAATCAAACAGTAAAAGATCAAAACTGGGTTCTAAGCCAAAATGCTATGAAGTTCTGAAGCTAAGGGTCAGCTGATGATTCTTGATTTCTTTTCTGGGATAACTAAATTTATCAACATGAATGACCAACCTTCGATGATTTTACATTTCATAATATTGTTTTGACAAAAGCGACACCTTTTCACTAGAAGAACCTTTCTCTTATCTTTTCACCTTTGCTTGTGAAGTGATGTTACTTGAGAAAAATAAAGAACTTTCCCACCCCTCATTCAAAAGAAAATAGATTTTGGAATCTCACTCTCACACACAGACAGAGTTATCATGCACAAGTTGCAGGCCTGTACAAATTCAAAATTAAGGCTGCCTGAGCTTTTCATGCAACTCTTTCAGAATTGTTTTAAAGCATGAGAAAAGTAAATTATTATGTGTATGTTCAGTTAAATTTAAGGCAGAGATGAGCAGAAGAGAACACTGTAGCTCATTTCTTCGTTTTAATTTAATTTACCTTTTACCCAATATAACAGACTAAACTAAAAACTAGTTATTCATAATATTTTTTACAAGTGTTGTCTGCTATTCGATTGAGTAAAGGATTAACACCATTACACAAGATAATGGCCACATCTGGCCTGCGATATTCACAAAAATGGCCATTCAAATTTTATTATATTTTTCAAATTTTGTCCCCAAAACATAAGGGCTATTAGCTATGTTTTGGGAGAAAAATTTAGATCTCAAATAGTCTCGAGTAAATATACAAATAAAATTGATTTTTTTTTTATAACTTCATTAACACATCATTATAAATCTCTATGCAAAAGTATGAATAAAAAGAGTAGAAAATAATATCTGATGAATGACTATTACCCCTGAGCTGGAAGAGTTAGATCTGGCAGCTGGATAAATAACATGCCAAAGATCTAATGTTCCAACTCAGTGACAACAGTAACGAATAAACTGGCCTCAACAATCCATTACATCATGACCATCAAGTTCACCATGGGAATCAACTAAACCAGACACTGACAAATAAAATATGAAAAAGTAATTTTTACGTACAAACCAAAATGTGATTCCTAAACAATGAGTGTGAAACTACAACATATATAAGTGAATACCAGAGCTATCTTGGACCACGAGATCTACGGTAACACAATTTTCCAAGCTTTATTTATTTATTGGTGTTAATGGGAACTTTCAGCATCTATGGCTACATCATGACCACAACACAAGTATAATGTCATGTTTAGTCAATTGCTAATAGCTGTGCTGCCCACTTTAGAAGAATGTCACTGCAAGCATTGGTTATAAAGACCTTTCACCCGTAAAAAAAAGTTTACTTAAAAAAAAAAGCATTGTTCCACTTCTGGAGTTCCATAGGGAACTCTGTCAGATATGTGATTTGATATCAACACCACAGAATAAAAGCCAGAATAAGAGTCAAAGATAAAAATCGCCATGCCTTTTGAAACAAAATTTCTTGCTTTCTCATCTCATCAATTTGGTTTCATATTTTTTAAATTTAGAAAATCATACAGCTGATGTTCATGCTAAATTCAGATTGGATTTAAGGGATGACAGTACATGGTAAGAGCATTCTCTTCAAAACACCCACAGATAGGAGTTTCCAACAAGACACATGCTTTTGATTTGCACATAACGAAGTCTAAAAATATTGCCATGTCCCCAAATTTTATGAGTCATAAAGAGGAAATATTCAACACATATCAAGAGAATTTATGATATATTCAACATCTAGGAGCCTTAATTTACTGTTGTCAAGTGCAAATAGGGCAACCAGACGTTACACTCTAAGAATTTGATTTTTAGTAAAGAAAAATCATAGATATCTCATTGAATCAAGTGATTCTGAATCACTGCAACTTTGTATTGAAGTAACATTAATGGCCCAATTTGTGTGACAAAATGTTTATTCCTGACCATGTGATTTCAGACCCACATCAAGGAACTTTCAAGGCTTTTAGGTGTAATTCATCAACTTTTAGAGCCCTGAAAATTTGTTAAAATTGGAGGCATTGAACTCACCATAGCAACCATGCCATGGTCGCTCCGGTGGGTCCAGTGCACCCAAAGTTTCAGCCAATTCACCTAATCTCAATGTCCCTAAATTCAGCCAGTCTGAAGAGGCCTGCAAACAATAACTCAAATAAGCAAAGTATCAGCCAATGAACCTAAGAATGCAACCCAGAGGTCCACTGCAACATCTTACAATTAGATAACATGTAGATACTTAGATACATAAATATCATTTCCAGGTTTTCTGGCCATGGCACTGCAAGAGCTTTCTAGCAAGCATTAATGGATGCTCTGCCTCTTCAATTGGTGGTGTTATTTTGCTGATTAGTTTATTAATACAGACGGTTTGGGGCAGCTTTATCATACTATAATACATGATTACTCTCTGTTCATTACACATTCCAGAAGAGAGTTGTAATGACCAGAGGGGCCTAGTTAAGTTTACTTACCCCTTTACTTTACACAGGGTATCAAAATTTATTACTTAAATTATAGCTTTTTTTTAAAATCCTTCAAAACCTTCCAACAAAATCTTATCATGTGATCCCTCATTGGGACAAGCTCGTTCCAATGAGGGTGTCACCTGATATGCTTTTGTTGAAATTTTTTGAAAAAGTGTATTTTTTTCAACTGCTTAATTTGTAAATTACACACACGAATGTGAGCGATTTGTTAGGTAATGGGTAAAAAAGAATAGCTTCTAAATCTATTTTCTGTTACAGTTTAATCCTCCGCACGCTAATGTTGAAATATCAAAATTTCAAACTGTTTATCCTTCCCATAATGCATTAAGAAATTTAATCAATTCAGTCTTCTTGACAGTACTTGTTGAGCTCAAACAAGACTGAATTGGTTAAATTTCTAGTTGCATTATGGAAAAAATATTCTGTTTAAATTTGATATTTCAGCAGAGGGATAACCCTTTATCCAATGCACACGATACACAAAATTATTATTTTAAATACTATTTTTTTCAAATTTTTCAAAACATTTCATCAAAACCATATCATGTGACCCCTCATTGGAATGAGCTTGATGACCTCATTCCAATGAGAGGTTACATAATATGGTTTTGTTGAAATTTTTTGAAAAAAATTGTTTACCAATGGCTCATTTTGTAAATTACGCGGGTGGATGGTAAAGGGTTATTAACCCTTTCCCCAATGAATCAGCCGCATCCGCCCGCATATGCAAATTCAGCAGATGAAAAAATATTATTTTTCAAAAAATTTCAACAAAACCATATCATGTGACCCCTCGTTGGAACGAGCTTTTCGAGCTCATCCAACAAGGGGTCACATGACATGGTTTTGTTGAAATTTTTTGAAAAATTTAAAAAAATTATATTTAAAATAATAAATTTTGATATCGTCTGCATTGGGTAAAGGGTTAAGAGTTAGTGTTGATTCATTAGGTAAAGGGTTTATTTAATAAGCCCACTGTCAAATAAAAAGAGCATTCGAGTTGCTTTAAAAATTGATTTACATTGCATCAATCACGTTTGCTTGTCACTGCAAACTTTGAATGGTCACTATGAATGTTGTTCTGCTCACAAAATAACAAAAAGGACAAATTTCAAAATAAAAATAATCTGCGATACTGGTACACTGTAGTATTTACCATGATATTTCTAATTTCTGTGAATAATTTAGAGGTTTGTACTGGCTGAAACTTTGCTCTTACTCTTCACAGAGGTTTTGAGTCATAATTTGTGTGAAATTATTTAATTATTTATTTATTTATTTATTGGTGTTTAAGGTCACATATATTTGCACAATTCTGCAAATGACAGATTGCTTATTTTCAGGCTTGATGGCTACATCATGACTGCAACATAAGTACAAAGTCAAGTTTAGACAATTGTCTATACATATTCTGCCAATTTTAGAGGGTTACCACTCCAGATGGGAACATGTGGTTAGACCACTGAACTTCAAACCGAAAGGTCCACAGTTCAATCCTGACCAGAAGTAACTGCATTGTGTCCATGGGCAGGTACTTTATTCTGATTGCCCACCATTGCTTGGTGGTTGTAACTGGGAATTCTTGATTCCTCCACCCGTAAAACTGTATGGCACAAGGTGACCTTGGTGTCAAAAGTGTCATTAACATTTTACCCAACACAGACGATATCAAAATTTATTATTTTAAATATAATTTTTTTAAATTTTGCAAAAAAATTCAACAAAACCATATCATGTGACCCCTCATTGGAACGAGCTCGACAAGCTCATTCCAACGAGGGTCACATGATATGGTTTTGTTGAAATTTTTTGAAAAATAATATTTTTTCAAATGCTGAATTTGCATATTACACGGGCAGATGCGGGAGATTCATTGGGTAAAGGGTTAATCCCTCCCCCTACATTTTTTTAAAGTTAAGATAATACCATATGCTAGTTACCAGATCCTATTTTACCAGTAAAACAGAACTTGATTAACCATAATAAACAAGTGCTGCTCCACTCCCCAGGGTTCCTACAGGAAAATCTGTGTGTAAATTTCATTCTGAAGATGTTTTGGTTGTGTAAATTCCACTCTGAAGATGTTTTGGTTGAAATCCACCCTCCACATACTGAATCGAGAATGGTGGCTCTGAGAGTTCAAATCTTATCATGCCAGCTCTCAGTTTCACAAACTGAGCATCTTTCTCAACTGAAAGAAAATGCTGGTTATGGAAGTGTTTTGATTCAAAGGGATGGTGTTGTTTTTTCTTTACTTATGTAGATTATAGCATGATTTCATATAAATTTTTTGAATTCCACCCCTTACCAAAATAAAAAAGCAAAATACACCCAACAATATTAGTAAAGCCAACAGAATATTTTTTTTCATTTTACAGGAATTTCCAAAATACTAGTTTTAAATGCCTGTAATGAAGCTAAATATTGTACTAAAATCTCCTTTCTCACAACTGTTTCAATATCGAACAAAAAGAAACTGTTCCCATGTGACAGCAACGTAACTCCACAAATGGACAGAGAAGCAAGAGAAGAGCTGCTTGTCTTCATATGCCAAGATATCAAAACAACCTGAATAAAGGCCAACAAGTGAAAACATAAAGTGTGATACAAACGAAATCCATCTATGAAAAAGTTAAATAAATGAAGAAAAAAATGAATATTCGACGAATAACAATAAAAATGTTACCTCAACAGCTGTTGGTTTTCTAGAATACACTAAACAACTAGACGCACTGTGGGAAATTTGCAATATGTGACAACAGCCAGATTATCTTTGTAAATTAGGGGGTGTTTCTCTCAGGTATAAGTTTCCACTTTGCTGTGTCCACTCAACAACCAGCCTCTCCATTACAATGCAGATATCAGCATCTCATCATGGATTATAAGGCTTTTCCCATCACTATATCTATGTAACTTTGAACATTGACCGGCCAATTTAAGTTGATTCTTTTCATAACTTAAGGGTACAATGAGGGGTATTACGTGGTGTGTTTTGGATTGTTGAGGCCAATTTTTAAGTTAAATGACTGATAACGACATGTCAAAGTACATTTGATAACAAACATTAAAAGATCTGGTAAAAACAAGTCAAAAGTATCCTTCAGACAACAATGAGACAATTAGGAACTTTCATTATTACAAAGGTAGTTTCAAAGTTCACCGATAATCTACTATAATAGTACAATGAATTTGATACTAATTATTTCTTGAAGACAATCTAAACAAAGTTCTGAATAAAAGTCTAAGTCGGCACCACTGTTGCTTTCTTAGATAAACAACAGAAAAGTCAGAAAGTCAATTTAAAATTAACCCTATATCAGGAATAAAGGAGTTATTCATCCAAAAAAAAAGAAAAGATGAAATTCATGGAAATTCCTACATTTTCATATGATTTTTATGTAAATAATTAACTGGTTGAGTGGTTGAAGCCACTATCATGGCTCTATTGAAAAGTGCTAGAGGCCACTTTAGTGGCTTTACACTGGATGCATTAGCTTATTGCTTGCTCAGCAGTAGAAGTAAAAATTTTTATAAAAAAATGTTTAGTTACAATTTAGAGGAGTACCTGTGGGCACTCTCTAATAAATTATAAGAAAACAATTATTTATATACAAAATCTTGATAAACTAAGGCTGCTCTTGCAGGTAACCTGGTATCAGTAATTATCTGAAATTGAACGCTGATAAGATTGAGGTTATATACATAGGTCTGCCTCACCAACTCTCTAGCTTTGACAAAATATCTTGGTTAATCGAGGGAAATGAAATTTAGACCAATATCATTGTTTGCAACTTAGGATATTTCTTGGATGAAAACCTTGCCGCAGACAAACATGTTAGGCAAGTTTGTCGCACAGAATTTTTTCACCTCCAGAATATTAGCAAGATAAGACCTGTTATTGACCTGCAAACTGCCGAGCAGCTTGTGCATGCTTTTGTCACCAGTCGTCTTGATTACTGTAACTCACTGCTGTTTGGGTGTAAAAAATCTTTACTTGATAAGCTTCAGAATATCCAAAATTACGTGGCCAGGGTTGTCACTCGTAATCGTAAATTTTCTAGAATAACTCCAATTCTTAGGGACCTCCACTGGCTTCCCGTCCAACAGAGAATACAATATAAAATTATATTTATTACTTTCAAATGTATTAACAACATAGCTCCGTCATACCTGGCGGAGCTGATAACACATCATGCTCCAAGCCATAACCTACGTTCATCCGACTCAAATAATCTGGCTCTGCCAGCTTCTAAACTCGTCTCAGCAGGTGATAGAGCTTTCTCGGTTGCAACCCCTGCACTTTGGAATTCCCTGCTGAGTATTTTAAAAACTAAACAAAGCATTGAAACTTTTAAATTGGGATTAAAATCCTATCTATATCGTGAAGCATTTCATCGGAAAATGTGATATGAACCTATATATACTTATTTTAATTACTTTTACTGTAAAGCCAAAGAGCACCTTCTGTTCAGGTACAATTTAGGCTTAAACATTATCTATTATTATTATTATCATCATCTATCTTTGAAAAACAAATAACTGGGTTTCAAATTAGATTTGAAAAGTAATTTAAGCATTCAAATGTTCATTTTTAGCTCAACTTTGACGAAGTCAAATTTGAGCTATTGTCATGGCCCGTCGTCCGTCCGTCTGCCTGTTCTGTCCGTCTGTCCGTCTGTCCGTACGTCAACAATTGGATACGGCTCGGGCTAGAGGCCGTATTTATGAACCGATCTTTACGAAACTTCTTGGGTACCTTTGTTATGATCGTGGGACGAGAACGAGTGTTTTTGGGTACGGTCGGAAATTCAAGATGGCTGCCAGCCGCCATTTTGTACCGACGATGCAGAAATCTGTTTTTTGTACAGAACTTCCATACGAAAGCTCTGATTTGAATAATTTTTTGTATGAATGTTCAGTACCATGGGATACATCACATATAATACGGGTTTTTTTCTCGTGCGTAAATTGTGCAAACTAGACTAATTTTGATGTTTTTTGGGGTTACTTTCAGCACTGTAAGTGCAAATGCCAATACGGCTCGGGCTAGAGGCCGTATTTATGAACCGATCTTTACGAAACTTCTTGGGGACCTTTGGTATCGCCGTGGGACGAGAACGAGCGTTTTTGGGTCCGGTCCGAAATTCAAGATGGCCGATGGCAGCCATTTTGTACAAAATTAGGTGCAATCAGATTTTTGCACAGAACTTCCATATGAAAGCGCTGATTTGAATAATTTTTTGTGTGAATGTTTAGTACCAAGGGATACATCACATATAATACGGGTTTTTTTCTCGTGCAGAAATTATGCAAATTAGATAAACTTTGATTTTTTCAGTGCGACTTACACACAGTAAGTACAATACGGCTCAGACTAGAGTCTGTATTTATGAACTGATCTTCACGAAATGTCTTGGGTACCTTTGTTATCACCTTGGGACGAGAACGAGTGTTTCTGGGTGCGGTCTAAAATTCAAGATGGCTGCCAGTGGCCATTTTGTACCGAAATTAGGTCTAATCTGTTTTTTGTACACAACTTCTATACAGCTCAGACTAGAGGCCATATTTATGAACCAATCTTTACGAAACTTCTTGGGTACCTTTGTTATCACCGTGGGATGAGAGCGAGTGTTTTTGGGTGTGGTCCAAAATTCAAGATGGCCACCAGCAGCCATTTTGTACCAATTTTAGTGCAATCAGTCTTGTACAGAACTTCTGTATGAAAGTTCTGATTTGAATAAATTTTTGTATGAATGTTTAGTAACATGGAATACATCACATATTGTAAGGGGTTTTTTTTCGTGCAGAAATTATGCAAATTAGATGAACTTTGATTTATTCAGTGCTACTTACACAATGTAAGCACACATGTCAATACGGCTCAGGGTAGAGGCTGTATTTATGAACCGATCTTCACAAAACTTCTTGGGTACCTTTGTTATCACCTTGGGATGAGAATGAGTGTTTCTGGGTACGGTCCAAAGTTCAAGATGGCTGCCAGTGGACATTTTGTACCGAAATTAGGTCCAATCAGTTTTTTGTCACAAGTTCTATACAGCTCGTATTTATGAACTGATCTTCACAAAACTTCTTGGGTACTTTTGTTTTCACCTTGGGACAGGAACGAGTGTGTTTTGGGGTGCCTTTGTTATCACTGTGCTATGAGAACAAATATTTTGGGGTTCAGTCAGACGCACTCTGGGACTCAAAGTTTTTTTTCTAGTTTAGCATCTGACTGTCACCCACCTTTACAATACTTTACCTATACATTTGTTACAGGCAACGGTCAGTATTTATGTACAGACCGTTACAATACTTTATATGTACCTTTGTTATCAGGTCATTACCTAGATGTTTGTCATTGCTGTGTCACATACTATACATGTACATGTCTTTATCTTGACAAGTTGAGCTGCAGTGTCATTGACACTTTCATTTTTGGGGGGAGGGGGGGGGGGGGGGCAAAATCTTTTTATCAATAGTTATATGTTAGGATTTGTTGAAGAGAGACTGGTGGCACTCTCCAATAAATTCTAATAAAACAAATCTATTTACAAAATAGAATTTGATTTCAACTGAATATGATGCACATGCTTCAAAAATAATAGGTTTCTTGCAACACCTACAGAATAAGGCCCAAATATGGGCTTCCAGCACTGAGCCAGTTTCAGTATGGTAATCGTAACAGTGGTCTCTTTCTCAATAAGGCCACGATGCACTTACACGAATGGTTCAAGATTACGTGAATATAATATTGAGAAAGCAAAATCGAATCAAGAAATGAAAACCGCATCTGAGATTTAGTGTTCTTGCATTTCTCTTTCGATGGGTGATATTGTACAGTAGTATAAGGAGAATGAAAGTGTCAGTGACACTGTAGCCCAACTTGTTAAGATATGTACATGTATAGAATGTGACACAGCAATGACAAATATCTAGGTAATGACCTGATAACAATTGTACATATAAAGTATTGTAATGATCTGCACATAAATAGTGACCATAGCCTGTAACAAATGTATAGGTAAAGTATTGTAAAGGTGGCCGACAGTCTGATGCTAAACTAGAAAAGAAATCTTTGAGTCCCAGAGTGGGTCTGACTGAACCCCAAAATATTTGTTCTCATAGCACAGCGATAACAAAGGCACCCAAAAACACTTCTTCCTGTCCCAAGGTGATAACAATGCTACCAAGAAGTTTCGTGAAGATTGGTTCATAAATACGGCCTCTAGCCCGAGCCGTATTGACATGTATAGAAGTTGTGTACAAAAAACTGATTGGACCCAATTTCGGTACAAAATGGCCACTAGCGGCCATCTTGAATTTTGGATCACACCCAGAAACACTCGTTCTCATCCCAAGATGATAACAAAGGTACCCAAGAAGTTTTGTGAAGATCAGTTCATAAATACAGCCTCCAGCCCGAGCCATATTGACATGTGCACTTACTGTGTATAAGTAGCACTGAATAAATCAAAGTTCATCTAATTTGCTTAATTTCTGCATGAGAAAAAAACCTGTATTATATGTGATATATTCCATGTTACTAAACATTCATTCAAAAATTTATTCAAATCAGAATCTTCATATAGAAGTTCTGTACCAAAAACTGATTGTACCTAAGTTTGGTACAAAATTGCCGCTGGCAGTCATCTTGAATTTCGGACCACACCCCAAAACACTTGTTCTCGTCCCAAGGTGATAACAAAGGTACCCAAGAAGTTTCATGAAGATCAGTTCATAAATACAGCCTCCAGCCCTAGCCGTATTAACATGTGTACTTACAGTGTATAAGTAGCACTGAATAAATCAAAGTTCATCTAATTTGCATAATTTCTGCCTGAGAAAAAAATCTGTATCATATGTGATGTATTCCATGTTACTAAACATTCATACAAAAATTTATACAAATCAGAACTTTCATAAAGAAGTTCTGTACAAAAAACTGATTGCACTAATTTTGGTACAAAATTGCTGCTGGTGGCCATCTTGAATTTTGGACTGCACCCAAAAACACTTGTTCTTGTCCCACGGTGATAACAAAGGTACCCAAGAAGTTTCGTAAAGATCGGTTCATAAATACGGCCTCCAGCCTAAGCAGTATAGAAGTTGTGTACAAAAAACTGATTGGACCTAATTTTGGTAAAAAATGGCCACTGGCAGCCATCTTGAATTTTGGACCGCATCCAGAAACACTCGTTCTCGTCCCAAGTGATAACAAAGGTACCCAAGAAGTTTCGTGAAGATCGGTTCATAAATACAGCCCCTAGCCCGAGCCGTATTGACATGTGCACTAACTGTGTATAAGTAGCACTGAATAAATCAAATTCATCTAATTTGCATAATTTCTCCACGAGAAAAAACCCGTATTATATGTGATGTATTCCATGTTACTAAACATTCATACAAAAATTTATTCAAATCAGAACTTTCATACATAAGTACTGTACAAAAAACTGATTGCACTAACTAAAGTACAAAATGGCTGCTGGTGGCCATCTTGAATTTTGGACCGCACCCAAAAACACTCGTTCTTGTCCCACGGTGATAATAAAGGTACTCAAGAAGTTTCGTAAAGATCAGTTCATAAATACGGCCTCTAGCCCGAGCCGTATTGAAGTTGTGTACAAATGAAACATCTAGGTAATGACCTGATAACAAAGGTACATGTAAAGTATTGTAACGGTCTGTACATAAATGCTGACTGTAGCCTGTAACAAATGTGTACGTAAAGTACTGTAAAGGTGGGTGACAGTTAGATGCTAAACTAGAAAAGAAATCTTTGAGTCCCAGAGTGGGTCTGACTGAACCCAAAAATATTTGTTCTCATAGCACAGTGATAACAAAGGCACCCAATAACACTCGTTCCTATCACAAGGTGATAACAAAGGTACCCCAAGAACTTTCGTGAAGATCAGTTCATAAATAAAGACTCTAGCCCAAGCCGTATTGACATGTTCACTTACTGTGTATAAGTAGCACTGAACAAATCAAAGTTCATCTAATTTGCATAATTTCTGAACCGAAAAAAAAAAACCTGTATTATATGTGTGATGTATTCCATGTTACTAAACATTCCTACAAAAATTTATTCAAATCAGAACTTTCATACAGAAGTTCTGTACAAAAAACTGACTGCACTAATTTTGGTACAAAAAGGTTGCTGACGGCCATCTTGAATTTTGGACCACACCTAAAGGTGACAACAAAGGTACGGAAGAAGTTTCATAAAGATCGGTTCATAAATACGGTCCCTAGCCTGAGCCGTATAGAAGTTGTGTACAAAAAACTGATTGGACCTAATTTCGGTACAAAATGGCCACTGGCAGCCATCTTGAATTTTGGACCGCACGCAGAAACACTCGGTCTCATCTCAAGGTGATAACAAAGGTACTCATGAAGTTTCGTGAAGATCCGTTCATAACTACAGACTCTAGCCCGTGTATAAGTAGCACTGAATAAATCAAAGTTCATCTAATTTGCATAATTTTTGCACGAGAAAAAAACCCGTATTATATGTAATGTATTCCATATTACTAAACATTCATACAAAAATTTATTCAAAGCAGAACTTTCATACAAAAGTACTGTACAAAAAACTGATTGCACTAACTAAACTACAAAATGACTGCTGGTGGCCATCTTGAATTTCCGACCGCACCCAAAAACACTCTTTCTCATCCCACAGTGATAACAAAGGTACTCAAGAAGTTTCATAAAGATCGGTTCATAAATACAGCCTCTAGCCCAAGCCGTATTGAATTGTTGATGGACAGACGGACGACTGGCCATGCCATAACCTCAAATTTGACTTACGTCAAAGTTGAGCTAAAAATGGACAGAAAATTTTGACCAATCACCACTCGATTATGATCCCATCAAAATTCTGTGTCTGCTTTTGTAATCACAATAATAGAACAAAAAACAAATTGATATCTAAAGGTTCTACTAACTGATATATCTTTTATTTCTTCAAAGTTGTAGGGAAATAAATGGTCAAGGTAATGTAATGTTCTTCCATATTATTTCCTTACATCTTTATAGAAAATCAAATTTGAACATTTCAGAGAAAAATCAGCTGATCACTCACATCACAGCTTCATATCCTGGGATGGAAGAGCTCCATAAAAACTTTTCAAACTACTCATCCTGTGAACATGTGCAAGCATATGTTTCTGCGGGTCATTCCAGAATACAAGTGAAAACTAGTGTTATAGAGCTGACAAGTGCAGACAACTTGGATTATTAAACTGGTTGTTTTACTTTCCACTTGTCATTCTGGAAAATCATTGCGAATCATGCGAAGTATTATCCATCTTGTGAGAAGACCTGCATATTATTCTTGACTAGCACAGTTCAGAGTAACAAAATTTAAGGTAATTTCTTGCCACATTCAAGAAATGACATATCAGACTAATGAGATGAATATGTTTGCTTGCAGATGAAATCCATCAATTTTGAATGAAGAAAAAAAGAAAGAAATTTTAAATGAAAGTGTCAATGACACTGTAGCTCAACTTGTTAGGACATGTACCTGTATAGTATGTGACACAGAAATGACAAACATCTTGGTAATGACCTGATAACAAAGGTACATATAAAGTATTGTAACGGTTTGTACATAAATACTGACCGTAGCCTGTAACAAATGTATAGGTAAAGTATTGTAAAGGTGGGTGACAGTCAGATGCTAAACTAGAAAAGAAATCTTTGAGTCCCAGAGTGGGTCTGACTGAACCCCGAAATATTTGTTCTCATAGCACAGTGATAACAAAGGCACCCCAAAACACACTTGTTCCTGTCCCAAGGTGAAAACAAAGGTACCCAAGAAGTTTCGTGAAGATCAGTTCATAAATACGAGCTGAATAGAAGTTGTGATAAAAAACTGATTGGACCTAATTTTGGTACAAAATGTCCACTGGCAGCCATCTTGAATTTTGGACTGCACCAAGAAACACTTGTTCTCGTTCCAAGGTGATAACAAAGGTACCCAAGAAGTTTCGTGAAGATCGGTTGATAAATACAGCCTCTAGCCCGAGCCGTATTGACATGTGCACTTACAGTGAATAAGTAGCACTGAATACATCAAAGTTCATCTAATTTGTATAATTTCTGAACGAGAGAAAAACCCATAGTATATGTGATGTATCCCATGGTACTAAACACAAAAAATTATTCAAATCAGCGGTTTCATATGGAAGTTCTGTGCAAAAATCTGATTGCACCTAATTTTGTACAAAATGGCTGCCATCGGCCATCTTGAATTTCGGACCAGACCCCAAAACACTCGTTCTCATCCCACGGTGATACCAAAGGTACCCAAGAAGTTTTGTAAAGATCGGTTCATAAATACGGCCTGTAGCCCGAGCCGAATTGGCATTTGCACTTACAGTGCTGAAAGTAACACTAAATACATCAAAGTTAGTCTAATTTGCATAATTTACGCATGAGAAAAAAACTTGTATTATATGTGATGTATCCCATGGTACTAAACATTCATACAAAAAAATTATTCAAATCAGTGCTTTCATATGGAAGTTCTGCGCAAAAATCTGATTGCACCTAATTTTGTACAAAATGGCTGCCAGCGGCCAACTTGAATTTTGGATCGGACCCCAAAACACTTGTTCTTGTCCCACGGTCATAACAAAGGTACCCAAGAAGGTTCGTCAAGATCGGTTCATAAATACGGCCTCTAGCCTTATTGGTCATGGCATAAGCTCAAATTTGGCTTCGCCAAAGTTGAGCTAAAAATCCAGTATGGCCACCAGTCATCCATCTTGAATCCGATCGGGAAAACAATTATGTCACGCACTGCTCCTCATCATGTTGTTCATTTTTGTGAAGTTTCATGAAAATGCGGCTAAAACTGTGGAAGTAGTTCGCTCCACAAGTTTAAATGTGCAACAGACCGATGACAACAGACCGACCGACAGACAAGTTGACTCCTATATACCCTCCTAAAACTTCATTTTGTGGGAGTATAAAAACACCTGTGACAGATGTATGTCTGTGCTGAGGTCTATGAACATACAAACTACGAGGCAATAATACTCTGACCTATTAATCCTAAAGTCTCCACACAGCCACAAATAACCACTTTTATATTGCTATGAAAAAGTTGACCCCAGTTCTTCTTCCTTGAGAACTCTACTGGCAGGGTGCATTATCTTGACAGTGTTTTTTACAACATTGCTAGCTGTTTGTACAGGCAGCCAACAATAATGTAGAAATACTGTTAAATCATCTGAGGATGTGTCCATGTATTTTCGGTAGTTATTAACGTAAAATTAATCTGAGGGCTAAGGGTTAAAGTCGAAAAAATTGATAAAGCCCCCTTTCCTCCCCTCCCCCTGGATTTATACCCCTGTTCAGTGGCGATTCATCTGCAAAAACAAGAACCAAAAAACTCAGGAGCTTTTGTCACAATACAGTTAAAATAGTTTAGTTGCTTGTTAGCTTGATTGCTTATGCTCTTTCAAAATTTGAAATCAAAGTCAACACACAAAAAGGAAGGTGTGCCATTGTAGAGACAGAAAATGTTGGCTAACATGCAGCCACTGATATTTGAATAAAAATAGGTCAAAAGTGACATTGTGACCAGTCATATGATATTGATATAACCTTTGTTCTTGTGATAAGTCACACAGTTATCTGTCCTTAACGTTTACCTTGATTATTCCCAAGCACTTTGAGATTTCCTCCAATTGTTATCAGACAGACTGAATGATAAATATCCAACACATTATTACAGATGAGACAAGAGTAACAGTATTTTTTTTCAACCCTTTACCTAATGAAATGTACAAAAACTGCCAAAACCTTGACACAAAAAAAATGCCTTTTACATTTTGTAACATTTTAATTTTTTTCTACCCAAAGGCACGCCTATTGCATGTCTAGAAAAAAATTGAGGGGGGGGGGGGGGGGGGCAATTTTTTGCACCCCTTGACTTTCTGGAATGCCAGACATGTTTGAGACTGCCTTTAAAATCTGTTATCATTTCGCCCCTTGAATTACAATGTGTTTTATGTGCCAGTAGGCACATAGAACACATTGGAACTCAGTGGACAATTTGTCAATGTTGCATGGATTCGCAATAATTCATGACCCATTCTATGTCACATTTCAACACATTTTGAGTGTAGAAGACAGTCGCATAAGAATTGAATAATGAGAAGATGTGTGTGCCAATTTTTTGACTATGTAGCTAAATGTAGTACAATTTTTCAGTCACAATAGTAATACCGTGAAGTGAATATAACCAAAATAGCATGCATTGAACATTCAGGTGCAATTGCACTCCCAAGCAATCTGAGGAAGGCAATTGTTTTGCACTCCTTGTTTTCTAGACTGCCAGGCCTGAAAAGGCAAATTATGAACTCACATGGGAACAACCCCAGTGAACTCATTCCTATGAGATGTTGTAAGCTGTGTTTTGGGAACAAATGAAAGTGTCAATGACACTGTAGCTCAACTTGTCAAGACAAAGA
Organism: Pictodentalium vernedei; assembly: GCA_031216915.1. NCBI lineage: Eukaryota > Metazoa > Mollusca > Scaphopoda > Dentaliida > Dentaliidae > Pictodentalium > Pictodentalium vernedei. The sequence goes on from CM062293.1 coordinate 163,517,400, forward strand.
GATGTACATGTATAGTATGTGACACAGCAATGACAAACATCTAGGTAATGACCTGATAACAAAGGTACATATAAAGTATTGTAACGGTCTGTACATAAATACTGACCATTGCCTGTAACAAATGTATAGGTAAAGTATTGTAAAGGTGGGTGACAGTCAGATGCTGAACTAGAAAAAATCTTTGAGTCCCAGAGTGGGTCTGACTGAACCCCAAAATATTTGTTCTCATAGCACAGTGATAACAAAGGCACCCCAAAACACACTCGTTCCTGTCCCAAGGTGAAAACAAAAGTACTCAAGAAGTTTTGTGAAGATCAGTTCATAAATACGAGCTGTATAGAACTTGTGACAAAAAACTGATTGGACCTAATTTCGGTACAAAATGGCCGCTGGCAGCCATCTTGAATTTTGGACCGTACCCAGAAACACTCATTCTCATCCCAAGGAGATAACAAAGGTACCCAAGAAGTTTTGTGAAGATCGGTTCATAAATACAGCCTCTACCCTGAGCCGTATTGACATGTGTGCTTACATTGTGCAAGTTGAACTGAATAAATTAAAGTTCATCTAATTTGCATAATTTCTGCACGAAAAAAAACCCCTTACAATATGTGATGTATTCCATGTTACTAAACATTCATACAAAAATTTATTCAAATCAGAACTTTCATACAGAAGTTCTATACAAAAGACTGATTGCACTAATTTTGGTACAAAATGGCTGCTGGTGGCCATCTTGAATTTCGGACCACACCCAAAAACACTCGCTCTCATCCCACGGTGATAACAAAGGTACCCAAGAAGTTTCGTAAAGATTGGTTCATAAATACAGACTCTAGTCTGAGCTGTATAGAAGTTGTGTACAAAAAACTGATTAGACCTAATTTCGGTACAAAATGGCCACTGGCAGCCATCTTGAATTTTAGACCGCACCCAGAAACACTCGTTCTCGTCCCAAGGTGATAACAAAGGTACCCAAGACATTTCGTGAAGATCAGTTCATAAATACAGACTCTAGTCTGAGCCGTATTGACATGTGTACTTACTGTGTGTAAGTCGCACTGAAAAAATCAAAGTTCATCTAATTTGCATAATTTCTGCACGAGAAAAAAACCCGTATTATATGTGATGCATCCCATGGTACTAAACATTCACACAAAAAAATTATTCAAATCAGGGCTTTCATATGGAAGTTCTGTGCAAAAATCTGATTGCACCTAATTTTGTACAAAATGGCTGCCATCGGCCATCTTGAATTTCGGACCGGACCCAAAAACACTCGTTCTCGTCCCACGGTGATACCAAAGGTACCCAAGAAGTTTCGTAAAGATCGGTTCATAAATACGGCCTCTAGCCCGAGCCGTATTGGCATTTGCACTTACAGTGCTGAAAGTAACCCCAAAAAACATCAAAATTAGTCTAATTTGCACAATTTACGTACGAGAAAAAAACCCGTATTATATGTGATGTATCCCATGGTACTAAACATTCATACAAAAAATTATTCAAATCAGAGCTTTCATATGGAAGTTCTGTACAAAAAACAGATTTCTGCATCGTCGGTACAAAATGGCAGCTGGCAGCCATCTTGAATTTCGGACCGCACCCAAAAACACTCGTTCTCGTCCCACGGTCATAACAAAGGTACCCAAGAAGTTTCGTAAAGATCGGTTCATAAATACGGCCTCTAGCCCGAGCCATAGCAGCTTGGCACTTACAGCTCTGAAAGTAACACTAAATAAATCAAAGTCAGTCTAATTTGCATAATTTACGCACGAGAAAAAAACCCGTATTATATGTGATGTATCCCATGGTACTAAACTTTTATACAAAACTTTATTCAAATCAGAACTTTCATACAGAAGTTCTGTACAAAAAACTGATTTTTGCATCATCGGTACAAAATGGCCACTGGCAGCCATCTTGAATTTTGGACCACACCTAAAAACACTCGTTCCCGTCCCAGGGTCATAACAAAGGTACACAAGAAGTTTCGTAAAGATCAGTTCATAAATACGACCTCTAGCCCGAGCCATAGCCAATTGTTGACGTACGGACAGACGGACAGACGGACAGACGGACGACGGGCCATGACAATAGCTCAAATTTGACTTCGTCAAAGTTGAGCTAAAAATGAAACTTTTCACTTATTTAAGAAAAACTTTGTGTCATCCTCTAATTGCATTAGGTAAAGGGTTAAATGTTTTGGTGCGAAGGCCAACAACATTAACCAAGTTTATCTCAGACAACCAACACAACAAAAGCCTTTTGATTCTTGATCTAAAATGATTTCCCGATTTTCAAACAAGACTAATGGTAACCGCCATGCTACGGATCTCCTGAACAATAGCCAAATGGTCTATAATACTGGAATGAAAAGTTTTGTGCTGTATTTTGTGCTCACTATATAAGTCCATAAGGTTTCGAATTTAATAAAATACATCTGAACATAGCAGCCAAACACTGCATTGACCTTATTTCCATAAGGTCAATACAGCCACTAAAAAGTTGGAACTTTCTCAACAGAACCAAACACATATGGATGTTACTTGAATTGGCATACAGTACAAGTCAAAACAAGAGGCCCCAAGGGACATTAATCACTCACCTGACAAAATGGTTCAAAGAAGTATTTTGGGTCATATTCAGTTAGTCATGGTTCATCAACACTACAAAGGAATGAAGTCATGAATTAATTCATAATTCTGGTGTCCATGTCAGATGATTATTAGCATAGGTCTTCCTGACTGCTTCCAATTCTATCAAACTTGAACCTAACCTCTCCCCTCCTTGCCCCCCTGCCCCCCACACCCCAGAGATGCTCTACACCAATTTATTTATCTATTTATTGGTGTTTAAGGTCACATACTTATGCACAATGGCTAATCATGACCGTGACAGTTTTAAGGGTGGAGGAAGCCGGAGACCCCGGAGAGAACCATCGAGCAACAACAAGCAGCTGTCAGCTCCCCAACATCATAACTGCACACTGCAGCACAGGCAGGATTAGATTGATTGAAGACAAGCACACCATCGACGTGCAGTATGCCTTAGTAAATGGCGTCACTGTGCCCCCATATGGGTAATCGAGGTTAAGTGCCTTGCCCAAGGACACAACGCGGAAGTCCGATTCGATCGCTCAGGCGATCACCCATCCAGGGACTAACCGAACTTGACGTTGCTTAACTTCGGTGATCTGACGAGAACTGGTTACCGCAACATCACCGCGCCCACTGCTCTACACCAAATAAAAGATTCTAATTGATGGTTCTGGAGAAGATTTTTAAAGAAATTTCCTCATATTGCACGAAATTAAAATTTGGAATCCCTATAAATATTAACCCAGGGACTCGATTTGAACAAACTGGAATCTAACCCATCCTAGAGATATTGTAAACCAAATATGAAAGCATTCTGACTGGTGGATCTGAAGAAGATTTTTAAAGAAATTTCCTCATATTGCATTAAGTTAAAATTCAGGCTCCCATACCGAGGCCAAATATTAACACATGGACTAGATTTGGACAAACTTGAATCTGACTCAAATATCAAAAGATTCTAATTGAAGGTTCTGGAAAAGAAGATTTTTAAAGCAATTCACTCATATTGCACTAAGTTAAAATTCGGGCTCCCACAGGGAGATCAAATATAAACTCAGGGACTTGATTTGAACAAACTTGAATCTGACCCCCTAGAGATGGTACATACCAAATATAAAAGGATTCTGAGTGGTGGATCTGAAGAAGACAATTTTTAAAGAAATTCACTCATACAGCAATAAGTTAAAATTCGGGCTCCCATAGGGAGCCCCAATACTAAGCCAGTGACTCGATTTGAACACACTTGAATCCAACCCTCCTAGAGATTGCATACCAAATATGAAAGGATTCTGACTGGTGGATCTGAAGAAGGAGATTTTTAAGGAAATTTCCTCATATTACACAAAGTTAAAATTCGGGCTCCCATAGGGAGCCCAAGTATGAACTCAGGGACTCAATTTGAACAAACTTGAATCTGATCCCCCAGAGATGTTGTAAACTCAAAAATGAAAGGATTCTGATTGGTGGATCTGAAGAAGATTTTTAAAGAAATTCACTTATATTGCCCAAATATTAACCCAGGGATCCGATTTGAGCAAACTTGAATCTGATCCCCCTAGATATATTGTATACCAAATATGAAAGCATTTTGACTGGTGAATCTGAAGAAGATTTTTCCTAAGGTTGCATAAAGTAAAAATTTGGGCTCCCATAAGGAGCCCGAATATTAACTCAGGGACACGAGTTGAACAAACTTGAATCTTATACCCCCGCCCCTTCCCCCTCTCCACCCCCAAGAAGTTGTATACCAAATATCAAAAGATTCTAATTGATGGTTCTGGAGAAGAAGATATAAAAAAAAAAAAAAATTCAAATATATAGGTAGTATCAGTTATGCCCCCTGTGGGTGTGGTCACTTTATTTGAAAAAAACTTGAATTGACATATGATACAGAAGATGCACACCAGATTTGGATCAATTTGATTCAGTAGTTTCAGAGGAGAAGTTGATAATGCAAAGTTCACACTGGACGAAGACAGAAAGTGATCACTTTCAGTCAGGTGAGCTAATAAAGTTGTAGGATAACTGCTATAAACTATGTATCTTTCTCTTCCTACACTGATAAGACCAGAAACTAACATCAGTTTCTGGAATGCTCTTACAGAAGGCTTTACAGAAAATGATATCAGATTCTGGTCTTATCAGAGCGCAAGCTGCAGTATACTTAGTTTATTGCAGTTATGTTACAACTTATTCTGACTTGTACTGTAATGTGCAAGTTCTTTTGACAATGATATCTGAATGGTTTTATTGGGAAATAGAGATAAAACTTTTCTCCCATGAGTGGAGTTTAGTTTATTTTTTAAAAAAACTGTCTTGGATAAAGGGTTAACTGATATAGATTAAACCCTGCACACTGGGAATGACAAAAGTGTGTAAGCAGACAGCAACTAAGTCAGCCAAGCATTATAGAATAATAGCTCAGGAAAAAGACCTTCTATTGGTCTTTACCCTTGTGTAAAGTTTCATGGAAATCTGCCAAAGCATTATAGAGCTATGGCTCCGGACAGACAAATAAAGTCAGACAGATGGATGGATGGACAGACTGACAGATGGACAACTCAGAATTAAGATGCCTCCCTCTCAGGGCATAAAAACAAGAGGCCCCAGGGGGCCTGAAGGCGCGCACCTGACATGGTAGCCTAAATATCAACAAAGAGAATTGATTTCAACAAGTTGCATCTGCTCTTCCTAAGAAAAGCTTATACCAAATATCCAACGATTCTGACCAGTGGATCTAAAAAAAAAAGATTTTTAAGTTATAATCTGGGCTCCCACGGTGAGACCAAATATGGACCTAGGGACATGGCTTGAATAAACTTGAATCTCATTCCCTAAGGATGCTGCATACCAAATATCGAAACATTCCGACCGCTGGATCTGAAGAAAATTTTTTTAAAGAAAATTCCTCATTTTGAACTAAGTTATAATTCGGGCTACCACAGTGAGCCCAAATATGAACCCAGGGGGCCGATTTGAACAAACTTGAATCTCACCCCCCTAAGCATGCTGCATACCCAATATCAAAAGATTCTGCTTGCTGGATCTTGAGAAGAAGATTTTCAAAGAAATTTGCCTGAAATGCACTAAGTTCCAATTTGGGCTCCTATACTGAACCCAAATATAAACCCAGGGGGCTGATTTGAACAAATTTCAATCAGATCCACCCCACAATGTTGCATACCAAATATCAAAAGATTCTGCCCGCTGGATCTGGAGAAGAAGATTTTTTAAGAAATTTGCCTGAAATGCACTAAGTTCGAATTCAAGCTTCTATAGTGAGCCCAAATATGAATCTAGGGAGACGATTTGAACAAACTTGAATCAGATCCACCCCACAATGCTGCATACCAAATATCAAAAGATTCTGCCTGCTGGATCTGGAGAAGAAGATTTCTTAAGAAATTTGCCTGAAATGCACTAAGTTCAAAATCAGGCTCCTATACTGAGCCCAAATATGAACCCAGGGGGCCGATTTGAACAAATTTGAATCAGATCCACCCTACAATGTTGCATACCAAATATCAAAAGATTCTGCCTGATGGATCTGGAGAAGATTTTTTAATGTTTTTCCCATTGCTTGCAGTGTTAAAAAGTGCTGACTCAGCACTTTTTCAAAAGTCCTGAAAAAAGTTCCTTGTGATCAAACTGATAGGGATTTTTTTTAACCATTCTATTCTACTGGATAAACGTAAGCTTTATACAAAATAAGAATTCTCTGTGCCGTGTAGTTTTGGAGATATGGCAGTTTTAAGGTTTTTCCTATTTTTAGCTCCCGAGGTTCCCACGGGGCAATGAGAAAAATAATTTTTGCATCAATCAACTACTTATGACCCATTATCATCTCATATCAAATTTGGTTCAAATCGACCTCACGGTTCTGAAAATAGAAATTTTAGGCGTGGGCAAAATTTTTGCCCCTCCCATAACGAAGGCAAATAATGACCGACAAACTTCTCTTGAACAAACTTGATTCTAAACCTCAAAAGGACTCTGCATACCAAATATCAAGTCTCTGCTACTGCTGGTTCATGGGAAGAAGATTTTTTAATATTTGGGGCATTTTGGCCACACCTCCGTCCTCAATATGAGCCGCAACTTAATTTGAAGAAAAATCAACATGCCCCTATATAACTAACTCTCACATGAAATTTCATTAAAAGGTGGACAGTGGTTTGGGAGAAAAAGACCCAAACACCACCTTCACGACGTACGACGGACGGACAAAAAGTGATCGGAATAGCTCACCCTGACTTTCAGTCAGGTGAGCCAACAAGCACTGCTCCACTTCCCAGGGTTCCCAGAGTGAAACTAGTGGCGGATTAATTGGGAAAGAGTAGACTAAATCATGCTGGGAATGGGTCCCAAAACTGGACCTTGTAGAAGACTTGGAAAATCTGTTTTCAAAAATAAAATCACTTGTGTTGTAATCCATTTGGATAAGAAGAAAGTTATATTTAATAGCACACCAGTCAACATTCTGTGATCAATAATAGGGTATTAACCCTTTACCCAATGCAGATGATATCAATATTTAATATTTCAAATATTATTTTTTTCAAAATTTTCAAAATATTTCAACAAACCCACATCATGTGACCCCTCATTGGAATGAGCTTGATGAGCACATTTCAATGAAGGGGGTCACATGATATAGTTTTGTTGTAATTTTCTGAAAATTAATATTTTTTCAACTGCCGAATTTGCATTTTACACGGGCAGATACGGCCGATTCGTTAGGTAAAGGGTTAAACATTATTTGTTGATGACACAAACAACCCATATCAATTTGACATAAGTTTTCAGATGGTATATATGCATTGTGAAATCAAAATGACTTAGTTTTTACCCAAAACTATTTTCTGACTTGAACTGTAATTGTATAAATACTCCCAAAACAGCTTGTGTACACAGTTCATATCTACTGTACATAACCTGAGTAAATAATTTTTCTAGCTATGGAGTCCCATGATCCATTCAATGTGAAGATATATGATATGATATGGTGGTGAACTAGAGTACTTTGAACCTTCTGGTACAGAGTTCTTATGCTCTCAACACAATTATGCTTCCAAACAAACAAAAAAAAAAACACATAAAAAATAAATAAAAATATTTCTTTCTAATACTTCTAAAATGTACCAATGAATCAAAATTATACTTTCATTTTCTTAGACAAGATCTCATCCATAGAGAGCAAATGATGAATGCAAACTTTCAGGCTTACACAATGAGCTTGGGTGAATGAAGCATTCAAAAATGACTGTTTCTTACAATCTTTTACAACCACTATGCATTAAACCCTTTACCTAACAAATAGGTTGCACTCACCTTCAAAATTTACAAATTAAGCAGTCGAAAAAAATTTCTTTCAAAATATGTTTTTGTTGAAATTATTTGAAAAATTTGAAAAAAAGTAGAGGTGTGACTGTCCCAGATGAGCCTGTTCACACCCCCACCGCCCTGATTATTCTAAGATGAAAAAGAGCACAAGTCTTGCAAAAAAGTCTGATCAAAACTATAATTGCAAGTACCATAGGTTCTCATGGTAGTAAACATCCATACCAAGTTTCAAAGGAATCGACCCATAAACATCTGAGAAAATCTCTGGACAAAATTCTAGGCCTGCTTTTTCAAGTTGAAAAGGGGCATAATTCCGGAAAAAATAATCCTATAACTATGATTGTAGGTGCACAGGTTCCCATGGTGATGAACATTCATACCAAGTTTTGAGCAGATTGGTGCATAAGCATCTGAGAAAATCTGTGGACAAATTTATGTCTAAAGATGGACAGACAGATGGATGGATGGATGGATGGATGGATGGATGGATGGATGGATGGGTGGGTGTACAAGACGATTTCAGTAGTATACCCCTCCCCCCACCCCCACCTCCCACAACTCATTGAGGGGGGTATAAAAATATATCAAATTTTAATATCATGTGCACTGGGGAAAGAGTTAAGTGTGTATTGGGTAAAGTGTAAAGGTTTAACTTTCAATATCCAGCTAGTGCTCTTCACAAAAATGTTGCTGAGACAAAAAATTATTCATTTATTTGTTGGTGTTTCAGATCACAAATTTCTGCACAATGGCTAATTGTGGCTGCAAAATGGAGAATAAAGTCAAATTCAGTCAATCGTTTATAACCCATGTTGTCCATTTTAGAGGACTTCCACCACAAGTATTAGTGATTGGGTCCAATTTCACCAGTAAAACACAGCTTGTTTAACACAGTAAACAAGCACTGCTTCACTTTTCAGGATTCCCATAGGGAAACTGTTAGTTATTTAAGAAATTGTGTTGTCTATAAGTCGTGTTTGAAATACAGGTTTACAGATAATGTTGCTATCAATAGTGTACAATAACTTTCAATTAACCATGTACAGATACACAAAATAATCCTGTTAATTGCTGGTAACTGACATACTTCTAATGACATACTTCCAACAATTTACAAGAGATCAGTGGTACAAGTATTGGTATTTTGAGTTTGGTATCGGTTTCGGTATTTTTAAGGGGTATACCTCAGTATAGGTTCGGTATTTGGTATCTGACTAGAATGAGATTTGTTGATAGTGCCAAAGAGGAATTCACATCAGGAATAACAGAATAAGTTGTTGTAGTATCATTCTATCACAATGCTATAAATGACACTGCCAATGAGCTCAAGAGTGGCATTCTTTTATGACCAAAAATCATATCTACAATAATTTTGTGACTTGTTCTAAGCACACCTTAACCCTTTGAACCTCAGAGGCAGTTTTTCCGGCCAGGTCACAGGCTACGTCGTAATGTCATTAAGTGGGATGGCTACAAGGTAAATTTGTGGTGTAGATCAATTAATATTTTCAACTTGTAACCCGAAGGTTGCGCGTTGAAAATATCAATTGGTCTAACCCCAAATAATAAGACACCACCAGAGTTCAAAGGGTTGATGTTCAAAGACCTGTTTCAAGCTTTTGCTATCTCAGAGGATGTGCCGTGACCATGCCATCTTTAGGAGGTCCTGGGCAGTGATTTCTAGTCAGGTCTTGGCTGCCTTAACAGGCAGTCAAGACTTGACTAGAAAATCACTGCTAAGCAATTGGACATGTGCAGGTTGTAGTCTTAGACTAGTGGGAATTCAGGACAGTTGCACAGTCAATTGAGGGTTAACAAAACTGAGAAGAAATTCAGTCACTTCTTTCATAAAAATGAACCTTTCAACTGTTATCAAACCTCAACAGGGACTGAAAATAGCGAATGTAGGAAAATTGTAGAACTGTAGGCTGTGCTAAATAAATCTAGGTCACTTGCCCATACGGCCGTCACGGTTGATCGATCATGACCAAAATAGGATGTTCTCATCTAGACATTATACTGAATCATCCTACCAATTTACAATGAAATCCCTTCATAAATGCAACCTGTAGTCTGTGCTAAAGGTATTCGGGCTTCGGGCTCAAGCAGCCATCATGGTTGAATGATCACAACCAAAAGGGGACATTCTCATCTGGGTAACATGCTCCTGCAGCCATCACGGTTGACCAAACTCAACCAAAATAGGATGTTCTCATCTAGACATTACCCAGAATCATCCTACCAAGTTACAATGAAATCCCTTCATAAATATGATCTGTAGACTGTGGTAAAGGTTTTGGGGTTTTGGGCCAGTGCAGCCATCACAGGTGACCGATCGCGACCAAAATGGGACGTTCTCATCTAGACGTGACCTCAAAACTGCATATGAAGTTTTGTGATGATCGGCCAAGAACTACAAGGTACAGCCTGTGCTAAAGAAAATGTGAACAGACTTACAGACTAATAGCCTCACCGACTAACAGACTTCCGCATACGTATTGCAAATAGCTTATCTTGACTTTGTCAAGTTAAGCCAAAAAGGGATGCAATAGTGTTCATGCACCATTAACCATCTACATACTGATGTTGAAATATCAAAATTTCGAGCAGCAAATTTTTCCCATAACAAAACTGGGAATTTAACTTAAGTAGCCTTATTTGACAGTGACAGATTACAATGAGCTCTGTCAAACAAGACTGCTTCAGAATTGGTTGTTTATTTATTGGTGCTTAAGGTCATCTCTGGATATATCATGGCTGCAACATAGGTATTTATTTATTACCGATGTTTAACATCACTTTTCACTTTTAGAATCTTTGATTATCTTTTGCCACACCATTGGGATGAAGACAAGTTATACTTGCACTCCCCACTTTAGAGGACTTTCATTTCTCACAATGATTACCAGTTCCTATTTGATCAGTAAATCCAAATAGAAAACAAGCATTGCTCCATTTCCTATGGTTCTGATAGGAGATTGAATTAAATCCCTAGCTACATTACAGAGAAAATTTGCAGCTTGGAATTGTATGCAGAGGTAGAAGAGAGAAAAATCAGGACTCTGAACAAGTTTTCTTGGAAACTTTCAAGCACTTTCCAAGACCTTCATCTGAATTTATTTAACCCTTTACCCAACATAACATCCCAAACTGGCCAGCGCTATTCACATTGAAAGTGTCAATGACACTGTAGCTCAACTTGTGTGAGATATGTATATGAAAAGTATGTGACACAGCAATGACACACATCTAGGTAATGACCTGATAACAAAGGTACATGTAAAGTAATGTAAAGGTCTGTACATAAATACTGACCGTAGCCTGTAACAAATGTACAGGTAAAGTATTGTAAAGGTGGGTGACAGTTAGATGCTAAACGAGAAAAGAAATCTCCATGGGGTTAATGTTACAATGTGGATCCTTGTATGGTGCACCATAAGCCAATTGTTAGCAATTGTTTTGGCCTGTTTGATTCAAACCCTTCTAAGGTTGATTCATACTAATTAATAAATATTTGTCAAGTCCTTCTTAAAATATAGGTATTTGAATTTTTTATCTTTAGCTTATAGGGTTCCCACGGGTGAGGAGGTTTTATTTTTCTCATTGGAAATAGAAAATCGGGTTGTGCTAATGTTTACCCTCCCCAAACAACACCAAATATTAACACAGGAACTTGGCTTCAACATTTGAATATACACATCCTAGGGATACTGAATTCAAGAAACATTATTTTGTCTGGTGTTTTTGGAAAAGATTTTTAACTGTATCCCTTTTTAAGTCCATGAGCAGGTCTGACTGAACCGAAAAATATTTGTTCTCATACCACAGTGATAACAAAGGCACCCAATAAATTTATAGCAAACATTACTGACATAAAAAATCTTCTTTACAGGTTCTGTACAAAAAATGTAATCCACAAAATTCCCGTAAATATGACTGCCAACAGGCATTTTGAATTTTTGACCGAGCCCAAAAGCACTCGGTACCATCCCATGATGATAACAAACGTAGTCCTAGAAGTTCTATACAAAAAACTGATTGCACCTAATTTTGGTATAAAATGGCTGCCGGCAGCTATTTTGAATTTTGGACAATACCCCAAAACACTTGTTCTCGTCCCAAGGTGATAACAAAGGTACCCAAGAACTTTCATGAAGATCGGTTCATAAATACAGCCCCTAGCCTGAGCCATATTGACATGTGTACTTACTGTGTATAAGTAGCACTGAAAAAATCAAAGTTCATCTAATTTGCATAATTTCTGCATGAGAAAAAAACCTGTATTATATGTGATGTATTCCATGTTACTAAACATTCCGACAAAAATTTATTCAAATCAGAACTTTCATACAGAAGTTCTGTGCAAAAAACTGATTACACTAATTTCAGTACAAAATGGCTGCTGGGGGTCATCTTGAATATCGGACCGCACCCAAAAACACTCGTTCTCGTCCCATGGTGATAATAAAGGTACTCAAGAAGTTTCATAAAGATCAGTTCATAAATACGACCTCTAGCCTGAGCCGTATTGAATTGTTGACAGACGGACAGGTGGCCAGACAGACGGACAGCAGGCCATGGCATAACCTCAAATTTGACGTCAAAGTTGAGCTAAAAATCACCATTCAATTTTCATTTTTTGTATGAAAAACATAACTTATGACCCCTCATTTGAACGAGCTCATCAAGTGCATTCCAATGAGAGGTTATAAGCTATGTTTTTGATACAAAAAGAGATTAAAATAGTTATTCAAGATTTTTGTTTGAAAGTGTTAGGTAAAGGGTTAAATCATCTCTGATATTCATACACATACTACTTTACCTTTTTTTTACCTGCACTGTAAACCTATACATGTGAAAACAAGTGCTGAAATGGTTTAGCCAGGTAACAGCATTCAGGGTTTCCGCTACAACGGTTGAGGGTCCATCAACCGGTCCCATTCCACCTGCCAATCATTTACTGATAAAGCATGAAATCCAGTTGAAAAAAAAAAAACATGATGCCATAAAATTCTAGTCAAGCCGCAGTCATTCTTCCAACAAAGTTGACACATTTTAGGAGCACCGTTTCTGGAATTAGCATTCTGCAACTTAAGATTGTCAAGTGTCATTCGGAATCTATCGCTATTTTCAGCCGTTTGCCGATTAGATGTCACATGTCAATTGTAGCAAAGAAATAACGATAGCTTTGGGTGTTTCCCCGAAGAATCAACATAATTATTCTCACAAAATCGTTCACACTAAAACATGAATCGCCATCTCAGATACAAGGAAATGGCCTACCTGCGATGTTAAATTCTGAAATTTTCTTCGTCATGCATGAATCATGGTTGTGCCAGGTGATCTCAGATTTTCCCCTCCCATCGGACCGACTAATTTATTCCTAGTGGAAACCCTGCAGTATTACAATCGGTTAGTGACCTAACCAAGAGAAATGCTGTCAATCTGTTTCTCACAATATTGGAGGAGTTTGGTACTCTATTGGTAAAAAACTATTATTATGCTTTAGTTTCCAGAGGCATGATTTTTTACTTGTTAATCAAGCATACAAAAACTATGTAAAAAGTAGAGAAATTATGAAGTATACTAACGACTTATGAAATCTGTAAGCCAAAGTTGAAGCCATCTGATACACGATCCCTTTGATGGCTCTGTATTTAAGATTTCTGATGCTCTTAATTTCTTTGACGTTTCATGTAATTATCCACAGAAACCAGATGCAGGTTTCTGCCACCACCTCACCCCCACCCCGCCCCCCCCCCCCACCCTGAGCACCCTCCCACTTTTTATCAAACAATGTCCCTGTCTTCAGAAAACAAAAGTGATTCCACAGACAGATGGGAATATCCCAAGCGTTCACATATACACATGGCAGATGACTCGCCATTCTGCAGTGATGCAAATTTAATCTGAAATTGGTGTCCATTTTTCATACTATATAATACATTGATTGAGTTACTCCTCTTTGAAAGTGTTTACATGTGATTGAATATGTGTAAAATTCCAGGCCTTTGATGATCTATTAACTGGCTCACAAATCACAATGCATAGGTGTGTGCCAAAAAAAAATAGGACACTATACCATACCAAAATTTGCACATGCAATGTGACCTTGAAAGGGGGACATCCTAAGGTAAAGGACCCGTAAATGGGGGTGGGGGGGGGGGGGGGGGGAGAATCGTGGATGTTTGTAACCAGAATTGGTGAGGAGGGGTCAGAGAAAAGAGGTCTTTGGTGAGGACTGCATGATAAGGAGAAGCTAGTGAAGTACCTGGAAGGCACCTTTGAGGATGGTCACTGCTGTTCAGAGGTCAAGGTCACAAGAGCATAGGAGAAAAATTGGGAGAGATAGCAGCAAGGAGTGCCAAATATGTAATTTGGGAGTGATGGGGAGCCTGGAGCACATTCTCTTAGGAGGTCCAAATTATTAGTCTGACAGAACAGGATTCACATGAGTATAATAAGGAAATGGGACCGGGAAATAAAGGACAGGTAATTATTCAGTCTGCTACGCAGGTACAAGAAAGGATTAACATGTTACAAATATGTGCAATAAGGCTTTCAGAGGTCTATACAAAGTTAAACAGATAAGACAGTTCCTCACCAAAGACTCAACAAAAACCCTAGTTCATGCCTTTGTAACTTCACATTTGGATTATTGTAATGCCTTACTGTTCAACCTTCACAATATCAGTACTCTTGACTGCAGATGGTACTAAATGCATCAGCCCGAGTGGTATGTAGGGTATCACGATCTCAACACATCACTCCTGTTCTGAGGAATATGCACTGGCTGCCAGTCAAGTACAGAATAATTTTCAAAACTTTATTATTAGTTTTTAAGACACAAAACAACATGTCACCAGCCTACTTAGAAGAACTCCTTAATACCAAGAATGTGTGTCAATACAACCTGAGGTCCGATGGTAAAATGCTGCTACATGTTCCAAAACATAGGTGTAAGACATTTGGAGATCGGTCATTCTCATTTGCTGGCCCTCACTTGTGGAATAATTTACCAGAACACCTGAAAAGACTGTCAAATGTCAACCTTTTCAAGAAAGATCTAAAAAAATATCTGTTTCAAAAAGCCTATAAGTTATGTTCTGGACTGTAAGATACTGTATATATTCCGTTTGTATATCTGCACGAGCTCAGTAACATGTACAGCACCTTAGAATATGGTTCTATATCTTCTGAACTATAATTTTGTTGCTATATAAATGTGTATATTATTATTATTATTATTATTAACCCTTTACCCAGACATGTTAAATTTTGAAAACACACAGCAATTTTAATACGTCGGGAAAGTGTTTTCAAAACATTATTTTAAAATAGTTGTGGGAATTCCCAATATCAGTCAAGGGTCTCATCACGTTTTCACAGGACATGGAAAACAACTTCCTCTTTCATTTTAATAACAGATAAAATGCATTTGACTTAAAAATTACTGCGAGCAAATAATGCATTTAATTTCTATAACAAGATTTTATTGTACAATATACAGACAGTAGTTAAATATTCACACACCTGTATTATCCTAAGGCAAATATTATGCAATTTGTTTGAAATATTTTAAGCTTCACATCATACTAGATATAGTGCAGTGAACTGTACAATTGGAACTTGAGTTTGCAAACTGTCTCAAAAGTCATGAGAATTTGTCACTGAATCATGAGATTGAGTGATGGCACTGAAAAATGAAAGCCTCCTGGTGATATCATGAGACTTAACATGTCTGCCTTTACCTTATCAATTTACAGGGGTAGAATTTGATTAAATGTATCCAAATTATACTTATTTAAGTGGCAAGAGAAATTCTGACCTGGAAAGAATTATCTGCCGGCAGCATGCAAGGAGTTACAGGTTAAAGATTCTTCCTCAAAAACATGTCACAAACAAGCTGGAAAATAAGCAATCTGTCATTTCCAAAATGAGGTCCCTAGAGGGTGAATTTGCTGATGCTATCCCATACAGTGGCCCAATTTATCCTCTGGGTACCTCTTTCTGTTTAGGACTGAGAACATGATTCAGATTGAGATTTATAGAGGGTAAATTCACCCTCTGGGGACCTCATTCTGCAGATGACAGCCTGCTGATTTTCCTGCTTGGTCACAAATAATTCTTGATGGACTCAAACATACATCCTCTCAATCAAGAATCTTTACCAACAAATTGACAAGCCTCCTCCTATCCCCTTGCTAAATCACTACCACCAAGTCCAGAATTTGACATATGGTTTGTCAAATAGAATATCGTCCAACTGCAACATTTTTTCTTTTTTTCCCAAAGCAGAGATTATGAATGATGAAAGAGAATTTTAAAGATTGTAGATAGGAATGAGCCAGGAAAAGGAGTGGACGACACTTGCAATAAACAAGAGGCCCCAGGGGGCCTGAGGGCGCTCACCTGACATGGTAGCCTAAATATCAACCCAGAAAATTGATTTCAACAAGTTGCATCTGCTCCTCCTAAGAAAAGCTTATACCAAATATCCAACGATTCTGACCAGTGGAT
The DNA here is from genome assembly GCA_031216915.1 of Pictodentalium vernedei. Classification (NCBI taxonomy): domain Eukaryota; kingdom Metazoa; phylum Mollusca; class Scaphopoda; order Dentaliida; family Dentaliidae; genus Pictodentalium; species Pictodentalium vernedei. Next base: position 163,533,863 of record CM062293.1, read on the forward strand.
CTAAAAAAAAAAGATTTTTAAAGAATATTTCTCATATTGAACTAAGTTATAATTCGGGCTCCCACAGGAAGCCCATATGAACCCAGGGACTTGGCTTTAACAAACTTGAATCTCACCCCCCTAAGGATACTGCACACCAAATATCAAAACATTCTGACTGCTGGATCTGAAAAAGAAGATTTTTAAAGAAAATTCCTCATTTTGAACTAAGTTACAATTCAAGCTCCCACAGTGAGTCCAAATATGGACCTAGGGACATGACTTGAACAAACTTGAATCTCACTCTCCTAAGGATGCTGCATACCAAATATCAAAACATCCAACTGCTGGATCTGAAGAAGGAGATTTTTAAAGAAAATTCCTCATTTTGAACTAAGTTATCATTTGAGCTCCCACAGTGAGCCCAAATATGGACCTAGGGACATGGCTTGAACAAACTTTAATTTCACCCTCCTAAGGATGCTGCATACCAAATATCAAAACATTCCGACTGCTGGATCTGAAGAAGATTTTTAAAGAAAATTCCTCATTTTGAACTAAGTTATAATTCGGGCTACCACAGTGAGCCCAAAAATGAACCCAGGGACTTGGCTTGAACAAACTTGAATCTCACCCCCCTAAGCATGGTGCATACCCAATATCAAAAGATTTTGCTTGCTGGATCTTGAGAAGGAGATTTTCAAAGAAATTTGCCTGAAATGCACTAAGTTCAAATTTGGGCTCCTATACTGAGCCCAAATATAAACCCAGGAGGGGGCCGATTTGAACAAACTTGAATCAGATCCACCCCACAATGTTGCATACCAAATATCAAAAGATTCTGCCTGCTGGATCTGGAGAAGAAGATGTTTTAAGAAATTTGTCTGAAATGCACTAAGTTCGAAATCGGGCTCCTATACTGAGCCCAAATATGAACCCAGGGAGCCGATTTGAACAAACTTGAATCAGATCCACCCTACAATGTTGCATACCAAATATCAAAAGATTCTGCCTGCTGGATCTGGAGAAGAAGATTTTTTAATGTTTTTCCCATTGCCTAAAGTGTTAAAAAGTGCGGACTCAGCACTTTTTCAAAGTCCTGAAAAATGTACCTTGTGATCAAACCGATAGGGATTTTTTTAACCATTCTATTCTACTGGATAAAAGTAAGCTTTATACAAAATAAGAATTCTCTGTGCCGCGTAGTTTTGGAGATATGGCAGTTTTAAGGTTTTTCCTATTTTTAGCTCCCGAGGTTCCCACGGGGCAATAAGAAAATTTTTTTTTGCATCAATCAACTACTTATGACCCATTATCATCTTATATCAAATTTGGTTCAAATCGACCTCACGGTTCTGAAAATAGAAATTTTAGGCACGGCCAAAATTTTGGCCCCTCCAATAACGAAGGCAAATAATGCCCCACAAACTTCTCTTGAACAAACTTCATTCTAAACCTCAAAAGGACTCTGTATACCACATGTCAAGTCTCTGCTACTGGTGGTTCATTAGAAGGAGATTTTCAAAAAAATTGGCCATTTTTTCCCCACCCCTCTGCTCAATATGAGCCGAAACCTAATTTGCATAAAAGTCAAAATGCCCCTATATAACCACTACTTACATGAAATTTAATTAAAATGTGGCCAGTGGTTCAGGAGAAAGAGGCTCAAACGCCACCTTCATGCAGGACAACGGGCGGACGACGGACGAAGAGTGATCAGAAAAGCTCACCCTGACTTTCAGTCAGGTGAACTAAAAATTCACGAAGAACTAAAAATTGTCACTTTTGTCCCCAAAGAACATGGCATTTATCCTCTTACTAGAACAAGCTTGTTGTAATGAAGGGTTGTATGCTCTGTTTTGGAAGTAAAAATTGTAAAAATAATAAAATTTGAATGGTGATTTTTGTGAATGGCACTGACTGAATATCACCTTTATGTTAGGGAAAGGGTTAAAATACACACAACTGAGAAGAGTACTGATAGGAAGCAGTTGCTCATCTAAAATCGAAAAGCTCAAATTGACATGATAAGTGTTAACCCCTAAGGGCCAACTTCCGACTTTAATTACTTTTTCTTCAACAAAACTGGTGCCACAATATGCAGTGTTTGGGTAAACTTCCAAGTTACATTCAACATGCCTTGGCAGTTGTTTTACGGCAAGTCTTGACTGCCTACATAGGCAACCAAGACTTGCTTAGAAACACCTGCAAAGTCACAGTATGTGTACTGTCAAAGTACAGGAAAAATGTATAAAATTCCCAGACTCCCAAGGGTTAAAGACCTTATGTATTCTGTCCAACTGTGTGCATGGGTTAACAGTGAATATATAGAGAGCTGCCAGGTCAGTAAATGTGGTATTTACAATACATCTTATCACCAAACAAACAGTGAGCTCAGATTGAGAGGGATAGAAGATTATTCCTGACATAATTTGCAATACTGAAGTACAGCTCAACACTAACAAGCAGCCTATTGCACACTAATTTTGAATGATTTTTTTTACATTTGCAATGCTGAAGTACAGATCAACACTAACAAGCGGCCTATTGCACACTAATTTTGAATGACTTTTTTTTTACATAATTTGTAATGCTGAAGTGCAGCTCAAAATTAACAAGCAGTCTATTACACACTAATTTTGAATGACTTTTATTTCAAAAGTCTGTCGTTTTTTGTACTTTTAAAAAGCTTCAGTTGTACAGAATCAGAAAAGCTAGAAAACTTAACAAGTCCATCCACCTTCCAAAAAACGTTGAAATATCAAAATACAACTAGAAATTTAACCAATTCAATCTTGTTTGTCAGAGCTCATCAAGCTCTGTCAAACAAGAATGAATTGGTAAAATAAATTTCTAGTTAATTTATTTATTTATTTATTGGTGTTTAAGGTCACATACTTCTGCACAATGGCTAGTTGTGACCGCAACATGGAAATAAAGTCAAGTCCCACCAATTGTTTATACCCATGTTGCCCAATTTAGAGGACTTCCACCCCAGGCATTGGTGACCGGGTCCTGTTTTACCAGTAAAACTGAGCTTATGACAGTAAACAAGCACTGCTTCACTTCCTGGGGTATTCACGGGGTTCTTGTTAATTGAAATTTCGGTATTTCGACATCAGTGTGCAAAGGGTAAACATTGTCAATGCTAATTTTTTTTAAATTTTAATCACCAAGAGTAGCTGGGAGAAGATTATAACTTACCCCTTAACCTAGCACAATTAGAAGATGATGCATGCAATTTTCTTCTTGGATAACTAAAAATGTTCATTTCTGGTTCCAAGACATGACTTGGGCCTCTCACTGTAACAAGTCTGACAAGCTTATTTTAATGAGGTGTTGTTTGCTAGGTTTGTAAGCAAACTTGATGAAATAAACAATTGGAAAGGAGCTTTTGTGAATTGCAATGGCCAGATATAGCCATAAAGGAAAAGGGTTAAAATCTCCAATAGTCGAATTTCTAATCAAAGAGAAGTGTCAAATTTTGTGAAGAAAAAGCCCAAACAGCATTTCAGTTATAAGACATCAGGGTTCAAACTGGAGGTCGATTGGCTGAAAGTTCGCACTATCCAGGTTTTCACAAAATATGACCTGCTTGGCAACTTTACACCTTATATGTTTGGGTAGTAATCTATTATCCCTATGCTGTAAAGCCTATGACTATGATGCAACAAGTTGAATTCAACAAGTTTAACCCTTTACCCAACAGAACGGCCAAAAGGGGCCAGCGTTATTCTAAAAAATCGCCAATTAATTTTCATTATTTTTTTCATTTTTTGTCTCAAAAACATAGGTTATAACTCCTCTTTGGACCGAGCTCGTTCCAATGAGGGGGTCATAACCTATGTTTTTGAGACAAAAAGTGAAAAAAATTAGTTATTCAAGAATTTTTATTGCAAGTGTTGTCTGGTTTTCATGTTAGGTAAAGGATTAAAACATGCTGAATTCCATAAGTTGCATCATATGTTATAGACAGCTGAATGAAGTTTTTTGTGTGATGATGCTGAATGGTATCTTGGGAGATTCCCAACATATGCTGAACAATCCTCAAGATGATTGCAAGACCCAATCTGCAGCAGGATCACAGTCACATAATGGGGTACATGATCAAAAAGTAAACATGCAAGTTTCTCATTATCACGTAACATGGCAGTCACACTTCTCTGTTGTGTTGAGTGACGTTGAATTTCACATACTGAATACGAAGCAGGTTTCATACAAATTTAAAACTTCTTCAATTCAACTTGAATCATGTGTCACTGAGTTAATAGATACTGTTGGTGCACAAAGAAATGTAATACTATGAAGATCAGTTTGACTTCAGAGTTTATTTATTTATAATTAAACCTTTTTTCTGTTCATGCATTTTCAGGCAAAATGATTTGCTAAAGTAGTTCTTTTTTTTCTTTTCATAACACAATGAACTGAAAAAAATGCATTTAGGCCTGCCCTAAACCATGCCCCAATGTCAAACTTAAAAATTATGTTGCATAGTGTGAACAGAAAAGAACCCCTGCACACTCATATTGTTTCAAAATGAAAAGGAATTAATATTTCTTAAAAAGAGTAAAAATAAAATTTACTAAACAATGAAATCCATGTCATGCTTTTTTATTCCATGTTCATTTTTTTATACGCAATAGAAAAATGTCAGCATTTGTTGTTTTACCCAAATCAAACATAAACAATGGCCGGTCCACAAACGAAACTCATATGAACAAAACTTTCCAATTTCCAAATAGTCTGAATGAACTCTTTCTGAGACAAAGGTCAACCAAATTGGTGTCATCTGGGTTTCTATAAAACTCCACATTTAAAAACTGTGTTTTCAATTTCTCAGGAAATGGTCAAAATCAGAATTAAATTTAACTTGGTGTTGCTTGGAATGACAGCGCCTCCCATCAAGTGGAAAAGGAGAAGTTTTGTGCGGGCATGGCCTATGGCATTCCTTTTAACTTACGCAATTTATTGGTCAATAAAAGTTTTAATGACACAAGAACATGTTTCAGTAAAATGTTTTATTATTTCAAACAGAATTTTAGAAACCTATGCCTTTTTTATTCAGTTATCATTAGGAAGCATGATACGACCTGGTTTTTATTTCAAATTCGCAACGTGGAGAGTGTTTAAATTTATTGCCCCTCAAGATTAATTATAAGGAATGATCGTTTGTTTCTGTCTATTTCTTGAGTTATGAACCCCAAAAAACAAAAGGTCAAACATACTGAAAATGTGCTATGCCCATTTACACATTTTGGCCTTTGTTTTTTGGGGTTCATAACTCAAGAAATAGACAGAAACAAACAATCATTCCTTATATTTATTTATTGGTATTTAAGGTCAGATATATCTGTGCAATAACTAACCGTGACCACAACATGGATATAAAGTTGAACCCAGCCAATCATTTATACTCTTGTTGGCCATTTTAAAGGTCTTCCAACCCAGGCACTGTTGACTGGGTCATATTTTACCAGTAAAACAGAACTTTTTTACTACAGCAAACAAGCACTGCTTCACTTCTCAGGGTTCTCTGGGCAACTTCAGTGTTTACAAACTTAATTTGTAAAACAGGTTTAAAAGCATCCCAGGATATTCTCACTGATGATTACTAATTTTTCTGAGGTGCCAAACCAACAACTGAATTTTTTTAAAATCCTTTACCAGTGTAATGGCCCAATCAAACTGGTCACCAGATCTATTCACCAAAATCACCATTTAAATTTTATTATTTTTTCATTATTTGTCTGAAAAAGATAGCTTATTGCCCCTCATGGGAACAAGCTTGCTCAGCTAATTCCAATGAGGGTGAATAAGCTACAATTCTGAAGTGGAAGTCTTTCTTTTTTTAGTTAAAGAAATTCTTTTTACAAAAAAAGCTGTAAAGAAACTACTGAAAGAACTCTTCAGCTCCATACAATTTCTACAAGAAAATCTGTAACAATGCATATACAAGGAGTCTACCAACTCCCCAAACTCTATGTTCCTAAAACTCATGTCAATGTAACATTCGGTAGTGTATTGCATGGAACATAATCAGTATGGGGGAACAGGTAATAACCTCTTCAATACTGTTTCTGAAGTGAAATTTTAACCCGTTCGACGTGCATCCCAGAATGTTGTCACGGTATGTAGTACATTTGTACCGTGTAAACTGGGTTCATACACCTTGTAAGAAAAAAAATTCCAGGACCTTCCATGTCTTATCATGACCTCCTTAACAAATTTCCTTGACTATTCATGGTGCTTTGATTGGTAAGAGTAAAGAGGTCAATACGTAGAAAATGAAAACTACATCCAGAACATGGCGTGCTTAATTGTAGGTAAACTGATAAGCTACTCTTAAATTTTTCAGTTGTCATAAAACTGATAGGCTACTCAACTTTTCCGTTTTTCAGTTGTCAGCATACATTTTATGACTTTTTAATTATATTATGCAACTTTAACCCTTAAGGGATTTATATTTTTATACATTGTAGCTACACTTCAACAGTATACCTCCTGTGACTTTGCAGTTGTTTTTAGACATGTCTTGGCTGTCTGCATAGGCAGCCAAGACTTGCCTAGAAACAACAGTCAAAGCACTTTATATGTAACTTGCGAGCTTACTCAAATACTGCATGTTTGGCATCTGCTTTGTTACAGAAAAAACAATTGAAGGCGGAATTAAGAATTAACATCACGTAATTTGCACAAAATGAAGAATAAAACTGAAATTTCACTCTTATGAGTTAATATTCTTAAATTCCATGACACTTAACTTGATTTTCAATAACCCAGTAAAATAACCCCACTTTTTTTCCAGGCCTTGATTTTAAAAACAAAAATATCATGGCATTAAATGCCCTCTATGAACCCTGTGTCCAGTAAATGGGTGAATCCATTTGTCACCTGGGGAGAGGTTCGTAATAATTTACTCCTTCAGCCATTTAAAGCTCTTGGATTAAGCAATCAGTGGTCAGGCCTGGCCATTTGAAAATTTCAGGAAAGCCACAATCGCCCACCTTAAATCATCCCAGAAGAGTCCTAATGGATCTCCGTAAATTCACTCCAACAGAGACATCTATCAGAAAGCCTAGCATAAGTTATGGGGCAATCCATAAAACTGAGTATAGGTTTCTTTGTTTACTGAAGTTAGGGTCACTTCCAGCATTTATGCTCGTATTGCAGTTTAACCCTATGCACTTTACCAAGATTTCTAGATGCAAATTTTTCCCACAATACAACTTGGAATTTAAAGAAAATCAATCAATCAATGAACTGTGTGAAAAAAGATTGAATTGGTCAAATTCCTTACATCATGGGAAAAATCTGCTATTTGAAACCTTGATATTTCGACAGGTGTTCAGGAGGTTAAGGTCATATTCAACATCTACACGTTTGTCGGAAGTGCAACAACAAAACACTTTTTCAGGTTTTGAATCTGATTTCTTACAAGGTGTTCAGTGAGTCTATGTTCAGATTTGTTTACTAGCATTTGAGTTCACATTCAACAATTATGCCTACATGGAACTTCAAACCAGTGAAGCAAAGAGTTCCACAAAATGTTTGTTGTAATAAACAACTGGCCATATACTCTTCATATCTCAAAAACTCTCTATGAGAGGCAATCTCTGATGATGGTTGTTCTACAGAACAAATAGTTCATTAACAGATAGTGTGCTAAATTATTTTTAGATGTCAAAATTTGATCACAGGTATTTGTCTTGTAACACTCGCCCATAAATTGTAAAAAGGCAAATTCATACAGACAAATAATTTCTCTTCAAAGGTAATATGAAGGACATCAACAGAATATGAAGCTTTTAAGTTCTGGTACTCACACTTCAGAATAAAGCCTAAATATAGGCTTCCAGCACTCTACCAGTTAACGGGTGAAGTACTAAATTATTTTTCAAAGATGATTTGTAGCATGAGTATTTTTTTTCAAAGACTCTACCCACAAAGGTAGCCTCACTTTAGTAAGATTATGTTCATAATTAATTTTGTTACTATTGGAGAATGCCTATTGGCACTCTCCAAAAAATTCTTGCAAAACAATTTTATGTCAACATTGTTTTTTACTGCTGTGAAAACAATGTGCGAATGCACACCATGTAAAGCCACTGAAGTGGCTTTAGGTATTCAACAAAGTTAAGAATATTGAAATACTAAGATTAAGTCCACAATAAAATAATTGGTCAAAGTGTGATAAAACATCCAATGGTGGGTGATTTACTAGAAATTCTTTCTCGGTCCAGTATCTTTATAGAATAATAAGGACATCTGTTTAAATCTATACATGATGATGAGTTTATGTGTTCTGTCAAACAAGTACATGTTAATAATCTACATGAACATTCCATCATTCACCTGATCAGTACTTGTGGCCCTTATCGAAATATTTAAAATTGTATAGGTCCACATTTGAGCTTATTGCACCATCTGTGTACTTGAAGGTATTGTGAATAAGCATGTTTCCATTAATGGACATGATTTTTCCACAATTCATAAATTGTGCGAAAAATAAAAGGTTGCTGACCAAACATTTCCCGGTGTGGGGGAGGGGGGGGGGGGGGGGGGTGCAAATATGAAGTATTAAAAACACTGGAATTTGATCAAGAGCAATAAATCTGTCAAAAAAGATGTTTCTATAATCTCTATTATACTGTATATCCTCAATGAAAATACTGATTGGTCTACACCACACCTTCACTCAAAAGTCAACCTACTTAATGAAATTATGAAGTATCATGTTACTGGGCCAGAAAAAAGGCCTCTGGGTTCAAAGGGTTAAGATGACAACAGAAAACTCCCACAACTTTCTTTGCAGTGGTATAATAAATTTTCATCATTTTCAGGCTCTGAGTAAATAGGTAAAATATTTATTAGCATTAACCCTTTGAACCTTAGAGGCCTCTTTTCTGTTCCAGAAACATGACAAGTCATAATTTTATTGTGTAGGATGGCTTCTAAGTGAATGCATAGGGTAGACCAATCAATATTTTCTATGTACAGCCTTGGGGCTGCACGTTGAAAATATTAATTGGACTGCTCCCAAATAATGAATATGAAATCTTCCAACTGCTGCTATTGAACTGAACTGGAAGATACCACTAGAGTTCAAAGGGTTAAGCCATTAAGCCACAGACTGAAGGAGTTCTCTGCTTTCGAGGTGGCGTCTGACATGTTTTTTCACAGGTCTGCAATTTCAGGACCATGGTAAATATAGTTTTTTAAGTTTTATAAACTTGCTCTTTGAGAACAATGGAATTCTTGCGTTTTCACACTTTTTGATGAATTGGAGTTCCATGTAAAAATAAAGACATCAGTAACGCTATACAAATGATGACACTGCAGATCATCTCCATGGGAAAACATGGTCTCCTGAGGTAGTAGCTGAGAAAGAAACAATGATTCAAAGGGAAGAATATGCTCAACGACTGCTTTGAGACGTGACAACATTACCTTTGTCATACCAAATGAGTTGTGTTTATAATTGTAACACAAATTTAATCTTTCCAGCTAGATATGTAGAGATTATTATGACAGTACAGTGATCTGGTTTATCGCATTCCATCGAGTTGACGAAGTCAGACCGCCAGATCATACGAGCTGCCAAATGGTGGCTCGTGTTATCTGGTGATCTGACCTTGTGAAGGAGACAGAATGCGACAAACCAGATCACTTTACTGTCATAATGATTTGTTTATTATATTCTGTTATGGAAATTCATCCTTCGCACTAGAAATCACTATAAGAGTAAATAAAGTAATAATTGTAGCTAGAACTACATTTATTTTCAAACAAACAACACTTGTAAAATTATGGGGACTTCCCAAATTAGCATTTCAAAGTTTCCAAAGTTGGCAGCATTCAGCATTTCATTCTTCTAGAGTCAGATTCATGCATTAAAATAGCAATAAAGTAAGAAAACAAAGATATTTTATTGTGATTAATAGGGGAGGTACATTTATAAAATTGGTTAACAGCAACATTAGAAATTCACGTTATTCGATAGTGTTTATTTACACAAATGAAAGATACCTAGAAACGGTTCGTAACCTGGACGGACTCAAATGACGTTCTCCCGTGCTGTCCTTGTCCCGAGACCAACCATCTGATACAGAATTGGAAAAGCACTGTGTGGTCCGGTGATCTGGATTTGATGGGTGAAAAACATGGCCTTTCACTGATAGTTTTTATTAATTAACCAACATATTCAATATTCACTTTTGGAAACAATGTTAATCATCACCCCATTACCACACTGTTCTGTTTTTAACATTGACAGACTTGCTCAGTTTACATTCACAGTGATTTGACAGTTGAGGAAATTTATTTGGATTGAAGTTCACCATTTTCTGAAATTCACTTCACATTGGGTCTCTCGGTTACACGTCTTTGGGTTGTCTCAATCTGAGTGGTAAACACAGCAAAAAATGTTGACTGGTAATGTTCCACAGGTAGGGAACACTGCAAAATAACTAACAACACCCAATGGGAAATTAACATAGTGATTTAGAATGAGGTATAATAAAGTCAAATATTTATTCAGGCTTGGATATTGTTTCAACAATTTTCCAAGTAATATACTGTTCCAAGTAAAACAAGAGGCCCCAAGGGGCCTGAGGGCGCTCACCTGACATGGTAGCCTAAATATCAACCCATAGAATTGATTTCAACAAGTTGCATCTGCTCCTCCTAAGAAAAGCTTCTACCAAATATCCAAAGATTCTGAACTGTGGATCTAAAAAAAAAAAGAAGATTTTTAAAGAATATTCCTCATATTGAACTAAGTTATAATTCGGGCTCCCACAGGGAGCCCATATATAAACCCAGGGACTTGGCTTTAACAATCTTGAATCTCACCCCGCTAAGGATGCTGCATACCAAATATCAAAACATTCCGACTGCTGGATCTGAAGAAGAAGATTTTTAAAGAAAATTCCTCATTTTGAACTAAGTTAGAATTCAAGCTCCTGCAGTGAGTCCAAATATGGACCTAGGGACATGATTTGAACAAACCTGAATCTCACCCCCCTAAGGATGCTGCATATCAAATATCAAAACATTCCAACTGCTGGATCTGAAGAAGATTTTTAAAGAAAATTCCTCATTTTGAACTAAGTTATAATTCGGGCTACCACAGTGAGCCCAAATATAAACCCAGGGACTTGACTTGAACAAACTTGAATCTCAGCCCCCTAAGCATGGTGCATACCCAATATCAAAAGATTCTGCCTGCTAGATCTTGAGAAGGAGATTTTCAAAGAAATTTGCCAGAAATGCACTAAGTTCGAATTCGAGCTTCTATAGTGAGCCCAAATATGAATCCAGGGGGCCGATTTGAACAAACTTGAATCAGATCCACCCCACAATGTTGCATACCAAATATCAAAAGATTCTGCCTGCTGGATCTGGAGAAGAAGAATTTTTAAGAAATTTGCAGTAAATGCACTAGGTTCGAATTCGAGCTTCTATCCTCAGCCCAAATATAAACCCAGGGGGCCGATTTGAACAAACTTGAATCAGATCCACCCCACAATGTTGCATACCAAATATCAAAAGATTCTGCCTGCTGGATCTGGAGAACAAGATTTTTTAAGAAATTTGCCTGAAATGCACTAAGTTCGAATTCAGGCTTCTATAGTGAGCCCAAATAAGAATCCAGGGGGCCGATTTGAACAAACTTGAATCAGATCCACCCCACAATGTTGCATACCAAATATCAAAAGATTCTGCCTGCTGGATCTGGAGAAGATTTTTTAAGAAATTTCCCTGAAATGCACTAAGTTCGAATTCGAGCTACTATACTGAGCCAAAATATAAACCCAGGGGGCCGATTTGAACAAACTTGAATCAGATCCACCCCGCAATGTTGCATACCAAATATCAAACGATTCAGCCTGCTGGATCTGGAGAACAAGATTTTTGAAGAAATTTGCCTGAGATGCACTAAGTTTGAATTCGAGCTTCTATACTGAGCCCAAATATAAACCCAGGGGGCCGATATGAACAAACTTGAATCAGATCCACCCCACAATGTTGCATACCAAATATCAAAAGATTCTGCCTGCTAGATCTGGAGAACAAGATTTTTTAAGAAATTTGCCTGAAATGCATTAAGTTCGAATTTGGGCTTCTATAGTGAGCCCAAATATGAATCCAGGGGACCGATTTGAACAAACTTGAATCAGATCCACCCCACAATGTTGCATACCAAATATCAAAAGATTCTGCCTGCTGGATCTGGAGAAGATTTTTTAAGAAATTTCCCTGAAATGCACTAAGTTCGAATTCGAGCTTCTATACTGAGCCAAAATATAAACCCAGGGGGCCGATTTGAACAAACTTGAATCAGATCCACCCCACAATGTAGCATACCAAATATCAAACGATTCTGCCTGCTGGATCTGGAGAAGAAGATTTTTGAAGAAATTTGCCTGAGATGCACTAAGTTTGAATTCGAGCTTCTATACTGAGCCCAAATATAAACCCAGGGGGCCGATATGAACAAACTTGAATCAGATCCACCCCACAATGTTGCATACCAAATATCAAAAGATTCTGCCTGCTGGATCTGGAAAAGAAGAATTTTTAAGAAATTTGCCTGAAATGCATTAAGTTCGAATTTGGGCTTCTATAGTGAGCCCAAATATGAATCCAGGGGGCCGATTTGAACAAACTTGAATCAGATCCACCCCACAATGTTGCATATCAAATATCAAAATATTCTGCCTGCTGGATCTGGAGAAGAAGATTTTTGAAGAAATTTCCCTGAAATGCACTAAGTTCGAATTCGAGCTTCCATACTGAGCCCAAATATAAACCCAGGGGGCCGATTTGAACAAACTTGAATCAGATCCACCCCACAATGTTGCATACCAAATATCAAAAGATTCTGCCTGCTGGATCTGCAGAAGAAGATTTTTTAAGAAATTTGCCAGAAATGCACTAAGTTCGAATTCGAGCTTCTATAGTGAGCCCAAATATGAATCCAGGGGGCCGATTTGAACAAACTTGAATCAGATCCACCCCACAATGTTGCATACCAAATATCAAAAGATTCTGCCTGCTGGATCTGGAGAAGAAGAATTTTTAAGAAATTTGCAGTAAATGCACTAGGTTCGAATTCGAGCTTCTATCCTCAGCCCAAATATAAACCCAGGGGGCCGATTTGAACAAACTTGAATCAGATCCACCCCACAATGTTGCATACCAAATATCAAAAGATTCTGCCTGCTGGATCTGGAGAAGAAGATTTTTTAAGAAATTTCCCTGAAATGCACTAAGTTCGAATTCGAGCTTCTATAGTGAGCCCAAATATTAATCCAGGGGGCCGATTTGAACAAACTTGAATCAGATCCACCCCACAATGTTGCATACCAAATATCAAAAGATTCTACTTGCTGGATCTGGAGAAGAAGATTTTTGAAGAAATTTCCCTGAAATGCACCAAGTTCGAATTCAAGCTTCTATACTGAGCCCAAATATAAACCCAGGGGGCCGATTTGAACAAACTTGAATCAGATCCACCCCACAATGTTGCATACCAAATATCAAAAGATTCTGCCTGCTGGATCTGGAGAACAAGATTTTTTAAGAAATTTGCCTGAAATGCACTAAGTTCGAATTCAGGCTTCTATAGTGAGCCCAAATAAGAATCCAGGGGGCCGATTTGAACAAACTTGAATCAGATCCACCCCACAATGTTGCATACCAAATATCAAAAGATTCTGCCTGCTGGATCTGGAGAAGATTTTTTAAGAAATTTCCCTGAAATGCACTAAGTTCGAATTCGAGCTACTATACTGAGCCAAAATATAAACCCAGGGGGCCGATTTGAACAAACTTGAATCAGATCCACCCCGCAATGTTGCATACCAAATATCAAACGATTCTGCCTGCTGGATCTGGAGAACAAGATTTTTGAAGAAATTTGCCTGAGATGCACTAAGTTTGAATTCGAGCTTCTATACTGAGCCCAAATATAAACCCAGGGGGCCGATATGAACAAACTTGAATCAGATCCACCCCACAATGTTGCATACCAAATATCAAAAGATTCTGCCTGCTAGATCTGGAGAACAAGATTTTTTAAGAAATTTGCCTGAAATGCATTAAGTTCGAATTTGGGCTTCTATAGTGAGCCCAAATATGAATCCAGGGGACCGATTTGAACAAACTTGAATCAGATCCACCCCACAATGTTGCATACCAAATATCAAAAGATTCTGCCTGCTGGATCTGGAGAAGATTTTTTAAGAAATTTCCCTGAAATGCACTAAGTTCGAATTCGAGCTTCTATACTGAGCCAAAATATAAACCCAGGGGGCCGATTTGAACAAACTTGAATCAGATCCACCCCGCAATGTAGCATACCAAATATCAAACGATTCTGCCTGCTGGATCTGGAGAAGAAGATTTTTGAAGAAATTTGCCTGAGATGCACTAAGTTTGAATTCAAGCTTCTATACTGAGCCCAAATATAAACCCAGGGGGCCGATATGAACAAACTTGAATCAGATCCACCCCACAATGTTGCATACCAAATATCAAAAGATTCTGCCTGCTGGATCTGGAAAAGAAGATTTTTTAAGAAATTTGCCTGAAATGCATTAAGTTCGAATTTGGGCTTCTATAGTGAGCCCAAATATGAATCCAGGGGGCCGATTTGAACAAACTTGAATCAGATCCACCCCACAATGTTGCATATCAAATATCAAAATATTCTGCCTGCTGGATCTGGAGAAGAAGATTTTTGAAGAAATTTCCCTGAAATGCACTAAGTTCGAATTCGAGCTTCTATACTGAGCCCAAATATAAACCCAGGGGGCCGATTTGAACAAACTTGAATCAGATCCACCCCACAATGTTGCATACCAAATATCAAAAGATTCTGCCTGCTGGATCTGCAGAAGAAGATTTTTTAAGAAATTTGCCTGAAATGCACTAAGTTCGAATTCGGGCTTCTATAGTGAGCCCAATTATGAATCCAGGGAGCCGATTTGAACAAAATTTAATCAAATCCACCCTACAATGTTGCATACCAAATATCAAAAGATTCTGAGTGCTGGATCTGGAGAAGATTTTTTAATCTTTTTCCCATTGCCTATAAGTGTTAAAAAGTGCCGACTCCGCACTTTTTCAAAGTCCCGAAAAAAGTACCTTGTGATCAAACCGAAAGGGATTTTTTTTAACCATTCTATTCTACTGGATAAAAGTAAGCTTTATTCAAAATAAGAATTCTGTGTGCAGTGTAGTTTTGGAGATATGGCAGTTTTAAGGTTTTTCTTATTTTTAGCTCCCGAGGTTCCCACGGGGTAATGAGAAAAAAATTTTTTGCATCAATCAACTACTTATGACCCATTATCATCTCATATCAAATATCGTTCAAATCGACCTGACGGTTCTGAAAATAGAAATTTTAGGCGTGGCCAAAATTTTTGCCCCTCTCATAACGAAGACAAATAATGCCCGACAAACTTCTCTTGAACAAACTTGATTCTAAACCTCAAAAGGACTCTGTATACCACATATCAAGTCTCTGTTACTGGTGGTTCATTAGAAGAAGATTTTCAAAAAATTTGGCCATTTTTTCCTCACACTTCTGCTCAATATGAGCCAAAACCTATTTTGGATAAAAATCAAAATGCCCCTATATAACCACTACTTACATGAAATTTAATTAAAATGTGGCCAGTGGTTTAGGAGAAAGAGCCTCAAACACCACCTTCACGCAGGACGACGGACAACGGACGACGGACGACAGATGACGGCCGACGGACGAAGAGTGATAAGAAAAAGCTCACCCTGACTTTCAGTCAGGTGAGCTAAAAACAGGTATGACTTTATGGAAAGTGACCTCTCAAATTTTGCAACAACACCTGGAATACGATAAAAGAACATTTTATGCTCTTCATGATTGGAACCACATGGGGTTTTCTGAATTAATGTTGACTCCGGAAGGCTGAATATTTATTAGTCCAGAATTGGATAGTAAGGCTGTAAGTTAATGTACTGGTGTGGCACATCTTGTCAGGAAATACCAACAATAGATTAAATTACAACCTAACTAACAAAGTTTACACTTAAGGCCACAAAAAAAAAGATAATTTTGATTCCCAGAGAATTTTGTTTTTTAAATCAGGGAGGGAGAGAGGATTTTATTTTTACTTTTTATTACCGTCGGGACTATGAATTATAAGGAACATAGCCATGGTGGTCCAGCCCAGAGTGTCATACGTTATATATAGTTCAGCGAGTTGAATATAGCGGCTATCTCATGTAGAGGGCTAGCCACTATGTTCAAATTGCTGAACTAATGTTATATAAAGCAGGAGATGTATAATACCACACAAACATTGAACTAACGGATAAAATCACTTGATTGAGGATGTCATTCAATGCAAGTGTACTCATAGTTAGAAATATATACCCAACCAGTGACATTTTTGCTCAAAGGCTTGTATACACCAATGCACATGCTTGTTTCATTCCATTCGACAACTTCGTAATTTTTGGAATCAGCAGAATTTTTTACTCCAACTTTTCAACAAAAGTCAATTCTATGGCATCTGCTGTTTGTTTGTTATTTTACAAGATAAACCATTATTGGAACTGACTCCCCAGTATATAGATTCATGCTCCTTAGCTCTAGATCCTGTTAAAATCGATACAGGAATTTGTTACTTTATGCATTTATGTTTCCTATTTTTGTGGCACAACCAATCGTGAAATTTGAAAAATGCCAAAAAAATGTTCCAATACACATGAAATGAAAGTGTCAATGACACTGTAGTTCAACTTGAATATGACTGGAATTGGTACTTGCTGTGACCAAGTCAACAATAATGAATATGACAGGAATTAGTATTTGCTGTGACCAAGACAACAATAATAACAGAATTACAAAGTGATTGCCATCTTGAATTTTGAACTGCAACCAAAAACACTTGTTCTCGACCCACAATGATAACAAAGGTACCTAAGAAGTTTGATGAAGATCGGTTCATAAATCCAACCTTTAGCCCGAGCCATATTGGCATGTGCAGTAATTGTATATAAGTAGAACCAAATAAATCAAAGTTCCTCTAATTTGCATAATATATGCACGAGAAAAAAAAAAGTAATATATGTGATGTATTCCATGTTACTAAACAGTCGTCGAAAAATTTATCCATATCAGATCTTTCATATACAAGTTCTGTACAAAAAATTGATTGCACCTAATTTCGGTACAAAATGGCCACCAGTGGCCATCTTGAATTTTGGACTGGACACCAAAACTCGCGTTCTCGTCCCACGGTGATAACAAATGTACCCAAGGAGTTTCGTGAAGATCGGTTCATAAAAACGGCCTCTAGCCCGAGCCATACTGGCATTTCCACTTACAGTGCTGCAAGTAATACTGAATAAATCAAAGTTAGTCGAATTTGCATAATTTATGCACGAGAAAAAAACCCTTATTATATGTGATGTATCCCATGGTACTAAACATTCATACATACTAAACATTCATACAAAAAATTATTCAAATCAGAGCTTTCACATGGAAGTTCTGTGCAAAAATCTGATTGCACCTAATTTCGGGTCAAAATGGCCACCAGTGGCCATCTTGAATTTCGGATCGGACCCCAAAACACTTCTCGTCCCACGGTGATAACAAAGATATCCAAGAAGTTTCGTAAAGATCGGTTCATAAAGACAGCCTCTAGCCCGAACCGTATTGGCATTTGCAGTTACAGTGTTGAAAGTAACACTAAATAGATCAAAGTTAGTCTAATTGGCATAATTTATGCACAAGAAAAAAACCCGTATTATATGTGATGTATCCCATGGTACTAAACTTTCACACAAAAAAATTATTCAAATCAGCGCTTTCATATGTAAGTTCTGCGCAAAAATCTGATTGTACCTAATTTTGACCAAAATGGCTGCCAGTGGCCATCTTGAATTTCAGACCGAACCCAAAAACATTCGTTCTCGTCCCACGGTGATAACAAAGGTACCCAGGAAGTTTTGTAAAGATCGGTTCATAAATACGGCCTCTAGCCCGGGCCGTATTGGCATTTGCACTTACAGTGTTGGAAGTAACCCTAAATAAATCTAATTTGCATAATTTACGCACGAGAAAAAACCCTGTCTAATTTGCAAAATTTACGCACGAGAAAAAAACCTGTATTATATGTTATGTATCCCATGGTACTAAACATTCATACAAAAAATTATTCAAATCAGAGCTTTCATATGGAAGTGATGCGTAAAAATCTGATTGCACCTAATTTTGTACAAAATGGCTGCCAACGGCCATCTTGAATTTTGGATCGGACCCCAAAACACTCGTTCTCGTCCCACGGTCATAACAAAGGTACCCAAGAAGTTTCGTCAAGATCGGTTTGTAAATACGGCCTCTAGCCTTACTGGTCATGGCATAAGCTCAAATTTGGCTTCGCCACCAAAGTTGAGCTAAAAATCCAATATGGCCACCAGTCAGCCATCTTGAATCCGATCGGGAAAACAATTATGTCACGCACTGCTCCTCATCATGTTGTTCTTTTTTGTGAAGCCCGAGCCGTGTTGACGGCACGACGGACAGCACGCTGGACAGATGGACAACGGGCCATGACAATACCTCAAATTTGGCTTCGCCACAATTGAGCTAAAAAAATCAATGCGGTGGTCTCTGAGAATGAAAAAGTAATTGGGGGGGGGGGGGGGGGGGGTCTAACATATATATTATAAATACCACATGACTTGGAGATGACTAGGCCAAACTGTAGTCCTTGAGGAAGAATAGAAGACACATGGAGTATTCTTTCCCCAAGGACTACTATTTTGGAACAGTCAACAACATGCCATGCAATAAATATTATATTATATCAAACAAACAGAGGAAGGATCTTGCTTCCCATCAGGATGACAATCCTGAGAACAATACATATTGTGAAGGACCTTGCCCATGACAGCATTTCCATTTTTCAACTTAGAAATAATGAAATGTTGGAAAAGAATTTCTTGTGTTCTGTCAGTCCAATGTTCTAGAATATTCTATTGCTAATTTTAGAAAGTGTATGGTACACAGGTATAAGGCACAAATATTTTTAAAAATCCTGATAAATGAAAGTGTCAATGACACTGTAGCTCAACTTGACAAACTTGAAATTGGTAAGTTATAAGTGAAATGGCAAAATTGAAGATCACTGGTTTCAATATTATTTGGTGAAACTTCAACATAATAACATTGTGTGTGCACAATGTCAGTGCAATCCATGCATTTTTAAATGTAAACTGTGAGGCTGGCTAAAGAAAGAATGTTGATACACAAATGCAGTAAGTTTAAAGGTCATTGTAAATGGCAACTAATGAGCACACCAAGTTCAAAACAAACCTATGATAAATGTGACCTGCAGGCCATGTCAAAGAAGAATCTTGATGCACAAATGCAATAAATTCATAGGTTGTTGCCGACAGCAACAGTTTTTGATGGAAATGAAAAGAAAATCGATATCTCCTATCTTGGTCACCCTGAATATATTTATTTATTATGGTTTAATGAAACCTTAACAGCCAAGGTCACATCTTGTCAGTGACAGTTTTAAGGGTGGAGGAAGCCGGAGTACCAGGTGAGAACCACCAAGCAACGACGAGCAGCTGCCAGCTCCCCAACATCGTAACTCCACACTGCAGCTCAGGCAGGGTTAGATTGGTTGAAGACATGCCCTCCATCAATGTGTAGTATGCCTTAGTACAATGGTATCATCATTCCCCCATGTGGACAATTGGGGTTAAGTGCCTCGCCCAAGGACACAACGTGGGAGTCCGAATCGATCACTCAGACGGACCCCCATCCAAGGACTACCTGGGCTCGACACTGCTTAACTTTGGTGATCTGACGAGAACCGGTTACCACAACGCCACCACACCCCCAGTCACCCTGAATAAGCATACCAAGATTCAAAACAACCCGATAATGAATGCACCCTCTGAGGCGTGCCAAAGGAAGATGTTAATGAACAAATGCACTAAGTTTGAAGGTCATTGTTAGTGGCAATGTTTTTTTGTTTTTTTAGAGAGTGTAAAAGGGATAATTTGCTGCACAAATGCACTAGGTTCAAAGGCTGGCATTAACAACATTTTTTTATGGATATGAAAGAAAATCAATAGCTCCCATCTGGAGGTGACCCTGAACACGCATACGAAGTTTCAATGTGATCCGATCATAAATGTGCCCTGTAGGGTATGCCAGAAGAATATATTGATGCCTGACTAATTTAAGGTCGAAGGTTGTTGCCAAATTAATGCCAATGTTGTTTAACAGAAATGGAAGAAAATCGATACACCCCATCTGGAGGTCATTCTAAACAAGCATACCAAGTTTCAAAGCAATCCGATCATAAATGTGCCCTGTAGGGTGTTCCATAAGGAATATTTATGCTTAACTATACTTACTTCAAAGGTCGTTGCCAACAACATTTTTGATGGAAATGATCCCATCTGGAGGTCATTCTAAACAAGCATACCAAGTTTCGAAGCAATCCGATCATAAATGTGCCCTGTAGGGTGTTCCAAAGGGAAATATTTAAGCTTAACTAAACTAAGTTCAAAGGTCGTTGCCAACAACAACTTTTTTGATGGAAATGGAAGAAAATTGATAGCTCCCATCTAGAGGTCACCCCAATCAAGCATATCAAGTTTCAAAGCGAGCCAAGCATAAATGTGCCCTGTAGAGTGTGCCAAAGGGAAATATCAATGCCAAACTAAAGTATGTTCAAAGGTCATTGCCAATGGCAACATTTTTTGACGGAAAAGGAAGAAAATTGATAGCTCCCATCTTGAGGTCACCCCCAAACAAGAATACCAAGTTTCAAAGTGATCCACTTGTAAATGTGCCCTGTACGGTATGCCAAAGGAAATACAGATACATAACTGCACTAAGTTCATCAAAGGGTTTTGCCAACAGAAACTTTTTTAACAGAGATGGAAGAAAATCGATAGCTCCCATCTAGAGGTCACCCTTACAAGCATACCAAGTTTCAAAGTGATCCACTCATAAATGTGCCCTGCAGGGTATGCCAAAGGAAATACAGATACATAACTACACTAAGTTCATCAAAGGGTTTTGCCAACAGCAACTTTTTTGACAGAAATGGAAGAAAATCGATAGCTCCCATCTAGAGGTCACCCTTACAAGCATACCAAGTTTCAAAGTGATCCAATCATAAATGTGCTCTGTAGGGTGTGCCAAAGGGAAATATTGATGCATAGCTGCACTAAGTTCATCGAAGGTCGATGCCAACAGCAACTATTTGTGATGGAAATGGAAGAAAATCGAGAGCTCCCATCTAGAGGTCACCTCAAACAAGCATACCAGGTTTCAAAGCGATTGAATCATAAATGTGCCCTGCAGTGTGTTCCAAAGTGAAATACTGATACATAACTGCACTAAGTTCATCAAAGGGCATTTCCAACAGCAACATTTTTTGACAGAAATGGAAGAAAATTGATAACTCCCATCTAGAGGTAACCCCAAACAAGCATACCAGGTTTGGAAGCAATCTGATCATAAATGTGACCTGTAGGGTGTGCCAAAGGGAAACCTTGAGGCCTGACAAAACTCAGTTCAAAGGTCATTGCCAGCAGCAACATTTTTTGATGGAAATGGAAGAAAATCGATAGCTCCCATAGCTCTATCTCATCCCAACCAAGCATGCCAAGTTTCAAAGCGATCATATCATAAAAGCGACCTGTGAGGTGTGCCAAAGGAAATTTTGGACAGACGTATGGACGTATGTATGACATACATACATATGCCGATGGACGAGAAGTGACAGCAATAGCTCAGCTTGACTTTGTCAAGTAGAGATAAAAAACTGTCAGAAATAGTGTAATGCCTCTCAGCCAATCAGAAGAAGGGAAAGTCACATATATACTCATACATAACTCTGTACACATGCAAAAAGAAAACAAACTAGAGAAACAGAATTTACTGCACCCAGTAAATTTAAGTCTGTGTGAAAAGGGTTAAAGTATCAGGAATAAACTATACAGAAAGAGAATTTATGGAGGCTTATTTTCAGGAGAAAAATATTTTTAAACAAATCAGAAATGGATTTTCGTTAATAGTATTTACAGATATTTACTGGAATCAGAACAATTATTTATAAGAAACCAGAAAAGGCATATATGTGACCAGCATTCAAAGGGTTCGATACACGAATAAGAAATGGACATTTTTGGCTCTGCCCACTAATTTTAGTGATGAAATACGTTCATAAACTTTAGAAATGCATTAAGGTGTAATAAAATGCATTTCCCAGTATTTCTGAATAATATGCACTTGATGACTTTGGTGATCTCTTTCAGGAGGACCCCTAGGTGACCTCCGTGACCTTGACCCATATTTTGAATCTCCATCAAGTGTTGACTCATTTGGTATTGGTCCCAGGTCCATACGTCATACCACGCCTGAGATATGGGCGTGACCCACTTTCAAAAATTTTGGTCACGCCCACTTTTTTTACGTCAAAATGCATGTGTATAAGCCTGGAATACTTTAGGGGGTCAAAAAATGTGAGTTCCAGCAATTCTGAAAAATGCACTCAATGACCCCTAGTGGACCTCCATGACCTCGACCCATATTTTGAACCTCCATCGATTGTCGACTCATTTGGTGTTGGTCCCAGGTCCGTAGGTCATACCACGCCTGAGATATGGGCGTGACCCACTTTCAAAAATTTTGGCCCCGACCACTTTTTTACGTCATGATGCATTTGTGTACGTCAGGAATACTTTAGGGGGGGGGGGGGGGGGGAAATGTGATTTCCAGCAATTCTGAAAAATGCACTCAATGACCCCAAGGTGACCTCCGTGACCTTGACCCATATTTTGAATTTCCATCAAGAGTCGACTCATTTGGAGTTGGTCCCAGGTCCATACATCATACCATGCCAGAGATATGGGCGTGACCCACTTTCAAAAATTTTGGCCACGCCCACTTTTTTTACGTCAAAAATGCATGTGTGTACGTCAGGAATACATTAGGGGGTCAAAAATGTGATTTCCAGCAATTCTGAAAAAATGCACTCAATGACCCCTAGATGACCTCCGTGACCTTGCCCCAAATTTTGAACATCCATCGAGTGTCAACTCATTTGGTGTTGGTTCCAGGTCCGTAGGTCATACCACGTCTGAGATATGGGCGTGACCCACTTTCAAAACACCCCCACGGAGAACCCTAATGCCCCAGGAATCTGAAAAATATTCAGTGCCGAGAACTTGTGACTCTCTGTCAGTATGCCAAAAATCAACGAGATCGGGCAATTCGTTTTCGAGTTATCCTGCAGACAAAAAAGTGGTTAGAAGACAGAAGACAGGAGAATAAGAAGAAGAAATTAAAAAAAAGAAAAAAAAAAAGAAACCATACAATAACAATAGTCTGCGTGTTTCACACAGAATAATAATATAACTTGGATTCTTTACATGAGTAGTCAACCTTAAAATATGCTACTCATTTCTGACCAAATCTTCTTCATATGTGTTAGGCAATCTACATCTTCTATTTTTCAGGCCATTTTTTGTAAAATTGCATGTGGGTGGGCAATTTTTTATTTTTGTAATTATTTTTTTGCCATCAAAGGCTCCTTTTCTTGGTTTGTTTTATGGTTTTGGCTTCATAATCTACAGAATAGCATAGGTGGGGGTGTATTTCATCCCTTGAGTGCAAGAAGGCTTCGTAAGGCTAAAGCACTGCAAAGCCTTCTTGCCCGCAAGGGACAAATTTACCAATTTTATTAATTTAGGTAAAAGATTATATATAAAACATATAATTATTATTTTTTGAAGTTTGCATTGGTTATAAAAAGAGAGCATGTGGCTGCCAAAAGGACTATGCAGGAGGGCCTGAGAAGCAGATTTTAAACTTTTTTAGGCCTTATGAAGCTTGAGCTAATTGCTCTTAAGTTTCTTTGAAATTGTCCAGTCTTTTTCGGGTTGAGAATAACTGTAAAAAAAAAACAAACAGAAAGTAAAAAAACAAACAACTTACCGCAGATGGCAGTTCTGGATACAAAAGATTATTAAAGTGTATTCTCTCTGGTGTACTGTTGGTAACAATGCCATACTGTGGTTCCACCCAACACTCTGTTACAATTTGTAGCTCTCCATCTGCTTCTGTTGTCTCTTCTTCAAGATCATCTTCAGATAAACTGTAAAGTATGAAACACAACACCAATATATTTTAAGCATTTTTTCACTTAATGTTTATCAAATTAACTTCAACTCAGAAAACAATAGGACCCATGGGACCAGGTGCTCATTTGAGAGGTTAATCACATTCATCCCATCATAAAAATGTGATACAAAGGTTTGACTTGAACAAGCTTGTAATGGTGATGATTATGACAAAACAGTTCTGGCCAATTTGAAACAATTTTAAGGCTACAAGTGTTGAAAACTGTTTATGTGCATCATAAATTATAAATTATAAATTGAAAATTGTTTCCAGGTTACTTGGAGTTGAACAAACTAAATCATTGCCATGATGCTGTATGTCAAATCTCAGAGAATTATTTTAATAGTGTTTCACCGACTACCTAAAGTGTTACATGGTATAAACTGCTCTTAGACATCTTTCAAGAGTTTTCATATGCAGTTTTCACCTTTTAAGGTTCCTCAGAGGTCGAACTTCATGAAACTTCCTGATCTTTTTTCCATTTTCAAATGAACCCTGTATTTTTTTTCTAATTTGTATGAATGCAAGTAGGAAAGAAATACAGAGCAAACCTTTATATACCATTTAGATTAAGAATAAAAGAATACTAATCATTGGGTGTTTCACATGTATAATTGGTGCACTTTGTCAAGAATTATAACAAAAGAATAATCTACTATCTTTATGACGAAAAGATGGAGCGATGTTTTTTTGCTCTCCGACCATGATTCATAGACACATTGTCATGCTTGGTATCTTTAGAATTCTCTTGTATCATCTGCCTGGGTATATGCTAATTGCAGGATTTTTCAGCACCATATTTTTATACTTCAACCAATGACCCAGACTAGCTGGTGCAAACTCAATATTATCAAGAGCCAAACACAAATTTTGAACCCCCCCAATCCCCAAAATTTGCATACAATACCGAAAATTAAAAGTCCTATCTGGCCCTCCATAGTTTAACTACCTGCGCATGCACAGTACCCAGGAAGAGATCGGAATTGGTGCAAACATCATTCTTTGTTTGGCCCTAGTCAGTAAACATCTCAACTGACATCTGTGCTTTAAACCTCTCTTTTGGTGGATGCCAGACACAAATCAATGAAGTATATGGTGGATTCAAGGCAGTTATGGTTGATTGGAGTGAACAATGGTGGTTTGTGACATTCAGGGCTGTAACTTTTAAATAATATGAAAATTATTTCACGTTACCCAATTTTGGGATATACGCCTTGACATCATTAGTTTTTCTAATGATTTACTTACTTACTGTTGGTTAAGTGTTCCTTCCCCATCCTTCCATGAACCCTCCGGTTAAACTCTTAAGCTTTCTGGCTGTTTTTTTATTGAAATTTTTTATTAAATTTCTTGGGAGTTTAACGTGTATCCCCATGGTTATGTCCTAACCCTAGAAGTGTTGGGCCGTTATTGTCTTGCATCTCCTACCGGATGCATTATTTTTTCTTCACGTGAAGATCTAGCTTTGCATCAGGTATCAGTTAATTATTTACTGGCTTGGGCCATTTGTGTGACTTTTGTCTAGTTTCCGTTTTTTCTATCCTGACAGTGTTTACTTTTAACAACGCCCTTAACAGGTAATATTCAGGGGTTTATTTCATCACAATTATATTAGGATACATTTATTAATATTCCAGTAGTATAGCTTTAATATTTTGGTGTTGTCCACACTTAGGCTCTAATGGGATGCCCTTGGGGAACTTGGGCATTTTCAAAAACATTTTCAGAAAAAAATTGTTTTCATTTATTTCAAAATTATTTTTGATTGTTTTCATCATGTATCCTTATATTGTATGATTATATGTTAGATGTTAGGAGTTCAGTGAACTTGTTGGATTATAATTATTTATGAATTACTGCTCTCAGTGTAGGGCGAAGTAGGCTACATCGGATTTACATGCTTGTTGCTTTGCCTGCAATCGCTGCACTCCTACTGATTCTGGTCTTAGTTGTGTGGACTGGGTCGACTCATTGGGACACTAACGTTGGAAGCGGGAGTCGTGCTATGTATTCACGGTGAAGTTCCGATGCTGGGGCTGTCACCGCAAGATAATTCAAATTTTCAGTTTCTTTTCAAGAGGAACAAGAACATGGTGATGGTATTGTGACACCTGTCTGCCGTTGACACGCTCTGAGTAGTAAACAGAGCTAGCTGCTAAGATGCTTTTGAATATAAGGAATAAGGCCTCTCATTCCAGCAGCTAGCTCGACCAGTCAGGCGGTTACCCGATAGTGGGAACCGTAATACCAGGTATGCCTAATGCGGTCGAGGAGAGTGTAGATTTGGGTAGATTGAGCCCCTTTTAATCAAAAGCTCACCCAGCGATGACAGCAAAATAAGGGGAAGAAGGCTGCAAGTTTCTCTTCTGGAAGCTCGGCGAGGACTGGATCACATCTCGAGTGGAAAGAACCTTCTCTAACCCAGTAATACTCAGGGTCGACTATTGCTTTGAGAAACTTGCATTGAGTCGGAGCTAACGTCCTACCGGGCCGCTCGAGATGCTACTTCAACACTGCAGCCGGGACCAGCTGCAGTTACAGCTTCTTCCTCTGCTTTAGCGAAGCACATGCGACCGCACACTAGCTACCCAACTATAGATGTTCATGCAGCCGAGCGAAGACGCACCATTCTTTATCCTCGAAGAAAGAAGATAAAGAAAGAAGGAGAAGAAAGTCGGTCCATGCAGTAGCTAGTGAATCGAGGCTGGCTTCATTGGGACGTTCGAGGAAGAGATCGGCGGCCAGATCTCTGTCCCGGGAGCAACATGTGGCAGAGAATATAAGTCCCTGCTCCACAAGCCTCCATAACGACTTGCTGTCGCAATTTGCACAGCTTATCGCAGCATAAAAACTCAGATGGAACAATTGGATGGTGCAGCAAGGGACACCCGTCAGCAGACTAGGGTAGTGAGCCGTCGGATGGTGCTGGGTCAGTCTGGTCAATTGTGCATGTAGAAGAAGCCAGAAGTTTCTCTACGGGACGCTCGGCTAGATCTAGGGTCAGATCACCGATTGGAGAACCCTCTCCAACCTGTTAAGTCAGGGTCGATTGTGTCTGTTGTGAGAAAACATATTGAGTCGGGACACGCATCGGAATGTTCCTTCCACACTGCAGCCGGGCCTGCAGCAGTTATGGCTCTTCTGTTTACATGGAAGCGCATGAAAGGGGATTAGCCTAGAAGTTTCTGAGCGGGATACTCGGCAAGATCTTAGGACAGATCACGAGTGCAGAGTGTTTTTTCTTCCTCTTAACAGTTGGGGACGCCTGTTTTGTGTTGTAAGAAACTTCAATGAGTAGGAGCATCCGTCAAATGCGACGAGTCTGGATGCTTCTTCCACACTTCAGCCGGGGTTGGCTGTTGTTACAGCTTCCTCTTCTTCCGTGGATATGCACGATAAGGGATAGATGCCTACAAGTTTCTAATGGAGTGCTCGGCGAGGTCTGGAGCAGACCTTGAGCTGGAGAACCCGCTCCTTTCCGACTTTGCATGTTCAGGTTGATAGCTAGTCGTTCGAGGCATTTTTATATGAGACATGTGTTGAGGATCTGGGGCCAGATCTCAGTCCCGTGAGCAGCTTATAGTAACAAGTGGATTATCATTGCTCTGCTAGCATCGTTCACGGACCGGCTGCTGCAAATTGCTCTGCGTATCGCAGCATCCCAGTAGTCACCGGTACTACCGTTAACAGGCTCCGATGGTGAGCTGTCGGACGGTGCTGCATTGGTCCAGACATCTGTTTCGTCGGATGGAGTTGACCATAGTTTCAGATGGAACATTTGGATGGTGAGAGGGCTACGGAGTGTGAGTCTCCATCATTCACAGAAGGGCACATTAAGACCATAAAATTTTAGTCATAAGCTCTTAGAATTGCATTGGCTAGGCAAAAAACAACTTACCATAGAGGGCTATGGAAAGACGAAGATCTTTCCTCCCCGGATCTTTTGGCTCAGGTGTCAAGGGCTTTGGTCCCAATTAACGATGCCTTCCTTGCCTTAGCAATAGTATAAGAAATGCAATGCCCTATTCCTTACGAATATAGGTTCCATAGTGCATAGATAGGCTGAGACAGCTGTCTTGTTTCGAATAGAGCAGTTAGAGGGAATAAGTATGTCTTTTCCTTCTCTGCGTTGTATTCCTTGGCGTCAGGACATTTAATGTCATTGTGAACGCCATGGTAGCCTTATGTACTGTAACAGCGGTCTTTTCTTATACACCAGCGGCTAGTGTTGTAAGTCTCCATTCAGTGAGCTTTCAAAGGTCACAGGTGACACAGATAAGTCTTCACGCAGATAAAGACTCATAACTGCATTTGTTTTCCTAGGTGTCATAGACTTGAGTCTTATTGTTTACACCATAGTTGCCTAGCTAGAATCATGAGCGGTGTTTTTCAGTAAATTATGCAATGACATAACTGAAATAATTATCTCTTGAGACTACTGTCTCTTTGGGAATTAGGGCTATTAAAATAGCGGCTCTTCATTCCATACCTTGCGTGACGATAACTGAAAGTTTCCGTTCAGTGAGCTTTCAAGGTCGCAACTTACACCGAAATATCTGTGTTCACAGAGATGAAGACTTATAAGCTACGGCTGGCGTTGTAAGTCTCCTCAGTGAGCTTCTAAGGTCGCAGTTATCAGCCTTTTTATTGTCTTCATGAATAGGAAGACCTTTAGCTGCTTCAGCTAGGCTGAGTTCATTGTCCTATCGGACGTGATACTGTTATATTAGAGGAGAGTACTCTCTTCCTACCGGTATGGTTTGGTGTTAGTTATCTGAGGCAATAAGCCCTACTGATGGCGCCATATTAGCCTAGTGTGATTAATGAGCATTCTTTTCCTGATATCAGATCAGTTCATCTAGGTGTCTAGGGTGTCGAAACAGTATAAAGTTAAAGTAATTTGTATATTTTTATACTTACCAATGGCCCAGACTAACTGGTGCTTAACTCAAAATTATTAAGGACGAAATACAAATTTTGAACCCCCAATCCCCAAAATTTGATTGCAAAACTGAAAATTAAAAGTCCTATCTGGCCCTCCATACATTTACTCTCCGTGCATGCGCAGACGTCAGGAAGTGACTGGAATTGGCACCAACATCATTCTTTGTAGAAGAGAGTACTACATAAAAATTCAGCAGGGAGGTATGATTGCCCGTTCATGGGAGGGCCATCTCCGTCTGGGCCATTGGTAAGTATAATAAACAGCGCATGATACGCCCGTTATTAATTACAAGAGGGAAGCACACAATTCCTTCCATCAACATATACTTGCCTATATTTTGATGAATAAAGTCCCATAACTCTGGAATGACAAATCGGACAACGACACAAATCGAGAGGGAGCTTCCTTTCATCAACATATACTTTCCACCAAAAAATCACCAAAATTGCTCGATTCGTTTTCGAGTTATTGTACGTCGTGTGGACAGACAGACAGACATTCTTACACGTTCTTACTTGTGGGTTTTTTCCTATGTTAAACCCTAACCCCACAAGGTCAAAAAATTAACCCCACAGTGCAAAAAATAACCCCACAAGTGGCCACTGTACTAAGACAACCCTACAATTACCACTGACCCTAATCTGTAAACCCCACAATGTACTTCTGCTAAGCCCGGATGAACAGACAGATGGATGGACGGACAGCGGTATACCATAATACGACCGTTTTTTCAAAACGGACGTATAAAAATATACAAATTACTTTAAATTTATGATATTTTTACACTGTAAACGAGTTCCTAATTTTTAAGGCGTATTTGAGAATGAGAGAATATTCCCACAAACATACGCCATATACAATAAAACTTCAGCTGTATGCTGGATATAATTATGGACAAAACAGCTTCCCTCATAATTACATACCTATCAAGCCAGAGGAGAGGTAAAAAATCACCCCCCCCCCCCCCACCCCTTTTCTTTTGAAGGATTCTTCAAAAAGAAAGAGGGGAGCGCTCTGGAATCAGTACCAAAAAACAATATAAATAATTGTCGAACAGGCACTCAGGTATTAATTATTATTAATAAATGGTGCTTAATGTCACTTCAGAAGCTAAGGCTATAGCGATGATCCCGGTAATTAATATCGCTCACTATATAACGTACACCAGAGTCGGCATACGCAAATAGGTCGAAAACCGTAGATATAATATATAACATACACATATCCAATAGAACCACAATGAACGATCTCTGGAAAGTAACACACTTCCGAGGTAACCCACAGGCGATCCCATTCAGGCGTACAATAAATTCAAGTAACAACACTCCCAGACGTGTACTATCCGATATCTATGACACTTTTAACGTGCGAATACACGAGAGTGTAAACAAGGTGCATTCGATTGAGTACCGACATTAATAGAAACCTGGATCTAGAAATGGAAGTAGGTATGATTAACAGGGTCGACACGGACCGCCCCTGAAATAATTCATAATTTCTAAGGTCCATAATTTATTTATGATGAAATATGCACTTGTATATGACATATAGACAAACAATCACAGGAAACCAACCAACTAAAAATTCAGGATTCGAAGTCATATCGAACCCTCCTCACCTGCATTACTTAATCGTTCTTGTGTTAGTCATAAAATAATATAGGAACCGCAATGGTTCCCTCACATCTAACCGACACCATTATGCCACTATGGCAGAGAAGGACGTGAAGAACAAAAACTCTCGTGGAGGAAGCCTCCAGGGAACGTCCCGAAACAGACACTTGAGAAGAATGATTCAAGGTTTCTGTGACGACAGAGGTGCTACTAGTAGGATTCACCACGAGACTGTTTGATCTTAAACATAATCTACTGAATTAACTGAATTGGAGGATACATGTATCCTATCATTCATCCCCATGAGATCGGCAGAGCGTCTACTGCATGCGCTCAATGGTCTGGGCATGGCAACACCAACGACGGTAAATGATTGTTCCAGTGTGTCGCAAACAGATCTATCATGGGGCGATCCCTCTGGTAGCAAATCTGCCCAAATACTAGTTTGTTGAGCGTCCACTCCAATTGCAACAGGCGACCTTTCCGAGAGAGCGAGTGTGCTAGTACGTTCAGATGACCCGGTATATGATGGATACAAAGATGAACATTATGATTCATGATGTATAGGAATATCTTCCCCGTTAGTTGGCATAACGGAAATGAATGGGTGCCGCCAACTCTCTGAGTTAACCACTGAATATCTGCCCAAATCTGAACCCTTGTTTTACTAGGTCTGTTAAAACAATACTGGTTCAAACGAAAGCATCTTCACACTCCAGTTCTGAGTAAAGAATATCTGGAGGGGACGTGCGTGCAGGCGGCCCATCGGAATGAGATCCACAGCCGCTCTGCACAGCTCCAACAGTCGCATGAATTCCCTCACTATTAATGTGTCTGAGCGTAGACAAAAGTGAGCATAACAACTGACTAAATTCGCTCTGGGTAACGGAAGACGAGCCAGATTGTGGTGAGTCTCAAGGCTCATTTCAAAGTGAATAGACGTCTTGTACGGAGCTAAATCCGACTTTTTCTTGTTTACAATGAAATTGAGACGTTGGAGTAATAGAAGCAGACTCTGAACATTGTTCTGAAGAATAATTCTGTTGTCGTATCCCTGTAGAAGGTCAAAGTAAGCCAACATTACCGCAAACAAATGAGCTCATAAGTAAGACATTACCTAGTTCATTATTCGTTGGAATATATGTCCAGCGCGGACAACTTGTTAGTGGGGTTTTTGCTTGGAATGATAGCCATAAGCCGTCCGAGACTACACTTCTCACCCACTGATCTTCCGTGATTATTATCCATTTTTTGCGGATCTTGATAACCTTCTGCCAACTGGCCAGCAATAGAGGTCTAAACCATCACCTGTATGACCTGCGAGGCTTACAGGAGGAAGAACCACGTCCTCCCCGCAAAAAACCTTGTCTCGTCGGCCTAGGGGCGTCTGACCGATAGTCCAAATCAGAAGTACGCCCCTTTTCTGAGTCGCTATTGACGACCTCCAGAGTAATATAAGAGGGTTTCTTGTACCCTCGTGAGGAGTTTCCTTTTGACGATTTTTGTCTGGAACACCCTCCTTTACTCTTGTCTGCTGAAGTGGATCGTTGATACGCCAACTTCAAAAGCAGAGCACTAGATGCTTTCTTAGTAGCCTGTTCATAGACAACGAAAGCTAGTCGTCAAAAATAAAATGTCTGGAAACCGGAGCGACTCGGAGAGAGCTTTTCACCTTGTCATCTTAGTGATGACGATGCAAGGGCAGCATCACGTCTAATTAACTCCAGATTAGCCACTGTTAGGGCCGAGTTATACGTGGTATACATAATTGCCCTGGAAAGAACTCTAAGAGAGGTACAAACGTCTTCAAATTCCTTTCCCTTGAGACATTGAGCCATAGCTCTTGTAAGGTGATCTGCGTAAGACATAACGTCCAAATTCGCTCTATTTGAAGAAATTGCCATCTCAATTGTGTCTGAGCGAATAGTGAATGATACAGGTAAGGATACCTCTAGATTCCCGGCCTGCTCATTCAAATGCAGAAGAACTCTCTAAACATCTTCCCCGACCATTTTTAAATGAATGTGGTCCAAAAAAATGGTACGTGTATGGAAGATGAAGGCAAGAAACCGCCTTCTTCCTCGCACTCAAGAGGATAAATAGGGCATTGTCTATATGGCCGAAGGCCTGCGACACCTGCATAAACTGAACCGGAAAAGAAAGAACATCCTCCTTTGTCCGGATAAAGTCTGCGCCTAACGACGCCAGCGGTTTCTCTCTTGTCATCGCAGCATTCTGATTCGGCGGAACAAAATCATGGTAGTATTGATGGATGAAAGCCATCGCAACCATGTACTGTTCCGAAAGGGAAGGGTAATCCTCTTCCTTATCCCTTTCACCATCCGAGAGAATAAGTTACGAATCTTGGTCTATTGCATCTGCATGAACAGACGACTGGACCGACCCAGCACCATCCGACAGCTCAGATTCTTACTCTGAGGGAGGCTGCAACTGCACTTGCTGGGATGCTGCGATCAGCTGCACAATCTGTGACAGCAAGCCTGTCATCGAGGCCTGAGGAGCAGCGGATTTCTGTTCCTTAGCCGCATGCTGCTCCTGGGATGGGGTGTCGGAAACGGATCCTTTCTCCGAAAGTCTCGATGATCAAGGCCTCGTCTCCCTAGCTACCGGATGGGCCGACTTCACGGGCGAAGAGTGGTTCCTTCTTCGTGCAACAGGCTGGATATAAGTCAGATAGCTAGGATGTGGTCGTGTGTGCTTAAATAACATAGCGGAGGAAGCCGTGACTGAAGGCGACCCCGGCTGCAGGCTAGACGGAGCGTCCCAAGCAGCAGGCGAACATATGCTCCATCTCGTTTCCAACCAGAAAACTTCATTTCGGCCTTGTGAAATGTAGCGGAGGAAGCCTTGACTGAAGCCGACCCCGGCTGCAGACTAAACAGAGTGTCCTGAGTGGAGGGCAGACATATGCTCCAGCTTGTGCAAGTTTCTCAAAACAAAATCTGACCCCAGACGTTGCTAGATTAGAGAGGTTGGCCTCTCCCGTTTGCGGTTTATCAGACCTCGCCGAGTAAAAGAACTTGCTGACCTCCTCCCTATTTCCGTCGTCACTGGGTGAGCTATTTATATTATAGTGCTCGCTCTACCCAATCCACTTCTTAAACCGCAACGGACTTACCCGGTGTCACAGCCCCCACGGACGGAGTACCGCTTCACCGATCGAGCTAGCTGCTTGCAAGAGATTAAAACCTTTAACCAAAGGCCCCAGCTCTTGCAATAATGAGCACTGCAGCTAGCTCTATATGCTCCACAAAGCGCGACGACGGTAGCACACTTGGATGGGTGTCTGAATATCATCACCATGTTCATGTTCGTCTCAAATAGAAACTGACAGAATAAATTAACTAGATGGTGTCACTTGTGTGCAGAGCACACTATAGTGTATCCCCGCATTTGCTTCCTTGACTTTGTATGAATGCTTGATACAAAGATGAAATGTATTATATGACACACTAAAATCATATTGAGTGGCACAGGTGACACAGCTTTGTGCGCACCTACAGACTCCACTGCAACATTTGGGCATGGTTTTAGCGTTTCGAATTACATACATGTACCCTGGGAGCCTTTCGCTGGAAACGGTCTAAGAAAACATGAAAGTGGCAACGGTGGCACCCCAAAAATCCAAAACCTTCGTGCACATCTACAGACCCTATTGCAACTTTTGAGCATAGTTTTAGCATTTCAAATTACATACTCTGGGAGCTTTTTGCCGGAAATGATCTAAGAAAACACGAAAGAAAAACGGTGGCACCGCCACGTGGCATCTGAAAAATCTGAAACCTTTGTACACATCTACAGACCCTCCTGCAGCATTTGAGCATGGTTTTACCATTTCGAAATACATACTGTAGGAGCCTTTCGCCGGAAATGGTCTAAGAGAACATGAAAGAGGCAACGGTAGCACAGCCACGTGGCACCCCAAAAATCCCAAACCTTCGTGCGCATCTACAGACCCCACTGCAACATTTGAGCATGGTTTTAGGATTTTGAATTACATACCCTAGGAGCCTTTCGCCGGAAACGGTCTAAGAAAACATGAAAGTGGCAACAGCACAGCCATTAGGCAGCTGAAAAATCTGAAACCTTCGTGCACATCTACAGACCCCACTGAAACATTTGAGCATGGTTTTAGCATTTCGAATTACATATCCTAGGAGCCTTTCGCCGGAAACGGTCTAAAAAAACACAAAAGTGGCAACGGTGGCACAGCCACGTGGCACCTGAAAAATCCGAAACCTTCGTGCGCATCTACAGACCCTACTGCAACATCTGAGCGTGCTTTTAGCATTTCGAATTACATACCCTAGGAGCCTTTCGCTGGAAACGGTCTAAGAAAACACGAAAGTGACAATGGTGGCGCAGTCACATGGCAGCTGAAAAATCTGAAACCTTCGTGCGCATCTATAGACCCCACTGCAACATTTGAGCATGGTTTTAGTGTTTTGAATTACATACCCTAGGGGCCTTTCGCCGGAAACGGTCTAAGAAAACACAAAAGTGGCAACGGTAGCACAGCCACGTGGAACCTGAAAAATCCAAAACCTTCGTGCGCATCTACAGACCCCACTGCAACATTTGAGCATGGTTTTAGTGTTTCAAATTACATACTCTAGGAGCCTTTCGCCGGAAACGGTCTAAGAAAACACAAAAGTGGCAACGGTGGCACAGCCACGTGGCACCTGAAAAATCCGAAACCTTCATGCACATCTACAGACCCTACTGAAACATTTGAGCATGGTTTTAGCATTTCGAATTACATACCCTAGGAGCCTTTTGCCGGAAACGGTCTAAGAAAACACAAAAGTGGCAACGGTGGCACAGCCACATGGCACCTGAAAAATCTGAAACCTTCATGCACATCTACAGACCCTACTGAAACATTTGAGCATGGTTTTAGCATTTCGAATTACATACCCTAGGAGCCTTTTGCCGGAAACGGTCTAAGAAAACACAAAAGTGGCAACGGTGGCACAGCCACATGGCACCTAAAAAATCTGAAACCTTCGTGCATATCTACAGACCCCACTGCAACATTTGAGCATGGTTTTAGCGTTTTGAATTACATACCCTAGGAGCCTTTCGCCGGAAACGGTCTAAGAAACACACAAAAGTGGCAATGGTGGCACAGCCACGTTGCACCTGAAAAATCGGAAACCTTCGTGCGCATCTACAGACCCCACTGCAACATTTGAGCATGGTTTTAGTGTTTCGAATTACATACCATAGGAGCCTTTCGACGGAAACGGTCTAAAAAAACACGAAAGTGGCAATGGTGGCACAGCCACATGGCAGCTGAAAAATCCGAAACCTTCGTGCGCATCTACAGACCCCACTGCAACATTTGAGCATGGTTTTAGCATTTCGAATTACATACCCTAGGAGCCTTTCGTCGGAAACGGTCTAAGAAAAACACAAAAGTGGCAACGGTGGCACAACCACATGGCACCTGAAAAATCTGAATCCTTTGTGCGCATCTACAGACCCCACTGCAACATTTGAGCATGGTTTTAGCGTTTCGAATTACATACCCTAGGAGCCTTTCGCCGGAAACGGTCTAAGAAAACACGAAAGTGGCAATGGTGGCGCAGCCACGTGGCAGGTGAAAAATCCAAAACCTTCGTGCGCATCTACAGACCCTACTGCAACATTTGAGCATGGTTTTAGCGTTTCAAATTACATACCCTAGGAGCCTTTCGCTGGAAATGGTCTAAGAAAACACGAAAGTGGCAATGGTGGCGCAGCCACGTGGCAGCTGAAAAATCCAAAACATTCGTGCACATCTACAGACCCCACTGCAACATTTGAGCATGGTTTTAGCGTTTCGAATTACATACCCTAGGAGCCTTTCGTCGGAAACGGTCTAAGAAAACATGAAAGTGGCAACAGCACAGCCATTAGGCAGCTGAAAAATCTGAAACCTTCGTGCACATCTACAGACCCCACTGAAACATTTGAGCATGGTTTTAGCATTTCGAATTACATATCCTAGGAGCCTTTCGCCGGAAACGGTCTAAAAAAACACAAAAGTGGCAACGGTGGCACAGCCACGTGGCACCTGAAAAATCCGAAACCTTCGTGCGCATCTACAGACCCCACTGCAACATTTGAGCATGGTTTTACCATTTCAAAATACATACTGTAGGAGCCTTTCGCCGGAAATGGTCTAAGAGAACATGAAAGAGGCAACGGTAGCACAGCCACGTGGCACCCCAAAAATCCCAAACCTTCGTGCGCATCTACAGACCCCACTGCAACATTTGAGCACGGTTTTAGGATTTTGAATTACATACCCTAGGAGCCTTTCGCCGGAAACGGTCTAAGAAAACATGAAAGTGGCAA
This sequence comes from Pictodentalium vernedei, assembly GCA_031216915.1. Lineage (NCBI taxonomy): Eukaryota > Metazoa > Mollusca > Scaphopoda > Dentaliida > Dentaliidae > Pictodentalium > Pictodentalium vernedei. Next base: position 163,570,977 of record CM062293.1, read on the forward strand.
CAGCACAGCCATTAGGCAGCTGAAAAATCTGAAACCTTCGTGCACATCTACAGACCCCACTGAAACATTTGAGCATGGTTTTAGCATTTCGAATTACATATCCTAGGAGCCTTTCGCCGGAAACGGTCTAAAAAAACACAAAAGTGGCAACGGTGGCACAGCCACGTGGCACCTGAAAAATCCGAAACCTTCGTGCGCATCTACAGACCCCACTGCAACATTTGAGCATGGTTTTAGCGTTTCGAATTACATACCCTAGGTGCCTTTCGCCGGAAACGGTCTAAGAAAACACAAAAGTGGCAACAGTGGCACAGCCACATGGCACCTGAAAAATCGGAAACCTTCGTGCACATCTACAGACCCTACTGCAACATCTGAGCGTGCTTTTAGCATTTCGAATTACATACCCTAGGAGCCTTTCGCTGGAAACGGTCTAAGAAAACACGAAAGTGACAATGGTGGCGCAGTCACATGGCAGCTGAAAAATCTGAAATCTTCGTGCGCATCTATAGACCCCACTGCAACATTTGAGCATGGTTTTAGTGTTTCGAATTACATACCCTAGGGGCCTTTCGCCGGAAACGGTCTAAGAAAACACAAAAGTGGCAACGGTAGCACAGCCACGTGGAACCTGAAAAATCCAAAACCTTCGTGCGCATCTACAGACCCCACAGCAACATTTGAGCATGGTTTTAGTGTTTCAAATTACATACTCTAGGAGCCTTTCGCCGGAACGGTCTAAGAAAACACAAAAGTGGCAACGGTGGCACAGCCACGTGGCACCTGAAAAATCCGAAACCTTCATGCACATCTACAGACCCTACTGCAACATTTGAGCATGGTTTTAGCGTTTCGAATTACATACCCTAGGAGCCTTTTGCCGGAAACGGTCTAAGAAAACACAAAAGTGGCAACGGTGGCACAGCCACATGGCACCTAAAAAATCTGAAACCTTCGTGCACATCTAGAGACCCTACTGCAACATTTGAGCATGGTTTTTGCGTTTCGAATTACATACCCTAGGAGCCTTTCGCCGGAAACGGTCTAAGAAAACACGAAAGTGGCAATGGTGGCGCAGCCACGTGGCAGCTGAAATATCCAAAGCCTTCGTGCGCATCTACAGACCCCACTGCAACATTTGAGCATGGTTTTAGCGTTTTGAATTACATACCCTAGGAGCCTTTCGCCGGAAACGGTCTAAGAAACACACAAAAGTGGCAACGGTGGCACAACCACATGGCACCTGAAAAATCCGAATCCTTTGTGCGCATCTACAGACCCCACTGCAACATTTGAGCATGGTTTTAGCGTTTCGAATTACATACCCTAGGAGCCTTTCGCCGGAAACGGTCTAAGAAAACACGAAAGTGGCAATGGTGGCGCAGCCACGTGGCAGGTGAAAAATCCAAAACCTTCGTGCGCATCTACAGACCCTACTGCAACATTTGAGCATGGTTTTAGCGTTTCGAATTACATACCCTAGGAGCCTTTCGCTGGAAATGGTCTAAGAAAACACGAAAGTGGCAATGGTGGCGCAGCCACGTGGCAGCTGAAAAATCCAAAACCTTCGTGCACATCTACAGACCCCACTGCAACATTTGAGCATGGTTTTAGCGTTTCGAATTACATACCCTAGGAGGCTTTCGTCGGAAACGGTCTAAGAAAACACAAAAGTGGCAACGGTGGCACAGCCACGTGGCACCCGAAAAATCCGAAACCTTTGTGCACATCTATAGTCCCTACTGCAACATATGAGCATGGTTTGAGCATTTCGAATTACATTCCCTACAAGCCTTTCGCCGGAAAGGATCTAAGAAAACACGAAAGTGGCTACGGTGGCACAGCCACGTGGCACCCAAAAAATCCGAAACCTTTGTGTGCATCTATAGACCCTACTGCAACATATGAGCATGGTTTTAGCATTTCGAATTACATACCCTACGAGCCTTTCGCCGGAAACGGTTCAAGAAAACACAAAAGTGGCTACGGTGGCACAGCCACGTGGCACCCGAAAAATCCAAAACCTTCCTGCGCATCTATAGCCCCTACTGCAACATCTGAGCATGGTTTTAGCATTTCGAATTACATACCCTAGGAGCCTTTTGCCGGAAACGGTCTAAGAAAACACAAAAGTGGCAACGGTGGCACAGCCACATGGCACCTGAAAAATCTGAAACCTTTGTGTGCATCTATAGACCCCACTGCAACATTTGAGCATGGTTTTAGCGTTTCGAATTACATACCCTAGGTGCCTTTCGCCGGAAACGGTCTAAGAAAACACAAAAGTGGCAACAGTGGCACAGCCACATGGCACCTGAAAAATCGGAAACCTTCGTGCACATCTACAGACCCTACTGCAACATCTGAGCGTGCTTTTAGCATTTCGAATTACATACCCTAGGAGCCTTTCGCTGGAAACGGTCTAAGAAAACACGAAAGTGACAATGGTGGCGCAGTCACATGGCAGCTGAAAAATCTGAAATCTTCGTGCGCATCTATAGACCCCACTGCAACATTTGAGCATGGTTTTAGTGTTTCGAATTACATACCCTAGGGGCCTTTCGCCGGAAACGGTCTAAGAAAACACAAAAGTGGCAACGGTAGCACAGCCACGTGGAACCTGAAAAATCCAAAACCTTCGTGCACATCTACAGACCCCACAGCAACATTTGAGCATGGTTTTAGTGTTTCAAATTACATACTCTAGGAGCCTTTCGCCGGAACGGTCTAAGAAAACACAAAAGTGGCAACGGTGGCACAGCCACGTGGCACCTGAAAAATCCGAAACCTTCATGCACATCTACAGACCCTACTGCAACATTTGAGCATGGTTTTAGCGTTTCGAATTACATACCCTAGGAGCCTTTTGCCGGAAACGGTCTAAGAAAACACAAAAGTGGCAACGGTGGCACAGCCACATGGCACCTAAAAAATCTGAAACCTTCGTGCACATCTAGAGACCCTACTGCAACATTTGAGCATGGTTTTTGCGTTTCGAATTACATACCCTAGGAGCCTTTCGCCGGAAACGGTCTAAGAAAACACGAAAGTGGCAATGGTGGCGCAGCCACGTGGCAGCTGAAATATCCAAAGCCTTCGTGCGCATCTACAGACCCCACTGCAACATTTGAGCATGGTTTTAGCGTTTTGAATTACATACCCTAGGAGCCTTTCGCCGGAAACGGTCTAAGAAACACACAAAAGTGGCAACGGTGGCACAACCACATGGCACCTGAAAAATCCGAATCCTTTGTGCGCATCTACAGACCCCACTGCAACATTTGAGCATGGTTTTAGCGTTTCGAATTACATACCCTAGGAGCCTTTCGCCGGAAACGGTCTAAGAAAACACGAAAGTGGCAATGGTGGCGCAGCCACGTGGCAGGTGAAAAATCCAAAACCTTCGTGCGCATCTACAGACCCTACTGCAACATTTGAGCATGGTTTTAGCGTTTCGAATTACATACCCTAGGAGCCTTTCGCTGGAAATGGTCTAAGAAAACACGAAAGTGGCAATGGTGGCGCAGCCACGTGGCAGCTGAAAAATCCAAAACCTTCGTGCACATCTACAGACCCCACTGCAACATTTGAGCATGGTTTTAGCGTTTCGAATTACATACCCTAGGAGGCTTTCGTCGGAAACGGTCTAAGAAAACACAAAAGTGGCAACGGTGGCACAGCCACGTGGCACCCGAAAAATCCGAAACCTTTGTGCACATCTATAGTCCCTACTGCAACATATGAGCATGGTTTGAGCATTTCGAATTACATTCCCTACAAGCCTTTCGCCGGAAAGGATCTAAGAAAACACGAAAGTGGCTACGGTGGCACAGCCACGTGGCACCCAAAAAATCCGAAACCTTTGTGTGCATCTATAGACCCTACTGCAACATATGAGCATGGTTTTAGCATTTCGAATTACATACCCTACGAGCCTTTCGCCGGAAACGGTTCAAGAAAACACAAAAGTGGCTACGGTGGCACAGCCACGTGGCACCCGAAAAATCCAAAACCTTCCTGCGCATCTATAGCCCCTACTGCAACATCTGAGCATGGATTTAGCGTTTCGAATTACATATCCTACGAGCCTTTTGCCGGAAACGGTCTAAGAAAACACAAAAGTGGCTACGGTGGCACAGCCACGTGGCACCCTAAAAATCCGAAACCTTTGTGCGCATCTATAGTCCCTACTGCAAGATATGAGCATGGTTTTAGCATTTCGAATTACATTCCCTACGAGCCTTTCGCCGGAAACGATCTAAGAAAACACGAAAGTGGCTACGGTGGCACAGCCATGTGGCACCCGAAAAATCTGAAACCTTCGTGTGCATCTATAGACCCTACTGCAACATATGAGCATGGTTTTAGCATTCCGAATTACATACCCTACGAGCCTTTTGCCGGAAACGGTTCAAGAAAACACAAAAGTGGCTACGGTGGCACAGCCATGTGGCACCCGAAAAATCCGAAACCTTCCTGCGCATCTATAGCCCCTACTGCAACTTCTGAGCATGGATTTAGCGTTTCGAATTACATATCCTACGAGCCTTTTGCCGGAAACGGTCTAAGAAAACACAAAAGTGGCTACGGTGGCACAGCCACGTGGCCCCCGAAAAATCCGAAACGTTTGTGCGCATCTATAGACCCTACTGCAACATCTGAGCATGGATTTAGCATTTCGAATTACATATCCTACTCGCCTTTTGCCGGAAACGGTCTAAGAAAACACAAAAGTGGCTACGGTGGCACAGCCACGTAGCATCCGAAAAATCCGAAACCTTCCTACATATCTACAGATCATTTAGCAACACCCTAGTGTAATTTTAGAACTCCGAATTACATAGGTTGGGACTATTCAGCAAAAAAGTGAAAAAATAACGCATTTTTTAAGTGGCTCCACAGAAGCCACCTGGTGGCACAAAAATTTAAAAGTTGTATTTTTGGGTTGCACAGACCCTATCGAACAACTGTAGAAAGTTACAGCGTTTCGAATTACAAAACCGGACGTACGGAAGTACGGACGTACGGACGTATGGCCGTACGGTTGTACGGACGGAGATCATGACAATATCCCCGCATTTTTTAAAATGCGGGGATAATGAAAGTGTCAATGACACTGTTGCTCAACATGTCAAGACATGTACATGTATAGTATGTGACACAGCAATGACAAACATCTAGGTAATGACCTGATAACAAAGGTACATATAAAGTATTGTAACAGTCTGTACATAAATACTGGCCATAGCCTGTAACAAATGTATAGGTAAAGTATTGTAAAGGTGGGTGACAGTCAGATGCTAAACTAGAAAAAAATCTTTGAGTCCCAGAGTGGGTCTGACTGAACCCCAAAATATTTGTTCTCATAGCACAGTGATAACAAAGGCACCCCAAAACACACTCATTCCTGTCCCAAGGTGAAAACAAAGGTACCCAAGAAGTTTCGTGAAGATCAGTTCATAAATACGAGCTGTACAGAAGTTGTGACAAAAAACTGACTGGACCTAATTTCGGTACAAAATGGCCACTGGCAGCCATCTTGAATTTTGGACCGCACTCAGAAACATTCGTTCTCGTCCCAAGGTGACAACAAAGGTACCCAAGAAGTTTCGTGAAGATCGGTTCATAAATACAGCCTCTAGCCAGAGCTGTATTGACATGTGCACTTACTGTGTACAAGAAGCACTCCCAAAGAGAGCCCAAATATGGATCCAGGGAATTGATTTCAATAAACATGTGAAACAATCTTCCAAAGATGTTATATGTGAAATCTGAAAGCTTTTGGATGAGTGGTTTGGGAGAAAAGTAGTATTAAATGTTTTTCCCATTACCCACAATGTTAAAACATGCTGACTCAGCACTTTTTCAAAGTCCCCAAAATGTATCCCATGATAAAACCGATAGCAATTTTTTTTTACCATTCCATTCTTTTGGCCCTAAGGAAGCTGCACACCAAATAAAAATTCTCAGTGCCGTGTAGTGTTGGAGATATGGGTGTTTCAATTTTTTTCTATTTTTAGCTCCTGCGGTTCCCATGGGGTGATGGAAAAAACATTTTTGGCATAAATTAAGTTCTTATGACCCAATAAGCCCCCATATCAAATTTGGTTCAAATCTGCCTCTCGGTCTGGAAATTAGAAATATTGGGTGGAGCGACAATTCTTGCCCCTCCCATAACGAAGGCAAATATTGCTCCTCGAACTTCTCTTGAGCAACACATAAGGAAGTTGCACACTAAATATCAAGTCTCTGCTACTGCTGGTTCATGAGGAGAAGATTTTGGTCTCCCTTGGGGGTGTGGCACCACCCAGGGAGAGGAGCAACTTCATTTGAACAAATCCGAATTGGCATTGGGTCATAAACTTTTACCCAACATTTGAATAAAATTGGGCTAGTGGTTTTGGAGGAGAAGTCAGTTTACGACGGACACCGGACGGCGGATGGAAAGTGATCAGTAAAGCTCCCCTTGAGCTTCGCTCAGGTGAGCTAAAAACAAAACAAACTACAACTTTACCAAAACAAGTGTGTGAGTGTAACTTGACGAGTAACGAGGCAATCCTCACTGACTCAGTCACACCCATGCACCTGGTAATGTCAGTTTATGACCAAAATTAAAAGACCACTGAAGGAAATGCCTTTAGAAAAAAGGTAGGTTTTAGTACCAGACTTGAATGATTCAAGTGATTTACTATTTTTTATGTCGATTGGAAGAGAATTCCAAAGCCTAGGGCCAACAACCGCAAAGGTCCAATAACCAGCACTAGTAAATTTAGATACAGGCTGAATTGAGTTGACCTGATGACCTAAGAGACCTCAGTGGTTTGTGGATGGTAAGCAGATCGGACAGGTAGGATGGTGCAGATCCTGTGATACACTTAAACACCAAAAGGACAATTTTAAATTGAATTCTTTGCTTAACGGGTAGCCAGTGTAACTCAGAGAGTACTGGTGTTATATGGCAGAACTTTTGAGTTCTGGTTATGACCTGTGCAGCACAATTTTGGATGTGTTGTAGCTTTTCAAGAATAGATGTTTTAGAGCCAATAAGAAGAGAGTTGCAGTAGTTGAGGTGATTGGTAACAAAGGTGTGGTCAAGCTGTTGTGACGTCTGCGTATCAATGAAGGATCAAATTTTGCTAATAAGATGAAAAAATGCACTGTAAGAAACATGTTTGATATGTTCATCGGCGGCCAAATTTTCATCCATGAAATAACCTAAGTTTCGAACACAGCTACTGGGTTTTATCGCTGAACCTCCAATATTGAGGGACAGTTTGGATATTTTTGAAAGTTGATGAGGTAGACCTATATATATTACTTCTGTCTTGTCATCATTCAAGTTAAGAAAATTTTTAGTCATCCATGCCTTGATGTATAAATACAAAGTTCAATCTTACCGCATGCTTCAGGCTCAAAGGCATGAGTAAAACTAATATACAGCTGTGTGTCATCTGCGTAAAAATGAAAGTCAAGGCCATGGCTTCGGATTATGTCACCGAGAGGTAAGACACAGACAGTGTACAGTAGGGGACACAACACCAATCCTTGAGGGACGCCAAAATGTAGTGTGACCTTGTCTGACAACTCACTGCCAATAAGGACACTCTTGTGTGCGACCATTAAGGTACGACGAAAACCAGTTAAGTGCTCGGTTAGTAAAAGGCCTATTCTCACTGCCAGTCTTTCAATAAGTATGTTATGGTCTACAGTGTCAAAAGCGGCGCTTAAATCCAACAAAACAAGACATGTTAGGTTGTGCCTGTCCGTGGATAGGAGGATATCATTTTGGACCCTTAGAAGCGCCGTTTCTGTACTGCAATTAGAGCTGTATGCAGATTGGTTAACTTCGGCTAGGCCGTGGGCTGCCAAATGAGAATTCAGCTGAAAAGCCACCGCACGCTCAATAATCTTTGATAGGAATGGAAGATTAGCGACCGGCCGGTAGTTTTTCAGAACCTCTGGGTCAAATGTTGGCTTTTTGAGAAGAGGTTTTACTAAAGTGTGTTTCATGCTTGTCAGAAAGACGTCAGAGTGGAGGGAGGCATTGACCAGTGTTACAAAATCGTTGTAGTTAACTCCGAAAGAGATGCTTTTAACAACCAAGTTGGAATGATATCTAGCATGCATTGCTTAGATGGTGCCTTTGATATTAACCTCTGGATGTCTGTTGTAGCCAAAGGTTTGAATTGGGACAACTGTGCAACAGCTTTAACACAGGTGCATGGCATGTCGGCTATCTGTCGAAGATCGGATTGTGAGCTTGTATCAAGCAAAGGTCTGATAGTCACAATTTTCTTCAGAAAAAAAAGAAGAAAATCTATTTGCAAGGTCGTTGGATGACGAATGCTCTGGTAGTACGGTAGTCTTTTGACGATACAGAAGCTTTACAAGAACAACAGACAGCGCATTAGAGGAATTAACATTAGCTGACAATAAGTCCGAAAAGTATTTCTGTTTCGTGGATTTGACCAGTTTGTTAACATTTCGCTGGTTGACAAACAAATCTCTGTGAACATATAGTTTCGTTTGCCGCCACCAGCCCTGGGAATTAGGAAAAATGTCTGCGGCAAATGAATGCTGTCGCCAAATCAAAAGTCAACGGCAATTTCAACTTTTCAAAGATTATCTGCGGCAATTATTCATAATCGGATCAACAATTATCGTGTACCGTTAATCTTTGCCTATAAGACGACTTTGCGTCCAAAAAAGACATACATGTATTTTATTAAAAAATTTTTTATTAAAAGTTACATACTGCTTTGTGTTGATTATTTAAATCTATCCCTTGAGGTCGCGACTGACCTTATGCTTCTTTGAAAACATGACATTCAACTTCTGGGGGAATCCCCACATGTCCCACAATTCAGTTTTGAAACCATTCTGATCTTCAGATTACTGTGGTTGAGTCATAGAAATCATATAATAGATTTCTATTTATGTCTATGGGTTGAGTCGCAAGGAAAGTCGAAGTTGGAACGTTTCGGCCCTGTACCATTTCGGCCGAGACCGAAATGGTTACCGTGAAGCGCCAAACATCACCATTCCCTTGTTACTCAACCACAGTAATTGGAGAATCGGAAGTGTTTCAAAACTGAATTGTAGGACATACGGGGATTCCCCAAGAAGTTGAATGTCATGTTTTCAAACAAGCATAATGTCAGTTGCGACCCCCAAGGGATAGATTTAAATGAAAACAACACAAAGCAGTATGTAACTTTTAATAAAGAGTATTTTGGGTTTTTTTTTTAAATAAAACATATCTCTTTTGGACCCAAAGTGGGGGCCCTTCTTGTAGGCAAAGTCTCCTTTCAAAAGACATCAAACGTGGTTCTGTATTTTTATGTTCAATTTAGTCAAATTGGTACGACTGCAAAAATATTGCCGCCGTTATTGGTATTTTCATCGGCATTTACGACGGCACTGTCGAATGCCGCCGTAAATTCCCAGGGCTGCGCCACTGAAGCTCTAGTTTGCATTGTAAATCTTTTGCGTGCCTAATCTCATCACTGAACCACTGTTGAGTAAGGGCGTACGCTAAAAGTGCATGTTTGCTTAGGCGCAAACTTGTCAATAACCTCTTGAAGTGAGCCACTGAGGATGTATTCGATGCTGTCAACAGTTTGCATCTCATTAATTTTAGTGACGGGAGACGAAGCAATAGCATCCGCAAACTTAGCAAGGTCAATACTTCGGTACTTGCGGTATGTGACTTTCTTCCGGACAGGGGAGGGACGAGGAAGTGCCAAATCGAAGATAATCATAAAATGGTCAAAGAATGCAGGATCAACACCTAATACATTTTTAACAAGCTTAGCCTCGGATTCTCTGGTGATCAGCAGATCTAATGTGTGGCCATCTCTATGGGTAGTGCCACGAACATGTTGGCATAAATTCATTGAATTGATAAGATCACATACTTTAGAAGAATCACTGGAAGTTTTCTTCTCGATATGGAAATTGAAATCACCTCCAATGATGAATTTTCCTGGCAGCGCAGTAATGCTTCCTAGGAAGTCTTGGAATTCGCTAATGAACTGGTTGACAGTGAATTTGTTTTTGGAGCTCTGTGGGGGTCGATAAATGACAATAAGGCGGACTGAGTGTGAGTCGATCATTACAATGGTGTCAGTGCACTCGAATGTAACCCAGGTCTGAGATGCCTTACGCTTAACCTTCACAATGTTATCACAGATTACACCCACACCTCCACATCGCTGTGACTTCCTGGGGTTGTGTGTAAGAATCTTGCCGTTGACAATGATCTCACCGACAGTTAATGTGTCGTCTGGAGTTAACAATGTTTCAGTTATCATGGATATTGAAATACTGTTATCGCTTGTGTCGAGTAAGCTTACAGTTTTGTTCACTATCGCACAACTTGAGATCATTAGATTTGGAATCGGTCGTGACTAAGTTTATAGGGATAAGATTTTGAACATTTACAGTTTTGGATTTAAATTGTTTATGTCGTCGTTTGCCGCATTTCTTATTTCGTCTCTTGCGAAGGATGCCAAAAGATTTAATATTATTTATCACATCATCACTGAGGAGAAGAAAGGAGTTGTAAGTCTTTAGATCACAGTTCTCGAATGATGGTTTTAATGCATGCATTTCCGCAGAACTATATTTGAACCCAGAAAATATGTGATTTTGGGTGACGAGTGTAGTGGTCATTCTGTGTGTTGTGCAGAAAGCTTGTCGTTCAGCAACAATGCAAGTGCAGACAATGTAACTATTGTTTGTATTGAAAACAATGGAGTGAGCGGTGCTCAGCATCTCTGTACAGATTGAAGGTGAAAAAAGATATATTAAGAATGCAAATAAATCAAAATAAAAGTAAAGAAAGTTTTTCTTTCCTGATATTCTTGGAAGCATTCCGAACATCATATGTAGAAATAATTCCTGAAAACAATCTTGAAATATGGAGAAAGCAAAGATTTTGATCCACAAACAAATATGCTGCCTACACACACGCACATGAATACAAATTCACTTTTGAATATGGTGTATTATTTGGTCACCACGTCTCTCTCCGTTCATAGTGGCATTATGGAGTCGGTCAGACATGAGGGAGCACTGCGGTTCCTATACTATTTGATAACTAACAAAAAAGTGTTACGAGTCGTGCTGGAGAGGGGGGTTCGATAGGAATTATTTGTTGACCCCCCCCCCCCCTCCCCCGCCAATGCATTAAGAGGCGATTACAGGGCAGGACATAGTTTTCTTCTCGTATGCATTCAAGTATATGCATGCCTTTCATGGCTCCTCGATTGGCGGCTGGGTCGTGTTCTAACGGCAACCTCATGGGCACATCCATTATTTAGTTGGTTTGTTTCTTGTGGTTGTTCGTTTGTAAGTCATATACGAGCATAGGATTCCTTATCAATAAATTGCTAACCTTCGTGTACTTGTGTGGCTGACATGTCTGGGTGACATTCTCCAATGTGGCAATTAGTCCACTCTGAAAAGTTTCGCTGAGAGCGGTCTGGTCATTTCTTACGACATATGAGTTCATAACTCAGTTAACTGCATTATCGTTGTATTATTCATTCAGTTTCCTGGTTGCACTTGTGTCACTCGGTAATACCATGGATACAGGCTGTATTCAGATGAGTACATGTGGGATTCTGTTGCTCACGTGTATAATAGGTACATTTATTAGGCAGACGTATTATTGAAGAAATTCTATAAACTTCTTGCTCTGCTTTATGGAGCTCATGAGAATTTTGGGGCTATTTGGGTCAGTTATGGAACTTCCAATAGATTGTCTATGCATACGTTCTTAATTTTTGGCATCATTATTCGGAGTAGTATATTCTTTCTCCGTACAGTCATTGGTTGTTACGGACCTAGGGAGCAATGAATTATTTGGGGGACGGACCATGATGGGTCTTTTAATCATAGCTCATTCCATGTTCTAAATCCAGGTTTCTACCAGAGACGGTACACAGTTGAATTCACATTCTCATATATTCGCACGGTTCAATTGGAGTTTCATTATTGGAATTAATTGTACACCTGAACGGGGTCGCCTGTAGGTTGCCTTAGAAGCGTGTTTGCTCTAACAGATACTTTCCATTGGGATTCAATTGGACAAGTGTATGGTTATACACGTTATATCACCGGTTTTCAACCTATCTACGTTTCCGACTCCAGCATACATTAGAAGCTTGCACTGTTAATAACCGGGATCGCCAAAATAGCCTTAGCTACTGAAGTGGCATTAAGCACCAATAATTAATAATAATTAATAACTGGGTGCCTTTTGGACGAATATATATAGATTGTTTGGTACCACTTTTCACTGATTCCAGAGTGCCCTCTTTGTTTTGAAGAGCATTCCTTCAAAAAATGGGGGGGGGATTTTTCTTCATCTCTTCTGGCTTGATAAGTGTGTAACTATGAGTGAAGCTGTTTTGTCTGTAGATTATTACTGATCTTAGATACAGCTTGTTTATTTTATATATATGGCATGTGTTTGTGGGGGTTAGCCTCTCACTCTCGGATATGCCATTCTAATTTAAGTGGCTTAGTCTAGACAAGCCTTAAATCAGGGGATTGTTACACCCAATTAGCATAATCATTCATGCTAAGAATACGAAATTACTTGGATATGGCTCCTTATTGATATGTCTTCTCTATTATTGTATAGAGAGACATACATGTAATTCTTTTAAAAATTTAATCTCCTTTTCACCTTGGAATGCAGGCTTAGGAGCTGCATTTGGTCTGCTAATTCTTAAGTCCTAGGCCTTTCGCCTTTTTACGATTCAGCTAGTCTGGGCCATTGGTTGTAGTATAAAAATGTTAAAAAATTTATAGTAATTTATATATTTTTTATACTTACCAATGACCCAGACATAGCTGGTGCTAACTCTTAAAATATAGGACCAAACACAAATTTTGCCCCCCAATCCCCAAAATTTGCATCTAAAACCAAAGAAAACATGTCCTGAAAGGCCCTCCATACTTCGCCTCTACTGTGCATGCGCAGTGTCAAGGACGTTCCGAAATTGGCGCCATTAATCATTCTAATAACCAGTGCCTGGTAAGCGCTATGTACTCAGCGGGGAGGCAAGAGTTCCCAACTCCTGGGAGGGCCATCCCCATCTGGGTCATTGGTAAGTATAAAAAATATAGAAATTACTATAAATTTTTAAACATTTTTATACTGTACCAATGACCCAGACATAGCTGAATAGTAAAAAGGCTGGAGGGCCAAGGACATAGAGCAAAATGGAATACGCTCAATAAAATAAAATAGAGTCATCCCCTGTAGGGAAAAAGAAGTAATAGGCCTTACATGTATCTTTCTTATTTATGATAAATTAGAAAGATATAACACCTTCCAAAATTGAGCTTCATACATCCATGTACTCTATTAATATCCAATATAATCCTTATACTAATAATTTTTAAAGTAAGCCAATAAATAAAGTAAGTCTAGAGAATAGAGACTCTTATACTCCTAAAAGTGTCTGAGGATTACATAATCATGTCCGTTGACATATGCAATATTCAAAAGCTATACTTTAACAAGAGGCCCCACGTGGCCTTAATCGCTCACCTGACAAAGTGACTCTAAGAAGTATTTTAGGTCACCTTCACCATGTCATGCCTCATCAACATTAACTGGTTGAGTGATAGATTTTGTTTGAAGTTCAACATTTGTTACCTAAAATTAGTTTTATTTAAAATCATTGGTGTGTGGCCAATCTCCAATGATTTTTAATAAAGCAAATTTATCTCTGCAGACAAACTGGTTTAGCATGAAGCACAAACAAGGAATGTGAAGAGATAGCCTTGGACATCTCTCCCCAACTGTGGATATCTTCCATGTGCTACATGTATATATTTGCATGCAAGAAAACAAAAATTTTCACAAATTTAATTTTTTTTTATCATCATTGGAACAAGCTCAAACAGCTTATTCCAATAGGGGTATGGGAAGATCAGGTATATTTTTGAGACAGAAATGTGAATATATAAATAATGGTGTTTTTCTGTGAATGATGCTGGAGAATTTTGCGTAAAGATATGGTAAATGGTTTGTTCTAGATACAGAATGATGCAAAAGTATTTAAATTTGATTAGGCAAGTTGTTCCTATAATGCATTTAAAAATTGAAGTAACTGTTTTTTTGCTGACGAACTTTTAGATGTGTGTGTGTGTGTTTGTGTGTGTGTGTGTGTGTGTGTGTGTTTGTGTGTGTGGGGGGGGGGGGGGGGGTTAAGAGTGTTCTTGCAAACAAAATTCCTGAATAAATGGAAAATTTTATTTTTTGTGTGAAAGACATAGTGCGTGAATGTTGATTGGAACAAGCTTAGAGAGCTCATTTTAATGTGAAGTCATAAAGCTGTGTTTTACGTACGAAATTCTGGAATAACTAAAAAAATTGCTTTTTTGACTCAAAAAGCATGGTGTGCGACCTCTCATTGGAATGAGCTCAAAAAGCTCATTCCAATGGGGTATTTACAAGCGATAAGTACATGTATGTTTAAGAGACAAAAATTAAAATTTGAATAGCAATTTTTGCGAAGAATGCTGACAAGTTTTGGCAGTTATGCTGGTAAAAAGGTAAGATATGCAAAGTGGTTGTTTTTTAGAGGCGACATTTAATTAAGGGGAATTAACCCTTGATTACTGAGGTAACTTCTAAAAGTACTGAAATTTCATGAAGCAATGTGAATAACAGACAACAGTTGCCTAAAAATTTCATGAATAACTAAAATTTTTATTCCTTTGTCTCGAAAACATGGCATATGACCTTTGTTGGAATGAGCTGAATGCGTGTGTTCCAATGAGGGGTCATAAAATTTGAATGAAGATTTGTGTGAATAATGCATTAGTACTGCTAGATTTGGGTAAACGGTTCACCCTGGATACCACCCCTTCTATAGTAGATCTTTTCTGCCAATTTTGTCTAAGATTCTATCAACTTTACAAATAAATACGTTCATGAATCACAATCAGATCCACCCTACAATGTTGCATACCAAATATCAAAAGATTCTGCCTGCTGGATCTGGAGAAGAAGATTTTTTAAGAAATATGCCTGAAATGCACTAAGTTAAAATTTGGGCTTCTATACGGAGCCCAAATATAAACCCAGGGGGCAGATTTGAACAAACTTGAATCAGATCCACCCCACAATGTTGCTTACCAAATATGAAAAGATTCTGAAGCTGGATCTGGAGAAGAAGATTTTTTAAGAAATTTGCCTGAAATGCACTAAGTTCGAATTCGAGCTTCTATAGTGAGCCCAAATATGAAACTAGGAAGCCGATTTGAACAAACTTGAATCAGATCCACCCCACAATGTTGCATACCAAATATCAAAAGATTCTGCCTGCTGGATCTGGAGAAGAAGATTTTTTAATAAATTTGCCCGAAATGCACTAAGTGCGAATTCGGGCTTCTATATTAAGCCCAAATATGAATCCAGGGGGCCAATTTGAACAAACTTGAATCAGATCCAAACCGCAATGTTGCATACCAAATATCAAAAGATTCTGCCTGCTGGATCTGGAGAAGAAGATTTTTGAAGAAATTTGCCTGAAATGCACTAAGTGCGAATTCGGGCTTCTATATTAAGCCCAAATATGAATCCAGGAGGCCGATTTGAACAAACTTGAATCAGATCCACCCCGCAATGTTGCATACCAAATATCAAAAGATTCTGCCTGCTGGATCTGGAGAAGAAGATTTTTGAAGAAATTTGCCAGAAATGCACTAAGTTTGAATTCGAGCTTCTATAGTGAGCCCAAATATGAATTCAGGGGGCCGATTTGAACAAACTTGAATCAGATCCACCCCGCAATGTAGCATACCAAATATCAAAAGATTCTGCCTGCTGGATCTGGAGAAGATGATTTTTTAAGAAATTTGACTGAAATGCACTAAGTTCGAATTCGAGCTTCTATAGTGAGCCCAAATATGAATCTAGGAAGCCGATTTGAACAAACTTGAATCAGATCCACCCCACAATGTTGCATACCAAATATCAAAAGATTCTGCCTGCTGGATCTGGAGAAGAAGATTTTTTAATAAATTTGCCCGAAATGCACTAAGTCCGAATTCAGGCTTCTATATTAAGCCCAAATATGAATCCAGGGGGCCGATTTGAACAAACTTGAATCAGATCCACCCCGCAATGTTGCATACCAAATATCAAAAGATTCTGCCTGCTGGATCTGGAGAAGATGATTTTTTAAGAAATTTGCCTGAAATGCACTAAGTTCGAATTCAAGCTTCTATAGTAAGCTCAAATATGAATCTAGGGAGCCGATTTAAACAAATTTGCATCAGATCCATCCCACAATGTTGCATACCAAATATCAAAAGATTCTGCTTGCTGGATCTGGAGAAGAAAATTTTTTAAGAAATTTGACTGAAATGCACTAAGTTCGAATTCGAGCTTCTATAGTGAGCCCAAATATGAATCTAGGAAGCCGATTTGAACAAACTTGAATCAGATCCACCCCACAATGTTGCATACCAAATATCAAAAGATTCTGCCTGCTGGATCTGGAGAAGATTTTTTAATAAATTTGCTTGAAATGCACTAAGTTCAAATTTGGGCTCCTATACTGAGCCCAAATATAAACCCAGGGGGCCGATTTGAACAAACTTGAATCAGATCCACCCCACAATGTTGCTTACCAAATATGAAAAGATTCTGCCTGCTGGATCTGGAGAAGAAGATTTTTTAAGAAATTTGCATGAAATGCACTAAGTTCAAATTCGAGCTTCTATAGTGAGCCCAAATATGAATCTAGGAAGCCGATTTGAACAAACTTGAATCAGATCCACCCCACAATGTTGCCTACCAAATATCAAAAGATTCTGCCTGCTGGATCTGGAGAAGAAGATTTTTTAAGAAATTTGCCTAAATGCACTAAGTTCGAAATTGGGCTCCTATACTGAGCCCAAATATGAGCCCAAATATGAACCCAGGGGGCCGATTTGAACAAACTTGAATCAGATCCACCCTACAATGTTGCATACCAAATATCAAAAGATTCTGCCTGCTGGATCTGGAGAAGAAGATTTTTTAAGAAATTTGCCTGAAATGCACTAAGTTCGAAATCGGGCTCCTATACTGAGCCCAAATATTAACCCAGGGGGCCGATTTGAACAATCTTGAATCAGATCCACCCCACAATGTTGCTTACCAAATATGAAAAGATTCTGCCTGCTGGATCTGGAGAAGAAGATTTTTTAAGAAATTTGCCTGAAATGCACTAAGTTCGAATTCGGGCTTCTATAGTAAGCCCAAATATGTATCCAGGGGGCCGATTTGAACAAACTTGAATCAGATCTACCCCGCAACATTGCATACCAAGTATCAAAAGATTCTGCCTGCTGGATCTGGAGAAGAAGATTTTTTAAGAAATTTGCCTGAAATGCACTAAATTCGAATTCGAGCTCCTATAGTGAGCCCAAATATGAATCTAGGGAGCCGATTTGAACAAACTTGAATCAGATCCACCCTACAATGTTGCATACCAAATATCAAAAGATTCTGCCTGCTGGATCTGGAGAAGAAGATTTTCAAAGAAATTTGCCTGAAATGCAGTAAGTTCAAATTTGGGCTCCTATACTGAGCCCAAATATAAACCCAGGGGGCCGATTTGAACAAACTTGAATCAGATCCACCCCACAATGTTGCATACCAAATATCAAAAGATTCTGCCTGCTGGATCTGGAGAAGAAGATTTTTTAAGAAATTTGCCTGAAATGCACTAAGTTTGAAATCGGGCTCCTATACTGAGCCCAAATATGAACCCAGGGGGCCGATTTGAACAAACTTGAATCAGATCCACCCTACAATGTTGCATACCAAATATCAAAAGATTCTGCCTGCTGGATCTGGAGAAGAAGATTTTTTAATGTTTTTCCCATTGCCTACAGTGTTAAAAAGTGCTGACTCAGCACTTTTTCAAAGTCCCGAAACTGTACCCTATGATAAAACCGATGGCAATTTTTTTTTACCAATCCTTTCTGTTGGTCCTAAGGAAGCTGCACACCAAATAAAAATTCTCAGAGCCGTGCAGTTTTGGAGATATGGGCGTTTTAAATTTTTTCTATTTTTAGCTCCTGCGGTTCCCACGGGGCTGCGGGAAATTTTTTTTTTGCATAAATCAAGTACTCATGACCCAATAAGCCCTCACATAAAATTTGGTTCAAATCAGCCTCTCGATTTGGAAAATAGAAATTTTGGGCGGGGCAAAAAATTTTGCCCCTCTCATAACAACGCCAAGTATAGCCCCACAAACTTCTCTTGAACAAATCTGAGTCTACACCTCAAAAGGAAGCTGCACACCAAATATCAAGTCTCTGCTACTGCTGGTTCATGAGAAGAAGATTTACAAAGATTTTGGTGCCCCTTGGGGGCGTGGCACCACCCAGGAGGAGGGGCAACTTCATTTGAACAAATCTGAATTGGCATTAGGTAATAAACATTTAGCCAACATTTGAATAAAATTGGGCTAGTGGTTTAGGAGGAGAAGTCGATAATGTAAAGTTAACGCCGGACGGACGACGACGGACGACGGACGACGGACGCCGGACGACGGACGACGGACAGAAAGTGATTAGTAAAGCTCCCCTTGAGCTTCGCTCAGGTGAGCTAAAAACTAAGACTTGAAAGAATTTTAAAAACCTAAACTTCTCACTAAACAACCATCCCAATAACAGCTCAGAATTACTAACTCCGGAGGAGGTATCCCCTTGTTTTCATAGTAAAACAGGTGACCCAAGGGAACACTCTCCCCCCCCCCCCCCCTTTTTCTTGCCCTGGGTCAAATAGCCCAGAGCGAAGAGGGCAGCAGAACGGAGACACTGCCGAAACAGACAGCCTACCTAGCTATAGTAGCAACTGTTAAGTGAATGACATTCTGAGCAGTAGATAATAGACCTAACAATAGAGGCCTCCAGAAATGGACTCGATATTTCTGAGATAAAAATTCATGAATGTGGATGGCTGAGCGCAATGAGCGGCCTTCAAAAATCTATAATAGCGACACTATTAATGTAAGCCCAAGAAGTAGAAGAACTCTTACTTCATGAGCCGAAATCTTAAGCACAACTGCTAAGTCAATGATATACCATAAGCAGTACCGATAGTTAATAGAATCCATTAACAATAAAATGGAGCGTAATGTCCTTCTACTAGGCATCAAAGACAGAAGAAGCTTACGCCCATAGTAATAAACAGATATCTGTTTATAAATACATAAACTCTATCCGGAAAGAGTAAAGGCCTATGCCCATACGAAGACGGAAGGACCTTAAAAATAATAGGTTCCGGATAATAGGAGCCTAACTCTTATGCAAAAATCCAACCTAAATAGTAACGGAAGTAGTGATTCCGAAACTACGAAAGTGAAAATCATCCATCGATAGTGCATGAAACTCACTGACTCTACAGTAAAAGAGAAACCAACAGAATTACTGTCTAAAAGGTCAGAATTTGAAAACTACTGTTTCCAGAGGCTCAAATGATTACTTAGCTAAATAAGAACCGAAGTTAAAATCCATATAGGAATTTAATCTAAAGATTCTAAGTCTATTTATCAAAAAGTTACTAACTGACTTAGATAAAGAGACATAAGACTCAATTGTAAACTATCGTAGAGTGCATAGGTATGAGGTAACATAAACCTATAACCTTAATAATAACAGGCTGCAGTAGATCTTGTGAAACAAGTATACTAAAAAATTGCAATGAGTAGTATGGAGGGATCAACAATATGAACATAATGATCCCTACACCAACGACGGAAGAGCCTCCACTTTAGCCGCATAGAATAGCGAAGAAGAGGATCTCCTATAGTAAGAAATCGCGTCCAAAGCTCGTCCAGTACAGTGCTTACAATGCAATACGGACCACACAACGGAATACATGAAGGTTGCGACCTTGCGGGTTGTGATAAAGATGACACGATTTACCCAGTGAAAAAAGATCCTCACATAGAGGAAGATTTCACGTTAAGACCCACAGTAGACAAGAGGGTAAATTACCCATGATCTCTGTGAAGATAGAGATGCTATCAACAGAAATGTATTGTGGTTGTTTATCTTAGCAATACCTGCTGAAACAACAGCGCCGGAGGATACGCGTATCCTATCATTCCGTCCTATAGATCAATAGAGCATTAACAACATTAGCTCAGAGATCTGGACAAGCCAACACATACGTCTGCAATTGATTAGCAAGCTGTGTCGCAAATAAATCATCATTGGGCGCTCCCATAGATAGCAAATCTGATTGAATACTTGTTTGTTGAGAGTCCATTCTGACAGCAACAAGCGACCCGTAAGAGAACGGGAGTCTGGTAAAACAATCAGACGACCCGGAATATGACGGACCAAAACAGAACTTGGTGTACTATAACCAACAGACGGATTCTTTCCATTAAATTGAATAACGGAAACGAAAGAGTGCCTCCCTGGTTCCGGAGATACGCCACTACTGTCGAATTAAAGGACAGGATTTGGGCATGCGTTTCTGAATAATGTTCATGCAATGACATAAAGCAAGCCTAAAAAACATTATTCTGCGGAAGAAAACTGGTTGCTAAGAGACTGCGGAACCCAAAGACCCTGGCACTTCGAATCCGTAGGGATCAGTATTATATCCCAATCTGTTTGACTGGCAACCGTCATAACAGCCACACTCGGGTCCGGCAACTGCGGAGGCACTCTCTGAGTCAACCACCAAATGTTTGCCCCAGTCTGAATCTCTTGTAACACTAGATAGACAAGAGAACGTGTAAATCGAGCAATTCATGGATTGCCGAAAAGTTGCCGTCGAAGAGAAGCTCCTCCGAGAACGAAGCGACTCTGAGAGAGTTCTTAACCTTACTATCCACGCGTGTGGATATAGCTAGGGCTGCGTCACGTCTAACCAACTCCAATCAGCCACTGAAGGGCGGAGTTATACGTGAACAAACTACTGCCCTCAAAAGAAATTACATTGAGAATAATATCCCGTAAATCTTTTCTTGAAGACGTAATGATAACGCCTCAGTAAGGCGGATTACGTATGATAAAGCGTCTAAGTTAAGTCTACTATACATCATGTCGTTTCCAACATTGAAGTTGGAAAAGACAGAAACGGCGAAAAAGAATATATCCAGTCTTTAACCACACCGTCTAGACGCATATGAACTCTCGGTATGCCCTGCTCTGCCAAAATAAACTATTCGTATAAATGATAAAATGGCAGAAATGAGCAACGCGGACAAGAAACTAAACTATCATGCTTGGTAGCAGGCTTGTATATATATATATATATAGCGTCGAAAAATAAAACACATGTTGTAATGACAATATTGGACTGCGTCGGTAAGTCAGGGACAATGTCCCTGAACCGATCAAAAAATCCAAGTCCAATGACGCTATAAGTCTCTTATCCAAGATCGCAGCAATGAAGTCCGAAATAACAATCACTGGAAGATAATGCCAGAAGAAATGAAAGGCAGCTTCCGATACTACTAAAGGGAAAACTCGAAATCTTTCGAATCCCTTTCGCCATCCTGTCGGACCCTATAAAGCGTTCGGTCATCCGTACCTGATGCAACCGCGGACCGCACCGACCCAGCGCCGTCGGATAATTCCTGATTCGACCGAGAAACTGTCAATTGCTGGGATGCTGCGAAACAACTGTGCTAACTCGGATAGCACGTCCGTCACTGAGGCCTGAGGAGAAGCGGTCTTACAATGCATTGCCGCTGGAAGCTCCGTGATCGTTACCCCGTGCATACTACCAATATGCGAGCGAACGGAGTGTATAGGCCTCGTGTCCCTTGGCTACCGGATGGCGCGACCTATTCGCCGTGGAATCACTGAATGACGAAACTGATCGGATACTCGAGGTCACGTAGCCAATGTGCGGTCGTGTGCCCTGCTGTGAGGATGAGGAAGCATTAAGGACAGTCTCTCGGACTGTCAATATAACGGAGCGTCCCGACCGACTGACATATGCTCCGAATGTAAAATATCTGAACCACAACATGCGGTCCCCTATGTTGTTGGACGAGAGAGGGACCTCTCTCGCTCACAGCCCGGACGGACCTGGACAAGCCAGGAACCGGACTAACAGGCTTCCTCCAATCTGTCCTCAATCTGCCGTCACTGGGTGAGTACTAAAGTAATTAACGTGCTCGCATCACCCAAATCTCCTTCCTAGACCGCAACGGATGAACCCGGCAACCGAACCATTCGATGAATGTACGCTACACCGGGTGAGCTAGCGAATGTCACTCCGTAGGCGATAGACATATTCCATGAGCACTTATTGCCGCTAGCTCTTCATTAACTACGACGACAGAGGCACACTTTTGAAAGACATCTCCATAACTTTGCGAACAAGAAACCAGAAATGCTTGGTTATAGCAAGCATAAAATAATAATATATATAGCGTCGTTCAATAATTCGAAAGTTTGTGTGACATTATTGGACTATGTCGGAACTGAGGGACGATGTCCCTGAACCGAACCAAAAATTTCTAAGTCCACCGACGCTATCAGTTTCTTATCCGGCATCGCAGCATTCTGGTCCGACGAAAGAAGCTGTAGAAGACCAAGTCAGATGACATACACAACAGCATATGTTGTTCAGAAAGGGAAAGCTCGAAATCCTCCAAATCCCTTTCGGTATCCCGTCGGACCGGATGAAACTTTCGGACGTCCGTACCCGCTTCCGCGGAGCGTGCCGACCCAGCATCGTCGGATAAAAAATATGCGACAGATTCAGTTGATGCTGGGATGCTGCGATAAACTGTGCTATTTAGTAAAGCACGTCCGTTCCCGAGGCCTGTGCAGTAGCGGTCTTAAGATGCATTGCCGCCGGTAGCTCCGTGTACGTTGACTCCCGCACACTTCCTATGCGAACGTCCGGAGTCTGCAGGCCTCAAGTCCCTGGCTACCGGATGGTGTGACCTGGTCGCCGAAGAATCCTTGATCGGCGAAGCTGGTAATATATCGGCGGTCACGCAGCCAAGGTGCGGTCGTGTGCGCCGACGAGAAGAGGAAGCCTTAGCAGTCTCCGCGGACTGCCTATACAACGGAGTGTCCCGAGCGACGGACGTATGCTCTGCTTGCGACACATTTGTACCACAACATCTGGGGCCAGATGTTGTTGAACGAGAGAGGGGCCTCTCTCGCTTGCCGTCCGGATGGACTGGAACGAGCTATGAACCGGACTAAAAGGCTTCCTCCGTTCTCCCTCCGATCTGCCGTCACTGGGTGTGCATTAGGTTGATTTATAGTGCTCGCATCACCCCAAAATTCCTTCTAGACCGCAACGGACGAACCCGGCTGCCGAACCATTCGGTGAATGGACGCTACACCGGGCGAGCTAGCGGACGTCAAAGGCCGTCGAACCTACTAGGGTCCTCTTAGGCAATTGGCGTATTTACATGAGCACTTTTCCGCTAGCTCTTCATTAATTGTGACGACGGAGGCACACTGTTGGAAGACATCACAGATACATCACCCTAATCTTGATCGTCTGAAATAGAAATTGATAAAGTAGAGTGACCCAGCGGGGAAAGGACCGGAGTGTCCAATTCCCCACTAACATACCGTGACATACGCTTCCCATATTGTCATCGAAATCATACGATACAGAACAGGAGTTAATGCGAGTACACTGACCACATATAGAATGATTATAAAGTCAGAGGAAGACTTCCTCTTAATACAATTGATCAATATCCTTTCAATGTGAAAAAAAAAACAAGTCCTGGTACTCGCACTAACCCCTGGCAATCAAAATACATAATAATAATATGATCCATTAATATAGAAAAAATAATTGAAATCAAAATATTTTGAAACAATTTTTTTAGAACAGCCCAAGTTTCTGAAAAGTAACATTGAGCCCCAATGGATCCCAAGCCTAAGTGTGGACAAAAATTTTAAAAATATTTTAAACAATTTATTCAACACTTACGAACAATAATAATGTATCTAGTTATGATTAAAATAACATCAAGATATTATTTTCCAGAAATCCCCCCCTCACACAGAGGGCTGTTGTAAATGTAAACAATGAGTGTAAAAACACTAAAATAAGACTCCAGGCACCCAGGCCCGAAATCAGTTACCAAAAATACACTATCTGATGCAAAACAGAGACTTCCAGGGAAGAAACTGCAGAACATCAGATGGTAGATGCAGAACACAACGCTTAACCACCCGTAGGTGAAGACGTAAACATGGGGAAAAGAACAGAATTCATTCTGTTATTCAGCTAAAACTCCCAAGAAAATTTAGTAATAATAATTACAAAAACTATGCCAAAAGCATGGGAGAATAGCAAGGGGGGACTTAAAGGACAGGGAGAGAGGAAAACACTTAAAAAACAGTGTAACTAAATAATCAGAATGACAACAAAATGGCTGCTGCCTCGAAAATAGGTAACTTAACATAATTTCATTAAAAAATTTTAAGTTACAGCCCTGATAATATTCTGTCACACATTTTTTCCTCTCCTCCTTCTCTATCCTCCTTAGAATCACCATTTCACTAATATTTATGTGTCTGGCATCATTTAAACTGAGATTTACAAGCACAAAGATCAGTCAGATGTTAACTGATGAAGGGCCAAACTTAGAATGATTAATGGCGCCAATTTCGGAACGTCCTTGACACTGCGCATGCGCAGTAGAGGCGAAGTGTGGAGGGCCTTTCAGGACATGTTTTCTTTGGTTTTAGATGCAAATTTTGGGGATTGGGGGACAAAATTTGTGTTAGGCCCTATATTTTAAGAGTTAGCACCAGCTATGTCTGGGTCATTGGTACAGTATAAAAATATGATAAATTTAAAGTAATTGTATATTTTCTATATTTACCAATGGTCCAGACAGGGATGGCCCTCCCATGAGTGGGCACTCATACATCCCCGCTGAGTTATTATTTTAGTAGGCTCGTCTATAAAGAATGATGCTGGCGCCAATTCTGGTCTCTTCCTGAGTACTGCACATGCGCAGGTAGTAAAAGTATGGAAGGCCAGATAGGACTTTTAATTTTCGGTATTGTATACAAATTTGGAGAATTGGGGGTTCAAAATTTGTGTTTGGACCTTGATAATACTGAGTTTGCACCAGCTGGTCTGGGCCATTGGTAAGTATAAAAAATATACAAATTTCTTTAAATTTATCATTTTCATGAAAAATCTCCAGTTCTTTATGGGTTAAGACAGTTTTTCTCAAGAAGTTATGATCTCTGATAATCAGACATTAAGAGGCAAGACATTCCATAGCCAGGGGCCACTACATTAAGTCAGGTTTGATGTAAACTGTGAAAAAAAGGTTCTTCACTTGTTGCACTTAAGACACTTAATTATCTACTGACCAATTGGCCAATTCAATCAAGATAGTAAGAGAAAGTGAGTAGCAATCAATCCATTAATCATTAAAGAAATAGAGACAGAGAGGGAAAGGTGAGAATATAAGTTCATACCTGTTTCTGGATGTTTTGTTATGAGGTGGAAACAGAATATACTGCACGACACAGGGCTGTAAGTCATGTATAGGAGTCTTGTTCTCCCCACAACTGGTCAATTCTGGTTCCTGAGAAAAGTAATTATATGTATATAACCATGTGAAAGTCAATTATTATGTTATTGCTAACAAAAAATATATCTTTAGATTTTCATTCAGTGAGTTACTATAGAACCAGGAACTCAGCAGTTCAACTGAGGAATTTTTTCAATTTATCTGTTAACCCTCTGCAAACTGATGTCAAAATACTGAAGTTGCAAAGTGCAAAGTTTTCCCGCCATGCAACATAGAATTTAACGAATTCAGTCTTCTTTGACAGAGCTCAACAAGCTCTGTCAAACAAGACTGAACTGAGTAATTCCTAGTTGCATTATGGGAGAAATTTGCTTCTACAAATTTCAATATTTTGACAACAGTGTGTAGAGGGTTAATGTTTTCATTTGACCAACTGTTGGACATGGCCCTCAGAATCCTTTCCAGATGTGTATCAGTTACATGGCTATTTACAGGAATTGATCAAAGAAGGGGAAGGCACCATTTATATTCATTCTATCTGAACTCTAAACTGCAGTGCTGTGAGAAATAATTACTACTAAGAACATGTGGGGTGGATTTTTTTCACCCCAAATTTTATTTCTCTCTGTAACTACCACATCAACACAATGTGCCTTGCTCCTTACTAACCTCTCTTCTTGAAAAATAATAGTTCTAAAAGTTTTTCAAGGAAACCACTGAAAAACTAGAACAGAGTCAAGGGTGGCATATACCCCCGCCTGCAATACCACGGATAGCATTGCAGAAATGAAACATTTATTACTGGGCGATGCTGAAGGATGACAGACTACAGACCATTGGGGCATATATCACAAGAACTATTAAGTGTCATGACAGGGTGACACAACTAGAAGCTCTAAAGAGTTGGCTCAGTAGTTCCAGAGAAGAAGATGAAAATGTGATTTCCCATAGGGTTTCAAAACTAACTATAAGACACAACTGCAGCCATGTTTGCAACCCAATCAACATTAAATAAGGATTGTTGGTTGAGGGTGTCTCAGTCTTCAACCATGCATAGTTTCAAAACATTGGGTCCTGTGGTTTCAGAGAAAATTTTTCAAAATCTACCAATCAGAATAAAAAAATGCTTCTGGCAGCCATGTTTTTTGATGGACAGTAACAAAAATGAGGGGCATTTGTCAAAGACCTCCCATAGACTATCCCTGCCAGTTTGGTTTACGTCGGCTCAGTAGTTCCAGATAAGAAGATGAAAATGTGATTTCACACACGGTTTTTATAGTAACTATAAGCTGATTGTGGCCATGTTTACAATCTGATCAACATTAAATGAGGATCGTTGATAAAGAGGGTCCCAATCATCATTTATGTGAAGTATGAAAACATTTGGCCTGGTAGTTTCAGAGAAGATTTTTGAAAATTCACCAACCGGAATCAAAGAATGCCCCAGGTGGCAATGTTTTGCAATCCACGGGAACAAAATGAAGATTGTTTGTAAAGGACCTCCCATAGACCATTCCTACCAAGTTTGGTTCACATCGGCTCAGTAGTTCCAGAGAAGAAGATGAAAATGTGATTTCCCATAGGGTTTCTATAGTAACTATAAGCCACAATTGAAGCCATGTTTGCAACCTGATCAACATCAAATGAGGATCGTTGGTAGAGAGGGTGCCAGTCATCATTTATGTGAAGTTTCAAAACATTTGGCCCTGGGTTTCAGAGGAGAAGATTTTTCAAAATCCACCAATCAGAATCAAAGAATGCCTCTGGCAGCCATGTTTTCAAACACATGGGAACAAAATGAGGATCGTTTGTAGAGGACCTCCCATAGACTCTCCCTGCCAGGTCTGGTTCACGTCGGCTCAGTAGTTACAGAAAAGAAGATGAAAATGTGATTTCTCATAGGGTTTCTATAGTAACTATAAGCCACAATTGCAGCCATGTTTGTAACCCGATCAACATTAAATGAAAATCGTTGGTAGAGGGGGGGTCCCAGTCATTATTTATGTGAAGTTTCAAAACATTTGGCCTGGCGGTTTCAGAGAAGATTTTTGAAAATTCACCAACCAAAATCAAAGAATGCCTCTAGAAGCCATGTTTTTCATCCGACGGGAACAAAATGAGGATCGTTTGTAGAGGATATCCCATAGACCATTCCTGCCAAGTTTTGTTCACACCAGCTCAGCGGTTACAAAGAAGATGAAAATGTGAAAAGTTTAGGATGCCAGACACCAAATGATGTGAAAAGCTCACATGGCAGGTGAGCTAAAAAGGTACCCTCGTCTCTAATTCTGAGAAAAAAATATTTTTCTGCAAACTTTATATTTGTTGCGCATCTGCAAGACATGTGTAACCATATCCTAAAGTTTCAACCCTCTACATTAGAAATTATGGGAGGAGTTGATTACACCTTGAAGGCACCCTTAATTAAACAAGTTATTCATGATTGAATTTTGGGACTGACAAATTCAAACTCCATAAAATGCAATAACTCCTACAATAAATACACTGTTTAACATCTGCCTTGTACTGTGGGTAGACATCAATAGGATAGACTTACACACCAAATATGAAGTCATTCCACTGAGTACTCTACAAGTTATTCATGAATTAATTTCAAGGTGGACAAATTCTAAGTACATAAAGGGCAATGATGCTGACAATAAAATCTCGCACAACATCTGCATTTCACTATGGATATACAGCAATAGGATACACTTGCATACCAAACAAATATCAAGTCACTCAACCAAGTACTTTACAAGTTAATGATGGATGGATGGATGGATGGATGGATGGATGGATGGAGGGATGGATGGATGGATGGATGGAGATGGATGGAGATGGATGGATGGATGGATGGATGGATGGATGGATGGATGGATGGATGGATGGATGGATGGATGGATGGATGGATGGACTGACAGATAAGGCAAATCCTATATACCCCTGCTAGGCACAGGGGTATAAAAAGGATGAGAGTCAAAAGACAAAAAAACTGCACCAAACCGGACCAACCAGGGCCAGTTGTGCATGGTGCACAATTTAGTGTCTACCCGTTCCTCTTTACTGGGGTATACTAATTGTCCATTTCCCACCAGACATGCGCAATAAGCATTAATTCCTTATTTTTTTTTAAATCAAACGTTCATGTAAAAAGTGGAGTGGGGAGGTGGCTCAAATAATAGTATATTTTTGACCGGGTGGGTCATAATTTGTATCGGTATGGTAGGTTTTAATAGAAATAAAAATTTGGGAAAAATTTTAATTTCTCCAACAACCTACCACACCAACATAATGCGCCGAATGGACAATGGGATGGTGGTCTGCACATTTATGTGAAAACAGATGAAATAATAGCCAACAGATGAAGGATTAATTATGAAATAGAGGTCCCTAACATTAATTGGAGTAAAAGGTGGATTAGGCAAGCATTATGTGAAGAGAGGTTAATAATGATGACCTAATGAAATAAATGAATGAATATATAATATATGATATAATAACTTCATCAGAAAAATGTGTATACATTTTTACATGGGTTAGACTATCACAAGATATATCAAGCTTACTCCAAGCTAATGCATGCGACACCCCACCATTGTCAGGCTAAAACATCTGCATTCCCCTACTGAAATGGTCAACTGGATACTATATGGGCCCATGCTGTACATCGGTGACCAATGAGAACTGTTATATAAAGCATGACAAGGTCATACTCCAGTGCGGAGGTACTGTATTTCTTCAAAATCTTATGATAGGAAAAAACACAAAAGTAATCTGATGAGCATGCCATTGTTACTAAACCATGATCATGGGATCGATACAAACATTTGACCCTTTACCTAACGTGAAAAGCAGACGACACTAGCAAAAAAAATTCTTGAATAACTAATTTTTTTCATTTTTTGTCTCAAAAACATAGGTTATGACCCCTCGTTGGAACGAGCTCGACAAGCTCGTTCCAACGAGGGGTCATAACCTATGTTTTTGAGACAAAAAATGAAAAAAATAGTGAAAATTGGCGATTTTTTAGAATAGCGCTGGCCGGTTTTGGCCGTTACGTTGGGTAAAGGGTTAATATCCAATATCAAAAAATAACCATAGTAACTAGCTTTCTGAAAACATCCGGAGTCTAGATTACTTTCCAATGCAGCAGAGCTCTGTGTTGACCAAACCCAAAATATTGTCAAGCGGACAGTAAACACAGCTGGATAAAGTGCAAGTCAGTTTGTCTTTACAAACCATATAACAAGATAGCAAAAGACAAAACAGGTTATAATAATGCTTATTTTAACATAAAAACAATTGGTATGTGCTGATGGGGTGCAATAGTAGACTGAGCAGCCATGATGGAACCTAGTGAATAAAGGTCTACGGATGGAACATGATGGCTCAGGAGTTATGGCACAGGACTTCAAACTGAAAGGTGCACAGTTCGATCCCCACCATGGGTAACTGCTTTGTGTCCATGGGCAAGGCACTTAATCCTGATTTCCCACATTGGGGCATGGTGGCACTGCATACTAAGATGTACTGCATGTCAATGGGGCACTTGTCTTCAACCAATGCGAACCCTGTTTGTCTTGTGAAGTTAGTACGATAGGGAGTCTCACAGTTGCTCACCAGTGATTGGTGGTTCTCTCCAGGTACTCTGGCTCACGGCACCCATAAAACAGTCCAACACCAGCTGTTAAAAGTGTCATTAAAACCCAATAAAAGTCTTCAGACTGTTTTTGTAGGCTCCTGAGATAAACAGTGGAGAAGATGAACATACTTCTTCATTGGGCTGCTTGCATAAGATTGGAAATAGACACAAAATTAGCATACAATCAATTCTAAGGCTCCTTACTTTATGAGCCGAGGTATTGTTTGGTATCCTATCTGCTGTAGTAAGTCGTTCCTAAGCATTGCAGATACAAGTCTGAATTCAATAAGATATAGAGTGTGTCTTTTCTACCTGGAAAATGAAATAACAAGAGGCCCCAGGGGGCCTGAGGGCGCTCACCTGACATGGTAGCCTAAATATCAACCCAGAGAATTGTTTTCAACAAGTTGCATCTGCTCCTCCTAAGAAAAGCTTATACCAAATATCCAAAGATTCTGACCAGTAGATCTAAAAAAAATTATTTTTA
This sequence comes from Pictodentalium vernedei, assembly GCA_031216915.1. Lineage (NCBI taxonomy): Eukaryota > Metazoa > Mollusca > Scaphopoda > Dentaliida > Dentaliidae > Pictodentalium > Pictodentalium vernedei. The sequence continues at coordinate 163,601,638 of CM062293.1, forward strand.
AAGAAATCCCTCATATTGAACTAAGTAATAATTTGGATTCCCACGCCCCTCCTAAGAAAAGCTTATACCAAATAACCAAAGATTCTGACCAGTGGATCTAAAAAAAAAAAAGATTTTTAAAGAATATCCCTCATATTGAACTAAGTAATAATTCGGGCTCCCACAGGGAGCCAAAATATGAACCCAGGGACTTGGCTTGAACAAACTTGAATCTCACCTCCAGTGGGATGCTGTATACCAAATATCAAAAGATTCTGACTGGTGGATGTGAAGAAGAAGATTTTAAAAAAAATATTCCTCATATTGAACTAAGTTATAACTCAGGCTCCCACAGGGAGCCCAAATATCAACCCAGGGACTTGGCTTGAATAAACTTGAATCTTACCCCCTAAGGATGCTGCATACCAAAAGCAATCTGACTGCTGCATCTGAAGAAGAAGATTTTTAAAGAAAATTCCTCATTTTGAACTAAGTTATCATTCAGGCTCCCACAGTGAGCCCAAATATGAACCCCGGGACTTGGCTTTAACAAACTTGAATATCCCTCCCCCCTCCTCCCCCCTAAGGATGCGGCACACCAAATATCAAAACATTCCGACTGCTGGATCTGAAGAAGAAGATTTTTTAAGAAAATTCCTCATTTTGAACTAAGTTACAATTCGAGCTTCCATAGTGAGCCCAAATATGGACCTAGGGACATGGCTTAAACAAACTTGAATCTCACCCCCCTAAGGATGCTGCATACCAAATATCAAAACATTCCGACTGATGGATCTGAAGAAGAAGATTTCGAAAGAAAATTCCTCAGTTTGAACTAAGTTATAATTCGGGCTCCCACAGTGAGCCCAAATATGAACCCAGGGACTTGGCTTGAACAAACTTGAATCTCACCCCCCTAAGCATGCTGCATATCCAATATCAAAAGATTATGAATGCTGGATCTGGAGAAGAAGATTTTTTAAGAAATTTGCCTTAAATGCACTAAGTTCAAATTCGCTCTTCTATAGTGAGCCCAAATATGAATCCAGGGGGCCGATTTGAGCAAACTTGAATCTGACCCCCCTAGAGATGATGTATACCAAATAGGAAAGAATTCTGCCTGGTGGATCTGAAGAAGAATATTTTTTTGAATTTTGGAAAGAAATTCATGGGTGCTATCAGAGTTATGCCCCTTGTGGTGCCCCCTGTGGGTGCAGCAAGTTTATTTGTACAAGTTTGAATTGACATATGATGGGGAACATGCACACCAAATTTGGTTCAATTTGATCCAGTAGTTTGCGAGGAGTAGTCGATAATGTAAAGTTCACGAAGGACGACGGCGGACGACAAGTGATAAGTTAAGCTCTCTTCGGTGAGCTAAAAATCCAGTAAGAACACTCTCCAACGTGTACTATATGATATCTACAATTATAAACACATGAGAATATGCGATTTGAGAACCAACAAAATAGAGGCCAGGATCTAGAAATGGAGGTTGGCATGATTAACAGACTCCAACACGGACCGCCCCCGAAATATATAATAATTTCAAGGTCCACCAAAGCGATAGCCTAATAAAATATTGTACGAGTGCATTAAAATCCAGCATGTAATCATCTAAAAACCACTAACTGGTTATGCAGTCACCTTTGAACTCAAACAGCAGCAATTATGATGATTTAATAAGTGCTTGTATATCAGAAATCAGAAAATAAACACCGGAAACTAATGCAACAAAAACTGCGTATATGCCTATCAGGGCGCCTTTCAACACGACCCCAAATAAATAGTGTGCGTGCGTGCGTGCATGCGTGCGTGCGTGCGTGCGTGCATGCGTGCGTGCGTGCATGCGTGCATAAATATATATATTCAAGACAGAGAGTGAGTGTGGGAGGGGGGGGGGGGGAATCAACAACATGTCGAAACCTCCTGACCCACATTACTTAATCATTTCTGGTCCAGACAGCAAAAATATAGGAACCCTACAGGCTCCCTCACGTCTAACAGACTCCCTTATGCCACTATGGACGGAGAATGACGTGAAGAACAAAACTTCCCCTAAAGAAGATGGTCCTCTCGTGGAGGAAGCTTCTGGCAAATGTTCAATAACAGGCACTTAGAAAACTGACAGAAGGATATTGTGACAACAGCTATGTTATTAGTAGGAATCACACTGAGATTATTAAATCTTAACGTAATCTACTGAATCAAATGAATAGAAGGATACACTTATCCTACCATTCATTCCCCTGAATACGGCTGATTGTCAACTGTATGCACTCAAAAGTCTATCACTGGGACACAAATGAAGGAAACTATTGTTCCTATGTGTCGCAAACTTAACTATCCTGGAGCGATCCCACATGCATGTTCACTAATAATATAATCCAATGATGTAGCGTAAACAATAAGACATCATTCTTGATGAATATATGATCTCCAATAACTGAGGGGCCCAAGAACCCTTCATATAGAGTCCGTCTGACTCAGGGTTGTAACCCAATTATGAACTCAAACCACTGAAAATCTGCCCAAACTTGACCTTATGTTTACTAGATCCGTTAAAACAATACAGGTCCTGAGTGAAAAAACGTCTTCACTGTTAATGTGTCTGATAGAAGACGAAAGCGAGCCTAACAACTGGCTAATTCGGGTTAATGAAAAAACAAACAAGCCAGCTTGTTGAAAATGAATTGTAGGATACATGTCCTATCATTCATCCCATGCGACATTATCTAGTTCATTCTTCAAGTGATCTTAAGAACTATAATTGCCGGACAGTCGAACATTCGAACGCTTGCTTTTTCGACTGAATGATTATCCTAAATAACCTTTAGAGCCATGATAAACATGTTATCTAGTTCAGTTAATTATAGGTCAGACCGAGATCCATAAGAGCCTCGAGCCACCGGCTCAGGGGTGTCTGATCAGTAAACTCAAACAGACCTGAACCCCCTATCCAAGTGGCTGTATAGTCAATCCCTAAAGTAATATACAGGAGGGATACCTATACCATCGCTACGAGTCCTTATAGACGATCTGCATCTAGGACAACCTCTCCTACTCTTTCTGCTGGTGTTGGTCGATTAGACCCCAACTTAAAGAGCCAAGAGGGAACTGAAACCACTCATCACGGTTTATAGCCCTGTGCAATATGAAGAGCACTTTAGCCTTATGTAGAGGAAGCCGTAAGCCTAGCCGACCCTGGCTGCCTATTAGATGGGACATCCCGGACAAGAGGAATGGATGTAAACTCCGACTGACGGAAGTTTCTACCAACAATATCTGGCCCCAGATGTTGTAATAAGAGAGAGGGGCCTCTCTCTTGCTCGCGGTCCTGGCAGACCTGTACGAGCGTACCACAGAACTTGCTGGCTTCCTCCTTCTGTCATCTCTGGGTGAGCATAATTATATTTATGTATATTATAGTGCCCGCTCCACCCTTGTTCTCTCCTCAACCGCTATGGACTTATCCGGCATCATGACACCCATATTCTGAGTGGAAGAAGCACCGGTTGAGCTAGCTGGCGACAATGACGAAAATCACTTGATGTGTGATCTGGGGCCTTGTCTTATATCATTGAACACTTTGCCACTAGCTCTAATTGTATATTGTAGTCCAACTGCATCAGTTCTCAGAGGCCTGAGTAACTGCTACACCGGTCGAGATAGCCAGTGACAGGGAACTAAAACCTTACGCCGTGGTTTTTAGCCCTGTCTAAATGTGACAACGGACTTTTTGTGCGGTCGTGTGTGCTTATCGGACATAGAGGAAGCCGTAAGACCTCTGACCCCAGATGTTGTTGCAAGAGAGAGGGGCCTCTCTCTTGCTTGCGGTCATGGAAGACCTGGACGAGCATACCTCAGAACTTGTCTGCTTCCTCCTTTCTGTCGTCCCAGGGTGAGATGTTTCGATATTATAGTGCTCGCAACACCCTTTCCTTTCATCAACCACTACGGATTTACCCAGCGTCATAACACCCACATTCTGAGTGAGAAAGTGCCGGTTGAGCTAGCTGGCAACAAGGACGAAAACCACATGATCTGTGATCTGGGGCCTTGTCTATTTCATTGAGCACTTTTGCAGCTAGCTCTAATTGTATATTGCGATGACAGAAGCACACTATCTGACGGCATCACGAAACCTCACCATGTTCTTGTTCCTCTCATTAAAATATAACAGTCCACTCGCCTAACAACAACCATGACACCCATCACCAACGTTGTCAAAATCTGACACATGGTACAAGAATTTGTGGTAGAACATCGACTATAAGCAAGACAACGACCATGTAAATAGAGGATAGGCTTCCTCATATCTGACCTGCTATTTAATAAATATTATTACTTAAAATAGATCGATTGTACCACCACCAAATCTACATAATATAAGATAACATTAAAATATACAATCGATGCAATAAATGCATCCAAAAGAAAAAAATTTTCAAAAATTTAAATTTTTTTTTAAAATTCTTTTTCTTAATATAAGTGCCCAAGTTCCCAAAGGAAACGATGAGCCCAAAAAAGCCTAAGTGTGGACAAAATTATAATAATATCAAAATGAAAGTGTCAATGACACTGTAACTCAACTTGTCAAGACATGTACATGTATAGTATGTGACACAGCAATGACAAACATCCAGGTAATGACCTGATAACAAAGGTACATACAAAGTATTGTAACGGTCTGTACAAAAATACTGACCGTAGCCTGTAACAAATGTATAGGTAAAGTATTGTAGTAGTGGGTGACAGTCAGATGCTAAACTAGAAAAAAATCTTTTGAGTCCCAGAGTGGGTCTGACTGAACCCCAAAATATTTGATCTCATAGCACAGTGATAACAAAGGCAACCCAAAACATACTCATTCCTGTCCCAAGGTGAAAACAAAGGTACCCAAGAAGTTTTGTGAAGATCAGTTCATAAATACGAGCTGTATAGAAGTTGTGACAAAAAACTGATTGGACCTAATTTTGATACAAAATGGCCACTGGCAGCCATCTTGAATTTTGGACCGCACTCAGAAACACACGTTCTCGTCCCAAGGTGATAACAAAGGTACCCAAGAAGTTTCGTGAAGATCGGTTGATAAATACAGCCTCTAGCCAGAGCCGTATTGACATGTGCACTTACAGTGTATAAGAAGCACTAAATAAATCAAAATTCATCTAATTTGCATAATTTCTGCACAAGAAAAAAACCCATACTATATGTGATGTATTCCATTTTACTAAACATTCATACAAAAATTTATTCAAATCAGAACTTTCATACAGAAGTTCTGTACAAAAGACCGATTGCACTAATTTTGGTACAAAATGGTTGCTGGTGGCCATCTTGAATTTCGGACCACACCCAAAAACACTCGTTCTCATCCCATGGTGATAACAAAGGTACCCAAAAAGTTTCGTAAAGATCGGTTCATAAATACGGCCTCTAGCCTGAGCCGTATAGAAGTTGTGTACAAAAAACTATTTAGACCTAATTTCGGTACAAAATGGCTACTGGCAGGCATCTTGAATTTTGGACCACACTCAGAAACACTCGTTCTCATCCCAAGGTGAAAGCAGAGGTACCCAAGAAGTTTTGTGAAGATCGGTTGATAAATAAAGACTCTAGCCTGAGCCGTATTGACATGTGTACTTACTGTGTGTAAGTAGCACTGAAAAAATCAAAGTTCATCTAATTTGCATAATTTCTGCACGAGAAAAAAACCTGTATTATATGTGATGTATCCCATGGTAGTAAACATTCATACAAAAAAATTATTCAAATCAGAGCTTTCATGTGGAAGTTCTGCGCAAAAATCTGATTGCCTCTAATTTTGAACAAAATGGCTGCCAGTGGCCATCTTGAATTTCAGACCGGACCCAAAAACACTCATTCTCATCCCACGGTGATAACAAAGGTACCCAAGAAGTTTCGTAAAGATCGGTTCATAAATGCGGCCTCTAGCCCGAGACGTATTGGCATTTGCACTGACAGTGCTGAAAGTAACACTAAATAAATCAAAGTTAGTCTAATTTACATAATTTAAGCACAAGAAAAAAACCGGTATGATATGTAATGTATCTCATGGTACTAAACATTCATACAAAAAATTATTCAAATCAGAGCTTTCATATGGAAGTTCTGTACAAAAAACAGATTTCTGCATCGTTGGTACAAAATGGCGGCTGGCAGCCATCTTGAATTTCGGACCACACCCAAAAACACTCATTCTCGTCCCACAGTCATAACAAAGGTACCCAAGAAGTTTCATAAAGATCGGTTCATAAATACGGCCTCTAGCCCGAGCCGTATCCAATTGTTGATGTACGGACAGAAGGGCAGACGGACAGACGGACTACGGCCCATGACAAAAGCTCAAATTTGGCTTCGCCAAAGTTGAGCTAAAAATTAACTGCCACACTACCGGAATATTTTATGTTACTTATAACAGTAGTTTCTCTAAAAATAATAGGAAACTACCTGTACAAATAAAATAATGTCAATGTAAACAACTTCAAATTAAAAACCGGAAATAAGACCCCAGGCAACACGGCCCGAAGTCAGTAACCAAAATAAAACTATCCAATGTAAAGCAATACAAAAAACGATACATCGGATGTATGGTGCATGACCAAAACGCCTAAACACTCCAAGGGTGAGGACATAACCATGGAGATGTACAGAATAATCTTCTGTATAATATGTTAAACTCCCAAGAAATTTTATAAAAAAATTTCAATAAAACAAGCCAAAAAGCTTGGGAGTTTAACTAGGGGGGGATCAAGGGAGGTTAGGGAAGGAATACTTAACAAACAGTGGAAAAATCATTATAAATCAATGATGACGTCAGACCCATGTCCAGAAATTGGTGGAACATGAACTAATTTTTATAAATATTATAAAATTACAGCCCTGAACATTTCAAACCACTGTTTCTTCCTTACTTCATCCAGTTGTGTCCTTGGATCCACCAAATTAACCATTGATTTGTGTCTGGCATCATTGAAACTGAGATTTAAAAGCACAGAAGTCAGTTTGATGTTATCTGACTGAAGGGCCAAACAAAGAATGATGTTGGTGCCAGTTTCGGTGACTTCCTGGCGTCTGCGCATGCGCACGAGTAAATGCATGGAGGGCCAGATCCAAGGTGAAAGGAAAATAAAATTATTAGGAAATACAGAACCTTAGTGAGCACGCTCACATACCCCACGCGCCCCGATATTTCAAGCTTGAATCATTTTTTAAAAATAAACACAGATTCTAGGAATACTGCAGAAAACAGTGTTCTGTAGTTTCAACGGTGGTGAAAGAATTCAAGCAGACAAAAAGCCCGGAAAACTGTAATTTTGATGAACTTTTCAAAGTCTATGGGGCCATAATTTTGGTAAAAATCAGTGGAGCGGAACAAAACCCAAACTTGTTCTGTAGGCCACCATGTTAGACTAACATACCAAAAATCAGTTCAATATCTGGAAGCGTGTAGAAAAAAAGTCCGGAAAGTTAAAAAATTTATAGTAATTTCTATATTTTTTATACTTACCAATGACCAGGGCTCGATTTAACTGGATTAGCATAGCACTTTGCTTTCCAATTTCTGAATTTTGCTATTCAAGATTTATTAGTTTCAAGTGCTTTTGGATCAACTGCTAATCAATTTTCCAGGGTGAATAGTAAATTGCTATTCAAAATTTTCAGATTAAATCAAGCCCTGCCAATGACCCAGACATAGCTGGTGCTAACTCTTAAAATATAGGGCCAAACACAAATTTTGCCCCCCAATCCCCAAAATTTGCATCAAAAACCAAAGAAAACATGTCCTGAATGGCCCTCCACACTTCACCTCTACTGCGCATGCGCTGTGTCAAGGACGTTCCGAAATTGGCGCCATTAATCATTCTAATAACCAGTGCCTGGTAAGCGCTATGTACTCAGCGGGGAGGTAAGAGTTCCCAACTCCTGGGAGGGCCATCCCCGTCTGGGTCATTGGTAAGTATAAAAAATATAGAAATTACTATAAATTTTTTAACATTTTTATACTGTACCAATGACCCAGACATAGCTGAATAGTAAAAAGGCTGGAGGGCCAAGGACATAGAGCAAGATGGAATACGCTCAATAATATAAAATAGAGTCATCCCCTCTAGGGAAAAAGAAGTAATAGGCCTTACATGTATCTTTCTTATTTATGATAAATTAGAAAGATACAACACCTTCCAAAATTGAGCATCATACATCCATGTACTCTATTAATATCCAATATAATCCTTATACTAATAATTTTTAAAGTAAGCCAATAAATAAAGTAAGTCTAAAGAATAGAGACTCTTATACTCCTTAAAAGTGTCTGAGGATTGCATAATCATGTCCGTTGACACGTGCTATATTCAAAAGCTATACTTTAAAAACTAAGACTTGAATGAATTTTTAAAACATAAACTTCTCACTAAACAACCATCCCAATAACAGCTCAGAATTACTAACTCCGGAGGAGGTATCCCCTTGTTTTCATAGTAAAACAGGTGACCCAAGGGAACACCCTCCTTCCCCCCTTCCCCTTTTTCTTGCCCTGGGTCAAATAGCCCAGAGCGAAGAGGGCAGCAGAACGGAGTCACTGCCGAAACAGACAGCCTACCTAGCTATAGTAGCAACTGTTAAGTGAATGACATTCTGAGCAGTAGATAATAGACCTAACAATAGAGGCCTCCAGAAATGGACTCGATATTTCTGAGATAAAAATTCATGAATGTGGATGGCTGAGTGCAATGAGCAGCCTTCAAAAATCTATAATAGCGACACTATTAATGTAAGCCCAAGATGAAGAAGAACTCTTAGTTCAGAAGCCGAAATCTTAAGCACAACTGCTGAGTCAATGATATACCATAAGCAGTACCGATAGTTAATTGAATCCATTAGCAACAGAATAGAGCGTAACGTCCTTCTATTAGGCGTCAAAGACAGAAGAAGCTTACGCCCGTAGTAATAAACAGATATCTGTTTATAAATACATAAACTCTAACCGGACAGAGTAAAGGCCTATGCCCGTACGAAGACGGAAGGACCTTAATAACAATAGGTTCCGGATATTAGAAGCCTAACTCTTATGCAAAAATCCAACCTAAATAGCAAAGGAAGAAGTGATTCGGAAACTACGAAAGTGAAAATCATCCATCGATAGTGCATGAAACTCACTGACTCTTCAGTAAAAGAGAAGCCAACAGAATTACTGTCTAAAAGGTCGGAATTTGAAAACTACTGTTTCCAGAGGCTCAAATGATTACTTAGCTAAATAAGAACCGAAGTTAAATTCCATATAGGAATTTAATCTAAAGATTCTAAGTCTATTTATCAAAAAGTTACTAACTGACTTAGATAAAGAGACATAAGACTCAATTGTAAACTATCATAGAGTGCATAGGTATGAGGTAACATAAACCTATAACCTTAATAATAACAGGCTGCAGTAGATCTTGTCAAACAAGTATACTAAAAAGTTGCAATGAGTAGTATGGAGGGATCAACAATATGAACATAGTGATCCCTACACCAACGGCGGAAGAGCGAAGAAGAGGATCTCCTATAGTAAGAAATCGCGTCCAAAGCTCGTCCAGTACATTCCTTACAATGCAATACGGACCACACAACAGAATACGTGAAGGTTGCGACCTTGCGGGTTGTGATAAAGATGACACGATTTACCCAGCGAAAAAAGATCCTCTCATTGAGGAAGATTTCGCGTTAAGTCCCACAGTAGACATCAGAGTAAATTACCCACGGTCTCTGTGAAGACAGAGATGCTATCAACAGAAATGTATTGTGGTTGTTTATCTTAGCAATACCTGCTGAAACAACAGCGCCGGAGGATATGCGTATCCTATCATTCCGTCCTATTAGATCAATAGAGCGTTAACAACATTAGCTCAGAGATCCGGACAAGCCAACACATACGTCTGCAATTGACTAGCAAGCTGTGTCGTTAATAAATTATCATTGGGCGCTCCCATAGATAGCAAATCTGATTGAATACTTGTTTGTTGAGAGTCCATTCTGATGGCAACAAGCGACCCCTAAGTGAACGGGAGTCCGGTAAAACAATCAGACGACCCGAAATATGACGGACCGAAACTGAACTTGGTGTACTACAACCAACAGACGGATTCTTTCCATTAAATTGAATAACGGAAACGAATGAGTGCCTCCCTGGTTCCGGAGATACGCAACTACTGTCGAATTAACGGACAGGATTTGGACATGCGTTTCTGAATAATGTTCATGCAATGACATAAAGCAAACCTAAAAAACATTATTCCGCTGAAGATAATTGCTTGCTTAGAGACTGCGGAACCCAAAGACCCTGGCACTTCGAATCCGTTGGGATGAATATTATATCCCAATCTGTTTGACTGGCAACCGTCATAACTATAACACTCGGATCCGGCAACTGCAGTGGCACTCTCTGAGTCAACCACCGAATGTTTGCCCCAGTCTGAATCTCTTGTAACACTAGATAGACAAGAGAACGTGTAAATCGAGCAATTCATGGATTGCTGAAAAGTTGCCGTTGAAGAGAGGCTTCTCCGAGAACGAAGCGACTCTGAGAGAGTTCTTCACCTTACTATCCACGCGCGTGGATGTAGCTAGGGCTGCGTCACGTCTAACCAACTCCAATCAGCCACTGAAGGGCGGAGTTATACGTGAACAAACTACTGCCCTCAAAAGAAATCACATTGAGAATAATATCCCGTAAATCTTTTCTTGAAGACGTAATGATAACACCTCAGTAAGGTGGATTACGTATGAAAAAGCGTCTAAGTTAAGTCTACTAGACATCATTGTCGTTTCCAACACTGTGGTTGGAAAAGACATAGACGGCGAAAAAGAATATTTCCAGTCTTTAACCACGCCGTCTAGACGCATATGAACTCTCGGTATGCCCTGCTCTGCCAAAATAAATTATTCGTATAAATGATAAAACAGCAGAAATGAGCATTGCGGACAAGAAACTAAACTATCATGCTTGGTAGCAGGCTTATATGCATATATAGCGTCGAAAAATAAAACACATGTTGTAATGACATTATTGGACTGTGTCGGTAAGTCAGGGACAATGTCCCTGAACCGATCCAAAATTCCGTGTCCAATGACGCTATAAGTCTCTTATCCAACATCGCAGCAATGTAGTCCGAAATAACAATCACTGGAAGATAATGCCAGAAGATATGAATGGCAGCTTCCGATGCTACGAAAGGGAAAACTCGAAATCTTTCGAATCCCTTTCGCCATCTTGTCGGACCCTATAAAGCGTTCGGTCGTCCGTACCTGATGCAACCGCGGACCGCACCGACCCAGCGCCGTCAGATAATTCCTGATTCGAGTAAGAAACTGTCGATTGCTGGGATGCTGCGAAACAACTGTGCTAACACGGATAGCACGTCCGTCACTGAGGCCTGAGGAGAAGCGGTCCTACAATGCATTGCCGCTGGAAGCTCCGTGATTGTTACCCCGTGCATACTACCAATATGCGAGCGAATGGAGTGTATAGGCCTCGTGTCCCTTGGCTACCGGATGGCGTGACCTATTTGCCGTGGAATAACTGAATGACGAAACTGATCGGATACTCGAGGTCACGTAGCCAATGTGCGGTCGTGTGCCCTGCTGTGAGGATGAGGAAGCATTATCGACAGTCTCTCGGACTGTCAATATAACGGAGCGTCCCGACCGACAGACATATGCTCCGAATGTAAAATATCTGAACCACAACATGCGGTCCCCTATGTTGTTGGACGAGAGAGGGACCTCTCTCGCTCACAGCCCGGACGGACCTGGACAAGCCAGGAACCGGACTAACAGGCTTCCTCCAATCTGTCCTCAATCCGCCGTCACTGGGTGAGTACTAAAGTAATTATAGTGCTCGCATCACCCAAATCTCCTTCCTAGACCGCAATGGACGAACCCGGCAGCCGAACCATTCGATGAATGTACGCTACACCGGGTATGCTAGCGAATGTCACTCCGTCGATCCTACAAGGGATCTCTTAGGCGATAGACATATTCCATGAGCACTTAGTGCCGCTAGCTCTTCATTAACTATGATGACAGAGGCACACTTTTGAAAGACATCTCCGTAACTTTGCGAACAAGAAACCAGAAATGCTTGGTAATAGCAAGCATATAATAATAATATATATAGCGTCGTTCAATAATTCGAAAGTTTGTGTGACATTATTGGACTATGTCGGAACTGAGGGACGATGTCCCTGAACCGAACCAAAAATTTCTAAGTCCACCGACGCTATCAGTTTCTTATCCGGCATCGCAGCATTCTGGTCCGACGAAAGAAGCTGTAGAAGATCAAGTCAGATGACATACACAACAGCATATGTTGTTCCGAAAGGGAAAGCTCGAAATCCTCCAAATCCCTTTCGGTATCCCGTCGGACCGGATGAAATTTTCGGACGTCCGTACCCGCTTCCGCGGAGCGTCCCGACCCAGCATCGTCGGATAAAAAATATGCGACAGATTCAGTTGATGCTGGGATGCTGCGATAAGCTGTGCTATTTAGGAAAGCACGTCCGTTCCCGAGGCCTGTGCAGTAGCGGTCTTACGATGCATTGCCGCCGGAAGCTCCATGTACGTTTACTCCCGCACACTTTCCTATGCGAACGTTCGGAGTCTGCAGGACTCGTGTCCCTGGCTACCGGATGGTGTGACCTGGTCGCCGATGATTCTCTGACTGGCGAAGCTGACTGGATACCCGAGGTCACGTAGCCAAGAGCGGTCGTGTGAGCTACCATGAGAATGAGGAAGCCTTATTGACAGTCTACTCCGGACTGACTATATGTCGGAGCGTCCCGAGCGATGGACGTATGCTCCGAATGCGAAACATTTTGTACCACAACATCTGGGGCCAGATGTTGTTGTACGAGAGAGGGGCCTCTCTCGCTCGTCGTCCGGATGGACCAGAACGAGCTATGAACCGGACTAAAAGGCTTCCTCCGTTCTCCCTCTAATCTGCCGTCACTGGGTGTGCATTTGGTTGATTTATAGTGCTCGCATCACCCCAAAACTCCTTCTAGACCGCAACGGACGAACCCGGCTGCCGAACCATTCGATGAATGGACGCTACACCGGGCGAGCTAGCGGACGTCAAAGGCCGTCGAACCTACTAGGGTCCTCTTAGGCAATTGGCATATTTACATGAGCACTTTTCCGCTAGCCCTTCATTAATTGTGACGACGGAGGCACACTGTTGGAAGACATCACAGATACATCACCCTAATCTTGATCGTCTGAAATAGAAATTGATAAAGTAGAGTGACCCTGCGGGAAAAGGACCGGAGTGTCCAATTCCCCACTAACATACCGTGACATACGCTTCCCATGTTGTCATCGAAATCATACGATACAGAACAGGAGTTAATGCGAGTACACTGACCAAATATAGAATGATTATAAAAGTCAGAGGAAGACTTCCTCTTATTACAATTGATCAAAATCCTTTCAATGTGAAAAGAAAACAAAGTCCTGGTACTCGCACCAACCCCTGGCAATCAAAATACATAATAATAATATGATCCATTAATATAGAAAAAATAATTGAAATCAAAATATTTTGAAAAAATATTTTTTCAGAACAGCCCAAGTTTCTGAAAAGTAACGTTGAGCCCCAATGGATCCCAAGCCTAAGTGTGGACAAAAATTTTAAAAATATTTTAAACAATTTATTCAACACTTACGAACAATAATAATGTATCTAGTTATGATTAAAACAAGAGGCCCCACGGGGCCTGAGGGCGCTCACCTGATACTGGCCGAGTCATATCACCAAAATAGCAAGGGATTCTGCCTTGTGGTTATTATCAGTTTTTCAACATAAAAGTGTTTTCTCTACTTAGTAACCCAGAGTGTTCATATGTTAGATCCCCATATTGGGTACTCAATAATTTATCTATTTATTTATTGGAATTTAAGGTCACTTTCTAAGGCTACATCATTACAGAGGCATAATTATAATATCAGGTTTGGTCAATCGTTTATGCCTATTACTGCCCACTTTACAGGGCTTTCAACGCAGGAATTGGTTACTGGGCCCAATTTTATCAATAAAGCAGAACTTGAACAAACTTCAATTTGCCACTTCTAAGAAAATCAAAAATCAAATATCAAAAGATTCTGACAGGAGTAACAGAAAAAAAAGATTTTTTAAGAATATTTCTCATACTGAATTAAGTTATACATTGGGCTCCCATAGGGAACCCAAAAATAAAAGCTTCTGAAGCAGTGTTTTGGGAGAAGAAGATTCTTCAACGTTATTCCCATTAGCTACACTGTTAAAAAATGATGACTCGGCACTTTTAGTCCTAGAAAAGAACCTTATGATAAAATTTTTACCATTTTTTTCTTCCGGTCCTAAGGAAGCTTCACACCATATAAAAATTCTCAGTGCCATGTAGTTCTGGAGATATGGGCATTTAAAAAGAAAAAAATTTTTTAGCTCCTGCAGTTCCCGTGGGGGACAGGAAAACAATATTTTTATACTGTACCAATGACCCAGACATAGCTGGTGCTAACTCTTAAAATATAGGGCCAAACACAAATTTTGCCCCCCAATCCCCAAAATTTGCATCTAAAACTAAAGAAAACATGTCCAGAGAGGCCCTCCACACCTCGCCCCCACTGCGCATGCGCAGTGTCAAGGACGTTCCGAAATTGGCGCCATTTATCATTCTAAGTTTGGCCCTTCATCAGTTAACATCTGACTGATCTTTGTGCTTTTAAATCTCAGTTTAAATGATGCCAGACAAATAAATATTAGTGAAATGGTGATTCTAAGGAGGATAGAAAAGGAGGAGAGGAAAAGAATGTGTGACAGAATATTATCAGGGCTGTAACTTAAAATTTTTTAATGAAATTATGTTAAGTTACCTATTTTCAAGGCAGCAGCCATTTTGTTGTCATTCTGATTATTTAGTTACACTGTTTTTACAAGTGTTTTTCCTCTCTCCCTGTCCTTTAAGTTCCCCCTTGCTATTCTCCCATGCTTTTGGCATAATTTCTGTAATTATTATTACTAAAATTTCTTGGGAGTTTAGCTGAATAACAGAATGAATTCTGTTCTTTCCCCATGTTTACGTCTTCACCTACGGGTGGTTAGGCGTTGTGTTCTGCATCTACCATCTGATGTTCTGCAGTTTCTTCCCTGGAAGTCTCTGTTTTGCATCAGATGGTGTATTTTTGGTAACTGATTTCGGGCCTGGGTGCCTGGAGTCTTATTTTAGTGTTTTTACACTCATTGTTTACATTTACAACAGCCCTCTGTGTGAGGGGGGGATTTCTAAATAATAATATCTTTATGTTATTTCAATCATAACTAGATACATTATTATTGTTCGTAAGTGTTGAATAAATTGTTTAAAATATTTTTAAAATTTTTGTCCACACTTAGGCTTGGGATCCATTGGGGCTCAACGTTACTTTTCAGAAACTTGGGCTGTTCTGAAAAAATATTTTTTCAAAATATTTTGATTTCAATTATTTTTTCTATATTAATGGATCATATTATTATTATGTATTTTGATTGCCAGGGGTTAGTGCGAGTACCAGGACTTGTTTTCTTTTCACATTGAAAGGATATTGATCAATTGTTTTAAGAGGAAGTCTTCCTCTGACCTTATTATCATTCTATATGTGGTCAGTGTACTCGCATTAACTCCGGTTCTGTATCGTATGATTTCGATGACAATATGGGAAGCGTATGTCACGGTATGTTGTTGGGGATTTGGACACTCCGGTCCTTTCCCCGCAGGGTCACTCTACTTTATCAATTTCTATTTCAGACGATCAAGATTAGGGTGATGTATCTGTGATGTCTTCCAACAGTGTGCCTCCGTCGTCACAATTAATGAAGGGCTAGCGGAAAAGTGCTCATGTAATACGCCAATTGCCTAAGAGGACCCTAGTAGGTTCGACGGCCTTTGACGTCCGCTAGCTCGCCCGGTGTAGCGTCCATTCACCGAATGGTTCGGCAGCCGGGTTCGTCCGTTGCGGTCTAGAAGGAATTTTGGGGTGATGCGAGCACTATAAAATTAACTTAATGCACACCCAGTGACGGCGGATCGGAGGGAGAACGGAGGAAGCCTTTTAGTCCGGTTCATAGCTCGTTCCGGTCCATCCGGACGGCAAGCGAGAGAGGCCCCTCTCTCGTTCAACAACATCTGGCCCCAGATGTTGTGGTACAAATGTGTCGTTAGCGGAGCATACGTCCGTCGCTCGGGACGCTCCGTTGTATAGGCAGTCCGCTGAGACTGCTAAGGCTTCCTCTTCTCGTCAGCGCACACGACCGCACCTTGGCTGCGTGACCGCCGATATATTACCAGCTTCGCCGATCAAGGATTCTTCGGCGACCAGGTCACACCATCCGGCAGCCAGGGATTCGAGACCGATGGACTCCGGATGTTCGCATAGGAAAAGTATGCGGGAGCCATCTGATGCGGAGCTGCCCTCGGCGAAGCAGCGATAGACTGCGCCTCCGCAGGTCTCGACGCCGGACATTCTTGTGCACATAGCACAGCTTATCGCAGCATCCCAGCAGCCGACAGAAACGGTGTCGGATCGAGAATTATCCGACAGCGCTGGGTCGGTAGCCGGGGACTCGAGGCCTGCAGACTCCGGACGTTCGCATAGGAAGTATGCGGGAGTCAACGTACACGGAGCTTCCAGCGGCAATGCATCGTAAGTCCGCTACTGCACAGGCCTCGGGAACGAACGTGCTTTCCTTAATAGCACAGTTTATCGCAGCATCCCAGCATCAACTGAATCTGTCGCATATATTTTATCCGACGATGCTGGGTCGGGACGCTCCGCGGAAGCGGGTACGGACGTCCGAAAGTTTCATCCGGTCCGACGGGATACCGAAAGGGATTCGGTGGATTTCAAGCTTTCCCTTTCGGAACAACATATGCTGCGATGCCGGATAAGAAACTGATAGCGTCGGTGGACTTAGAAATTTTTGGTTCGGTTCAGGGACATCGTCCCTCAGTTCCGACATAGTCCAATAATGTCACACAAACTTTCGAATTATTGAACGACGCTATATATATTATTATTTTATGCTTGCTATCCAAGCATTTCTGGTTTCTTGTTCGAAGAGTTATGGAGATGTCTTTCAAAAGTGTGCCTCTGTCGTCATAGTTAATGAAGAGTTAGCGGCAATAAGTGCTCATGGAATATGTCTATCGCTTACGGAGTGACATTCGCTAGCTCACCCGGTGTAGCGTACATTCATCGAATGGTTCGGCTGCCGGGTTCGTCCGTTGCGGTCTAGGAAGGAGATTTGGGTGATGCGAGCACTTTAATTACTTTAGTACTCACCCAGTGACGGCAGATTGAGGACAGATCGGAGGAAGCCAACAACATAGGGGACCGCATGTTGTGGTTCAGATATTTTACATTCGGAGCATATGTCCGTTGCTCGGGACGCTCCGTTATATTGACAGTCCGAGAGACTGTCTTTAATGCTTCCTCATCCTCACAGCAGGGCACACGACCGCACATTGGCTACGTGACCTCGAGTATCCGATCAGTTTCGGCATTCAGTGATTCCACAGCGAATAGGTCGCGCCATCCGGTAGCCAAGGGACACGAGGCCTATACACTCCGTTCGCTCGCATATTGGAAGTATGCACGGGGTAACGATCTCGGAGCTTCCTGCGGCAATGCATCGTAAGACCGCTGCTCCTCAGGCCTCAGTGACGGACGTGCTATCCGAGTTAGCACAGTTGTTTCGCAGCATCCCAGCAATTGACGGTTTCTCGGTCGAATCAGGAATTATCCGACGGCGCTGGGTCGGTGCGCTCCGCGGTTGCATCAAGCTACGGACGACCGAACGCTTTATAGGGTCCGACAGGATGGCGAAAGGGATTCGAAAGATTTCGAGTTTTCCCTTTAGTAGTATCGGAAGATGCCTTTCATATCTTCTGGCATTTCTTCCAGTGATTATTTTTCGGACTTCATTGCTGCGATCTTGGATAAGAGACTTATAGCGTCATTGGACTCGGATTTTTCGATCGGTACAGGGACTTTGTCCCTGACTTACCGACGCAGTCCAATATTGTCATTACAACATGTGTTTTATTTTTCGACGCTATATATTTATATATATATACAAGACGGCTACTAAGCATGATAGTTTAGTTTCTTGTCCGCGTGGCTCATTTCTGCCATTTTATCTTTTTTACATATAGTTTATTTTGGCAGAGCAGGGCATACCGAGAGTTCATATGCGTCTAGACGGTGTGATTAAAGACTGCATATATTCTTTTTCACCGTTTATGTCTTTTCCAATTTCAATGTTGGGAACGACATTATGTATATTAGACTTAACTTAGACGCTTTATTATACGTAATCCGCCTTACTGAGGCGTTATCATTACGTCTTCAAGAAAAGATTTACGGGATATTATTCTCAATGTAATTTCTTTTGAGGGCAGTAGTTTGTTCACGTATAACTCCGCCCTTCAGTGGCTGATTGGAGTTGGTTAGACGTGAGGCAGCCCTAGCTACATCCACGCGTGGATAGTAGGTTAAGAACTCTCTCAGAGTCGCTTCGTTCTCGGAGGAGCTTCTCTTCGACGGCAACTTTCCGGCAATCCATGAATTGCTTGATTTTTACATTCTCTTGTCTATCTAGTGTTACAAGAGATTCAGACTGGGGCAAACATTCGGTGGTTGACTCAGAGAGTGCCGCCGCAGTTGCCGGACCCGAGTGTGGCTGTTATGACGGTTGCCAGTCAAACAGATTGGGATATATACTGATCCCTACGGATTCGAAGTGCCAGGGTCTTTGGGTTCCGCAGTCTTTTAGCTATCAGTTAACTTCCGCGGAATAATGTTTTTTAGGCTTGCTTTATGTCATTGCATGAACATTATTCAGAAACGCATGCCCAAATTCCTGTCCTTTAATTCGACAGTAGTGGCGTATCTCCGGAACCAGGGAGGCACTCTTTCGTTTCCGTTATTCAATTTAATGGAAAGAATCCGTCTGTTGGTTATAGTACACCAAGTTCAGTTTTGGTCCGTCATATTCTGGGTCGTCTGATTGTTTTATCGCACTCCCGTTCTCTTACGGGTCGCTTGTTGCTGTCAGAATGGACTCTCAACAAACAAGTATTCAATCAGATTTGCTATCTATGGGAGCACCCAATGATGTTTTATTTATGACACAGTTGGCTAATCAATTGCAGACGTATGTGTTGGCTTGTCCAGATCTCTGAGCTAATACTGTTAACGCTCTATTGATCTATAGGACAGAATGATAGGATACGCGTATCCTCCGGCGCTGTTGTTTTTAGCAGGTATTGCTAAGATAAACAACCACAATATATTTCTGTTGATAGCATCTCTATCTTCACAGAGATCATGAGTAATTTACTCTCTTGTCTACTGTGGATCTTAACGTGAAATCTTCCTCTATGTGAGGATCTTTTTTCACTGGGTAAATCGTGTCATTTTTATCACAACCAGCAAGGTCGCAACCTTCATGTTTTCCGTTGTGTGGTCCATATTGCATTGTAAGCACTGTACTGGACGAGCTTTGGACGCGATTTCTTACTATAGGAGATCCTCTTCTTCGCTATTCTATGCGACTAAAGTGGAGGCTCTTCCGTCGTGGTGTAGGGATCATTATGTTCATATGGTTGATCCCTCCATACTACTCATTGCTATTTTCTAGTATACTTGTTTCACAAGATCTACTGCAGCCTGTTGTTATTTAGGTTATAGGTTTATGTTACCTCATACCTATGCACTCTACGATAGTTTACAATTGAGTCTTTTGTCTCTTTATCTAAGTCAGTTAGTAACTTTTTGATAAATAGACTTAGAATCTTTAGATTAAATTCCTATACGGATTTTAACTTCAGGTTCTTATTTAGCTAAGTAATCATTTGAGCCTCTGGAAACAGTAGTTTTCAAATTCTGACCTTTTAGACAGTAATTCTGTTGGTTTCTCTTTTACTGTAGAGTCAGTGAGTTTCATGCACTATCGATGGATGATTTTCACTTTCATAGTTTCGGAATCAATACTTCCGTTACTATTTAGGTTGGATTGTTGCATAAGAGTTAGGCTCCTATTATCCGGAACCTATTATTTTAAGGTCCTTCCGTCTTCGTATGGGCATAGGCCTTTACTCTTTCCGGGTACAGTTTATGTATTTATAAACAGATATCTGTTTATTACAAGGGCGTAAGCTTCTTCTGTCTTTGATGTCTAGTAGAAGGACGTTACGCTCCATTTTATTGTTAATGGATTCTATTAACTAGCGTACTGCTTATGGTATATCATTGGCTTAGCAGTTGTGCTTAAGATTTCGGCTCATGAAGTAAGAGTTCTTCTACTTCTTGGGCTTACATTAATAGTGTTCTATTATAGATTTTTGAAGGCTGCTCATTGCGCTCAGCCATCCATTCATGAATTTTATCTCAGAAATATCGAGTCCATTTCTGGAGGCCTCTATTGTTAGGTCTATTATCTACTGCTCAGAATGTCATTCACTTAACAGTTGCTACTATAGCTAGGTAGGCTGTCTGTTTCGGCAGTGTCTCCGTTCGGCTGCCCTCTTCGCTCTGGGCTATTTGACCCAGGGCAAGAAAAAGGGGGGGGGGAGGGTGTTCCCTTGGGTCACCTGTTTTTACTATGAAAACAAGGGGATACCTCCTCCGGAGTTAGTAATTCTGAGCTGTTTTTAGGATGGTTGTTTAGTGAGAAGTTTAAGTTTATAAAATTCATTCAAGTCTTAGTTTTTAAAGTATAGCTTTTGAATATTGCATATGTCAACGGACATGATTATGCAATTCTCACACACTTTTAGGAGTATAAGAGTCTCTATTCTCTAGACTTACTTTATTATTGGCTTACTTTAAAAATTATTAGTATAAGGATTATTGGATATTAATAGAGTACATGGATGTATGAAGCTCAATTTTTGGAAGGTGTTGTATCTTTCTAATTTATCATAAATAAGAAAGATACATGTAAGGCCTATTACTTCTTTTCCCTACAGGGGATGACTCTATTTTATTTTATTGAGCGTATTCCATTTTGCTCTATGTCCTTGGCCCTCCAGCCTTTTTACTATTCAGCTATGTCTGGGTCATTGGTACAGTATAAAAATGTTAAAAAATTTATAGTAATTTATATATTTTTTATACTTACCAATGACCCAGACGGGGATGGCCCTCCCAGGAGTTGGGAACTCTTGCCTCCCCGCTGAGTACATAGCGCTTACCAGGCACTGGTTATTAGAATGATAAATGGCGCCAATTTCGGAACGTCCTTGACACTGCGCATGCGCAGTGGGGGCGAGGTGTGGAGGGCCTCTCTGGACATGTTTTCTTTAGTTTTAGATGCAAATTTTGGGGATTGGGGGGCAAAATTTGTGTTTGGCCCTATATTTTAAGAGTTAGCACCAGCTATGTCTGGGTCATTGGTAAGTATAAAAAATATATAAATTACTATAAATTTTTTAACTTTCGGCATAAATTAGGTACTTATGACCCAATAAGCCCTCATATCAAATTTGGTTCAAATCGACTTTTTGGTTTGGAAAATAAAAATTTTGGTATAATTTGGGCTCCCACAGTGAGCCCAAATATGAACCCAGGTACTTGGCTTTACCAAACTTCACTCTCAGCCCCTAAGAATGCTGTACATCAAATATCAAAACATTTTGACTGGTGGATCTGAAAAAAAAATTTTTTTTAAAGAATATTCCTCATATTGAACTAAGTTATAATTTGGGCTCCCACAGGGAGACCAAATATGAGCCGAAGGACTTGACTTGAACAAACTTGAATCTCACCTCCCTAAGCATACTGTATACCAAATATCAAAAGATTCTGACCGGTGGATGCGAAGAAGAAGATTTTAAAAGAATATACCTCGTATTGCACTAAGTTACAATTTGGGTTCCCAAAGGGAGTCCAAATATGAACTCAGGGACTTGGCTTGAACAAACATCAATCTCACCCCCCTGAGGATGATGCATAGCAAATATCAAAAGATTCTGATTTGTGGATCCGAAGAAGAAGATTTTTAAAATATATCCCTCATATTGCACTAATTTGAACATTTGGGTTCCCATAGGGAACCCAAATATGGACCGAGGAATTTGATTTCTACAAATATGTGAATCAATGTTCCAAAGATGTTATATGTAAAATATGAAAGCTTTTAGAGCAGTGGTTTGGAAGAAAACAATTCTTTATTTTTTTCCCATTGCCTACTGTGTTAAAAAATACTGACTCAGCACTTTTTCAGAGTCCCGAAAAAGTACCCTATGATAAAACCGATAGCAATTTTTTTTTACCAATCCTTTCTGTTGGTCCCAAGAAAGCTTCACACCAAATAAAAATTCTCACTGCCGTGCAGTTTTTGAGATATAGGCGTTTTAATTTTTTTCTATTTTTAGCTCCTGTGGTTCCCACGGGGCTACAGGAAAAAAAATTTCTGCATAAATTAGGTACTTATGACCCAATAAGCCCTCACATAAAATTTGGTTCAAATTGGCCTCTCGGTTTAAAAAATAGAAATTTGGGGTGGGGCCAAAATTTTTGCTCCTCCCATAACATCGCCAAGTATAGACCTACAAACTTCTCTTGAACAAACTTGAGTCTACACCTCAAAAGGAAGCTGCATACCAAATATCAAGTCTCTGCTATTGCTGGTTCTTGAGAAGAAGATTTTTTAAGAATTGGAGCATTTTTGCCCCACCCCTCTGCTCAATATGAGCCGAAACCTAATTTGCCCAAAAATCAAAATGCCGCTATATAACCCCTACTCACATGAAATTTCATTAACATGCGGCCAGTGGTTTGGAAGAAAAAGACCCAAACACCACCTTCACGCCGGACGACGGACGACGGACGACGGACGACGGACGAAAAGTGATCAGAAAAGCTCACCCTGACTTTCAGTCAGGTGAGCTAATAACATCAAGATATTATTTTCAAGAAATCCCCCCCTCACACAGAGGGCTGTTGTAAATGTAAACAATGAATGTAAAAACACTAAAATAAGACTCCAGGCACCCAGGCCCGGAATCAGTTACCAAAAATACACTATCTGATGCAAAACAGAGACTTCCAGGGAAGAAACTGCAGAACATCAGATGGTAGATGCAGAACACAACGCCTAACCACCTGTAGGTGAAGACGTAAACATGGGGAAAAGAACAGAATTCATTCTGTTATTCAGCTAAAACTCCCAAGAAAATTTAGTAATAATAATTACAGAAACTATGCCAAAAGCATGGGAGAATAGCAAGGGGGGACTTAAAGGAAAGGGAGAGAGGAAAACACTGAAAAATCAGTGTAACTAAATAACAAGAATGACAACAAAATGGCTGCTGCCTCGAAAATAGGTAACTTAACATAATTTCATTAAAAAATTTTAAGTTACAGCCCTGATAATATTCGGTCACACATTTTTCCTCTCCTCCTTCTCTATCCTCCTTTGAATCACCATTTCACTAATATTTATGTGTCTGGCATCATTTAAACTGAGATTTACAAGCACAAAGATCAGTCAGATGTTAACTGATGAAGGGCCAAACTTAGAATGATTAATGGCGCCAATTTCGGAACGTCCTTGACACTGCGCATGCGCAGTAGAGGTGAAGTGTGGAGGGCCATTCAGGACATGTTTTCTTTGGTTTTAGATGCAAATTTTGGGGATTGGGGGGGCAAAATTTGTATTTGGCCCTATATTTCAAGAGTTAGCACCAGCTATGTCTGGGTCATTGGTACAGTATAAAAATACTTCATTTCGGCCTTGTGAAACTTAGCGGAGGAAGCCTTAACTGAAGCCGACCACGGCTGCAGACTAACAGAGCATCCAGAGTGGAGGGTAGACATATGCTCTGGCTTGTGCAAGTTTCTCAAAACAACATGTGACCCCAGACATTGCTAGATTAGAGAGGGGGGCCTCTCCCACTCGCGGTCTATCAGACGTCGCCGAGTACAAGAACTTGCTGACTTCCTCCCTATTTCCGTCGTCGCTGGGTGTGCTATTCATATTCTAGTGCTTGCTCTACCCAATCCACTTCCTAGACCGCAATGGACTTACCTGGCGTCACAGTCCCCACGTATGGAGTACCGCTTCACCGGTCGAGCTAGCTGCTAGCAAGAGATTAAAACCTTTAACCAAAGGCCCTAACTCTTGCAATAATGAGCACTGCAGCTAGCTCTATATGCGCCACAGAGCATGACGATGGTAGCACACTTGGATGGGTGTCAGAATATCATCACCATGTTCATGTTCCTCTGAAATAGAAACTGACAGAATGAATTAAAACACAGTGAGAGGCCCTGATCCTCAGAACCTTATGGCCAACAATGTACTGCGACACCCAACTCCAACATCAGTCATCCCAGTGCAACACAAGAATGACAGGAGTCTGCAGGAGTGTATCAGCTAAAGTCGATATCAGCCCGCCAAATTCAACAACAATATACATATATATATATATAACTGAGATACATGAATAATAGCAGTCACAATAAAATTCAAAACATTTTTTGTAAACCAAAAATTTAGAAAAAATGCCCAAGTTCCCAAAGGGAACATTAAGAGCCCAAGGGCATCCCAATAGAGCCTAAGTGTGGACAAAATGGAAAATTTTTGAGCTACACTACCGGAATAATAATCCATGTATCCTACAGTATACTACCATAATAGAATATAAAAAATCCAGCAAGAGGATCACAGATCCAGAAGTCGAGTTTTGGCATTAAATTCTGAAGAAATAAGCTATTTGTAGCAACAGTGACCTTGACCTTGGGGGCATGAGACTCTGAAATTAATAGGTGTCTTCCTTTCCTATAGGGTAACCTCTGGTGTAAGTTTGGTAAAGGTGCGTCAAATAGAACTAAAGTTATTGCCCGGAAAGCAATTTGTCACAAAATATTCTACTGATAGTAACAGTGACCTTGACCTTGGGGCCCCAGACTCCGAAAGCAATAGGCGTCTTCCCTTCCTATAGGGTAACCTGTGATATAAGTTTGGTGAAGATACACAGAATAGAACTTAAGTTATTGCCCGGAAACCAATTTGTCACAAAATATTCTATTTATAGTAACAGTGACCTTGACCTTGGAGTCCCAGACTCCGAAATCAATAGGTGTCTTCCTTTCCAATAGGGTAACCTCTGGTATAAGTTTAGTAAAGGTGCTACAAATAGAACTAAAGTTATTGCCCGGAAACCAATTTGTCACAAAATATTCTATTTATAGTAACAGTGACCTTGACCTTGGAGTCCCAGACTCCGAAATCAATAGGTGTCTTCCTTTCCAATAGGGTAACCTCTGGTATAAGTTTGGTAAAGGTGCTACAAATAGAACTAAAGTTATTGCCCGGAAAACAATTTGTCACAAAATATTCTATTTATAGTAACAGTGACATCGATCTTGGAGTCCCAGACTCCGAAATCAATAGGTGTCTTCCGTTCCTATAAGGTGACCTCTGGTATAAGTTTGGTAAAGGTGCGGCAAACAGAACTAAAGTTATTGCCCGGAAACCAATTTGTCACAAAATATTCTATTGATAGTAACAGTGACCTTGACCTTGGGGCCCCAGACTCCGAAAATCGATAGGTGTCTTCCCTTCCTATAGGGTAACCTGTGGTATAAGTTTGGTGAAGATACACGGAATAGAACTAAAGTTACTGCCCGGAAACCAATTTGTCACAAAATATTCTATTTATAGTGACAGTGACCTTGACCTTGGAGTCCCAGACTCCGAAATCAATAGGTGTCTTCCCTTCCTATAGGGTAACCTCTGGTATAAATTTGGTAAAGGTGCGTCAAATAGAACTAAAGTTATTGCCCGGAAACCAATTTGTCATAAAATATTCTATTTATAGTAACAGTGACCTTGACCTTAAGAGTCCCAGACTCCAAAATCAATAGGTGTCTTCCCTTCCTGTAGGGTAACCTCTGGTATAAGTTTGGTAAAGGTGTGTCAAATAGAACTAAAGTTATTACCCGGAAACCAATTTGTCACAAAATATTCTATTTATAGTAACAGTGACCTTGTCCTTGGGGCGCGAGACTCTGAAATCGATAGGTGTCTTCCTTTCCTATAGGGTATCCTCTGGTGTAAGTTTGGTAAAGGTGCGTCAAATAGAACTAAAGTTATTGCCTGCCGCCCGCCACTTCATCAAACTATAAGACGAGTTTGACTTCGTCAAAACTCGACTAAAAACTACCTATATATGAGGACGCTGACAATGTAAACAATGTCAATGTAAACAGGACATCAGGCACACAAAAAGGCCCAAAGTCAGAATCAACTGAAATTCTATCAGATGAAAAGCTAGATCTTCTATACGAAGAAAAAACGATACATCGGATAGAAGATGCAAGACTAAACGGTCGAACACCCCTAGGGTGAGGACGTAACTCTGGGGAAGAAACAGAATAATATTCTGTAACAAAAGTAAAACTCCCAAGAAATTTAATAAAAAATTTCAATAAAAATTAGCGAAAAAGCTTAAGAGCTTAACAGGAACGGTTCATGGAAGGGTAGGGAAGGAATACTTAACAAGCAGTGGAATAATCATTTTCAAAAATGATGACGTCAGGCATTTGTCCCGAAATTGGGAAACATAAAATAATTTTATAAATATTATAAAATGACAGCCCTGAACATACAAAACCATCACTGAACACTTCCTTCATCCAATAACAGCCTTGTATCCACCAATTCTTGCATTGATTTGTGTCTGGCATCCTAAAAAAAAGAGATTTTAAAGCACAGATGTCATTTCATTGTTGATGACTTTTGGGCCAAACAAAGAATGATGTTGGCACCAATTCCGGTCACTTCCTGACGACTGCGCATGCGCGGAGAGTAAATGTATGGATGGCCACATAGGACTTTTAATTTTCGGTTTTGCAAGCAAATTTTGGGGATTGGGGGGGTTCAAAATTTGTGTTTGGCCATTAATAACTTTGAGTTAAGCACCAGCTAGTCTGGGCCATTGGTTTACAGTGCAAAAATATCTGTTAAACTATAAAAATTCTAAGTTCAAGGGCAGTAATTCTACCAAAAATCAACTGAGTGGAACGAAATTTGAACTTGATCTGTAAGTATCCAAAACAAAGCTATATATAAAAAAATTTCTTAATATGTCAATCCATAAGAAAAAAATAGGCCGATTAAATCGTCAGATGTGTACCCATACACACAACTAGTAGAAAGCTGTATGACAGAGGGCCACCCCATTTGTCGACATTATGTACACTATACATGGTATGGGTACAAATAGAAATGGATTGGAGGAGTGTCTAATTTGATGGATAAAGGGTTAATATCTCCGGATCAAATTATGAGATTTACATAAAAAAACTATACAGCACAGCACATCAGTAACCTGAATACATATATAAAGTAACCTGATAATCGGATTAATAATTTTTGAGTTATTGCATGCCGAAGAAATAGATTGGAAGAGTTCTAAATTTGAAGGATAAAAGGTTAATATCACAGGATCAAATTATCAGATTTACACCAAAAACTATACAGCTCGGCACATCAGTAACCTGAACACAAATATAAAGTAACTTCACAATCCAAGCAATATTTTTCAAGTTATCGAATGCCAAAGGGATTGGAGGAATTTTCAATTTGAAGGATAAAGGGTTAATATCTCAGGATCAAAATAACTGATTTACACCAAAAACTATACAGCTCGGAACAACAGTAACCTGAAGATCTATATAAAGTAACATGACAATTGGACTGATATTTTTTTAGTTATCTCATGCCAAAGGGATTGGAAGAATTCTCAATTTGAAGGATAGAGTTAATATCTCAGGATCAAATTATCAGATTTACACTAAAAACTATACAGCTCAGCACATCAGTAACCTGAACACAAATATAAAGTAACTTGACAATCCCAGCAATATTTTTAAAGTTATCGAATGCCAAAGAAATGGATATGGAAGTCGGCTGGATGGACAGACAGACGGACAGACAGATGGACAGAATGGATGGATAGATGGACAGACAAAGGATGGATGAACGACGGAGGGCCACCCCAGATGCCGGCATTATGTGTACCATACATAGTATGGGTACACATAAACAAGAGGCCCCAGGGGGCCTGAGGGCGCTCACCTGACATGGTAGCCTAAATATCAACCCACAGAATTGATTTCAATAAGTTGCATCTGCTCCTCCTAAGAAAAGCCCCTAAGCATGGTGCATACCCAATATCAAAAGATTCTGCCTTCTGGATCTTGAGAAGAAGATTTTCAAAGAAATCTGCTTGAAATGCACTAAATTCATATTTGGGCTCCTATACTGAGTCCAAATATAAACCCAGGGAGCCGATTTGCACAAACATGAATCAGATCCACCCCACAATGTTGCATACCAAATATCAAAAGATTCTGCCTGCTGGATCTGGAGAAGAAGATTTTTTTTTAAGAAATTTGCCTGAAATGCACTAAGTTTTAATTCGGGCTTCTATAGTGAGCCCAAATATGAATCCAGGGGG
Organism: Pictodentalium vernedei; assembly: GCA_031216915.1. NCBI lineage: Eukaryota > Metazoa > Mollusca > Scaphopoda > Dentaliida > Dentaliidae > Pictodentalium > Pictodentalium vernedei. Next base: position 163,630,167 of record CM062293.1, read on the forward strand.
CCGATTTGAACAAACTTGAATCAGATCCACCCCACAATGTTGCATACCAAATATCAAAAGAGTCTGCCTGCTGGATCTGGAGAAGAAGATTTTTGATGAAATTTGTCTGAAATGCACTAATTCGAAATCAGGCTCCCATACTGAGCCCAAATATGAACTCAGGGGGCCGATTTGAACAAACTTGAATCAGATCCACCCTACAATGTTGCATACCAAATATCAAAAGATTCTGCCTGCTGGATCTGGAGAAGAAGATTTTTAAAGAAATTTTCCTGAAATGCACTAAGTTTGAATTCGACCTTCTATAGTGAGCCTAAATATGAATCAATTTGAACAAACTTGAATCAGATCTACCCCACAATATTGCATACCAAATATCAAAAGATTCTGCCTGCTGGATCTGGAGAAGAAGATTTTTTAAGAAATTTGCCTGAAATGCACTAAGTTCGAAATCGGGCTCCTATACTGAGCCCAAATATGAACCCAGGGGGCCAACTTGAACAAACCTGAATCAGATCCACCCTACAATGTTGCATACCAAATATCAATAGATTCTGCCTGCTGGATCTGGAGAAGAAGATTTTTGAAGAAATTTGCCTGAAATGCATTAAGTTCGAATTTGACTTTCTATAGTGAGCCCAAATATGAACCCAGGGGGCTGATTTGAACAAACTTGAATCAGATCCACCCTACAATGTTGCATACCAAATATCAAAAAATTCTGCCTGCTGGATCTGGAGAAGAAGATTTTTTAATCTTTTTCCCATTGCTTACAGTGTTAAAAAGTGCTGACTCAGCACTTTTTCAAAGTCCTGAAAAAAGTACCTTGTGATCAAACCGATAGGGATTTTTTTTAACCATTCTATTCTACTGGATAAAAGTAAGCTTTATACAAAATAAGAATTCTCTGTGCCGTGTAGTTTTGGAGATAAGGCAGTTTTAAGGTTTTTCCTATTTTTAGCTCCCGAGGTTCCCACGGGGCAATGAGAAAAATTTTTTTTGCATCAATCAACTACTTATTACCCATTATCATCTCATATCAAATTTGGTTCAAATCAACCTCACGGTTCTGAAAGTTAAAAAATTTATAGTAATTTATATATTTTTTATACTTACCAATGACCCAGACATAGCTGGTGCTAACTCTTAAAAATCTAGGGCCAAACACAAATTTTGCCCCCCAATCCCCAAAATTTGCATCTAAAACCAAAGAAATCATGTCCTGAATGGCCCTCCATACTTCGCCTCTAATGCGCATGCGCAGTGTCAAGGAGGTCCCGAAATTGGCGCCATTTATCATTCTTACAATCAGTGCCTGGTCAGCGCTATGTACTCAGCGGGGAGGTATGAGTTCCCAACTCCTGGGAGGGCCATCCCCGTCTGGGTCATTGGTAAGTATAAAAAATATATAAATTACTATAAATTTTTTAACATTTTTATACTGTACCAATGACTCAATAGCTGAATAGTAAAAAGGCTGGAAGGCCTAGGACATAGAGGAAAATCCAATAAGCTCAACTATATAAAATAGAGTCATCCCCTCGAGGAGAAAAGGGGTATTAGGCTTTACATGTATCTTTCTTATTTATGATAAATTAGAAAGACACAACACCCTCCATAATTGAGCATCATAACATTCATGTTCTCTATTAACATCCAGTATAATCCTTATACTAATTATTTTTAAAGTAAGCCAATAAATAAAGTTAGTCCAGAGAATTGAGACTCTTTATACTTTTTTAAAAGTGTCCGAGGATTATATATTAACGCCCGTTTGACACGTGACATATTCAAATGCTACACTTTAAAAATATGACATGAATGAATTTTTTAAACATTAACTTTTCACTTTAAAACCATCCCAGTAACAGCTCAGAATTACTGACTCCGGAGGAGGCATCCCCTTGTTTTCATTATAAAACAGGTGACCCAAGGGAACACCCTCCCCCCGCATCCCTTCATCTTGCCCTGGGTCAAATAGCCCAGAGCGAAGAGGGCAACAAGACGGAGTCACTGCCTGAACAGAAAGCCTACATAACTATAGTTGCAACTGTTTAGTGAACGACATTCTGAGCAGCAGATAATGGACCTAAACAATGCAGGTCTCCAGAAATGGACTCAATATTTCTGAGATAAAAATTTGTGAATGTGGACGGCTGAGACCAATATGCAGCCTTCATTAAATCTGTAATAGCAACACTACTGCAGAAGCCCAAGATGTAGAAAGAGCTATTACTTCATGAGCCGAAATCTTAAGCACAGACTGCTGAGTTAAAGACAGATTATCATAAGCAGTACAGATAGTTAATTGAATCCATCTAGCAATAGAATGGACCGTAATGTCCTTTCTATTAGGCATCAGAGACAGAAGAAGCTTTTACGTCCTTTCTGATAAACTGAGATCTTGTTTATAAATACATAAAGCTCTAACCGGACAGAGTAAAGGCCTATGCCCGTCTGAAGACGGAAGGGACTTAATAACAATAGGTTCCGGATATTTATTAGGAGCCTGATTCTTAGCCAAAAATCCAACATTAGTAGTAAAGGTAATAGTGTTCCCGATACTACGAAAGTGAGAATCGTCCACCAATAGTGCATGAAGCTCACTGACTCTTCAGCAGAAGAGAAAGCTAAGAGAAATGCTGTCTTATAAGACCAGAATTTGAAATCTACTGTCTCAAGAGGCTCAAATAGTATTCTTTTAGTTTAAGAAGAACCCAAGCTAAATTCCATTTAAGAATTAATCTAAGGGTTTTAGGTCTATTTATCGAAAAGTTTCTAACTAATTTAGATAAAGAGACATTAGATCCAATTGTAAACTATCATGGTGTGCATAGGTATCAGATAACATAGACCTATAACCTTTAATAGTAACAGCCTGCAGTTGATCTCGTCAAACAAGTATACTAGAAAGTTTGCAATGTCTGGTATGGAGGGATCAAAAATATCAACATAATGATCCCTACACCAACGACGAAAGACCTTCCACTTTAGCCGCATAGTATAGCGAAGAGGAGGTCCTCCTACAGTTAGAAATCGCGTCCACTGCTCGTCCTGTACAATGCTTGCCGTGCAAGAAGGACTGCACAACGGAATACGTGAAGGTTGAGACCTTGCAGGTTGTGATGAAGTTGACACGATTTCCCCAGCGAAAGAAGATCCTCTCGTGGAGGAAGTTTTCGCGGTAAGTCCCACAGCAGACACCTGAGTAAATTTATCCACGGTCTCTGTGGAGACAGAGATGCTACCAACAGAATTGTATTGTGATTGTTGAATCTTAGCAATATTTGCTGAATCAACGGCGCTGGAGGATACGTATATCCTATCATTCCGTCCCACGAGATCGATAGAGCGTTTACTGCATATGCTCGGGGATCCGGACATGGTGACACATACGTCTGCAATTGATTGTTGAGTTGTATCGCAAATAAGTCTATCATTGGTCGCTCCCATTGGTAGCAAATCTGATTGAATACCTGTTTGTTGAGAGTCCAAGCGACCCTTCCGTGAAAGGGTGTCTGCTAATACATTCAGACGACCCGGAATATGACGGACCGAAGCAGAACTTGGTGTTCTAGAACAAACAGAAGGATTCTTTCCGTTAAATTGAATAACGGAATGGAATGAGTGCCTCCCTGGTTCCGGATATAAGCAACTACTGTCGTATTGTCGGACAGTATTTGGACATGCGCTTTCTGAATAATGTTCATCCAATGACATAGTGCAAGCCAAATTGACATCATTTCTTGGATGTTTATGTGCTTGCCTAGAAACTGCGGAACCCAAAGACCCTGGCACTTCGAATCCGTTGGGATCAATGTTGTACAACAACCTGTCTGACTGGCATCCGTCATAATCGTAAAACTCGGATCCGGCAACTGCAGTGGAACTCCCTGAGTCAACCACTGAATGTTTGCCCAAGTCTGAATCTCTTGTTACACTTGATTGACAAGAGAACGTCTATATCGAGCAATTCATAGATTGCTGAAAGGTTGCCGTCGAAGAGAAGCTTCTCCGAGACTGAAGCGACTCTGAGAGAGTTCTTCACCTTACTATCCACGCGCGTGGATGTAGCTAGGGCTGCGTCACGTCTAACCAACTCCAGGTTTGCCACTGAAGGGCGGAGTTATACGTGGAAAAGCTACTGCCCTTGAAAGAAATCTCATTGAGGATCATATCCTGGAATTCTTTCCCTTGAAGACGTAATGATAACACCTTAGTAAGGTGGTCTGCGTATGATAAAGCGTCTAAGTTAAGTCTGTTAGACATTTTTGTCGTTTCCAACGTCGTGGTTGGAATTGACATAGACGGCGATATAGACAATTCCCAGTCTTCAGCCTCGTCGTCTAGACGCAGAGGAACTCTCGGTATGCCCTGTCCTGCCATTTCAAATTTATTCCTTGAATTGATGAAAGGCAGATTTAGAGCATTTGCGGACAAGAAACTAGACTTGCCTGTTTTGGTAGCAAGCTTATATATAGCGTCGTTCAATAATTCGAATGTTCTTGTGACATTATTGGACTGTGTCGGCAACTCAGGGACGATGACCCTGAACCGATCAAAAACTCTGTGTCCAATGACGCTATTAGTCTCTTATCCAGCATCGCAGCATTCTAGTCCGACGGAACAACCTCTGGAAGATAATGCTGGAAGAAATCTATGGCAGCTTCTGTTGTTCCGAAAGGGAAAGCTCGAAATCCTCCGAATCCCTTTCGCCATCTTGTCGGACCCTATGAAGTGCTCGGTCGTCCGTACCTGATGCTTCAGCAGAGCATACGGACCCAGCGTCGTCGGATTATTCCTGATCCGACAGAGATTCTATCGTTTGCTGGGATGCTGCGATAAGTTGTGCTATTTTGGATAGCACGTCCGTCACTGAGGCCTGTGGAGAAGCGGTCTTACGTTGCTTTGCCGCTGGAAGCTCCGTGTACGTTGCCCCGTGCATACTTCTATTATGCGAGCGTCCGGAGTCTACAGGCCTCGTGTCCCTTGGCTATCGGATGGCATGACCTGTTCGCCGGGAATCCCTGATTGGCGAAGCTGGCAGGATATTCGAGGTCACGTAGCCAAGGAGCAGTCGTGTGCGCTGCCGTGAGGATGAGGAAGCCTTATCGACAGTCTCTCGGACTGTCTATATAACGGAGCGTCCCGAGCAGCAGACATATGCTCCGAATGCGAAACGTTTGTACCACAACATCTGGTCCCAGATGTTGTTGTACGAGAGAGGGATCTCTCTCGCTCGCAGCCCGGATGGACCTGGACGAGCTAGGAAGCGGACTAATAGGCTTTCTCCGATCTCTCCTCTGATCCGTCGTCACTGGGTGTGTACTTTTGTCTTATTATAGTGCTCACATCACCCAAATCTCCTTCCTGGACCGCAACGGACGAACCTGGCTGCCGAGCCATTCGATGAATGGACGCTACACCGAGCGAGCTAGCGGATGTCAACGCCGTCGATCCTACTAGGGACCTCTTAGGCGATTGACGTATTTCCATGAGCACTTATTGCCGCTAGCTCTTCATTTAACTATGACGACAGAGGCACACTTTTGGAAGACATCACGGTAACTTTTGCGAACAAGAAACCAGACTTGCTTGTTTAATAACAAGCATATATATAGCGTCATTCAATAATTCGAAAGTTCCTGTGACATTACTGGACTGTGTCGGAAACTCAGGGACGATGTCCCTGAACCGATCAAAAAATTCTTGTGTCCACAGACGCTATCAGTCTCTTATCCGGCATCGCAGCATTCTGGTCCGACGAAACAACCTCTAGAAGATAAAGCCGGATGAAATGTACAGCAGCTTATGTTGTTCCGAAAGGGAAAGCTCCAAATCCTCTGAATCCCTTTTGCCATCCTGTCGGACCCTATGAAGTTTTCGGACGTCCGTACCTGATGCTTCAGCGGAGCGTACCGACCCAGCGTCGTCGGATATTACCTGAACCGACAGAGATTCTGTCATTGCTGGGATGCTGCCATAAGCTGTGCTATTTGGGATAGCACGTCCGTCACTGAGGCCTGTGGAGTAGCGGTCTTACAATGCTTTGCCGCTGGAAGCTCCGTGTACGTTGACTCCTGCATACTTTTCTTATGCGAACGTCCGGAGTCTACGGGCCTCGTGTCCCTGGCTACCGGATGGCGTGACCTGGTCGCCGTGGATTCTCTGATTGGCGAAGCTGGCTGGATATCTGAGGTCACGTAGCCAAGGTGCGGTCGTGTGCGCTGCCGTGAGGATGAGGAAGCCTTATTGACAGTCTCTCCGGACTGTCTATATAACGGAGCGTCCCGAGCGGCGGACGTATGCTCTGAATGCGAAACATTTTGTACCACAACATCTGGTCCCAGATGTTGTTGTACAAGAGAGGGGCCTCTCTCGCTCGCAGCCCGGATGGACCTGGATGAGCTAGGAACAGTTCTCTCCTCTGATCCGCTGTCACTGGGTGTGCACTTAGTTGATTTATAGTGCTCGCATCACCCAAAACTCCTTTCTGGAACGCAACGGACGAACCCGGCTGCCGAACCATTCGATGAATGGATGCTACACCGAGCAAGCTAGCGGACGTCAAAGGCTGTCGATCCTACTAGGGACCTCTTAGGCAGAGAAAGGACCGGCATGGCCATTTCCCCGCTAACATACCGTGACACACGCTTCCCATGTTGTCATTCCAATTGACACATACTGAACAGGAGTTAGAGCGAGTACACTGACTACAATTAATACAATGATTATGAAAGTAAGAGGAAGATTTCCTCTTATTACAATTGAACAATATCTTTTCATTGTGAAAAGAATACAAAAAGTCCTAGTACTCGCACCAACCCCTGAAAACAAAGATACATAATAACATGATCCATTAACATAGAAAAAATAACTGAAATAAAAAAAAAAAAATTTTTAAAATATTTTTTCAGAAAAGCCCAAGTTTCTGAAAAGTAATGTTGAGCCCCAATGGATCCCAGGCCTAAGTGTGGACAAAAATTTTAAAACTATTATTAAAAATTAATGCAACACTTACGAATAATAATAATGTATCTTGTTATGATTAAACTAACACAAAGACAAGAAATACCCCTCCACAGAGACTGTTGTCAATGTAAACAAGAAGTGTAAAAACACCAGAAACATGACTCCAGGCACTGATAACCATGGCCCGAAATCAGTTACCAATAATACACTATCTGATGCAAAACAGAGACTTCCAGGGAAGAAACTGCAGAACATCAGATGGTAGATGCAGAACACTATGCCTAAACACCCATGGGTGAGGACGTAAACATGGGGAAAAGAACAGAATTCATTCTATTACCCAGCTAAAACTCCCAAGAAATTTTAGTGATAATATTACAGAAAATATGCCAAAAGCATGGGAGAATAGCAAGGGGGGACTTAAAGGAAAGGGAGAGAGGAAAACACTGAACAAGCAGTGTAACTTTATAGCAAGAATGACCACAACAGGCCCATGCCTCGAAAATAGGTAACTTAACATAATTTCATTAAAAATTTTTAAGTTACAGCCCTGATTATTTTCTGTCACTCATTTTTCCTCTCCTCCTTCTATTTCCTCTTTAGATCCACCATTTCTCTAATATTTATGTGTCTGGCATCATTTAAACTGAGATTTACAAGCACAAAGATCAGTCAGATGTGAACTGATGAAGGGCCAAACAAAGAATGAAAAATGGCGCCAATTTCGGGACCTCCTTGACACTGCGCATGCGCAGTAGAGGCGAAGTATGGAGGGCCATTCAGGACATGATTTCTTTGGTTTTAGATGCAAATTTTGGGGATTGGGGGGCAAAATTTGTGTTTGGCCCTAGATTTTTAAGAGTTAGCACCAGCTATGTCTGGGTCATTGGTACAGTATAAAAATATAAAAATTTTAGGCGTGGCCAAAATTTCTGCCCATCCCATAACGAAGGCAAATAATGCCCGACAAACTTCTCTTGAACAAACTTGATTCTAAACCTCAAAAGGACTCTGTATACCACATATCAAGTCTCTGCTACTGGTGGTTCATTAGAAGATTTTCAAAAAATTTGGCCATTTTTTCCCCACCCCTCTGCTCAATATGAGCTGAAACCTAATTTGCATAAAAATGAAAATGCCTCTATATAACCACTACTCACAAGAAATTTCATTAATATGCGGCCAGTGGTTTGGGAGAAAAAGGCCCAAACACCACCTTCATGACGGACGACAGACGACGGACGACAGACAGCGGACGACAGACGACAGACGACAGATGATGGATGATGGACGAAAAGTGATCAGAAAAGCTCACCCTGACTTTCAGTCAGGTGAGCTAAAAAGTACAGAAAACGGTAACTAAGTTCAAGGGCAGTAACACCACCAAATAACAATTGAGTGGAACGAAATTCGCACTTGATCTGTAAGTATCCATAACAAAGCTGTATACCAAATATTTTCTCAATATGTCCATCCATAACGAAAAAAATTCCGGAAAACAATTCCGGACAGATGGACATCAACGCTATAACATAATACAACTGTTTTTTAAATCGTGCGTATAAAAATGTTGTTCACAATGTAGAACAGATTGTGGAACAAAATGATTATTTATGCTAATTTCAGATGTAAGACATGTAACAGACCTTAAGTATATTTCTGCAGTCCCTAAACAAGGTAATACGAAAAAAATCTTACCTTCATTTCAACTTCCATTACCATATTTACAACTCCAGAATTTGTAGATGCATAATGGAATCCCTCCTGTAATCTAATTCTGTAATGAAAAGAAGATTACCCAGTGTTCTAATATCTGAGAGGCATCATTGTCTGTCTCAACTTCAATGAAAATATTTGATAAAGGTATTTTATACCCTGTTTTTGAAGTTGGAACATCTCTTTCTCTGCAAAACTTTTGAAATATTGACAATAAATAAGCAAACACTTAAATAAAAGACATTGAAAACAGCCAATACTGGAGTGTACACCAAAAGTGACTGAACAATAGTTTACCAAATTCATGAATATTTCTTCACAAGATCAATGCCATATCATGCCCACAGAATTTTCCTATTCGGCAACTTTAGAAGCAAAGGCTACAAAATCATCTGAGAGAATCACACTGTTTGGACTGCCTACATGGAAGTTGTTTTCAAACAAGAATTATTTTTGTCCAAAACTTACTTGGCTAATGTAGTGAGAATTCTCCCAGTTGCCTGCTGATTAATTGAGGCACCATTCTGTACTGACCAGATCCACCGTTGATGATGTAAGTATTTTGACAATGTATTGAACATACTGGCTGACTGTTTATTGATGGGAGACATATAGGAAGATGTTTGACTTGCTATTTCTTTTAATGGATCTTCTATCACAGTCATGTCTCTTGGCTTCTTTTCATACCTGCATTCAACAAAATACAGATTACAGTATTCTTTTAAAATGGGACATCTCTGAGAAAGTACAAGACAAGCTAGTAAGAAACAAATATGCAAATGTTGAATTGTCTATTTAATATTAGAAATATTATATGTTTCCAAACAAATTTGCTGGTGGAAATATAGCTATTTGACAACAAAATACTGTTCGTGTTCAGACATGTTAAGTATGAAAAACTCAAAATAGTGAGATTTTTATGTGGTGAAGCTTGTTTATCCATACAAGTCAAAAACTCTAATTCTCCTCTGCCCACCCCAGCCATTACTTTTAAAATTCATGTTAAAAAAAAAAAAAAAATTAAATATTGGCAATGTTGCGAAAACATATGCACAGTTTTCATCTCACTGACTGAGCAAAATTGAGCCGGAAAAAATTTGCATAAAATAAATGACAAACAATCCCCCCCCCCCCCCCCTTCCATAAAAATACCATAAATTCAAGTCAGAAAAATGAGGGGAAAAAACTGGAACATGAGCACTGTTTCAGCTGATGGACCACTGTGTTAAGAAAGTTAAAAAATTTATAGTAATTTCTATATTTTTTATACTTACCAATGACCCAGACATAGCTGGTGCTAACTCTTAAAATATAGGGCCAAACACAAATTTTGCCCCCCAATCCCCAAAATTTGCATCTAAAACCAAAGAAAACATGTCCTGAATGGCCCTCCACACTTCACCTCTACTGCGCATGCGCAGTGTCAAGGACGTTCCGAAATTGGCGCCATTAATCATTCTAATAACCAGTGCCTGGTAAGCGCTATGTACTCAGCGGGGAGGTAAGAGTTCCCAACTCCTGGGAGGGCCATCCCCGTCTGGGTCATTGGTAAGTATAAAAAATATATAAATTACTATAAATTTTTTAACATTTTTATACTGTACCAATGACCCAGACATAGCTGAATAGTAAAAAGGCTGGAGGGCCAAGGACATAGAGCAAGATGGAATACGCTCAATTATATAAAATAGAGTTATCCTCTCTAGGGAAAAAGAAGTATTAGGCCTTACATGTATCTTTCTTATTTATGATAAATTAGAAAGATACAACACCTTCCAAAATTGAGCATCATACATCCATGTACTCTATTAATATCTAGTATAATCCTTATACTAATAATTTTTAAAGTAAGCCAATAAATAAAGTAAGTCTAGAGAATAGAGACTCTTAATACTCCTTAAAAGTGTCTGAGGATTGTAAAATAATGTCCGTTGACACGTGCTATATTCAAAAGCTATACTTTAAAAACTAAGACCTAAATGAATTTTTAAAACATAAACTTCTCACTAAACAACCATCCCAATAACAGCTCAGAATTACTAACTCCGGAGGAGGTATCCCCTTGTTTTCATAGTAAAACAGGTGACCCAAGGGAACACCCTCCCCCCACCCCCACCCCCCCCCCCCCCCCCCCCCCCCCCCGTTTTTCTTGCCCTGGGTCAAATAGCCCAGAGTGAAGAGGGCAGCAGAACGGAGTCACTGCCGAAACAGACCGCCTACCTAGCTATAGTAGCAACTGTTAAGTAAATGACATTCTGAGCAGTAGATAATAGACCTAACAATAGAGGCCTCCAGAAATGGACTCGATATTTCTGAGATAAAAATTCATGAATGTGGATGGCTGAGCGCAATGAGCAGCCTTCAAAAATCTATAATAGCGACACTATTAATGTAAGCCCAAGATGTAGAAGAACTCTTACTTCATGAGCCGACATCTCAAACACAACTGCTGAGTGAATGATATACCATAAGCAGTATCGATAGTTAATTGAATCCATTAGCAATAGAATGGAGCGTAACGTCCTTCTATTAGGCATCAAAGACAGAAGAAGCTTACGCCCATAGTAATAAACAGATATCTATTTATAAATACATAAACACTAACCGGACAGAGTAAAGGCCTATGCCTGTACGAAGACGGAAGGATCTTAATAACAATAGGTTCCGGATATTAATTAGGAGTCTGACTCTTATGAGAAAATCCAACCTAAATAGTAAAGGAAGTAGTGATTCCGAAACTATGAAAGTGAAAATCATCCACCGATAGTGCATGAAACTCACTGACTCTTCAGTAAAAGAGAAGCCAACAGAATTACTGTCTAAAAGGTCAGAATTTGAAAACTACTGTTTCCAGAGGCTCAAATGATCACTTAGCTAAATAAGAACCGAAGTTAAATTCCGTATAGGAATTTAATCTAATGATTCTAAGTCTATTTATCGAAAAGTAACTAACTGACTTAGATAAAGAGACATAAGACTCAATTGCAAACTATTATAGAGTGCATAGGTATGAGGTAACATAAACCTATAACCTTAATAATAACAGGCTGCAGTAGATCTTGTCAAACAAGTATACTAAAAAGTTGCAATGACAAGTATGGAGGAATCAACAATATCAACATAGTGATCCCTACACCAACGACGGAAGAGCCTCAACTTTAGCCGCATAGTATAGCGAAGAAGAGGTTCTCCTATAGTAAGAAATCGCGTCCAAAGCTCGTCCAGTACAATGCTTACAATGCAATAAGGACCACACAACGGAATACGTGAAGGTTGAGACCTTGCGGGTTGTGATAAAGATGACACGATTTTACCCAGCGAAAAAAGATCCTCTCATGGAGGAAGATTTCGCGTTAAGTCCCACAGTAGACATCAGAGTAAATTTACCCACGGTTTCTGTGAAGACAGAGATGCTATCAACAGAAATGTATAGTGGTTGTTTATCTTAGCAATACTTGCTGAAACAACAGCGCCGGAGGATACGCATATCCTATCATTCCATCCTATTAGATCAATAGAGCGTTAACAACATTAGCTCAGTGATCCGGACAAGCAAACACATACGTCTGCAATTGATTAGCAAGTAGTGTCGTAAATAAATTATCATTGGGCGCTCCCATTGATAGCAAATCTGATTGAATACTTGTTTGTTGAGAGTCCATTCTGACGGCAACAAGCGACCCATAAGTGAACGGGAGTCCGGTAATACAATCAGATGACCCGGAATATGACGGACTGAAGCAGAACTTGGTGTACTATAACAAACAGAAGGATTCTTTCCATTAAATTGAATAACAGAAACGAATGAGTGCCTCCCTGGTTCCGGAGATACGCCACCACTGTCGAATTAACAGACAGGATTTGGACATGTGTTTCTGAATAATGTTCATCCAATGACATAAAGCAAGCCTAAAAAAACATTATTCCGTGGAAGATAAGTACTTGCTTAGAGACTGCGGAACCCAAAGACCCTGGCACTTCGAATCCGTTGGGATCAATATTATATCCCAACCTGTTTGACTGGCAACCGTCATAATTATAAAAACTCGGATCCGGCAACTGCAGTGGCACTTTCTGAGCCAACCACTGAATGTTTGCCCCAGTCTGAATCTCTTGCTACACTAGATAGACATGAGAACGTGTAAATCGAGCAATTCATGGATGGCTGAAAAGTTGCCGTCGAAGAGAAGCTTCTCCAAGAACGAAGCGACTCTGAGAGAGTTCTTCACCTTACTATCCACGCGCGTGGATGTAGCTAGGGATGCGTCACGTCTAACCAACTCCAAGCAGCCACTGAAGGGCGGAGTTATACGTGAACAAACTACTGCCCTCAAAAGAAATCACATTGAGGATCATATCCCGGAATTCTTTCTCTTGAAGACGTAATGATAACGCCTCAGTAAGGTGGATTACGTATGATAAAGCGTCTAAGTTAAGTCTATTAGACATCATTGTCGCTTCCAACATTGTGGTTGGAAAAGACATAGACGGCGAAAAAGATTATTTCCAGTCTTTAACCACGCCGTCTATATGCATAGGAACTCTCGGTATGCCCTGATCTGCCAAAATAAATTATTCATATAAATGATAAAAGGCAGAAATGAGCATTGCGGACAAGAAACTAAACTATCATGCTTGGTAGCAGGCTTATATATATATAGCGTCGATAAATAATACACATGTTCTAATGACATAATTGGACTGTGTCGGTAAGTCAGGGACAATGTCCCTGAACCGATCCAAAATTCCGTGTCCAATGACGCTATAAGTCTCTTATCCAACATCGCAGCAATGTAGTCCGAAATAACAATCACTGGAAGATAATGCCGGAAGATATGTATGGCAGCTTCCGATGCTACGAAAGGGAAAACTCGAAATCTTTTGAATCCCTTTCGCCATCCTGTCGGGCCCTATAAAGCGTTCGGTCGTCCGTACCTGATGCAACCGCGGACCGCACCGACCCAGCGCCGTTGGATAATTCCTGATTCCTCAAGAAACTGTCGATTGCTGGGATGCTGCGAAAAAACTGTGCTAACTCGGATAGCACGTCCGTCACTGAGGCCTGTGGAGAAGCGGTCCTACGATGCATTGCCGCTGGAAGCTCCATAATCGTTACCCCCGTGCATACTACTAATATGCGAGCGAACGGAGTGTATAGGCCTCGTGTTCCTTGGCTACCGGATGGCGTGACCTGTTCGCCGTGGAATCACTGAATGCCGAAACTGATCGGATACTCGAGGTCACGTAGCCAATGTGCGGTCGTGTGCACTGCTGTGAGGATGAGGAAGCATAATCGATAGTCTCTCGGACTGTCAATATAACGGAGCGTCCCGAGCGACGGACATATGCTCCGAATGTAAAATATCTGAACCACAACATGCGGTCCCCTATGTTGTTGGACGAGAGAGGGACCTCTCTCGCTCACAGCCCGGATGGACCTGGACAAGCCAGGAACCGGACTAACAGGCTTCCTCCGATCTGTCCTCAATCCGCCGTCACTGGGTAAGTACTAAAGTAATTATAGTGCTCGCATCACCCAAATCTCCTTCCTAGACCGCAACGGACGAACCCGGCAGCCGAACCATTCGGGTGAGCTAGCGAATGTCACTCCGTCGATCCTACAAGGGACCTCTTAGGCGATAGACATATTCCATGAGCACTTATTGCCGCTAGCTCTTCATTAACTATGACGACAGAGGCACACTTTTGAAAGACATCTCCGTAACTTTGCGAACAAGAAACCAGAAATGCTTGGTAATAGCAAGCATATAATAATAAATATATAGCGTCGTTCAATAATTCGAAAGTTTGTGTGACATTATTGGACTATGTCGGAACTGAGGGACGATGTCCCTGAACCGAACCAAAAATTTCTAAGTCCACCGACGCTATCAGTTTCTTATCCGGCATCGCAGCATTCTGGTCCGACGAAAGAACCTGTAGAAGATCAAGTCAGATGACATACACAACAGCATATGTTGTTCCGAAAGGGAAAGCTCGAAATCCTCCGAATCCCTTTCGGTATCCCGTCGGACCGGATGAAATTTTCGGACGTCCGTACCCGCTTCCGCGGAGCGTCCCAACCCAGCATCGTCGGATAAAACATTATGCGACAGATTCAGTTGTTGCTGGGATGCTGCGATAAGCTGTGCTATTAGGATAGCACATCCGTCCCCGAGGCCTGTGCAGTAGCGGTCTTACGATGCATTGCCGCCGGAAGCTCCGTGTACGTTGACTCCCGCACACTTTCCTATGCGAACGTCCGGAGTCTGCAGGCCTCGTGTCCCTGGCTACCGGATGGTGTGACCTGGTCGCCGATGATTCTCTGACTGGCGAAGCTGACTGGATATCCGAGGTCACGTAGCCAAGAGCGGTCGTGTGCGCTACCATGAGAATGAAGAAGCCTTATTGACAGTCTCTACGGACTGACTATATGTCGGAGCGTCCGAGCGGCGGACGTATGCTCCGAATGCGAAACATTTTGTACCACAACATCTGGGGCCAGATGTTGTTGTACGAGAGAGGGGCCTCTCTCGCTCGCCGTCCAGATGGACCAGAACGAGCTATGAACCGGACTAAAAGGCTTCCTCCGTTCTCCCTCTAATCCGCCGTCACTGGGTGTGCATTAGGTTGATTTATAGTGCTCGCATCACCCCAAAACTCCTTCTAGACCGCAACGGACGAACCCGGCTGCCGAACCATTCGATGAATGGACGCTACACCGGGCGAGCTAGCGGACGTCAAAGGCCGTCGAACCTACTAGGGTCCTCTTAGGCAATTGGCGTATTTACATGAGCACTTTTCCGCTAGCCCTTCATTAATTGTGACGACGGAGGCACACTGTTGGAAGACATCACAGATACATCACCCTAATCTTGATCGTCTGAAATAGAAATTGATAAAGTAGAGTGACCCTGCGGGGAAAGGACCGGAATGTCCAATTCCCCACTAACATACCGTGACATACGCTTCCCATGTTGTCATCGAAATCATCAGATACAGAACAGGAGTTAATGCGAGTACACTGACCACATATAGAATGATTATAAAAGTCAGAGGAAGACTTCCTCTTAATACAATTGATCAAAATCCTTTCAATGTGAAAAGAAAACAAAGTCCTGATACTCGCACCAACCCCTGACAATCAAAATACATAATAATAATATGATCCATTAACATAGAAAAAATAATTGAAATCAAAATATTTTGAAAAAATATTTTTTCAGAACAGCCCAAGTTTCTGAAAAGTAACGTTGAGCCCCAATGGATCCCAAGCCTAAGTGTGGACAAAAATTTTAAAAATATTTTAAACAATTTATGCAACACTTACGAACAATAATAATGTATCTAGTTATGATTAAATTAACATCAAGATATTATTTTCAAGAAAACCCCCCCTCACACAGAGGGCTGTTGTAAATGTAAACAATGAGTGTAAAAACACTAAAATAAGACTCCAGGCACCC
Organism: Pictodentalium vernedei; assembly: GCA_031216915.1. NCBI lineage: Eukaryota > Metazoa > Mollusca > Scaphopoda > Dentaliida > Dentaliidae > Pictodentalium > Pictodentalium vernedei. The sequence goes on from CM062293.1 coordinate 163,646,321, forward strand.
AGGCCCGAAATCAGTTACCAAAAATACACTATCTGATGCAAAACAGAGACTTCCAGGGAAGAAACTGCAGAACATCAGATGGTAGATGCAGAACACAACGCCTAACCACCCGTAGGTGAAGACGTAAACATGGGGAAAAGAACAGAATTCATTCTGTTACTCAGCTAAAACTCCCAAGAAATTTTAGTAATAATAATTACAGAAACTATGCCAAAAGCATGGGAGAATAGCAAGAGGGGACTTAAAGGAAAGGGAGAGAGGAAAACACTGAAAAATCAGTGTAACTAAATAACAAGAATGACAACAAAATGGCTGCTGCCTCGAAAATAGGTAACTTAACATAATTTCATTAAAAAATTTTAAGTTACAGCCCTGATAATATTCTGTCACACATTTTTCCTCTCCTCCTTCTCTATCCTCCTTAGAATCACCATTTCACTAATATTTATGTGTCTGGCATCATTTAAACTGAGATTTATAAGCACAAAGATCAGTCAGATGTTAACTGATGAAGGGCCAAACTTAGAATGATTAATGGCGCCAATTTCGGAACGTCCTTGACACTGCACATGCGCAGTAGAGGTGAAGTGTGGAGGGCCATTCAGGACATGTTTTCTTTGGTTTTAGATGCAAATTTTGGGGATTGGGGGGCAAAATTTGTGCTTGGCCCTATATTTTAAGAGTTAGCACCAGCTATGTCTGGGTCATTGGTACAGTATAACAAGAGGCCCCACGTGGCCTTAATCGCTCACCTGACAAAGTGACTCTAAGAAGTATTTTAGGTCACCTTCACCATGTCATGCCTCATCAACATTAACTGGTTGAGTGATAGATTTTGTTTGAAGTTCAACATTTTGTTACCTAAAATTAGTTTTATTTAAAATCATTGGTGTGTGGCCAATCTCCAATGATTTTTAATAAAGCAAATTTATCTCTGCAGACAAACTGGTTTAGCATGAAGCACAAACAAGGAATGTGAAGAGATAGCCTTGGACATCTCTCCCCAACTGTGGATATCTTCCATGTGCTACATGTATATATTTGCATGCAAGAAAACAAAAATTTTCACAAATTTTATTTTTTTTTATCATCATTGGAACAAGCTCAAACAGCTTATTCCAATAGGGGTATGGGAAGATCAGGTATATTTTTGAGACAGAAATGTGAATATATAAATAATGGTGTTTTTTTGTGAATGATGCTGGAGAATTTTGCGTAAAGATATGGTAAATGGTTTGTTCTAGATACAGAATGATGCAAAAGTATTTAAATTTGATTAGGCAAGTTGTTCCTATAATGCATTTAAAAATTGAAGTAACTGTTTTTTTGCTGACGAACTTTTAGATGTGTGTGTGTGTGTTTGTGTGTGTGTGTGTGTGTGTGTGTTTGTGTGTGTGTGGGGGGGGGGGGGGGGGGTTAAGAGTGTTCTTGCAAACAAAATTCCTGAATAAATGGAAAATTTTATTTTTTGTGTGAAAGACATAGTGCGTGAATGTTGATTGGAACAAGCTTAGAGAGCTCATTTTAATGTGAAGTCATAAAGCTGTGTTTTACGTACGAAATTCTGGAATAACTAAAAAAATTGCTTTTTTGACTCAAAAAGCATGGTGTGCGACCTCTCATTGGAATGAGCTCAAAAAGCTCATTCCAATGGGGTATTTACAAGCGATAAGTACATGTATGTTTAAGAGACAAAAATTAAAATTTGAATAGCAATTTTTGCGAAGAATGCTGACAAGTTTTGGCAGTTATGCTGGTAAAAAGGTAAGATATGCAAAGTGGTTGTTTTTTAGAGGCAACATTTAATTAAGGGGAATTAACCCTTGATTACTGAGGTAACTTCTAAAAGTACTGAAATTTCATGAAGCAATGTGAATAACAGACAACAGTTGCCTAAAAATTTCATGAATAACTAAAATTTTTATTCCTTTGTCTCGAAAACATGGCATATGACCTTTGTTGGAATGAGCTGAATGCGTGTGTTCCAATGAGGGGTCATAAAATTTGAATGAAGATTTGTGTGAATAATGCATTAGTACTTCTAGATTTGGGTAAACGGTTCACCCTGGATACCACCCCTTCTATAGTAGATCTTTTCTGCCAATTTTGTCTAAGATTCTATCAACTTTACAAATAAATACGTTCATGAATCACAATCAGATCCACCCTACAATGTTGCATACCAAATATCAAAAGATTCTGCCTGCTGGATCTGGAGAAGAAGATTTTTTAAGAAATATGCCTGAAATGCACTAAGTTAAAATTTGGGCTCCTATACGGAGCCCAAATATAAACCCAGGGGGCAGATTTGAACAAACTTGAATCAGATCCACCACACAATGTTGCTTACCAAATATGAAAAGATTCTGAAGCTGGATCTGGAGAAGAAGATTTTTTAAGAAATTTGCCTGAAATGCACTAAGTTCGAATTCGAGCTTCTATAGTGAGCCCAAATATGAAACTAGGAAGCCGATTTGAACAAACTTGAATCAGATCCACCCCACAATGTTGCATACCAAATATCAAAAGATTCTGCCTGCTGGATCTGGAGAAGAAGATTTTTTAATAAATTTGCCCGAAATGCACTAAGTGCGAATTCGGGCTTCTATATTAAGCCCAAATATGAATCCAGGGGGCCAATTTGAACAAACTTGAATCAGATCCAAACCGCAATGTTGCATACCAAATATCAAAAGATTCTGCCTGCTGGATCTGGAGAAGAAGATTTTTGAAGAAATTTGCCTGAAATGCACTAAGTGCAAATTCGGGCTTCTATATTAAGCCCAAATATGAATCCAGGGGGCCGATTTGAACAAACTTGAATCAGATCCACCCCGCAATGTTGCATACCAAATATCAAAAGATTCTGCCTGCTGGATCTGGAGAAGAAGATTTTTGAAGAAATTTGTCCGAAATGCACTAAGTTTGAATTCGAGCTTCTATAGTGAGCCCAAATATGAATCCAGGGGGCCGATTTGAACAAACTTGAATCAGATCCACCCCGCAATGTTGCATACCAAATATCAAAAGATTCTGCCTGCTGGATCTGGAGAAGATGATTTTTTAAGAAATTTGACTGAAATGCACTAAGTTCGAATTCGAGCTTCTATAGTGAGCCCAAATATGAATCTAGGAAGCCGATTTGAACAAACTTGAATCAGATCCACCCCACAATGTTGCATACCAAATATCAAAAGATTCTGCCTGCTGGATCTGGAGAAGAAGATTTTTTAATAAATTTGCCCGAAATGCACTAAGTCCGAATTCAGGCTTCTATATTAAGCCCAAATATGAATCCAGGGGGCCGATTTGAACAAACTTGAATCAGATCCACCCCGCAATGTTGCATACCAAATATCAAAAGATTCTGCCTGCTGGATCTGGAGAAGATGATTTTTTAAGAAATTTGCCTGAAATGCACTAAGTTCGAATTCGAGCTTCTATAGTAAGCTCAAATATGAATCTAGGGAGCCGATTTAAACAAATTTGCATCAGATCCATCCCACAATGTTGCATACCAAATATCAAAAGATTCTGCCTGCTGGATCTGGAGAAGAAAATTTTTTAAGAAATTTGACTGAAATGCACTAAGTTCGAATTCGAGCTTCTATAGTGAGCCCAAATATGAATCTAGGAAGCCGATTTGAACAAACTTGAATCAGATCCACCCCACAATGTTGCATACCAAATATCAAAAGATTCTGCCTGCTGGATCTGGAGAAGAAGATTTTTTAATAAATTTGCTTGAAATGCACTAAGTTCAAATTTGGGCTCCTATACTGAGCCCAAATATAAACCCAGGGGGCCGATTTGAACAAACTTGAATCAGATCCACCCCACAATGTTGCTTACCAAATATGAAAAGATTCTGCCTGCTGGATCTGGAGAAGAAGATTTTTTAAGAAATTTGCATGAAATGCACTAAGTTCAAATTCGAGCTTCTATAGTGAGCCCAAATATGAATCTAGGAAGCCGATTTGAACAAACTTGAATCAGATCCACCCCACAATGTTGCATACCAAATATCAAAAGATTCTGCCTGCTGGATCTGGAGAAGAAGATTTTTTAAGAAATTTGCCTAAATGCACTAAGTTCGAAATTGGGCTCCTATACTGAGCCCAAATATGAGCCCAAATATGAACCCAGGGGGCCGATTTGAACAAACTTGAATCAGATCCACCCTACAATGTTGCATACCAAATATCAAAAGATTCTGCCTGCTGGATCTGGAGAAGAAGATTTTTTAAGAAATTTGCCTGAAATGCACTAAGTTTGAAATCGGGCTCCTATAATGAGCCCAAATATTAACCCAGGGGGCCGATTTGAACAATCTTGAATCAGATCCACCCCACAATGTTGCTTACCAAATATGAAAAGATTCTGCCTGCTGGATCTGGAGAAGAAGATTTTTTAAGAAATTTGCCTGAAATGCACTAAGTTCGAATTCGGGCTTCTATAGTAAGCCCAAATATGTATCCAGGGGCCGATTTGAACAAACTTGAATCAGATCTACCCCGCAACATTGCATACCAAATATCAAAAGATTCTGCCTGCTGGATCTGGAGAAGAAGATTTTTTAAGAAATTTGCCTGAAATGCACTAAATTCGAATTCGAGCTCCTATAGTGAGCCCAAATATGAATCTAGGGAGCCGATTTGAACAAACTTGAATCAGATCCACCCTACAATGTTGCATACCAAATATCAAAAGATTCTGCCTGCTGGATCTGGAGAAGAAGATTTTTTAAGAAATTTGCCTGAAATGCAGTAAGTTCAAATTTGGGCTCCTATACTGAGCCCAAATATAAACCCAGGGGGCCGATTTGAACAAACTTGAATCAGATCCACCCCACAATGTTGCATACCAAATATCAAAAGATTCTGCCTGCTGGATCTGGAGAAGAAGATTTTTTAAGAAATTTGCCTGAAATGCACTAAGTTCGAAATCGGGCTCCTATACTGAGCCCAAATATGAACCCAGGGGGCCGATTTGAACAAACTTGAATCAGATCCACCCTACAATGTTGCATACCAAATATCAAAAGATTCTGCCTGCTGGATCTGGAGAAGAAGATTTTTTAATGTTTTTCCCATTGCCTACAGTGTTAAAAAGTGCTGACTCAGCACTTTTTCAAAGTCCCGAAACTGTACCCTATGATAAAACCGATGGCAATTTTTTTTTACCAATCCTTTCTGTTGGTCCTAAGGAAGCTGCACACCAAATAAAAATTCTCAGAGCCGTGCAGTTTTGGAGATATGGGCGTTTTAAATTTTTTCTATTTTTAGCTCCTGCGGTTCCCACGGGGCTGCGGGAAAAATTTTTTTTGCATAAATCAAGTACTCATGACCCAATAAGCCCTCACATAAAATTTGGTTCAAATCAGCCTCTCGGTTTGGAAAATAGAAATTTTGGGCGGGGCAAAAAATTTTGCCCCTCTCATAACAACGCCAAGTATAGCCCCACAAACTTCTCTTGAACAAATCTGAGTCTACACCTCAAAAGGAATCTGCACACCAAATATCAAGTCTCTGCTACTGCTGGTTCATGAGAAGAAGATTTACAAAGATTTTGGTGCCCCTTGGGGGCGTGGCACCACCCAGGAGGAGGGGCAACTTCATTTGAACAAATCTGAATTGGCATTAGGTAATAAACATTTAGCCAACATTTGAATAAAATTGGGCTAGTGGTTTAGGAGGAGAAGTCGATAATGTAAAGTTAACGCCGGACGACGGACGACGACGGACGACGGACGGAAAGTGATTAGTAAAGCTCCCCTTGAGCTTCGCTCAGGTGAGCTAAAAATATATACACTGGACAAAAATTGCATAATAAACTTTGCACAAAAACAATTGCACCCACTCTCACCAGACTCAAATTTTAGCTAGGAGTAGAAAAGAATAAAAACTGAATTTTAAAAAGGTGAGGAAGTTGCTGAAGATTGCTGGAACACAAGCACAGTTTCAACTGAAGGACCATCATCCAGGGACCAACCTAGGAGGGAATTTTAGAGAGAAGTGACTTTCCCCTCTCAGCAAAATAGGGAGAAACTTGTGAGAGCTCTTCACGGAAAAGAGAAATTTCTAAAGAAAGAATTGCTGATAAGAGTATTTAATTAAATATTTCAAAATTCATCAATAGACCTGTCAAACACTGAAAATGAAGTTTGTGCAATCCAGTGGAGGAACCATGAGGTTTCTTTGGGAGCCCAGCCCCCTACCCTCCCAAACCCACTAGCTCCTCCCATCCCCAAATTTGAAACAGTTTTTTTTTTATTTTCTGCCCCCAGTACAGGTACAGCGCCCTCAGTTCAGAGATTACACACCCCACTCTTCACTATAATGGTTCATGGTCCCCCAGGATTACAGACCAAGGCTCCACCGCTGGTGGGATCTGCCTTGTTCTGTCAGTGAGATTTGAGGTTTTATCAAGATGCAATAATTTACAAGACAAGTTACATTTTAGCAAAAATAGGTCGATGAAATCGTCAGATGTGTACCCATACGTGCAACTAGTAGAAAGCTGTATGACGGAGGGCCACCACAGATGCCGACATTATGTACACCATACATGGTACATATAGAAATGGATTGGAGGAGTGTCTAATTTGATGGATAAAGGGTTAATATCTCCGGATCAAATTATGAGATTTACATAAAAAACTATACAGCACAGCACATCAGTAACCTGAATAAATATAAAAAGTAACATGGCAATTGGATTGATATTTTTTGAGTTATCTCATGCCAAAGGGATTGGAGGAATTTTCAATTTGAAGGATAAAGGGTTAATATCTCAGGATCAGATTATCAGATTTACACCAAAAACTATACAGCTCGGCACATCAGTAACCAGAACATAAATATAAAGTAACTTGACAATCCAAGCAATATTTTTCAAATTATCGAATGCCAAAGGGATTGGAGGAATTTTCAATTTGAAGGATAAAGGGTGAATATCTCAGGATCAAAATAACAGATTTACACCAAAAACTATACAGCTCGGTACATCAGTAACCTGAACACAAAAATAAAGTAACTTCACAATCCAAGCAATATTTTTCAAGTTATCGAATGCCAAAGGGATTGGAGGAATTTTCAATTTGAAGGATAAAGGGTTAATATCTCAGGATTAAATTATCAGATTTACACCAAAAACTATACAGCTCAGCACATCAGTAACCTGAACACAAATATAAAGTAACTTGACAATCCAAGCAATATTTTTCAAGTTATCAAATGCCAAAGGAATTGGAGGAATTTTCAATTTCAAGGATAAAGGGTTAATATCTCAAGATCAAAATAACAGATTTACACCAAAAACTATACAGCTCGGCACATCAATAACCTGAAAACAAATATAAAGTAACTTGACAATCCAAGCAATATTTTTCAAGTTATCGAATGCCAAAGAAATGGATACGGACGCTGGACGGACGGATGGACGAACGATGGATGCCCACCCCAGATGTCGGCATTATGTGTACCATACATAGTATGGGTACACATAAAACTTAAAAAATTTATAGTAATTTATATATTTTTTATACTTACCAATGACCCAGACTTAGCTGGTGCTAACTCTAAAATATTTAGGGCCAAACGCAAATTTTACCCCCCAATCCCCAAAATTTGCATCTAAAACCGAAAATTACATGTCCTATATGGTCCTCCATACTTTTACTCCACTGCGCATGCGCAGCGTCAAGGAGGTCTCGAAACTGCCACCAAAAGTCATTCTTACAACCAGTGCCTGGTAAGAGTTATGTACGCAGCAGGGAGGCAAGAGTTCCCAACTCCTGGGAGGGCCATCCCCATCTGGGTCATTGGTAAGTATATAAAATATATAAATCACTACAAATTTTTTAAGATTTTTATACTGTACCAATGACCCAGACTTAGCTGAATAGTAAAAAGGTTGGAGGGCCTAGGACATTACGAAAATCCAATAGACTCAATTACCTATAACAAACCTATCCCCTCAATGAGAAAAGGAGAGATAGGCTAAATGTATCTTTCTTATTTGTATCAAAAAAGAAAGACACAACACCAATCTGTAATTGAGCACAATAACATCTAGTATAACCCTTTATACTAATATTTTTTAAAGGAAAGCCAATCAATACGGGAGTCCAGCGAAATGAGACTCTATATACTCATTTAAAAGTGTTCGAAGAATGTATATTAACGCCCAATTAATCATGTGATATATACAGATACTTCACACCAATCAACACTTAAAAAATATTACACAGATGAGCAAACATAAGCTTTACCCTTTAAATTCATCTCGGAACTGACTCGGAATAACGGACTCCAAGGGAGGTATTCCCTTGCTTTATACTATAAAGCAGGTGACCCAAAGAAACCCCCCCCCCCCCCTCCCCTTGCCCTTGATCAAATACTCCAGAGCAAAGAGGGTAGCAGGACAAAGTCACTGCCGGAACTGAAAGCCTATACACATATAGTTGCCACTGTTTAGTAGACAACATTCTGAGTAAAAAATAACGGACCTAAACAATGTAGATCTGCAGAAAGGACTCAATATTCTCAGATACAAAATCGTGAAAATGGAGGGCTAAGACCAATATGTAGCCCTCATTAGATCTGTAATATCAACATTATTAGCTTAAGCCTATGATGTAGAACTCTTACTTCATGAGCTTAAAACCAACGCACAGACTGCTGAATGAAGATATAATCATTAGCAGAACTGATAGTAGATTGAATCCCTCTGACCACAGAATGGACCGGAATGTGGAGGAAGCTTCCACGGCATGTCCCACAACAGACACCCGAGTAAATTAATCCTCAGTCTTTGTGGATATAGAGAAGCTACCAACAGAATTTGAATTGAAATAATTACATTGAGCAATATCTGCTAAATCAACGGCATTGGAAGATATGTATATCTTATTATTCCGCTTCACAAGATCGATAGAGCGTTTAAAAATCCAAACATAGTGACACATACATCTGCAAATGATTGTTTAGATGCGTCGCGAAAAAGTCGATCATTGGGCGCTCTCCTTGGTAGCAATCTGATTGAATACTGGTTTGTTGAAAGTCCATTCTGGTGGCAACAAACGGCCCCTCAGTGAAGGGAGTCCGCTAATACATTCAGACGACCCGGAATATGACGGACCAATAGAAGAACTTGATGTTCTAGTACCAACCGAAAGATTCCTTCCGTTAACCTGAATAACAGGATGGAATGAGAGCCTCCATAATTCCGAAAATCTGCTAATACCGTCGAGTTGTCGGACAGAATTAGCATATGAGCATTCTGAATAACGTTCATCAATAACGTAGCACAAGCCAAAATGACATCATTCTTGATGTTTGTGTGCTTGATAAGGAACTATGGAAACAAAAGACTTTGGCACTTCAAATCCATTGGGTTTAATGAAACTACCCAAAGTGTTTGACTGACATCCGTCAAAACTGTAAAACTCGGATCCGGCAATTGTAGTGGAACTACTTGAGTTTAGCACTGAAAACTTGCCCAAGTCTGAATCTCTTATTCACTTGATTTGACTAGAAGATGTCCGTATCGAGCGAAACAATCTTCACCCTGCAATTCTGAATTAAAAGAAATTTTGAGAGGACAAATGCGTAACCGCTCCATTGGAATAAAATCACGGCAGTTCCGCACAACGTATCAGTCACATGAGATCTCTCGCTGAGACCTTGTCTGAGCAAAGACAATAGCGAGTATAACAACTGATTAATTTAGCTCTGGTTAACGGCAGATGAACGAGAATGTTATGCGTCTCGAAGCTCATCCCCCCCGTGGGTAAATGACTTGGACGAAACCAGATCCGACTTCTCCTCGTTTACTTATGAAACCGAGACGTCGGATCAATAGAAGCAGAATCTGCACATCGTTCTGCGCTCTGGTTAACGGCAGACGAACAAGAATGTTATGCGCCTCGAAGCTCATCCCCCGGTGGGTAAATGACTTGGACGAAACCAGATCCGACTTCTCCTCGTTTACTTATGAAACCGAGCCGTCGGATCAATAGAAGCAGAATCTGCACATCGTTCTGAAGCGTTAACTCATTGCCACACCTCTGAAGAATGTCGTCCAAGTAGGCCGACGTTACCACAGACGAATGAGCTCGGAAATGAGTCATTACAGAGTTTGTTATTCGAGTGAAAGCCCAGGAACTAGATTCAGACTGAAACACAATTCCTATGATAAAGAAGCAAAGATACTTTCTGAACGCCTGATGTACCATGACGTGAAAGTATGCAACTAGAAATCTATGCATGTAGCATAGTCGTACACCTGAATACTCGCTCTGACCGATCATATAGAAACTTGGAGCCACGATCAGCTTGTTATCCAGCTCAGAATATGAGTGGATGGAACGAGCCGTCTGATTTTGGAACCAGAAAAGGATGGTTGTAGAATCCTGGAAATTCCTGGATTTCTACGATCTCTATCGCGATCATTCCAGAAGAGACTGGACTTCTGATGGAAGCGAGCATCTATCCTACTGACTGACGGAAGCTGAGTCCAACTTGGACTCCGAGTTAACAGAGGATTTCGTTTGAGGAACAATTTAATCCTTCCGAAATCACCCCTTGAATCCAAGGGATATCCGTAATCTAATCCCAAATCATTGAGAAACTCGACAGTCTTCCGCTCACTAGTACATGATAGAGGTTAAAACCATTACCTCCTGGTCCTGCGAGGCTTGCGGAAGGAGAAGCCATGTCCTCCACGGCCCGCACCCGCCTCGTCGTCCAAGAGGCGTCTGACCGGATGTCTCGGTCAGAATCACAGCCCCTATCGAAGTCGCTACCCTGACGGTCTCTAGAAAAAGACCTAGAAGATGCATAGGAACCTCTATAGGAACTTCCCTTGGACGTATTCGTCCCAGAAGTGCCTGTCCTACTCTTCTCTGCTGAATCCCACTATATGGAAGCGAATTTAATAGCAGAGAGTCTAAAGCTTTCTTAGTTAACTGATCATAAACTGCAGAAAGCTTGCCGTCGAAGAAAACTCTCTGGAGACCGGAGCGACTCTGAGAGAGTTTATCACCTTACTATCTACACGCTTGGATGTAGCCAGGGCCGCGTCACATCTAACCAACTCCATATTGCCACTGAAGGACGGAGTTTTACGTGAGGCCCTTGAAAGAACTCTTAAGGAGGTTGTACATCCTAGAATTCTTTTTCCTTGAGACGTAATGATAACGTTCTGGTAAGGTGATCTGCGTATGATGATGCGTCTAAGTGGTCCCTGCTAGACGATATTGATATTTCCAACATTGTGGTTGGGATTGACAAAGACGACAGTAAAACAATACTAGTTCCTGACCTGGTCGTCTGGACGCAGAGAACTCTCAGAATGCTCTGTCGTGCCGTTTCAAAATATTCAATGAAATGATGAAAGGCAGATGTAGAGCATATTGGCGATAAGAAATCTGACCTGCCCATTTAGGTAGCAAGTTATATAAATATAGCGTCATTCAACAGATCAGATGTCCGTGAAACATATCTGGACTATGTCGGAACTGAGGGATTGATGTCCCTAAACCGATTAAGAATTCTATATCCAGTGGCGCTATCTGTCTCTTATCCGGCAACGCAGCATTTTGGTCCAGAGGAACAACATCCGATGATAATGCCGGATGCACTCTACAGCAATTATGTTGTTCCGAAAAGGGAAAATACAACTCATCCGTATCCCCTTCACCATCCTGTCGGACCACTTGAAATTCTTGGTCGTCCGTGCCGAACCTGCAGCGGAACGTACCAACCCAGCTTCATCGGATAATTCCTGATCTGACAGAGTTACTGTCAGTTGCTGGGATGCTGCGATAATTTGTGCTATCTGCGATAGCATATCCGCAACTAAGGCCTGTGGAGCTGCGGTCTTATAGGATTTAGCTGCTGGAAGTTCCTTGGACGTTCACTCCTGCATACCTCTAATATGTGAACGTCCGGAGAATGAAGGTCTCGTATCCTTGGCTACCAGATGGCGTGACCTGGTTGCTGTAGAATCCCTGATTGGCGATGTTGGTTGATTATCACAGGTCACATAGCCAAGGTGCAGACGTGTGTGCTGCCGTGAGGATGAGGAAGCCGAAAGAGCAGTCTCTCTGGACTGTCTATATACGAAGCGTCCCGAGCGGTAGACGTATACTCCGACTGAGGAATGTTTTGTACCACAACCTCTGAGCCCAAATGTTGTAATATGAGAGAGGGACCTCTCTCGCTCGCAGCCCGGATGGACCTGCACGAGCTAGGAACTGGACTAATAGGCTTCCTCCGTACCATCCTCGTATCCGTCGTCAATGGGTTTGCACATTGTATTTTAAAGTGCTCGCAACACCCAAATCTCCTTCCTGGTCCGCAACGGACGAACCCGGGTGCTGAGCCATTCGGTGAATGGTCGCGACACCGGGCGAGCTAGCGGATGCCAACGTCATCGATAGTACTAGGGAACTCCAGAAATTGACGTATCTACATGAGCACTTTTGCCGCTAACTCTTCATTTGACTGTGACAACGGAAACACACTTTACAAAGACATCACGGTAACAATATCTAGTTCATGTTACTCTATGAGACCTGTGGAGCCGCGGTCCTACGTGAAATATCCGCTGGAAGCTCCCGGGACGTTCATTCCTGCATTTATATAATATGCGAACGTTCCCACTGGAAAGGTCTCGTATCCTTGGCTAGCAGATGGAGTGACCTGGTTGACGTGTATTCCTTGGTCGGCGAAGAAGAGCACCAGGGACGTTCAATCCTGCATTTATATAATATGTGAACGTCTCCTGGAAATCTGTGGTCACACAGCCAAGGTGCGGTCATGTGTGTTGACGAGGATGAGGAAGCCAATATAACAGCCACGTTGGACTGTCATGCGATGGAGCGTCCCGAACATTAGGAGTGGACATAACCTCCAGCTAAGCGAACAACAACATCGCAGCACAGATGTTGATGCAAGAGAGAGGGGGCCTCTCTTGCTCGCAGTCCGGGGGACCTGGACGAGCTAGCTATCGGACTGACAGGCTTCCTCCGTACTATCCTCGGATCCGTCGTTGCTGGGTGTGCACATCTGAAGTTTTATAGTCCTTGCATCACCCAATCTGCTTCCCTGGACCGCAACAGACTAACCCGGGTGCTGAGCCATTCTTTCCTGGTGAATGGTCGCGACACCGGGTGGACTAGCGGGCGACAATGCCTTCGATAGAACTAGCTAACTCACAGCAATTGTCGTAATACCTTGAGCACTTCCCGCTAGCCCTAATATTGCAACGACGGAGACACAGTTATTGAAGATATCACGGAAACATCACTCTGAGTTCTGAAAAAGAAACTGATAATATATAGTGACCCTATGGAGAGAGGACCGTAATGGACCTCTCACCACAACAAAATACCGTGACACACGTCTCCAACGTTGTCATATCAATCAACACACACCGAGCAAGAATTAATGCAACTACATTGACTATAAAAAACACAATGAACTAGTGAATTAGAGGAAGATATCCTCGCATTACGATTGAAGAATATTTTTTCAACCAGAAAAAATATACACCGTCATATTATTCGCACTAACTCTTAAAATGAATATACGTAATATATTATAATTCATTACAACATTTCAAAAGAAAATAATTTTCAAAAAAAAAATTGGGGGAAAAAATTTTCAGAAGAGCCCAAGTTCCTAATGGGAACCCTGAGCCCCAAAAAGCCTAAGTGTGGACAAAAATTTTAAATCATTTTGAAAAATTAATGTAACACTTACGAACAATATTAATGTATCTTGCTATGAACTAAATTAAGCAGAAGACAAGTAATCATTGTCAGAAGTAACAGTTGTCAACATAAGCAAAAGTGTCAACAATCCGGAAACATGACTCCCGGCACTAAAACAAACATGGCCCGAAATCAGTTACCAATTTAAACACTATCTGATGCAAAACAGAGGCTTCCAGAGAAAAAACTGTTGAACATCAGATGATAGATGCAGACCAAAATGCCTAAACACCCCTAGGGTGAGGACGTAAACATGGGGAAAAAACACAAAATAATTCTGTTTCCAAGCCAAAACTCCCAAGAAATTTTAGTAATAAACATTACAAAAAATAAGCCAAAAGCATGGTAGAATAGCTAGGGGGGAATAAAGGAAATGGATAGATGAAACATTGATTAAACAATGGAAAACTTCATAGCAAGAATGACCACAATAAGGTCATGCCACGAAAATAGGTAACATGAATAATTTCGTAAAAAAAAAATTATAAGTTACAGCCCTGAACATTTGTTTCCACTGTTTTTTCCTCTCCACATTCCATATCCACCATATATCCACCATTTCTCTCATAATTATGCCTCTGGCATCCTTAAAATTTACAAGCACAAATAACAGTGAAGTGTAACTGTATTGAGGGCCAAACAAAGAATGACTTCTGGCGGCAGTTTCGAGACCTCCTTGACGCTGCGCATGCGCAGTGGAGTAAAAGTAGGGAGGACCATATAGGACATGTAATTTTCGGTTTTAGATGCAAATTTTAGGGACTGGGGGGTAAAATTTGCGTTTGGCCCTAAATATTTTAGAGTTAGCACCAGCTAAGTCTGGGTCATTGGTACAGTATAAAAATACCAACATTTCCTTATTTTTGTGGAGTCACTTTGCTCTTACCATGGTTTTGAGGAATAATATGTAATTGTTGTACCCATTTCGGAAATTAGACATCGCTTCAAAATACACACAAAGACTGCCCAGGTTTCTTTATGGTTCCCGCTTCAAATGCCAGTGAAATAAAAGAAACATAACACAAATCATATTTCTTGTGATTTTGTTAACTTTTATTGAAGTAAGTCCTGATATATCGATCACTTTTGTTGGTTACTCTCTCCAATGTTTTCACCAATATCTCTCCTAATTTTGACTGTAGAGGTTTGTTTTTTACAGAATTATTTTTTTCAGTTTTATCAGTTATTTTTCCACACATCTGAATTATCTCCAGCCCAGGGATATGTAAGGGAATTTGTTTGAAATACTTTTTCTATCTTCCAATATCCACTAGCTTATTCATAGCAGTTAGTACAGTAAATTGAAAACTTGCGACTCAAGTTTGCAAAACAAAACATGGTGGCTCAAAATCATGAGAATTTGTCCTCTGATCATGAGGCCCCCCCCACCGCCCCCCACCGCCCACAAAATCGTGAAATATAACCTGTTTATTGGAAGAAATATCTGATATGACATGTATACTGCCTATTTTAAACTTTGAGGGCCAGTTCCGACTTCAATATGCTTTGTGGACCCTGAGCAAGTGCCCAAACTTGTATTGAAGAGCAGACAGTAGTGAAATTACCCTGGTAGTGGTTTATAGTGAAGTCTTGGCAGCATCCAATGTTAGCCAAGACTGGACTAGAAATCACTGCTGATCCACTAGACTTACAGGCAGTGGTATGGTGGAAATGTTTTGTAAATTATCCAGGCCACAAGGGTTAATGCAAAATTAAAACCTCAACAGATTCACCAAGAAGAGAACACCCCAAAATTCTACGAATCTACACAGTGTTGTGCAGCCCACTTAACTGATAGAATGCCAAGTCAAGTTTTCTTGGTTGCCAACACCTTTTCATATGTTTTTGCCTTGTTATGATTTATGAAAGAGTGTCTTTCGAGTCCATATAATTATAAAAAGGCAAATCCATACAGATAAAACTAGAACTATCACTGAAGGTGATTAATACACCCATTTCCGGCTTACTAGAATGCACCTCTGAATGTTGAGCTTGGAAAACCAACAATAAATCTAAGTTCATGGGAGATAACCTGGTTAAAATTGTCGCAAATCAAAAATTTTGAAATATGAGTGTGCCCACTTATTAGTCATAATATTTCAGAAGTTTGATCAAAATTGGTACATTAATGAAGGAGGTGTTCCTCATGTACAAATCTATATTAAATCTTCTAAGTTAAAGGGGAGATAAGCTCGTAAAAATCACCACAGATGAAAAATTTGGAAATATGTACATGTTCACTCATCAGTAGCTATGTTTCAGAAGTTTCATGGAAATTGGTTCAATAATGCAGGAGTTGCACACACAAGAATCACATTTGAAAATTCATAATAAATCTAAGTTCACAGGAGATAACCTGCTTAAAATTGTTGCACATGAAAAAGTTTAGAATATGCATATGTTTGCTTGTTAGTCATAATGTTTGAGGCATTTGATCAAAACTGGTTCATTAATGAAGGAAGAAACACACATACAAAAATCTCATATACAGATCTGTATTAAATCTTCTAAGTTGAAGGGGAGATAACCTGGTAAAACTCATAACAGATGGAAAATTTGGAAATATGCACATATTCACTAATTAGTCACCATGTTTAAGAAGTTTCATCAAAATCAGTTCAATAATGTAGGAGGAGCTGCGAACACAAGAATCTCATTAGAAAATTCATAATAAATCTAAGTTCTTGGGAGATAACCTAGTTAAAATTGTTGCAGATGAAAAATGTTTAGAATATGCACATGTTCTCTTGTTAGTCATGATGTTTGAGAAGTTTGATCAAAATTGGTTCATTATTGAAGAAAGAAATGTGCACACAAAAATCTCAAATACAAATCAAAATTAAATCTTCTTGATTGAAGGGAAGATAACCTGGTAAAAAGCATCACAGATGGAAAACTTGAAATATGCACATGTTCACTCATTAGTCGCCATGTTTAAGAAGTTTCATCGAAAACGGTTCAATAGTACAGAAGGAGTTGTGCACACAAGAATCTCATTTGAAAATCCATAATAAATCTAAGTTCAGGGAAGATAACCTTGCTAGTCATAATGTTTGAGACATTTGATGAAAATCGATAAAAAATGTAGGAGTAGTTGCATGCACAAAAATCTCATATATATAAATCTATATTAAATCTCATAAGTTGAAGGGGAAATATTCTGGTAAAAAGCATCACAGATGGAAAATTTGGAAATATGTGCATGTTCACTTATTAGTCACCATGTTTAAGAAGTTTGATCGATCAAAATGGGTTAAAACAAGAGACCCCCAGGGGGTCTTAGGGTGCTCACCTGACATGGTAGCCTAAATATCAACTCAGGGAATTGATTTGAACAAGTTGCATATGCCCCTCTTAAGAAAAGCTTATCCCAAATATCCAAAGATTCTGACCGGTGGGTCTGAAAAAAACAGATTTTTAAAGAATATTCCTCATATTGAACTAAGGTATAATTCGGACTCCCACAGGGAGCCCAAATATGAACCCAGGGACTTGGCTTGCATGAACCAACTTGATTCTCAACCCCCTAAAGATGCTGCATCACAAATATCAAAAAATTCTGATGGGTAGATCAGAAGAAGAAGATTTTTAAAGAATACCCCTCATGTAGCATTAATCTGAACAATTGGGCTCCCATATACAGCCCAAATACGGACCCTGGGATTTGATTTCAACAAACATGTGAATGAATCTTCCAAAGATGTTATATGTGAAATATGAAAGACTTTGGAGCAGTGGTATGGGGAAGAAGATTCTTTTATGTTTTTCCCATTACTCTCAGTGTTAAAAAATGATGACTCAGCATTTTTTCAAAGTCCTGGAAAAGTACCCTATGATAAAAGCGATGGCAATTTCTTTTTGGACCATTCCCTTCTGCTGTTTCTAAGGAAGCTTTACACAAAGTAAAAATTCTCAGTGCAGCGTAGTTTTGGAGATATGGCTCTATTAAATTTTTTGTATTTTTAGGGGTGACAGGAAAAATTTTTTCGGCATAAATTAGGTACTTAGGACCCAATAAGCCCTCATATCAAATTTGATTCAAATCGGCCTCTCAGTTCGGAAAATAGAAATTTTGGTACAATTCAGGCTCCCATAGGAAGCCCAAATATGAACCCAGAACTGAGGGACTTGGCTTTTATAAACTTATATCTCACCTCCCTAAGGATACTGTATACCAAATATCAAAAGATTCTGACGGGTGGATGTGGAGAAGGTGTTCGAAGAATATTCATCATATTGAACTAAGTTATAATTCGGGCTCCCACAGGGAGCCCAAATATTAACCCAGGGACTTGGCTTGAACAAACATGAATCTCACCCCCTAAGGATGCTGCATACAAAATATCAAAACATTCCAACTGTTGGATGTAAAGAAGAAATATTTAAAAGAAAATTCCTCATTTTGAACTAAGTTATAATTCGGGCTCCCACAGTGAGCCCAAATATGAACCCAGGGACATGGCTTAACAAATCTGAATCTCACCCCCCTAAGCATGCTGCATACAAAATATCAAAAGATTCTGATTGGTGGATCTGAAGAAGATTTTTGAAGAATATTCCTCATACTGCACTGATATAAACATTTGGGATCCCATAGAGAGCCTGAATATGGACCCAGGGATTTGATTTCAATAAACCTGAGAAACAATCTTCCAAAGATGTTATATGTGAAATTTGAAAGCTTTTGGAGCAAAGGTTTGGGAGAAGAAGAGCCTTAAATGTTTTTCCCATTACCCACAGTGTTAAACAAGAGGCCCCACGTGGCCTTAATCGCTCACCTGACAAAGTGACTCTAAGAAGTATTTTAGGTCACCTTCACCATGTCATGCCTCATCAACATTAACTGGTTGAGTGATAGATTTTGTTTGAAGTTCAACATTTGTTACCTAAAATTAGTTTTATTTAAAATCATTGGTGTGTGGCCAATCTCCAATGATTTTTAATAAAGCAAATTTATCTCTGCAGACAAACTGGTTTAGCATGAAGCACAAACAAGGAATGTGAAGAGATAGCCTTGGACATCTCTCCCCAACTGTGGATATCTTCCATGTGCTACATGTATATATTTGCATGCAAGAAAACAAAAATTTTCACAAATTTTATTTTTTTTATCATCATTGGAACAAGCTCAAACAGCTTATTCCAATAGGGGTATGGGAAGATCAGGTATATTTTTGAGACAGAAATGTGAATATATAAATAATGGTGTTTTTTTGTGAATGATGCTGGAGAATTTTGCGTAAAGATATGGTAAATGGTTTGTTCTAGATACAGAATTATGCAAAAGTATTTAAATTTGATTAGGCAAGTTGTTCCTATAATGCATTTAAAAATTGAAGTAGCTGTTTTTTTGCTGACGAACTTTTAGATGTGTGTGTCTGTGTTTGTGTGTGTGTTTATGTGTCTGAATAAATGGAAAATTTTATTTTTTGTGTGAAAGACATAGTGCGTGAATGTTGATTGGAACAAGCTTAGAGAGCTCATTTTAATGTGAAGTCATAAAGCTGTGTTTTACGTACGAAATTCTGGAATAACTAAAAAAATTGCTTTTTTGACTCAAAAAGCATGGTGTGCGACCTCTCATTGGAATGAGCTCAAAAAGCTCATTCCAATGGGGTATTTACAAGCGATAAGTACATGTATGTTTAAGAGACAAAAATTAAAATTTGAATAGCGATTTTTGCGAAGAATGCTGACAAGTTTTGGCAGTTATGCTGGTAAAAAGGTAAGATATGCAAAGTGGTTGTTTTTTAGAGGCGACATTTAATTAAGGGGAATTAACCCTTGATTACTGAGGTAACTTCTAAAAGTACTGAAATTTCATGAAGCAATGTGAATAACAGACAACAGTTGCCTAAAAATTTCATGAATAACTAAAATTTTTATTCCTTTGTCTCGAAAACATGGCATATGACCTTTGTTGGAATGAGCTGAATGCGTGTGTTCCAATGAGGGGTCATAAAATTTGAACGAAGATTTGTGTGAATAATGCATTAGTACTGCTAGATTTGGGTAAACGGTTCACCCTGGATACCACCCCTTCTATAGTAGATCTTTTCTGCAAATTTTGTCTAAGATTCTATCAACTTTACAAATAAATACGTTCATGAATCACAATCAGATCCACCCTACAATGTTGCATACCAAATATCAAAAGATTCTGCCTGCTGGATCTGGAGAAGAAGATTTTTTAAGAAATATGCCTGAAACGCACTAAGTTAAAATTTGGGCTCCTATATGGAGCCCAAATATAAACCCAGGGGGCCGATTTGAACAAACTTGAATCAGATCCACCCCACAATGTTGCTTACCAAATATGAAAAGATTCTGAAGCTGGATCTGGAGAAGAAGATTTTTTAAGAAATTTGCCTGAAATGCACTAAGTTCGAATTCGAGCTTCTATAGTGAGCCCAAATATGAAACTAGGAAGCCGATTTGAACAAACTTGAATCAGATCCACCCCACAATGTTGCATACCAAATATCAAAAGATTCTGCCTGCTGGATCTGGAGAAGAAGATTTTTTAATAAATTTGCCCGAAATGCACTAAGTGCGAATTCGGGCTTCTATATTAAGCCCAAATATGAATCCAGGGGGCCGATTTGAACAAACTTGAATCAGATCCACCCCAAAATGTTGCATACCAAATATCAAAAGATTCTGCCTGCTGGATCTGGAGAAGAAGATTTTTGAAGAAATTTGCCTGAAATGCACTAAGTGCGCATTCGGGCTTCTATATTAAGCCCAAATATGAATCCAGGGGGCCGATTTGAACAAACTTGAATCAGATCCACCCCGCAATGTTGCATACCAAATATCAAAAGATTTTGCCTTCTGGATCATGAGAAGAAGATTTTTGAAGAAATTTGCCCGAAATGCACTAAGTTTGAATTCGAGCTTCTATAGTGAGCCCAAATATGAATCCAGGGGGCCGATTTGAACAAACTTGAATCAGATCCACCCCGCAATGTTGCATACCAAATATCAAAAGATTCTGCCTGCTGGATCTGGAGAAGATGATTTTTTAAGAAATTTGCCTGAAATGCACTAAGTTCGAATTCGAGCTTCTATAGTGAGCCCAAATATGAATCAAGGAAGCCGATTTGAACAAACTTGAATCAGATCCACCCCACAATGTTGCATACCAAATATCAAAAGATTCTGCCTGCTGGATCTGGAGAAGAAGATTTTTTAATAAATTTGCTTGAAATGCACTAAGTTCAAATTTGGGCTCCTATACTGAGCCCAAATATGAACCCAGGGGGCCAATTTGAACAAACTTGAATCAGATCCACCCCACAATGTTGCTTACCAAATATGAAAAGATTCTGCCTGCTGGATCTGGAGAAGATGATTTTTTAAGAAATTTGCATGAAATGCACTAAGTTCAAATTCGAGCTTCTATAGTGAGCCCAAATATGAATCTAGGAAGCCGATTTGAACAAACTTGAATCAGATCCACCCCACAATGTTGCATACCAAATATCAAAAGATTCTGCCTTCTGGATCTGGAGAAGAAGATTTTTTAAGAAATTTGCCTAAATGCACTAAGTTCGAAATCGGGCTCCTATACTGAGCCCAAATATGAACCCAGGGGGCCGATTTGAACAAACTTGAATCAGATCCACCCTACAATGTTGCATACCAAATATCAAAAGATTCTGCCTGCTGGATCTGGAGAAGAAGATTTTTTAAGAAATTTGCCTGAAATGCACTAAGTTCGAAATCGGGCTCCTATACTGAGCCCAAATATTAACCCAGGGGGCCGATTTGAACAATCTTGAATCAGATCCACCCCACAATGTTGCTTACCAAATATGAAAAGATTCTGCCTGCTGGATCTGGAGAAGAAGATTTTTTAAGAAATTTGCCTGAAATGCACTAAGTTCGAATTCGGGCTTCTATAGTAAGCCCAAATATGTATCCAGGGGGCCGATTTGAACAAACTTGAATCAGATCTACCCCGCAACATTGCATACCAAATATCAAAAGATTCTGCCTGCTGGATCTGGAGAAGAAGATTTTTGAAGAAATTTGCCTGAAATGCACTAAATTCGAATTCGAGCTCCTATAGTGAGCCCAAATATGAATCTAGGGAGCCGATTTGAACAAACTTGAATCAGATCCACCCTACAATGTTGCATACCAAATATCAAAAGATTCTGCCTGCTGGATCTGGAGAAGAAGATTTTCAAAGAAATTTGCCTGAAATGCAGTAAGTTCAAATTTGGGCTCCTATACTGAGCCCAAATATAAACCCAGGGGGCCGATTTGAACAAACTTTAATCAGATCCACCCCACAATGTTGCATACCAAATATCAAAAGATTCTGCCTGCTGGATCTGGAGAAGAAGATTTTTTAAGAAATTTGCCTGAAATGCACTAAGTTCGAAATCGGGCTCCTATACTGAGCCCAAATATGAACCCAGGGGGCCGATTTGAACAAACTTGAATCAGATCCACCCTACAATGTTGCATACCAAATATCAAAAGATTCTGCCTGCTGGATCTGGAGAAGAAGATTTTTTAATGTTTTTCCCATTGCCAACAGTGTTAAAAAGTGCTGACTCAGCACTTTTTCAAAGTCCCGAAACTGTACCCTATGATAAAACTGATGGCAATTTTTTTTTTACCAATCCTTTCTGTTGGTCCTAAGGAAGCTGCACACCAAATAAAAATTCTCAGTGCCGTGCAGTTTTGGAGATATGGGCGTTTTAAATTTTTTCTATTTTTAGCTCCTGCGGTTCCCACGGGGCTGCGGGAAAAATTTTTTTTGCATAAATCAAGTACTCATGACCCAATAAACCCTCACATAAAATTTGGTTCAAATCAGCCTCTCGGTTTGGAAAATAGAAATTTTGGGCGGGGCAAAAAATTTTGCCCCTCTCATAACAACGTCAAGTATAGCCCCACAAACTTCTCTTGAACAAATCTGAGTCTACACCTCAAAAGGAAGCTGCACACCAAATATCAAGTCTCTGCTACTGCTGGTTCATGAGAAGAAGATTTACAAAGATTTTGGTGCCTCTTGGGGGTGTGCCACCACCCAGGAGGAGGGGCAACTTCATTTGAACAAATCTGAATTGGCATTAGGTAATAAACATTTAGCCAACATTTGAATAAAATTGGGCTAGTGGTTTAGGAGGAGAAGTCGATAATGTAAAGTTAACGCCGGAGGGACGGACGACGGACGCCGGACAGAAAGTGATTAGTAAAGCTCCCCTTGAGCTTCGCTCAGGTGAGCTAGAAATGCTAACATTTTTTCAACGTCCCGAAAAAGTACCCTATGATAAAACCAATAGCAATTTTTTTGGACTATTCCATTCTGTTGGACCTAAGGAAGCTTCACACCAAATAAGAATTCTCAGTGCTGTATACTTTTGGAGATATGGGCATTTGAATTTTTTTCTATTTTTAGCTCCTGTGGTTCCCATGGTGCGACGGGAACATGTTTTTGACACAATTTAAGTACTTATGAACCAAGACGCCCTCCGATCAAATTTGGTTCAAATCAGCCTCTCGGTTTGGAAAGTTAAAAAATTTATGGGAATTTATATATTTTTTATACTTACCAATGACTCAAACTTAGCTGGTGCTAAGTCCTTAAATTCTAGGGCCAAACACAAATTTTGCCCCCCAATCCCCCAAATTTGCATAAAAATCCGAAATTTCAATGTCCTACATGGTCCTCCATACTTTCTATCCACTGCGCATGCACAGTGTCAAGGAGGTCTCAAAATTGGCGCAAATGTCATTCTTACAACCAGTGCCTGGTAAGCGTTATGTAATCAGCTGAGAGGTATGAGTTCCATACTCATGGGAGGGCCATCCCCGTCTGGGTCATTGGTAAGTATAAAAAATATATAAATTACTATAAATTTTTTAACATTTTTATACTGTACCAATGACCCAGACTTAGCTGAATAGAAAAAAGGCTGGAGGGCCGAGGACATAAAGGAAAGTCCAATAGACTCAATTACATGTAAACAGAATTATCCCCTCAAGGAGAAAAGGAGAAACAGGCTTTACATGTATCTTTCTTATTTGAATCAAAAAAGAAAGACACAATACCATTCTGTAATTGAGCACAATAACATCAATGTTCTCTATTAACATCCAGTATAACCCGTTATACTAATTTTTTAAAGGAAAGCCAAAAAATAAAGGAAGTCCAGAGAATGAGACTCTTTATACTCATTAAAAGTGTCCAAGGATTGTATATTAAAGCTCGTATGACACGTGACATGTACAAATGCTTCACACCTGGCTACACTTTAAAAATATTACATGAATGAGTTAAACATCAGCTTTACACTTTAAAACCATCCCGGTACCGACTCAGAAATACTGACTCCAGAGGAGGTATTCCCTTGCTTTTCACTATAAAGCAGGTGACCTAAGGGAACACCATCCCCCACCTTCCCCTTGCCCTGGGTCAAATAGCCCAGAGTGAAGAGGGCAGCAGGACAGAGTCACTGCCGGAACAGAAAGCCTGCATAACTATAGTTGCAACTGTTTAGTGGACAACATTCTGAGCAACAGATAACGGACCTAAACAATGCAGGTCTCCAGAAATGGACTCAATATTTCTGAGATAAAAATTCGTGAATGTGGATGGCTGAGACCAATATGCAGCCTTCATTAAATCTGTAATAGCAACACTATTTGCGTAAGCCCAAGATGTAGAAAGAGCTCTTACTTCATGAGCCGAAATCTTAAGCACAGACTGCTGAGTTGAAGATAGATTATCATAAGCAGTATGGATAGTTAATTGAATCCATCTAGCAATAGAATGGACCATAATGTCCTTTCTATTAGGCATCAGAGACAGAAAGAAGCGTTTTCGTCCCTTTCTGATAAACTGAGATCTTCGTTTATAAATACGTAAAGCTCTAACCGGACAGAGTAAAGGCCTATGCCCATCTGAAGATGGAAGGGCCTTAATAACAATAGGTTCCGGATATTTATTAGGAGCCTGATTCTTAGCCAAAAATCCAACATTAGTAGTAAAGGTAATAGTGTTCCCGACACTACGAGAGTGAGAATCGTCCACAGATAGTGCATGAAGCTCACTGACTCTTCTAGCAGAAGAGAAAGCTAAGAGAAATGCTGTCTTATAAGAAAAGAATTTGAAGTCCACTGTCTCAAGAGGCTCAAATGGCTTTTCTTTTAGTTTAAGAAGAACCCAAGCTAAATTCCATTTAGGAATTAATCTAAGGGTTCTAGGTCTATTTATCGAGAAGTTTCTAACTAATTTAGATAAAGAGACATTAGATCCAATTTGTAAACTATCATGGTGTGCATAGGTATCAGATAACATAGACCTATAACCTTTAATAGTAACAGGCTGCAGTTTGATCTCATCAAACAAGTATACTAGAAAGTTAGCAATGTCTGGAATGGAGGGATCAAAAATATCAACAGAATGA
Organism: Pictodentalium vernedei; assembly: GCA_031216915.1. Taxonomy (NCBI): domain Eukaryota; kingdom Metazoa; phylum Mollusca; class Scaphopoda; order Dentaliida; family Dentaliidae; genus Pictodentalium; species Pictodentalium vernedei. Next base: position 163,671,530 of record CM062293.1, read on the forward strand.
TCCCTACACCAACGACAAAAGACCTTCCACTTAGCCGCATAGTTTAGCGAAGAGGTCCTCCTACAGTTAGAAATTGCCTCCACTGCTCGTCCTGTAAAATGCTTGCCGTGCAAGAAGGACCGCACAACGGAAATACGTGAAGGTTGAGACCTTGCGGGTTGTGATGTAGTTGACGCGATCTCCCCTGCGAAAGAAGATCCTCTCGTGGAGGAAGCTTCCACGCTATGTCCCACAGCAGACACCTGAGTAGATTTATCCACGGTCTCTGTGGAGACAGAGATGCTACCAACAGAATTTTGTATTGAGATTGTTTTATCTTTAGCAATATCTGCTGAATCAACGGCGCTGGAAGATACGCATATCCTATCATTCCGTCCCACGAGATCGATAGAGCGTCTACTGCATATGCTCGAGGATCCGGACATGGTGACACATACGTCTGCAACTGATTGTTGAGCTGTGTCGCAAACAAGTCTATCATTGGCCGCTCCCATTGGTAGCAAATCTGATTGAATACCTGTTTGTTGAGAGTCCATTCTGACGGCAACAAGCGACCATTCCGTGAAAGGGAGTCTGCTAATACATTCAGACAACCCGGAATATGACGGACCGAAAGTAGAACTTGGTGATCTAGTACAAACAGAAGGATTCTTTCCGTTAAATTGAATAACGGAATGGAATGAGTGCCTCCCTGGTTCCGAATATACGCTACTACTGTCGTATTGTCGGACAGGATTTGGACATGTGCTTTTTGAATAATGTTCATCCAATGACATAGTGCAAGCCAAACTGACATCATTTCTTTGATGTTTATGTGCTTGCCTAGAAACTGCGGATCCCAAAGACCCTGGCACTTCGAATCCATTGGGATCAATGTTGCACCTCAACCTGTTTACTGGCATCCGTCATAATAGTAAAACTCGGATCCGGCAACTGCAGTGGAACTCCCTGAGTCAACCACTGAATGTTTGCCCAAGTCAGAATCTCTTGTTTCACTTGATTTGACAAGAGAACGTCTATATCGAGCGAATGAATCTTTACTCTCCAATTCTGAGTCAAGAAAATTTGGAGAGGACGAGTGCATAACCGCCCCATCGGAATGAGATCCGCAGCAGCTCCACACAGACCTATCAGTCTCATAAATTCTCTCGCTGTGACTTTGTCTGAGTGAAGACAATAGTGAGTGTAACAACTGATTAATTTCGCTCTGGTTAACGGCAGACGAATGAGATTGTTGTGCGTCTCGAAGCTCATTCCCAAGTGGGTGAATGACTTGGACGGCTCCAGATCCGACTTCTCCTCGTTTATTATAAAACCGAGATGTCGGAGTAATAAAAGCAGATTCTGCACATCGTTCTGAAGCGTTAACTCATTGCCGTACCTCTGAAGAATGTCGTCCAGGTAGGCCGACGTTACCGCAGACGAATGAGCTCGGAAATATATCATTACCGAGTTCATTATTCGAGTGAAAGCCCAGGGCGCTAGGTTCAAACCGAAGCACATCGCTCGGAACTGATATACAACTCCTAGGACTGCGAAGCGTAGATACTTTCTGAATGTTGGATGTACCATGACATGAAAGTACGCATCCTTGAGATCTATGCTTGTAGCATAGTCGTTCACCCGAATACTCGCTCTGACTGATCTAATTGTCTCCATATAGAACTTCGGAGCGACGATCAGCTTGTTTATCCAGCTCAGATCTATGACTGGACGGAACGAGCCGTCTGGTTTCGGAACTAGAAACAGATGGCTGTAGAAACCCGGTGATTCCTGGTCTTCCGACCTCTACCGCGTTCTTCTTCAGAAGAGACTGTACTTCTGATAAAAGAGCGTCTCTTTTCTGCGGATTCGACGGAAGCTGAGTCCATTTGGACTTCGAGTTAATGGAGGCTTTCGTTTGAAGGATATTCTTAGTCCTTCCGAAATTACCCCTCGAACCCAGGGGTCGTCCGTAATTGACGCCCACTCATTTAGAAAACTCGATAATCTTCCGCCTACCGGAACACGATAGAGCTTCAAACCATCACCTCCTGGACCTGCGAGGCTTGCGGAAGGAGAAACTACGTCCTCCACGACACGAACCTCGCCCCGTCGACCTAGGGACGTCTGACCGGTAATCTCAGCCAGAAGAACGTCCCCCACGAGAGTCGCTGCCTTGATGGTCTCTAGAATAAGACCTAGAGGATGCATAGGAACCTCTATAGGAACTTCTCTTGGGCGTACTTGTCCCCGAAGTGCCTGTCTTACTCTTTTCTGCTGTATCCGGCTTTCTGGAAGCAGATTTGAAAAGCAGAGAATCCGAAGCTTTCTTAGTTATCTTATCATAGATTGCCGAAAGCTTGCCGTCGAAGAGAAGCTATCCGGAGACCGAAGCGACTCTGAGAGAGTTCTTCACCTTACCATCCATGCATGTGGATGTAGCTAGGGCTTCGTCATGTCTAACCAACTCCAGGTTTGCCACTGAAAGGGCGGAGTTATACGTGGAATAAGCTACTGCCCTTGAAAGAAGTCTTAATGAGGATTGTATATCCTGGAATTCTTTCCCTTGAAGACGTAATGATAACGCCTTAGTAAGGTGATCTATGTATGATAAGGCGTCTAAGTTAACTCTGTTAGACATTATTGTCGTTTCCAACGTCGTGGTTGGAATTGACATAGACGACAGTATAGACAATTCCAAGTCTTCAGCCTTGTCGTCTAGATGCAGAGGAACTCTCGGTATGCCCTGTCCTGCCGTTTCGAATTTATTCCTTGAATTGATGAAAGGCAGATTTAGGGCATTTGCGGACAAGAAACCAGACTTGCCCGTTTTGGTAGCAAGCTTATAAATAGCGTCGTTCAATAATTCAAATGTTCTTGTGACCTTACTGGACTGTGTCGGAAACTCAGGGACGATGTCCCTGAACCGATCAAAAAATTCTGTGTCCAATGACGCTATCAGTCTCTTATCCGGCATCGCAGCATTCTGGTCCGACGGAACAACCTCTGGAAGGTAATGCCGGATAAAATCTACGGCAGCTTTATGTTGTTCCGAAAGGGAAAGCTCCAAATCCTCTGAATCCCTTTCGCCATCCTGTCGGACCCTATGAAGTTCTCGGTAATCCGTACCCGATGCTTCAGCAGAGCGTACCGACCCAGCGTCGTCGGATAATTCCTGATCTGACAGAGATTCTGTCGTCTGCTAGGATGCTGCGATAAGTTGTGCTATTTGGGATAGCACGTCCGTCACTGAGGCCTGTGGAGTAGCGGTCTTACGTTGCTTTGCCGCTGGAAGCTCCGTGTACGTTGACTCCTGCATACTTCTTTTATGCGAACGTCCGGAGTCTACAGGCCTCGTGTCCCTGGCTACCGGATGGCGTGACCTGGTCGCTGGGGAATCCCTGATCGGCGAAGCTGGCTGGATATCCGTGGTCACGTAGCCAAGGTGCAGTTGTGTGCACTGCCATGAGGATGAGGAAGCCTTATCGACAGTCTCTCCGGACTGTCTATATAACGGAGCATCCCGAGCGGCGGACGTATGCTCTGAATGCGAAACGTTTTGTACCACAACATCTGGTCCCAGATGTTGTTGTACGAGAGAGGGACCTCTCTCGCTCGCAGCCCGGATGGACCTGGACGAGCTAGGAACCGGACTAATAGGCTTCCTCCATTCTCTCCTCTGATCCATCGTCACTGGGTGTGCACTTTGTCTTATTATAGTGCTCGCATCACCCAAATCTCCTTCCTGGACCGCAACGGACAAACCCGGCTGCCGAGCCATTCGATGAATGGTCGCTACACCGGGCGAGCTAGTGGACGCCAATGCCGTCGATCCTACTAGGGACCTCTTAGGCAATTGACATATTTCCATGAGCACTTTTGCCGCTAGCTCTTCATTTAACTGTGACGACGGAGGCACACTTTTGGAAGACATCACGGATACATCACCCTGTTCTTGTTCCTCTGAAAAAGAGATTGATAAACTAGAGTGACCCTGCGGAGAAAGGACCGGCATGGCCTTTTCCCCGCTAACAACATACCATGACACACGTTTCCAATGTTTGTCATCCCAATTGACACATACTGAACAGGAGTTAGTGCGAGTACACTGACTACAATTAATACAATGATTATGAAAAGTCAGAGGAAGATTTCCTCTTATTACAATTTGAACAATATCCTTTCATTGTGAAAAGAATACAAAAAGTCCTAGTACTCGCACCAACCCCTGAAAACAAAGATACATAATAACATGATCCATTAATATAGAAAAAATAATTGAAATCAAAAAAATTTTTTGAAAAAATATTTGTTCAGAAAAGCCCAAGTTTCTGAAAGTAACAATGAGCCCCAATGGATCCCCAAAAGCCTAAGTGTGGACAAAAATTTTTAAAATATTACAAAAAAATTAATGCCACACTTACGTATAATAATAATGTATCTTGTTATGATTAAGCTAATACAAAGACAAGAAATTCCCTCTCAACAGAAACCGTTGTCAATGTAAACAAGAAGTGTATAAACACCAGAAACATGACTCCAGGCACTGATAACCGTGGCCCGAAATCAGTTACCAATAACACACTATCTAATGCAAAACAGAGACTTCCAGGGAAGAAACTGCAGAACATCAGATGGTAGATGCAGAACACTACGCCTAAACACCCACGGGTGAGGACGTAAACATGGGGAAAAGAACAGAATTCATTCTGTTACCCAGCTAAAACTCCCAAGAAATTTTAGTAATAATATTACAGAAAATATGCCAAAAGCATGGGAGAATAGCAAGGAGGGACTTAAAGGAAAGGGAGAGAGGAAACACTGAACAAGCGGTGTAACTTTATAGCAAGAATGACAACAACAGGCCCATGCCTCGAAATTAGGCAACATAACATAATTTCGTAAAAAATTTTTAAGTTACAGCCCTGATTATTTCCTGCCACTCATTTTTCCTCTCCTCCTTCTATTTCCTCTTTAGATCCATCATTTCTCTAATATTTATGTGTCTGGCATCATTTAAACTGAGATTTACAAGCACAAATATCAGTCAGATGTGAACTGATGAAGGGCCAAACAAAGAATGATAATTGGCCCCAATTTTGAGACCTCCTTGACACTGCGCATGCACAGTGGAGGAAAAGTATGGAGGACCATTTAGGACATGATTTTTTCGGTTTTAGATGCAAATTTTGGGGATTGGGGGGCAAAATTTGTGTTTGGCCCTAGATTTTTGAGAATTAGCACCAGCTATGTCTGGGTCATTGGTACAGTATAAAAATATAGTATTTTTTCAGCTGGTGAATTTGCATATTACGTAGGAGGATGTGGCCGATTCATAGGGTAAAGGGTTAAACCTGAGCTGCAAAAGTTTGATGGAAATCAGTAAAAACATTTGTTTTGGTGAGTTTTCATTTTTCTTTGATCATTATTTCTTGCATAATATCATTCTATCACAATTATAGATATCACATGACTAATTACTTGAAAATAAAATATATTTAGTCCCTCAGAAAGTGCCTGTATATTTTTGAACATAAACAAAATTTTCAGCCATTTTTGCAGGAGTATTTTAGAATATACTAAATACTCCAATCTCTAAGATAATATCTGTAAAATTTATCTGGAACATATCTAGAAAATTACTGAGATTAATGACACATTTTAAAAACTTGGGAAATGTACGTAATCCCAATAATAACAGAACTGTCCGAAGAGTGATGGAATTTGCAGAAACTATATATCCAACAACGGCAACCAAGGCTGGAATTCACATGAGACAAGGCAAAATTTAAGGGGTACTCAAGAACTTGTATCCATGTGTAGCCAGACAGAAATTTAAAAAAAAAAATCAACATGAAGCCTCTCAGCAAAGACAGCTCCGCTTAGGGTCACTTCTTTTAGGGGAAGCTAAATGCAAGCCAAAACCCAAGTGCTACTGCTTGTGACCTTGCCCTTGGTGATATAACAATGGGTCAAGGTCATGAAAAAATCAACAAGAGGCCTCTGCCTAGACAGCTCTGCTCAGGGTCACTTCATTTAGGGGAAGCTAAATGCAAGACAAAAACCCAAGTGTTACTGCTTATGACCTTGCCCTTGGTGATATAACAATGGGTCAAGGTCATGACACAACATTAGATTATAAGTAGCAATTGTGTGAAAGATGAATAAGATCTGTTACATAGATTCAATTATACAGACTAGACAAGGTCTGTATACAATATCGAAGTTTTTGCTGTCTGTGACCTCAACCTTGATGATATGATCTTGGCTCAAACTGGCAACACACCTTTGAGTCATGAGCAATAATTGTACCAAGTATGAATAAAATATGTCAATCATACTAAGTTATATGGACCAGACAAAATTGACAGTTATAAGTCCAAGTTTTTCTGTCACCTTAACATAGGGCCTGTGACCTTGACCTTAAGGGGCACATATAATTTGCAACACATCGTCTTTTGATAAAACATAGTGTTATAAAGTTTAATAAAAAATATTCAGTGGTTAAAAGTTATGGCCCTGACAAACAAAATGTGCCAAAGGATGTAGAAATTAAAATTTTTTAGTAAATTTTGTTTCTTAACATACCTACCACAATTGTTTACAATTGGCTGTAACGTAAGTGCAAGACCTACTTCGGAACCAACTCAAGCTTTAAGAAACTTTCCCAAACAAGTTGGAAAAGTAATAGAGTGCAAAAGCACGAGAAAGATCGAAGAAGGGTCGAGCGAGGCCGGCGCTCGAAATTACAGGTACTCTCTCTGCAAACCTCTTGCGTTTACTGAGAACATGTGCAACAACCGTGACGTCAATTCCGTATTTCTGCCAACGAGAAGTTTGTGATTTAGCGGGGAGGCATCGATATCAAAGATATACCCAAGGAGGGTGGACCTCTGGTAAACAATTGTGGTAGGTATGTTAAGAAACAAAATTTACTAAAAAATTTTAATTTCTTTTCAAGCTACTCACAATTGTTTACAATTGGCTGAATAAATAATAGGAGGAGGTGAATCACATAACCAATACCAACAAGAGCAGCAGAAAGAAAAGCAAGGAGGGCAGAGAACAATAGCGAAACCTGTAATGAAGATAGAGAGAAGGCAATTGAAAAAACAAGGTTGAGTGAAGCACAAACCCGATAAAAACAAATTTAAAGAGGGTGCACAACAGCCTGAGCAGCAACAAGAGGGCCTAAAGAATAAAGGTCCTCAGATTGCTGCTGTAGGTGGCGGAGATAAAAGGAGGAGAAGTTAGAAGCATTCCTCCAGTAAGCCACATTCATTACATCCCGGAGCGAAACAGAATTGGCGAACACCCAGGATGTAGAAATGGCACGAACCTCATGAGCATTAAACCGGTTTGAAACAAGATCCAAAGCAGACAAGCTTGATTGCAAGACAGATCCACCTGGAAATAGAATGGGAAGAGATAGACTGCCTCTTAGGAAAGAGAGACAGAAAGAATCTGTGCGATTAATGTAAGTCTTGATCGCACAAACAGGACAAAGAAGAGGCCTCCGGCCATCGACAGTAGGGACAGCCTGAATGCAGATGGGAGGAAGTACCAAATCAGGAAGTTGATTCTTAGCCAGAAAAGAGCAATCAGTAGTGAAGGTGATACTGTTAGCCCCATTTCTGAAGAAAGCAGAATCAACAGATAGCGCATGAAGCTCACTGACACATCGAGCAGAAGCAAACGCTAGAAGGAAAACCGTCTTATAGGTGAGAAAACGCATATCGGTCTCAGATAAAGGCTCGAATGGCGCCTCCTCCAAACAGTGCAACACCCATGCCAAGTTCCACTTGGGTGTAAGACGCAAAACGTGAGGCCTCTTCAAAGAAAAGTGCGAATGAGTTTGGAGAGAAAAAGATTACGACCAATGCACCGCTTTCCCACATAAGAGAAAGTATCAGACAGCATAGACCGATAGCCTCAATCGTAATAGGCTGGAGGCCCTTGGAGTCAAAAAGGCATACCAGAAAATCCGCAATTTGAGCGATTGACGGATCTTGGTCATCCACATTGTGTACACCAGCGGCAGAAAACCTTCCCAGTGGAATGTCGCCACGATGCAGAAATGCACTCACGGTTCATCTCGAAAAACCTCTGCATCAGAGACAGGACCTGATAAAAGACAGGCGTGAAGGGACAGGCTCGCCAGGTTGTTGTGATACTTTCTGGAATGACCCTGGGAAAGAAGATCACGACGCAGAGGCAGACGATTTGGCCGATCTGCCAACAGAGGCTGCAGAAGATTGATGCCCACCCTCTGTAGAGACAGATGTGCGATCAGAATGACCCTGCAACTGCAAGCACGAATCTTTGCCAATACTTGAGGAAGAATCGGTGCAGGAGGGGAGGCATAGCTGATCCAACCTGTCCAGTCCAGAGACAGAGCATCTACTGCAAATGCCAGAGGATCTGGACAAGGAGAGACAAAGGTCTCTACCTGATGATTCCAGCGAGTGGCAAAAAGGTCGACCAGAGGACGTCCCCACCGCTCGCAAATCACCTGAAACACCGACCGATGAAGCATCCATGCGGTTAGAAGGACACTGTTGCGTCGGGACAGGGAGTCTGCTAGAATGTTGAGATGCCCGGGAATGTGCTGAATGGACACCCGAGTATTTACATCCTGCGCCAACAGAAGATCTCGAGATATCCGAAGGAAAGTCCTGGCCGAGTCCGAGGAAGATTGAAGCAGGTTCCGAGTCACGGCGGAAAGAATCGTCGCCCGAGCACTGGAGACCGACACCACATTGTGAAGAGTGTCGAAATCCATCCATTGCTGAGAAGAAAGGAGATCAGCCTTCTCGCGACTGACTCTGAAACCCAGCGACGCTAGTAGGCAAAGAAACTGCCAGACATCTGACTCCAGAACAGCAGCATCGTGGTGCCGTTGTAGGATGTCGTCTAGGTAGGATGACGAAGTCACAGCTGACTGAGTACAGTGAAAAGCAAGCACATGTGACATCAGTCGGGTGAAGGCCCAAGGAGTCAGGTTCAATCCAAACGGGAGAGCTCTGAATTGATAGACTCGATCCCGAAACGAGAACCGAAGGTATTTCCGTGATGCCAGATGAATGGGTACATGGAAGTAGGCATCCTTCAGGTCGATACTGGCAGCAAAGTCGTCCTGATGAACTGAACGGCGAACCGACCGGAAAGTCTCCATACTGAAACGAGGTGCTATAATGTACTCGTTCAGGATACTCAGATCGAAACGGCGAACCGACCGGAAAGTCTCCATACTAAAACGAGGTGCTATAATGTACTCGTTCAGGATACTCAGATCGATGACAGGACGAAACTGGCCGTTTTTCATCGGCACCAAGAAAAGTCTCGAGTAAAACCCTGGCGAAAGGGTGTTCCTGACCACCTCGATCGCCCCTTTGGAGAGGAGATTGTCGATCTCCTGCACCAGAAGGTCCCAACGTAGAGAATCAGAAGGGACCCGAGTCGGGAGGGGCACCCGAGATAAACTTGGGTGCCGATGGAAGGACAGTCGCAGACCAGATTGGATGACGTCGAGGACCCAAGTGTCCGGCGTTATCTCTGTCCAATGGTCGTAAAACAGCGACAGCCTTCCCCCGACTAGAGGTGAATCGAGGTGAGGACCTTCACTTGCGGCCTCGACGAGAAACCACCCCCTCGGGAAGCTACAGAGTCCTGAGACTTTCCTGCCTGAGGCTGCCAGCGAGCCTGGTCGTGTCGGCGCTTCTTCTCAGCAGAAGGAGCAGACGGAGCTGAAGGTGTTGCCGACATGGCAGATGCAGCAGGACGCTTGGCGGGCCTGGAACGACCATCACCCGCAGCAGCAGGTTGGTCCTTCGAATGACGAAGAACCTCTCCACGGACAGCTTCCACGGAACCATGAAACAACGGAGGTCCAACCAAAGAGGCAGACCTCGCTGCTCAGAAGGAAGGGATGGAGAAGAATTGAACACTGTATCCCGGCGTGTTAGCTCCAAAATAGCCATGTTACAGGCGTGAGCATGTGTCAAGTTCATAAGAGCCTGTGACAAAATGCAAAATGGTGCCTGAGCATCATCAAACTCCCCTGGTGGAAAATATTCAGCCAGGGCAGCGACGACACGGTCCGCGAGAGATAACATACCCAGCATCTCTCGGGGCAGGCCCACCATAGACTCAACTACCGACTTAGGCTTAGTTAACCCGAGGGAAGAAGAATCCTCATCCACAGTAGTCATCCTTTGGAAGACTGGTGGACAGACGGAATTGTAAACAGGAAACCGCGATGGAGGCAGAGAGGCATCAGCTCTAGAAAACAAAGAACCCTTGTGGGCCTTAGAACTCATTTTGGAGTCCAAGGCCTGGAAGGACTCAACAACCTGAGCCGATTGCAGAGGACGCAAAGCCCCAGAGCTAGAAGGCTCAACAGGGTTACAGTGCTCCACAGAGGACTGCAGCCGAATGGTCACAGATGGCTGGTCTGAAGGTTGAATGTCTGGCAATAAGCCAAAGACAAAATCCAAAGCCTGCCCCAAGACTAACGAGAGGGCCCATCACCTTCAAGAAAATCATCATCCTCTGTTGCAGAAGAGACGTAGCCCAACTCGGGCCGACGAGCAGAAACCTCCTGTGAATACTGTGCAGTATCCAAAGGGCCAGGAGAGATATCTCGGCGACCGACCAAAGGAGGTTGTGCCTCAGGAGGCACAGGGAAGCCAACTTGAGGGTTGCTAGAAAGCAACCGGGTGAGTGCCAAAACGGCCTGCCGCAGGTCACCTTGAGAATCCGACGCAGCAGCATCGCCCAACGGAGTGTCTTCCCAATGGACCCTTCTGGTAGAAGAACCCAAATCCTCAGAAGGGACCGACAATGAACGCCGATCGGCAGACAGAATAGGGAGATGGTGAGAAGACACCAGAGGATAGTCCCGATTGTGATGCCCAGGGGCAATCACTGACCTCTGCGGAACAGAAGGCCCTGACTGCAAATCCTCTAAAGAGACCGACAGCATACGTCGATCGGTAGCTGGACCTGGGACATGATGAGAAGACACCAGAGGATTGTCCCAAGAATGACAGGAACCTGCCATTGGTCTCTGCATGACAGAAGGCCCCTACTGCCCATCCTCAGAGACTGACGGCAAGCATCGATCGACAGCCAGACTCAGAACACAGTGAGGAATCACCGGAGGAAGGTTCCAAGAGTGACAGCTAACCGGGGCTGTCACTGACCTCTGTCGAACAGCAGGCCCTGGATGCCAATGTCCCAAAACCATCCTGCTAGTCGGCACACTAGCAGGGGAAGGAGGAACAATAAACGATTCGCTTGAGGGGCGAGAAATCGCTGCCAAAGCGACCAAATGGCTCAACTGACTAGGACCAAACCTAGCCAGATGAGACGGAGCAGACAGCAAACCCGCACAGCTTTCCCGCGAAGCCAGGGGAGGCTGAGAGCTCATAGACACACCAGCAGATACAGTCTCGGACCCCCGAGACTGTATACCATCCCCAGAAGAGATGGAAGAACCACCATCATACAGAATTGGATATGTAATAACAATTTCCTCAGCAACTGTCGACGGCGTAGGAGGCAAATCGGAGAGTGTCACTGAGCTGACCTCGGAGAAGCTCTCGACGAAAACAGACACCTCAAGAGTGACATCAGAAGACAAAGAGACCACGATCTCCACGTCAGGTATCACCGCGCTAGCACCGTCAACAGTTGCAGAGGAACTCGCCACAGAAAAAGACAGATCAGCATCCTGTGTGACAGAGTCACCACGTGCACTCACAGAAATGTCTGATAAGGCATGGCTACCCTTACCCCGAGAACGATGGGTTCTAGCTCTAGACAGAACCACCTTGTTTACAGAAGCCCAGAATTTTGAGGACCAAACCTCACAATTACCACATGATTGGGCCTAAGTACAATTGTTGCAAGTGACACATGTGGAATGAGAGTCGTCCACATACTTCACCTGCAAGCAAGAGGAACAAGGAATAGTCTTAGGCATAATATGATACATGAAATCAAGCTTCCCACCAATGGAAAACAAAACAATGGGTGTGTTCACACGCAGGGAAAAAACAAGACTATGTGTGAAAAAGCAAGCAAAAATTATCAAAAATATCATCAAATAGTGAATAATTTAGAAGCTTGAAAAGGATACAATCGACTTGCACATAATCCGATTAAGATAGAACATACAAATAAGTTGTTCATGAAGATAACAGCTAAATAATAGCAAAATTTCCGACCAGTATAATGGCGGAAATAAAAGGAATTGATGTCACGGCTGTTGCGCATGCGCTCGGTAAACGCAAGAGGTGTGCAGAGAGAGTACCTGTAATTTCAAGCGCCGGTCTCGCTCGACCCTTTTTCGATCTTTTTCATGCTTCTGCACTCTATTACTTTTCCAACTTGTTTGGAAAAGTTTCTTAAAGCTTGAGTTAGTTCCAAAGTAGGGCTTGCACTTACGTTACCGCCAATTGTAAACAATTGTGAGTAGGTTGAAAAGAAATGGCTGGGGGAACAGGAATGGGGAATGAAACATTAAGCACAACATATTTAAATAATAAAAAAACACGAACAGTTATATATCTTGGATAGACCCAAATGAAGGTAACCAAGCATTCTAAAGTTTTCTCAGTAATTTTTGTAGATAAGGCCATAAAAAAGAACCTCTGTTTCTCAGGCCCACGCGCATGGTCATTTTTGCTGTGCATGCAACCTTTTATCACCTCCAAAAATCTTTATAAATTCGAGTTATTATGCTCATTTCGGTAAATTGATAGTACCAATGCTTACATTAGCGAATTTTAAATAACACACACTCTGCATTTATTCTACAGCATACTTTGATAAAGTGGGTGGGTTTTAGCATTATTCAAGTCAAAAAATGTTTTATACCGTAAAAAGTAAGTATAACGACAGACAGACCGACAATGTCTTTCAGACTGACAACAATTACAGAGGGGAATGGTTGATTTGCACCAACCCTAAGAAACTCTGCAGAGTCAGGCGCAGTGTTGAATGGAACACGTTCTCCAGACATTGTTTTTTTTTTTTTTGTAAATGACTGTCATTGTGTTATTTGAAACTGTGTAGCTAGTTTACCAGTTATGGAATTAAGTGAATTTGGGGAGCAGGATAATTGTTTGATTCAGTTATGGAATTAAGTGAATTTGGGAAGCAGGATAATTGTTTGAATCAATGATATATCAAACAATAACCTTTGCTTGATATAAAAGTAACAGTTGCATTTGAAAATAAATCGTATATTATCAGCTGTGTGCAGTCGAATTGGGATAGAAACACGCAAACATTCATTCATTTTGTATTTCATTTTTCCGAAAAATATGATTTGTGGATGAACTGCTCATTCAAATAGGTTGTTATAATTAATATATTGGGGAAAAATTCCGATTCATGATTTTCTTAGGCAAGTTGTGAGGGAATTTCATATTTTGGTAAAAGAAATCTGTGAAAGTTGGTAATTTACAGCACTTCGACATTTTTCCCCCGAGATGTTCCGTCCCCTGTAACGTTTTGCCCATGAGATGCTTCGCCCTGTGCCGTGGCATAATTTTCACGTTTCACTGAAAAAAAACAAAACATTCCAAACACCCTTCATTTATTACCCAACACCCCTCCAGTGAATAACCAATATGGCAGTGTGGACCACCAGGACATTGTGTGGGGGTGAATTACCACAAACAATCTATCGGAAGAAAGAAATAAATTTTTTTTTTTAAAAACCGCCCGCCCGCATCCTTTTGGGGAAAAAAAGGCCTGAGAAACAGACAATCAACTTTTTATGGCTTAACACTGTTCTGATAAACTTTTTTTTTTTGACTGCCATCCTTCTTTGAATCATTAAGGAACTTCTAATGAGTCATTTTTGTGTGATCCAGCATCTGAAGCCTTCAAAATTTGAAAATGTGGAGCATAAGTAAACAAACAACTGTCTATACTGAGGCCAAACAAAAGAAAAGTTATTGATGGGAATGGATGGTACTTCCTGGATGTTTGCGCATGCAAAGATGTCTTATATGGAGCACCATACAGAACTCTTCATTTTTTTTATAATTTGGCTTAATTTTAGGAGGTTTGGGGGTTCAAAATCAAGTGTTTGGCCTGATTTAATCAAATAGAACTGTTAGCAAGTCTGAGCCAGTGGTAATGGTAGATAAATATGATTTGTTATTCCTAAAGAAGCTGTGAAATCAACACAAGAGAAATACTGTGGTACTTTAGCAGAAAATAAGATGGTCCTCTGGAGTTTTGTCCCTTGACAGATACAATCAAGGATATTTTGGGGGGTCATTTTTTTGACACTGTATTCATATGGTGCCTCAATTTTTATTTTTTTTGGAGATCTGATTTAATATTTTTCTGGTGTGACCTAGATTGCCAACAAATGGTAATTTGACTAAGTGTATGAAGAGATATGACAAAAATAAGCTTGCAATATGAAAGGTTGAAAGTAAACCTGCAATCTGGCATTCTTTGAAAATTGGCCATCCTTTTGCAAAATGAAGAGGAAAAAGGTTTTCCTTCAAAATTTTCCCCGAGAACAAATACTCCAAAACAACCTAAATACTCTCATGTTTTGAATACAGAGAGAGTGAACTGCAAGTACTTTTGTTGCTCATAACTTACTTTCACTTTTAACTCCTTATCTAACATAGTTGCCTATCAACTGCAAAATAAGACTTTTTGATTCAAAAACATAGCTTATGTCCCTTCAATGGAGCCAACCCAATGATCTTATTCCAATAAGAGGTCCTAAGCTATGTTGTTTTGGAGGCAAAAACTGAAAAAAAGGATCAATTTCAATGTCAATTTTTATGATTAGCGCTGACTAGATATGACTGTATTTGGATTGAAGTTTTGTTAACACCTTTGTCAGAGGAACCAAAATTTAGAATCTTCCACATTATATTCTTATTTTACAAATTAAAAATTTAACTTGGATGCAAGAGAATCCCATCATAAGTTTTTCAGAAGAGAAGACATAAAATAAGCATACAAACCGAATGAGTATTTTCTCAACAGGCTTTCTTAAAAATACACAACAATGCACTTCTGATCTGTTACGTTGTAAAGGAGGTTTCCGGACTTCTTCTTTTGGTTCTTGTGTTTGAAAAATTTTCTTTCCTTCGGTTTTTACAACACCCATTTTTGGATATTTCAAACCACAAACCCTCTCTGACAAATCCTGAACAATTTGATGTCTTTCACGTCCTGATGTACCTCCCAGAAAAGCTAGGCGAAGAACCATGCAGGGTGGTTTGGATGTCACACGTAACAAATAAAATGAGGCAGGAACTATATCTCCATCACTGAAATGAAAGCATAAAGATATCAAAAATACCGTTAAAAATTTAAGTTTAATATAAAAGAAAGTAAAAATGATTTTCCATTTCCTGCTAGACTTAAGGTATAACATACTAACCCCTTTCATTGCAAATAGGAAAACATCACTCCTTTATTTTTTCTTTTCTGTTTTTCATTTTCATTCAGATAAACGTTGAACTACAATTTACATTCATTAACAAGTACATTGATGTGTAAGAAACAGGCAGAGTGCTGGAAGCCCTTATTTGGGCTTCATTCTAAAGTTCCACAATTTAAAAGGCTTCATGTTCTGTGGATGTGCTTCATATTACCTTTGAAGTGATAGTATTTTATCTGTTAGGATTTGACTTGTTACAATTTATTACTGGCACTCTCCCATAAATTGTAACAAAGCAAAGATGTTCACAGAAATTTTAAGGATCAAAAATAATTTAGAACTCTACCAGTTAATTGGTGTGTAGAATAATAAATATTGTACAATGGAACTGTGTTGACTGAATAAACAGTCTTCCTGTGAAAAATTTACAACTGACCAGAGATGCTATTTTCCTGGTATTTACCGGATTTCTGGTATTTCCAGGTTCATTTTTTGCATTCCAGTTTTTTGTTTTTTATGAAACTCAATTGTTAACTTCATTACGTGTACACTCCACATAAAACCGCACTTCGCGTACTCCACTTTTTGTGTAGAAAAGTGGGGTACCCAAGTGCGGTTAGGAGAGAAGCATTACATAATCAATTAGTGCTCGACGAGAAATTGCTTTCCAGAGACTGAACCTGATTAGCAATATTAGTCTTCAGTCAGCGAATTTCTAAAACCTGCATTTCATAAAATAATGACATAAAAATACCATATCTGTCTTTTCCAGATCATTGTACCCCGAAATAATGTCCGATTTTAAACAATTCGCCCAGTATTTTTCGAGATATTGAACTTGTTTCTGTATTAAAATAAAATGTTTTGCCGATATGTCATTTGGATTCCCCCCCCCCCCCCCCTGTATAATAAAAGGTAAGTTTGTCGCCATCGAACATGATCTTGTCCACCTTCATTCTCGAAACAGTTCGTTGAGACATTTTTAAATAAAATTACCAAATAGAGGAAGTATTTTAAAATAAAACGTATTCTGTGCATTGTTATGTTTTTAGAACAATAATGTGACAGTCTCGGCGATATAGCCTGTGTGGCCCCTGTTTTTCAGACTCGGGATCATTCCGAACCCGGCATATGATTTAATATAATTGCAGATAACGCTGCTTCACGTTTACCTCAGTAATTATTTTTGACAAACTAAATTGAGAATGGAACAGAATTAGTGAGTCAGCGATCGACAGTATGGTCTCTCCACTTTTAAATCTGATCCGCCGCGCCTGGAAAAATTCTCCCTTAAAATTTTATATATTTTCCTTTTTTTACAGCTTGTGGCCCTCATTGATAGGGAGGGGGAGCATTCCAATGAGGGGCCATAAACTATGTGACTGAGACAAAATATGGAAATTCACTATAGCCCTATATCCAACGCCAATGGCCGAATTTGGCGAGCACTCAGGCTGTACAAAAATCTGCATTCAAATAAGTTTTTGTTTCAAAAACGTAGCTTATCTCCCTTCATTGGAACGAGCTAGTAGATATTGAGTCGTTCCATTGAGGGGTCCCAAGCTCTGTTTTGAGACAAAAAATTTCAAATTTTTAGTTGTTATTAAAGAATTTATCTTGCAAGTGCCACCTGGTCCTGTAGGCAGGTGGAGACTAATAGATCACCGGGTTTATCTTCCTAGCATTTGGTACATTTTTTCTTGGAAATAGTATGTTTATTTTCGTGGCTGGAAACTGGGTAGGCTGATAATATTTTGGCCAGACGCTGCCATCTGTATGTTAGTGTTTTGTTGTTTTGGTAATAATAATTCTCCCCAGCCAGCATGGGTTTCTTTTCAATAGATGCGTCAAATGCTTCAGCCCTTTGGCAGATTAATAAGTAAATTAGCCTTGGAAAAGGTGTTGAAGATATGACATACCAGTATACAATTAAGCTCAATTAGTTATTTCTGTTCAGTGGCATGTTAAATTAAATCCTTTGTTTGTTGTTAATCCCCAAAGCCTACGCCAAAATTGACATTTAAAAAGAATCTATATATTTTTTGCCGGCAAAGCACATTTGATGCACCACGTCACTGTTGAGGCACGTTGCAGCTGCACATCCTCCCAAGTACGGAGAGAACAAAGTACTGCAAGTATCATTTAACTGACTATCTTGGAATTTCTGTTTGCCCTTTAACCAACATCAAGGATAAAATCCGTCCCGCACTTTTTACAATAGTCTCCATTCAAATTTTATTACACTTCCAATTATTCTCTCAAAAAAACATAACTTATGACCCCTCGTCAGAATGAGCTTGCTAATCGCGATTCGCTGTTTTACTGGTAAAAAAGTAAATAAATCACGAGTCATTCCAATGAGGGGCCACAAGCTATATGTTTAGAGACAAAATTGGTAGTTGTAATCCTAAAATTTATTTTGTAAGTGTCACCCGTGGGCCACGGGGTCCACGTTGGGTTAAGGGACAACCAGAATGATCCTGTGATTCCCCACAGTTGCAGTTCATGAAGTTCTTTAAAAAAATAAGGGGGGGGGGGGGGGGGGGGGGTAGTAGCATTAATTATCCACATCATAGTATGATGCCGCAACATTATCACCGAGTTAGGGCGAGAACGGTTTGAGTTTGGCCGAATTGAATGGCGCCTGCGTTTTGGTCCTAATCTAATAACTCGTTTTATCACCTATATCAGTCACCGCTGATATGACCAATTCCCCGGGTCGAATAAGATGTCACAACAGTGTTCTTGTGACCATAAACTCAAGTAATGTATTCCTGGGTGGCGTCATTTCGTTCCCATGGGGACACACTTCATCGATCAGAATGGTCCCCGAGTTGAATTTTGATACCGTGTTTTAAAGTAGTTCCGGGAAAAAGATAAAGAGAAGCATGGACAGGTTTTACCCGAATTGGATCTGATCCGTGTTTTGAAAATAATCTCCCCCGTGTCTGGGGTTAAATGGCGGCTGTCAGATGGAATAAAAAATGCATTTTAATTTAACATTTGGGCGGGTTATGATGTTATATCCCAGGCGAAAAGCAGATAAATTGTCAGTATGTTCAAAAAGAAAAATGTGTAGTTATCTGTACCCGTCTGAGAATCAGAATGTTTTTTTTCAACAACAAAGACCTCGATTAAGCGAGTTCAGACTATTTTGTGTCATGAAAATCCAATAGATGGAAGAGCCACACTGCTTCACGGGATCGTCAAAATTTGCATTTCTTTTCAAGATTTACTGGAACACAAAACGTGAATTATTGGACCGATTTTCACATTTAAAAGATTTTTTTGATACAGAAAATTCCCCCCCAAAATATTTCAGGCACAGAAAAAGGATTTAGTGAAGAGAACTTATTATGTAAATTGCGAGGTGTTTTCCCAATCAACACTGATTAGTGAGTAAAAACCTGCTGTTATATAATCATACATAACACACTCAGTCGATATTGGGATAATTTTTTTATATGGAGTGTACACGTAATGTTATTCCATTTTTAGTGCATTCCAGTTTCCGTTCCACATTTTAGCATGAGTTGTAATGCATGCCTATTGGTTTGTAAGCCATGCATTCATTGGATAACTGTAGTGATTCATTGAATTATGAAAATACATGAGCCAATCGAGTAATGCAAGTCTATTGGTTTGTAAGCCATTCATTGATTGGATAACTGTAGTGATTCATTGAATTATGAAGATATGTGAGCCAATCAAAATACTTGTTTCTTTTTTGTTTTCTTTTGTTTGCAATAATTTATGTTTTTGCGGTATGTTTAAGCTTATTTGTGTGTTCAATTCAACACTTATATGAAGTATAAAAGTAATTATTTTAAAACAACCAATGGAGTTAAAGGGACAGGAAGACGTGTCAGATATTGAGAACGGAATTAAAAGTAAATTTTGTAGGAATGGTTTCAGGTGAAAGATGAAAACAGAGATTTTTATTTAGACTTTATCTGAAAACTGAATCGGCTAGACAAAGTTAGGTGCATTTTCTTACCCAATTAAGATTCATTCCTTGGTGCATCTAACATTTTGTGGTCTCCTATGTCAGGCCCCTGCAAGCCCTAGCATTCTAGATGCATTTAAGGTTGATTCTAAGCCTATCCTGCCTCCTTTTTGTAAACTGACTCATGAAAGTTAAAAAATTTATAGTAATTTATATATTTTTTATACTTACCAATGACCCAGACTTAGCTGGTGCTAACTCTAACAAAACCAGGGCCAAACACAAATTTTGCCCCCCAATCCCCAAAATTTGCATCCAAAACAAAAAGAAATCATGTCCTAAAGGACCTCCATACTACGCCTCTACTGCGCATGCGCAGTGACGCAGTCGTCCCGAAATTGGCGCCAATTATCATTCTTACTGGCAGTGCCTGGTCAGCGCTATGTACTCAGCGGGGAGGCAAGAGTTCCCAACTCCAGGGAGGGCCATCCCCGTCTGGGTCATTGGTAAGTATAAAAAATATATAAATTACTATAAATTTTTTAACATTTTTATACTGTACCAATGACCCAGACTTAGCTGAATAGTAAACAGGCTGGAGGGCCTAGGACATAGAGGAAAATCCAATAAGCTCAACTATATAGTAAAGAGGTAACCCCTTAAGGAGAAAAGGAGTATTAGGCTTTACATGTATCTTTCTTATTTAATATTAAATTAGAAAGATACACTACCCTTAATAATTGAGCACAATAACATTCATGTTCTCTATTAACATCCAGTATAACCCTTATACTAATTATTTTTAAAGCAAGCCAATAAATAAAGTAGTCCAGAGAATTGAGACTCTTTATAATCATTTAAAAGTGTCCGAGTATTGTATATTAAAGCCCGTTTGACACTTGACATATACAAATGCTTCACACCGAGCTACACTTTAAAAATAAGACATGAATGAATTTAAACATTAATATTACACTTTAAAACCATCCCGGAAGCGACTCAGAAATACTGACTTGGAGGAGGCATTCCCTTGCTTTTCACTATAAAGCAGGTGACCTAAGGGAACCCCCCCCCCCCCCCTTCCCCTTGCCCTGGGTCAAATAGCCCAGAGCGAAGAGGGCAGCCGGACGGAGTCACTGCCGGAACAGAAAGCCTGCATAACTATAGTTGCAACTGTTTAGTGGACGACATTCTGAGCAACAGATAACGGACCTAAACAATGCAGGTCTCCAGAAATGGACTCAATATTTCTGAGATAAAAATTCGTAAATGTGGATGGCTGAGACCAATAAGCAGCCTTCATTAAATCTGTAATAGCAACACTATTAGCATAAGCCCAGGAAGTAGAAAGAGCTCTTATTTCATGAGCAGAAATCTTAAGCACAGACTGCTGAGAAGAAGATAAATCTTCATAAGCAGTACGGATAGTTAACTGAATCCATCTAGCAATAGAATGGACTGAAATGTCCTTTTTATTAGGCATCAAAGACAGAAAGAAACGTTTCCGTCCCTTTCTGATAAACTGAGATCTCTGTTTATAGATACGTAGTGCTCTAACAGGACAGAGTAAAGGCCTACGCCCGTCTGAAGACGGAAGAGCCTTAATAACAATAGGTTCCGGATATTTATTAGGAGCCTGATTCTTAGCTAAAAAACCCACATTAGTAGTGAAGGTGATAGTGTTCCCAACACTACGATAATGAGAATCATCCACCGATAGTGCATGAAGCTCACTGACTCTTCTGGCAGAAGAGAAAGCTAAGAGAAAAGCTGTCTTATAAGATAAGAATTTGAAATCTACTGTCCCAAGAGGTTCAAATGGCTTTTCCTTCAATTTAAGGAGAACCCAAGCTAAATTCCACTTAGGAATTAATCTAAGAGTTCTGGGTCTATTTATCGAAAAGTTTCTAACCAACTTCGATAAAGAGACATTAGATCCAATTTGTAAACTATCATGATGTGCATAGGTATCAGATAACATAGATCTATAACCCTTTATAGTAACAGGCTGCAGTTTGATTTCGTCAAACAAGTATACTAGAAAGTTTGCAATGTCTGGTATAGAGGGATCAAATATATCTACAGAATGATCCCTACACCAACGACGAAAAACCTTCCACTTAGCCACATAGTTTAGCGAAGAGGAGGTCCTCCTACAGTTAGAAATCGCGTCCACTGCTCATCCTGTAAAGTGCTTGCCATGCAAGAAGGACCGCACAACGGAAAAACGTGAAGGTTGAGACCTTGCGGGTTGTGATGGAGTTGGCGCGATTTCCCCTGCGAAAGAAGATCCTCTCGTGGAGGAAGCTTCCGCGGTAGGTCCCACAACAGACACCTGAGTAGATTTATCCACGGTCTCTGTGGCGACAGAGATGCTACCAACAGAATCTTGCATTGAGATTGTTTTATCTTTAGCAATACTTGTTGAATTAACGGCACTGGAGGATACGCATATCCTATCATTCCGTCCCAAGGGATCGACAGAGCGTCTACTGCAAATGCTCTTGGATCCGGACACGGAGACACATACATCTGCAACTGATTGTTGAGATGTGTCGCAAATAAGTCTATCATTGGCCGTTCCCATTGGTAGCAAATCTGATTGAATACTTGTTTGTTGAGAGTCCACTCCGACGGCAACAAGCGACACTTTCGTGAAAGGGAGTCTGCTAGCACATTCAGACGACCCGGTATGTGACGGACCGAAAGAAGAACGTGATGTTCTAACGCAAACAGAAGGATTCTTTCCGTTAGATTGAACAACGGAACTGAATGAGTGCCTCCCTGATTCCGTATATACGCCACTACTGTCGTATTGTCGGATAGGATTTGGACATGAGCATCGTGAATAATGTCCATCCAGTGACGTAACGCAAGCCAAATTGACATCATTTCCTTGATGTTTATGTGCTTGCACAGGAATTGCGGATCCCAAAGACCCTGGCATCTCGAATCCGTTGGGATTAATGATGCACCCCAACCTGTTTGACTGGCATCCGTCATAACGGTAAAACTCGGATCCGGCAACTGCAGCGGAACTCCTTGAGTTAACCACTGAATGTTTGCCCAAGTCTGAATCTCTTGTTTCACTTGATCTGACAAGAGAACGTCTACATCGAGCGAATGAATTTTCACACTCCAATTCTGAGTCAGGAAAATTTGAAGAGGACGTGTGCGTAGCCGCCCCATCGGAATGAGATCTGCGGCGGCTCCGCACAGACCTATCAGTCTCATCAATTCTCTCGCCGTGACTTTGTCTGCGTGCAGACAATAGCGAGCGTAACAACTGACTAATTTCGCTCTGGTTAACGGCAGACGAACGAGATTGTTGTGCGTCTCGAAGCTCATTCCCAGATGAGTGAATGACTTGGACGGCACCAGATCCGACTTCTCCTCGTTTACTATAAAACCGAGACGTCGGAGCAATAGAAGAAGATTCTGAACATCGTTCTGAAGCGTTAACTCGTTGCCGTACCTCTGAAGAATGTCGTCCAGGTAGGCCGACGTTACCGCAGACGAATGAGCTCGGAAGTAGATCATTACCGAGTTCATTACCCGAGTGAAAGCCCAGGGTGCTAGATTCAATCCGAAGCACATCGCCCGGAATTGATACACCACTCCCAGGACTGCAAAGCGTAGATACTTTCGGAATGTCGGATGTACCATGACGTGAAAGTACGCATCTTTGAGATCTATGCTCGTTGCATAATCGTTCACCCGAATACTCGCTCTGACCGATCGAATCGTCTCCATATAAAACTTCGGAGCGACGATCAGCTTGTTTATCCAGCTCAAATCTATGACTGGACGGAACGAGCCGTCTGGTTTCGGAACCAGAAACAGATGGCTGTAGAATCCCAGAGATTCCTGGTTTTCTACGACCTCTACCGCGTTCTTCATTAAAAGAGACTGCACCTCTGATAACAGAGCGTCTCTTTTCTGTGGATTTGACGGAAGATGAGTCCACTTTGGACTTCGAGTTAATGGAGGCTTTCGTTTGAAGGATATCTTTAGACCTTCCGAAGTCACTCCTCTCACCCAAGGGTCGTCCGTAATCGACGCCCACTCTTGTGAAAAACTCGACAACCTTCCGCCAACCAGAACGCGATAGAGGTTTAAGCCATCACCTCCTGGTCCTGCGAGGCCTGCGGTAGGAGAAACCACGTCTTCCACGACCCGCACCTCGCCTCGTCGACCTCGGGGCGTCCGACCGATTGTCCCGGCCTGAAGGACGTCCCGAACGAGAGTCGCTATCCTGACGGTCTCTCGAATAAGACCAAGAGGACGCACTGGAACCTCTATAGGAACCTCTCTTGGGCGCATTAGACCCAGAAGTGCCTGTCTTATTCGTGTCTGCTGTATCCGACTTCTTAGGAGCCGATCTGAACAACAGAGAATCATTAGCTTTCTTTTTAATTTTATCATAAATAGCGGAAAGCTTGCCGTCAAAGAGAAGTTCTCCTGAGACCGAAGCGACTCTAAGAGAGTTCTTCACCTTAGAATCCACTAGTGTGGATGTAGCTAGGGCTGCGTCACGTCTAACCAACTCCAGATTTGCCACTGAAAGGGCGGAGTTACACGTGGAATAAGCTACTGCCCTTGAAAGAAGTCTTAAAGAGGATTGTATATCCTGAAACTCTTCCCCTTGAAGGCGCAGTGATAACGCCTTAGTAAGGTGATCTGCGTAAGATAAGGCATCTAAATTGGCTCTGTTAGACGCAATAGCTGTTTCCAACACCGCGGTTGGAATAGAAGCTGACGACGGTAATGATAGCTCTAAGTCTTCCGCCTCGTCGTCCATACGCAGAGGAACTCTCGGTATACCCTGTCCTGCCGTATCGAATTTATTCCTTGCATTAATGAAAGGCAGGTTGAGAGTATTAGCGGACAAGAAACCTGCTTTCCCCGTCCTGGAAGCAAGTTTAAATATAGCGTCGTTCAATAATTCAAATGTTCTAGCAACATTATTGGACTGTGACGGAAACTCGGGAGCGATGTCCCTGAACCGCTCAAAAAATTCAGAGTCCAATGACGCTATAATTCTCTTGTCCGGAAGCGCAGCAGTCTGGCCCGACGGAACAACTTGAGGGAGAAAGTGCCGGATGAAGTCCACGGCAGCTTTATGTTGTTCCGAAAGGGATAGCTCCAAGTCATCCGTATCCCTTTCACCATCCGGTCGGACCTCACGATGTTCCCGGTCGTCCGCCCCCGATGCTTCGGCGGAGCGTACCGACCCAGCGCCGTCGGATAATTCTCGATCCGACACCGTTTCTGTCGGCTGCAGGGATGCTGCGATAAGCTGTGCTATCTGCACAAGAATGTCCGGCGTCGAGACCTGCGGAGGCGCAGTCTTTCGCTGCTTCGCCGAGGGCAGCTCCGCATCAGATGGCTCCCGCATACTTTTCCTATGCGAACGTCCGGAGTCCATCGGTCTCGAATCCCTGGCTGCCGGATGGTGTGACCTGGTCGCCGAAGAATCCTTCATCGGCGAAGCTGGTAATATATCGGCAGTCACGCAGCCAAGGTGCGGTCGTGTGCGCTGACGAGAAGAGGAAGCCTTAACAGTCTCTGCGGACTGCTTATACAACGGAGCGTCCCGAGCGACGGACGTATGCTCCGCTAAAGACACATTTTGTACCACAACATCTGGTCCCAGATGTTGTTGTACGAGAGAGGGACCTCTCTCGCTCGCGGCCCGGCTGGACCTGGACGAGCTAGGAACCGGACTAAAAGGCTTCCTCCGTTCTCGCTTACTATCCGCCGTCACTGGGTGTGCATCTATTATGTTTATAGTGCTCGCATCACCCAAAATTTCCTCTTGGACCGCATCGGACGAACCCGGCTGCCGAACCATTCGGTGAATGGACGCTACACCGGGCGAGCTAGCGGACGACATTTGTCTAATCTCCATGAGCACTTTTGCCTCTAGCTCTGAATTCATTTGTGACGACGGACGCACACTTGAAGAAGATAACATGGAAACATCACCCTGTTCTGGTTCCTCTGAAATAGAAACTGAGAGAGTAGAGTGACCTTGCGGAGAAAGAGCCGGCATCGCTTTTTCTCCAGAAACAACATATTGTGACACACGTTTCCAATGTTTCTCATCCCAATGTTCACATATAAGACAGGGATTAATGCGAGAACACTGACTACAATTAATACAATGATCATGAAAGTCAGAGGAAGATTTCTTCCTATTACAATTTGAACAACGTCCCTTCATTGTGAAAGAACAACAATAAGTCCTAGTTACTCGCAAAAACCCCTGACACAAAGATACATAATAACATGATCCATTAATAAATGAAAAAACAATTGCAAAACAAAATAATTTTGAAAAAATATTTTTTCAGAGAAGCCCAAGTTGCTGAAAAGTAACGTTGAGCCCCGATGGGTCCGATGGCAAAGTGTGGTCAAAAATTTTAAATTTATATAAAATAATTAATGAGACACTTTCGGATAATATAAATGTATCTTATAATGAGATAAACTACCACAAAGGCAAACAGCCCCCCTCAAAAAAGGCTGTTGCCAATGAAAACAAACAGTGTAAACACACTAGAAAACATGACTCCAGGCACTGAAAAAACTGGCCCGGAATCAGTCATCAATTACACTCTATCTGATGCAAAACAGAGACTCCCAGGGGAGAATCTGCAGAACATCAGATGGAAGATGCAGAACACAAACGTTATACACCCATGGGTGAAAACGTAACTATGGGGAAAATAACAGAAAACATTCTGTAACCAAGCAACTCTCCCAGGAAATTTTAGAAATGAAATTTCTCAAAAATATGCCAAAAGCATGGGAGAATTGCCAGGGGGGACTTTAGAAGGCTAGGGGAGAGGAAACACTGAATAAGCAGTGCAACAATTAGCAAGAATGACAACAAGAGGCCCATGCCTCGAAAATAGGCAACTTAACATAATTTCATCAAAAAATTTTAAGTACAGCCCTGATTATTTTTTGCCACTTCTTTTTCCTCTCCTCCTTCTATCCTCCTTAGAATCACATTTTCTCCAAAAATTACGTGTCTGGCATCCTTTAAACTGAGATTTACAAGCACAAAGATCAGTGAGATGTTGACTGATGAAGGGCCAAACAGAGAATGATAATTGGCGTCAATTTCGGGACGACTGCGTCACTGCGCATGCGCAGTAGAGGCGTAGTATGGAGGTCCTTTAGGACATGATTTCTTTTTGTTTTGGATGCAAATTTTGGGGATTGGGGGGCAAAATTTGTGTTTGGCCCTGGTTTTGTTAGAGTTAGCACCAGCTAAGTCTGGGTCATTGGTACAGTATAAAAATATTAAAAATTTTAAGTAATTTGTATATTTTTTATACTTTAACCAATGGCCCAGACTAACTGGTGCTAACTCAAAATTTAATCCAGGGCCAAACACAAATTTTGCCCCCCATTCCCCAAAATGTGCATGCAAAACTGAAAAAATCAAGTCCTGTCTGGTCCTCCATACTTTTCAGATCTGCGCATGCAGATCCAGGAAGACACCGAAATTGGCGCCAACCATCATTCTTTCTACAGATTGCCTGTTACAAGTAGTTATAAACAGCTGGGCGGTATGAGTGCCCACTCATGGGAGGAGCATACCTGTCTGGGCCATTGGTAAGTATAAAAAATATACAAACTAGAGGTACTGTGAGCAAGCTCACAAAGTGATACCCCCCCCCCCCCCCCCCCCAACGTCAAGGATAAAATCTGTCCCGCACAAAGTGATACCCCCCTCCCCCACTCCTGTCAGAATGGAATTATAGTGCTTCATGCACATCTTCATATGGAGTTCTTCCAGTGTGTAAAGTTCCATGAAAATTCTTCAAACGGCTTAGGAGGAGTTGCGCTTATAAGGATGGACTTTATAGACAGACGGAAGGATGGACGGACAGATGGACGGCTGGATGGACAGGGTGATTCCTATATACCCCCCAAACTTTGTTTGCGGGGGGTATAATTACTTAAAATTTATAATATTTTATACAACAACCAATGGCCCAGACTAGCTGAATCGTAAAAAGGCTGGAGGGCCTAGGACTTAAGGAAAATCCAATCTCTCAATTACTTCAGTAAAGGATAGCTCCTACAGGAGAATAGGAGAAGATAGGAATTATATATGTCTTTCTCCTTTACGAGAAAAGAGAAAGGCATAACACCAACAATGTAATTGAGTATTACATAATATATAATTCTCCATTTTATGCCAGCATAACCTGTTATGCTAATTCAGTGAAGGAAAACCACTATATAAAGATAGTCCAGAGAATGAGACTCTTTATACTCATTTAAAAGTGTTCGAAGATTGTATATTAATGCCCGTTTGACACGTGACATATACAAATGCTTCACAGTGAGCTACACTTTAAAAACCATACATAAATGAGACCTATTTATTGCTTCACACCGAGCTACACATTAAAACCATCCCAGCACCGACTCCAGACTACTGACACCGGAGGAGGTCTTCCCTTGCTTTTCACTATAAAGCCAGATGTTGATAAGGGAAAAAACCATCCGCCACCCCCCCCCCCCCCCCCCTTCCCCTTGTTCTGAAGTACGTATCTTCAGAATGAAGAGGGCAGCGGAACAGCATCAATGCTGGAACGGGAAGCCTAAATACCTATAGATGTAACCATTAATGGACGACATTCTGAGCAACTGCAGGTACTTTCTGAATGCCAGATGTACCAAGACACGAAAGTAAGCGTCCTTTAGATCTATGCTTGCCACATAGTCGTTCACTCAAATGCTCACTCTTACCAACCGTATGATCTCCATATAGAACTTTGGAGCCACGATAAGCTTGTTTATCTCTCTCAAGTCTATTACTGGTCAGAACGAGTCGACTGGCTTCGGTACAAGGAACAGGTGACTGTAAAAACCTTGAGAATTTTGATTCACAGCAACCTCTATTGCTTCCTTTGATAAGAGAGAGAGCAGAGAGACTCTCTTTTGAAAGGATCTGCCAGAAGACTTGGCCAACGCGGACTTGTCGTTAGTGGGGGTTTTACTCGGAATGATAGCCGTAGGCTGTCCGAGACTACAATTCTCACCCAATGATCTTCCATGACTGCTATCCAGTTTCTCACAAAGTTTGATAACCTTCCATCAACTGGCAAGCAATAGAGGTTTTGAACATCACCTGTAAGACTTGCGAGGCTTACAGGAGGAGAAACTACATCCTCCCTGTGAAGATCCTCATCCCTTCGGCTTAGGGGAGTCTGACCAATAGTCCCGATCAGACCTACACCCCTTTCCCGAGTTGCCATATTGACAACCTCTGGAGTAATTGTGTGAGGGCTGCTTCTTGCACCCTCGTGAGGAGTTCCCTTTCGATGAATCTGATTTGGAACGTCCTCCTTTACTTCAGCCTGCTGAAGCAGGTTGTTGAGGCACCGACTTCAATAGTGGAGCACTGGATGCTTTCTTTGTGGCCTGTTCATAAACTAATGAAAGCTTGTCGCCAAATAGTATGTCCGCAGACTGGAGCGACCCAGAGAGAGCTTTTCACCTTGTCAGCTATAAGTGATGAAGACACAAGGGCAGCATCACATCTTATTAACTCCAGATTTGCCACTGTTAGGGCAGAGTAATACATGGTATACATGATTGCCCTGGAAAGAACTCAAAGAGAGGTATGCATATCCTCAAATTCCTTTCCACTGAGACATTGCGCCATAGCTCTAGTCAGGTGATCTGCGTAGGACATTGCATCCAAATTCGATCTATTTGATGAAATTGCAGTTTCCATTACATCTAAGCGAATACTGAATGAAGCAGGTAAAGATATATATAAATCCCCGGCCTGCTCATCCAAATGCAGTGGAGCTTTCTGCACATCTTCTCTAACCATTTTAAATGAATGTGGTACAAGGAACGGTATGTTTATGGAAGATGTTGACAAGAAACCGCCTTTTTTCCTCGCAGTCAAGGGGTTAAATATGGCGCCGTCTACATGGCCGAAGGCCTGCGACACCTGCCCAGACTGAACCGGGAAAGAAAGAACTTCTTCCTTCCTCCATATAAAGTATGCGTCTAAAGATGCCAGCAGTTTCTCTCTTGTTGTTGTAGCACTCTGATTCAGTGGAACAAATGCAGGGTAGTATTGATGGATGAAATCCATCGCAACCATGTGTTGTTCCGAAAGAGAAGGGTAATCCTCTTCCTTATCCCTTTCACCATCAGAGTGAATCAGTTGCGAATCTCGGTCCATTACATCTGCGTGAACAGACGACTGGACCGACCCAGCACCATCCGACACCCCAGATTCTGAGTCTGAGGAAGGTTGTTCCTGAACTTGATGGGATGCTGCGATCAGCTGTGCAATTTGCGACAGCAAGTCCGTCATCGAGGCCTGAAGAGCAGCGGTCTTCCTTTTCTTAGCCGCTTGCTGCTCCTGGGACAGAGTTCCGGAGATGGATCTCTTCTCCTGATGATCGAGGCCTCATCTCCTTAGCTACCAAATGGTCCGATTTCACGGGCGAAGAGTGGTCCCTTCTTTGCACAACTGGCTGGATATCCGAAGTCAGGTAGCTAGGATGCAGCCGTGTGTGCGTTGTGATCATAGCGGAAGAAACCGTGACTGTAGCTGAGGCCGACTGCAGTCTAGATGGAGCATCCTGAGCGGCAGATGTGGATGTGTGCTCCACCCCACATAAGTTTTTCATAACAACATCTGGCCCCAGATGTTGCTGGGTTAGAGAGGGACCTCTCCCCACTCGTGGCCTTGTTGGACCTCGCCGTGCCTCCCGACAAAAAACTTGCTGGCTTCTTCCCTAGTTCCGTCATCGCTGGGTGAGCTTGTTTAGATTTTAAGGGGGTCGCTCTACCAACTACACTTTCTTTGACCGCAACGTACATACCCGGTGTCACAGCTCCCATGAATGGAGTAACCACTTCACCGGTTGTGCTAGCTGCTGGCAAGGGATTAAAACCACTGGCCAGTGGCTTTATCCCCTGCCTAATATTCAAGAGCACCTTAGCAGCTAGCTCTGATGCAGTAGATGCTAGCGTGACGACGGTAGAACACTTTTGGTAGGTGCCACATTGTTCCTCTGAAAAAGAAACTGAAAAACTTGAGTGACCTTGCGGTGAGAGAATTAGCTTCAGCCTCTCACCGCTAACAACATACCTTGACACCCACGTACAACATTTGTCATCCCAATCAAAACATGTAGGACAAGAATTTGTAGGAGTACGTCGACTACAAGCAAGGCAACACGCATGTAAATCCGAGGAAGACTTCCTCGCCTTGCATTTTGAGCAATAAGCTTTCACAATTAATCAAAATCAAGTCGATAGAACTCCAACAAACTCCAAATAAATATATGGAAAAGATACATAATAATCAACAATCAAAACTAAAATCGAAAAATTAAAAATTTTGACAAAAGCCCAAGTTCCCAAAGGAAACATGAAGAGCCCAAGGGCATCCCGATAGAGCCAAAATGTGGACAAAATTCCGAAAATTATTGCTACACTACCAGAATATTAAAACATGTACCTTACAACAATCCTACAGTAATAATAACTAAATACTACATATATTTAAGGACATTGCCAATGTAAACAACATCAAGGAAAACTGGAAACAAAACATCAGGCACAGAATAAAAAGGCCCAAAGTCAGTAACAGATTTTAAAGCTACCAAATGTAAAGCAAGATCTTCAAATGAAGATAAAACGATACATCGGACAGAAGATGCATGACCCAAACGACCCAACACCCCTAGGGTGAGGACATAACCATGGGGATAAACAGAATAAACATTCTGTAACACATGTTAAACTCCCAAGAAATTTAATTAAAACAATTCGATAAAAATAAGCCACAAAGCTTGGGAGTTTAACAGGAGGACTTCAAAGAAGGATACGGAAGGAACACTTAACAAACAGTGGATAAATCATTAGCAAGAATGATGACATCAGGCCCATGTCCCGAAATTGGGAAACATGAAATAATTTTGATAAAAATTATAAAGTTACAGTCCTGAATGTTCCAAACCACCATTGTTCACTTCCATCATCCATTTATGACTTTGGATCCACCAATTTTACCATTGATTTGTGTCTGGCATCCTCAAAACTGAGATTTAAAAGCACCGATGTAAGTTGAATGTTGCTGACTTTAGGGCCAAACAAAGAATGACGGTTGCACCAATTTCGGTGTCTTCCTGGATACTGTGCATGCACAGATCTGAAAAGTATGGAGAACCAGACAGGACTTGATTTTTTTGGTTTTGCATGCAAATTTTGGAGATGGGGGGGGGGGGGAATTTTTTAGTTAGCACCAGTTAGTCTGGGCCATTGGTTGTTGTATAAAAATATATGGTTTGTTATGCATAACAAAAAGGCGCAAGGAGAGGCTTAGAATCAACCTCAGAGAATCCAGAAGCTAGGGCTTCCAGAGGCCTAGGTGGCCCATGGATCCTGGCCTATTTGGTCATGCTCGGCTCGCTGCGCTCAGCTCGCAACCATTTTCAGATATTTTTACAATTGGGCTCTAACATCTCTGATTAATAGCAGTGTTCAATTAACCCTTAAAGGACATGGGATTTTTACACATTTTTGCTACACTTTGAAAGTCTATATCCTATAGCTGTGCAGTTGTTTCTAGCCAAGTCTTGGGCTACCAGGACCAAGTCATCCAGGACTTGCTTAGAAACAACTGCCATGGCACTTGGACTGTAGCTCATAATTTACCCCACAAATGCATGTTAGGGCTCATGTTGCTGCAGTAATGGGTGATCAAAGTTGGAATTAGGCCTGTAACAGTTAACAAGAAATTGTTCATTTTCCTCTTCTCCAGTAATAAACCGAGAATCTATTCTACTATGACCTATCTAGCACAGGGGGTTCTGCGAAACAACATGACACATATTGAATGTTTATAGAACCTTTACTGAGGCTTTTCTAGATTTATAAGATAGATCGCAAGATTTTCTATTAAATTAATAGGATTTCACTCTGTAAACAAATGCAATTAACAGGTAAAATTTGTACTGCAGGTATGGAAAATAGTTTAGCATTTGGAAGTTATATCCCATTAACAGGTTATCCAATTAACCCCTGCGCACCCTGATGCTGAAATACCAAAATTTCAAGCACTAAATTTTTCCCATAATGCAACTTGGAATTTAACCAATTCAGTCTTGTTTGACAGAGCTCATTGAGCTTTGTGAAACAAGATTGAATTGATTAAATTATGAGTTGCATAATGAGAAAAAACTTCTACCTGACACTTCAGTATTTTGACGTCAGGGTGAAGGTGATTACAAAAAATGAAATCCACTGTTTTGGAAAAAGTAAAACAATAATCTTAAAAGATAGTTGATAAAACTGAGAGGCACCAAAGATATTTTGTTACAGGTTGGAGTTATCAACAAAGAGAATATTAATCAAATATTAAATTCGGAAACCTATTTGAATTGTGATCATAAAAAGTACATGTAAGTTATAAAATACAGCTTCCTCCTCAATATATCATGACTAGCTTACAAACTTGAAGACAGTCAGGGTTAAAGTTTAATATGAGTTCATGAAAGTAGTAGAGTTGGATAGAATTCCAGAACACAATTTTCTATGATTTTCCTCAGTGAATTTTTTTCATGGTGAGTGTTTTACATAGTACTTGAATTCATGTGACATAATTCTTTACTTTTCATTTATTGTCCTGGGATTCATATGACAAATAATTATGTTATCACTTACTGGTACATCAGTTTAATGTATGAATGATTTTCCATCAACACAAAATCACTCCACTCTCGTAGAAGCTGGTTGAGAGTTGTCAGTGATTGTCTGCAAGAGATGATCAAACTAAATCTACCACTAGAGTTAGGTATATGTAAATACTTTGGAGGTGGAACATCATGCTCTAACACCAAACCAATTCTATGAGTATGCATCCATTTCTGCCTGTAAAACCAAAAATAAATATTTCAAACCTGAAGGCTTTATTAGACTTAAAACTACCTAACCAAATGCAAATTGCACAGGACAACACTTAAGAAAAAAAACCACTTTGTCAAAGATTTTATTTCACTTTATAAACAATGCATTTGACTCCTTATTGTTACAAGTTTACTAAGGCCACACAAAGTAGATCTTCTGTTTCTCAGGCCATTATTTGTGAAATTCCATGCGGGTGAGCAGTTTTTTATTTTATTTTTTATTTCAGTAATTACTTCTTAACCAATAAAAGTTCATGTTCTTGGTTCAAGTTTTAGGCCTCATAATCTACAGAATAGCATGGGTGGTGGTGTATTTCATCCCTTGAGTGCAAGAAGGCTTTGCAATGCTTTAGCATTGCAAAGCCTTCTTGCACTCAAGGGACAAATTCATCAATTGTTTTAACTTGGGTAAAATATCAGACATAAACCATTTAATTTTTTTAAAGTTTAAATTGGTTATAAAAAGAGAGCATGCGGAAGCCAAATGGACCATGCGGGAGGGTCTGAGAAACAGATTTTTTATTTTTTTAGGCCTAATATCATTTCAATCGAAGATCAAAATATATATTTGGGGATAAAAAAATAAAATATTAGACTTATCCTTAGCCCAGATGTAAAGTAGCCATTACTTGATTTAAAAAATTCAGTGGAGTCTAGTTTCAAGAAATCTTTGATAAGGGACTACATGTACTCCCATTTACTAGAGCATAATTTTGTAGATAAATATTAGATCAAGAGGATGGGTTGTTATGTGACAAGACTGTTGAAAAAAGAATTCTAAATCAATATGACCCTGGATGTTGGAAATGCCATTGATCCAAACACATGAAACACATTTGTACATGAATTAGAGATAAGTAGTACTGTCCAAAAATCAGTCTTTAACAAATCCAAGTTGAACAAGGGCAACAGAAGAATGGATCAAACTAAAACTGGAAATGATGGTGTCTCCAACATAGAGTTGTTTTCAGATCAACTCTGACATTTTTCCAACTAAAGAACAATCTTCCACTTCAGATTTTTAACATATAAATTTAACATTCCTCCAAATACATAAGAAGATATCAAATACAGGGATTATACACTGCCAATGTGGGGTCAAGTTTCTTTTGCACCTGTAAGGCTTTTCATCATAAGAAGATAAAATCCACTGATACTTGTTAAAGTTATAGCGGAAACACGAAAACAGAAAAAAAGTAATTAATTGAGGGCCATAACTCCACTCAGTATGGCCGAATTGTACAAGTTTTCGAAATCATTCAAGACATTGCTATGAAAGTCTCACATACCAAATATTGATGAAATCCACCATAGCCATTGTGCAGAAGTATGTGACCTTAAACACCAATAAATAAATAAATAAATCCACTGATATTTGTTCAAGTTATTGCACTAATGAGCTGAAAATAGGCAAAAATTAACTAATTAAAGGCCACAATTGTACTTAGTATGGCCAAAATGTACCAATCGTTGAACTCATTCAAGACATTGTTAAGAAAGCCTCGAATACCAAATATTGATCAAATCCTTTGATATTTGTTCAACTTAAAAGAGCTGAAAACAGTCAAAAATTAACTAATTAAGGGTCATAACTCCACTCAGTAGGACAAACCAGACTGGTTTTCAAACCGAAGCAAGACATTGTTAACAAAGTCTCACATAACCAAATCCATAAATAATTGTTCAAGTTTTTGCGCTAAGCTGAAAACAGGCTAAGATTAACTCATTAAGAGCTATAACTCAACTCAGTATGGCAAAAACCATATCAGTTTTCAAACTCATTCAAGACATTGTTAAGAAAGTCTCAGATACCAAAGTTTTTGTATTAATAACCCACTCGCCTGCCCATACACCCACCCACCCATCTGGCCACCCGATCCACCAGCCCATCCACCCACACATCAACTTCATCAAAGTATAGGTCAAGTTTTTTTTTTTAAAAACTCGACCAATAATTGAAACTGGGACAAGAGTTACTGGTAACCTAGATCCCTGTCAAAAGAACCTCCTGTTCACTAATTGTTGGTATAAGATTATGATCCTTGATGCATTTCACCTGCACTGTTGACATTAAAAGTTCTTTGTTTATAATTATCTTGTCATCATTTATTGAAATAGTTCTCTTCTTCAGCAGATTGAAATATTGGCATCTTATAAACTTACAAGTTGGAAATCTATTTTACGTGAACCGTTCAATATGAACAAGCCAGAAAATAAGCAGGCTGTCATCTGCAAAATGAGGTTGTTCAAATGTTGTTCATTCAGAAGTTCAGAAGTTGAGTCAACTTTTGTTCAGCTTTGTTGTGGTTAGAACAGACTTTTGCGTGGAAAGTGTAAGCCTATTTGAAAATCTAGAAGTAGTAATAGACTCCCTGCTTAAAAACTTTTACTGACGTCACCCATTGTTATTTACAGGTGCATAATTGGACTATCGTATACGGAAGAGTTGAATAGTTAAATATCCAACCGCCAGCTGTTGGATATATTACACACCACTGAAATATCCAGCAGCCTGCTGTTGGATATTTGAATAGAATACTTGACAAAAACTTGCTGTTCAGTTTGTGAGCAGCAATCATTAGTATTGAAACAGAGCACACAGGAGAATATAAGATGATAATTTGTCAGTTTGTAATACCAAAAAAATGTATTCTGACCACCAAATACTACACTGAAACCTAAAAACATTGGGAATTACACCTGTCACATTGGGATGTCAATGACGACATCTCCTTTACGAATCTTAATACACTTAGTGGAGTCTTGCACTGGAATATACTGTACGTCACTCCCTGTCACTGTCTTCACAGTCACTTTATTCCCTTTTTGACCCATGAACAACGTCACTGGCAATGTGCAGCAGAAGCACACCTGTTCGTTTATATTGCTGAACAGCATCAGAATGATGTACAGTCTTTTCACTTATTAACTGTTCTGGCAAAGCAGCCTCATACATCCGTGTCGCTGCTGTGGTTCTCGGTGAATGGTTGGTAAAGTGTCCTTATACTCCAGCGTTTCCACATAAATTCTTAATAACTCTAGACAGAGTGTTGATTCCAACTCTAGCATCAGCATACCACTGTGTTTTTGTGGGCTTAGCAAGTGACCGCAGATAAAGAGAGGTGCACTTTCCATCTTTTGGCCTTAGTGAAACGTATTTTTCAAATAAAGAAACCAGACATCTTTCGGGGTGAGCATGGTTAGAAAAAGCTTTCATTTGTTTCTTCTTTAGTTTTCTATCATTGATGCCACCCATGTTACACTTAGAAACGTCCTCTGTGTATTCCAAGAACTTTAGGCTACTTTTATTATCTCTTTTAACTTTTAACTGACTGTTTTCTTCCAATCACAAATTATAATGTTCCTGTCCACCCCTTAGAGCAAAATTCAAACCGAGTACATACAAAAGGGTGTTTCTAAGTTTATCGGGAGTGTCTGATCCCAGAATCCCTTGATTCCACATGAGCTCTTCATCCTCTAAAGTAATGACACCAGCTTGTTTCTTTTTGATACCGACTCCAGCCCTCGCTAAACTTTTCATTCTTTGGTCTAGAAGGTTTCTTGTACTTTCGAAAAAACTGTCATCCATTATAGTCACAAATCTTCCATTTTCACAAAGGTGATGTTGAATAGCAATTAAAATTTCATATAGTGTATTTCCGTGATACTCATCACCATTCTGTTTACAAACTTCATAAATAAAAGCTCCCAAACAATAGTCTAATATACGATTATTCATTGTTAAAATGTCCCCACTAACATGTCTAATGTCATTTCTCTCCAACTGAACCCTTCGTCTGTTATCCATCCACCCTTGAAAAAGGCTTAATGTCCATTTACTCTTGGACTCCGTTTTCTTTGCAAATCGGGAGTGAGAAATGTTATCCCGTTCCGTATCAGGAATTGGCGTTACGAAGCATCTGGAAGTTAAAGCTTGGTGTGGTACTTTACGGAGAACTTCATCAGTACAACCTAATAATTCACTGTCTAAAACGTCGCTAAATAGGTCTGTGAAACTATTATCAATGTTAAATTCGACCCATTCTCTTTATTAATTTCTTGTAAATCTAAAACATCGCTTAGTATACCATCCGTATCGTTTTCAGATTCACTTTTGTCTTTAAACGTATTTTGGGTAATAAAAATATCTCGATCAGAATCATGTGTGTGCTCATTTTGACTGTGTTGTATTAAATGTGTTTTAAAGTTAATACCTTTTGAAGACAGCAAAGGATTGATTGATTTAACATCAGCTGCATTGATTCACATTTCTCCAGATCAAGCAGTGAGCGGGATTCACACTTGAAATATCCAACTGTTGGATATATGAAAAGGATTACACACTTCAGGGGTTCTCTGGAGGGAGTTTATTACAAAACAGACACAAAGTTTTTAAGTAGGATAAATAACTCGTTGGTGTTGGATAGGTGAGAGAAAGCACCCCTCGCCTATCCAACACCAACTCGTTATTTATCCTCTACATAGTAAATTCCTTACATAGTCAAATGTAAAAAATACATTATATATCACAATGTCATGTATTTATATTTGTCTTGCCAAACTTCAAATGTAATCAATCAATCCCTTAAATATCACGACATGGGCAATTAGAAATTATATATTAGTCCAGCGCTGTTTTAACAGATTCTTGGTTTGCTACGAAATAACAAAACTACACAAATACCACAGCTTATAAGAAGATATTTTGACCAAAACAAACCAAGCAATTAAGCCATCGCTGACCTTTTCCTTGTTTCACATCAAACCTTGGTTCTGATAGACAGATGCCCAATGCGCCAATTATTAACTATCAACTCCTTGCATGCTGCTGGCAGATATTCCTACCCAGGACAGGACTTCTCTTGCCATTGGAATAAGAACAATTTGGACACATTTAATCAATTTTTTCCCTTGTAAATTGCATGGATTTTTCAGCAATGATCTCTTAAGTTAAATTTATATCATTTTTTCATCAAATCTAGTCATGGGTGCTTAACAGCAGCCATGACTAGATTTGATGAATTTATTTATTTATTGGTGCATAACGCCACATCAGCAGCTAGGGCTATATCATGGCGAGAAAACAGTGGTATATAAAAAGTCGTTAGCAATAATGAAGCAAAAACTGAATAAAAATAAAAATAACCACAAAAGACATGTCAAAGACAAAAATGATTAGAATAACAATGAGTAATGAAATATGTGAATACATTATAAATCAACCTGAGGAAATGAGACTTGATGAGTCGAGATTAAAAGAATAAAAACAATTTTAAAATTTTGTAAAAAGGTTGATTACTTTCAGAAATGACACAATTTTGTGCGGGCTTGTATTATAAAAGAGATCTCTAAGAGATCCAGCTGTAAAGTACTGCCCTCTAACAAGATTAAAATCAGTGCAATGTAAAAGAATGTGTTCCACTGACAACATCTGCTGACATGTAACACACTCTGGTCGCAAATTACCCTCCAACAGAAAGGAATGCGTAAGTCTTGTATGACCAATATGACATCGTGTCACAATAACATGATCTTTTCTACAAAGGTTACTGGATGGGTAGTGATCAGTAATAGTTGGTCGGAAGCGATGGAGCTTGTTATTTGTCGCCCCATCCCATTCCGCCTGCCACATAGTTTTGATGTAGTTACTAATATGTGGTTTGAAATCACTGAAAGGGATGTTAAAATCAGTGAGAGGCTTGGATAAAGCCTGTTTTGCTGCACTGTCTGCTTTGGTGTTACCAGCGATACCTACATGTCTGGGTAACCAGCAAAACACGATATCATATTGGTCAGACATGAGAGTTGTTAACTTCTCACGAAGTTCCAGAATGAGAGGGTTCTTCAACTTAGGGTTGAGTAAAGCAAGTAAAGAGGAAAGAGAGTCGGAGAAGATGATCGACTTTCTTTCCTGTGCATTCTCGATGTGCTCACCTACAAAGGTTACTGGATGGGTAGTGATCAGTAATAGTTGGTCGGAAGCGATGGAGCTTGTTATTTGTCGCCCCATCCCATTCCACCTGCCACATAGTTTTGATGTAGTTACTAATATGTGGTTTGAAATCACTGAAAGGGTTGTTAAAATCAGTGAGAGGCTTGGATAAAGCCTGTTTTGCTGCACTGTCTGCTTTGGTGTTACCAGCGATACCTACATGTCCGGGTAACCAGCAAAACACGATATCATATTGGTCAGACATGAGAGTTGTTAACTTCTCACGAAGTTCCAGAATGAGAGGGTTCTTCAACTTGGGGTTGAGTAAAGCAAGTAAAGAGGAAAGAGAGTCGGAGAAGATGATCGACTTTCTTTCCTGTGCATTCTCGATGTGCTCAAGTGCGAGTTTAATAGCTTTAACTTCAGCTGTGAAAATAGAACTCTGATTCGGTATTCTGATTGAGGCGACATGATCACCAGCAACAGCAGTTGATGATACCCTGTCACCATCCTTAGATCCATCTGTATAGATCCCTGTGTATGCACTATACCTGGACTTTATTTCGGCATATTTTTGTTTGAACTGCAAGGAATTGGTATCAGATTTTTTGGAAGAAGCAAGGTCCAAAATAATTGTAGGTTTTTTAAGATGCCAAGGAGGAATATGTGATTTACGGTTTTCTTTTATAGAATCAGAATCAATTTTGGCAGACTCCATGTGGGGTTTGATTCTTATTCCCAATGGAGGAATGTGTTTCTGGTGGCGGTTATAAAATTCAGCATTTTGAGGGTCTGAAACACAATTATAAGCAGGATTTGAAGGATTGGCCAAAAGTTTAGACACATACTGGAGAGATAATTTAATTCTACGCTTCTCGAGAGAAGGCTCCTATGCTTCAACAAGCATCAAGTCTATTGGGGATGTTCGAAAGGCCCCTAGACTAATTCTAATACCACTATTATGAATTGCATCAAGTGGTTTGAGATATGATTTCCTTGCAGAACCATAAACTATACAACCGTAATCTAATTTTGATCGAACAAGTGATCTATACAGATGGAGCAAAGTTTTTTGGTCAGCACCCCAATCAGTGCTACCGACAACCTTCAGTAGGTTCAGTGCTCTCTTACATTTAACTTTTAGTTGTTTTATGTGGGAAGTGAAATTCAGTTTGTTGTCAAACAACAAACCTAAGAATTTCACTTCCTTAACAACTTTAATAGGACTACCATCAATTTTCAACTCTGGATCGAGGTGATGTTTCCGAAGTTTGCAAAAATGAAGACAATTCGTTTTTGTCTTTGAAAATTTAAAACCATTTTCGATAGCCCATTTTTGAATCCTATTTAAACACAGCTGAAGTTTGCGCTCTATAGCATTCATGTTTTTGCTGCTATAGCAGATCAAAAAGTCATCGGCATACAATGACGAATCTACCATATTCTCAACTGCGTCGATGATACTATTAATTTTAATTGAAAAGAGGGTAACGGATAAAATACTACCCTGAGGGACCCCCAATTCCTGCTCGTGAGGATCAGATAACGTTGACCCAACACGAACCTGAAATTGGCAGTCCCTTAAATAGTTTTCAATAAAAAGAGGCATACGCCCTCTCAACCCCATATTAAAAAGATCTTTTAAAATCCCATACGACCACGTTGTGTCGTATGCCTTTTCCAGGTCAAAGAAGATGGCGACCACATGTTCTTTTCTGGCGAAGGCATTTCTTATAAACGTTTCTAGTCTAACCAAATGATCCACAGTACTTCTCTGGCTTCTGAAACCACACTGAACATTCGCAAGTAGATTGTTCGATTCCAGAAACCAGACAAGTCGATCATTGATCATCCTTTCCATGGTTTTACACAGACAACTGGTTAAGGCAATAGGCCGGTAATTGCTTGGGTTGCTGTGATCTTTATCAGGCTTAGGAATGGGAATTATAGTTGCTTTATGCCAGGATGGTGGAAACTGGCCAGTCACCCAAATGCCATTAAAAATTGATAATAAAAGTTCTAATGATGTTTGTGGCAGATGCTTTAAAAGATTGTAATGTATGTCATCGGGACCAGTGGCAGTATCCTTTGCTCTATGCAAAGAGTTACGTAACTCTTCCATAGAGAAAGGTTCATTGTAATCCTCTAGATTGTTGGAGTTAAATTTGATCTTTTGTTTTTCTTGCTGTTTTTTAATTTTAATAAATTCTGGCTTACAATTTTTAGACAAATGTTTCGAAAATGTGGAGGCCAAAGTGTTTGAAATTTCTGTTTTAGATGTAAGTAAGGTGCTGTTTTCCTTCAGGTGTTGTACAGTTGATTTTGTTTCTTTTCCTTCAATCTTTTTAATCATTTTCCAAATTTTAGTGATAGGGGTGTTTTGGTTAATCTTGGAAATGTAAGATTCCCAAGAACTTTTCTTTTTTTGTTTTATATGTCGTCTTGTTTTAGCCCGATGTATACGAAGCTTGTCTAAATTATATGTAGTTGGTGACTTGTTAAATTCCCTTTCAGCTTTCTTACGGTCCTTTATAGCCTTTTTGCATTCATCATCAAACCATGGTTTGGTGAAACGTTTTGGATTTGTCGAGGTTTTAGGGATGACTGTGTTTGCAATGTCAAGCAGCTCGTGTGTAAACTGTTCGATTTGGTCAGCACTATCCTGAAATTTCTCCCGTGTGAGACGTTCAGAACAAAGCGATGAAAAGGTGTCCCAGTCAGCCTTTTTAAAGTTCCACTGGGGCACCCTCTCATTGTCCGCCGGAATTACACTCTCCAACACAATTGGAAAGTGATCACTCCCGCACAAGTCATCTTCTACCTTCCAAGAAAAATCGAGGAAGATAGAAGGGCATGCAATTGAAAGATCAATTGATGTATACGAACCAGAGGTGGGGTGCAGATAAGTGTCTGAACCATCATTAAACAAACACAAGTCATGTTTTGTTATGAACTCTTCCACAGTTTTACCTTTAGCATCTTCTTGACTGCAGGAATTACCCCAAAGGGGACTATGAGCGTTAAAATCACCCAACAAAATGTACGGAGTTGAGAGTTGTTGGACCAGCAGCTCAAGATCATTCAGTTGTAGGGCGTTACTTGGTGAAACATAAATAGAACATAATGTAATTGTCTTGTTTAAAGTTAGGCGTACCGCTACAGCCTGTAAATTTTATTGCAAAGATACAGGACTGTAAATAATATCGTTTCTAACTAAGACAGACGTTCCTCGAATATGAAGGTCAGTTTCATCTGCCCAGGCATTATACGGAGTATAATGTTTAAAGGCTGAATGATCGTGAACCTCGGGTTTCTTTAAAAGAGTTTCCTGCAGACAAAAAGCAGCAGGTTTATATTTTTGGATCAAAAGGCCCAGTTCATTAAAATTCGCTCTAAAACCTCGACAATTCCATTGTATTATGTTTTGTTTGAGCGTATTATGCATGTTTTGGTGGTGACTTTGATGGTGGACATATGGGAGAGATTACCCCCATATTTTTCTTAGGTGAACTTTTACGTGGGGATTTACGTTGAGATGAATCCAGACGAGAAACATTTGGGGATGCATCATCAATGGCATCCTGAAAATCCATGGATTCGAAAGTGTCAAACATGTTTTTTGTAACAATGTTCTGTAACATTTTTGGTGTTCTATTTGATTGTAATTTCTGCTTCTCTTTTTCTTTTTCCTTTTTCATTTTCTGGCTCTGACTCAGATATCGTTCCGGTTTTGATTTTGACTCAAGGTTTGTGTTAGTTTTCGGTTTTGATTTATTGCGTTCATCTTTGTGATCAGAATTGGGTTGTGCTTTTTTATTTTCAGATTGAGATTTATCCTTTTTACTTTCGATATTTGTTATTTCTTGTATGGTAGTCTGAGTTTGTGTAGCTTTTGGTTCAATGGAGCTGAATGCAAAAGGGTCGGTCAACTTTGGTAAAACGCCATCGAGCCAAGTATATTCCGTTTGGCATTCGATGGACGCTGTTGGCGGATTTTGTTTAGTTACCGTTGCATAAGACGGGAGAGATATGTTCATGCCAGGCATGGATGTAACGATGTCTCTGGCCTCTTTGAAAGTAATATTTTTTTCATATTTTGTTTTTTGAATGAGCATTTCTTTCTTCCATATTGGGTAATTTTTGGATGACGAAAAGTGATTGCCCTTACAATTGACACATTTGCTTGTAGTATTTGTACAAGGCTGATCATGATTTTCACCGCATTTGAAGCATATGGTTTGGCCTCTACAGGCATTTTGACTGTGTCCATACTTTTAGCACTTGAAACATCTCAGAGGATTTGGGATATACAAATCAACTTTGACGTTCAAGTAACCAATTTTCATTGTCTTTGGTGGTCGTGATGTATTAAAAGTCATGATATATGTATTTGTTTTTACTTTATTTCCATCTTTTTTAATTTCAATTCTTTTGACATTAGAAACCTCTTGATCTTTAAGCTCATAGGCTATTTCAATTTCTGGAATGTCTGCCAACTCATGAGTTCCTATGACGCCTCTGCTGCTGTTGAGGGTCTTGTGAGGGCAGACATCAACCGGTAGATCAGCCATGGATGCCATTTTGAGCAGGTTATTAACTTGTTGTTCTTTTGCACATTCAATAAGTATTTCTCCCGATCTTAATTTGCGAACAGACTTTACAGTTCCGGCGATACCTTGAATTGTTTTT
The DNA here is from genome assembly GCA_031216915.1 of Pictodentalium vernedei. NCBI lineage: Eukaryota > Metazoa > Mollusca > Scaphopoda > Dentaliida > Dentaliidae > Pictodentalium > Pictodentalium vernedei. Next base: position 163,715,476 of record CM062293.1, read on the forward strand.
TCTATAACAAACAGGTTCAGTTTGTTTAGAGGCTTGTTGTCGTCGACAGATTTAACTAAAATAAATTTTGGCCAGTTCTTTTTATCAGTATTATAAGCTGAAATGTCAATATCTGAATCAGAGTCTAAGAAATGAGTATCTACACATCGTCTCTTGAGTTTGGTTGTTTGTGCCATGTTGTGAAATTTTATAGTCTCGTTACCTGTGCCTTCCACCCTTACTCTGAGCCCTACCTGGGGGGTTATGTTGCGGTTATCCAGCAATCATCACCAGAAGTACACTAAAAGGTAACATACTCCCCGAACGTTGATGCTAAAGCATACCGCTCGAGGATTGACCCGTCGAATGTTTATGAGAAGTGCCAGGTCGTGGTGGCCATTCGACCAATCATTTCATTAAAAACCAGTACAACAAAAACTAATTCTGACAACCGACGCAGACAATGCAACAAAACAGAAGATGTTAAAAGGTATCAAAATCATTAAAAGTCAGTTTGGGTAGTAATGATAAAACAAAACCAAAAGAAACTAGAACTATCACTGAAGGTGATTAATACCCCCGCTCTGGGTTTTTAGAGGAATGCACTTCTGATCATGTAGGCGAAGGCCATAAGGAAATGTATACATAAAGATCATTTTTTGTTGTTGAAATTTGTATTTGCATGAGGCCTTCCACAGAACAGCACTGAATACTTAAAGAGCCCACACATATATGGTTTACATTTGGAAAAACACATTTACGATGTGCAACATGTATTCAAAATCATTAATGTAGGAGGAGTTGCACACACAAGAATCCCATTTGAAAACCCATAATAAATCCAAGTTAAAGGGAGATAACCTGGTTAAAACTGTCGCAGATCAAAAATTTGGGAATATGCGTATGTTCACTTAGTTGTGATAATGTTTGAAAGGTTTTGTCAAAATTGATTGATAAATGTAGGAGGAGTTGCGCACACAAGAATTTGTTCGAACGGAAAGACATAATAAATCTAAGTCAAACGGAGATAACCTGGTTAAAATTGTCGCAGATCAAAAATCTTGGAATATGCGCATGTTCACTTAGTAGTGATGATGTCTGAAAAGTTTTGTCCAAATTGATTGATAAATGTAGGAGGAGTTACACGCACAAGAATTTCATGTAGAAACCCATAATAAATCTAAGTTAAAGGGAGATAACCTAGTTAAAATTGCCACAGCTCAAAAATTTTGGAATATGCGCATGTTCACTTAGTAGTGATGATGTCTGTAAACTTTCGTCCAAAATGATTGATAAATGTAGGAGGAGTTGCGCACACAAGAATTTCATGCAGAAACCCATATTAAATCAAAGTTCAAGAGAGATAACCTGGTTAAAATTGTCGCAGATCAAAAAGTTTGGAATATGCACATGTTCACTTAGTAGAGATGATGTTTGAAAGGTTTCATCAAAATCGGTTCATTAATGTAGGAGGAGTTGCGCACACAAGAATTTGTTCGAACGGAAAGACATAATAAATCTAAGTCAAAGGGAGATAACCTGGTTAAAATTGTCGCAGATCAAAAATCTTGGAATATGCGCATGTTCACTTAGTAGTGATGATGTCTGAAAAGTTTTGTCCAAATTGATTGATAAATGTAGGAGGAGTTGCGCACACAAGAATTTCATGTAGAAACCCATATTAAATCAAAGTTCAAGAGAGATAACCTGGTTAAAATTGTCGCAGATTAAAAAGTTTGGAATATGCACATGTTCACTTAGTAGAGATGATGTTTGAAAGGTTTCATCAAAATCGGTTCATTAATGTAGGAGGAGTTGCACACACAAGAATTTGTTCGAACGGAAAGACATAATAAATCTAAGTCAAAGGGAGATAACCTGGTTAAAATTGTCGCAGATCAAAAATCTTGGAATATGCGCATGTTCACTTAGTAGTGATGATGTCTGAAAAGTTTTGTCCAAATTGATTGATAAATGTAGGAGGAGTTGCGCACACAAGAATTTCATGTAGAAACCCATATTAAATCAAAGTTCAAGAGAGATAACCTGGTTAAAATTGTCGCAGATTAAAAAGTTTGGAATATGCACATGTTCACTTAGTAGAGATGATGGTTGAAAGGTTTCATCAAAATCGGTTCATTAATGTAGGAGGAGTTGTGCACACAAGAATTTGTTCGGATGGAAAGACACAATAAATCTAAGTCACAGGGAGATAACCTGGTTAAAATTGTCGCAGATCAAAAATCTTGGAATATGCGCATGTTCACTTAGTAGTGATGATGTCTGAAAAGTTTTGTCCAAATTGATTGATAAATGTAGGAGGAGTTGCGCACACAAGAATTTCATGTCGAAGCGGGGGTATAATGACTGATTGAATGACCTCCCATAGCCCCCCGACGTGACACCCGATATTTTTGGGGTTGGGGGCTCCCGATTGATCAGAACAGGCCATCCGACCGTCTACTCCCGAAATTGGGGCCAAAGCAGTGTGTTGAACATTATCTCCGAAATGGAGACCAGGGCTCCATCCCGGAGACTGCCCTAAACGGGGCCCGAGTCCTCAACTACCAGGATTCCTTCTTCCGGGGCCTTCGGAACGCACCTCACGGGAGAACAAGGTGCCTGCCAGATGGTATTAGCAGGGTTGATCATTTTGGTCTGGGGCTGCGTATTCGTGTATTTCGCAGTGAACCAGCACAATTGAGCAAACCTGCCAATTAAATATTAGCAAACCTGCCCAATTGAGCAGGCCGTCCTCTATCTGCCACCTGAGGACCTGCCTAGTAGGGGATGATCAAACCCCCCTAGGCAGATTTGATGAAAAAAAATCTTAAAAGTTAAAAAATTTATAGTAATTTATATATTTTTTATACTTACCAATGACCCAGACTTAGCTGGTGCTAACACAAAGGGCCAAACACAAATTTTGCCCCCCAATCCCCCAAATTTGCATCCAAAACAAAAAGAAATCATGTCCTAAAGGACCTCCATACTACGCCTCTACTGCGCATGCGCAGTGACGCAGTCGTCCCGAAATTGGCACCAATTATCATTCTTACTGGCAGTGCCTGGTCAGAGCTATGTACTCAGCGGGGAGGCAAGAGTTCCCAACTCCAGGGAGGGCCATCCCCGTCTGGGTCATTGGTAAGTATAAAAAATATATAAATTACTATAAATTTTTTAACATTTTTATACTGTACCAATGACCCAGACTTAGCTGAATAGTAAACAGGCTGGAGGGCCTAGGACATAGAGGAAAATCCAATAAGCTCAACTATATAGTAAAGAGGTAACTCCTTAAGGAGAAAAGGAGTATTAGGCTTTACATGTATCTTTCTTATTTAATATTAAATTAGAAAGATACACTACCCTTAATAACATAGATCTACCCTTAATAATTGAGCACAATAACATTCATGTTCTCTATTAACATCCTGTATAACCCTTATACTAATTATTTTTAAAGCAAGCCAATAAATAAAGTAGTCCAGAGAATTGAGACTCTTTATAATCATTTAAAAGTGTCCGAGTATTGTATATTAAAGCCCGTTTGACACTTGACATATACAAATGCTTCACACCGAGCTACACTTTAAAAATAAGACATGAATGAATTTAAACATTAATATTACACTTTAAAACCATCCCGGAAGCGACTCAGAAATACTGACTTGGAGGAGGCATTCCCTTGCTTTTCACTATAAAGCAGGTGACCTAAGGGAACACCCGCCCCCCCCCTTCCCCTTGCCCTGGGTCAAATAGCCCAGAGCGAAGAGGGCAGCCGGACGGAGTCACTGCCAGAACAGAAAGCCTGCATAACTATAGTTGCAACTGTTTAGTGGACGACATTCTGAGCAACAGATAACGGACCTAAACAATGCAGGTCTCCAGAAATGGACTCAATATTTCTGAGATAAAAATTTGTAAATGTGGATGGCTGAGACCAATAAGCAGCCTTCATTAAATCTGTAATAGCAACACTATTAGCATAAGCCCAGGAAGTAGAAAGAGCTCTTACTTCATGAGCCGAAATCTTAAGCACAGACTGCTGAGAAGAAGATAAATCTTCATAAGCAGTACGGATAGTTAACTGAATCCATCTAGCAATAGAATGGACTGAAATGTCCTTTCTATTAGGCATCAAAGACAGAAAGAAACATTTCCGTCCCTTTCTGATAAACTGAGATCTCTGTTCATAGATACGTAGTGCTCTAACAGGACAGAGTAAAGGCCTACGCCCGTCTGAAGACGGAAGAGCCTTAATAACAATAGGTTCCGGATATTTATTAGGAGCCTGATTCTTAGCTAAAAAACCCACATTAGTAGTGAAGGTGATAGTGTTCCCAACACTACGATAATGAGAATCATCCACCGATAGTGCATGAAGCTCACTGACTCTTCTGGCAGAAGAGAAAGCTAAGAGAAAAGCTGTCTTATAAGATAAGAATTTGAAATCTACTGTCCCAAGAGGTTCAAATGGCTTTTCCTTCAATTTAAGGAGAACCCAAGCTAAATTCCACTTAGGAATTAATCTAAGAGTTCTGGGTCTATTTATCGAAAAGTTTCTAACCAACTTCGATAAAGAGACATTAGATCCAATTTGTAAACTATCATGATGTGCATAGGTATCAGATAACATAGATCTATAACCCTTTATAGTAACAGGCTGCAGTTTGATTTCGTCAAACAAGTATACTAGAAAGTTTGCAATGTCTGGTATAGAGGGATCAAATATATCTACAGAATGATCCCTACACCAACGACGGAAAACCTTCCACTTAGCCGCATAGTTTAGCGAAGAGGAGGTCCTCCTACAGTTAGAAATCGCGTCCACTGCTCGTCCTGTAAAGTGCTTGCCATGCAAGAAGGACCGCACAACGGAAAAACGTGAAGGTTGAGACCTTGCGGGTTGTGATGGAGTTGGCGCGATTTCCCCTGCGAAAGAAGATCCTCTCGTGGAGGAAGCTTCCGCGGTAGGTCCCACAACAGACACCTGAGTAGATTTATCCACGGTCTCTGTGGCGACAGAGATGCTACCAACAGAATCTTGCATTGAGATTGTTTTATCTTTAGCAATACTTGTTGAATTAACGGCGCTGGAGGATACGCATATCCTATCATTCCGTCCCAAGGGATCGACAGAGCGTCTACTGCAAATGCTCTTGGATCCGGACACGGAGACACATACATCTGCAACTGATTGTTGAGATGTGTCGCAAATAAGTCTATCATTGGCCGTTCCCATTGGTAGCAAATCTGATTGAATACTTGTTTGTTGAGAGTCCACTCCGACGGCAACAAGCGACCCTTTCGTGAAAGGGAGTCTGCTAGCACATTCAGACGACCCGGTATGTGACGGACCGAAAGAAGAACGTGATGTTCTAACGCAAACAGAAGGATTCTTTCCGTTAGATTGAACAACGGAACTGAATGAGTGCCTCCCTGATTCCGTATATACGCCACTACTGTCGTATTGTCGGATAGGATTTGGACATGAGCATCGTGAATAATGTCCATCCAGTGACGTAACGCAAGCCAAATTGACATCATTTCCTTGATGTATATGTGCTTGCACAGGAATTGCGGATCCCAAAGACCCTGGCATCTCGAATCTGTTGGGATTAATGATGCACCCCAACCTGTTTGACTGGCATCCGTCATAACGGTAAAACTCGGATCCGGCAACTGCAGCGGAACTCCTTGAGTTAACCACTGAATGTTTGCCCAAGTCTGAATCTCTTGTTTCACTTGATCTGACAAGAGAACGTCTACATCGAGCGAATGAATTTTCACACTCCAATTCTGAGTCAGGAAAATTTGAAGAGGACGTGTGCGTAGCCGCCCCATCGGAATGAGATCCGCGGCGGCTCCGCACAGACCTATCAGTCTCATAAATTCTCTCGCCGTGACTTTGTCTGCGTGCAGACAATAGCGAGCGTAACAACTGACTAATTTCGCTCTGGTTAACGGCAGACGAACGAGATTGTTGTGCGTCTCGAAGCTCATTCCCAGATGAGTGAATGACTTGGACGGCACCAGATCCGACTTCTCCTCGTTTACTATAAAACCGAGACGTCGGAGCAATAGAAGAAGATTCTGAACATCGTTCTGAAGCGTTAACTCATTGCCGTACCTCTGAAGAATGTCGTCCAGGTAGGCCGACGTTACCGCAGACGAATGAGCTCGGAAGTAGATCATTACCGAGTTCATTACCCGAGTGAAAGCCCAGGGTGCTAGATTCAATCCGAAGCACATCGCCCGGAATTGATACACCACTCCCAGGACTGCAAAGCGTAGATACTTTCGGAATGTCGGATGTACCATGACGTGAAAGTATGCATCTTTGAGATCTATGCTCGTTGCATAATCGTTCACCCGAATACTCGCTCTGACCGATCGAATCGTCTCCATATAAAACTTCGGAGCGACGATCAGCTTGTTTATCCAGCTCAAATCTATGACTGGACGGAACGAGCCGTCTGGTTTCGGAACCAGAAACAGATGGCTGTAGAATCCCAGAGATTCCTGGTTTTCTACGACCTCTACCGCATTCTTCATTAAAAGAGACTGCACCTCTGATAACAGAGCGTCTCTTTTCTGTGGATTTGACGGAAGATGAGTCCACTTTGGACTTCGAGTTAATGGAGGCTTTCGTTTGAAGGATATCTTTAGACCTTCCGAAGTCACTCCTCTCACCCAAGGGTCGTCCGTAATCGACGCCCACTCTTGTGAAAAACTCGACAACCTTCCGCCAACCGGAACGCGATAGAGGTTTAAGCCATCACCTCCTGGACCTGCGAGGCCTGCGGTAGGAGAAACCACGTCTTCCACGACCCGCACCTCGCCTCGTCGACCTCGGGGCGTCCGACCGATTGTCCCGGCCTGAAGGACGTCCCGAACGAGAGTCGCTATCCTGACGGTCTCTCGAATAAGACCAAGAGGACGCACCGGAACCTCTATAGGAACCTCTCTTGGGCGCATTAGACCCAGAAGTGCCTGTCTTATTCAGGTCTGCTGTATCCGACTTCTTAGGAGCCGATCTGAACAACAGAGAATCATTAGCTTTCTTTTTAATTTTATCATAAATAGCAGAAAGCTTGCCGTCAAAGAGAAGTTCTCCTGAGACCGAAGCGACTCTAAGAGAGTTCTTCACCTTAGAATCCACTAGTGTGGATGTAGCTAGGGCTGCGTCACGTCTAACCAACTCCAGATTTGCCACTGAAAGGGCGGAGTTACACGTGGAATAAGCTACTGCCCTTGAAAGAAGTCTTAAAGAGGATTGTAAATCCTGAAACTCTTCCCCTTGAAGGCGCAGTGATAACGCCTTAGTAAGGTGATCTGCGTAAAATAAGGCATCTAAATTGGCTCTGTTAGACGCAATAGCTGTTTCCAACACCGCGGTTGGAATAGAAGCTGACGACGGTAATGATAGCTCTAAGTCTTCCGCCTCGTCGTCCATACGCAGAGGAACTCTCGGTATACCCTGTCCTGCCATATCGAATTTATTTCTTGCATTAATGAAAGGCAGGTTGAGAGTATTAGCGGACAAGAAACCTGCTTTCCCCGTCCTGGAAGCAAGTTTAAATATAGCGTCGTTCAATAATTCAAATGTTCTAGCAACATTATTGGACTGCGACGGAAACTCGGGAGCGATGTCCCTGAACCGCTCAAAAAATTCAGAGTCCAATGACGCTATAATTCTCTTGTCCGGAAGCGCAGCAGTCTGGCCCGACGGAACAACTTGAGGGAGAAAGTGCCGGATGAAGTCCACGGCAGCTTTATGTTGTTCCGAAAGGGATAGCTCCAAGTCATCCGTATCCCTTTCACCATCCGGTCGGACCTCACGATGTTCCCGGTCGTCCGCCCCCGATGCTTCGGCGGAGCGTACCGACCCAGCGCCGTCGGATAATTCTCGATCCGACACCGTTTCTGTCGGCTGCTGGGATGCTGCGATAAGCTGTGCTATCTGCACAAGAATGTCCGGCGTCAAGACCTGCGGAGGCGCAGTCTTTCGCTGCTTCGCCGAGGGCAGCTCCGCATCAGATGGCTCCCGCATACTTTTCCTATGCGAACGTCCGGAGTCCATCGGTCTCGAATCCCTGGCTGCCGGATGGTGTGACCTGGTCGCCGAAGAATCCTTCATCGGCGAAGCTGGTAATATATCGGCGGTCACGCAGCCAAGGTGCGGTCGTGTGCGCTGACGAGAAGAGGAAGCCTTAACAGTCTCTGCGGACTGCTTATACAACGGAGCGTCCCGAGCGTCGGACGTATGCTCCGCTAAAGACACATTTTGTACCACAACATCTGGTCCCAGATGTTGTTGTACGAGAGAGGGACCTCTCTCGCTCGCGGCCCGGCTGGACCTGGACGAGCTAGGAACCGGACTAAAAGGCTTCCTCCGTTCTCGCTTACTATCCGCCGTCACTGGGTGTGCATCTATTATGTTTATAGTGCTCGCATCACCCAAAATTTCCTCTTGGACCGCATCGGACGAACCCGGCTGCCGAACTATTCGGTGAATGGACGCTACACCGGGCGAGCTAGCGGACGACATTTGTCTAATCTCCATGAGCACTTTTGCCGCTAGCTCTGAATTCATTTGTGACGACGGACGCACACTTGAAGAAGATAACATGGAAACATCACCCTGTTCTGGTTCCTCTGAAATAGAAACTGAGAGAGTAGAGTGACCTTGCGAAGAAAGAGCCGGCATCGCTCTTTCTCCAGAAACAACATATCGTGACACACAGTTCCAATGTTTCTCATCCCAATGTTCACATATAGGACAGGGATTAATGCGAGAACACTGACTACAATTAATACAATGATCATGAAAGTCAGAGGAAGATTTCTTCCTATTACAATTTGAACAACGTCCCTTCATTGTGAAAGAACAACAATAAGTCCTAGTTACTCGCAAAAACCCCTGACACAAAGATACATAATAACATGATCCATTAATAAATGAAAAAACAATTGCAAAACAAAATAATTTTGAAAAATATTTTTTCAGAGAAGCCCAAGTTGCTGAAAAGTAACGTTGAGCCCCGATGGATCGATGGCAAAGTGTGGTCAAAAATTTTAAATTTATATAAAATAATCAATGAGACACTTTCGGATAATATAAATGTATCTTATAATGAGATAAACTACCACAAAGGCAAACAGCCCCCCTCAAAAAAGGCTGTTGCCAATGAAAACAAACAGTGTAAACACACTAGAAAACATGACTCCAGGCACTGAAAAAACTGGCCCGGAATCAGTCATCAATTACACTCTATCTGATGCAAAACAGAGACTCCCAGGGGAGAATCTGTAGAACATCAGATGGAAGATGCAGAACACAAACGTTATACACCCATGGATAAAAACGTAACTATGGGGAAAATAACAGAAAACATTCTGTAACCAAGCAACTCTCCCAGGAAATTTTAGAAATGAAATTTCTCAAAAATATGCCAAAAGCATGGGAGAATTGCAAGGGGGGACTTTAGAAGGCTAGGGGAGAGGAAACACTGAATAAGCAGTGCAACAATTAGCAAGAATGCCAACAAGAGGCCCATGCCTCGAAAATAGGCAACTTAACATAATTTCATCAAAAAATTTTAAGTACAGCCCTGATTATTTTTTGCCACTTCTTTTTCCTCTCCTCCTTCTATCCTCCTTAGAATCACATTTTCTCCAAAAATTACGTGTCTGGCATCCTTTAAACTGAGATTTACAAGCACAAAGATCAGTGAGATGTTGACTGATGAAGGGCCAAACAGAGAATGATAATTGGCGCCAATTTCGGGACGACTGCGTCACTGCGCATGCGCAGTAGAGGCGTAGTATGGAGGTCCTTTAGGACATGATTTCTTTTTGTTTTGGATGCAAATTTTGGGGATTGGGGGGCAAAATTTGTGTTTGGCCCTGGTTTTGTTAGAGTTAGCACCAGCTAAGTCTGGGTCATTGGTACAGTATAAAAATATACTCAGCAAGAGTTTATTATCTACAGTTAAGTATCCCTTCACAAAGGAACACAACACCTTCAGTTCAGGTACTTTCAAAACTGAAGCATTAACTTTATATAAGAGGACCTAAGGCCATAAAATAATGTTTTGACACCAACAAATTAGCTTATGGCATTATGGTACTCAATGACAGAACACCATTATTGGTTCTGCCAAGAAGTTATAAACAAAACACCAAGAGACAGTCAGTTTGATGAAAACTGTTGTCATCCAAACCATGTCATGGCCTATAGTAAACTGAAACGTGCTATTATTTCCTGTCTACAATAGGTACGTGTGACTAACATGAAACAAAGCCTAAATTAACAGAGAACTGAACTGCATATAATTTTCAAGGCTTTTTCAGGACATTTTCCATTAAAAGACAAATTTTCAAGAACTTTCAAGAGCCTGCAATACACAGCGTGATGAAAGTAGTTTTGTTCACCTTGATGTCAGCCTATCCCGTCATCAACTACCCCCCATACTACCCCCATATAATACCTAACTATTAATAGTAAGACCACCAATTTATGAATTTTGTATTCAGTTTACATCTTTTAGGCAAAGAAATAAAAAGAAATAATTTTTTGAACATGTCAATAAACATTCCCTCATAAGGTCTGAACAGAAAAGTTCCAGAAGCACAAACAATGGCACTAATGACGATATTAAAATGAATGAATTAGATTTTTTTTTTATAATGCAGCTTTTCAAACTGAAGGCATGTGAAGGGAAAATAGATGTGGAGCATGTGGATACCAGCAGTTATCATTCCCTGTCATTCCCTAGCATTACTGTTTATGGGGTCATAAAGTTTATAGCACTTGAATACCTAAACTTAACTGGCAGAGTACGGGAAGTCAATATTTGGGCTTTATTCTGAAGTATCGGCACCACAACTCAAAGGCTTCATATTCAGTGGATGTTCTACATATCACCTTTGAAGTTAAATTATTTAATCTGTTAGGATTTGCCTTGTTACAATTTAACTCTCTGAACTCTGATGTCAAAATAGCAAAGTCTTCACCAGCAAATATTTTCCATAATGCAGTTTGATATTTAACCAAATATAACTTGTCTGACATAGCTCAGTGAACTCTGTTAAACAAGATATAATTGGTTAAAGTCATATTTAAACAATAGAAAAACAGAGCGATTGAAGAAAATTCTGTTGCTCTACCAGAGTGGTAGGGGTTAAGGGAGAAAGCCTATTGGCACTCTCCCATAAACTGTAACAAGGAAAAGATATGAGAACATATTTTGATGACAGTGGGAAATTTTTTGCCCACAAATGTATGTCATAACACAGCTGTAGGGAAGTTCTCCAGAAAAAAATTATTAAATTTTCTTGATTGTTGTAATTTGTCACATCAAAACTACTGCCAACCATTTAGACTTGCACATAATGGTGTGATGCAATGTGCTAAAAACTGTTCATGCACTTAAGCATTACACAGTAAGTGTATTATGCACCAGTGAGTCTTCTTTCATTTTAATTTTTTGTCACTACTGTTTTAAGTCCAGAAAGTCTATTACAAGAAGTCTAAAAAATTTGATGATTTCCATACAAACTTAAGAAAACCCATATTATATTCAATTAAAAAGTTATCTTCAATAATAAATATGCAATTAACAGGATGAATGTCAAAAAATTTATAGTAATTTATATATTTTTTATACTTACCAATGACCCAGACATAGCTGGTGCTAACTCTTAAAAATCTAGGGCCAAACACAAATTTTGCCCCCCAATCCCCAAAATTTGCATCCAAAACCAAAGAAATCATGTCCTGAATGGCCCTCCATACTTCGCCTCTACTGCGCATGCGCAGTGTCAAGGAGGTCCCGAAATTGGCGCCATTTATCATTCTTACAATCAGTGCCTGGTCAGCGCTATGTACTCAGCGGGGAGGTATGAGTTCCCAACTCCTGGGAGGGCCATCCCCGTCTGGGTCATTGGTAAGTATAAAAAGTTAAAAAATTTATAGTAATTTATATATTTTTTATACTTACCAATGACCCAGACTTAGCTGGTGCTAACTCTAACAAAACCAGGGCCAAACACAAATTTTGCCCCCCAATCCCCCAAATTTGCATCCAAAACCAAAAGAAATCATGTCCTATAGGACCTCCATACTTCGCCCTTACTGCGCATGCGCAGTGTCAAGGACGTTCCGAAATTGGCGCCAATTATCATTCTTACTGGCAGTGCCTGGTCAGCGCTATGTACTCAGCGGGGAGGCAAGAGTTCCCAACTCCTGGGAGGGCCATCCCCGTCTGGGTCATTGGTAAGTATAAAAAATATTTAAATTACTATAAATTTTTTAACATTTTTATACTGTACCAATGGCCCAGACTTAGCTGAATAGTAAAAAGGCTGGAGGGCCTAGGACATAGAGGAAAATCCAATAAGCTCAACTATATAATATAGAGGCAACCCCTTAAGGAGAAAAGGAGTATTAGGCTTTACATGTATCTTTCTTATTTAATATTAAATTAGAAAGATACAATACCCTTTATAATTGAGCACAATAACATTCATGTTCTCTATTAACATCCAGTATAACCCTTATACTAATTATTTTTAAAGTAAGCCAATAAAGTTAGTCCAGAGAATTGAGACTCTTTATAATCTTTTAAAAGTGTCCGAGTATTGTATATTAAAGCCCGTTTGACACTTGACATATACAAATGCTTCACACCGAGCTACACTTTAAAAATATGACATGAATGAATTTTAACATTAATATTACACTTTAAAACCATCCCGGAAGCGACTCAGAAATACTGACTTTGGAGGAGGCATTCCCTTGCTTTTCACTATAAAGCAGGTGACCTAAGGGAACACCCTCCCACCCCCTTCTCCTTGCCCTGGGTCAAATAGCCCAGAGCGAAGAGGGCAGCCGGACAGAGTCACTGCCGGAACAGAAAGCCTGCATAACTATAGTTGCAACTGTTTAGTGGACGACATTCTGAGCAACAGATAACGGACCTAAACAATGCAGGTCTCCAGAAATGGACTCAATATTTCTGAGATAAAAATTTGTGAATGTGGATGGCTGAGACCAATAAGCAGCCTTCATTAAATCTGTAATAGCAATACTATTAGCATAAGCCCAAGAAGTAGCAAGAGCTCTTACGTCATGAGCCGAAATCTTAAGCACAGACTGCTGAGAAGAAGAAAAACTCTCATAAGCAGTACGGATAGTTAATTGAATCCATCTAGCAATAGAATAGACCGAAATGTCCCTTCTATTAGGCATCAAAGACAGAAAGAAACGTTTCCGTCCCTTTCTGATAAACTGAGATCTCTGTTTATAGATACGTAATGCTCTAACAGGACAGAGTAAAGGCCTACGCCCGTCTGAAGACGGAAGAGCCTTAATAACAATAGGTTCCGGATATTTATTAGGAGCCTGATTCTTAGCTAAAAAACCCACATTAGTAGTGAAGGTGATGGTGTTCCCGACACTACGATAGTGAGAATCATCCACCGACAGTGCATGAAGCTCACTGACTCTTCTAGCAGAAGAGAAAGCTAAGAGAAAAGCTGTCTTATAAGATAAGAATTTGAAATCTACTGTCCCAAGAGGTTCAAATGGCTTTTCCTTCAATTTAAGAAGAACCCAAGCTAAATTCCATTTAGGAATTAACCTAAGAGTTCTGGGTCTATTTATCGAGAAGTTTCTAACCAACTTCGATAAAGAGACATTAGATCCAATTTGTAAACTATCATGATGTGCATAGGTATCAGATAACATAGACCTATAACCCTTAATAGTAACAGGCTGCAGTTTGATTTCGTCAAACAAGTATACTAGAAAGTTTGCAATGTCTGGTATAGAGGGATCGAAAATATCTACAGAATGATCCCTACACCAACGACGAAAAACCTTCCACTTAGCCGCATAGTTTAGCGAAGAGGAGGTCCTCCTACAGTTAGAAATCGCATCCACTGCTCGTCCTGTAAAGTGCTTGCCATGCAAGAAGGACCGCACAACGGAAAAATGTGAAGGTTGAGACCTTGCGGGTTGTGATGGAGTTGACGCGATTTCCCCTGCGAAAGAAGATCCTCCCGTGGAGGAAGCTTTCGCGGTAGGTCCCACAACAGACACCTGAGTAGATTTATCCACGGTCTCTGTGGAGACAGAGATGCTACCAACAGAATCTTGCACTGAGATTGCTTTATCTTTAGCAATACTTGCTGAATTAACGGCGCTGGAGGATACGCATATCCTATCATTCCGTCCCAAGGGATCGACAGAGCGTCTACTGCAAATGCTCTTGGATCCGGACACGGAGACACATACGTCTGCAACTGATTGTTGAGATGTGTCGCAAATAAGTCTATCATTGGCCGTTCCCATTGGTAGCAAATCTGATTGAATACTTGTTTGTTGAGAGTCCACTCCGACGGCAACAAGCGACCCTTTCGTGAAAGGGAGTCTGCTAGCACATTCAGACGACCCGGTATGTGACGGACCGAAAGAAGAACCTGATGTTCTAGCGCAAACAGAAGGATTCTTTCCGTTAGATTGAACAACGGAACTGAATGAGTGCCTCCCTGATTCCGTATATACGCCACTACTGTCGTATTGTCGGATTGGATTTGGACATGAGCATTGTGAATAATGTCCATACAATGAGGTAACGCAAGCCAAATTGACATCATTTCCTTGATGTTTATGTGCTTGCCCAGGAATTGCGGATCCCAAAGACCCTGGCATCTCGAATCCGTTGGGATCAATGATGCACCCCAACCTGTTTGACTGGCAACCGTCATAATGGTAAAACTCGGATCCGGCAACTGCAGCGGAACTCCCTGAGTTAACCACTGAATGTTTGCCCAAGTCTGAATCTCTTGTTTCACTTGATCTGACAAGAGAACGTCTATGTCGAGCGAATGAATTTTCACACTCCAATTCTGAGTCAAGAAAATTTGGAGAGGACGCGTGCGTAACCGCCCCATCGGAATGAGATCCGCAGCGGCTCCGCACAGACCTATCAGTCTCATAAATTCTCTCGCTGTGACTTTGTCTGCGTGCAGACAATAGCGAGCGTAACAACTGACTAATTTCGCTCTGGTTAACGGCAGACGAACGAGATTGTTGTGCGTCTCGAAGCTCATTCCCAGATGTGTGAATGACTTGGACGGCACCAGATCCGACTTCTCCTCGTTTACTATAAAACCGAGACGTCGGAGCAATAGAAGTAGATTCTGAACATCGTTCTGAAGCGTTAACTCGTTGCCGTACCTCTGAAGAATGTCGTCCAGGTAGGCCGACGTTACCGCAGACGAATGAGCTCGGAAATAGATCATTACCGAGTTCGTTACCCGAGTGAAAGCCCAGGGTGCTAGATTCAGTCCGAAGCACATCGCCCGGAATTGATACATCACTCCTAGGACTGCGAAGCGTAGATACTTTCTGAGTGTCGGATGTACCATGACGTGAAAGTACGCATCTTTGAGATCTATGCTTGTTGCATAATCGTTCACCCGAATACTCGCTCTGACCGATCGAATCGTCTCCATATAAAACTTCGGAGCAACGATCAGCTTGTTTATCCAGCTCAAATCTATGACTGGACAGAACGAGCCGTCTGGTTTCGGAACCAGAAACAGATGGCTGTAGAATCCCGGAGTCTCCTGGTTTTCTACGACCTCTACCGCGTTCTTCATTAAAAGAGACTGCACCTCTGATAATAGAGCATCTCTTTTCTGCAGATTTGACGGAAGTTGAGTCCACTTTGGACTTCGAGTTAATGGAGGCTTTCGTTTGAAGGATATCTTTAGACCTTCCGAAGTCACTCCTCTCACCCAAGGGTCGTCCGTAATCGATGCCCATTCTTGTGAAAAGCTCGACAAACTTCCGCCAACCGGTACGCGATAGAGGTTTAAGCCATCACCTCCTGGACCTGCGAGGCCTGCGGTAGGAGAAACCACGTCCTCCACGACCCGCACCTCGTCCCGTCGACCTCGGGGCGTCCGACCGGTTGGCCCGGCCCGAAGGACGTCCCGAACGTGAGTCGCTACCTTGACGGTCTCTCGAATAAGACCAAGAGGACGCACCGGAACCTCTATAGGAACCTCTCTTGGGCGCATTAGACCCAGAAGTGCCTGTCTTATTCTTGTCTGCTGTATCCGACTTCTTAGAAGCAGATTTGAACAACAGAGAATCCGAAGCTTTCTTTGTAATTTTATCATAAATAGCAGAAAGCTTGCCGTTAAAGAGAAGTTCTCCGGAGACCGAAGCGACTCTGAGAGAGTTCTTCACCTTAGTATCCACGAGTGTGGATGTAGCTAGGGCTGCGTCACGTCTAACCAACTCCAGGTTTGCCACTGAAAGGGCGGAGTTACACGTGGAATAAGCTACTGCCCTTGAAAGAAGTCTTAAAGAGGAGTGTATATCCTGAAATTCTTTCCCTTGAAGGCGCAGTGATAATGCCTTAGTAAGGTGATCTGCGTAAGATAAGGCATCTAAACTGGCTCTGTTAGACGAAATAGCTGTTTCCAACACCGCGGTTGGAATAGAAGCCGACGACGGTAATGATAGCTCTAAGTCTTCCGCCTCATCGTCCATACGCAGAGGAACTCTCGGAATACCCTGTCCTGCCATGTCAAATTTATTCCTTGCATTAATGAAAGGCAGGTTGAGAGTATTGGCGGACAAGAAACCTGCTTTTCCCGTTTTGGAAGCAAGTTTAAATATAGCGTCGTTCAATAATTCAAATGTTCTTGCAACCTCATGATGCTCCCGGTCGTCCGCCCCCGATGCTTCGGCGGAGCGTACCGACCCAGTGCCGTCGGATAATTCCCGATCCGACACCGTTTCTGTCGGCTGCTGGGATGCTGCGATAAGTTGTGCTATCTGCACAAGTACGTCCGGCATCGAGACCTGCGGAGGCGCAGTCTTTCGCTGCTTCGCCGAGGGCAGCTCCGCATCTGATGGCTCCCGCATACTTTTTCTATGCGAATGTCCGGAGTCCATCAGCCTCGTGTCCCTGGCTGCCGGATGGTGTGACCTGGTCGCCGAAGAATCCCTGATCGGCGAAGCTGGTAAGATATCGGCGGTCACGCAGCCAAGGTGCGGTCGTGTGCGCTGACGAGAAGAAGCCTGAGCAGTCTCCGCGGACTGCCTATACAACGGAGCGTCCCGAGCGACGGACGTATGCTCCGCTTGCGACACATTTTGTACAACAACATCTGGTCCCAGATGTTGCTGTACGAGAGAGGGGCCTCTCTCGCTCGCGGCCCGGCTGGACCTGGACGAGCTAGGAACCGGACTCAAAGGCTTCCTCCGATCTCGCCTACTATCCGCCGTCACTGGGTGTGCACGTTGAATGTTTATAGTGCTCGCATCACCCAACATTTCCTCCTGGACCGCATCGGACGAACCCGGCTGCCGAACTATTCGGTGAATGGACGCTACACCGGGCGAGCTAGCGGACGACATTTGTTTAATCTCCATGAGCACTTTTGCCGCTAGCTCTGTATTCATTTGTGACGACGGAAGCGCACTTGCGGAAGATAACTTGGAAACATCACCCTGTTCTTGTTCCTCTGAAATAGAAACTGAGAGAGTAGAGTGACCTTGCGGAGAAAGAGCCGGCATAGCCCTTTTTCCAGTAACAACATACCGTGACACACGTTTCCAATGTTTGTCATCCCAATATTGACATATAGAACATGGATTAGTGCGAGAACACTGACTACAATTAATACAATGATCATGAAAGTCAGAGGAAGATTTCTTCCTATTACAATTTGAACAATATCCTTTCATTGTGAAAAGTCAACAACAAGTCCTAGTTACTCGCACAAACCCCTGACACAAAGATACATAATAACATGATCCATTAATAATGAAAAAACAATTGCAAATCAAAATAATTTTTGAAAAATATTTTTTCAGCGAAGCCCAAGTTTCTGAAAAGTAACATTGAGCCCCGATGGATCCGATGGCTAAGTGTGGTCAAAAATTTTAAATTTATATTAAATAATTAATGCGACACTTACGGATAATAGAAATGTATCTTATAGTGAGATAAACTACACCAAAGGCAAACAGCCCCCCTCAAAAAAGGCTGTTGCCAATGTAAACAAACAGTGTAAAAACACCGGAAAACATGACTCCAGGCACTGAAAAAACTAGCCCGAAATCAGTCATCAAAATTACACTCTATCTGATGCAAGACAGAGACTCCCAGGGGAGAATCTGCAGAACATCAGATGGAAGATGCAGAACACAACGTTTATACACCCATGGGTGAAAACGTAACTATGGGGAAAATAACAGAAAACATTCTGTAACCAGGCAACTCTCCCAAGAGAATTTTAGAAATGAACTTTCTCAAATATATGCCAAAAGCATGGGAGAATTGCAAGGGGGAACTTAGAAGGCCAGGGGAGAGGAAACACTGAATAAGCAGTGCAACTTTTTAGCAAGAATGACAACAAGAGGCCCATGCCTCGAAAATAGGCAACTTAACATAATTTCATAAAAAATTTTAAGTACAGCCCTGATTATTTTTTGTCACTCCTTTTTCCTCTCCTCCTTCTATATCCTCCTTAGAATCACCATTTCTCCAATAATTACGTGTCTGGCATCCTTTAAACTGAGATTTACAAGCACAAAGATCAGTAAGATGTTGACTGATGAAGGGCCAAACAGAGAATGATAATTGGCGCCAATTTCGGAACGTCCTTGACACTGCGCATGCGCAGTAGGGGCGAAGTATGGAGGTCCTATAGGACATGATTTCTTTTGGTTTTGGATGCAAATTTTGGGGATTGGGGGGCAAAATTTGTGTTTGGCCCTGGTTTTGTTAGAGTTAGCACCAGCTAAGTCTGGGTCATTGGTACAGTATAAAAATATATATAAATTACTATAAATTTTTTAACATTTTTATACTGTACCAATGACCCAGACATAGCTGAATAGTAAAAAGGCTGGAGGGCCTAGGACATAGAGGAAAATCCAATAAGCTCAACTATATAAAATAGAGTCATCCCCTCGAGGAGAAAAGGAGTATTAGGCTTTACATGTATCTTTCTTATTTATGATAAATTAGAAAGACACAACACCCTCCACAATTGAGCATCATAACATTCATGTTCTCTATTAACATCCAGTATAATCCTTATACTAATTATTTTTAAAGTAAGCCAATAAATAAAGTTAGTCCTGAGAATTGAGACTCTTTATACTCTTTTAAAAGTGTCCGAGGATTGTATATTAACGCCCGTTTGACACGTGACATATTCAAATGCTACACTTAAAAAATATGACATGAATGAATTTTTTAAACATAAACTTTTCACTTTAAAACCATCCCAGAAACAGCTCAGAATTACTGACTCCGGAGGAGGTATCCCCTTGTTTTCATTATAAAACAGGTGACCCAAGGGAACACCCTCCCCCCCCCCTTCCCCTTGCCCTGGGTCAAATAGCCCAGAGCGAAGAGGGCAACAAGACAGAGTCACTGCCTGAACAGAAAGCCCACATAACTATAGTTGCAACTGTTTAGTGAACGACATTCTGAGCAGCAGATAATGGACCTAAACAATGCAGGTCTCCAGAAATGGACTCAATATTTCTGAGATAAAAATTCGTGAATGTGGATGGCTGAGACCAATATGCAGCCTTCATTAAATCTGTAATAGCAACACTATTTGCAGAAGCCCAAGATGTAGAAAGAGCTATTACTTCATGAGCCGAAATCTTAAGCACAGACTGCTGAGTTAAAGATAGATTATCATAAGCAGTACAGATAGTTAATTGAATCCATCTAGCAATAGAATGACCATAATGTCCTTTCTATTAGGCATCAGAGACAGAAGAAGCTTTTACGTCCTTTCTGATAAACTGAGATCTTGTTTATAAATACATAAAGCTCTAACCGGACAGAGTAAAGGCCTATGCCCATCTGAAGACGGAAGGGCCTTAATAACAATAGGTTCCAGATATTTATTAGGAGCCTGATTCTTAGCTAAAAATCCAACATTAGTAGTAAAGGTAATAGTGTTCCCGATACTACGAAAGTGAGAATCGTCCACCGATAATGCATGAAGCTCACTGACTCTTCAGCAGAAGAGAAAGCTAAGAGAAATGCTGTCTTATAAGACCAGAATTTGAAATCTACTGTCTCAAGAGGCTCAAATGGTTTTCTTTTAGTTTAAGAAGAACCCAAGCTAAATTCCATTTAGGAATTAATCTAAGGGTTCTAGGTCTATTTATCGAAAAGTTTCTAACTAATTTAGATAAAGAGACATTAGATCCAATTGTAAACTATCATGGTGTGCATAGGTATCAGATAACATAGATCTATAACCTTTAATAGTAACAGGCTGCAGTTGATCTCGTCAAACAAGTATACTAGAAAGTTTGCAATGTCTGGTATGGAGGGATCAAAAATATCAACATAATGATCCCTACACCACTGACGAAAGACCTTCCACTTTAGCCGCATAGTATAGCGAAGAGGACGTCCTCCTACAGTTAGAAATCGCGTCCACTGCTCGTCCTGTACAATGCTTGCCGTGCAAGAAGGACCGCACAACGGAATACGTGAAGGTTGAGACCTTGCGGGTTGTGAGGAAGTTGACATGATTTCCGCAGCGAAAGAAGATCCTCTCGTGGAGGAAGTTTTCGTGGTAAGTCCCACAGCAGACACCTGAGTAAATTTATCCACGGTCTCTGTGGAGACAGAGATGCTACCAACAGAATTGTATTGTGATTGTTTAATCTTAGTAATATTTGCTGAATCAACGGCGCTGGAGGATACGTATATCCTATCATTCCGTCCCACGAGATCGATAGAGCGTTTACTGCATATGCTCGGGGATCCGGACATGGTGACACATACGTCTGCAATTGATTGTTGAGTTGTGTCGCAAATAAGTCTATCATTGGCCGCTTCCATTGGTAGCAAATCTGATTGAATACCTGTTTGTTGAGAGTCCATTCTGACGGCAACAAGCGACCCTTCCGTGAAAGGGAGTCTGCTAATACATTCAGACGACCCGGAATATGACGGACCGAAGCAGAACTTGGTGTTCTAGAACAAACAGAAGGATTCTTTCCGTTAAATTGAATAACGGAACGGAATGAGTGCCTCCCTGGTTCTGGATATACGCAACTACTGTCGTATTGTCGGACAGGATTTGGACATGCGCTTTCTGAATAATGTTCATCCAATGACGTAGTGCAAGCCAAATTGACATCATTTCTTGGATGTTTATGTGCTTGCCTAGAAACGGCGGAACCCAAAGACGCTGGCACTTCGAATCCGTTGGGATCAATGTTGTACCCCAACCTGTTTGACTGGCATCCGTCATAATCGTAAAACTCGGATCCGGCAACTGCAGTGGAACTCCCTGAGTCAACCACTGAATGTTTGCCCAAGTCTGAATCTCTTGTTACACTTGATTGACAAGAGAACGTCTATATTAAGCAATTCATAGATTGCTGAAAGGTTGCCATCGAAGAGAAGCTTCTTCGAGACCGAAGCGACTCTGAGAGAGTTTGTCACCTTACTATCCACGCGTGTGGATGTCGCTAGGGCTGCGTCACGTCTAACCAACTCCAGGTTTGCCACTGAAGGGCGGAGTTATACGTGGAAAAACTACTGCCCTTGAAAGAAATCTCATTGAGGATCATATCCTGGAATTCTTTCCCTTGAAGACGTAATGATAATGCCTTAGTAAGGTGGTCTGCATATGATAAAGCGTCTAAGTTAAGTCTGTTAGACATTATTGTCGTTTCCAATGGTTGGAATTGACATAGACGGCGATATAGACAATTCCCAGTCTTCAGCCTCGTCGTCTAGATGCAGAGGAACTTTCGGTATGCCCTGTCCTGCCATTTCAAATTTATTCCTTGAATTGATGAAAGGCAGATTTAGAGCATTTGCGGACAAGAAACTAGACTTGCCTGTTTGGTAGCAAACTTATATATAGCGTCGTTCAATAATTTGAATGTTCTTGTGACATTATTGGACTGAGCCGGCAACTCAGGGACGATGTCCCTGAACCGATCAAAAACTCTGTGTCCAATGACGCTATTAGTCTCTTATCCAGCATCGCAGCATTCTAGTCCGACGGAACAACCTCTGGAAGATAATGCAGGAAGAAATCTATGGCAGCTTCTGTTGTTCCGAAAGGGAAAGCTCGAAATCCTCCGAATCCCTTTCGCCATCCTGTCGGACCCTTTGAAGTGCTCGGTCGTCCGTACCTGATGCTTCAGCGGAGCGAACCGACCCAGCGTCGTCGGATTATTCCTGATCCGACAGAGATTCTGTCGTTTGCTGGGATGCTGCGATAAGTTGTGCTATTTTGGATAGCACGTCCGTCACTGAGGCCTGTGGAGAAGCGGTCTTACGTTGCTTTGCCGCTGGAAGCTCCGTGTACGTTGCCCCGTGCATACTTCTATTATGCGAGCGTCCGGAGTCTACAGGCCTCAAGTCCCTTGGCTACCGGATGGCGTGACCTGTTCGCTGTGGAATCCCTGAATGGCGAAGCTGGCAGGATATTCGAGGTCACCTAGCCAAGGTGCGGTCGTGTGCGCTGCCGTGAGGATGAGGAAGCCTTATCAACAGTCTCTCGGACTGTCTATATAACGGAGCGTCCCGAGCGGCGGACATATGCTCCGAATGCGAAACGTTTGTACCACAACATCTGGTCCCAGATGTTGTTGTACGAGAGAGGAACCTCTCTCGCTCGCAGCCCGGATGGACCTGGACGAGCTAGGAACCGGACTAATAGGCTTCCTCCAATCTCTCCTCTGATCCGTCGTCACTGGGTGTGTACTTTTGTCTTATTATAGTGCTCACATCACCCAAATCTCCTTCCTGGACCGCAACGGACGAACCCGGCTGCCAAGCCTTTTCGATGAATGGACGCTACACCGGGCGAGCTAGCGGATGTCAACGCCGTCGATCCTACTAGGGACCTCTTAGGCGATTGACGTATTTCCATGAGCACTTATTGCCACTAGCCCTTCATTTAACTATGACGACAGAGGCACACTTTTGGAAGACATCACGGTAACTTTTGCGAACAAGAAACCAAACTTGCTTGTTTAATAGCAAGCATATATATAGCGTCGTTCAATAATTCGAAAGTTCCTGTGACATTATTGGACTGTGTCGGAAACTCAGGGACGATGTCCCTGAACCGATCAAAAAATTCTTGTGTCCACAGATGCTATCAGTCTCTTATCCAGCATCGCAGCATTCTGGTCCGACGAAAAAACCTCTAGAAGATAAAGCTGGATGAAATGTACAGCAGCTTATGTTGTTCCGAAAGGGAAAGCTCGAAATCCTCCGAATCCCTTTCGCCATCCTGTCGGACCCTATGAAGTTTTCGGACGTCCGTACCTGATGCTTCAGCGGAGCGTACCGACCCAGCGTTGTCGGATATTACCTGATCCGACAGAGATTCTGTCGTTGCTGGGATGCTGCGATAAGTTGTGCTATTTGGGATAGCACGTCCGTCACTGAGGCCTGTAGAGTAGCGGTCTTACGATGCTTCGCCGCTGGAAGCTCCGTGCACGTTGACTCCTGCATACTTTTCTTATGCGAACGTCCGGAGTCTACAGGCCTCGTGTCCCTGGCTACCGGATGGCATGACCTGGTCGCCGTGGATTCTCTGATTGGCGAAGCTGGCTGGATATCCGGGGTCACGTAGCCAAGGTGTGGTCGTGTGCGCTGCCGTGAGGATGAGGAAGCCTTATTGACAGTCTCTCCGGACTGTCTATATAACAGAGCGTCCCGAGCAGCAGACGTATGCTCCGAATGCAAAACATTTTGTACCACAACATCTGGTCCCAGATGTTGTTGTACGAGAGAGGGGCCTCTCTCACTCGCAGCCCGGATGGACCTGGACGAGCTAGGAATCGGACTAATAGGCTTCCTCCAATCTCTCCTCTGATCCGTCGTCACTGGGTGTGTACTTTTGTCTTATTATAGTGCTCACATCACCCAAATCTCCTTCCTGGACCGCAACGGACGAACCCGGCTGCCAAGCCTTTTCGATGAATGGACGCTACACCGGGCGAGCTAGCGGATGTCAACGCCGTCGATCCTACTAGGGACCTCTTAGGCGATTGACGTATTTCCATGAGCACTTATTGCCACTAGCCCTTCATTTAACTATGACGACAGAGGCACACTTTTGGAAGACATCACGGTAACTTTTGCGAACAAGAAACCAAACTTGCTTGTTTAATAGCAAGCATATATATAGCGTCGTTCAATAATTCGAAAGTTCCTGTGACATTATTGGACTGTGTCGGAAACTCAGGGACGATGTCCCTGAACCGATCAAAAAATTCTTGTGTCCACAGATGCTATCAGTCTCTTATCCAGCATCGCAGCATTCTGGTCCGACGAAAAAACCTCTAGAAGATAAAGCTGGATGAAATGTACAGCAGCTTATGTTGTTCCGAAAGGGAAAGCTCGAAATCCTCCGAATCCCTTTCGCCATCCTGTCGGACCCTATGAAGTTTTCGGACGTCCGTACCTGATGCTTCAGCGGAGCGTACCGACCCAGCGTTGTCGGATATTACCTGATCCGACAGAGATTCTGTCGTTGCTGGGATGCTGCGATAAGTTGTGCTATTTGGGATAGCACGTCCGTCACTGAGGCCTGTAGATTAGCGGTCTTACGATGCTTTGCCGCTGGAAGCTCCGTGCACGTTGACTCCTGCATACTTTTCTTATGCGAACGTCCGGAGTCTACAGGCCTCGTGTCCCTGGCTACCGGATGGCATGACCTGGTCGCCGTGGATTCTCTGATTGGCGAAGCTGGCTGGATATCCGGGGTCACGTAGCCAAGGTGTGGTCGTGTGCGCTGCCGTGAGGATGAGGAAGCCTTATTGACAGTCTCTCCGGACTGTCTATATAACAGAGCGTCCCGAGCAGCAGACGTATGCTCCGAATGCAAAACATTTTGTACCACAACATCTGGTCCCAGATGTTGTTGTACGAGAGAGGGGCCTCTCTCACTCGCAGCCCGGATGGACCTGGACGAGCTAGGAATCGGACTAATAGGCTTCCTCCATTCTCTCCTCTGATCTGCCGTCGCTGGGTGTGCACTTAGTTGATTTATAGTGCTCGCATCACCCAAAACTCCTTTCTGGACCGCAACGGATGAACCCGGATGCCGAACCATTCGATGAATGGACGCTACACCGGGCGAGCTAGCGGACGTCAAAGGCCGTCGATCCTACTAGGGACCTCTTAGGCAATTGACGTATTTCCATGAGCACTTTGCCGCTAGCTCTTCATTTAATTGTGACGACGGAGGCACACTTTTGGAAGACATCACGGATACATCACCCTGTTCTTGTTCGTCTGAAATAGAGATTGATAAACTAGAGTGACCCTGCGGAGAAAGGACCGGCATGGCCATTTCCCCGCTAACATACCGTGACACACGCTTCCCATGTTGTCATTCCAATTGACACATACTGAACAGGAGTTAGTGTGAGTACACTGACTACCATTAATACAATGATTATGAAAGTCAGAGGAAGATTTCCTCTTATTACAATTGAACAATATCCTTTCATTGTGAAAAGAATACAAAAAGTCCTAGTACTCGCACCAACCCCTGAAAACAAAGATACATAATAACATGATCCATTAACATAGAAAAAATAATTGAAATATTTTTTCAGAAAAGCCCAAGTTTCTGAAAAGTAACGTTGAGCCCCAATGGATCCCAAGCCTAAGTGTGGACAAAAATTTTAAAACTATTTTTAAAAATTAATGCAACACTTACGAATAATAATAATGTATCTTGTTATGATTAAACTGACACAAAGACAAGAAATCCCCCTCCACAGAGACTGTTGTCAATGTAAACAAGAAGTGTAAAAACACCAGAAACATGACTCCAGGCACTGATAACCATGGCCCGAAATCAGTTACCAATGATACACTATCTGATGCAAAACAGAGACTTCCAGGGAAGAAACTGCAGAACATCAGATGGTAGATGCAGAACACTACGCCTAAACACCCATGGGTGAGGACGTAAACATGGGGAAAAGAACAGAATTCATTCTGTTACCCAGCTAAAACTCCCAAGAAATTTTAGTAATAATATTACAGAAAGTATGCCAAAAGCATGGGAGAATAGCAAGTGGGGACTTAAAGGAAAGGGAGAGAGGAAAACACTGAACAAACAGTGTAACTTTATAGCAAGAATGACCACAACAGGCCCCATGCCTCGAAAATAGGTAACTTAACATAATTTCATTAAAAAATTTTAAGTTACAGCCCTGATTATTTTCTGTCACTCATTTTTCCTCTCCTCCTTCTATTTCCTCTTTAGATCCACCATTTCTCTAATATTTATGTGTCTGGCATCATTTAAACTGAGATTTACAAGCACAAAGATCAGTCAGATGTGAACCGATGAAGGGCCAAACAAAGAAATGATAAATGGCACCAATTTCGGGACCTCCTTGACACTGCGCATGCGCAGTAGAGGCGAAGTATGGAGGGCCATTCAGGACATGATTTCTTTGGTTTTAGATGCAAATTTTGGGGATTGGGGGGCAAAATTTATGTTTGGCCCTAGATTTTTAAGAGTTAGCACCAGCTATGTCTGGGTCATTGGTACAGTATAAAAATATCTATCATATGCATTGTTAATGGATTGGTGCAAATAAAATCCTGTAAGCATAAATATTTTATTAACTGAAGAATTATTAAACTGGTTGAGTGCTAAATTATTTTTCAAAGGTGATTTGAAACATGTGTATTTTTTTTCAAGGATTATTTATTTATTTATTTATTTATTTATTTATTGGCATTTAAGGTCACATACTTATGCACAATGGCTAATCGTGAACGTGACAGTTTACGGGTGGAGGAAGCCAGAGTACCCGGAGAAAACCTCCGAGCAGGCACATGCCACTGTCAGCTCCTCAACGTTCTATGTTCAAGCTTCGCTCAAGCAGGGTTACGGCGCTTGAAGACATGTGCACCAGTACGCCTCAGTACAGTGTTATCGTGCCCCCATGTAAGCAGCTGGGATAAGTGCCTTGCCTAAGGACACAACATGGGTTGTCCTGGACAGGGATCGAACTCGGGACCTCTAGCATAGAAGTCCAACAGTCTACCGCTGAGCCACCACACTCCCTTTCTCAAAGATGCCATGAAACCAGCAAGGGAAACCTTAGTTTAGCACGATTTTGTTCATAAACAATTGTTTTGTCACAATTTATTGGAGAGTGCCTATTGGCACTCCAATAAATTGTAACAAAACAATTTTATAGAAACATTTATTTTCTACTGCTGAGAAAACAACAAGTCTATGCAAACAATGTAAAGCCACCAAAGTGACTTTCAGCACTTTTCAATAGGGTCATGATAGTGGTTTCTAGCACTTTACCAGTTGAGTAATATAAGTTACAGGGAAGCCTCACCTAATATTGTTTTCTCTTTGCCGTATATGACACTGTATGTGCCAATTAAACGCCCTGTAATGTATTTATTATGCACAGCATGCTAAAATGTCATTGGGGAAGTTAACTCAATGAATTAAATGATGCGCACTTCTCGAAAAATGTAAACAAAGCAGACGATGTTAACATACGCAACAAGGGAAGTAATTTTGCTTCCATATTCTAATAAATCACTCGTGACTTGTTCTATAACCGCCAATGTTTTGGGCTGGTTTGGCATTTTATTATATCAGTTTCATTCAATCAAATGCAATGTTTGTACGACGCGGCTATTTTATATGGTGGGTCTTCTGTATGACTGTGCTGCAGCATGTACGTACATGTAAATTAAAAGCCGAGGCATGTGGATATAATAATAAAACAAAATGGCTGACGGGCACCTAATATTAAATTAATATTGGGTGTTTTTCAGCCATCCTGAACCTAATATTGTGGAGTCTATGTCTCTTTGTAACTTCATTTGAATGGATAAACAAATTTATTAGCATAATAAAGTGGATTACAGTGTTTTTATCATTAGGTGTTAGACATGGTTTTAAAAAAACAACAGGAATCATATCTGTATACATACCATATATTTGTGTCCAACATTATGACAGGTTTCCAAAAAGCAGCAAACTGCATTAAAATTGAATCCCTGAAAACATAACAGTCTGTCATCAACTGGCCATAAAAAACAAAACTCCTCTTGATTAAATTTGACACACATCCATCATAAGTTAAGGTCATATTGTTGAACTTTTACTGCTGTATGAATACGTACAAATGTTACAAAACTTGGATGAAATATAAGAGGGTTCATGCAGAAATAACAACAATTTAATCTGAATTGCTATTTATTTGACTGTGTATCCAACATTAAGTTGTAGATAACATCCTCAATATTTAATAAAAACACCAAAAGATTCATTTTCTTTTAAGAAACCTTAGCTTGTAACTATTAAGCCTTCATCCAATGCAGACGATATCAAAATTTATAATTTTAAATATAATTTTTGTTAAACATTTCAACAAAATCATTTTGTGTGATCTCTCATTGGAACGTGCTGGACAAGCTTATTCCAATGTGGGCTCATATGGTATGGTTTTGTTGGAAATTTTTTTTAAAGCAATTTTTTTCAACTGCTGAATTTGTATATTATGTGGGCACATGCGGCTGAATCATTAGGTAAACGGTTAATGGAAGAATAGGGATGGTCATGGGAGGGGGTGGGGCTTGTGGGGACAGAAAATTAGGAGGCCCCTGGATCTCTCAGCCTGGTTTCCAAGAGTTAGGGAGCAAGCATACCAATTTGGAAGGCCTGTCATGCCTTGCAGCATGTAGGTGGGGAGCATACCAACTTTAGGAGGCTGCCAGCCCCTCAGACTACATATCAGCTAAATATTTTCCTCAGTCCTACAACATTATTAGCCTACCTGAAACTCAATCATAATGAGAAAAGATCAGGAAGATTAATCAAAGTTGTGTGTAAATTTCTATGACATATCATGTTTATGCATGTCATTGAAACCGTCTGAAATAGTAAATAGTTTAACAACTTCCTTGTTAGCAAATCAAATTCTAGAACTGATTTGCTTGAATAACACAGTGTTTGTGCACCTATATAATTATACCTACCTGACCCAGGTTTGAATAGTACAGTAACCCGTTTGGGGAGACCACTTTTGCGAGAGAGCACCTGTCTTAAGAGACCACTGTGACCTTGTACCATTTGGTTGTTTTACTCTGTAATGGACCTGTCAGGAGAAACCACCTGTTTTGAGAGACCACTTTCACCTGGCAAAAAGGGTGGTCTCTCAAGACAGGTTCTCTTGTACATTTTAGAATGCCACAAGAGTACAGGCCTGTCATTTTGAGGAGGGCAATCACCCCGGGCTGCAGTCAGCCGTCTGAACTAAAAATTCTGTGGACAATAATAGTCCGCCTGACCCTTATTTCTACAGGTGAAAGAGGGGTCATATTACTTGTGTCATGTGAGAGAAAATGTGGTCATATCTGTGGTACCAAAAATCTACAAAACATTCTCGTTTTTTATTTTGTGGCAGTGAGATAATTATTTGAAACCATTTTCTTGTGAAGTAATAATGTTTTAGCTTCCAAAAAATGAAATGGAAATAATCGTAAATTGATCCACATTTTGCAGATGAACTGGGGAATTCCATTATCACCGTTATCACGACGTCATTATGCCTTGGGTTGAAATTATGCACCCCCTAGTTTAGCAGACTTCTGCTTGAACAATGAAAAAAATATTTATTTGGGTGTGAGGGGAAATGACCAACTCTTATATTCTGGGTGCAACATATTTAAAAAATTTTTTTTAATTTATGGAAAATATGTACGCTTCCGTGAACATAAATATACTAGTCATACTGAGAAGTTTTGTATTGCGTAATGCTCAAAGAGTTCAGCTATAAAAAGATTGTGATGGTGCATAACGTCATCTCGCACGCTAATTTGCATACGGAAAACACCCTGGAAATCGGCTGACTAGAAAACCATAACAGAAGACCATTTTGACTGGAAACTGTGACTTTTTGCAATAACGATGACGATAGTTGTATTTTAAAGGGCACTTACACTCATTGATAAGAAAATATCAAATGAACACACCAGCATCTATAAGGTTTGCTTGTGTTGCCTTTTTTTGTTTTGCAGAACTTTGAATGCAAAAATTTTAATTGCTTTCACAATGACAATGTCACATGCTTAAAATCCTTTGAAATGGAATCAAGTTGAAGACCCTCTGTATTTAATTTACGATAAAAGAAACATAGGGGTTATGCAATAAAATTGCCCTCAGTGGTCACCCTAAACTCAGTTTGTGTGAGCGAAAAATCGTCCTACCAAGCCTAATTTAGGTGGGCAGTTATCGTCCTCCTTCAGTTTTGAAAATGACAGGCCTGAGAGTGTGAAAGTTAAAAAATTTATAGTAATTTATATATTTTTTATACTTACCAATGACCCAGACATAGCTGGTGCTAACTCTTAAAATATAGGGCCAAACACAAATTTTGCCCCCCAATCCCCAAAATTTGCATCTAAAACTAAAGAAAACATGTCCTGAAAGGCCCTCCACACTTCGCCCCTACTGCGCATGCGCAGTGTCAAGGACGTTCCGAAATTGGCGCCATTAATCATTCTAATAACCAGTGCCTGGTAAGCGCTATGTACTCAGCGGGGAGGCAAGAGTTCCCAACTCCTGGGAGGGCCATCCCCGTCTGGGTCATTGGTAAGTATAAAAAATATATAAATTACTATAAATTTTTTAACATTTTTATACTGTACCAATGACCCAGACATAGCTGAATAGTAAAAAGGCTGGAGGGCCAAGGACATAGAGCAAAATGGAATACGCTCAATAAAATAAAATAGAGTCATCCCCTGTAGGGAAAAAGAAGTAATAGGCCTTACATGTATCTTTCTTATTTATGTTAAATTAGAAAGATACAACACCTTCCAAAATTGAGCTTCATACATCCATGTACTCTATTAATATCCAATATAATCCTTATACTAATAATTTTTAAAGTAAGCCAATAAATAAAGTAAGTCTAGAGAATAGAGACTCTTATACTCCTAAAAGTGTGTGAGGATTGCATAATCATGTCCGTTGACATATGCAATATTCAAAAGCTATACTTTAAAAACTAAGACTTGAATGAATTTTAAATACCTAAACTTCTCACTAAACAACCATCCCAATAACAGCTCAGAATTACTAACTCCGGAGGAGGTATCCCCTTGTTTTCATAGTAAAACAGGTGACCCAAGGGAACACCCTCCCCCCCCCCCCTTTTTCTTGCCCTGGGTCAAATAGCCCAGAGCGAAGAGGGCAGCCGAACGGAGACACTGCCGAAACAGACAGCCTACCTAGCTATAGTAGCAACTGTTAAGTGAATGACATTCTGAGCAGTAGATAATAGACCTAACAATAGAGGCCTCCAGAAATGGACTCGATATTTCTAAGATAAAATTCATGAATGTGGATGGCTGAGCGCAATGAGCGGCCTTCAAAAATCTATAATAGCGACACTATTAATGTAAGTCCAAGAAGTAGAAGAACTCTTACTTCATGAGCCGAAATCTTAAGCACAACTGCTAAGTCAATGATATACCATAAGCAGTACCGATAGTTAATAGAATCCATTAACAATAAAATGGAGCGTAACGTCCTTCTACTAGACATCAAAGACAGAAGAAGCTTACGCCCTTTGTAATAAACAGATATCTGTTTATAAATACATAAACTGTACCCGGAAAGAGTAAAGGCCTATGCCCATACGAAGACGGAAGGACCTTAAAATAATAGGTTCCGGATAATAGGAGCCTAACTCTTATGCAACAATCCAACCTAAATAGTAACGGAAGTATTGATTCCGAAACTATGAAAGTGAAAATCATCCATCGATAGTGCATGAAACTCACTGACTCTACAGTAAAAGAGAAACCAACAGAATTACTGTCTAAAAGGTCAGAATTTGAAAACTACTGTTTCCAGAGGCTCAAATGATTACTTAGCTAAATAAGAACCGAAGTTAAAATCCGTATAGGAATTTAATCTAAAGATTCTAAGTCTATTTATCAAAAAGTTACTAACTGACTTAGATAAAGAGACAAAAGACTCAATAGTAACTATCGTAGAGTGCATAGGTATGAGGTAACATAAACCTATAACCTAAATAATAACAGGCTGCAGTAGATCTTGTGAAACAAGTATACTAAAAAATAGCAATGAGTAGTATGGAGGGATCAACAATATGAACATAATGATCCCTACACCACGACGGAAGAGCCTCCACTTTAGCCGCATAGAATAGCGAAGAAGAGGATCTCCTATAGTAAGAAATCGCGTCCAAAGCTCGTCCAGTACAGTGCTTACAATGCAATACGGACCACACAACGGAATACATGAAGGTTGCGACCTTGCTGGTTGTGATAAAGATGACACGATTTACCCAGTGAAAAAGATCCTCACCTAGAGGAAGATTTCACGTTAAGACCCACAGTAGACAAGAGAGTAAATTACTCATGATCTCTGTGAAGATAGAGATGCTATCAACAGAAATGTATTGTGGTTGTTTATCTTAGCAATACCTGCTAAAACAACAGCGCCGGAGGATACGCGTATCCTATCATTCCGTCCTATAGATCAATAGAGCGTTAACAATATTAGCTCAGAGATCTGGACAAGCCAACACATACGTCTGCAATTGATTAGCAAGCTGTGTCATAAATAAATCATCATTGGGCGCTCCCATAGATAGCAAATCTGATTGAATACTTGTTTGTTGAGAGTCCATTCTGACAGCAACAAGCGACCCGTAAGAGAACGGGAGTCCGATAAAACAATCAGACGACCCGGCATATGACGGACCAAAACTGAACTTGGTGTACTATAACCAACAGATGGATTCTTTCCATTAAATTGAATAACGGAAACGAAAGAGTGCCTCCCTGGTTCCGGAGATACGCCACTACTGTCGAATTAAAGGACAGGAATTTGGGCATGCGTTTTTGAATAATGTTCATGCAATGACATAAAGCAAGCCTAAAAAACATTATTCCGCAGAAGTTAAACTGATTGCTAAAAGACTGCGGAACCCAAAGACCCTGGCACTTCGAATCCGTAGGGATCAGTATTATATCCCAATCTGTTTGACTGGCAACCGTCATAACAGCCACACTCGGGTCCGGCAACTGCGGCGGCACTCTCTGAGTCAACCACCGAATGTTTGCCCCAGTCTGAATCTCTTGTAACACTAGATAGACAAGAGAACGTATAAATCGAGCAATTCATGGATTGCCGAAAAGTTGCCGTCGAAGAGAAGCTCCTCCGAGAACGAAGCGACTCTGAGAGAGTTCTTAACCTTACTATCCACGCGTGTGGATGTAGCTAGGGCTGCGTCACGTCTAACTAACTCCAATCAGCCACTGAAGGGCGGAGTTATACGTGAACAAACTACTGCCCTCAAAAGAAATTACATTGAGAATAATATCCCGTAAATCTTTTCTTGAAGACGTAATGATAACGCCTCAGTAAGGCGGATTACGTATAATAAAGCGTCTAAGTTAAGTCTACTATACATAATGTCGTTCCCAACATTGAAATTGGAAAAGACATAAACGGCGAAAAAGAATATATGCAGTCTTTAATCACACCGTCTAGACGCATATGAACTCTCGGTATGCCCTGCTCTGCCAAAATAAACTATTTGTATAAATGATAAAATGGCAGAAATGAGCAACGCGGACAAGAAACTAAACTATCATGCTTAGTAGCAGGCTTGTATATATATATATATATATAGCGTCGAAAAATAAAACACATGTTGTAATGACAATATTGGACTGCGTCGGTAAGTCAGGGACAATGTCCCTGAACCGATCGAAAAATCCGAGTCCAATGACGCTATAAGTCTCTTATCCAAGATCGCAGCAATGAAGTCCGAAATAATAATCACTGGAAGATAATGCCAGAAGATATGAAAGGCATCTTCCGATACTACTAAAGGGAAAACTCGAAATCTTTCGAATCCCTTTCGCCATCCTGTCGGACCCTATAAAGCGTTCGGTCGTCCGTAGCTGATGCAACCGCGGACCGCACCGACCCAGCGCCGTCGGATAATTCCTGATTCGACCGAGAAACTGTCAATTGCTGGGATGCTGCGAAACAACTGTGCTAACTCGGATAGCACGTCCGTCACTGAGGCCTGAGGAGAAGCGGTCTTACGATGCATTGCCGCTGGAAGCTCCGTGATCGTTACCCCGTGCATACTTCCAATATGCGAGCGAACGGAGTGTATAGGCCTCGTGTCCCTTGGCTACCGGATGGCGCGACCTATTCGCCGTGGAATCACTGAATGCCGAAACTGATCGGATACTCGAGGTCACGTAGCCAATGTGCGGTCGTGTGCCCTGCTGTGAGGATGAGGAAGCATTAAAGACAGTCTCTCGGACTGTCAATATAACGGAGCGTCCCGACCAACGGACATATGCTCCGAATGTAAAATATCTGAACCACAACATGCGGTCCCCTATGTTGTTGGGCGAGAGAGGGACCTCTCTCGCTCACAGCCCGGACGGACCTGGACAAGCCAGGAACCGGACTAACAGGCTTCCTCCGATCTGTCCTCAATCTGCCGTCACTGGGTGAGTACTAAAGTAATTAAAGTGCTCGCATCACCCAAATCTCCTTCCTAGACCGCAACGGACGAACCCGGCAGCCGAGCCATTCGATGAATGTACGCTACACCGGGTGAGCTAGCGAATGTCACTCCGTAGGCGATAGACATATTCCATGAGCACTTATTGCCGCTAACTCTTCATTAACTATGACGACAGAGGCACACTTTTGAAAGACATCTCCATAACTCTTCGAACAAGAAACCAGAAATGCTTGGATAGCAAGCATAAAATAATAATATATATAGCGTCGTTCAATAATTCGAAAGTTTGTGTGACATTATTGGACTATGTCGGAACTGAGGGACGATGTCCCTGAACCGAACCAAAAATTTCTAAGTCCACCGACGCTATCAGTTTCTTATCCGGCATCGCAGCATTCTGGTCCGACGAAAGAAGCTGTAGAAGACCAAGTCAGATGACATACACAACAGCATATGTTGTTCCGAAAGGGAAAGCTCGAAATCCTCCGAATCCCTTTCGGTATCCCGTCGGACCGGATGAAACTTTCGGACGTCCGTACCCGCTTCCGCGGAGCGTCCCGACCCAGCATCGTCGGATAAAATATATGCGACAGATTCAGTTGATGCTGGGATGCTGCGATAAACTGTGCTATTAAGGAAAGCACGTCCGTTCCCGAGGCCTGTGCAGTAGCGGTCTTACGATGCATTGCCGCCGGAAGCTCCGTGTACGTTGACTCCCGCACACTTCCTATGCGAACGTCCGGAGTCTGCAGGCCTCGTGTCCCTGGCTACCGGATGGTGTGACCTGGTCGCCGAAGAATCCTTGATCGGCGAAGCTGGTAATATATCGGCGGTCACGCAGCCAAGGTGCGGTCGTGTGCGCTGACGAGAAGAGGAAGCCTTAGCAGTCTCAGCGGACTGCCTATACAACGGAGCGTCCCGAGCGACGGACGTATGCTCCGCTTGCGACACATTGTACCACAACATCTGGGGCCAGATGTTGTTGAACGAGAGAGGGGCCTCTCTCGCTTGCCGTCCGGATGGACCGGAACGAGCTATGAACCGGACTAAAAGGCTTTCTGCGTTCTCCCTCCGATCCGCCGTCACTGGGTGTGCATTAAGTTAATTTATAGTGCTCGCATCACCCCAAAATTCCATCGAGACCGCAACGGACGAACCCGGCTGCCGAACCATTCGGTGAATGGACGCTACACCGGGCGAGCTAGCGGACGTCAAAGGCCGTCGAACCTACTAGGGTCCTCTTAGGCAATTGGCGTATTACATGAGCACTTTTCCGCTAGCCCTTCATTAATTGTGACGACGGAGGCACACTGTTGGAAGACATCACAGATACATCACCCTAATCTTGATCGTCTGAAATAGAAATTGATAAAGTAGAGTGACCCTGCGGGGAAAGGACCGAAGTGTCCAAATCCCCAACAACATACCGTGACATACGCTTCCCATATTGTCATCGAAATCATACGATACAGAACAGGAGTTAATGCGAGTACACTGACCACATATAGAATGATAATAAAGTCAGAGGAAGACTTCCTCTTAAAACAATTGATCAATATCCTTTCAATGTGAAAAGAAAACAAGTCCTGGTACTCGCACTAACCCCTGGCAATCAAAATACATAATAATAATATGATCCATTAATATAGAAAAAATAATTGAAATCAAAATATTTTGAAAAAATATTTTTTCAGAACAGCCCAAGTTTCTGAAAAGTAACGTTGAGCCCCAATGGATCCCAAGCCTAAGTGTGGACAAAAATTTTTAAAATATTTTAAACAATTTATTCAACACTTACGAACAATAATAATGTATCTAGTTATGATTAAAATAACATCAAGATATTATTTTTTAGAAATCCCCCCCTCACACAGAGGGCTGTTGTAAATGTAAACAATGAGTGTAAAAACACTAAAATAAGACTCCAGGCACCCAGGCCCGAAATCAGTTACCAAAAATACACTATCTGATGCAAAACAGAGACTTTCAGGGAAGAAACTGCAGAACATCAGATGGTAGATGCAGAACACAACGCCTAACCACCCATAGGTGAAGACGTAAACATGGGGAAAGAACAGAATTCATTCTGTTATTCAGCTAAAACTCCCAAGAAATTTTAGTAATAATAATTACAGAAACTATGCCAAAAGCATGGGAGAATAGCAAGGGGGGACTTAAAGGACAGGGAGAGAGGAAAACACTTAAAAAAACAGTGTAACTAAATAATCAGAATGACAACAAAATGGCTGCTGCCTTGAAAATAGGTAACTTAACATAATTTCATTAAAAAATTTTAAGTTACAGCCCTGATAATATTCTGTCACACATTCTTTTCCTCTCCTCCTTCTCTATCCTCCTTAGAATCACCATTTCACTAATATTTATGTGTCTGGCATCATTTAAACTGAGATTTAAAAGCACAAAGATCAGTCAGATGTTAACTGATGAAGGGCCAAACTTAGAATGATTAATGGCGCCAATTTCGGAACGTCCTTGACACTGCGCATGCGCAGTAGGGGCGAAGTGTGGAGGGCCTTTCAGGACATGTTTTCTTTAGTTTTAGATGCAAATTTTGGGGATTGGGGGGCAAAATTTGTGTTTGGCCCTATATTTTAAGAGTTAGCACCAGCTATGTCTGGGTCATTGGTACAGTATAAAAATACTGGATTTTGCGTCTTATATAAAGAGTTCACTGTATATTATAATCATGGGGTAAAGCAGGTTACCTACATATCTGTGGTTAAGTGAGATTGGCCATCTCAGAGTGGGCATCTTAAATCCAATAAGTGTGGTGTGGTTCAACCCATCATCTGCATTGGGGCACAATTTTTTAACCTTATTAGTTCAAGTCAAGGGCATCAAAAAGCGATGGACCACAATACTAATGAACCACCTCTCAGGTCAGTAGATACTGGTATAGTGTATGAGTTGATGCTTGCTATAAGGTACCTGGGATCAGAGCTAAAAGTGACACTCCAGGGTATGTGAGGGTGTGCTGCAGAGCTTGCAAGTGGAACACACCTAGACCCGGCCCTGAGGCAGGTTTTCAACATTTAAAAAAATAACCCAGAATTCTGCAACACCTATGTATTCACAGTGTATTTCACTTTAACTCCTAGGAACAGAGTATCAAACAAATCAATGTTCTGCTGGTGATTTTGATGGCTGCAACAAACCCCTCCCATCTCCTAATGAATAAACAAACTAATATCCTTGTTAATCCAGAGTCGAGAGGTTGTTTCTGTGACACTTTATCACATATCCCACTCATTAATTGTATGAATTTAACTTCTTCAGATGAAATAATGTTAAAATCCACATTAGTGATTTTGTTGTCTGTCAGGGCTTCAGAATAGAGCTTGGCTGTGGTGGAGGGTTTGGCATCTACGAAGGTCCGAATTGCGGCATGTTTCTTGACCTTTTTCGCCAGTCGGCTAATGCAGGCCTCGAAATAACAAGGTTTTGATAAATCTTCCAGCAGGTTGCCTCATTTGACAATGGTTAACCTGTTGATCGGTTACCTAGATTTTTTTCATAAACCTATTGGTTAACCATTGCATTAAAAGTATTAATACTGACAAAGCTTCTGACATACCCAACTACAGTTCCTCCCAAATTAGTTTGGCGTTTAGACACAAGGGACCCAAGGCAGGCGAAGTACAAAACAGGTACATACACATGCCCCCACCCCCCACCCCCACCCCCACATACACATTCACGTATGTACGCATTAACATTTGTTGTTCTTTGCTTTATATGATTTTTAAGTCTAATGAAAATTAAAGAATTTTTATTGTTTATTTTGCTGTGTGGCTTATTATTTCAGAAACCCTAACACATTTGTCTCGAACTGGG
Organism: Pictodentalium vernedei; assembly: GCA_031216915.1. Taxonomy (NCBI): domain Eukaryota; kingdom Metazoa; phylum Mollusca; class Scaphopoda; order Dentaliida; family Dentaliidae; genus Pictodentalium; species Pictodentalium vernedei. The sequence goes on from CM062293.1 coordinate 163,753,952, forward strand.
AGTGGAAATTTGGCAATTGTGTGGGGATGGGGTCAAATACCGTCGATGGACGTGTGTATTACGAATACATTGAACTTTAGGGTATGGGAGTTGCATTGGCAGTCTTTGATTAACATTGGAAAAGAAATAATTGTAAATCATATCTACCTTCACCTACATTTCGGAATCTGGAGAATGTAATCCAAAGTTCCAAACTAAAACTTTATTTGTGCCACAATGTTTGAAATCATTTGGAAAAACCCATGTTCACAACCATGCTGGCTGTTTATTCAAATGGAACAAGCACATAAATAAGAAGTCAGCATTGGTGAATAAAAGACATTTCCATAATGTGTTCGAAAATTTTTAACATGGATTGGAAGGGTAAAAAGGGGCGGAATGCAAATAATTAACAACAGCTCATTTGATTTTCAATATGTCTCCTTTTTATTGTATTGAAGACTTATTTTCAGTTTCGTGCAGTGCGAGAGTTAATACCTCACGTGCGGTAAATGTATTACCAAACCAGTTAGCTCCCTTTAGCTGTAACAGACAATCGTCTTTCTCAGAATCGAAACAAATTAATTGTTTCGAGAGCCAGGGGGCGCCGCGAGTTGGTACTGCAGATCTTCAGTACCGCTAATACTCTAGATTTATACCCCCACAAGTACAGTAATGATTGAAACACGCTGTATGATAACCACAAGATTTTGTTCTCGTTTTGTTCACTGCAGTGCTTCTTTTAAATCAGTGGGAGGAAACACGTTGAAAACTTTTCTCATCCAGTAACAACTAACTCCGTCGGTTGGTATTAAAACATCTGTTACCGTGACCAGCTTAGGTCTTGGTGTCATCAGAGTTGGATTGTTATCTGTTGTAGTCAAACGCTTGACAGGAATGTTTATGAAGACTCTGCTCTGACTTTCTGAAATACCCTGGCTCACAAATACTGTAGTATCCATTCGGTATTTTAATACCTTCCACCACAGGGTCTTTACCCTTGACCAAAGGCTTCACAACACAAATTATGTTGCTGTCAAGCTTAGCAATAACATTGGACCACATAGAGAAGTATATTACCTCAGCAAGGGCACACTTAAGTTCTCCTGCCCACATGCTTTGGGGCAGTACATGTTGAACATCAATTAATGTGGCATACATAAGTATATATGTTAAAAATACAGGTATACTAGTAGTATAAACACCATTACTTCAATGGAACTTCCAGCCAAGGCTTTCCGATACGATGCGGATGCAACATACAAGCCATGTGGCTTCTACAAAACAAAAAGAGCTTTTGGACATCAATGAGATTAGTGTCTGTATAATCCGTCAGAATGTCAAGCACAGTCAGGAAATTGTCAGCTTTGAAACCCACCACTTGGAAAATATATGACAACTGCAAACATCCCTAGATAAACACTGCTACAATCATCAACCATTGGCGACAGTACTCAATGCAATTCTCGCACAATCAAAAGGACTTTTCTGTTTGGTGCACAAAAAGTGGATGCAGAGTCTCAGCAACTGATGATCTGGGAGATGCCACAACCCGGTTCGTGCATAGCTTTTGGTTAATCCATTTCTCCTACCAAATACAGCAGACACTCACCAAACTAATAACCATGTTGCCACAAGACCACACTTAGTCATGGTATGATAACTTATATGACAAGCATGCCTATGAATGGCTATGCAATGAGATTGGTGTGGTACCAGACACCAACTGTGGGGGAAAAGCGATTATAACAACAGTTTGGGTACCCTCTACCATGTCAGACCTTACTATCTACAACTGGACTGTCGTATATTTGACAGTGGTCGGGCATGGCCATACCAATCCAGAATTTTTCAGACAAAAGCAAGGTGACTGAATCATGTTCATAGTTTGACAAGGCAAAATGATTTACAAGGGCTGGAGTTGAGAGGATTAATGGCTCTGTTAGAATGTATATCTGGGCGATCATCGGTTCTTAGGCTTAGATTCATTCATCGATACCGGGCACATGTTTGGTGTTTGAAATATAGTAAGCACTCTGAGGTGAATTTGGAAGAGACCATTGCCTTGCCAGTGGACATGCAGAGTGCAATCAAATCCTATCAGGATGTGCTGTCTCATGCAAATCAATAACTGATTATGTTTTTGGTATTGGCCTCTGCTCAGCACCTTCAGATATGGAACTAGGTGGACTTTCACATGGTATTGTGGGATATATTCCTGATTGCTACAGATTTTCAGATGCTCGGAGGGAACGTTGATGTAAATGCCAAACTGCTTCCTGCAGTTTCAGATGCACTACCTATTTGTATGGAATGACTAGAGAAACCCAGGGCTGCCATTTGTGTGCTGAACATCATGATGAGTAAAAAAAAGCCTCTATTGTAGGCAGTGTTGGTGCTGGCCTATTGGTGATTTGGTTCATTTCATAATGATAAATCACCTCGAGCAGAAATGAGCCACAAAGAAATCTATGTTTTCATTTGCAGCTTTTGGCCTCTATTAGCCTCTTGTGAAAACTTATATATCCTTGGTTGTCATGACACAACTCTGGTACCTACTTAAAAACAGTAGGTATCCTCCATATATTGAAGTGAGTTATGCCAGTTGAGCTGATGTTAAAATCTGGAAGATATCAGCTCTGGAATAAATGGTTCAGGTAGCTCACCCAGCTTGCCATCCATTAAACCAAAGAGAACAATGACTGAAATATTCAACAGGTTTGGTGTTTGGTCCCTGATAAAACTTGATATTTTACAAGCCACGAATAGGTGTTCCCACACATTGTGTACAGTAAGTCTGACAAAAGAAAACTAAATAACATTTCTAATGTCTCCTGCTGAAGACATAGCTGCCTATACATACAGTAAAGACTTTTCTATAAACCACAGCTAAGCGAGGAAGACTGTAATTACGAGAAAATTAAGGCAAAATATCCGGGCCATAAGGACAGAGTTTCTGGGCATATTTTAATTGTTTCCACCGTATTTCAACCTTGCCTACTTACAGGGGCATCACCAGGTGGGGGATGGGCAGGACTGGCATTCTAAGGCAAGCAATTTTATTCGCCCACATACCACTTGCCTTAAAAAAAGTGAGGTGAGCAAAATGTGATAAATTTTAAGTAATTTGTATATTTTTTATACTTACCAATGGCCCAGACTAGCTGGTGCTAACTCAAATTAATCCAGGGCCAAACACAAATTTTGCCCCCAATCCCCAAAATTTGCATGCAAAACCGACAAAATTAAGTCCTAGATGGTCCTCCATACTTTTGAGATCTGCGCATGCGCAGTATCCAGGAAGGTACCGAAATTGGCGCCAACCATCATTCTTTCTACAGGCACCTGTTAAATGTTATAAACAGCGGGAAGGTATGAGTGCCCACTCATGGGAGGGCCATACCCGTGTGGGTCATTGGTAAGTATAAAAAATATACAAATTACTTAAAATTTATCATATTTTTATACGACAACCAATGGCCCAGACTAGCTGAATCGTAAAAAGACTGGAGGGCCCAGGACTTAAAGGAAAATCCAATCTCTCAATTACTTCAGCAAAGGATAGCTAATACAGGAGAATAGGAGAAGATAGGAATTATGTCGTTCTCTTTTACGAGAAAAGAGAAAGGCATAACGCCAACAATGTAATTGAGTATTACATAATATATAATTCTCCATTTAATGCCAGCATAACCCGTTATGCTAATTCAGTGAAGGAAAACCAATATTTAAAGATAGTCCAGAGAATGAGACTCTTTATACTCATTATCCCCGCATTTTAAAAAATGCGGGGATATTGTCATAATCTCCGTCCGTACGTCCGTACTTCCGTACGTCCGTACGTCCGGTTTTGTAATTCGAAACGCTGTAACTTTCTACAGTTGTTCGATAGGGTCTGTGCAACCCAAAAATACAACTTTTAAATTTTTGTGCCACCAGGTGGCTTCTGTGGAGCCACTTAAAAAATGCGTTATTTTTTCATTTTTTTGCTGAATAGTCCCAACCTATGTAATTCGGAGTTCTAAAATTACACTACGGTGTTGCTAAATGATCTGTAGATATGTAGGAAGGTTTCGGATTTTTCGGGTGCCACGTGGCTGTGCCACCGTAGCCACTTTTGTGTTTTCTTAGACCGTTTCCGGCAAAAGGCTCGTAGGATATGTAATTCGAAACGCTAAATCCATGCTCAGATGTTGCAGTAGGGTCTATAGATGCGCACGAAGGTTTCGGATTTTTCGGGTGCCACGTGGCTGTGCCACCGTAGCCACTTTTGTGTTTTCTTAGACCGTTTCCGGCAAAAGGCTCGTAGGATATGTAATTCGAAATGCTAAATCCATGCTCAGAAGTTGCAGTAGGGGCTATAGATGCGCAGGAAGGTTTTGGATTTTTCGGTTGCCACGTGGCTGTGCCACCATAGCCACCTTTGTGTTTTCTTGAACCGTTTCTGGCGAAAGGCTCATAGGGTATGTAATTCGAAATGCTAAAACCATGCTCATATGTTGCAGTAGGGTCTATAGATGCACACGAAGGTTTCAGATTTTTCGGGTGCCACGTGGCTGTGCCACCGTAGTCACTTTCGTGTTTTCTTAGATCATTTCCGGCGAAAGGCTCGTAGGGAATGTAATTCGAAATGCTAAAACCATGCTCATATCTTGCAGTAGGGACTATAGATGCGCACAAAGGTTTTGGATTTTTCGGGTGCCACGTGGCTGTGCCACCGTAGCCACTTTTGTGTTTTCTTAGACCGTTTCCGGCAAAAGGCTCGTAGGATATGTAATTCGAAACACTAAATCCATGCTCAGATGTTGCAGTAGGGGCTATAGATGCGCAGGAAGGTTTTGGATTTTTCGGGTGCCACGTGGCTGTGCCACCGTAGCCACTTTTGTGTTTTCTTGAACCGTTTCCGGCGAAAGGCTCGTAGGGTATGTAATTCGAAATGCTAAAACCATGCTCAGATGTTGCAGTAGGGTCTATAGATGCACACAAAGGTTTCGGATTTTTCAGGTGCCACGTGGCTGTGCCACCGTAGACACTTTCGTGTTTTCTTAGATCCTTTCCGGCGAAAGGCTCGTAGGGAATGTAATTCGAAATGCTCAAACCATGCTCATATGTTGCAGTAGGGACTATAGATGTGCACAAAGGTTTCGGATTTTTCGGGTGCCACGTGGCTGTGCCACTTTAGCCACTTTTATGTTTTCTTAGACCGTTTCCGCCGAAAGTCTCGTAGGGTATGTAATTCGAAATGCTAAAACTATTCTCAGATGTTGCAGTATGGTCTATAGATGCGTACAAAGGTTTTGGATTTTTTGGGTGCCACCTGGCTCTGCCACCGTTGCCACTTTTGTGTTTTCTTAGACCGTTTCCGGCAAAAGGCTCCTAGGGTATGTAATTCGAAATGCCAAAACCATGCTCAAAGGTTGCAGTGGGGTCTGTAGATGCGCACGAAGGTTTCAGATTTTTTAGCTGCCACATGGCTGTGCCACCATTGCCACTTTCGTGTTTTCTTAGACCGTTTCCGGCGAAAGGCTCCTAGGGTATGTAATTTGAAACGCTAAAACCATGCTCAAATGTTGCAGTAGAGTCTGTAGATGCGCACGAAGGTTTTGGATTTTTCAGGTGCCACGTGGCTGTGCCACCGTTGCCACTTTTGTGTTTTCTTAGACCGTTTCCGGCAAAAGGCTCCTAGGGTATGTAATTCGAAATGCTAAAACCATGCTCAAATGTTGCAGTGGGGTCTGTAGATGCGCACAAAGGTTTAAGATTTTCCAGGTGCCATGTGGCTGTGCCACCGTTGCCACTTTTGTGTTTTCTTAGACAGTTCCGGTGAAAGGCTCCTAGGGTATGTAATTCGAAATGCTAAAACCATGCTCAAATGTTGCAGTGGGGTCTGTAGATGCGCACGAAGGTTTTGGATTTTTCAGGTGCCATGTGGCTGTGCCACCGTTGCCACTTTCGTGTTTTCTTAGACCGTTTCTGGCGAAAGGCTCCTAGGGTATGTAATTCGAAACGCTAAAACCATGCTCAAATGTTGCAGTGGGGTCTGTAGATGCGCACGAAGGCTTCGGATTTTTCAGCTGCCGCGTGGCTGCGCCACCATTGCCACTTTCGTGTTTTCTTAGACCGTTTCCGGTGAAAGGCTCCTAGAGTATGTAATTCGAAATGCTAAAAGCATGCTCAGATGTTGCATTAGGGTCTGTAGATGCACACGAAGGTTTCGGATTTTTGGGGTGCCACGTGGCTCTGCCACCGTTGCCACTTTCGTGTTTTCTTAGACCGTTTCTGGCGAAAGGCTCCTAGGGTATGTAATTCGAAACGCTAAAACCATGCTCAAATGTCTGTAGATGTGCACGAAGGTTTCAGACTTTTGGGGTGCCACGTGGCTGTGCCACCTTTGCCACTTTCATGTTTTCTTAGACCGTTTCCGGCGAAAGGCTCCCAGGGTACATGTATGTAATTTGAAACGCTGAAACCATGCTCAAATGTTGCAGTGGAGTCTGTAGGTGCGAACGAAGCTGTGTCACCTGTGCCACTCAATATGATTTTAGTGTGTCATATAATACATTTCATCTTTGTATCAAGCATTCATACAAAGTCAAGGATGCAAATGCGGGGATACACTATAGTGTGCTTTGCACACAAGTGACACCATCTAGTTTAAAAGTGTCCGAGGATTGTATATTAATGCTTGTTTGACACGTAACATACACAAATGCTGCACAGTGAGCTACACTTTAAAAACAGTACATAAATGAGACATAGTTATTGCTTCACACCGAGCTACACATTAAAACCACCCCAGTACCGACACAGGACTACTGTCACTGGAGGAGGAATTTCCTTGCTTTTTCACTATAAAGCCAGATAATCATAAGGGAAAAACCGTACTCCCCCCTCCCTTCCCCTTCCCCTTGTTCTGAGGTAAAATTCCACAGCACGAAAAAAGCAGCGGAACAGCGTCAGTGCTGAAGCATACTGCCTAAAGACCTTATAGATGTAACATTAGTGGACGACATTCTGAGCAACAGAAAGAGGACCTAAAGATCTGAGGTCACCGGAGATGGACTCTAAATTTCTCAGGTAAAACTTGGTAAATGAAGAGGGCTGTGTCCAGTAAGCAGCCTTCATGAGATCAGAAATGGCTATACTGTTAGAATAAGCCCAAGAAGTGGACAGTGCTCTAACCTTGTGCGCTGAAATCTTATTGACAGAACGTTGATCCGAAGATAGATTTTCGTAGACAATGCAGATTGCCAATTGAATCCATCTAGCGACAGAATGAACAAAAATATCTTTTCTGTTGGAAATCAAAGAAAGAAAGAAAAGTTTTCTTCCCTTTCTAATAAAATCTGATCGACGTTTATATATGCGCATTGCTCTGACTGGACACTGCAAAGGTCTACGGTTATCCGATGACGGTAAAGCCTTAATGACAATAGGCTCGGGCCACTTATCCGGAATCTGATTCTTAGCGAAAAATCCCACTTCCGTAGTGAGGGTAATGGTATTAACCACGCTACGGTAATGAGATTCATCAACAGATAATGCATGAAGTTCACGGACACTTCTAGCAGATGCAGAAGGCTAAGAGAATCACTGTTTTATAGGTCAAGAATTTGAACTCTGCGACGTCTAATGACTCAAAAGGAGCTTCTTTGAGTTTCAACAGAACCCAAGCCAAATTCCACTTAGGAATTAATCTGAGGGTTCTAGGTCTATTAATAGAGAAATTTCTTATTAGCTTGGATAAAGAAGTATCTGATCCAATAGCCAAGTTATCATGATGAGCGTAAGTATCTGATAACATAGACCTATAGCCCTTAATAGTGACGGGCTGCAGTTTGAGATCGTCAAACAAGTAGACCAGGAAATTGGCAATATGTGGTATGGATGGATCGCATATGTCTATCGACTGATCCCTACACCAACGGAAGAAAACCCTCCACTTCGCTGCATAATTCAACGAAGAGGAGGCCCTCCTGCAGTCAGAAATCGCGTCCACTGCTCGTCCTGTAAAATGTTTTCTGTGCAAGAAGGACCGCACAACGGAAATACGTGAAGGTTGAGACCTTCCGGGTTGTGATGTAGTGTGCGGGACTTCCCCTTATAAAGAAGATCCTCTTGTGGAGGAAGCTTCCGGGGAACGTCCCATAACAGACCCCTGAGAAGGTTGATTCAAGGATTCTGTGACGACAGAGGTGCTACTAGCAGGATTTGCAATGAGACTGCTTGATCTTTAACAGAATCTGCTGAATCAACGGAGCCAGAGGATATGTATATCCTATCATCCCGTCCCATGAAATTGACAGAGCATCTACTGCATACGCTCGATGATCTGGGCATGGCGACACGAACGTCGGTAACTGATTGTTTAGGTGTGTCACAAAAAAGATCTATCATGGGACGATCCCACTGGTAGCAAATCTGCCTCAATATTCGCTTGTTGAGAGTCCACTCCGATGGCAACAGGCGACCTTTCCGAGAGAGCAAGTCTGCTAATAGGTTCAGAATACCCGGTATATGATGGACTGAGAGATGAACATTAAAAAATTTATAGGAATTTATATATTTTTTATACTTACCAATGACCCAGACTTAGCTGGTGCTAACTCTTAAATTCTAGGGCCAAACACAAATTTTGCCCCCCCCCCCCCCCCAATCCCCAAAATTTGCATCAAAATCAAAAAAATAGATGTCCAATGTGGTCCTCCATACTTTTGTCCACTGCGTATGCACAGTTTCCAGGAAGTACCGAAATTGGAGCCAAATCTTCATTCTTACAACCAGTGTCTGGTAAGCGTTACGTAATCAGCGGGGAGGTATGAGTTCCCTACTCATGGGAGGGCCATCCCCTCTGGGTCATTGGTAAGTATAAAAAATATATAAATTACTATAAATTTTTTAACATTTTTAGACTGTACCAATGACCCAGACTTAGCTCAATAGAAAAAAGGCTGGATGGCCTAGGACATAAAGGAAAATCCAATAGACTCAATTACATGTAAACAGAATTATCCCCTCAGGGAAAAGAGGAGAACAGGCTTTACATGTATCTTTCTTGTTTATATCAAAAAAGAAAGACACAATACCATTCCGCAATTGAGCACAATAACATCAATAAACTCTATTAACATCCAGTATAACCCATTATACTTAATTTATTAAAGGAAAGCCGATAAATAAAGATAGTCCAGAGAATGAGACTCTTTATACTCATTTAAAAGTGTCCGAGGATTGTATATTAACGCTCGTATGACACGTGACATATACAAATGCTTCACACCAAGCTACACTTTAAAAATATTATATAAATGAGATAGACATTAGCTTTACACTTTAAAACCATCCCGGCACCGACTCGGAACTATAGACTCCAGAGGAGGTATTCCCTTGCTTTTCACTATAAAGCAGGTGATATAAGGGAATACCATCTCCCCCCCCCCCCCCCCTTCCCCTTGCTCTGGGTCACATACCCCAGAATGAAGAGGGCAGCAGAACAGAGACACTGCCGGAACAGAAAGCCTGCATAACTATAGTTGCAACTGTTTAGTGGACGACATTCTGAGTAACAGATAACGGACCTAAACAACGCAGGTCGCCAGAAATGGACTCAATATTTCTAAGATAAAAATTTGTGAACGTGGAAGGCTGAGACCAATATGCAGCCTTCATCAAATCGGTAATAGCAACACTATTAGCATAAGCCCAAGATGTAGACAGCACTATTACTCCATGCGCCTAAATCTTAAGCACAGACTGAGATGAAGATAATTTATCATAAGCAGTACGGATAGTTAATTGAATCCACCTTGCAATAGAATGGATCGTAATGTCCTTTCTATTAGGCAGCAAAGTCAAAAAGAAATGCTTAAGTTCTTTTCTGATAAACTCATATCTACGTTGTAAATACGCATAGCTCTGACTGGACAAAGCAAAGGCCTATGACCGTATGGAGACAGAAGAGCCTTAATAACAATAGGTTCAGGGAACATATTAGGAGCCTGATTGTTAGCCCAAAATCCAACATTAGTAGTCAATGTAATAGTATTACCAAAACTACGATAGTGAGAATCATCAACAGATAGTGCATGAAGCTCACTAACTCTTCTAGCAGAAGAGAAGGCTAAGAGAAAAGCTGCCTTATAAGATAAGTATTTGAAATCCACTGTATCAAGAGGTTCAAAGGGCACTTCTTTTAGCTTCAGAAGAACCCAAGCTAAATTCCACTTAGGAATTAACCTAAGGGTTCTAGGTCTATTTATCGAAAAGTTTTTAACTAACTGAGATAAAGAGACATTAGATCCAATTTGTAAGCTATCATGATGAGAAGTATCCGACAGCATAGACCTATAACCCTTAATAGTTATTGGCTGCAGTTTGCTCTCGTCAAACAAGTAGATGAAAAAATTAGCAATGTCTGGAATGGAGGGATCATAAAATCAACAGAATGATCCCTACACCATCGAGAGAAAACCTTCCACTTAGCAGCATAATTTAGCTAAGAGGAGGTCCTCCTACAGTTAGAAATTGCGTGCACTGCACTGTAAAATGCTTGCCGTGCAAGAAGGACCGCACAATGGAAATACGTGAAGGTTGAGACCTAGTGGGTTGTGATGCAGTGTGCGCGATTTCCACTGCGAAAGAAGGCTCCCGTGGAGGAAGCTTCCGCGGAATGTCCCATAACAGACACCTGAGTAGATTTATCCATGGTCTCTGGGGTGACAGAGATGCTACCAATACAATCTTGCAGTGAGATTGCTTGATTTCAGCAATATCAGCTGAATCAATGGAGCTGGAGGATACGCGTATCCTATCATTCCGTCCCAAGAGATCGAGAGGGCATCTACTGCAAACGCTCAAGGATCTGGGCATGTCGACACATACGTCTGCAACTGATTGTTGAGATGCATCTCAAATAAGTCTATCATAGGACAATCCCATAGGTAGCAAATCTGATTGAATACTCGTTTGTTGAGAGGCCATTCTGACAGCAACATACGACCTTTCCGAGAAAGGGAGTCCGCTAGAACGTTCAGACGACCCGGAATATGATGGACCGATAGAAGAACTTGATGCTCTAGGACAAACAGAAGGATTTTTTCCGTTAGATTGAACAACGGAATGGAATGAGTGCCTCCCTGGTTCCGAATATACGCTACTACTGTCGAATTTTCGGACAGAAATTGAACATGCGAATTGTGAATGATGTTCATCCTCAGACGTAGCGCAAGCCAACTGACATCATCTCTTTGATGTTTATGTGCTTGTTTAGGAACTGCAGATCCCAAAGAACCTGGCACCTTGAATCTGATGGGCTCAAAATTGTGCCCCAACCTGTTTGACTCGCATCTGTCAATATCGTAAAAATCGGATCCGGAAGTTGCAGTGGTACTCCCTGAGTTAACCACTGAAAATCTGCCCAAGTCTGAATCTCATGTTTCACATTATTCTGACAAGACAATGTTCGTTTTGAGCGAATGAGTCTTCACACTCCAATTCTGAGTAAAAAATATCTGGAGTGGACAAGTGCGTAGCTGCCCCATCAGAATAAGATCTGCAGCGGCTCCACACAAAACTGTAAGTCTCATGAATTCTCTCACCATTACTACATCTGAGTGAAGACAAAAGCGAGTGTAACAACTGACTAATATTGCTCTGGTTAACGGCAGACGAACGAGATTGTTGTGCATCTCTAAGCTCATTCCCACATGGGTGAATGACTTGGACAGAACTAGATCCGACTTCTTTTCGTTTACTATGAAACCGAGATGTCAGAGCAATTGAAGCAGACTCTGAACATCATTCTGAAGCGTTAACTTGCTGCCGTAACTCTGAAGAATGTCGTCCAAGTAGGCCGACGTTACCACAGACGAATGAGCTCGGAAATGAGTCATTACCGAGATCATTATTCGAGTGAAGGCCCAGGGTGCTAGATTCAGACCAGAGCATCATTGCTCGGAACTGAAAAGAACTCCTGGGACAGCAAAGCAAAGGTACTTTCTAAACGCCGGATGTACCATGACAGGAAAGTACACATCCTTGAGATCTATGCTCGTAGCATAATCGTTCACTCGAATGCTCGCTCTGACCGATCAGATGGTCTCCATATAAAATTTTGGAGCCACAATCATCTTGTTTATCCAGCTCAGATTTATAACTGGACAAAACGAGCCGTCTGGTCTTGGAACCAGGAACAGGTGACTGTAGAAAACTGGAGATTCCTGGTTTTCTACAACGTCTATAGCGTTCTTGTCCAGAAGAGATTGAACATCTGATAAAAGCGAATCTCTCTTCTGAACATTTAACGGAAGCTGAGTCCAGCGTGGGCTTCGAGTTAATGGAGGTTTTTCCTTGAAGGACAGTTTTAGACCTTCGGAAATAACCCCTTGCACCCATGGGTCGTCCGTAATTGACAACCAATTGGTTAAGAATCTTGACAGCCTTCCGCCCACTGGAACGCAATAGAGGTTTAGACCATCAGTTCCTGGCCCTGCGAGGGTTGCGGGAGGAGAAACCACGTCCTCCAAGACCCACACCTCACCCAGTCGACCTAGGGGCGTCTGACCGGTTATCTCAGCCAGCATTACGGCCCCTACCTGAGTCGCTACTCTGACGGTCTCCGGAGTAAGACGTAGAGGCTTTCTTAGATCCTCTATAGGAACTTCCCTCGGATGTATTCATCCCCAAGTGCCTACCTTACTCCTCCCTGCTGAGTCCGACTTTTTCAAAGCGGATTTAAAAGCAGAGAATCCGAAGCTTTCTTAATAATCTGATTATAGATTGTAGAAAGCTTATCGTCGAAGAGAAGCTCTCCTGAGACCGGAGCGACTGGAAGAGAGTTTTTCACCTTACTATCCACTCTTGTGGATGCAGCCAGGGCAGCATCACATCTGACTAACTCCATATTGCCACTGAAAGGGCGGAGTTATACGTAGAATATGCTATGGCTCTCGAAAGAACTCTCAAGGAAGTTTTGAACATCCTGGAATTCTTTCCCTCGAGACATAATGATAACGCTCTGGTAAGATGATCTGCGTAAGATAATGCATCTAAACTGATTTTTCTGTTAGACGAGATAGTCGTCACCAGAGTATTGGATAAATCGACATAAACGCCGGCAATGACAACTGCAAGTCGTCTGCCTGGTTGTCTAAACGCAGAGGAACTCTTGGCATGCCCTGTCCTGCCATTTCAAATCTATTTCTGTGATTGATGAAAGGCAGCTGTAGAGCATGAGACGATAAGAAACCTGATTTGCCAGTCTTAGAGGCTACCTAAAATATAGCGTCATTAAGAAGTACAAATGTCCGTGACATTTTTGGACTAGGTCGGAAAGTCAGGCGCAATGTCCCTATTCCGGCCGAATAAATCTGTGTCCAGTGACGCTTTCAGTTTCTTATCATGTAACGCAGCATTTTGGTCCGGAGAAACAACTTCTAAAAGGTGTTGCCGGATGAAATCTATGGCCACCTTAAGTCGTTCGGAAAGGGAAAATTTCAGCTGCGCTGATTCCCTTTTACCATCCGACTGGACCACATGAGAATCTCGGTCGTCCCTTACTGACTCTGCAGGGGAGCGAACCGACCCAGCTTCCTCAGACAGTTTCTTTTCTGAAAAAGTTTCTGATGGCTGCTATCATACGTGTTAATTAGTTTAGAATGTTGTGTCAGGACTACAAAATGTATATTTTATATATTCACACATAAATTTCAAAGAAATTTGGAGTTTTTCAACTATAATCCTGACTGACTAATATTCCAACTACATCATCAAGGCATGCCCTGAACACATCCTTCCACTGTTTCTTCCTCTCATCCTCTTATTTCATCCTCAGATCCACCATTTCTTTCATGATTTTGTGTCTGGCATCATTTTAACAGAGATTATAAGCACAGATATCAGTGAGATATTACTAATTGAAGGGCCAAACAAAGAATGAGTATTTGGCTCCAATTTTGGTACTTCCTGGACACTGCGCATGCGCAGTGGACAAAAGTATGGAGGACCACATAGGACATCTATTTTTTTGATTTTGATGCAAATTTTGGGGATTGGGGGGGCAAAATTTGTGTTTGGCCCTAGAATTTAAGAGTTAGCACCAGCTAAGTCTGGGTCATTGGTACAGTATAAAAATGTGATGATTCAGAACGAATAGGAGAATCCTCTCGTTAATTCCCATAATGGAATCAAGTGAGTGCCGCCCTGGTTCCTGAAGTAAGCAACTACTGTCGAATTGTCTGACAGAATTTGATCATGGACGTTCGCTATTTGGCAAATCCAATGTTGTAGTGCTAGCCATATTGACATCATCTCTTTGATGTTTATGTGCTTCTCTAGGAACCGAGAGTCCCAAAGACCCTGCCACTTCAAGTCTACGGGACTTAGGGTCGTGCCCCAGCCTGTCTGACTCGCACATGTCATAATTGTGAAAGCCGGAAACGGCAGTTGAAGCAGAACTCCTTGAGTTAACCACTGAAGATCTGCCCAAATCTGAACCTTTTGTTTTACTAGGTCCATTAAAACAATACTGGTTTCGAGTGAATGCGTCTTCACACTCCAGTTCTGGGTAAAGAATATCTGGAGGGGACGCGTGCACAGGCGACCCATCGGAATAAGATCTGCAGCCGCTCCGCACAGCCCCATAAGTCGCATGAACTCCCTCGCCCGTTATTGCATCTGAGTTTAGACAAAAGCGAGCATAACAACTGACTAATTTCTCTCTGGGTAACGGTAGACGAACCAGATTGTTGTGAGTCTCGAAGCTCTTTCCCAAGTGAATAGACGACTTGTATGGAGCTAGATCTGACTTTTTCTCATTTACGATGAAACCAAGACATCAGAGTAATAGAAGCAGACTCTGAACATCGTTCTGAAGAATAATTTTGTTACCGTATCCCTGTAGAAGGTCGTCCAAGTAAGAAGTATTACATTACCGAGTTCATTATTCGAGTGAATACCCAGGGGGCCAGATTCAGACCAAAGCATATTGCTCTGAACTGATACACCTTCCCTTGTACGGTAAACCGCAGGTACTTTTAGAATGCCAGATGTACCAGGACATGAAAGTACGCATCCTTAGTTCTATGCTTGCCGCATATTCGATCACTCGAATGCTTGCTTTTACCGACTGAAAATTTTTGGAGCCATGATAAGCTTGTTATCCAGCTCAAGTCTATTACGGTCGAAACAAGCCGTTTGGCTTCAGTATGAGGAACAGGTGACTGTAAAAATCTTGAGAATCCTGATTCTCAACGACCTGTATTGCTTCCTTTGATAAGAGAGTTTATACCTCTGGTAGGAGAAACTCTCTTATGCAAGAATTTGCTGGAAGATTTGTCCAACGCAGACAACTTGTTAGAGTGGATTTTGCTCAGAATGATAGCCATAAGCTGTCCGAGACTACACCTCTCACCCACCAATCTTCCGTGATTGTTATCCAGTTTTTTGTGGAGCTTGATAACCTTCCGCCAACTGGCCAGCAGTAGAAGTCTAAACAATCACCTGTATGACCTGCGAGGCTTACAGGAGGAGGAACCACGTCCTCCTAGCGAAAAAACATCGTCTTGTCGGCCTAGGGCCGTCTGACCTATAGTCCCGATCAGACCTATGCCCCTTTCCCGAGTCGCTATACTGACAACCTCCAAAGTAATTATAAGAGGGTTTCTTGTACCCTCGTGAGGAGTTTCCTTTTGACGTTTTTTGTCTGGAATGCCCTCCTTTACTCTTGTCTGCTGAAGCGGGTCGTTTATATGCCGACTTCAAAAGCAGAGCACTAGACGCTTTCTTAGTAGCCTGTTCATAGACTAACGAAAGCTAGACGTCGAAAATAAAATGTCCGGAAACTGGAGTGACTCAGAGAGACTTTTCACCTTGTCATCTTATCAGTGATGACGACGCAAGGGCAGCATCAAGTGTGATTAACTCCAGATTAGCCACTGTTAGGGTGGAGTTATACGTGGTATACATAATTGCCCTGGAAAGAACTCTAAGAGAGGTCTGAACGTCCTCAAATTCCTTTCCCTTGAGACTTTGCACCATAGCTCTTGCAAGGTGATCTGCGTAAGACATAACGTCCAAATTCACTCTATTTAAAGAAATTGCCATCTCAGTTGTGTCTGAGCGAATAGTGAATGATACAGGTAAGGATACCTCAAGATCCCCAGCTTGCTCATCCAAACGCAGAAGAACTCTCTGAACATCTTCCTCGACCGTTTTTAAATGAACGTGGTCCAAAAAACGGTATGTATACAGAAGATGAAGATAAGAAACCGCCTTCTTCCTCGCACTCAAGAGGATAAATACAGAGTCATCTATATGGCCGAAGGCCTGCGACACCTGCATAAACTGAACTGGAAAAGAAATGACTTCCTTCTTTGTCCGGATAAAGTCTGCGTCCACCGACGCCAGCGATTTCTCTCTTGTCGTGGCAGCATTCTGATTCGGCAGAACAAAATCAGGGTAGTATTGATGGATGAAAGCCATCGCAACCATGTACTAGTCCGAAAGGGAAGGGTAATCCTCTTCCTTATCCCTTTCACCATCCGAGAGAATCAGTTGCAAATCTCGGTCCATTGCATCTGCATGAAAAAACAACTGGACCGGCCCAGCACCATCTGACAGCTCAGATTCTGAGTCAGGGAGGATGCATCTGCACTTGCTGGGATGCTGCGATCAGCAGTGCAATCTGCGACAGCAAGTCCATCATCGAGGCCTGAGGAGCAGCGGTTTTCTGTTCCTTAGCCACATGCTGTTCCAGGGATGGTGTGTCGGAAACGGATGCTTTCTCTGAACATTCCGATGATCGAGGCCTCGTCTCCCTAGCTACCGGTTGGTCTGACTTCACAGGCGAACAGTGGTTCCTTCTTCGTGCAACAGGCTGGATATCCGAAGTCGGGTAGCTAGGATGCGGTCGTGTGTGCTTAAATAATGTAGCAGAGGAAGCCGACCCCAGCTGCAGACTAGATGGAGCGGCCCGAGTGGTGGGCAGACATATGCTCCGTCTCGTGTAAGTTTCCAACCAGAAAACTTCATTTCGGCCTTGTGAAACGTAGCGCAGGAAGCCTTGACTGAAGCCGGCCCTGGCTGCAGACTAAACAGAGCGTCCCGAGTGGAGGGCGGACATATGCTATGGCTTGTGCAAGTTTTTCAAAACAACATCTAACCCCAGACGTTGCTTGATTAGAGAGGGGGGCCTCTCCCACTCGCGGTCTATCAGACCTCATCGAATACAAGAACTTGCTGACTTTCTCCCTATTTCCGTCGTCGCTGGGTGAGCTATTTATATTATAGTGCTCGCTCTACCCACATTCACTTCCTATGACCGCAATGGACTAACCCAGCGTCACGGCACCCCATGGACGAAGTACCGCTTCACAGGTCGAGCTAGCTGCTTGTATTCTTGCAATAATGAGCACTGCAGCTAGCTCTATATGCTCCACGGAGCACGACGACAGTAGCACACTTGGATGGGTGTCAGAATATCACCATGTTCATGTTCCTATGAAATAGAAACTGACAGAATGAATTAAAACATGGTGAGAGGCCTGATCCTCAGAACCTCACCGCCAACAACGTACCGTGACACCTGACTCCAACATCAGTCATCCCAGTGAACACAAGAATGACAAGAGTCCGCAGCAGTGAATTCGATATCAGTCCTCCAAACTCCACAACAATATATAAATATAACTGAGATACATGAATAATAGCAATCATAATTAAATTCATATTTTTTGTAAACAAAATATTTTGAAAAAACGCCTAAGTTCCCAAAGGGAACATTAAGAGCCCAAGGGCATCCCGATAGAGCCTAAGTGTGGACAAAATTTTTTAGCTACACTACCAGAATAATAATCCATGTATCCTACGATAATAGAATATAAAAAAACAACCTATATACGAGGACGCTGACAATGTAAACAATGTCAATGTAAACAAGACATCAGGCACACAAAAAAGTCCAAAGTCAGAACCAATTCAAATGCTATCAGATGCAAAGCTAGATCTTAATACGAAGAAAAAGCGATACATCGGATAGAAGATGCAAGACTAAACGACCTAACACCCCTAGGGTAAGGACGTAACCCTGGGGAAGAAACAGAATAATATTCTGTAAAATATGTTAAACTCCCAAGAAATTTAATAAAAAATTTCAATAAAAAACAGTCAAAAAGCTTAAGAGTTTAACAGGAAGGGTTCACGGAAGGATAGGGAAGGAATACTTAACAAACAGTGGAATAATCATTATCAAAAATGATGACGTCAGGCATATGTCCCGAAATTGGGAAACATAAAATAATTTTATAAATATTATAAAGTTACAGCCCTGAACGTCCAAAACCACCGTTGAACACTTCCTTTATCCAATAACAGCCTTGTATCCACCAATTCTTGCATTGATTTGTGTCTGGCATCCTCAAAAAAGGAGATTTTAAAGCACATATGTCATTTCATTGTTGATGAATTTAGGACCAAACAAAGAATGATGCTAGCGCCAATTCCGGTCACTTCCTGACGTCTGCGCATATGCAGAGAGTAAAGGTATGGAGGGCCAGATAGGACTTTTAATTTTTGGTTTCGCAAGCAAATTTTGGGGATTGGGGAGGGGGGAGGGGGTTCAAAATTTATGTTTGGCCCTTAATAACTTTTGAGTTAAGCACCAACTAGTCTGGGCCATTGGTTTACAGTGTAAAAATATATGTGCTGTGCTTAATGGCGAGTGTATCTTCATTTATGAAGAACTGTCCTGGTTGAGGTTCCCAAAATACCAAAATAGTGTGGTGTGAAATGTACCAATGACGAAAAATAAAACCTCGGGACTGGGGCTTAGTCTATGTGAGACCCCCATACAGCTTGACCAGTACCTGGCATCAAGGCCAGGTACTGGTCAAGCTGTAGGAGTCTCACAAAGACAAGACTGGACCACTGTTTACAAAATATTGTCTTGCGGAGTTGGGTACAAAAAAGCCCTCCCAGACATTTTTGCTCTCAAAGACTTTTTAGAATGCCAGGTCTGGATAGCGGGTGCCTGCCACACAAACACACATTAATTTTTCTAGCCGGAAAATTTTTATCTGGATTGGAGTCTTAGATATTGATTCACTCTTGCTTGTAATCATTTTCATACAAGACTATATTTGACACTTGGGCTAATAACACACACACAACCAGTCATACAAATGGAATTTTGCAGTACCCAATTTGGGCTGTTGGGGGACTGGTGACAAATTTGGAATACCTATCAAATGTGTTAATTAATTTAGAATGTTGTGTCAGGACTACAAAATGTATATTTTATATATTCACACATAAATTTCAAAGAAGTCTGGAGTTTTTTAACTATAATCCTGACTGACTAATATTCCAACTACATCATCAAGGCATGCCTTGATAATGTAGTTGGAATATTTGATCAGTCAGAGCTTGAGTGATCAAAGTTAGGACAAATCAGGTTTACATCAACCATCCCCATCCCAATCGGTCATCTTCATGATGCCCCTGCTTACTTACTTATGGTCCAGTAATAAGTTAAAACCAAGTCTTTTTTGCATGTATAATTATATGTAAGCGGTTAAACATAAGCAGTGATGGCTGTTAAGAAAAGCTGATTCTTGGTTGGCAAACTTTCTTATAAAAACATGCTTGATCACTTGTTCCCAGACCATAAAAGGACAGAAATGTAAGCCCTAAAAAAGTTAAAAATCTGTTTCTCAGGCCCTCCCGCATGGTCCTTTTGGCTGTTGCATGCTCTCTTTTTTTTATAACCAATACAAACTTTAAAAAAATAACAATTAAATGGTTTAAGTCTGATATTTTATCCAAGTTAATAAAACTGATAAATTTGTCCCTTGAACATGGACTTTTGATGGCAATTCAGGGTATGAGCAGCCCAAAACCAAAAAAGAGGAAAAATAAAATCAGATGCCAAAGGCATCTGACACAAGTGCCAAAGGAACTCACCTATGAACGGGATCTGGTGAGTTTCCCACCTCCTCCCCCCCCCCCCCCCCCCCCCCCCCCCCCACAAAAAAAAAGAATTTGATTTCTACATGCTTGAAGATGGTCTCTGGGCCATGCTGAATTTTTCCCCTCTCCAGTAGTACTATACACACAATGGAAGTTGTTATGAATATATACAAGTGGCATAAAACATCTCTTTGCAACATTAAACAATATGCAATGCAGAATGTTGCAAAAATGGACCCAAGATTTTACCAAAATGTGGAAAATTGTGGATCCATGGAAATTTCACAGGCCTGATAATTACAAAAATAAACAAGTGTTTGACCACCGAGGTGGTATTAGTCCCCTACGGCGCTTTTGTGACATAAGGTGTTTTTGTCACAGAAGACAAAGTATATAAGCATTAAGATTGGATTTTGAAAAAAGATATTGAGCGTGCATAATCCCCTCACAACCCTTTATCCATGTACCATTTATGAAAGGTGTAGCTTGAACCATGTTGGAGGGAGGGGTGGTAACATAAAATAGAGAAAAAAGCTTAAAAAACACAACAATAATGGCCGCCATTCTGCCATCTTGGATTTTGAAAAATAAATATTGACTGTGCATCATCCCCTCAGAACCATTTATCCATGTACCAAATATGAAAGGCGTAGCTTGAAGCATATTAGATGGAGATGTCGGAACATAAAAACAGACAGACAGACGGACAGACAGACAGATGTTAGATTTTGAAAAAAAAATATTGAGCGTGCATAATCCCCTCACAACCCCTTTAACCATGTACCATATATGAAAAGTGCAGCTTGAACCATGTTGGAGGGAGCAGTGGTAACAAAAAATAGAGAAAAAAGCTTAAAAAACACAACAGAAATGGTTGCCATGGCGCCATCTTGAATTTTGAAAAACAAATATTGAACGTGCAACATTCCATTACAACCCTCTATCCATGTGCCAGATATAAAAAGTGTAGCTTCAACCATGTTGGAGTGAGGGGTGGTAACACAAAATAGAGAAAAAAGCTTAAAAAACACAACAGAAATGGTTGCCATGGCGCCATCTTGAATTTTGGAAAACAATTATTGAACGTGCAACATCCCATTACAACCCTCTATCCATGTGCCAGATATAAAAAGTGTAGCTTCAACCATGTTGGAGTGAGGGATGGTAACATAAAATAGAGAAAAAAGCTTAAAAAACACAACAAAAATGGCCACCAAGCCGCCATCTTGGATTTTGAAGAAAAAATATTGAACGTGCATGATCCCCTCCCAACCCTCTATCCATGTACCAAATATGAAAGGTGTAGCTTGAACCATGTTGGTGGGAGGGGTGGTAACATGAAAATAGAGAAAAAAAAAGCTTAAAAAACACAACAAAAATGGCCTCCATTCCACCATCTTGGATTTTGAAAAAAAAATTTTGAACGTGCATCATCCCCTCAGAACCATTTATCCATGTACCAAATATGAAAGGAGTAGCTTGAACCATGTTGGTGGGAGGGGTGGTAACATGAAAATAGAGAAAAAAAGATAAAAAAACACAACAAAAATGGCCGCCATTCCGCCATCTTGGATTTTGAAAAATCATTTTTGAGCGTGCGTCATCCCCTCACAACCATTTATCCATGTACCAAATATGAAAGGTGTAGCTTGAACCATGTTGGTGGGAGGGGTGGTAACATGAAAATAGAGAAAAAAAAGCTTAAAAAATACAACAAAAATGGCCGCCATTCCGCCATCTTGGATTTTGAAAAAAAAATTTTGAGTGTGCATCATCCCCCTCAGAACCATTTATCCATGTACCAAATAAGAAAGGTGTAGCTTGAACCATGTTGGTGGGAGGAGTGGTAACATGAAAATAGAGAAAAAAATGCCGCTCAGGATCACAGATCCAATGTCGAGTTGTGACCTTGATCTTTGACCTGGCGAGTCCAAGGTCAATAGGGTTCTTCCTCGCACCAAGGCCAACACACCTATGAAGTTTCATGACTCTAGGTTGAACCACTATCAAGTTCTCATCCGGAAACCAATTGTTGCGATATGCTATGTTCAAGGTCACTGTGACCTTGACCTTTGACCTGGTGAGTCCAACATCAATAGGGTTCTTCCTCGCACCAAGGCCAACACGCCTGTAAAGTTTCATGGCTCTAGGTTGAACCACTATCAAGTTATCATCCGGAAACCAATTGTTGCGATATACTATGTTCAAGGTCACTGTGACCTTGACCTTTGACCTGGTGAGTCCAAGATCAATAGGGTTCTTCCTCGCACCAAGGCCAACATACCTATGAAGTTTCATGACTCTAGGTTGAACCACTATCAAGTTATCATCCGGAAACCAATTGTTGCGATATACTATGTTCAAGGTCACTGTGACCTTGACCTTTGACCTGGTGAGTCCAAGATCAATAGGGTTCTTCCTCGCACCAAGGCCAACACACCTATAAAGTTTCATGACTCTAGGTTGAACCACTATCAAGTTATCATCCGGAAACCAATTGTTGCGATATACTATGTTCAAGGTCACTGTGACCTTGACCTTTGACCCGGTGAGTCCAAGATCAATAGGGCTCTTCCTCGCACCAAGGCCAACACACCTATGAAGTTTCATGACTCTAGGTTGAACCACTATCAAGTTATCATCCGGAAACCAATTGTTGCGATATACTATGTTAAAGGTCACTGTGACCTTGACCTTTGACGTAGCGAGTCCAAAATCAATAGGGTTCTTCCCCTCACCAAGGCCAATCTACCTATGAAGTTTCATGAATGTGAGTTGAACCATTATCAAGTTATCATCCGGAAACCAATTGTTTAAGATTTACTATGTTCAAGGTCACTGTGACCTTGACCTTCGACGTAGCATGTCCAAAATCAATAGGGTTCTTCCTCCCACCAAGACCAACCTATGTATGAAGTTTAATGAATGTGAGTTGAACCACTATCAAGTTATCATCCGGAAACCAATTGTTTACGCCCGCCCGTCCGCCCGCCCGCCCGCCCGCCCGCCCGCCCGCCCGTCCGTCCACCCGCCCGCCCGCCCGCCCGCCCGCCATTCACCAAACTATAAGTCGAGTTTGACTTCGTCACAACTCGACTAAAAAGCTTAAAAAACACAACAAAAATGCCGCTCAGGATCACCCATCCAATGTCGAGTTGTGACAACAGTTCCTCGCACCAAGGCCAACACACCTATGAAGTTTCATGACTCTAGGTTGAACCACTATCAAGTTCTCATCCGGAAACCAATTGTTGCGATATACTATGTACAAGGTCACTGTGACCTTGACCTTTGACCTGGTGAGTCCAACATCAATAGGGATCTTCCTCGCACCAAGGCCAACACGCCTGTAAAGTTTCATGACTCTAGGTTGAACCACTATCAAGTTATCATCCGGAAACCAATTGTTGCGATATACTATGTTAAAGGTCACTGTGACCTTGACCTTTGATCTGGTGAGTCCAAGGTCAATAGAGTTCTTCCTCGCACCAAGGCCAACCCACCTATGAAGTTTCATGAATGTAGGTTGAACTACTATCAAGTTATCATCCGGAAAGGAATTGTTGCGATTTACTATGTTCAAGGTCACGTTGACCTTGACCTTTGACGTAGCGAGTCCAAAATCAATAGGGTTCTTCCCCTCACCAAGGCCAATCTACCTATGAAGTTTCATGAATGTGAGTTGAACCATTATCAAGTTATCATCCGGAAACCAATTGTTTAAGATTTACTACGTTCAAGGTCACTGTGACCTTGACCTTCGACGTAGCATGTCCAAAATCAATAGGGTTCTTCCTCCCACCAAGACCAACCTACGTATGAAGTTTAATGAATGTGAGTTGAACCACTATCAAGTTATCATCCGGAAACCAATTGTTTACGCCCGCCCGCCTGCCAGATAGTCCGCCCGCCCGCCATTCACCAAACTATAAGTCGAGTTTGACTTCGTCACAACTCGACTAAAAATGGCCGCCCTTCCGCCATCTTGGATTTTGAAAAAAAAGTTAAAAAATTTATAGTAATTTATATATTTTTTATACTTACCAATGACCCAGACTTAGCTGGTGCTAACTCTAACAAAACCAGGGCCAAACACAAATTTTGCCCCCCAATCCCCAAAATTTGCATCCAAAACAAAAAGAAATCATGTCCTAAAGGACCTCCATACTACGTCCCCACTGCGCATGCGCAGTGTCACGGACGTCCCGAAATTGGCGCCAGTTATCATTCTTACTGGCAGTGCCTGGTCAGCGCTATGTACTCAGCGGGGAGGCAAGAGTTCCCAACTCCTGGGAGGGCCATCCCCGTCTGGGTCATTGGTAAGTATAAAAAATATATAAATTACTATAAATTTTTTAACATTTTTATACTGTACCAATGACCCAGACTTAGCTGAATAGTAAACAGACTGGAGGGCCTAGGACATAGAGGAAAATCCAATAAGCTCAACTATATAATAAAGAGGTAACCCCTTAAGGAGAAAAAGGAGTATTAGGCTTTACATGTATCTTTCTTATTTAATATTAAATTAGAAAGATACAATACCCTTAATAATTGAGCACAATAATATTCATGTTCTCTATTAACATCCAGTATATCCCTTATACTAATTATTTTTAAAGTAAGCCAATAAATAAAGTAGTCCAGAGAATTGAGACTCTTTATAGTCATTTAAAAGTGTCCTAGTATTGTATATTAAAGCCCGTTTGACACTTGACATATACAAATGCTTCACACCGAGCTACACTTTAAAAATACGACATGAATGAATTTTAACATTAATATTACACTTTAAAACCATCCCGGAACCGACTCAGAAATACTGACTTGGAGGAGGCATTCCCTTGCTTTTCACTATAAAGCAGGTGACCTAAGGGAACACCCTCCCCCCCCCCCCCCTTCCCCTTGCCCTGGGTCAAATAGCCCAGAGCGAAGAGGGCAGCCGGACGGAGTCACTGCCGGAACAGAAAGCCTGCATAACTATAGTTGCAACTGTTTAGTGGACGACATTCTGAGCAACAGATAACGGACCTAAACAATGCAGGTCTCCAGAAATGGACTCAATAGTTCTGAGATAAAAATTCGTGAATGTGGATGGCTGAGACCAATAAGCAGCCTTCATTAAATCTGTAATAGCAACACTATTAGCATAAGCCCAAGAAGTAGCAAGAGCTCTTACTTCATGAGCGGAAATCTTAAGCACAGACTGCTGAGAAGATAAACTCTCATAAGCAGTACGGATAGTTAATTGAATCCATCTAACAATAGAATGGACCGAAATGTCCTTTCTATTAGGCATCAAAGACAGAAAGAAACGTTTCCGTCCCTTTCTGATAAACTGAGATCTCTGTTTATAGATACGTAACGCTCTAACAGGACAGAGTAAAGGCCTACGCCCGTCTGAAGACGGAAGAGCCTTAATAACAATAGGTTCCGGATATTTATTAGGAGCCTGATTCTTAGCTAAAAAACCCACATTAGTAGTGAAGGTGATAGTGTTCCCGACACTACGATAGTGAGAATCATCCACCGACAGTGCATGAGGCTCACTGACTCTTCTAGCAGAAGAGAAAGTTAAGAGAAAAGCTGTCTTATAAGATAAGAATTTGAAATCTACTGTCCCAAGAGGTTCAAATGGCTTTTCCTTCAATTTAAGAAGAACCCAAGCTAAATTCCATTTAGGAATTAATCTAAGAGTTCTGGGTCTATTTATCGAGAAGTTTCTAACCAACTTAGATAAAGAGACATAAGATCCAATTTGTAAACTATCATGATGTGCATAGGTATCAGATAACATAGACCTATAACCCTTAATAGTAACAGGCTGCAGTTTGATTTCGTCAAACAAGTATACTAGAAAGTTTGCAATGTCTGGTATAGAGGGATCGAATATATCTACAGAATGATCCCTACACCAACGATGAAAAACCTTCCACTTAGCCGCATAGTTTAGCGAAGAGGAGGTCCTCCTACAGTTAGAAATCGCGTCCACTGCTTGTCCTGTAAAGTGCTTGCCATGCAAGAAGGACTGCACAACGGAAAAACGTGAAGGTTGAGACCTTGCGGGTTGTGATGGAGTTGGCGCGATTTCCCCTGCGAAAGAAGATCCTCCCGCGGAGGAAGCTTTCGCGGTAGGTCCCACAACAGACACCTGAGTAGATTTATCCACGGTCTCTGTGGCGACAGAGATGCTACCAACAGAATCTTGCATTGAGATTGTTTTATCTTTAGCAATACTTGTTGAATTAACGGCGCTGGAGGATACGCATATCCTATCATTCCGTCCCAAGGGATCGACAGAGCGTCTACTGCAAATGCTCTTGGATCCGGACACGGAGACACATACGTCTGCAACTGATTGTTGAGATGTGTCGCAAATAAGTCTATCATTGGCCGTTCCCATTGGTAGCAAATCTGATTGAATACTTGTTTGTTGAGAGTCCACTCCGACGGCAACAAGCGACCCTTTCGTGAAAGGGAGTCTGCTAGCACATTCAGACGACCCGGTATGTGACGGACCGAAAGAAGAACGTGATGTTCTAGCGCAAACAGAAGGATTCTTTCCGTTAGATTGAACAACGGAACTGAATGAGTGCCTCCCTGATTCCGTATATGCTTGCACAGGAATTGCGGATCCCAAAGACCCTGGCATCTCGAATCCGTTGGGATTAATGATGCACCCCAACCTGTTTGACTGGCATCCGTCATAATGGTAAAACTCGGATCCGGCAACTGCAGCGGAACTCCCTGAGTTAACCACTGAATGTTTGCCCAAGTCTGAATCTCTTGTTTCACTTGATTTGACAAGAGAACGTCTACGTCGAGCGAATGAATTTTCACACTCCAATTCTGAGTCAAGAAAATTTGGAGAGGACGTGTGCGTAACCGCCCCATCGGAATGAGATCCGCAGCGGCTCCGCACAGACCTATCAGTCTCATAAATTCTCTCGCTGTGACTTTGTCTGCGTGCAGACAATAGCGAGCGTAACAACTGACTAATTTCGCTCTGGTTAACGGCAGACGAACGAGATTGTTGTGTGTCTCGAAGCTCATTCCCAGATGAGTGAATGACTTGGACGGCACCAGATCCGACTTCTCCTCGTTTACTATAAAACCAAGACGTCGGAGCAATAGAAGTAGATTCTGAACATCGTTCTGAAGCGTTAACTCGTTGCCGTACCTCTTCAGAATGTCGTCCAGGTAGGCCGATGTTACCGCAGACGAATGAGCTCGGAAATAGATCATTACCGAGTTCATTACCCGAGTGAAAGCCCAGGGTGCTAGATTCAATCCGAAGCACATCGCCCGGAATTGATACACCACTCCTAGGACTGCGAAGCGTAGATACTTTCGGAATGTCGGATGTACCATGACGTGAAAGTACGCATCTTTGAGATCTATGCTTGTTGCATAATCGTTCACCCGAATACTCGCTCTGACCGACCGAATCGTCTCCATATAAAATTTTGGAGCGACGATCAGCTTGTTTATCCAGCTCAAATCTATGACTGGACGGAACGAGCCGTCTGGTTTCGGAACCAGAAACAGATGGCTGTAGAATCCCGGAGTTTCCTGGTTTTCTACGACCTCTACCGCGTTCTTCATTAAAAGAGACTGCACCTCTGATAACAGAGCGTCTCTTTTCTGCGGATTTGACGGAAGTGGAGTCCACTTTGGACTTCGAGTTAATGGAGGCTTTCGTTTGAAGGATATCTTTAGACCTTCCGAAGTCACTCCTCTCACCCAAGGGTCGTCCGTAATCGATGCCCATTCTTGTGAAAAGCTCGACAACCTTCCGCCAACCGGTACGCGATAGAGGTTTAAGCCATCACCTCCTGGACCTGCGAGGCCTGCGGTAGGAGAAACCACGTCCTCCACGACCCGCACCTCGCCCCGTCGACCTCGGGGCGTCCGACCGGTTGTCCCGGCCCGAAGGACGTCCCGAACGAGAGTCGCTACCCTGACGGTCTCTCGAATAAGACCAAGAGGACGCACCGGAACCTCTATAGGAACCTCTCTTGGGCGCATTAGACCCAGAAGTGCCTGTCTTATTCTTGTCTGCTGTATCCGTCTTCTTAGAAGCAGATTTGAACAACAGAGAATCCGAAGCTTTCTTTGTAATTTATCATAAATAGCAGAAAGCTTGCTGTCAAAGAGAAGTTCTCCGGAGACCGAAGCGACTCTAAGAGAGTTCTTCACCTTAGTATCCACGAGAGTGGATGTAGCTAGGGCTGCGTCACGTCTAACCAACTCCAGGTTTGCCACTGAAAGGGCGGAGTTACACATGGAATAAGCTACTGCCCTTGAAAGAAGTCTTAAAGAGGATTGTATATCCTGAAACTCTTTCCCTTGAAGGCGCAGTGATAACGCCTTAGTAAGGTGATCTGCGTAAGATAAGGCATCTAAATTGGCTCTGTTAGACACAATAGCTGTTTCCAACACCGCGGTTGGAATAGAAGCCGACGACGGTAATGATAGCTCTAAGTCTTCCGCCTCGTCGTCCATACGCAGAGGAACTCTCGGAATACCCTGTCCTGCCGTGTCGAATTTATTCCTTGCATTAATGAAAGGCAGGTTGAGAGTATTAGCGGACAAGAAACCTGCTTTCCCCTTCTTGGAAGCAAGTTTAAATATAGCGTCGTTCAATAATTCAAATGTTCTTGCAACATTATTGGACTGCGACGGAAACTCGGGAGCGATGTCCCTGAACCGCTCAAAAAATTCAGAGTCCAATGACGCTATAATCCTCTTGTCCGGAACCGCAGCAGTCTGGCCCGACGGAACAACTTGAGGGAGAAAGTGCCGGATGAAGTCCACGGCAGCTGTATGTTGTTCCGAAAGGGATAGCTCCAAATCATCCGTATCCCTTTCACCATCCGGTCGGACCTCATGATGTTCCCGGTCGTCCGCCCCCGATGCTTCGGCGGAGCGTACCGACCCAGCGCCGTTGGATAATTCTCGATCCGACACCGTTTCTGTCGGCTGCTGGGATGCTGCGATAAGCTGTGCTATCTGCACAAGAATGTCCGGCGTCGAGACCTGCGGAAGCGCAGTCTTTCGCTGCTTCGCCGAGGGCAGCTCCGCATCAGATGGCTCCCGCATACTTTTTCTATGCAAACGTCCGGAGTCCATCGGTCTCGAATCCCTGGCTGCCGGATGGTGTGACCTGGTCGCCGAAGAATCCTTGATCGGCGAAGCTGGTAAGATATCGGCGGTCACGCAGCCAAGGTGCGGTCGTGTGCGCTGACGAGAAGAAGAAGCCTTAGCAGTCTCCGCGGACTGCCTATACAACGGAGCGTCCCGAGCGACGGACGTATGCTCCGCTTGCGACACATTTTGTACCACAACATCTGGTCCCAGATGTTGTTGTACGAGAGAGGGGCCTCTCTCGCTCGCGGCCCGGCTGGACCTGGACGAGCTAGAAACCGGACTCAAAGGCTTCCTCCGTTCTCGCTTACTATCCGCCGTCACTGGGTGTGCACCTTGTATGTTTATAGTGCTCGCATCACCCAAAATTTCCTCCTGGACCGCATCGGACGAAACCGGCTGCCGAACCATTCGGTGAATGGACGCTACACCGGGCGAGCTAGCGGACGACATTAGTCTAATCTCCATGAGCACTTTTGCCGCTAGCTCTGAATTCATTTGTGACGACGGACGCACACTTGTAGAAGATAACATGGAAACATCACCCTGTTCTTGTTCCTCTGAAATAGAAACTTAGAGAGTAGAGTGACCTTGCGGAGAAAGAGCCGGCATAGCCCTTTCTCCAGAAACAACATATCGTGACACACGTTTCCAATGTTTCTCATCCCAATATTGACATATAGGACAGGGATTAGTGCGAGAACACTGACTACAATTAATACAATGATCATGAAAGTCAGAGGAAGATTTCTTCCCATTACAATTTGAACAATATCCTTTCATTGTGAAAAGTCAACAACAAGTCCTAGTTACTTGCACAAACCCCTGACACAAAGATACATAATAACATGATCCATTAATAAATGAAAAAACAATTGCAAATCAAAATAATTTTGAAAAAATATTTTTTCAGCGAAGCCCAAGTTCCTGAAAAGTAACGTTGAGCCCCGATGGATCCGATGGCAAAGTGTGGTCAAAAATTTTAAATTTATATTAAATAATTAATGAGACACTTACGGATAATATAAATGTATCTTATAGTGAGATAAACTACACCAAAGGCAAACAGCCCCCCTCAAAAAAGGCTGTTGCCAATGTAAACAAACAGTGTAAAATACCAGAAAACATGACTCCAGGCACTGAAAAAAAACTGGCCCGAAATCAGTCATCAAAATTACACTTTATCTGATGCAAGACAGAGACTCCCAGGGGAGAATCTGCAGAACATCAGATGGAAGATGCAGAACACAACGTTTATACACCCATGGGTGAAAATGTAACTATGGGGAAAATAACAGAAAACATTCTGTATCCAAGCAACTCTCCCAGGAAATTTTTAGAAATGAACTTTCTCAAAAATATGCCAAAAGCATGGGAGAATTGCAAGGGGGGACTTTAGAAGGCTAGGGGAGAGGAAACACTGAATAAGCAGTGCAACATTTAGCAAGAATGACAACAAGAGGCCCATGCCTCGAAAATAGGCAACTTAACATAATTTCATCAAAAAATTTTAAATACAGCCCTGATTATTTTTTGTCACTTCTTTTTCCTCTCCTCCTTCTATCCTCCTTAGAATCACCATTTCTCCAAAAATTACGTGTCTGGCATCCTTTAAACTGAGATTTACAAGCACAAAGATCAGTGAGATGTTGACTGATGAAGGGCCAAACAGAGAATGATAATTGGTGCCAATTTCGGGACGTCCGTGACACTGCGCATGCGCAGTGGGGGCGTAGTATGGAGGTCCTTTAGGACATGATTTCTTTTTGTTTTGGATGCAAATTTTGGGGATTGGGGGGGCAAAATTTGTGTTTGGCCCTGGTTTTGTTAGAGTTAGCACCAGCTAAGTCTGGGTCATTGGTACAGTATAAAAATATTTTGAGCGTGCATCATCCCCTCAGAACCATTTATCCATGTACCAAATATGAAAGGTGTAGCTTAAAGCATGTTGGAGGGAGAGGTGGTATCATAAAAAACAGACAGACAGACAGACGAACGGACAGATGGACGGACAGACGGATGGAGTGCAATCCTATAGTCGCCTTACGGTTCCCGTAGGGGACTAACAAGAGGCCCCAAGGAGCCTTAATCGCTCACCGGCCAAAGTGGTTCAAAGAAGCATTTGGGGTCACATTCAGTTAGACATGGTTCATCAACACTACAAAGGAATGAAGTCATGAGAGACCAATTTTATGGAACTAGGGACATGGCTTGAACAAACTTGAATCTTACCCCCCTATGGATGCTGCATACCAAATATCAAAAGCATTCATCTGCTGGATCTGAAGAAGAAGATTTTTAAACAAAATTCCTCATTTTGAACTAAGTTATCATTCGGGCTCCCACAGAGAGCCCAAATATGAACCCAAGAAAAATTCCTCATACTAAGTTATAATTCAGACCAAATATGGACCCAGGAACTTGGCTTTAACAAACTTGAATCCCACCCTCCCCCCCCCCCCCCCCCCCCCTCAAGGATGCTACACATCACATGTCAAAACATTCCGACTGCTGGATCTGAAGAAGATTTTTTAAGAAATTCCTCATTTCGAACTAAGTTACAATTCAAGCTCCCACAGAGAGCCCAAATATGGACCTAGGGACATGGCTTGAATTAACTTGAATCTCACCCCACTAAGGATGCTGCATACCAAATATCAAAACATTCCGACTGCTGGATCTGAAGAAGAAGATTTTTAAAGAAAATTCCTCATTTTGAACTAAGTTATCATTCGGGCTACCACAGTGAGCCCAAATATGGACCTACTGACATGGTTTGAACAAACTTGAATCTCACCCCCCTAAGGATGCTGCATACCAAATATCAAAACATTCTGACTGAAGAAGATTTTTAAAGAAAATTCCTCACTTTGAACTAAGTTATAATTCAGGCTACCACAGTGAACCCAAATATGAACCCAGGGACTTGGCTTGAACAACTTGAATCTCACCCCCCTAAGCATGCTGCAGACCCAATATCAAAAGATTCTGCCTGCTGGATCTTGAGAAGAAGATTTTTAAAGAAATTTGCCTGAAATGCACTAAGTTCAAATTTGGGCTCCTATACTGAGCCCAAATATGAACCCAGGGGGCCGATTTGAACAAACTTGAATCAGATTCACCCCACAATGTTGCATACCAAATATCAAAATATTCTGCCTGCTGAATCTGGAGAAGAAGATTTTTTAAGAAATTTGCGTGAAATGCACTAAGTTCGAATTCGAGCTTCTATAGTGAGCCCAAATATGAATCCAGGGGGCCGATTTGAACAAACTTGAATCAGATCCACCCCACAATGTTGCATACCAAATATCAAAAGATTCTGCCTGCTGGATCTGGAGAAGATTTTAAGAAAATTGCTTGAAATGCACTAAGTTCGAATTCAGGCTTCTATACTGAGCCCAAATGTGAATCCAGGGGGCCGATTTGAACAAACTTGAATCAAATCTACCCCACAATGTTGCATACCAAATATCAAAAGATTCTGCCTGCTGGATCTGGAGAAGAAGATTTTTTAAGAAATTTGCCTGAAATGCACTAAGTTCGAATCTGGGCTTCTATAGTGAGCCCAAATATGAATCCAGGGGGCCGATTTGAACAAACTTGAATCAGATCCACCTCATAATGCTGTATACCAAATATCAAATGATTCTGCCTACTTGTGCAGGAGAAGAAGATTTTTTAGTAATTTCTCTAATATACATAGGGTGCTATCGGAGTTATGCCCCCAATGGAGCCCCAAGTGGGCATGTCCATTTCATTTGAACAAACTTGAATTGACATAATGTAATGAACATCCATACCAAGTTTCGAGCAAAACGTCGGACGGATAACGACGACCAACAAGTGATAAGTTTAGCTCCCTTCGGTGAGCTAAAAACCACCTGTCTACATGCAATTTTATATATAAAAAAAAAGACCGGAGAAACAGAAGATCTATTTTGTGGGGCCTAATCATCAAACATTCAATAGATACATGATTCAAAAGTAAAAAGGCTGGATAATCTTACTTTGTATTAGCTTGACTGAAGAGCTCAGGTGTTTTCGATGATTGAGGCATGCTAAACAGTGCAATTCCTTTCTTGATAATATCTGGCACAACATACTTAACTGGGTTGGAATCAACTGACTGAAGGTGTACCAGCATCTGATCTGTTTGAATAAGTCTGAAAAAAAAACCTGGCTGTCTGAAGAGACTGAGAGAATACAGTACTAAGACCATAAAAGCAGACAGAAAATTTTGACATGATCGCAACAGTCTGTCCGCTTTCCTCCCCGGAACACTGTAAACTCTCATCTGTCTGAAAAGAAATGTGAGAAAACTGAATCTAAGATGCTATTTTCATTTGTTTTTCTTGATGCAGTCTTGATTTTGTAGTATTTTATTTATGAAATCTCGACCCACGGGCATAACTGAGTCAAGAACGAATCATGATCTGATCACGGAAGAGACTGCTTTTGTGATCACAGCACTTTCAAGTCCACATACATAATGAAAGTGTCAATGACACTGTAGCTCAACTTGTTTAAGACATGTACATGTTTTGTATGTGACACAGCAATGACAAACATCTAGGTAATGACCTGATAACAAAGGTATATGTAAAGTATTGTAACGGTCTGTACATAAATGCTGTCCATAGCCTGTAACAAATATATAGGTAAAGTATTGTAAAAGTGGGGTGACAGTTAGATGCTAAACTAGAAAAGAAATTTTTGCGCCCCAGAGTGGGTCTGACTGAACCCCAAAATGTTTGTTCTCATACCACAGTGATAACAAAGGCACCCCAAAAGACTCATTCCTATCACAAGGTGATAACAAAGGTACCCCAAGAAGTTTCGTGAAGATCGGCTCATAAATACAGACTCTCGCCCGAGCCGTATTGACATGTGCACTTACTGTGTATAAGTAGCACTGAATAAATCAAAGTTCATCTAATTTGCATAATTTCAGCTCGAGAAAAAAAAACCCCGTATTATATGTGATGTATTCCATGTTACTAAACATTCATACATAAAATTATTCAAATCAGAACTTTCATACAGAAGCTCTGTACAAAAAACTGATTGCACTAATTTTGGTACAAAATGGCCGCCGATAGCCATCTTGAATTTCTGACTGCACCCAGATACACTCGTTCCCATCCCAAGGTGATAACAAAGGTACCCAAGAAGTTTCGTAAAGATCGGTTCATAAATATGGCCTTTAGCCCGAGCCGTATTGACATTTGCAGTTACAGTGCTGAAAGTAACATTAAATAGATCCAAGTAAGTCTAATTGGCATAATTAATGCACAAGAAAAAAACCTGTATTATATGTGATGTATCCCATGGTACTAAACATTCACGAAGAAAATTATTGAAATCACCACTTTCACGTGGAAGTTCTGCGCAAAAATGTGATTGCACCTAATTTTGTACAAAATGGCTGCCAGTGTCCATCTTGAATTTCGGACCGGACCCAAAAACACTCGTTCTCGTCCCATGGTGATAACAAAGGAACCCAAGAAGTTTCGTAAAGATCGGTTCATAAATACGGCCTCTATCCCGAGCCGTATTGGCATTTGCACTTACAGTGCTGAAAATAACACTAAATAAATCAAAGTTAGTCTAATTTGCATAATTTACGCACGAGAAAAAACCCTGTATTATATGTGATGTATCCCATGGAACTAAACATTCATAAAAATGAAAGTGTCAATGACACTGTAGCTCAACTTGTCAAGACAAAGACATGTACATGTATAGTATGTGACACAGCAATGACAAACATCTAGGTAATGACCTGATAACAAAGGTACATATAAAGTATTGTAATGGTCTGTACATAAATACTGACCGTAGCCTGTAACAAATGTACAGGTAAAGTATTGTAAAGGTGGGTGACAGTCAGATGCTAAACTAGAAAAAGTCTTTGAGTCCCAGAGTGGGTCTGACTGAACCCCAAAATATTTGTTCTCATAGAACAGTGACAACAAAGGCACCCCAAAACACACTCATTCCTGTCCCAAGGTGAAAACAAAGGTACCCAAGAAGTTTCGTGAAGATCAGTTCACAAATATGAGCTGTGTAGAAGTTGTGACAAAAAACTGATTGGACCTAATTTCGGTACAAAATGCCCACTGGCAGCCATCTTGAATTTTGGACCGCGCCCAGAAACACTCGTTCTCGTCCCAATGTGATAACAAAGGTACCCAAGAAGTTTTGTGAAGATCGGTTCATAAATACAGCCTCTCGCCCGAGCCGTATTGACATGTGCACTTACAGAGTATAAGTAGCACTGAATAAATCAAAGTTCATCTAATTTGCATAATTTCTGCACGAGAAAAAAACCCGTACTATATGTGATGTATTCCATGTTACTAAACATTCATACAAAAATTTATTAAAATCAGAACTTTCCTACAGAAGTTCTGTACAAAAGACTGATTGTACTAATTTTGGTAC
Source organism: Pictodentalium vernedei (assembly GCA_031216915.1). Classification (NCBI taxonomy): domain Eukaryota; kingdom Metazoa; phylum Mollusca; class Scaphopoda; order Dentaliida; family Dentaliidae; genus Pictodentalium; species Pictodentalium vernedei. Next base: position 163,789,487 of record CM062293.1, read on the forward strand.
AAAATGGCTGCTGGTGGCCATCTTGAATTTCGGACCACACCCAAAAACACTCATTCTCACCCCATGGTAATAACAAAGGTACCCAAGAAGTTTCGTAATGATCAGTTCATAAATACGGCATCTAGCCTGAGCCGTATAGAAGTTGTGTACAAAAAACTGATTAGACCTAATTTCGATACAAAATGGCCGCTGGCAGCCATCTTAAATTTTGGACCGCACCCAGAAACACTCGTTCTCGTCCCAAGGTGATAACAAAGGTACCCAAGACGTTTCGTGAAGATCGGTTCATAAACACAGACTCTAGCCCGAGCCGTATTGACATGTGTACTTACTGTGTGTAAGCAGCACTGAAAAAATCAAAGTTCATCTAATTTGCATAATTTCTGCACGAGAAAAAAACCCGTATTATATGTGATGTATCCCATGGTACTAAACATTCACACAAAAAATTATTCAAATCAGCACTTTCATAAGGAAGTTCTGTGCAAAAATCTGATTGCACCAAATTTCGTACAAAATAGCTGCCATCGGCCATCTTGAATTTCGGACCGGACCCCCAAAACACTTGTTCTCGTCCCACGGTGATAACAAAGGTACCCAAGAAGTTTCATAAAGATCGGTTCATAAATACGGCCTCTAGCCCGAGCCGTATTGGCATTTGCACTTACAGTGCTGAAAGTAACACCAAAAAACATCAGTTAGTCTAATTTGCATAATTTACGCATGAGAAAAAAACCCGTATTATATGTGATGTATCCCATGGTACTAAACATTCATACAAAAAATTATTCAAATCAGAGCTTTCATATGGAAGTTCTGTACAAAAAACAGATTTCTGCATCGTCGGTACAAAATGGTGGCTGGCAGCCATCTTGAATTTCGGACCGCACCCAAAAACACTCGTTCGCGTCCCACAGTCATAACAAAGGTACCCAAGAAGTTTCGTAAAGATCGGTTCATAAATACGGCCTCTAGCCCGAGCCATAGCAGCTTGGCACTTACAGCTCTGAAAGTAACACTAAATAAATCAAAGTCAGTCTAATTTGCATAATTTACGCACGAGAAAAGAACCCGTATTATATGTGATGTATCCCATGGTACTAAACATTTATACAAAACTTTATTCAAATCAGAACTTTCATACAGAAGTTCTGTACAAAAAACTGATTTTTGCATCATCGGTACAAAATGGCCGCTGGCAGCCATCTTGAATTTCGGACCACACCTAAAAACACTCGTTCCCGTCCCAGGGTCATAAAAAAGGTACACAAGAAGTTTCGTAAAGATCGGTTCATAAATACGACCTCTAGCCCGAGCCATAGCCAATTGTTGACGTACGGACAGACGGACGATGGGCCATGACAATAGCTCAAATTTAACTTCGTCAAAGTTGAGCTAAAAATTATTCAAATCAGAGCTTTGATATGGAAGTTCTGCGCAAAAATCTGATTGCACCTAATTTGGGTACAAAATGGCTGCCAGTGGCCGTTTTAAATTTTGGACCGGACCCCAAAGCACTCGTTCTCGTCTCACGGTGATAACAAAGGCACCCAAGAAGTTTCGTAAAGATTGGTTCATAAATACGGCCTTTAGCTCGAGCCGTGTGTATGGCACGACGGACGGACAGACAGACGGACGAAGGGCCATGACAATACCTCAAATTTGGCTTCGCCAAAGTTGAGCTAAAAATGAAATCAATCATGTTTGGAGATACATGGAAAATCATAATAACAGCATTAACTACATGATAAGTCACACAGATAATATATACTATTTGATATGTACTATTCAAAAAAAAGTAGGGGATATTTGATAAAAGTGAGATATATGAAGAAATGATAAATTTAAAGTAATTTTTATATTTTTTATACTTACCAATGGCCCAGATTAAGCTGGTGCAAACTCGACACAAATTTTGAACCCCCCCCCCCCCCATCCCCAAAATTTGCATACAAAACCAAAAATTAAAAGTCCTATCTGGCCCTCCATACTTTTACCATCTGCGCATGCGCAGCAGTCAGGAAGAGACCGGAATTGGCGCCAACCTCATTCTTTGTAGATGAGCGTACTAAATAATAACTCAGCGGGGAGGTATGAGTGCCCACTCATGGGAGGGCCATCCCCGTCTGGGCCATTGGTAAGTATAAAAAATATACAAATTACTTTAAATTTATCATATTTTTATACTAATAACCAATGGCCCAGACTTAGCTGAATCGTAAAAAGGCGGAGGGCCCAGGACTTAACAATAAGCAGACCAAATATAGCTCCTCAGCCTGCATTCCAAGGTGACACGGAGATTAAAATTAAAAGAATTACATGTATGTCTCTCTATACAATAATAGAGAAGACATATCATCAATAAGGAGCCATATCTAAGTAATTCTGTAATTTTAGCATGAATGATTATGATTAATGATTAATTATTAATTATTAATGATTATACCAATTGGGTGTAATGAGCCCCTAATTTAAGGTTTGTCTGGACTAAGCCACTTAAATCAGGATGGCGTATTCGAGAGTGAGAGACTAACCCCCACAAACACACGCTATATATATACATATATATATATCTAAACAAGCTGTATCTAAGATCAGTAATAATCTACACACAAAAACAGCTTTACTCATAGTTACACACTTATTTCAAGCTGTGCGAGATGAAGAAAAATCACCCCCTCCCCCCTTTTTTTGAAGGAATATTCTACAAAACAAAGAGAGAAGCCCTCTGGAATAAGTGAAAAGCGGTACCAAATAATCAATATATATTTTCGCCCAACACGCACTCAGGCATTATTATTAATTATTGATGCTCAATGCCACTTCAGAAGCTAAGGCTATCGTGGCAATCCCGATTATTAACAGCGCACACTTCTAAAGTATACCAAAGTCGGAATACGTAGATAGGTCGAAAACCGGCGATATAACGTGTACAATCATACAGTTGTCCAATTAAATTCCAATGGAAAGTATCTGTTAGAGCAAATATGCTTCTAAGGCAACCAACAGGCGACCCCGTTCAGGTGTACAATTAATTCCAATAATAAAACTACAATTGAACCATACGAATATATGAGAATGTGAATTCTCCAGTGTACCGTCTGTGGTAGAAACCTGGACTTAGAACATGGAACGAGCTATGATTAACAGACACGTCACAGACCGTCTCCAAAATAATTAATTGTTGCTAGGTTCGTAACAACCAATGACAGTTTGGAGAAAGAATATATATAATGATGCCAAAAAATTGAGAACGTATGCATAGACGGCCAATTGGAAGTTCCATAACTGATCCAAATAGCCTCAAAATTCTCATGCGCTCTATAAGCAGAGCAAGAATGTACCTAATCTGTTCAATAATGCGTCTGCCTAATAATACATATATTATGCACGCAAGCAATGAAATCCTGTATGTACTCGTCTGAATACAGCCTGTATCCATGGTATGACCGAGTGATACAAGTGTAATGAGGAAACTGAATGAATACAACGTTATTATGCAGTTAACTGAGTTATAAACTCATACGTCGTAAGAAAAGGCCAGACTGCTCTGAGCAAAACTTTCATGAGTGGACTAATTGCCACATTGAAGAATGTCGCCCAGATAATCAACATGTTAGCCACACAGGTACACAAAGGCTAGCAATTTTATTTAATAGACAAACTTCTGGCTTCTTCTACATGCACAATTGACCGGACCGACCCAGCACTGTCCGACAGCTCACTATCAGAGTCTGCAGGGGGCTGCTCTTGCACTTGCTGGGATGCTGCGATGAGCAGTGCAATCTGCAACAGCAAGTCCGTTACAGAGGCTTGAGAAGCAGCAGTCTTCCGTATTATGCCGCTTGCTGCTCCTGGGACGACGATCCAGACATAGATCTCTACTCCAAACATCCCAATGATTGAAGCCTCGGATCACTAGCTACCAGATGGACAGACTTCACAGACGAAGACTGGATACTTCTTCTGGTGGCTGCCTGGATATCTTAGCGGCGAGTGTGGACGTTAGCTCCTACACAGGCAAGTTTATCAAACAACATTTGGCCTCAAATGTTGTGGGTTAGAGAGGGACCTCTCCTGCTCGCAGTCTTTTCAGACCTCGCCGAGCCTTCCTAAGATAAACTTGCAAAATACTACACAAGCAAGTTTCTCAACAACATTTGGCCTCAACTGTTGCTGGGTTAGAGAGGGGCCTCTCGCACTCGCAGTCCTATGAGACCTCGCCGAGCCTCCCTAAGAGAAACTTGCAGGCTTCCTCCCTATTTCTGTCGTCGCTGGGTGAGCTTTAGTTTTTGAGGTGCTCGCTCTACCCAAATCTACACGTCCCTCGACAGCAAGAGACTTACCCGGTGTCACAGCTCCCATGAATAGAGTAACCGCTTCACCAGTCGAGCTAGCTGCTTGCAAAGGATAAGAACACTAACAAGAGGCCTTATCCCTTATATTCATGAGCACCTTGTAGCTAGCTCTATTTGGTCATCAGAGCGCGATAACGGTAGCACACTTTGGATGGGTGTCACAAAACCATCACCATGTTCTTGTTCCTCTGAAATAGAAACTGAAAAACTTGAATTATATTGCGGTGAGCTCCGGCATAGGAACCTCATTGCCAACAACGTACCGTGACACTCGTCTCAACGTTTGTCATCCCAATTAACACATGTAAGACAAGAATCCGCAGGAGTGCATCGACTACAGGCAAGGTAACAAGCATGTAAATCCGAGGTAGACTTGCTTGCCTTGCAGTTAGAGGAGCTTACATAATTACAATCAAAATATATATAGCACTCCTAAAAACTCCACAACAAAATATATGATAAAGATACATGAATAATAGCAATCAAAACTAAATTCGAAAAATGAAATAAAAATTTTCTTTTTTAATTTTTGAAAAAGTTCGGGAACATGATGAGCCCAAAGGCATCCCGATAGAGCCTAAGTGTGGACAAAATCCAAATTTTTTGAGCTACACTACCTGAATCATAATCAATGTATCCTACAATAATCCTACAGTAATATAATACTAAATACTACATATACTGAGGATGTTGCCAATGTAAACAACATCAAAGGAAAAAACCGGAAACAAGACATTAGGCACATAAAAAGGCCCAAAGTCAGTAACCGATTTAAATGCTGCCAGATGTAAAGCTAGATCTTCATATCAAGAAAAAACGATACATCAGATAGAAGATGCAAGACCAAAACGATCTAACACCCCAAGGATGAGGACGTAACCATGGGGATAAACAGAATAAACATTCTGTAATACACATTAAACTACCAAAAAATTTAATAAAAAATTTCAATAAAAAATAGCCAAAAAGCTTAGGAGTTTAACAGGAGGGCTTCAAGGAAGAATAGGGAAGAAACACTTAAAAAACAGTAGATTAATCATTAGCAAGAATGATGACGTCAGGCGTATGTCCCGAAATTGGGAAGCATGAAATAATTTTTATAATTATTATAAAGTAACAGCTCTGAGGCGTATGTCCCGAAATTGGGAAGCATGAAATAATTTTTATAATTATTATAAAGTAACAGCTCTGAATGTTTGAAACCACCATTGTTCACTTCCATCATCCATTTACTTCCTTGGATCCACCAATTCTTTCATTGATTTGTGTCTGGCATCCTCAAAAAGGGAGATTTTAAAGCACAGATGTCAGATCATTGTTACTGACTGCAGAGCCAAAAAAAGAATGATGGTTGGCGCCAATTTCGGTACCTTACTGGATACTGCACATGTGCAGATAATAAAAGTATGGAGGACCAGACAGGAATTTTTTTTTTTGGTTTTGTATGCAAATTTTGTGGATGGGGGTGTGGGGGGGGGCAAAATTTGTGTTTGGCCCTGAATTAAATTGAGTTAGTACTAGCTAGTCTGGGCCATTGACTGTGGAATAGAAATATTTTAATTTATATAATGGGAACCCTGGGGCACTTTATGTTTGGATGTCCAAAATATCAATCTTGACAGAACAAGATTCGCAGGGAGTATAATGAGGAAATGTGATGAGAGAATGAAGAACAGGTGGTTACTGGGTGATATAAAGGAGAGGGTTAGTGTGCTGATCAGTGAAATATTTTTGTAGGTGGTCTTATTTTCCCGCTAGCCTGTACATGGAGAATGCTAGTATTTGCCATGTAAACTCTTTCTTTATTATGCCTATGAAATGGTATAGATTTGGGTTGGCATGTCCAAGACTGGATAGGTCACTATGGCAGCCTTCAACATGATTTGTAGTAATTTGTAGGCAGTGATCTGACCACTGACAAAATGTGTCCTGTGTGGAATACCATTCCTGTTATTTCAAGAGTAAAAGCGAAGGGTATTTTCTCTATTTGCCCAAAGTGTCCTATGCAGAATTCCACGTCTGTTATTGCAAGAGTAAGAGAAGAGCTCAAACGCTAAGAAAAGAACTGAAAATGTTACACTGGTTTTGGTGCAGCAGTTTGAATTAATCAAATACCATTCCAGCTCAATAGAACAATGGATACGAGATACATGTAGTAGGTCTTTTCTTTTAATGCTGGTAGAGTTATAGGCCTGTTTTCGTTGTGGGTAAAATAAACTTACTTCCTTATCCACTCTGCTCATGGCATGAGTTTGGTTTTCTAATTGTGGACTGGCTTAAAATTTTAGCATCTTCTCAAATCTGGCACAGATTTACTAAATCTTCCACAGATTTGTGAATGTCTTCTTTGAATTTACTTATTGTTCAGCTTATGTAAACCTATGGAAACTTTGATGTTGACCAACCTCCCCATCAGTATTCATGAAATTCTTTGAAAGATGGAGGAAAAATGTAAAACTGCAAACAAAAATGGGGAGTTTGACTGAACCTATTTAACTCACTTTGTTGTTCTACTTGCCCCACCCCAACTCCTGACAAATGCTAGACAAAAAAGCTGCCACTGCTGTTGCCACAAAGGCATGACAATAGCTCACCTCTACCTTGTATCAAGCAAGCAAAAAATTAGTAAACATAATTTTGTTAAAAGGACAATAAGACACTATTTTGAAAAAATACTGACTCTCAGAATTTTGTATGTATGTGAAAGACACTTAAAAAAAAATATTGCATACAAAGTGTACAACATAAGAAGCAATGCAAAATTACATCAATCAGTATTCAAAAAGCTCGAATGCACACAAAATTTTACAAAATAGGACACTACGAAGATATAAACAAAGTTGTCTGAAAGTTATGAGAGGTAAACAAAACGAGGAAATCCTTGTGACATTGTTTCTGAATACATGCGGTTTATGATTTTAACTCTACTTCTGTTTGAATAAATGACTGCCACAAACAACAGTTGTGCATTATTTTAGCACGAATTGGGCTTAATTAGATAAAAAAACTTTGTATTATTTCAAATAAACTGAAGTTCTGTATCCAATACAACCTACAGCATGTAAATAGCAACAACAGTAATCTGAAATATATCACTGACGGGTATGGTAATGAAAGTGTCAATGACACTGTAGCTTAACTTGTGTGTTGTGTTTGATGAAAAGGATAATGTTCAATGTTTATGAAAGGATTATGAAATGAGACAAGAATTGTGATAATTGGGAATATGTTCATTTCTGTTCCCTGTATGCTATGTTTTTGATAAAAATAATATGAGGTGTACACTGTACTAAAGAGCTGAGGGGTGGGTAAATATGACCTCACAGTTAATGTATGTGGCCCTCACAGTTAACGTATATCCACGAAAGTACCAAGTTACAGTGAAATTATTCCAAAACAAGTCATCCTATCAAGTTACATTGAAATCCCTTCATAAATATGGCCTGTAGACTGTGCTAAAGGTTTTCGGGCTTCGGGCCCCTGTAGCCGTCAGTTTCCCAATTGAATCCAAAGGGGACGTTCTCATCTAGACATTATATGAAGTCAACCTACCAAGTTACAATGAAATCCCTTCATAAATATGACCTGTAGACTGTGCTAAAGGTTTTTGGGCTTTGGGCTCGGGCAGCCATCATGGTTGAATGATCGCAACCAAAAGGGGACATTCTCATCTGGGCATCATCTGGAGTGATCATACGAAGTTACAATGAAATCCCTTCATAAATATGACCTGTAGACTGTGCTCAAGGTTTTCAGGCTTCGGGCCCCTGAAGCCGTCACAGTTCACCAATCATGACCAAAAGGGGATGTCATCATCTAGGCATTATATGGAGTCAAACTAACAGGTTACAATGAAATCCTTCCATAAATATGACCTATAGACTATGCTAAAGGTCTTGGGGTTTTGGGCTCGGGCAGCCATTAAGGCTGAATGGTCGCGACCAAATGGGGACGTTCTCATCTAGACATTGTTTGGAGTCATCCTACCAAGGTACAATGAAATCCCTTCATAAATATCACCTGTAGACTGTGCTAAAGGTTTTCGGGCTTCGGGCCCCTGTAGCCATCAGTTTCCCAATTGAATCCAAAAGGGGCTGTTCTCATATAGACATTATATGAAGTCAACCTACCACGTTACAATGAAATCCCTTCATAAATATGACCTGTAGACTGTGCTAAAGGTTTTTGGGCTTTGGGCTCGGGCAGCCATCATGGTTGAATGATCACAACCAAAAGGGGACATTCTCATCTGGGCATCATCTGGAGTGATCCTACAAAGTTACAATGAAATCCCTTTAAAATATGACCTGTAGACTGTGCTCAAGATTTTCGGGATTCGGGCACCTGTAGCCATCACAGTTGACCAATCACAACCAAAAGGGGATGTCATCATCTAGGCATTATATGGAGTCAACCTATCAAGTTACAATGAAATCCTTCCATAAATACGACCTATAGACTGTGCTAAAGGTTTTGGGGCTCGGGCACCCATCAAGGCTGAATGATCGCGACCAAAAGGGGACTTTCTCATCTAGACATTATTTGGAGTTATCCTACCAAGTTACAATGAAATCCCTTCATAATTATGACCTGTAGACTGTTCTAAAGGTTTTCGGGCCCCTGTAGCCGTCACAGTTGCCCAATCGTGTCCAAAAGGGACTGTTCTCATCTAGACATTATATGAAGTCAACCTACCAAGTTACAATGAAATCCCTTCATAAATATGACCTGTAGACTGTGCTAAAAGGTTTTCGGGCTTCAGGCTCGGGCAGCCATCATGGTTGAATGATCGCAACCAAAGGGGACAATCTCATCTGGGCATCATCTGGAGTGATCCTACGAAGTTACACTGAAATCCCTTTATAAATATGACCCGTAGACTGTGTTCAAGGTTTTCGGGCTTTGGGCACCTGTAGCCATCACAGTTGACCAATCACGACCAAAAGGGGATGTCATCATCTAGGCATTATACGGAGTCAGCCTAACAGGTTACAATGAAATCCTTCCATAAATATGACCTTTTGCCTATGCTAAAAGGTTTTTGGCTCGGGCACCCATCAAAGCTGAATGATCGCGATCAAAATGGGACGTTCTCATCTAGACATTATTTGGAGTCATCCTACCAAGTTACAATGAAATCCCTTCATAAATATGACCTGTAGACTGTGCTAAAGGTTTTCAGGCTTCGGGCCCCTGTAGCCATCATAGTTGCCCAATCACGTCCAAAAGGGGACTTTCTCATCTAGACACTGTATGAAGTCAACACACCAAGTTACAATGAAATTCCTCAATAAATATGACCTGTAGACTGTGCTAAAGGTTTCCGGGTTTTGGGCTCGTGCAGTCATCATGGTTGGCAGATCACGCCCAAATGGTGAAATTCTCATCTAGACATCATAAGGAGTCATTCTACTAAGTTACAATGAAATCTCTCCATATTAAACATGACCTGCAGACTGTGCTAAAGGTTTTCGGGCTTTGGGCTCAGACAGCCATCATGGTTGAATGATCGCAACCAAAGGGGACAATCTCATCTGGAGTGATCCTACGAAGTTACAATGAAATCCCTTCAAAAATATGGTCACAGTTGATAGATCATGCCCAAAAGGGGACGTTCTCATCTAGGCATTATACAGAGGCATCCTACCAAGTTACAATGAAATCCCTTCATAAATACGACCTGTAGACTGTGCTAATAGTTTTCGGGTTTTGGGCTCGGGCAGCCATACCGGTTGACCGATCGCGACCAAAAGGGGACGTTCTCATCTAGACATGACCCCAAACCGGCATATGAAATTTCGTGACGATCAGACAAGAACTGCGGGGTGTAGCCCCTCTAAAGGAAAATGTGAACAGACTCACAAACTCACAGACTAACAGACTTCCCCACGTGTGATGGCAATAGCTTATCTTGACTATGTCAAGTTAAGCTAAAAATAAACCAATTTGAACACTTCACATTTGTCCTTCTGAGAAAGCTGATTTCAATGAATATGGAAAATGATACTGACTCAGAATTTTTGTGAATGATTGGCTAAACAGTTTGGATTGAAAAACTATGGCAGCGTTTTTAAAAAATCCAATAAATTCTCGGCTAGAAGTAAATTTATTTAATCACATTGGACACTTTCATGTGTATATATAAAACATGAGGGTACTTTTACATAATGGAAATTGTGATTTTTTCCAAAATCGCAGCTTTTTGGCCCTTTAAACAGTGGAACCCTCCTCTTAACTGAATAGCAACTTTAACATTTATTCTATTAAATGTTGTTTGACAGAGCTTGTGGGACTCTGTCAAACAATATATGATAGATTAAATATTACAATATTACAACATTTTTTATCAATTAACAGGAGTTCATGCTATAACCTATATGCAATTAACAGGTCAAATTTGCACTGAAGGTATGGTTTTTTTTGGCTTGGTGTTTGGAAATTATATTCAATTAACAGGTTCATTTAATTGAGAGATATATAATTAAGTGGGCTCCACTATATAGGGTGTTACTGTAATACATGAGATTACAACATACAAAGTAATTCTTGCTTTCAGTACATTTTTCAAATTAGTCTCCTCACAACAAAAGTTTAAATTTACCAATCATACCCTTGTAATGCCTGGTAAAATTTCTTCACATTGATTGTCCTGTAAGGACTTCTGTTATTTATCTGTGGACAGGTGATATCATGAAGAAAATCATAACTGCCTTCTATGCTTATCTCAACTTCCGTTCGCTGACTAAAATAAAGAATACATACCATGTAACAACAAGAGTTTTAAAAAAGATGACAAAAGCATTGGAAGCATGTTAATGGAATGGCCACTTTGCCGTTGAAAAATTTTCACTTAACTGGAGCTCTGTGAAACAAGATATAATAGACTAAATGCTTATACTGGATGTACTTAGGCCCAATAGATAAAAAAAAAAAACATGGGAAATCTAAATTTTATAGTAAATTTCCTTTCTTATTATACCTACCACAATTGTTTACTACAGGCTTGCACTACAGTGGAAGTCCCTAACTCGGATAAAATACTCTCTATTTTTGTCTTTCCCAAGCAATTTGGGAAAGAAAAGTGGTGCAAAAGCACCAAGAAAAAATAAGCCAAAACTGGGTTGAGTGCAACTGGCGCAGACCCAGTACCGGACGCTCTCCCAAGTACAACTCCACGACTTCCGTTGCCAGTGCGCTAAAGACTCATTCTTTTTGAATACGTCAACGTTAGAGTTATGTGATCAGTGGGGAGGAAAGATTCTTTACCCATAAAGAAGATGGGAGGGCCTCCATGTAAACAATTGTGGTAGGTATAATAAGAAAGGAAATTTACTATAAAATTTAGATTTCTTATTAACCTACTCACAATTGTTTACTACAGGCTGAATAGACAATAGGCTGGAGGGAATCGCATAACCAACCCACACATAACCCCAGTGCACTGGAACCGTGAAGCAGAAAGAAGAGGTCCCGAGACTTATCAACCATAATGTCGCAATCATTGGTAAAGGACAGTGAAAGGAGACATATGGGCCTGTGTGACACACAGACAGAAAAGGGCAGTAACAGCACAAAGCTGAAAATGACCTTCAAGAAGCCTAATGGCTAGGGCAGACAACAGCCTGAGCAGAAGAAAGAGGACCCAAGGCAAAAAGGTCCTCCGACTGCTCTTGCAACTGGCGCAGATAAAAGGTGGAGAAAGTAGAGGCATTTCTCCAGTAGGCTGCCTGCATAACATCCGACAACTTGACGGAGTTAGAGTAAGCCCAAGAGGTGGATAATGTCCGCACCTCGTGGGCAGAAATACGATTGGTAATACAATCGCCAGCTGCTAAACGACCGTAAGCCATACGAATAGCAAGGCAAATCCATCGAGAAATGGATTGAGGAGAGATCTTCTGTCGACCCAGAATAAGAGACCGAAAAAAACGTTTCCTGCCTTTCCGTATGAAACGTGTCCGATCGAGATAAATGCGAATAGCACGCACCGGACAGAGCAAAGGGCGATTACCCTCAACAGAAGGAAGAGCCCTGATACAGATAGGAGGAGGAGTAGTATCTGGTAACTGATTCTTGGCCAAAAAAGAGCAATCAGTGGTAAAAGTAACACTGTTGGGAGAGCTCCTAAAAAAGGCCGGGTCAACCGAGAGGGCGTAAAGCTCACTAACCCGTCTGGCCGAAGCAAAACGCCATCAGAAACGCCGTCTTATATGTGAGAAAATGCATATCCACCTGGGATAAAGGTTCAAACGGCGCCCCCCCCCCCCCCCCAAGCAAAGCAGCACCCACGAAAGATTCCAGCGTGGGGTTAGCTGCAAAGTCCAAGGCCTTTTCAAAGAAAAGTGCCGAACAAGCTTGGAGAGGTAAGGATTAGTGCCGATATGACGCTTTCCCACATAAGAAAAAGTCTCTGAAAGCATGGACCTGTAACCCTTGATGGTAACAGGCTGGAGACCCCGAGAATCAAACAGATATACCAGAAACTCTGCAATCTGAGAAATCGAAGGATTTGCATAATCAACAGAGTGATCAGCACACCATCGACAGAAGACCTTCCATTTAGCTGCATAAGCTAAACCAGTGGAGTGCCTCCTTGAAGAAGAAATGCACTCCACTGCTCATCTCGAAAAACCTCTACGGAGGAGACAGGACCTGACAAAAGATATGCGTGAAGGCACAATGAAGTAGGGTCGACGTGAAACCTCCTCGGGCGACCTTGACAAAGAAGGTCGCGACGTAGCGGGAGACATGCCGGAACCGCCGCCATCAGCGAGCGGAGCTGATTGATCCACACCCGCTGAGGTGACAGGGGAGCAATCAGAATGATTTGACAACTGCAGGTTCGAATTTTGGCTAGAACCTGAGGCAGATATGGAACCGGCGGGAAGGCGTAGTCGACGAGACTGTTCCAATCGAGTGACAGAGCGTCCACAGCGAAAGCCAGAGGATCTAGACACGGGGACGCGAAAGTGTCCACCTGATGGTTCCAACGAGTCGCAAAGAGATCGATGTGGGGACGTCCCCAGAGATCGCAAAGCGACTGGAACACTGCCCTGTGGAGCATCCACTCGGTGGAAATAACCCTGCCCTGTCGGGTCAGGGAGTCGGCTAGGACGTTCAGACGACCAGGAATGTGCCGAACAACCGCTCCGGCGTGAACATGATGAGCGAGCAGTAGAAGATCCCAAGCCAATTCGTACATCGGAACCGAGTGCGTGCTGCCCTGGTTCCGAATGTAAGCAACCACTGTCGAATTGTCGGACAGCAGAAGGACCTGGCGATTCGACAGGTGAGGGATCCACTGCCTGAAACTCAGAGGAAGAGCTAGAAGCTCCTTCTGGTTGATGTATAGAGCTGCTTGATCCTGGTCCCACATCCCGCGTACGGAAAGACCGAGAGGATCCAACGTCGCACCCCATCCGAGATCGCTGGCATCCGCCGTCAGAATGCGATCGGACGTGGGTAAGTCCAATGGAACACCCTGCGTAATCCACTGAACATCCGTCCAGGGAAGAAGGTGAGGATAAAGAGATTCCAGAAACGGAAGCACCTGATCCAGAGAATCTACATTCGGCCTCCAACGACTGAGCAGAAAGTATTGGAGAGGTCTGACATGCAGCCGACCTAGAGGAATGAGATCCGTCACCGAACCGCAGAGACCGATCAGCCGGAGAAAACTCCAAGCGGTCGCGGACGTGGACTGGGACAGAGTCAGAGCAAAAGCTGAGAGAATCACAGCCTTGGCCTGGGGAACCACTACCAAATTGAATTGGGTTTGGAAAGCCATCCCCAGATGACAAAACGACTGAGAAGGGACCAGGCCCGATTTCTCCTCGTTGACGATGAATCCTAGCGACGTGAGCAAGCTCAACAGAGTGGCGACATCCGACTCCAGTAAGGCAGCATTGGAATGCCTCTGAAGGATATCGTCTAGATATGCCGAAGAAGTCCCCCTGGACTGTGTGCGATGGAACGCTATCACATGCGACATCAGTCTGGTGAAGGCCCAAGGAGCCAGGTTGAGGCTGAAAGGCATGGCCTTGAACTGGTAAACTCGCCCCAGAAAAGCAAACCTGAGATACTTCCGTGACGCCCGATGCATCGGAACGTGGAAGTAAGCGTCTTGCAGGTCGATGCTGGCAGCGAAATCTCCCTGGTGAATTGATTGGCGGACCGACCTGAAAGTCTCCATGCTGAACTTGGGAGCAATGATAGACTGGTTCAGGATACTCAGATCGATAACCGGTCGGAGTCAGCCATCCTTCTTCGGCACCAAGAACAGGCGGGAATAGAAACCCACTGACTGAATGTTCTTGACGACCTCGATCGCCCCCTTTGCCAGGAGATTGCCAATCTCCGTGGACAAAAGTTCCCGACGTAAAACGTCTGAAGGAACTGTGGTTGGAAGAGGCACCCTTGACAGAGTGGGGTGCCGTCGGAAAGATATTTGCAGCCTGGATCGGATGTGATGGTGGCCCAATGGTCTGCGAACTCTGCTATCCTTCCTCCAACCTGGGACGAGTCGAGGTGAGGACCTTCATTTCGAGCCCCGGCGAGGCTAGCGAGAGGAGAAACCACCTCCTCTACTAAATGAAGAATCCTGAGACTTCCCTTGATTCTGCCGACCTTTATCCTTACCCCGTGAGTAAGAAGTAGAGGCGGCAGCAGAAGGACCAGCCTTTTGCTTCACAGAGGAAGCAGAAGGGTACTTGTTAGGCTTGGAACGGCTCCTGCCTCCCCTAGAAGGCTGATCAAGCTGACGAAACAGCAGCTGATCTTTGGAATGACGTAGGACGTCATCCCGGACTGTCAACACGGAACCCTGGAAAAGTTGCGGACCTGCCAAAGAAGCAGATCGAAGAGCAGCACGTTGCTCCTCGTGAAGGGATCGTCCTGTGTCCAGCACATCGTCCCTTTGAACTAATTCCAGATTAGCCGTGTTACAGGCATGTGTGTGAGTAAGATGCATAAGCGCCTTGGACAGCACACGCAAAGGAGCCTGTACCTCGTCAAACTTATCTGGAGGAAGATAAGCAGCCAAAGCTGAGACGACGTGATCTGAGAGAGAAAGTATGCAAAGCATCTCTCTAGATAAGCCCAACGTGGACTCCAGAGTCGTCACTGGAATGACGGCAGACTTGGGCTTGGAAAGCCCGAGGGGAGTGAAGTCCTGATCCAGAACCGTCAAAGTCTGGCAGACCGACGGATTGGCGAAATCGTAGGAACGATAACGCACAGGAGGCAAAAAGGTGTCAACCCTGGTGAAGAACGAAGTCTTCAGAGCCTTGGAATTCAGCTTGGAGTCCAATGCTGAAAAAGCTTCAACCACCTGTACCGACTGGCACGGTCGAAGGCGCCCAGAAGCAGGTTGCTCCATATGCTGTAGGCGCGCGACCAATGATCGCGGCCTGGCTGACACTGTCGGCTGGTTAGTAGGTTTGAGATCAGGCAGAAACCCAAACACAAAGTCAAGAGCTGCCCCCAAGTCCGAAGACTGCTGGCCCTCGACATCAAGCATGTCGGACTCCTCCCCAGAGTCGGAAGACACATAGCCGATCGTGGGAAAACCAGACGACACCTCCCATGGTGTCGGGACACCATGGGGATCAGAAACCGGCCTGTTTCCAATCCCGGGAGGCGGCGCCATAGGAGGCGCCTGGAAACCACTCGCTGCCTCGCTGGAAGCAACAGGAAGGCTCTTTGATAGAACCTGAGTGAGTAAGGAGAGGGCCTCCCTAAGCTCACTGTCCGAACTGGCTGGTTCGACAGGGGAGCAAACCGGCAAAGTGGCTTCACCTCAGACCCTCTTAACCAGCGAAGGGTCACGATCCTCCAAAACACCCGACGCAGGCCGACGGGCGGCAGCCGGAACATTTAAAGGCAGACATGTATAGGGGTACGAGGCACCCGAGGATCAATATAGCGAGAACTCAGGAGAGTCACCGTGGACCTCTGTGGGGCAGAAGGTCCAGGCTGCACAAAAGGCGTTGGTCCCTCAAAACTGGTCGTGTGGCCAGAATGAGTGGACGGAAACGCCACGGAGTTCATAGTGTCTCCACTAAGAACATCGAATCCAAAGACACAACTGTGGTGCTCGACGGCGTAGAGACCACAGTGGTGGGTTCGACTGCAGCCCCTTCCAACTTCGCTGAGTTGAAGTCAGGGAAGGCTGAGGCCGATATCCCACATCTACAAAACCAGACATTCCTGCAGTCCCCTGCAGCAAAAAGCCGAGGCCGGCTGAAACTGACGACGAAGCAGATGGACCAGCAGTAGTAGTAGATACGTCGGAAGTCGTTGAGGCTGGTGGAAAAGTGGAGAGAGCACCCCTGCTCGGCTCCGAAGGAGGAGTCACAACCCTAGTGACAGCCTCAGAAGTCGACTGGAGGGGGACCGTAGTCCCGGAACCAGGCACCTCTTCACCAGAACACTCAACGGCTCCTGCAGTATCCACTACAGGAAAAGACTGCACATCCCCCACGGAGGAGGAATAACTCTCACCAGACAAGGTCGGCTCGGGAGCCCCCGAACGACCACGTTCTCCTTTCCCGTGGGAGCGGGAGGCACGGACACGAGAACGAACGACACTGTTAACTGACGCCCAGAAAGTGGATGACCATGATCCACAGACACCACATGGCCGCTCGGCCGAACACCCATTACAGGAGGAACAAGAAGAATGTAAATCGTCCACATGCTTTGGCAGCAGACATTGCCCACAAGGAATTGTCCTGGGCATGATAGAGGTGAGAGGAGCAAAGAAGGTGAAATCAGAAAACAGAAGAACACCCCCAAAGAAGAGAGAAAGGTGACAGAAATAAAGACCCCAGACGGTCGACCGGGAACCACACAACAGGATGACTACTCTCAAAAGAGAAAAGAAAAACTGTAGGAGTGGTACCCCACTGACACCTAACTCTAACACAATTAGAAAATTTAGCAAATTAAGCATTAACAATAATTGTGAAAAATAATAAGTCCGAACCGCATGGCACACGAAATTCGCGCGCGACTCGAGAGAGAACAATTAAAATACATTATGGATATATAATATTGAAGAGAATATAAAGAAAACTGTTCCTGAGAATACAAAGGATACTCTGATGCACTATGAATCAGGAATCATCAATCAACGAGCTGGATAAACACTGATAAGCGTGCAGAACATCTCAACACAAGGCGGATGACAAAAAGAATGAGTCTTTAGCGACGATATATGCACACTGGCAACAGAAGTCGTGGAGTTGTACTTGGGAGAGAGCGTCCCGTACTGGGTCTGCGCCGGTTGCACTCGACCCAGTTTTGGCTTATTTTTTCTTGGTGCTTTTGCACCACTTTTCTTTCCCAAATTGCTTGGGAAAGACAAAAATAGAGAGTATTTTATCCGAGTTAGGGACTTCCACTGCAGTGCAAGCCTGTAGTAAACAATTGTGAGTAGGTTAAGAAATCAGTGGTTGTGAGAGAAATTTTTTGATATATTACAAGATCTTTGTATTCAATTAACAGGAGTTTACACTATAACCTACAGGCAATTAATAGGTCACATTTGCGCCAAAGGTGTGGTAAATGGTTTATGGTTTTGTGTTTGAAAACTATATTCAATTAATAAGGTTATTCAGTTAAGAGATATACAAAATTCATTGGGCTCATCAGTATTTGTAATAATAAACAACAAATACAGCTCAACTGATTCTGTGTTAAAAGTACATTATCTCATCTCTGCTGTAAAGTGCTGGATTCTCATACTTGGGTTTCAATGCACAAGTCACTTACTCTGTGTCATGGGTCCCACTTCACCCTTAAAGGACTGGAGATTACAAAACATTTTTGTTACACTTTGACATCCTGTAGCTTTGAGGATGTTTGTAGGAAAATCTTGGCTGCCTGTTTATGCAGCTAACCCTTGCCAAGAAACAACTGCCAAGGTACTATAACTTGCAGTTCAAAAAGACTACATGTTGAGGCACCTGTTTAGTAGCAGTAAAAGTTTTAAAGTAGGAATTGGGCCAAAAAGGTTAATATCAAGTACTAGTCATAAAATAAATCAAATAATTGCATATCACCACCAACCACAAACAATTGAACACACCTTTAGTACAAACTTAACCTGGTATTTGTAAATAGGTTAACTGATCGAGTGCTAGAAACCACTATCATGCCCTATTGAAAAGTGCTGAAAGCCACCTGATGCATATCGATGCCCAAAGACAAGGCCCCAACTTCAATACACCATCACGGAAATCCACATGGTGATAATAACCTATATGCTTAGCATGGGGCCCTGTGAAGCTTTGAGATTCGATTAGATTTTGAATCTTACAGGTAAGTTGGTATTCCGTCCAATTCAAAATCGGCCATTTGATTCTTTTCCTCTCGAAACTTTTTCTTAAGAATATAGCTTGGTATCAATCAGCTTCATCGTCTCAGAAAACATATTGTTCAGATGGAAATCATACATAATGTTGAAGTAAAAGACTAAGTGTAACTTCGGCTACATTAACATAAATAACATCTGCTCTCGTACTATCAGCCATTCTGATTTCAATATCACTAGTGCCTACCACTGTTAAAAGCAAATTTAAAGTTTCCAAGCAATGTCAACTGTTTAATATAATCCTTACACGGTAATATTCCAATCATATAATCAAGGCATGCCTTCTATGAAGGCATGCCTTGATAATGTATTTGGATTATTTTATCAGTCGGGACTTGAGCCATCACAGTCGGAAAAAATCATGTTTATGGCACCCCAACCTCCATCGGTTATCTTCAAGATGCCACTGATTGGACTGGAAGTTCAATTTGATTTTGAATGATAAAAATGATTCAATTTGAGGTGCGATTCCAATAAAAAATGTGTGATTTGCAGGGCCCTAGCTTAGCACCAAAATCATGCTGCTTGATGAAGATGGTAAAAAGGTAATAAAGTGGGTAAGCCCTGTATTAGGTAGTCAATGAACCAAGGAAAGGCAACAACCAAAATGTATCATTCAAGCGAAAATGTACTGATTCATTTGAACTTTCAGTGTTAAATTATGGGATGAACAAAACTTACTTAGACTCATCAAGAGGCCAAGCTGAAGTTGCAATATATTCAATTCTCACATAATCTCTCCATGGTAACACAAGTCTCATTTCTATCTGTGGTGTACCTGTAATGATTTTCCAATTTGTAACTTTTTCAAAACTGTTCAAACTTTATATTATATTTTAAATTTTCTTTTTCTAACAGATAAAAATTGTATTACCTTGTATAATGCAATGAAAAATTATAAATTTAAGGTAATTTGTATATTTTTATACTTACCAATGGCCCAGACTAGCTGGTGCTTAATTCAAAGTTATTAAGGGCCAAACACAAATTTTGAACCCTCAAATCCCCAAAATTTGCTTGCAAAACCGAAAATTAAAAGTCCTATCTGGCCCTACATACATTTACTCTCTGCGTATGCGGAGACATCAGGAAGTGACCGGAATTGGAAGCCAACATCATTCTTAGTAGAAGAGAGTACTACATAAAAATTCAGCGGGGAGGTATGAGTGCCCACTCATGGGAGGGCCATCTCCATCTGGGCCATTGGTAAGTATAAAAATATACAAATTACCTTAAACTTATATTTTTACACTGTAAACCAATGGCCCAGACTAGCTGAATCATAAAAAGTGGAGGGCCTTCGACTTCAGAATTAGTAGATCAACATAGTTCCAATCCTGTAATCCAAGGTGAAAGGAAATTAAAATTATTAGGAATTACATGTATGTCTCTCTAGTAATAGAGAAGACATATGATATAAAAGGAGCCCAGTTCAAGTAATTCTGTATACTTAGCATGAAGACTATGCTAAATGGATGTAACAAGTTCCCAGTTTTTAAGGCTAGCCCAGACTAAGCTAAAAAATTAGGATGGCATATTTAAGAATGAGAGAATATCCCCACAAACATATACAATATACAATAAAACTCCAGCTGTATGCAGGATATAATTACAGACAAAACAGCTTCACTCATAGTTACATACTTATTAAGCCGGAGGAGAGGTAAAAAATTCCCTCCCCCACTTTTTCTTTTGAAGGAATCAGTAAAAGCAGTACAAAAAAAACAATATAAATATTCGTCAAACAGGCACTCAGGTATTAATTTATTATTAATAAATAGTGCTTAATGCCACTTCAGAAGTTAAGGCTACAGCAACGATCCCAGTGTAACAGGAAATTTACCCCCCCTGAAAATCTCCCCCCCCCCCCCCCCCCCCGGGGAGGGTAAATATACTAGGAAATATACCCCCCCTCCCCTGAAAATTTACCACCCCCTTTCCTTAATTTGGCTGTTGATAATATTTTACTTAATTAATACTGCCTGCTATATAACATACACTGGAGACAGCATACGCAGGTAGGGCGAAAACCAGTGATATAATATATAACATACACATGTCCAATAGAAGGGGCGCGGTGGCTCAGTTGGTAGAGGTGCAGGCTGCAAGCCGAGAGGTCCTCGGTTCGAATCCCACCCTCGGCAACCGCGTTGTGTCCTTGGGCAAGACACTTCACCCCAATTGCCTACATGGGGGCACGATGACGCTGTGTACTGAGGCGTACTGCACGTCGATGGTGCGCATGTCTTCAACCAATCTAACCCTGCCTGTGCTGCGGTGCAGAGTTCAGAGTTACGATGTTGGAGAGCTGACAGCTGCTCGTCGTTGCTCGGTGGTTCTCTCCGGGTACTCCGGCTTCCTCCACCCGTAAAACTGTCACGGTCACGATTAGCCATTGTGCATAAGTATGTGACCTTAAACACCATTAAATAAATAAATAAATGTCCAATAGAACCACAATGAATGATCTCTGGAGAGTACACACACTTCTGAGGTAACCAACAGGCGACCCCATATCGAACCCTCCTCCTCCGCATTACTTAATCGTTCTTGGGTTAGTCATAAAATAATATAGAAACCGCAATGGTTCCCTCACGTCTAACCAACTCCATTATGCCACTATAGGTGGAGAAGGGCGTGAAGGTCCCAAAGAACCTGACACTTCAAGACTGCAGGACTTAGGGTCATGCCCCAACCCGTCTGACTCACATCCGGCATAATCGTGAAAGCCGGATCTGGCAGTTGCAGCAGAACCACTGAATATCTGCTCAAATCTTAACCCTTGTTTTACTAGTTCCGTTAAAAAGAATACTGGTTCAAGCGAAAGCGTCTTCACACTCCAGTTCTGAGTAAAGAATATCTGGAGGGGACGTGCGCACAGGCGACCCATCGGAACGAGATCCACAGCCACTCTGCACAGCTCCAACAGTTGCATGAAATCCCTCACTATTAATGCGCTGAGTGTAGACAAAAGCGAGCATAACAACTGACTAATTTCGCTCTGGGTAAAGGCAGATGAACCAGATTGTTGTGAGTCTCAAAGCTCATCCCCAAGTGAAGAGATGACTTGTACGGAGCTAGATCCGACTTTTTCTCCTTTACGATGAAACCGAGATGTCAGAGTAATAGAAGCAGACTCTAAATATCGTTCTGAAGAATAATTATGTTGCTGTATCCCTGAAGAAGGTCGACCAAGTAAGCCGATGTTACCACAGACGAATGAGCTCATAAGTATGACCTTACCGAGTTCATTATTATTTGAGTGAACGCCCAGGGGGGCCAGATTCAGACCGAAGCATATTGCTCTGAACTGATACACTTTCCCTTGTACGGCGAAAAACAGGTACTTTTATAATGCCGGATGTACCAGGACATGAAAGTTCGCATCCTTAGATCTATGCTTGCCGCATAGTCGATCACTCGAATGCCCGCTTTTATCGACCAAATGGTCTCCATAAATAAATTTTTGGAGCCATAAGCTTATTATCCAACTCAAGTCTATTACCGATCGGAACGCTTTGGTATGAGGAACAGGTGACTGTAAAAATCTTCATAATCCCGATTCTCGATGACCTGTATTGCTTCCTTTGATAAGAGAGCTTATACCTCCAGTAGGAGAAACTCTCTTATGCAAGAATTTGATGGAAGATTTGTCCAACATGGACAACTTGTTAGTGGTGTTTTTGCGTGGAATGATAGCCGTAAGCCGTCCGAGACTACACTTCTCACCCACTGATCTTCCATGATTATTATCCAGTTTTTTGCGGAGCTTGACAACCTTCCGCCAACTGGCCAGCAATAGAGGTCTAAAGCATTACCTGTTTGACCTGCAAGGCTTACGGGAGGAGGAACCAAGTCCTCCCACGAAAATCCTCGTCTAGACGGCCTAGGGGCTTCTGACCTATAGTCCCGATCAGATTTATGCCCCTTTTCCAAGTCGCTATACTGATGACCTCCAGAGTAATTATAAGAGGGTTTTTTGTACTCTCGTGAGGAGTTTCCTTTTGGCGATTTTTTGTCTGGAATGCCCTCCTTTACTCTTGTCTGCTGAAGTGGTCATTAATACGCCGACTTCAAAAGCAGAACACTAGATGCTTTCTTAGTAGACTGTTCATAGACTAACGAAAGCTAGTCGTCGAAAATAAAATATCCGGAAACCGGAGTGACTCAGAGTATTTATTTATTTATTTATTGGTGTTTAAGGTCACATACTTATGCACAATGGCTAATCATGACCGTGACAGTTTTACGGGTGGAGGAAGCCGGAGCACCCGGAGAGAACCACCGAGCAACGACGAGCAGCTGTCAGCTCTCCAACATCGTAGCTCTGAACTCTGCACCGCAGCACAGGCAGGGTTAGATTGGTTGAAGACATGTGCACCATCGACGTGCACTCTGCCTCAGTACACAGCGTCATCGTGCCCCCAAGTAGGCAATCGGGGTGAAGTGTCTTGCCCAAGGACACAACGCGGTTGCCGCAGGTGGGATTCGAACCGAGGACTTCTCGACTTGCAGCTTCACCTCTACCAACTGAGCCACCGCACCCCCGAGTGACTCAGAGAGACTTTTCATCTTATCATCTTATCAGTGATGATGATGCAAGGGCAGCATCACGTCTGATTAACTCCAGGTTAGCCACTTTTAGGACGGAGTTAAACGTGGTATACATAACTGACCTGGAAAACACACTAAGAGAGGTACGAACGTCCTCAAATTCCTTTCCCTTGAGATGCTGCACCATAGCTCTTGTAAGGTGATATGCGTAAGACATAACGTCCAAATTCGCTCTATTTGAAGAAATTGCTGTCTCAATTGTGTCTGAGCAAAATTATAAGAGGGTTTCTTGTACCCTCGTGAGGAGTTTCCTTTTGACGATTTTTTGCCTGGAACGCCCTCCTTTACTCTTGTCTGCTGAAGTGGGTCATTAATACGCCAACTTCAAAAGCAGAACACTAGATGCTTTCTTAGTAGCTGGTTCATAGACTAACGAAAGCTAGTCGTCAAAAATAAAATATCCGAAAACCGGAGTGACTCAGAGAGACTTTTCACCCTGTCATCTTATCAGTGATGAAGACGCAAGGGCAGCATCACATCTGTATTAACTCCAGGTTAGCCACTTTTAGGGTGGAGTTAAACGTGGTATACATAACTGACCTGGACAAAATGCTAAGAGAGGTACAAACGTCCTCAAATTCCTTTCCCTTGAGACGCTGTGCCGTAGCTCTTGTAAGGTGATATGCGTAAAACATAACGTCCACATTCGCACTATTTGAAGAAATTGCCGTCTCAATTGTGTCTGAGCGAATAGTGAATGATACAGGTAAGGATACCTCCAGATCTCTGGCCTGCTCAACCAAATGCAGAAAAACTCTCTGAACATCTTCGCCGATGTTTTTAAATGAATGTGGTCCAAAAAATGGTATGTATACGGAAGATGAAGATAAGAAACCGCCTTCTTCCTTGCACTCAAGAGGATAAATACGGTGGCATCTATATGGCCGAAAGCCTGCAACACCTTGTCCGGATGAAGTCAGCACCTAACGACGCCAGCAGTTTCTCTCTTGTCGTCACAGCAGTCTGATTCAGCAGAACAAAATCAGGGTAGTATTGATGGATGAACGCCGTCGCAACAATATACTGTTCTGAAAGGGAAGGGTAATCCTCTTCCTTATCCCTTTCACCATCCGAGAGAATCAGCTGCGAATCTCGGTCCATTGCATCTGCGTGAACAGACGACGGACTGTCCCAGCACCGTCCGACAGCTCAGATTCTGAGACTGAGGGAGACTGCATCTGCACTTGCTGGGATGCTGCGATCAACTGCGCAATCTGCGACAGCAAGTCCGTCATCGAAGCCTGAGGAGCAGCGGCCTTCCGTTCCTTAGCCGCATGCTGCTTCTGGGACGGTGTATCGGAAACGGATCCTTTCTCCGAACGTCCTGATGATTAAGGCCTCGTCTCCCTAGCTACCGGTTGGTCCAACTTTACAGGCAAAGAGTGGTTCCTTCATGCAACAGGCTGGATATCCGAAGTCAGGTAGCTAGGATGCGGCCGTGTGTGCTTAAATAACGTAGCAGAGGAAGCCGTGACTGAAGCCGACCCTGGCTGCAGACGAGACGGAGTGTCCCGAGCGGAGGACAGACATATGCTCCATCTTATGCGAGTTTCCAACCAGACAACTTCATTTCGGCCTTGTGAAATGTAGCGGAGGAAGCCTTAACTGAAGCCAACCCCGGCTGCAGACTAACAGAGTGTCCCGAGTGGAGGGCGGACATACGCTCCGGCTTGCACAAGTTTCTCAAAACAACATCTGACCCCAGACGTTGCTAGATTAGAGAGGGGGGGCCTCTCCAGCTCGCGGTCTATCAGACCCTGCAGAACTTGCTGACTTCCTCCCTATTTTCTCCCTATTTCCATCATCGTTGGGTGAGCTATTTATATTATAGTGCTCGCTCTACCCAATCCACTTCCTAGACTGCAATGGACTTACCCGGGGTCAGGGCCCCCCTGTATGGAGTATCGCTTCACCGGTCGAGTTAGCTGCTTGCAAGAGATTAAAACCTTTAACCAAAGGCTTTAACTCTTGCAATAATGAGCACTGCAGCTAGCTCTATATGCTCCACGGACTTGGATGGGTGTTAGAATATCATCACCATGTTCATGTTCCTCTGAAATAGAAACTGACAGAATGAATTAAAACACGGTGAGAGGCCCTGATCCTCAGAACCTTACCGTCAACAACGTACAGCAACATCCGACTCCAACATCAGTCATCCGTGTGCAACACAAGAATGACAGGAGTCTGCAAGGAGTGTATCAGCTAAAGTCGATATCAGTCCTCCAAACTCACAACAATATATATATATAACTGAGATACATGAATAATAGCAGTCACAATAAAATTCAAAATATTTTTTGTAAACAAAAAAATTTTGAAAAAAACACCCAAGTTCTCAAAGGGAACATTAAGAGCCCAAGGGCATCCTGATAGAGCCTAAGTGGGGACAAAATCCAAACTTTTGGAGTTACACTACCAGAATAATAATCCATGTATCCTACAGTATACTATCGTAATATAATATAAAAAACTACCTATATATGAGGACGTTGACAATGTAAACAACATCAATGTAAACAAGACATCAGGCACACAAAAAGGTCCAAAGTCAGAATCAATTGAAATGCTATCAGATGCAAAGCTATATCTTCTATACGAAGGAAAAATGATTCATCAGATAGAAGATGCAAGACTAAACGGCCTAACACCCCTAGGGTGAGGACGTAACCCTAGGGAAGAAACAGAATAATATTCTGTAACAAATGTTAAACTCCCAAGAAATTTAATAAAAAAATTTCAATAAAAATTAGCCAAAATGCTTAAGAGTTTAACAGGAAGGGTTCATGGAAGGATAGGGAAGGAATACTTAACAAACAGTGGAATAATCATTATCAAAACATGTCCCGAAATTGGGACACATATAATTTTATAAATATTATAAAGTTACAGCCCTGAACATCCAAAACCACCGTTGAACATGTGCATTCATCCAGTAACAGCCTTGTATCCACCAATTCTTGCATTGATTTGTGTCTGGCATCCTCAAAAGGGAGATTTTAAAGCACAGATGTCATTTCATTGTTGATGACTTTAGGGCCAAATAAAGAATGATGTTTGCACCTATTCCGGTCACTTCCTGACGTCTGCACATGCTTGGAGAGTAAATGTAAGGAGGGCCAAACAGGACTTTTAATTTTTGGTTTTAAATTTTGGGGATTGGGGGGTTCAAAATTTGTGTTTGGCCCTTAATAACTTTGAGTTAAGCACCACCTAGTCTGGTCCATTGGTTTACAGTGTAAAAATATGATAAATTTAAAGTAATTTGTATATTTTTTATACTTACCAATGGTCCAGACTTAGCTGGTGCAACCTCAATATTATTAAGGGCCAAACACAAATTGTGAACCCCCAATCCCCAAAATTTACATACAATACCTAAAATTAAAAGTCCTATCTGGCCCTCCATACTTTTAGAACTTGCGCATGTGCAGTACCCAGGAGGAGACCGGAATTGGCGCCAACATCATTCTTCCTAGTTGTGCCTACTGAAGTGATAACTCAGCGGGGAGGTATGAGTGCCCACTTATGGGAGGGCCATCCCCGTCTGGGTTATTGGTAAGTATAAAAAATATACAAATTACTTTAAATTTATCATATTTTTATACTAAAACCAATGGCCCAGACTTAGCCGAATCGTAAAAAGGCAGAGGGCCTAGGACTTAAAGAAATAGCAGACCGACTTAAAGAAATAGCAGACCAAAATACAGCTCCTTAGCCTGCATTAGAACTCCAAGGTGAAAAGAAGATTATAAATTTAAGGAATTACCTATATGTCTATATGTAAACATACCACTGAAATAAGGAGCAATGTCCAAGTAATTCCCTATTACTTAGCATAATGGATTACGCTACTTGGGTGTAACGAGCCCAAAATTTTAAGGCTAGTGTCGAATAAGACACTTAAAATTAGGAAAAGCATGTTCGAGAGTGAGAGACTGATGCCTACAAATACACACCATATATAAAGTATCAAGCTGTACATAAGATCAGAATAATCTGCAGAATATAACAGCTTCACTCATAGTTACACAATATTATAAGGCCAGAAGAGGTAAAGAGAAAATCCCCCCCCCCCCCCCCCCACTTTATTTTGAATGAATAAACTTCAAAACAAAGAGGGAAGCGGTCTGGAATCAAAGAAAATCCTGTTGAGAAACTTGTAGGCTAATCTCCTTTGTGTGCACATCCATGTAAGAAGAAGAAGCCATAACCACAACCGACGCTGGCTGCATTGTGGAAGGAACTCATTATAGTTTCAGAGAAAAAGCGGTATCGAATAATATATGTATTCATCTAAAAGGCACCTGGCTATTAATTATTATTAATTTACTGGTGCTTAATAAAACATCAGGACCTAAGGCTATATTGTGGCGATCCTGGTTATTAAAATCACAAGCATCAAAACGTATACCGCATCCGGAATACGTAGATAGGTCGAAAACAGGTGATATCAATATGTACAACCTTAAACTTGTCCGATTGAATCCCAATGGAAAGTTAAATGATAGACCTTATATGCTTCTGAACCAACAAACAGGCGACCACGTTCAGGTGTACAATTAATTCCCATAATGAATCTCCGAATTGTAAGCATACAAATATATTGAATCGTTAGATAAGTAAGGCCGGCACAGTAATAATAAAGCTTGGAACAGTGACAAATTCCTTTTTCACTAAATGAACAAGAGCGCTCGTATCGCTGAAGCAATACAATGTCGCCTACAGACTAATGAGCATTAATAATTATACAAATGTTATAACCTAGATGTGATCAGCATGAATTCCGTTGAAGCATTTCCAAAAAAAGTCCAGAAAACTGATATTTTGGCGCTTTTCCATATTTCCAAGGGCCATAACTCACACAAGAATAATGCAATCAGCATGAAACTCAAACTTGATCTGTAAGTCATTGTTCTATAGTAGGTTACCAAGAATGAAATCATTCGGTTGAAGCATTTCCAAAAAAAGTCTGGAAAACTAAAGTATGAATGACAGACTGACTGACAGACTGACGGATGGACAGAGTACAAATGAAACTTGATCTGTAAGTCATCATTCTATAGTAGGTTACCAAAAATGAAATCATTCTGTTGAAGCGTTTCCAAAAAAAAGTCCGGAAAACTAAAGTATAACCGACAGACTGACGGATGGATGGACAGAGTGTAAATGAAACTTGATCTGTAAGTCATCGTTCTATAGTAGGTTACCAAACATGAAATCATTCCGTTGAAGCGTTTCCAAAAAAAGTCCAGAAAACTAAAGTACGACAGACAGACTGACTGACGGATGGATGGATGGATGGATGGACAGAGTGTAAATGAAACGTGATCTGTAAATCATCATTCTATAGTAGGTTACCAAAAATGAAATCATTCCGTTGAAGCGTTTCCAAAAAAACTCTGGAAAACTGATATTCTGGCGCTATTTCCCATATTTCCAAGGGCCGTAACTCACACAAGAATAATGCAATCAGCATGAAACTCAAACTTGATCTGTAAGTCATCGTTCTATGGTAGTTTACCAAAAATGAAATCATTCCGTTGAAGCGTTTCCAAAAAAAAACTCCGGAAAACTAAAGTGTGACTGACAGACTGACAGACGGACAGATGGACGGAGTGCAAACCTATAGTCCCCTCCAGCGATGCCGGTAGGGGACTAAAAAGAAACTTCGTGCAACATTCCCAAGCTATACTGCTGCTGCTATTCTCAATAAAGAGTAATACAGCTAAAAAGCTTATAGTTAGCCAAAGCAACCATAATGACACTAACCCGTCACGACTCGTAATGCTTTAGTGCTAGAATAGTATAGAAACCATAGGGCTCCCTCATGTCTGATTGACTCCATAATGCCGCTAAGGATGGAGGGGGATGTGATGAACATGGCACTATTGCTAGGAATATACCCACTGAAACAGTGTCAACATATCCCTTGAAGTCAAGACAGTATGCCGTGTTGTCAAATAATACACCATTTAGACATAATATCCAATCCATCGTGTGGAAATATAATCCACAACAATAGATTTGATAAAAATGAAGCGGGAGACAAAAACTATGTTCTGGCACCTGATCAAAAAAACCTAGATTAACTCCTTGTGCCTTGTACCGATTATAGCAGGAATATAATCCTGAAAAGGAGTTAACTATAGGCATTCGAAAGAACGCGCATTAATCACACTAGGTTAATATGGCATTATCAATAGGGCTAAAAGCCTCAGACAACTAACACAAAAACAATACCCCTAAGGAGAGAACAAACTTCTCATGTAACGGTAGCTTGTCCGATAGGAAAGTGGTCTCAGCCTGGCTGAAGCAGCTAAAAGTCTTCCTATTCGTGAAGATAATTAAATGGCTGATAACTGCGGCTCTAGAAGCTCACTAAAGGAGACTTACAACGCTAGATGTGAATGATAGGGATAAAACACTGCTCATACTTCTAGCTAGGCTTCTAAGGTGTTAACAATAAGACTAAAGTCTATGACACTTAAGAAAACAACACCAAATAAGTAAAAAGCACTCTTTTCCTTTAGCAGTTCTATTCCCAAAAGACAGCGGTCTCAGCCTAGCTAATGAAGCTTAGAAGATTTCATTTCTGTGAAGACAGATATCTCGGTGTAATTTTTGCGACTTTAGACAGCTTACTAGACAGAGACTTACAACATTAGTCCCTCAAGTTAAGGGAAAAAAGGGCCACACTTGATTCTTATGAGGCATCAACAAAAGGACTAAAAGCCCAAGATGCCTATTAAGAATATAACACCGAGAAGGAAACAACATACTCTTTCCTTTCAATGGCCCTAATTCCAAGGAGACAGCAGTCTCCTATTAGATAGCATAGCTAATAAGTCTTCATCCCATGCAGACAGATATCTTGGTGAAACTGCGACCTTCAAAGCTCACTAAACGGAGACTTACAACATTAGTCGCTCAAGGTAAGGAATAAGGACCACTCACAATGGACAAACAGTTGACACTGACTGCTAACAGGACGGAGAATGCTCTCCCACTTGCGATCTGGTCCCAGATCTCGTCGAGTATCCCGTTGAGAAACTTGTAGGCTAATCTCCTTTGCGTGCACATCCATGTAAGAAGAAGAAGCCATAACCGCAACCGACGCTGGCTGCATTTTGGAAGGAACATCTCGATGCGTGTTCCAACTCATTATAGTTTCTCGCAATGGACACAGTCGACCCCGACTGCTAACAGGATGGGGAGGGTTCTCCATCTCGCAATCTGACCCCAGATCTCGACGGGATGCTTAAAGGCTTCTTCTCCTTATTGCCATCATTGCTGGGTGAGCTTTATATCATAAGGTGCTCGCTCTACCCACATTATACTATTCGACTGTATAGTATATTGAAATGGACCACCACTGCACCCGTCGAGCTAGCTGCATGCAGAGAATTAAGCTACTCCGGCTTTAATCCTGTGCATTTATATCATCAGCACCTTGGCAGCTAGCTCTATTTTACTCATCAGAGTGCGACGACAGCAGCACGTAACAGACATGTGTCAAAGTACCATCACCATGTTCTTGTTCCTCTGAAAAAGAGACTGAAAGACTAGTATTAGCCAGCGGTGAAGACTCCCGTCGGAACTTCACCGCCCACCACACAGGTCGACACCCGTTTCTAATGTTCGCATCCCATACTACAAGTATTGAAGGAGTGCCGTGACTATCGGCAAACAACAAGCCTTTATTCCAAGGCATCCTGAACTTACACTAAGTACCAATTATTATAATGGCAACAATAATAATGAAGTCAAAAACATAAGTCTGCCACACTCCCAAAAATAAACATCACAAGGATACAAAACATAGACAATAACAAAAATTTTCGAATAAAATTTTTAAAAAATTTTTAAAAAATTTTGAATGAAGCCTAAGTGCCCCAAGGGAACCTCATGAGCCCAAGGGCGTCCCAACAGAGCCTAAGTGTGGACAACCACTAACTAATTAAAGCTAAACTACTGGAATAAGATATACTATGTATTCTAATAGAAAAACAGTAATTGCTTTTAAACGAAACATTGAATTAATACGAATCCAAAACGTTATTGAACAGACAACAACGTCAAGAGGAAAAACCAGAAACTAACCAACAACAGGCACAACAAAGGCCCAGAGTCAGTAACCGATCAACTACCACCTGATGCAAAGCTAGATCTTCATATGAAGAAAAAACAATGCATATGGTAGAAGATGCAAGAATACAAAAACCTATTCTGTTTACAAGTTAAACTCCCCAAAATTTAATAAAAATAGCCAAAAGAGCTTGGGAGTATAATAGAAGGGTTCAGGAGAAGTGTTTGACTGACATCCGTCAAAACTGTAAAACTCGGATCTGGCAATTGCAGTGGAACTACTTGAGTTAAGCACTGAAACTTGCCCAAGTCTGAATCTCTTATTCACCTGATTTGACAAGAAGATGTCCGTATCAAGCGAAATAATCTTCACCCTCCAATTCTGAATTGGAGAGGACAAATGCGTAACCGCTCCATTGGAATAAAATCACGGCAGTTCTGCACAACGTATCAGTCACATGAGATCTCTCGCTGAGACCTTGTCTGAGCGAAGACAATAGCGAGTATAACAACTGATTAATTTCGCTCTGGTTAACGGCAGACAAACAAGAATGTTATGTGTCTCAAAGCTCATCCCCCGGTGGGTAAATGACTTGGACGAAACCAGATCCGACTTCTCCTCGTTTACGTATGAAACCGAGACGTTGGATCAATAGGAGCAGAATCTGCACATTGTTCTGCGCTCTGGTTAATGGCAGACAAACAAGAATGTTATGCGTCTCGAAGCTCATCCCCCGGTGGGTAAATCACTTGGATGAAACCAGATCCGACTTCTCGTTTACTTACGAAACCGAGCCGTTGGATCAATAGAAGCAGAATCTGCACATCGTTCTGAAGCGTTAACTCGTTGCCACACCTCTGAAGAATGTCGTCCAGGTAGGCCGACGTTACCACAGACGAATGAGCTCGGAAATGAGTCATTACCGAGTTTGTTATTCGAGTGAAAGCCCAGGAACTAGATTCATACCGAAACACATTGGTCAGTGCTGAAACACAATTCCTATGATAAAGAAGCAAAGATATTTTCTGAACGCCTGATGTACCATGACGTGAAAGTATGCAACTAGGAATCTATGCATGTAGCATAGTCGTACACCCGAATACTCGCTCTGACCGATCAGATGAACTCCATATAGAAAATTGGAGTCACGATCAGCTTGTTATCCAGGTCAGAATATGAGTGGACGGAACGAGCCGTCTGGTTTGGAACCAGAAAAGGATGGTTGTAGAAGCCTGGAAATTCCTGGATTTCTACGATCTCTATCGCGATCATTCCAGAAGAGACTGTACTTCTGATGGAAGCGAGCGTCTATTCTACTGACTGACATAAGCTGAGTCCAAGTTGGACTCCAAGTTAACAGAGGATTTTGTCTGAGGAACAAATAATCCTTCCGAAATCATCCCTTGAATCCAAGGGACGTCCGTAATCTAATCCCAAATCATTGAGAAACTCGACAGTCTTCCGCTCACTAGTACACGATAGAGGTTAAGACCATTACCTCCTGGTCCTGCAAGGCTTGTGGAAGTAGAAGCCATGTCCTCCACGGCCTGCACCTCGCCTCGTCGACCTAGGGGCATCTGACCGGATGTCTCGGTCAGAATTATGGCCCCTATCTGAGTCACTTCCCTGACGGTCTCTAGAATAAGACCTAGAGGATGCATAGGAACCTCTATAGGAACTTCCCTTGGACGTATTCGTCCCAGAAGTGCCTGTCTTACTCTTCTCTGCTGAATCCGACTATATGGAAGCAAATTAATAGCAGAGAGTCTAAAGCTTTCTTAGTTAACCGATCATAAACTGCGGAAAGCTTGCCGTCTAAGAAAACTCTCCGGAGACCGGAGAGACTCTGAGAGAGTTTTTCACCTTACTATCTACACGCGTGGATGTAGCCAGGGCCGCATCACGTCTAACCAACTCCATATTGCCACTAAAGGACGGAGTTTTGTGTGAGGTCCTTGAAAGAACTCTTAAGGAGGTTGTACATCCTAGAATTCTTTTTCGTTTAGACGTAATGATAACGTTCTGGTAAGGTGATCTGCGTACGATTATACGTCTAAGCTGTCCATGCTAGACGATATTGTTATTTCCAACATTGTGGTTGGAATTGACATAGACGATAGTAAAACAATACTAGTTCCTGAACTGGTCCTCTGGACGCAGAGAACTCTCAGAATGCTCTATCCTGCCGTTTCAAAATATTCAATGAAATGATGAAAGGCAGATGTAGAGCCTACTGCCGATAAGAAACCTGACCTGCCCATTTAGGTAGCAAGTTATATAAATATAGCGTCATTCAACAGATCAAATGTCCGTGAAACATATCTGGACTATGTCGGAACAGAGGGATGATGTCCCTAAACCAATTAAGAATTCTATATTCAGTGGCGCTATCCGTTTCTTATCCGGCAACGCAGCATTTTGATCCGGAGGAACAACGTCCGATGATAATGCCGGATGCACTCTACGACAATTATGTTGTTCTGCAAAGGGAAAATACAACTTATCCGTATCCCTTTCACCATCCTGCGGGCCACTTGAAAATCTTGGTCGTCCGTGCCTGAACCTGCAGTGGAACGTACCAATCCAGCTTCGTCGGATAATTCCTGATCTGACAGAGATGTTGTCAGATGCTGGGACGCTGCGATAATTTGTGCTAACAGCGATAGCATATCCGCAACAGAGGCCAGTGGAGCTGCACTCTTATTTGATTTAGCCGCTGGAAGCTCTTTGGACGTTCACTCCTGCATACCTCTAATATGCGAACGTCCGGAGAATGAAGGCCTCATATCCTTGGCTACCGGATGGCGTGACCTGGTCGCCGTAGAATCCCTGAACGGCGATGTTGGTTGAATATCACAGATCACATAGCCAAGGTGCGGTCGCGTGTGCTGCCGTGAGGATAAGGAAACCGAAAGAGCAGTCTCTCTGGACTGTCTATGTAACGGAGCGTCCCGAGCGGTAGACGTATACTCCGACTGAGGAACGTTTTGTTCCACAACATCTGAGCCCAGATGTTGTAATACGAGAGAGGGACCTCTCTCACTCGCAGCCCAGATGAACCTGGATGAGCTAGGAACCAGACTTAATAGGCTTCCTCCGTACCATCCTCATATCTGTCGTCACGGGGTGTGCACATTGTATTTTATAGTGCTCGCAACACCCAAATCTCCTTCCTGGACCGCAACGGACGAACCCGGGGGCTGAGCCATTTGGTGAATGGTCGCGACACCAGGCGAGCTAGCGGACGCCAATGCCATCGATAGTACTAGGGAACTCCAGGCAATTGACGTATCTACATGAGCACTTTTGCCACTAACTCTTCATTTGACTGTGACAACGGAAGCACACTTTACGAAGACATCATGGTAACATCACCCTGTTTATGTTACTCCATGAGACCTGTGGAGCCGCGGTCCTACGTGAATTATCCGCTGGAAGCTCCCGGGACGTTCATTCCTGCATTTATATAATATGCGAACGTCCCCACTGGAAAGGTCTCGTATCCTTGGCTAGCAGATGGAGTGACCTGGTTGACGTGTATTCCTTGGTCGGCGAAGAAGAGCACCATGGACGTTCAATCCTGCATTTATATAATATGCGAACGTCTCCTGGAAATCTGTGGTCACATAGCCAAGGTGCGGTTGTGTGTGTTGACGAAGATGAGGAAGCCAATATAACAGCCGTGTTGGACTGTCATGCGACGGAGCGTCCCGAACAGGAGGAGTGGATGTAAGCTCCGGCTAAACGAACAACATACAACAACATTGCAGCACAGATGTTGATGCAAGAGAGAGGGGGCCTCTCTCGCTCACGGTCCGGGGGACCTGGACGAGCTAGCTGTCAAACTGACAGGCTTCCTCTGTACTATCCTCGGATCCGTCGTTGCTGGGTGTGCACATCTGAAGTTTTATAGTGCTCGCATCACCCAATCTGCTTCCCTGGACCGCAACGGACTAACCCGGGTGACGTACCATTCTTATTTCCTGGTGAATGGACGCGACACCGGGCGGACTAGTGGGCGACAATGCCTTCGATAGAACTAGCTAACTCCCAGCAATTGTCGTAATACCTTGAGCACTTCCTGCTAGTCCTAATATTGCAACGACGGAGACACAGTCATTGAAGACATCACGGAAACATCACTCTGAGTTCTGAAAAAGAAACTGATAATATAAAGTGACCGTTCGGAGAGAGGGCCATAATGGACCTCTCACCGCAATAAATTACCATGACACACGTCTCCAACATTGTCATATCAATCAACACACACAGAGCAAGAATTAATGCAACTACATTGACTATAAGAAACACAATGAACTCGTGAATTAGAGGAAGATATCTTCGAATTACGATAGAATATTTTTTCATATTATTCGCACTAACTCTTGAAATGAATATACATAATATATTATAATTCATTATCACATTTCAAAAGAAAATAATTATCAAAAAAAAAAATTTTGAAAAAATTTTCAGAAGAGCCCAAGTTCCCAATGGGAACCCTGAGCCCAAAAAAGCCTAAGTGTGGACAAAAATTTTAAATCATTTTGAAAAAATTTATGTAACACTTACGGACAATATTAATGTATCTTGCTATGAACTAAATTAAGCAGAAGCCAAGTAATCATTGTCAGAAGTAACAGTTGTCAACATAAGCAAAAGTGTCAACAACCCGGAAACATGACTCCAGGCACTAAAACAAACATGGCCTGAAATCAGTTACCAATTTAAACACTATCTGATGCAAAACAGAGGCTTCCAGAGAAGAAACTGTAGAGCATCAGATGATAGATGCAGACCAAAACGCCTAAGCACCCCTTGGGTGAGGATGTAAACATGGGGAAAAAACAGAAAATAATTCTGTTTCCAAGCCAAAACTCCCCCAAAAATTTAGTAATAAACATTACAAAAAATAAGCCAAAAGCATGGGAGAATAGCTAGGGGGAAATAAAGGAAATGGAGAGAGGAAACACTAATTAAACAATAGAAAATTCATAGCAAGAATGACCACAATACGGTCATGTAACGAAAATAGGTAACATGAATAATTTCGTAAAATAATTATAAGTTACAGCCCTGAACATTTGTTTCCACTGTTTTTTCCTCTCCATGTTCTATTTCCACCATATATCCACCATTTCTCTCATAATTATGCGTCTGGCATCCTTTAAACTGAGATTTACAAGCACAAATATCAGTCAGTTGTAACTGAATTGAGGGCCAAACAAAGAATGACTTTTGGTGGCAGTTTCGAGACCTCCTTGACACTGCACATGCGCAGTGGAGTAAAAGCATGGAGGACCATATAGGACATGTAATTTTAGGTTTTAGATGCAAATTTTGGGGATTGGGGGGTAAAATTTGCGTTTGGCCCTAGATATTTTAGAGTTAGCACCAGCTAAGTCTGGGTCATTGGTACAGTATAAAAATATAAGATACTGAACTCCTTGATCAAATTTCATTGACAGACTACCTGAGGTTCAAAATGTTAAGCATTTTTAGATTGTTTTTGTATGAAATCAAAGTTACTAGGGATTAGCTCTTTACTTAGTACAATTAAAAGGTAGCACACAATATCTTTCTCAAATGACTGGAATCAGAACAAACTCAATGATAAGCTACATTTGGAAGTAAAAATAGAAAGAAATACAAAGTTTGATTTATGATTTTATGCTGGGCAGATTTCACTGATATGTTAGATAAAAGGTTAATTGATATATGTGAGAAAACTGGCTGTGTAAAAAAATCTAAACAACATGGCACCACTTTTTATCACAGATTTGTTAAAGAAGCAAACTGTATCTAACAAGAGGTCCCATGGGGCCTGAGGCACTCACCTGACCAAATTTCTTTAAAGAAGGATTTAATTAGCATCTATGGCTAGTTAACACAACAGAGGAACAAAGTTATTTAATTATTTATAACTCTGCTGTCCATGCCAGATGATTTTTTTCTAGTATTGGGATGCTACCACAGAAATAATGCCCATATTTTCAGTGATGGAAAACTGGGGAGTCCAAATATCAACCTAGGGACTTGACTGGAACAAACTTGAAAGGATGTTGTATACCAAATATCAAAACATTCTGACTGGCGATGGAGAAAATGATTTTGTTGAGAATATTACCAATTTTGCGCTATGTTAAAACTTGCCCCAGCCACCCCCCACCCCTGCAGGGAACACAAATATCAACTCAGAGGACTTCATTTGAACAAACTGAATGTGAACCCTCAAAGGATGCTGTATACCATAAATCGAAGGAT
This sequence comes from Pictodentalium vernedei, assembly GCA_031216915.1. Lineage (NCBI taxonomy): Eukaryota > Metazoa > Mollusca > Scaphopoda > Dentaliida > Dentaliidae > Pictodentalium > Pictodentalium vernedei. The sequence continues at coordinate 163,827,186 of CM062293.1, forward strand.
TCTGATTTTATCTCAAGAAGCAGATTTTTAAAGATTATTCCTCATATTGGACTGTTAAAATTTGGGCTCTCATGGGGAGCCCATATATTAAACCAGGGAACTAGATTTAAACAACCTTAGATCTGACCCCTCCCCCTCCCCCCGAGATGTTGTATACCAAATATGAAAGCATTCTGGCTGGTAGATCTAAAGAAGTAGATTTTTAAAGAAATTTCCTCATATTGCACTAAGTTCAAATTCAGGCTATCATAGCGAGCCCAAAGCACCCCCCCTCTGGGAATCATTTTCCTCAAAATCTCTTTGAAAAAGCCAAACCAAGCGAAACACATCGAGACAGACGGATTTTCTACCATTTCAGAAGGAAAAAACCAAGCCAGGTATCTTCTTGAATCGGTAATATCTAGTTTTCTAATTTCATTTATTTCATTACGTTATATTTTATTTATACTTAATTTAGCTACTTTCTTTAACAATGGCAAGAAAAGGGCAGAGGCATCAGAGGGAGAGAGTTGCCCAGTCCGGAACTGGCCAGGAACAATTGTTCCAGGCTTACTCTAGGCTGGTCAAGGCTTTGTTTCAGGTGCTTCAATGTTTGCACCACATTGGGCTATTAGAGCACCATTTGGCAAATCAGGATTTCCTGAAACAGCTGGAGAAGAAAGTAGATGAGTTAGGAGGCTTTCTTAAGCCAGCTCTTCCAACTTCACACACTTTTTATTTTTTTCGACAGATTAGTGTGGGATGAGCCAACCAAACGTTAAATGCTTTAGTTGAGCATTATAATATAAATTTAAACCAGTTGAAGGCTAAGATAACTTTGGCTATGCGACCACCTCCTGGACTCGAATAAATAGACTTCAACAGCGCTTCGGCGCGTGCCTTGATCTGGGCTAAAAAGAACTTTAAAAATAAGTTGACAGATAAGTCGATTTCGGCCTATGAGTCTTACATTTCGGAACTTCGCCCAGCGTCTGGAGTAAGGAACAATACGGGAGGGAGCAAGCAAACTCCGGCCCGTGTTGTCCCTCTACCCCACCGTGAAAAGCATAATAAGAAAAGATCAAGGCAAAGCACTTCTCCCTCTTCTTTTCCTTCTACTTCTTCTTTCTCTCAGAGTAAGCGCCTCAACTTGCAAACATCTCCGGTCCATATTGTGACTGAAGATGCTCGCAAATTGAGCAACGCTGTCTCGCCTCGCCTTGTTCCTCTACCTCCTACTCCTCCTCGGCCTTTCTTCTCTGGTTCTCCTAGTGCTCTCACTAGAACTCCTCCTCCTCCTCCTTCTGTTTCTACTCCTGCTTCTGTTTCCTCTCCTGCTTCTGTTTCCTCTCCTGCTTCTGTTTCTTCTCCCCTTTCTCCTGCCTCTAGTGTGGTTCAACCAGGTATATCGTACTCAGAGAAAGTCAAATCACTGAGCCGCAACTCGGGCCTCTCATGTGCTTCTAAATTCTCCCAGTTTCGGCATAAAAGCGGTGTTAATTTTGACAAAAGGAATTAGCGCCTCCCCGATGTTTGTAAAAACATCCTTATGATTGGAAATTCAAATTTAGGACGCATTGATCGAAATCCCCATCCGGACATCCAGGTGGAGTGTTACCCCGGCGCCAAATTCAATCATCTGCGCTCTATGTTTAAAGTGCACAGGGGCCAGTCCAGTCCCCCCAAAATATCATTAAATATTGGCGTGAATTCTCGAAATGATAATTCTGATCTCATAGTTAAGCAGTTGCGGAATATGCTTAGCGATATCAGGGTCAAGTTTAGATCAGCAAAAATTTATTTCGCTGAACTAAAATTTTCGCAAAAACTCCCTCAGGCTGAGAGGAGAACCCTGAGCATCATCAACGAAACCATTCGGAAAGTGAAGGACGTTAACGTTATACCAAAAATTGACGACGCGAAGTTTGATGTTGCTCAGGATTTAATCCATTGGTCCACGAGAACCGCCAATATTATGTACGATCACTGGTTGAACCACCTAAATTTAGACTAAGTAAAGGCAAAGGTAACAGCCGCCTAACAGATGTGGGATTAGGAACTAATGTGGTTAACCTGTCTGGCACCAATGACCTAACAACCCAAGAGAAATCGCTTTTGGATCGCGGTTTACCTTTTGTACCAGCACCAAAGCCTAAAAGTGATCAACAAATTTACCATCAGACAACTGTAATTTTTTTAGGCAAATGAAATTAGCAGACCGCTTTAGAAACTCCAGCGGTCGGAAACTTCCTATTACAGAATCATCTGGTTGGTCACCTCCAGATAGTGAAGTAGATCCCGAAATTATTGAAGCTAGCAAACGAATCATCGAAAAGTGTTCAGCATGAACATACTCTCCGATAAAGACAATTTGACAGCTGGTGAACGGAGAGCCCTCACGAAACTTCGAAAAAGTTAAAAAATTTATAGTAATTTATATATTTTTTATACTTACCAATGACCCAGACATAGCTGGTGCTAACTCTTAAAATATAGGGCCAAACACAAATTTTGCCCCCCAATCCCCAAAATTTGCATCTAAAACCAAAGAAAACATGTCCTGAAAGGCCCTCCACACTTCGCCCCTACTGCGCATGCGCAGTGTCAAGGACGTTCCGAAATTGGCGCCATTAATCATTCTAATAACCAGTGCCTGGTAAGCGCTATGTACTCAGCGGGGAGGCAAGAGTTCCCAACTCCTGGGAGGGCCATCCCCGTCTGGGTCATTGGTAAGTATAAAAAATATATAAATTACTATAAATTTTTTAACATTTTTATACTGTACCAATGACCCAGACATAGCTGAATAGTAAAAAGGCTGGAGGGCCAAGGACATAGAGCAAAATGGAATACGCTCAATAAAATAAAATAGAGTCATCCCCTGTAGGGAAAAAGAAGTAATAGGCCTTACATGTATCTTTCTTATTTATGATAAATTAGAAAGATACAACACCTTCAAAAATTGAGCTTAATACATCCATGTACTCTATTAATATCCAATATAATCCTTATACTAATAATTTTTAAAGTAAGCCAATAAATAAAGTAAGTCTACAGAATAGAGACTCTTATACTCCTAAAAGTGTCTGAGGATTGCATAATCATGTCCGTTGACATATGCAATATTCAAAAGCTATACTTTAAAAACTAAGACTTGAATGAATTTTAAAAACCTAAACTTCTCACTAAACAACCATCCCAATAACAGCTCAGAATAACTAACTCCGGAGGAGGTATCCCCTTGTTTTCATAGTAAAACAGGTGACCCAAGGGAACACTTTCCCCCCCCCCCCCCCTTTTTCTTGCCCTGGGTCAAATAGCCCAGAGCGAAGAGGGCAGCAGAACGGAGACACTGCCGAAACAGACAGCCTACCTAGCTATAGTAGCAACTGTTAAGTGAATGACATTCTGAGCAGTAGATAATAGACCTAACAATAGAGGCCTCCAGAAATGGACTCGATATTTCTGAGATAAAATTCATGAATGTGGATGGCTGAGCGCAATGAGCGGCCTTCAAAAATCTATAATAGCGACACTATTAATGTAAGCCCAAGAAGTAGAAGAGCTCTTACTTCATGAGCCGAAATCCTAAGCACAACTGCTAAGTCAATGATATACCATAAGCAGTACCGATAGTAAATAGAATCCATTAACAATAAAATGGAGCGTAACGTCCTTCTACTAGGCATCAAAGACAGAAGAAGCTTACGCCCATAGTAATAAACAGATATCTGTTTATAAATACATAAACTGTACCCGGAAAGAGTAAAGGCCTATGCCCATACGAAGACGGAAGGACCTTAAAATAATAGGTTCCGGATAATAGGAGCCTAACTCTTATGCAAAAATCCAACCTAAATAGTAACGGAAGTAGTGATTCCGAAACTACGAAAGTGAAAATCATCCATCGATAGTGCATGAAACTCACTGACTCTACAGTAAAAGAGAAACCAACAGAATTACTGTCTAAAAGGTCAGAATTTGAAAACTACTGTTTCCAGAGGCTCAAATGATTACTTAGCTAAATAAGAACCGAAGTTAAAATCCATATAGGAATTTAATCCAAAGATTCTAAGTCTATTTATCAACAAGTTACTAACTGACTTAGATAAAGAGACAAAAGACTCAATTGTAAACTATCGTAGAGTGCATAGGTATGAGGTAACATAAACCTATAACCTAAATAATAACAGGCTGCAGTAGATCTTATGAAACAAGTATACTAAAAAATTGCAATGAGTAGTATGGAGGGATTAACAATATGAACATAAAGATCCCTACACCACGACGGAAGAGCCTCCACTTTAGCCGCATAGAATAGCGAAGAAGAGGATCTCCTATAGTAAGAAATCGCATCCAAAGCTCGTCCAGTACAGTGCATACAATGCAATACGGACCACACAATGGAATACATGAAGGTGGCGACCTTGCGGGTTGTGATAAAGATGACACGATTTACCCAGTAAAAAAAGATCTTCACATAGAGGAAGATTTCACGTTAAGACCCACAGTAGACAAGAGAGTAAATTACCCATGATCTCTGTGAAGATAGAGATGCTATCAACAGAAATGTATTGTAGTTGTTTATCTTAGCAATACCTGCTGAAACAACAGCGCCGGAGGATACGCGTATCCTATCATTCCGTCCTATAGATCAATAGAGCGTTAACACCATTAGCTCAGAGATCTGGACAAGCTAACACATACGTCTGCAATTGATTAGCAAACTGTGTCGTAAATAAATCATCATTGGGCGCTCCCATCGATAGCAAATCTGATTGAATACTTGTTTGTTGAGAGTCCATTCTGACAGCAACAAGCGACCCGTAAGAGAACGGGAGTCCGGTAAAACAATCAGACTACCTGGAATATGACGGACCAAAACAGAACTTGGTGTACTATAACCAACAGACGGATTCTTTCCATTAAATTGAATAACGGAAACGAAAGAGTGCCTCCCTGGTTCCGGAAATACGCCACTACTGTCGAATTAAAGGACAGGATTTGGGCATGCGTTTCTGAATAATGTTCATGCAATGACATAAAGCAAGCCTAAAAAACATTATTCCGCGGAAGAAAACTGATTGCTAAGAGACTGCGGAACCCAAAGACCCTGGCACTTCGAATCCGTAGGGATCAGTATTATATCCCAATCTGTTTGACTGGCAACCGTCATAACAGCCACACTCGGGTCCGGCAACTGCGGTGGCACTCTCTGAGTCAACCACCGAATGTTTGCCCCAGTCTGAATCTTTTGTAACACTAGATAGACAAGAGAACGTGTAAATCGAGAAAATCATGGATTGCCGAAAAGTTGCCGTCGAAGAGAAGCTCCTCCGAGAACGAAGCGACTCTGAGAGAGTTCTTAACCTTACTATCCACGCGTATGGATGTAGCTGGGGCTGCGTCATGTCTAACCAACTCCAATCAGCCACTGAAGGGCGGAGTTATACGTGAACAAACTACTGCCCTCAAAAGAAATTACATTGAGAATAATATCCCGTAAATCTTTTCTTGAAGACGTAATGATAACGCCTCAGTAAGGCGGATTACGTATGATAAAGCGTCTAAGTTAAGTCTACTATACATCATGTCGTTTCCAACATTGAAATTGGAAAAGACATAAACGGCGAAAAAGAATATATGCAGTCTTTAACCACACCGTCTAGACGCATAAGAACTCTCGGTATGCCCTGCTCTGCCAAAATAAACTATTCGTATAAAAGATAAAATGGCAGAAATGAGCAACGCGGACAAGAAACTAAACTATCATGCTTGGTAGCAGGATTGTATATATATATATATATAGCGTCGAAAAATAAAACACATGTTGTAATGACAATATTGGACTGCGTCGGTAAGTCAGGGACAATGTCCATGAACCGATCGAAAAATCCGAGTCCAATGACGCTATAAGTCTCTTATCCAAGATCGCAGCAATGAAGTCCGAAATAACAATCACTGGAAGATAATGCCAGAAGATATGAAAGGCAGCTTCCAATACTACTAAAGGGAAAACTCGAAATCTTTCGAATCCCTTTCGCCATCCTGTCGGACCCTATAAAGCGTTCGGTCGTCCGTAGCTGATGCAACCGCGGACCGCACCGACCCAGCGCCGTCGGATAATTCCTGATTCGACCGAGAAACTGTCAATTGCTGGGATGCTGCGAAGCAACTGTGCTAACTCGGATAGCACGTCCGTCACTGAGGCCTGAGGAGAAGCGGTCTTACGATGCATTGCCGCCGGAAGCTCCATGATCGTTACCCCGTGCATACTACCAATATGCGAGCGAACGGAGTGTATAGGCCTCGTGTCCCTTGGCTACCGGATGGCGCGACCTATTCGCCGTGGAATCACTGAATGACGAAACTGATCGGATACTAGAGGTCACGTAGCCAATGTGCGGTCGTGTGCCCTGCTGTGAGGATGAGGAAGCATTAAGGACAGTCTCTCGGACTGACAATATAACGGAGCGTCCTGACCGACGGACATATGCTCCGAATGTAAAATATCTGAACCACAACATGCGGTCCCCTATGTTGTTGGACGAGAGAGGGACCTCTCTCGCTCACAGCCCGGATGGACCTGGACAAGCCAGGAACCGGACAAACAGGCTTCCTCCAATTTGTCCTCAACCTGCCGTCACTGGGTGAGTACTAAAGTAATTAAAGTGCTCGCATCACCCAAATCTCCTTCCTAGACCGCAACGGACGAACCCGGCAGCCGAACCATTCGATGAATGTACGCTACACCGGGTGAGCTAGCGAATGTCACTCCGTAGGCGATAGACATATTCCATGAGCACTTATTGCCACTAGCTCTTCATTAACTATGACGACAGAGGCACACTTATGAAAGACATCTCCATAACTCTGCGAACAAGAAACCAGAAATGCTTGGTTATAGCAAGCATAAAATAATAATATATATAGCGTCGTGCAATAATTCGAAAGATTGTGTGACATTATTGGACTATGTCGGAACTGAGGGACGATGTCCCTGAACCGAACCAAAAATTTCTAAGTCCACCGACGCTATCAGTTTCTTATCCGGCATCGCAGCATTCTGGTCCGACGAAAGAAGCTGTAGAAGACCAAGTCAGATGACATACACAACAGCATATGTTGTTCCGAAAGGGAAATCTCGAAATCCTCCAAATCCCTTTCGGTATCCCGTCGGACCGGATGAAACTTTCGGACGTCCGTACCCGCTTCCACGGAGCGTCCCGCCCCAGCATCGTCGGATAAAATATATGCGACAGATTCAGTTGATGCTGGGATGCTGCGATAAACTGTGCTATTAAGGAAAGCACGTCCGTTCCCGAGGCCTGTGCAGTAGCGGTCTTACGATGCATTGCCGCCGGAAGCTCTGTGAACGTTGACTCCCGCACACTTCCTATGCGAACGTCCGGAGTCTGCAGGCCTCGTGTCCCTGGCTACCGGATGGTGTGACCTGGTCGCCGAAGAATCCTTGATCGGCGAAGCTGGTAATATATCGGCGGTCGCGCAGCCAAGGTGCGGTCGTGTGCGCTGACGAGAAGAGGAAGCCTTAGCAGTCTCCGCGGACTGCCTATACAACGGAGTGTCCCGAGCGACGGACGTATGCTCTGCTTGCGACACATTTTGTACCACAACATCTGGGGCCAGATGTTGTTGAACGAGAGAGGGGCCTCTCTCGCTTGCCGTCCGGATGGACCGGAACGAGCTATGAACCGGACTAAAAGGCTTCCTCCGTTCTCCCTCCGATCCGCCGTCACTGGGTGTTCATTAGGTTAATTTATAGTGCTCGCATCACCCCAAAATTCCTTCTAGACCGCAACGGACGAACCCGGCTGCCGAACCATTCGGTGAATGGACGCTACACCGGGCGAGCTAGCGGACGTCAAAGGCCGTCGAACCTACTAGGGTCCTCTTAGGCAATTGGCGTATTTACATGAGCACTTTTCCGCTAGCCCTTCATTAATTGTGACGACGGAGGCACACTGTTGGAAGACATCACAGATACATCACCCTAATCTTGATCGTCTGAAATAGAAATTGATAAAGTAGAGTGACCCTGCGGGGAAAGGACCGGAGTGTCCAAATCCCCAATAACATACCGTGACATACGCTTCCCATATTGTCATCGAAATCATACGATACAGAACAGGAGTTAATGCGAGTACACTGACCACATATAGAATGATTATAAAGTCAGAGGAAGACTTCCTCTTAATACAATTGATCAATATCCTTTCAATGTGAAAAGAAAACAAGTCCTGGTACTCGCACTAACCCCTGGCAATCAAAATACATAATAATAATATGATCCATTAATATAGAAAAAATAATTGAAATCAAAATATTTTGAAAAAATATTTTTTCAGAACAGCCCAAGTTTCTGAAAAGTAACGTTGAGCCCCAATGGATCCCAAGCCTAAGTGTGGACAAAAATTTTAAAAATATTTTAAACAATTTATTCAACACTTACGAACAATAATAATGTATCTAGTTATGATTAAAATAACATCAAGATATTATTTTCCAGAAATCCCCCCCTCACACAGAGGGCTGTTGTAAATGTAAACAATGAGTGTAAAAACACTAAAATAAGACTCCAGGCACCCAGGCCCGAAATCAGTTACCAAAAATACACTATCTGATGCAAAACAGAGACTTCCAGGGAAGAAACTGCAGAACATCAGATGGTAGATGCAGAACACAACGCCTAACCACCCGTAGGTGAAGACGTAAACATGGGGAAAAGAACAGAATTCATTCTGTTATTCAGCTAAAACTCCCAAGAAAATTTAGTAATAATAATTACAAAAACTATGCCAAAAGCATGGGAGAATAGCAAGGGGGGACTTAAAGGACAGGGAGAGAGGAAAACACTTAAAAAACAGTGTAACTAAATAATCAGAATGACAACAAAATGGCTGCTGCCTCGAAAATAGGTAACTTAACATAATTTCATTAAAAAATTTTAAGTTACAGCCCTGATAATATTCTGTCACACATTTTTTTCCTCTCCTCCTTCTCTATCCTCCTTAGAATCACCATTTCACTAATATTTATGTGTCTGGCATCATTTAAACTGAGATTTATAAGCACAAAGATCAGTCAGATGTTAACTGATGAAGGGCCAAACTTAGAATGATTAATGGCGCCAATTTCGGAACGTCCTTGACACTGCGCATGCGCAGTAGGGGCGAAGTGTGGAGGGCCTTTCAGGACATGTTTTCTTTGGTTTTAGATGCAAATTTTGGGGATTGGGGGGCAAAATTTGTGTTTGGCCCTATATTTTAAGAGTTAGCACCAGCTATGTCTGGGTCATTGGTACAGTATAAAAATATAAGAAATTAGTAATTAAACCACCCAACAAAGGTGGGTCGGTAGTTGTTCTATCTCAGGATAATTATATAAAGGAAGCCATGAGACAACTCAGCAATACTAAACACTATAAGAAAATAGATTCACTTATTTGGCCTAGTAATATCGACAAATTCAATAAGATCTTAAAATTTCTCCTCGACGAAGGTCACATTACCAAAAAACAATTGAAATATTTAACAGCTAAGCTCAGTGCTCAAACAAGACAATTTTATATCCTACCAAAGATCCACAAGGACCGTTCTTCATGGACGGATGACTTAACTCCACCCGGGAGGCCAATTGTATCAGATTGTAATTCGGAATCTTATGCGATCTCAGAATTAATTGATTATCATCTGAAACCTATAGCAAATAGACATCCGAGCTATCTAAAAAATACACAGGATTTCCTGTCAAAAATTTCGAAATTGAAAATATCGAAAAGTTAAAAAATTTATAGTAATTTATATATTTTATATACTTACCAATGACCCAGACTTAGCTGGTGCTGACTCTAACAAAACCAGGGCCAAACACAAATTTTGCCCCCCAATCCCCAAAATTTGCATCCAAAACCAAAAGAAATCATGTCCTATAGGACCTCCATACTTCGCCCCTACATGCGCAGTGTCAAGGACGTTCCGAAATTGGCGCCAATTATCATTCTTACTGGCAGTGTCTGGTCAGCTCTATGTACTCAGCGGGGAGGCAAGAGTTCCCAACTCCTGGGAGGGCCATCCCCGTCTGGGTCATTGGTAAGTATAAAAAATATATAAATTACTATAAATTTTTTAACATTTTTATACTGTACCAATGACCCAGACTTAGCTGAATAGTAAAAAGGCTGGAGGGCCTAGGACATAGAGGAAAATCCAATAAGCTCAACTATATAATATAGAGGCAACCCCTTAAGGAGAAAAGGAGTATTAGGCTTTACATGTATCTTTCTTATTTAATATTAAATTAGAAAGATACAATACCCTTTATAATTGAGCACAATAACATTCATGTTCTCTATTAACATCCAGTATAACCCTTATACTAATTATTTTTAAAGTAAGCCAATAAATAAAGTTAGTCCAGAGAATTGAGACTCTTTATAATCTTTTAAAAGTGTCCGAGTATTGTATATTAAAGCCCGTTTGACATTTGACATATACAAATGCTTCACACCGAGCTACACTTTAAAAATATGACATGAATGAATTTTAACATTAATATTACACTTTAAAACCATCCCGGAAGCGACTCAGAAATACTGACTTTGGAGGAGGCATTCACTTGCTTTTCACTATAAAGCAGGTGACCTAAGGGAACACCCTCCCCCCCCCCCTTCCCCTTGCCCTGGGTCAAATAGCCCAGAGCGAAGAGGGCAGCCGGACGGAGTCACTGCCGGAACAGAAAGCCTGCATAACTATAGTTGCAACTGTTTAGTGGACGACATTCTGAGCAACAGATAACGGACCTAAACAATGCAGGTCTCCAGAAATGGACTCAATATTTCTGAGATAAAAATTCGTGAATGTGGATGGCTGAGACCAATAAGCAGCCTTCATTAAATCTGTAATAGCAATACTATTAGCATAAGCCCAAGAAGTAGCAAGAGCTCTTACTTCATGAGCGGAAATCTTAAGCACAGACTGCTGAGAAGAAGATAAACTCTCATAAGCAGTACGGATAGTTAATTGAATCCATCTAGCAATAGAATGGACCGAAATGTCCCTTTTATTAGGCATCAAAGACAGAAAGAAACGTTTCCGTCCCTTTCTGATAAACTGAGATCTCTGTTTATAGATACGTAACGCTCTAACAGGACAGAGTAAAGGCCTACGCCCGTCTGAAGACGGAAGAGCCTTAATAACAATAGGTTCCGGATATTTATTAGGAGCCTGATTCTTAGCTAAAAAACCCACATTAGTAGTGAAGGTGATAGTGTTCCCAACACTACGATAATGAGAATCATCCACCGATAGTGCATGAAGCTCACTGACTCTTCTGGCAGAAGAGAAAGCTAAGAGAAAAGCTGTCTTATACGATAAGAATTTGAAATCTACTGTCCCAAGAGGTTTAAATGGCTTTTCCTTCAATTTAAGAAGAACCCAAGCTAAATTCCATTTAGGAATTAAACTAAGAGTTCTGGGTCTATTTATCGAGAAGTTTCTAACCAACTTAGATAAAGAGACATTAGATCCAATTTGTAAACTATCATGATGTGCATAGGTATCAGATAACATAGACCTATAACCCTTAATAGTAACAGGCTGCAGTTTGATTTCGTCAAACAAGTATACTAGAAAGTTTGCAATGTCTGGTATAGAGGGATCGAAAATATCTACAGAATGATCCCTACACCAACGACGAAAAACCTTCCACTTAGCCGCATAGTTTAGCGAAGAGGAGGTCCTCCTACAGTTAGAAATCGCATCCACTGCTCGTCCTGTAAAGTGCTTGCCATGCAAGAAGGACCGCACAACGGAAAAACGTGAAGGTTGAGACCTTGCGGGTTGTGGTGGAGTTGATGCGATTTCCCCTGCGAAAGAAGATCCTCCCGTGGAGGAAGCTTTCGCGGTAGGTCCCACAACAGACACCTGAGTAGATTTATCCACGGTCTCTGTGGAGACAGAGATGCTACCAACAGAATCTTGCATTGAGATTGTTTTATCTTTAGCAATACTTGCTGAATTAACGGCGTTGGAGGATACGCATATCCTATCATTCCGTCCCAAGGGATCGACAGAGCGTCTACTGCAAATGCTCTTGGATCCGGACACGGAGACACATACGTCTGCAACTGATTGTTGAGATGTGTTGCAAATAAGTCTATCATTGGCCGTTCCCATTGGTAGCAAATCTGATTGAATACTTGTTTGTTGAGAGTCCACTCCGACGGCAACAAGCGACCCTTTCGTGAAAGGGAGTCTGCTAGCACATTCAGACGACCCGGGATGTGACGGACCGAAAGAAGAACCTGATGTTCTAGCACAAACAGAAGGATTCTTTCCGTTAGATTGAACAACGGAACTGAATGAGTGCCTCCCTGATTCTGTATATACGCCACTACTGTCGTATTGTCGGATAGGATTTGGACATGAGCATTGTGAATAATGTCCATCCAATGACGTAACGCAAGCCAAATTGACATCATTTCCTTGATGTTTATGTGCTTGCCCAGGAATTGTGGATCCCAAAGACCCTGGCATCTCGAATCCGTTGGGATCAATGATGCACCCCAACCTGTTTGACTGGCATCCGTCATAATGGTAAAACTCAGATCCGGCAACTGCAGCGGAACTCCCGGAGTTAACCACTGAATGTTTGCCCAAGTCTGAATCTCTTGTTTCACTTGATCTGACAAGAGAACGTCTATGTCGAGCGAATGAATTTTCACACTCCAATTCTGAGTCAAGAAAATTTGGAGAGGACGCGTGCGTAACCGCCCCATCGGAATGAGATCCACAGCGGCTCCGCACAAACCTATCAGTCTCATAAATTCTCTCGCTGTGACTTCGTAACAACTGACTAATTTCGCTCTGGTTAACGACAGACGAACGAGATTGTTGTGCGTCTCGAAGCTCATTCCCAGATGTGTGAATGACTTGGACGGCACCAGATCCGACTTCTCCTCGTTTACTATAAAACCGAGACGTCGGAGCAATAGAAGTAGATTCTGAACATCGTTCTGAAGCGTTAACTCGTTGCCGTACCTCTGAAGAATGTCGTCCAGGTAGGCCGACATTACCGCAGACGAATGAGCTCGGAAATAGATCATTACCGAGTTCATTACCCGAGTGAAAGCCCAGGGTGCTAGATTCAATCTGAAGCACATCGTCCGTAATTGATACACCACTCCTAGGACTGCGAAGCGTAGACTTTCTGAATGTCGGATGTACCATGACGTGAAAGTATGCATCTTTGAGATCTATGCTTGTTGCATAATCGTTCACCCGAATACTCACTCTGACCGACCGAATCGTCTCCATATAAAACTTCAGAGCGACGATCAGCTTGTTTATCCAGCTCAAATCTATGACTGGACGGAACGAGCCGTCTGGTTTCGGAACCAGAAACAGATGGCTGTAGAATCCCGGAGTCTCCTGGTTTTCTACGACCTCTACCGCGTTCTTCATTAAAAGAGACTGCACCTCTGATAATAGAGCGTCTCTTTTCTGCGGATTTGACGAAAGTTGAGTCCACTTTGGACTTCGAGTTAATGGAGGCTTTCATTTGAAGGATATCTTTAGACCTTCCGAAGTCACTCCTCTCACCCAAGGGTCGTCTGTAATCGACGCCCATTCTTGTGAAAAGCTCGACAACCTTCCGCCAACCGGTACGCGATAGAGGTTTAAGCCATCACCTCCTGGACCTGCGAGGCCTGCGGTAGGAGAAACCACGTCCTCCACGACCCGCACCTCGTCCCGTCGACCTCGGGGCGTCCGACCGGTTGTCCCGGCCCGAAGGACGTTCCGAACGTGAGTCGCTACCTTGACGGTCTCTCGAATAAGACCAAGAGGACGCACCGGAACCTCTATAGGAACCTCTCTTGGGCGCATTAGACCCAGAAGTGCCTGTCTTATTCTTGTCTGCCGTATCCGACTTCTTAGAAGCAGATTTGAACAACAGAGAATCCGAAGCTTTCTTTGTAATTTTATCATAAATAGCAGAAAGCTTGCCGTCAAAGAGAAGTTCTCCGGAGACCGAAGCGACTCTGAGAGAGTTCTTCACCTTAGTATCCACGAGTGTGGATGTAGCTAGGGCTGCGTCACGTCTAACCAACTCCAGGTTTGCCACTGAAAGGGCGGAGTTACACGTGGAATAAGCTACTGCCCTTGAAAGAAGTCTTAAAGAGGATTGTATATCCTGAAATTCTTTCCCTTGAAGGCGCAGTGATAACGCCTTAGTAAGGTGATCTGCGTAAGATAAGGCATCTAAATTGGCTCTGTTAGACGAAATAGCTGTTTCCAACACTGCGGTTGGAATAGAAGCCGACGACGGTAATGATAGCTCTAAGTCTTCCGCCTCGTCGTCCATATGCAGAGGAACTCTCGGAATACCCTGTCCTGCCGTGTCGAATTTATTCCTTGCATTAATGAAAGGCAGGTTGAGAGTATTGGCAGACAAGAAACCTGCTTTCCCCGTCTTGGAAGCAAGTTTAAATATAGCGTCGTTCAATAATTCAAATGTTCTTGCAACATTATTGGACTGCGACGGAAACTCGGGAGCGATGTCCCTAAACCGCTCAAAAAATTCAGAGTCCAATGACGCTATAATCCTCTTGTCCGGAACCGCAGCAGTCTGGCCCGACGGAACAACTTGAGAGAGAAAGTGCCGGATGAAGTCCACGGCAGCTTTATGTTGTTCCAAAAGGGATAGCTCCAAGTCATCCGTATCCCTTTCACCATCCGGTCGGACCTCATGATGCTCCCGGTCGTCCGCCCCCGATGCTTCGGCGGAGTGTACCGACCCAGCGCCGTCGGATAATTCCCGATCCGACACCGTTTCTGTCGGCTGCTGGGATGCTGCGATAAGTTGTGCTATCTGCACAAGTACGTCCGGCATCGAGACCTGCGGAGGCGCAGTCTTTCGCTGCTTCGCCGAGGGCAGCTCCGCATCTGATGGCTCCCGCATACTTTTTCTATGCGAACGTCCGGAGTCCATCGGCCTCGTGTCCCTGGCTGCCGGATGGTGTGACCTGGTCGCCGAAGAATCCCTGATCGGCGAAGCTGGTAAGATATCGGCGGTCACGCAGCCAAGGTGCGGTCGTGTGCGCTGACGAGAAGAAGAAGCCTGAGCAGTCTCCGCGGACTGCCTATACAACGGAGCGTCCCGAGCGACGGACGTATGCTCCGCTTACGACACATTTTGTACCACAACATCTGGTCCCAGATGTTGTTGTACGAGAGAGGGGCCTCTCTCGCTCGTGGCCCGGCTGGACCTGGACGAGCTAGGAACCGGACTCAAAGGCTTCCTCCGATCTCGCCTACTATCCGCCGTCACTGGGTGTGCACGTTGAATGTTTATAGTGCTCGCATCACCCAACATTTCCTCCTGGACCGCATCGGACGAACCCGGCTGCCGAACCATTCGGTGAATGGACGCTACACCGGGCGAGCTAGCGGACGACATTTGTTTAATCTCCATGAGCACTTTTGCCGCTAGCTCTGTATTCATTTGTGACGACAGAAGCGCACTTGCGGAAGATAACATGGAAACATCACCCTGTTCTTGTTCCTCTGAAACAGAAACTGAGAGAGTAGAGTGACCTTGCGGAGAAAGAGCCGGCATAGCCCTTTCTCCAGTAACAACATACCGTGACACACGTTTCCAATGTTTGTCATCCCAATATTGACATATAGAACAGGGATTAGTGCAAGAACACTGACTACAATTAATACAATGATCATGAAAGTCAGAGGAAGATTTCTTCCTATTACAATTTGAACAATATCCTTTCATTGTGAAAAGTCAACAACAAGTCCTAGTTACTCGCACAAACCCCTGATACAAAGATACATAATAACATGATCCATTAATAATGAAAAAACAATTGCAAATCAAAAAAAATTTTTGAAAAATATTTTTTCAGCGAAGCCCAAGTTTCTGAAAAGTAACATTGAGCCCCGATGGATCCGATGGCTAAGTGTGGTCAAAAATTTTAAATTTATATTAAATAATTAATGCAACACTTACGGATAATAAAAATGTATCTTATAGTGAGATAAACTACACCAAAGGCAAACAGCCCCCCTCAAAAGAGACTGTTGCCAATGTAAACAAACAGTGTAAAACACCAGAAAACATGACTCCAGGCACTGAAAAAACTGGCCCGAAATCAGTCATCAAAATTACACTCTATCTGATGCAAGACAGAGACTCCCAGGGGAGAATCTGCAGAACATCAGATGGAAGATGCAGAACACAACGTTTATACACCCATGGGTGAAAACGTAACTATGGGGAAAATAACAGAAAACATTCTGTAACCAAGCAACTCTCCCAAGAGAATTTTAGAAATGAACTTTCTCAAAAATATGCCAAAAGCATGGGAGAATTGCAAGGGGGGACTTAGAAGGCCAGGGGAGAGGAAACACTGAATAAGCAGTGCAACTTTTTAGCAAGAATGACAACAAGAGGCCCATGCCTCGAAAATAGGCAACTTAACATAATTTCATAAAAAAATTTAAGTACAGCCCTGATTATTTTTTGTCACTCCTTTTTCCTCTCCTCCTTCTATATCCTCCTTAGAATCACCATTTCTCCAATAATTACGTGTCTGGCATCCTTTAAACTGAGATTTACAAGCACAAAGATCAGTGAGATGTTGACTGATGAAGGGCCAAACAGAGAATGATAATTGGCGCCAATTTCGGAACGTCCTTGACACTGCGCATGCGCAGTAGGGGCGAAGTATGGAGGTCCTATAGGACATGATTTCTTTTGGTTTTGGATGCAAATTTTGGGGATTGGGGGGCAAAATTTGTGTTTGGCCCTGGTTTTGTTAGAGTTAGCACCAGCTAAGTCTGGGTCATTGGTACAGTATAAAAATATGCAATTCTGGCTACTCTGGATATCAACAGTATGTATACGAACATTGATATTGATAAAGGTGTTAAATCAGTTAAAAATGCATTTGAAAAATATCCAGATGCAAAACGCCCGGATGAACAAATTTTGGATCTTTTAGAGCTGAGCTTAAAAGGTAATGACTTTCAATTCAATGGAGAATATTTTCTACAAATAATTGGTTGTCCTATGGGTAAAAGATTCAGTCCTAATTTTGCAAGCATTTATGTAGCGGAATGGGAGGAAAATGCCTTAAGCAAAT